>OY759209.1:91827560-93188848 GCA_963662105.1 Meiosimyza platycephala | reverse complement strand
TATTACATAACTGGAAATAATCATTTCTCCTCGGTCTAATTAATATACCAATTAATATTTCTTCAAAAGAAAGCGATAAATAAAATGCATTTTTATACCGTCATCGCTACTTGTTAAGTTTAGGGTGTCTTTAATTAGAGGTGTTTCCAATTAGGTTGAAACGTCAAAAAAAATTTTCAAGTCTGGCAACGTTGTTGGTGTCATTTATGCCTTTGTAAGTGAAGTTTGCCATTTTTCATGAAAAGGTTGACGCAGTGGCAAAAATTCACTCAAAGTTCACATGATTCTTTGCAGTTATAAAATCAATTTGTAACCTAGATCGCATGATTTGACACCACTGAATTATTTTTTGTGGCAATTTCTGTCTGTTCTGGCTTTTGCAGATAAGCCATATAGTAAATAGTGAAGGCTGTGAAAGCCCATATAGTTCATGTTGTTTCGCAGATAATTTTTGTTATTAATATTAATAAATGTTATATAAATTTTAAGTTTTAAATGGATTCTAAAGAGATACTTTAAAGCTTGACTTACTCAGAAATACTCCAAAGGAATACCTTGCGTACACGGAAAATCTATTTTTTTGACACACTTAACAACGTTGAAATCAAAAGCCATAACCGATAGAGATCTGGCTTATTTAACTCGGGGGTATTTTTTGTAAATAGTTAAATTTCCTTTAAAATGATAGGCTAAACATAAAATAATATTAATAGATAATGTGCGTGAAGCTTTAAAAAGATCCCCTCGAATTAGTTTAGGCTAAACAATGCGCACAAAAGAACTACGGTCGGGGATTTCTAAATTTATAGTTTTTCGTAAAAATCAAAATTTTAAAACATTAACGATAAAAATTAATCTGATGAGTCAGCGGTGAATTAATTTTCCAAATTTTTAGCAAGTGTCTCTTATTCGCTTTTCAGGCATAGAGACTAATGATAAAGCATGAATAATCTAAGTTAAATTCGAATAATTAAATATATAATTGAAACGGGTAGACCATGTTTAGATTAGAATATTGAGCAAATAACTCATCCTCAATTCAAAAGTATTTTGCCAAAAAGATTGTCAAAAAGACAAAGTCATTCAGCTTTGCTCTAATTTATAATAAAAATAAACTTTGTTATTAATTTTTATTTTCTGTGTCAAAAATTTATGTCGATTAAATAAATAAAATAGTTTATATAGTGCATAAATCAAAAAAATATTTTTTCATTTCCTTTTGAGCCATATGACGTAAATTGTTATTTGTTTTAATAAATCTACAATGAAAATAACAACAAAATTATTTTGCAAACATATTAAAAAATTAAATTAGCGCCGATATATTTATATAAAGTGATAAAAGTGACCGCAAACTGAAATTCCAAATATACAGGTTCACTGAAACATTTCTTGTTTCACAACTTTATTGAAAAGGATTATCATGCAATGCAATATAGAAATTATAAACCTGGTAGACCAACGTTATTAACAACTTGTTGAACTTGTTTTTTCAAAAAAAATTTACAAGAACCATAAAATAAATTACAGTGGTCAAAATATCCAGTGTTGAATTAAAACATTAGTAAATATAAAACGACACTAATTAAATATTAATGAGTAGGTGACGTAGACATCATTGTTGTTGAGTTCTAAATGCTAATAGTGTTAACTCTCAATTTCGCTTAAAGTTTTTAATAATATGTTATGCATATATTCCATAAATAGATAGCGAGTTTGATATTTTATTTTTCATTTTGAAAGACACCGTTTAGACTTATAGTTAGAGTTCAAGGCCTTTGCTGAAAAGCGGTTTAAATAATTCAACTTACTGCAATGAAATAGCAAACTTTCGGGTATGAAATGTTCCATAAGAATTTTCTGTTAAGACTTTTTTATTTATCTGCTACATAAATGGTACCAAAGAATCAATCTCGAAAGATTTGTTTAATTGCTGATTTTAATAGATTATATATGTACCTATGTATATGAATGAGAGCCAGAATGTATTTGATTCAATAAAGGTTTTGGTTGGAATAAAGTTCTTGAAGATAAATAAATATTTCGGAAACCCACTCTCATAATCAAACTGCAAGAACACTCCAAGGCGTCAGAGACAAATTATGATAATAAGTGCATGTGCAGCTACCAAAACACACTTTAAATCAACTTCTTTATTTATTCTCCACAATAATTCGCACATTCTAACGATTTGGGGATGCTTGAAATGGGTTTAAAGGGACGAAAATTATTCTAAAATGATAACTGAGTGCATATAAAACTTTATTTAAAAGGACTTGGCAAAATTGGCTTTTCCTCAGGTGGAAAGATAATCAGCTACCACTCCCGTTCTGGTGTGTGAACTTTGTAATGTTTTTCAAGGATGAAAAAGTATCAAGAAGGGTCTTAAAGTGCTGAATACTATTGAAGAAGCATTAAACTGCATTTGCAAAGCGATATATGCCGAAAGTGTTGTACAGTTGATATCCCGGGTGTCCCATTTTAACTTACACAGCTGAATAAGTCAAAAAATTGCAAGTCATTCAAAAAATGTTTCAAATAAAAGTTGGTGGGTATCAAAGGGCTGATCCAGCCATGACCTTTACCATGACCTTGACCTACATTTTCAAGGCTATTGGAAGATCAACATTAGTTTTTCAAATGGAAACCGATATTTTGACTTCGGATTCCGGAAGAGTACAAAATTCTACGTTCAGATAGGTATTCAAGGTCGAAGTCCCGCTTGGTGCAGAAAAGCTGCAGCCAATTAAGGCAAGATTGTGCAGCGGTCCAGCCAATGATTACTAGTTTTTCTGCACCAAGCAGGAATTCGACCTTGAAATAACCTTCAGGGGTCACTTTGACCTCTAACTTGATTTTTGATTTATTCAACTGTGTAAGCTAAAATCGGACATCCTGTATATCGATCAATACTGACAAAATCAATGTAGAAAGAATCGAAAATTGAAAAAAAAAAAATTTATAAAAGTCATAAATGTCAAAAAATGTTGCAAATATCAAAAAATTTTTAAAAATATTTCCATTTTACACAAAGAAAAATTTTTGTTAATATTTTAAGTGATAATGAGAATTAAAAACATTAAATTAAAATGAACTACCCGTAAATAATATGAAACTTAATCAAATAATTATGACAAAACATTTAACACACTAAATCGCCCACTGTGCACTTGCACGATATAACCAAATATGGGAAATTGAGCTGATTTTTTTTTTGCCATAAAACATTCGAGAACTTTGCCACCACGACTTGTGTAGAATACAAAACCACATTATGAAGGTAGCGCTCATTAAACGCTTGTAAACAATACACAGCTTAAAGTAAAGAAAAAATAAAGAAGCAGAATATATCTAAAAAGAAAGATATAGAGGAGAGGAAACAAATTATTTTAAATTCTTGATATTTTCAAAATATTTAGCGTTAAAGCCAACGCAAAAATGTGGTGAAGTGTTGACATTATCGTCATTGTCATTGTCAGCTCAAATGCAGAGAAGTTGGTATGTTGAAGCTTGCGAGATAACCGAAAATAGCAAAAATCAACACACCGATAGGTAAACAAAGAACAAAGATTGGAACGAACGCATGGACATGCCGAGTGACAGGCAGAGAGACGGATAATCGGTACGTACCGACCGACATAGTTTGACGAGAGAGTTTACTAAACGGCCTTGTCAATAATATATGCGAATCACCAGTTTGTGTATGCAAATGCTAATGTGCCGTCGAACGCACAGACCGAATAACGCCAGCTACGAATATTAGCTACCAGCACAAAGTAGCGTTTCATTAAATCCTTGAGATTAAAGTCATAAAATTCAACAAAAAAAAAGTCGTTTAATAGCTTATTAAACTTAAGGCCCTAGTTGGCTAAAAGAGCAGCGTAAAAGTCGAGTCATTCGTTTTGTATAAACAACTCAAATATAATGAAAAATTAACAAAGCGCAACAGTTTTTGCTTTAAGGGTAGGTGGTAGATGGTGGTGATGCTGGCAGAATAGGCTCCGGAAGTGTGAGAGCGAGAATGCGAGGGAGTGTGGAAAAAATGGCAAACAAATTAAAATACGAAATTTCCGCAATTAAAGTTAAGTGCATTAATTAAAACATGAATTAGCTGCCGTGTTGCTAAAGCCTCCCAAAAGTCTAATTGTGAAAAATTTCCATGCACTTTAATTGGAATTGAGGTACACACTTGAAATGAAGTTCGTTTGCTGGGAGCTCAAGTAAGCCACCATATTAAAATTAATATTGAGCTTCATGGTATGTGCTAATGTAAGGAATTCTTAAAAGTCATTAAAAATTTCAAATTTTGCTGTTCGTACTTGTTGAAAATAGGGTATATCATAATACTAAGAGGTTAATAGCTCTAATTAAAAAATAAAATTTTAATTTGAAGACTACGGCATTTTCAGAACAACAAAGCACTTTCAACTTTTTATGAAACAAAGTGTGTTCTTTTTCTCTGGAATTCGAAATTTTTGATACATAATTTCAGGAGCTTATTTGTGAAAAATTTCACTATAAGAGAATATCCCCCTGCCTGCTATTCACCCCAATAAGAAATAACTTTAAAAGGCTCAGAGGCTTCGTGAATATCCATTTTATTTAAAAATATGTTTCTCAAAATATCATTGATTTTCTTTTCTTTATATATTATTCTTCAATCTATCCTTTGAATTTTTGAAATTTGCTTTCATATCGAAATTCTCGCCATAATTTTGGAAATGAATACTTCAAAGAAGAAGAAGAAGAGAATTTAAATTAAGTTTTCCTGAAAGAGTTTTAATGTAACTTGGACTAAGAAAGTGGGGTATTCAAATTGTGCTTACAATGTGTCATGTACTGGTTTTGCCACATGCGTTGGTGCATTGTCATGAAAGAATTTCCTTATATTGCCTTTTTTGATATTCTGGTCATTTTTTTGATTTTAAACATAACTATTACTGACTAACGCTCAAACGTTCTGCGAGTTGTTTTTGTGTTTTTGCAACGTATTCGTTCAACAAAGCTTCATCTTTGTACCTTGTGGGCGGTCACAACTTCTGAAACACGAAACCATCGATCATACGTATCTTGCGAAAGAGCATTTTCATCATAAGCTCTTTGAAGCAATCGTTATGATTCAGCATCAGTTTACTTCGAATGAAATCAAAAAAAAAAAAAAAAAATTTAAGCTCTTCAATTTGCACAAATTTTGATATATTGAACACAGCAAAATAACACTATGCAAACATTTTATCAATTTATCACTTATGCGGGTTTGACACTTGCTGATGACACAACCAAATGCCTTATATATTACATGCATACATATAGTACATATGTCAAATCTTTATATTTACTACAAACTGCATTGGTACGGCATCTGTTTTCTCAAATCCAAATTTTATACTTCTACAAGAAGGTGTGGAACATGACACAAAAGCTTAATACATGCAATGAATTCAAAAATAAAAAAAAATATGTTATATGTCACCTTCATTCGTTTATAGCTTCAATTGTACTATAGTAAATAAAAGCAAAAAAAATAACGTTCTCTAGCTATAAATGAGCATCTATTCCTATCACGATATTATGGGCATGGTATGTCTATTTCGTACAATAAACTTTGTTCTTTTACTTAAACTTTTTAATGTTACCTACATATACATATCTTTAAACAAAATATCATGTTTTTTTTTTTTGAGTTTCATAGTCATTTTTTCTTATCCAAACATTTTGTGATTTGTTGTTTTCGAGCACGTTTTTCTCTTGGAAATTCCAAACAATTAGTTTTGTTTACTTTTTGCTGTTGTTATCGTTAAAGTTCGGATGCAGTAAAATAATTCTGTAATACATACATGATCGGCGGTAACCCATTAGGGAAATTGATTAAATATTATTCAAAATTAAAAGGTTAATAATATACGTTGAATTTGGCATCCCAGCAGGAAAAACTAAAACTTCAACTCACCTACAAATGGCATATGCTGTAATTACTTTAAATGCTATGTTTCTTCACACATCTATAATTTACAACAGGGGTTTCCTATTAAAACATTTAATTATACATTTCTCATGACAGCCTCATCGATGCTGGCTTATACTGACTGATTGTTTTGTAGCTTTATACATTGGTATTGTCTGTTGTATTTTCTTTGAATTATCACTTGTGCAGGTAATTCGTTCGTATCACGTCAGTTAGTCAGTCAGATAGTCAGTCTGTCACAAGTAGAGGTGTCTATGTGTTGAAGGGCGTACAGTTAGAGGTGGGCCAGCTAATTGTATACGATGCCAGTGGTGTATGAGGGTGTGTTGACTGATTGTGATGTGCACACGTTTCCATTTAATTATGCCTTGCACGCGCTTCAATGTTACATTTTTAAATGTTATTTTTTTTTAATTTATTGTTATCTTAAATACTTATTTGATTGTTGTGTCAATAAAAAAAAATTAAAAAACAGAAGAAAAAAACATTTAAAAGAAACATGAATTCATACAAAATGTTATGACTCAAATGTTTTAAAAATTTATTCATGAAACGTTGTTGCCCATTTCGACTGCTGTGTCATTCAAATATTCAAATTTTGGTAAGAAAAAGGAAAAAAAAAAAAAAAAACCCATAAACACTGGTATGCAATAGAGTTGGAGTTTTTGAAGCAATAAACAAAGGTGCCTACAAGCCATTACTGTTCAATATGCCAATTTCTATACAACTTAAGGAATTCTTTATTTATTTTTGCAATAAAAAATTAGTTCAAGTTTAACATTGAACTTCACAGTTGTTAATTACCATACTACTAATGGCATCAATACACGCGCGTGTATGTGGGAAGCAACAACTTATTACGATTGAATGATGGTGCACTTAAAAAAGTGCTAACAATAAGTGCAACAGTAATTGCAACTGCGTAACGCCGGCAATTGCATTATGGCTCTTAAGTGGTACATTCAGCACAAAGAACGAGCACCATAACTAAATTAAATAGCTGATTAGTTTCGAAAGTTTTATAGAAAATGTTAAAAGGTTGGTAAATGGCGATTTAATTGAAGGTTAAATAAAAATCGAATCGGCGTGAAAAATTTTCAGGTAGTACAGTCCAAAGAAATGCAGTTAAAAATTTTTCACCAAGATAGTGTTATTTGATACAGTGATACTTTTTTAGGGGTTTTAATTAGCTACAATTGTAAGCCAATAAGCCATAAATAACTCTTGAACTTAAGACAAATAAACATCTTCTTTTTTTTCAACAATGAACCCATAATAATGCAATGATATATTCGAAAGTTTCACCAAAAGTGCAAGACCCACAATTTGGGTTTCTCGGGAATATACTGAACTTGGAGTCTAAATGTATTTTTTGAATAGCGAATGCATTTTTGGCCATGTATGTATGTATGTACCTAAATTTTTATGAAAATATACTGAAAATATGACAAGTGTACTGAAAACAAAATGAAAGAATATTCATTGTAACGAATGTACTAAAAATTAGTTCAATATGGGACAGTATTTTACAAACCGAACACTTTTCGGACGACGCATTTTTGATTTGGCTGAAATTTTTTTAAGGGTTCTCTATCGAAAAAGAAGAGATACGTATTCGAGGATTTTTTAAAAACAAATTTTTTTTTAAATAGTGCAAATTCAAATTTTGTGATTTTTGGCTTGGAGGCTCACTTTCAAAAATTCATAACTTAAAAATTATTTACAAATTAATATTGTTATAAACAATTTAAATGTTTAAATTGATTTTTAGGAATTTCTCCCACCCTGTATCAAATTTTTAATATGACCATCGTGTTTTACGTCAAATTTCCTATCGAAAACATATTTTTTTTTAATGGGCAAACTATTATTACTATTAAATTTTGAGAATTTCGCGATTTTTGGCTTGAAGACTCACTCTCAAAAATTCATAGCTCCGGTTCTGTTAAAGATATGAAATTGAGATCAATTTCATTTTTATATTAAAGTTCACTCGCTTAGCTTCAAAATGAAATTAAATTCAATTTTATAGCTTTAACAGAACCGGAGTTATGAATTTTTGAAAGTGAGCCTCCAATAATATCTCTATCAACTAATATCTTAATTTAAAAACATTAGATCATCTTTTTTTTTATAACAAAATTTCAAATATAGTTTAATGTGCGCATCAATTGAAATGAGTCTATTAAAATTGTTACTTAATCTGCGAAAAAAATACTAAAATTTTTATATTACTTCTAAAAGAATTTTTAATTATATTCTCACATTTGTTGGCAATTAAGATGCATCTATAAAGCAATTTGGCCTTATTTCACATCATCGTGCATGCTACATACAACTGCTGTTTTTAATATTTAATAAAAAAAAAAATATATAAAATGAAATTACTGTATATGTATCTCAAATCTACACAAAGCTTTAGCAAAAAAATAAAAATGACAAAATCGTAATCATAAAAATAATAAAACAAAGCCAAACTCTAATATGTTACTTAAATGCTGTCATATGCATGGTCATTAGTGATTTCATTGAAAAACAATAAACCAATTAAGCTTTCGTCTAAAAAAAATAATATATCTAGAAAGAAAAAACCAGAGTGCGCAGACCGCAGCTTTGCGGTTTATAATTAACATCTTTTGAATGGACATTAAATGTTGTGCTATAATAAGTACGCAATATATAATGATATTTTAATTAATACGTAATATTTGAGGTTTTTAAAAAAAGTAATGCTGCACAATTAGAGTTAATTGTAAAATAATGAACAGAACTTAAAAATAATATCATAGCAATAACGCAGTAGAACAAAAAAAAAAAAAAAAAAATATGGCGAATATTCACATATTTTCGGAGTGATCATATTGTGCTGATGAATTATACCTATTTCAGAAAATGTATACGTTTACAACGTCAAATTACCAAGGCGATGGTAATCCTACGTGCTACAAGCTATGCTAAAAGCAAACAACAGTGAAACAGTACCATTGAGCGTGGCACTTCTCATATGAACAAAGAACGTTAATAGCTACGTTTTGTGAACGAAATAATAATGTCACTACCATCAAATTTTACTGGGCCAGAATATGATGGTGTTTTGCCAATGGGCATGTCATCTCCCACATGCACAAAGAGAAGTTAACGATGTGTTGAGTAAACTATTGCAGCAATTGCATTTAAAATTTTATATAACAACTGAGTGTGATTTCATCAGTAGGCGTGGCACCTCTCACACAAATAATAGACGTAAAATGTTATATTAATTAAACTATATTCGCAATCATAGTTGCTTGTCATAAGGTTATACTGAACAATATAGGGCGAAATCACATCTGAGACCTTGGTACCGCCCATATAAACAAATGACAACAAACAAAAGCTTAATTTCATTTGAATAAAATCTGGTATTACAATACATTCTTGAATAAATTTAAAATGGCTCGATTCTAAAATTAAGTGTCTTGGCATTAAAATCACTGCACTACGTTTGTGCATTCGTGTAAAGTTTATTGTTTTATTTAAAGTAAACTTTGCTTTTACAATCACTACGAATTTAAATTGGAAAATTAGTAAAGGCTAGATGTTACTAAAGGCTGCAAGACGTTACAGGAGGGGACTTCAATTTATTTAGGCTTAAGCGCAGTCACGCCACATTCTTTTAAGACATTTAACTATCAATATAAATGTTCATTATGTATTGTGTATGAAAATGAATTTGCATTCCTTTGAAACGTGACTGCAGTATCCTCATTGTTAGCCAACTTTGCTAGATCAAAATCAGAGTATAAATAAAGTGGAATATTCTTAGCAAAATTCATACCAAGGCTTTACTTTAAACGGAAAGAATCGATCTCAAGCTCCAACGTTTTGTCAAATAAAATAAAGATAGCAATATTTTTTTACATTGCACTTGTGATCTTCACATTTCTAATGAAAACAAAAGCAGAACCGGATCGCTCCAACTCCAACCTGTTGGACTGCGATGGCTTCATAATAAAATAACTTAAATAAAGCAATTCGAGAATTTCATTTAAAAAATAAATAATTTCTAATTTAACATATCTGGCATGATTTGAAATTTTTGAAAATTCTAGAAAAATCTATAGTCTGCCAATTTAGAAAAGTGTAGATATCTTAGTTTTGGAATAAGATAATGGTATAGTAAAAATATTGTACAACGGGATCGGTGGTAAAATAATATGGGCCGATTTTGCAACTTGAAAGTAGAAAACCGGTATTTTTTGTTTTTTATTTCGGTTAATTTTAATTTTTTTTTATAAGAAAAGAAGAAGTAGAAGAAAAACTAATCACTGATTCAAGTTCCTCGATCGTAATAGCTGTTTAGAACAAACAAAAATTTTGAATCAGCTTAATATGTATATACATATGTCAACGCCGAATCGAAGAATTTCAGTTCTATTAATTTAGAAAAATGCAGATATCTTGGTTTTGAAATAAGTTATTGATATACGGTTTACGGTTTTCACTTAAGCAAATAAAGTTAAAAAAATTTACCACTGGATCGGTGGTAAAATATTATATAAAGATTTTGCAACTTGAAAGTAGAAAATCGGCATTTTTTAATTTTTGTCCAGGCAATTTTCAATTTTTTTGTAAGAAGAAAAGAAGAAGAAGAAAAACTGATCACGGATTCGAGTTCATCGATCGATAATAGTTCGAAAAGCATATACGCTTTGTTGCAAAATTTGATAGCCTCTTTAGCTTGCACCATTTTTTAAATGAATATTTTCGAAATCTTAAAACAGGCGGCGGCAATCCAGTTTTCAAAATTGATGAAAATCCTTATGGGTTATTTTGTCTAGACATATAGGGCTATTGTAATCCACTGATACATGAAAAAGTTTTTTTTTTCAACCGCTCTAATGTAGATACATACATTAAACATAAAAATTTATTTTGCTGTTTTGATCAGCCTTCCATTTTTTTTTACTTATTTACTTAAATTCATTTTGAATATAAGCAAAACGGTAAGCCTTTATTGGTTCATTTACCTTATATTAATCATTAATGCCAATAAAATGTTAACATGCATATTTTCTATGAATAAGAATATTTTTGTTACTAAATTAATCTCATGAACGATGTATGTATTTTTAATAAAATTATTTTGAAAATATTCAGAAATCATAACACTAATGTTGTTTCAACAGATTATGTCGTACATATATATGTATGTAGGCACTTATATATATATGATGACATAGTTTAGAAATATCTTCAGTTACCGGTATACATATTGTTTTTGAAAAATTCAATACAATACAAGCGGGAAAAATTTTTTTCATTGGGGCTATAAAAAATGATTTAATCTTTGATAGCTGTTCACTTGTCATCTCAATAAAAATCTAACTATAACATATGGTTTATATATATCAATTGGTATATTTTTAATATCATTTTTTAAGTGTTTTCAATTGAAATATATTGTATTTTGACAATAAGTGGCAATTTGTATTTTTTAATAAAAACAAAATATTTTAATTATTATTTTTGAAGTGGTATGAATTCACTTTTTATACATATATTGAGATATTTCAGAGTTTGCGTTTTCATCATTTCAAAAATATTTACAAATGTTTGTTAAGTCTAGTGATGCTTTTATAAATCGACTCATACTGTTTTCAAAAATTACAAAGCATGAAGAATAATGAGCTGTTCGTTTTAAAAATTGTAAACGTCCATGGTAGCGCACACTGAAGTTGTAGTAATCAATAACAATTCGCAACATAAGAAAAGTGTGCTCAACTAACAAAAGAAATTAAAACTGATTTGAGAGTTTTCCAGGTTAATGTATTTGAAAATTCAATTGCTTCTTTAAATTGGCTCTTAAATATCGAAAATTTAATTTTCTCCGGTGATCTGACATTATTGAATTTTTCTGCAAATTAAATGATATACATTTATCATTTCATGTAGATTTTTTAATGCTTAGTCCGAATTCGGTGTCAGCATCTGTCTGGAATGACAGAATTTTGAGGAATTCCATCATTCCAGTGATGAAAACTGCTCAAACGGCAACAATTTCATAAGAAGTGATGAATTTAATTTTATTTGTCATAATGAAAATGCTTTTAGAATACGAGAAAATATCACAATTATGTGCTCATTCAGAACCAATCTGAAAACTCATTTGTGATTTCTCGACATCACTTTTTTAATTGCAATTACTTAGAAAGTTGTATTATGTTCCTTATCAAAGGACTTATTCGACTTAAAAAAAAATAACATTCTACTTATAGCATTTTTCATGTAAAACTCTTTTGATTAATTGTTGAAGGAATCGTGCTACTTTGATTGTTAATTACATATATATAAGGAACACATAAATAGCACACTTAAACTATTATTAATCTTTTTCTTTTGCAAAAGTGAACTTACACCATTTGTAAAGTGAACAACGCAAATATTTCTTTTCTTAGCAAATATTGGGTTTTTTTTTATAATTCCTTTCTATGGCGTATTGCAATTATTAAAAACAATGATAAAATAAATATTTATTTACAAACAAATAATAGTAATTTAAACCGCACTAAAACCAATTTCGTTGATATTTTTTTATATTTTTTAATATTCTATTTGTTGCATTTGTTAACAAATATTATACTTAGCTTCCATTGAATTCATCACGAGTTGATTGCAAGCCAATAACTACTGTTTAATTACTTTTGAACTAAAGGCAGCCGATCACAGTTAATTCCATGTCACGTCACTCCGTCATCCCTTTTTTATCCAGAAACTTTTTTATTTTTCATTATTGCTTTCAACATATTTTGTTATTTACACATACATATGTCCTTAATTAAATTTTGCCAATTTTATAATCAATCGAATACAATATTTGTCAAATTTATTAATAAAATTTATGGTAATTAAATAAGCGTAGAAAAAACAGACATAGTAGCAAAAATTCAAAGTAATATCTATAGAAAAAGGTTGCAGCGGAATAACTATAATGGAGTCAATAGTAGTTATAAGTGTTGAAACTCCAATATTTTTTTTGGAGCTTTGGTCTAAATGTGGGAGTTATTTTCCAGTTTAAGTTTAATATGTTTACTTAATATTATTTAACATGATTTTTTTCTTTTTCAGAAATACATCCTGTAGGATTATTTTACTTAAAAATCGTTATTTAAAAGTAAGTAAAATTTCATATCATTATTTTTTACATAAAGAACAAAGAATAATTTCACTAGTATTCTTCGGAAGCCAGCTTTGTGACTTATGTACAGAGTACATCCGTATTAAAATAAAAATACGTAGTATAGTGCTGAAATTGATTTATAGCTCGGCAGCTCAGTCCTGTGGTGTTCTCGAAATATTAATTTCTTTATGATTTATGCTGCGCATATATGTGTGTATGTCTATTTTCAAGTTTTTATTCCATATATTTTAAGTACCATCTTGTTTGTAAAGGCAGATTTTGTAATTTATGCAATCTAACTCAAATTTAATTTCCTAAGGAGAACAAAATATGCAAAAGTAAAATGTATCGTGTTTTAAATTGTAAAATACTTAAGTTCATTCAATTGCGTACATATATTTGACATAAGGAAACGTAATATTTTAAATATTCCAATTGAAGAAATAAATCGAAATCGCTACCAGCAAAATTTCATTAAAATTTTGTAATCACTGACTTGGAATGTCAGAACAATAAATACTTTTTTAAAAGCAATTATCTCCAGTGACAAATGTATTTCATATATATTTCAAATTAAGAATATATATATGTGTTGAAAAATGTTCCTCTATAAAATCACCTGGATACAAAGGGTTTTGAAAAACTATAAAACTTAAGAAATAAACTTTATATATAATTCATATGAAGTCTCTATTTGAAGCTGAATATAAACATATGCATTATATGAGAGAATATAGGCTAGGTTTGCTTAAGAAGGCTATTTGCTGCCAACAAAACCAACATGCCATTGGACCATTGTGATACCTTATAAATTGTAACCTTACAATTAGGGGTACATTTACTGCATCGCTCAGATTGTTAAAAAATTTTGCTCGAAGGATCGGAGTGGATGTTCTTGACGTCCAGGAAATTTACATGCAAGATGCCTTATCGATTCTGGCTCTTTTCATTTCCGAAATTCCTACAGAAATCTTTGTGAGGCATCTGCAATTTGCAAACATTACAGCTATGAAACATAAAGTATTCCATAAGGATCACCATCAGTAACTGAACAGTTTTTCGAATTAGATTCCAAAGATTATTTATTCCTTTGGGGATAAGTGTAGGCAATAATGTTCGAAATGTAGCACAATTTGTGATAAGTTTCATATTAATTTCACCATATCGATTTTCGATATTAAGAACCTTAGCTTGAGGTCTAAGATTTGCATTTCCACTTCTAAGCCTTTCCTTGCCAGTTCGACAGTCCAATCATTAAATTCGATGTTCCCAACATATCCTAATAAAATAGTGTTGACATGTGTTACATGTCTTTTGTCCGATCTACATAGGTAGATTAGAGTATGCTTCTCTTATTTGGACCACTTATTATGAGTGCCATTGCACCGAATTGAATGTATGTATATAAAAAACTTATTCATTTGGTCTGCGCTCCTTTAACTCTGCGGACTCAATTTTGAGTATGCAAGGATATATAATGCTGCAGCTGTATATAAATAATATTAATGATCGACTCATATGCTCTGGACTATGCACACATAAGTAGTTCAATTTAGTATTTGTATATTTTGCTAACAACATTTAAAGCAAACAAATCAATTTACTGAATAAATTTATTTTGCTAATAAAAGCTTAAGGCACAAGAAAATGTTAAAGGCTGTTTAATCTTTAATATAGGGAGGAAACTGTCATATACATTGTATAGGGTGTTTCTTTTAGAGATTTAATAATTAATTAAATTAAAAATGTTGATACAACAACGCTGGCAAACTGTGAAAATTTACTAAATTCATTTAAATTTCAACTTTAAATTCATTGCAAACTCACATGATTTTTTAAGAAGTCAATTGGCCGGCAAGATCGCAACGATAAAAATCATTCTTGTGGCAACTCTGTATAGCTTTTGGCTTATGCTGATAAGCCAGCAATAAGTGACGCTTCAAAAACCCACTAATTGATCGCATGAATGAACTTCAGAATGCGCCAAATATTGCCCCAAATAATACTTAAATGCAAAATGGGATAAAATTATCCTGCTAATTATATAAATAATTTGTTCATTTAGATAATTTTCTTTCAATTCCAAACTATAACAGTCTCGAAAATCACCCTTAACATGTGCACATAAAAGCAATTTGTTGCAATTTCTCTTCCTTATAGTATTAGATGCAGTATTTAGAAGAGTAACACAAAATAACTTTTATATAGTATTATCTAGAATCCATTTTTACCATCAAATTGTTTGAAATGTCTAGACTGCGCTGCCGATAAATAATAATCTGCACATAGATGCAGTGATATTCAGCAAAAACTGTATGATCTGTCACCCGAGTCGGCTAGTGTGTGTTTTATTATAAAAGTTGTCAAAACCTAAGAAATCTGCTTGACCCGGATAGGCCTTAGGGGACGTCCATTAATTACGTGAGGTGTTTTTTAAAAATTCGGACCCCCTTCCCCTTGGTGAGATTTGGTGAGATTTTTCCGGACCCCCTCTCCCCCTATTTTAGCTCACGTAATTAAT
Organism: Meiosimyza platycephala; assembly: GCA_963662105.1. NCBI lineage: Eukaryota > Metazoa > Arthropoda > Insecta > Diptera > Lauxaniidae > Meiosimyza > Meiosimyza platycephala. The sequence continues at coordinate 93,173,203 of OY759209.1, read as the reverse complement.
GGACGTCCCCTTATCCCCTCAAATTAAATATTAAGATAATCAAAAGATAATAGTTCTCTCAATAAATAATGTTTATGATGTTATGTTACGCTTTTCTAGATGCAAGTGCAGAAAACAAAATGTAGCAGTCAAATAATTACCGCGTCCATATAGTTTGCGTAAGTGTTCTGACGAAACTGCTATACGCTTGTGAAATAATCTCTTGTTACTATGAATATTGAACAAAGATTAGTTCATATGAACCTTTGCTTTCACATCAGATTTCATATCTTCGGGTCGAGCAAAGCAGAAGAGTAAACCCGAGTGACATAAAAATGCAATTAGGGAGAAGAAAAATTGGTTGGTTGGGGCATACACTACGTAGAGAACAAAATGAAAAGCACTATCGCATATAACCCAAAGAGTACGAGAGTAAAAAACCAACCAAAGAATCCTTTGCAGAATATCAACCGTGGCGGTAACAAATGAGAACATTGAGAGGCCAAGACCTGAGGGTTGAAAAGAGTATCTTTCTCAAAACTTGCAAGAAATTTGGAAGATAATGGACCCACACCACTATACTGACTACGGTGCATTATTGTAATTGTGTTTATACATAATGGGTTAAATATATTAAAAAAACGATCAAGTCAGACTTTATGATACTTTATTTGGAACTTTTTGGTACTGTGAAGCTTAAAGATAAATTTCAAGCTTTTTCTTCAAGTTTTGTCTTAAATTAAATTTCTTATTTTTATAATAGCCCAACAGTGTGAGTATGCATCCACAGATAGCCCAATTGCAAATTGTATTTCTTGAAATAAGTTGCTCACTACTTGATGCCACTGTGCACAGACCTTTTGCTTAGACTCTATTATTCGTAATACTTTTTGCAAAATACGCTGCGCTGTAACTCATAAAATTTTGCATTTGTTTTACGTCAAATGGAATTTTTATAGATATTTTTTTAAGATATTTAATTAAAATTAAAAGCAAATAAATGTTCGCATCAAATGTTCTTTACATCACAGTGAAATATCGCGCGAAACGGAAGCACGCTCATAACTTCCGGCGTTCTGTCATGCTTCTCTGCATAACGTACACATATGTATGTACATATGAGCCAGAGTGTGTGTATGTGCTAAGGCTAAGCACAATATTGTGCATATTTCCTCCATGAGTGTGTGCGTACATTTGTGTGTGTGTGCAACACTGTATGAGTTATGTAGGAGTATAACAAATACATTTGGTTGTGTTATTGCTTTCTTTCTTCTGTTGGTTTTTCCCATGTGTTTTAATGTTTTTGATTTTGTATGCGCAGCTTGTTAATGTCATTTGTAACTTTGACATGATTGCCGTTGTTATTGCTATTTATTGTTGTTGCTTTTGTCATTATTGACAGCTAAATTAGAGTTATGTTGTTGTTGTTTTAAAAGCGCCCCGAATATGCGCGAATTTTGCTTCTTTATCTTTTTTTTTTTAGTTTCAAAGTGATCTCATCAAAATTAATTGGGTTCAGTTTAATGGGATAAAGACACAAAAGTTAATACCATTAAGCAAATAATCGCGTATTTTGACAAAAAAGATGTGCTCTGGCTTATGTCAAAGGCAATAAATATTAAAATAATTGAGAAAGTGCAGTAAAATTATTTGAATGAGTCTGCCACAGACATCGGCATAAAGGACGAAATGTAAAAACTTTTATTATGCAGCTGGTTAACGAAAAAAAAAAAAAATGATAAATCGAAGATTTTTATAATTTTATATACATATACTAAATTATATTAAGTCATCGTGTATCTTGTCTTCCACTCTCACGTAGAACGACTTATCTTGGCTGTGGTTCATCCTGGCTTGGATTGTCCTGGCGTTCGGAACAGAAAATAATTTATAATTATTTTAGTGAGCTTACTGTTTAGTATTGTGTGTGTCAACACAATTACACAAAACATAGAACATCACAACAAACTCAGTAAAATAATTATAAAAGCATTTAATGTTTCATTTTTGATTTTATTTATAAATCAAAGAAATATCTATGTTTTGTTAAGACTCCTATTAACTTTCTGAGCAACAATGTTTTGGAATGCTTGAATGTCGCTGAGTGTATATGAAAACTATGAGCGCAGGCAGTCGGATGTATTACAGTGACCGTAACGTTGTACGAGGATATGTACTTACCGCGAAAAGAAGTTCGTTGTTACGGTGAATGACTGTATTCGGAAGGATCGACCGAGTTCAGGTCTGGCAGACTAAAGTTTATACAGAAAAATTTCAAAATGTTGACAGAGCCGAATTTGTGAGCATAATTACTAATAAGTAAGAAATAAGTTTAAGAAAGCTCACTCAGACGAGAATTACTAAAATGTCTTGAGTCGGAGTGGTGGAGATTGGCGTCATAGCGAGTCTCATTAAGAGTAGCCACCACATTATTGAACACACGAGTTCTGGCGGTCTTCAGCTTACTTTTTCATCACTGAATTGAAATTTTGGCATCGATCCGGTTGACTGTGAAATTCTTTGCTGAGTTTTCTGCGGGCTGCTGAAATCGGAGCGGCTCCTTTGGTAATAAACTTAATGAATAATAAGTAGCTTAACCGTTGCTTTATTTTCCACGGGGTCATACATTTTTTTCACACTTTGAATTACTTGACTTTAGAGCCCGCTGGTTGCACAAAAATTGATCGCTTGATCAACTGAGTTACTGCATTCACAAGAGCTTCCTCTATTCTTCGCTCTTTTATGCATTCGATTTCTATGCAGTGCATAAAACGGTGCTTTTGTTGTTTATCAGCTGTTCTGCTTATACAAGTTACCATACGATCTTAACTGTTCGTGTGTTTTGTAAATATGCTATTGCTATGTTTGAGACCGTACTTTTCGCTTCGGGGGTGCGTATGATACATCCCTAATATGTATGTATGTATTATATACATATACTAAAAATATTTGTGTTGAAAATTTACATTGAGTATGATGCTCACAGGGTTAAGCTGCGTTATACTTAATTACGACTTATAAATCGACAAGTTATATGCTGCTAATGAGTTATTAAAGTCTTTGTAAATATAATTATCGTAATTAATTAATAATCTGTTTTATGGCGCTACATATTTTGTATAAATTAAATATAATTAATTTTTATTTTAACTAGCAATAACGCATTATGAATTGTACTACTAGATGATTAATAATTATCAATTTAATATTTCTCAACATTTGATTATGAAGACTTAACATTATAATGCCTTTTTGTTTACAAATCTAGAGCTGTCCAGTCAAAGAATATACCCTTGTGTAATGCAATCGTACCTACCGACAATGAAATATGATGTATTTTTCACTGTTATCAAACATTTTTTCATAGCGTTTACATATCCATACATCATGTCAATCTTTGCTTTTATTTATGGGGAAAACCCTGTTGAAGTTATTTGTTTAAAATCATTGTCATCGCTCACAATATGTCAGAATCGCGGGCGGGTAGACAGACCGTCACACAAATGGCACACGCATAAATACTAATACAGGAAAATAGAAAGGTCACAGTCAATGGCACTGTAAATAAATGTAGATAAATACAACAATACGAATAGATATGGTATATAACATTATAACTATATGTATATTGAAGATAAATATGTTTTACATAGTTATATGTAGACAAAAATGTTGCTTAAACTTAAGGTGCTCTCAACTTTTTTTTTTGCTAAGCAAATTCATTGAAAAACAAATTTTTAAAAAGTTAATCCTTTAAGCTACCTACTTGTCCTTAAAGTTTAGAAACTCAGACAAAAAAATAATTCGCTGAGTATGAAAATTTTGTAATAATGATTTATCACAGAAATTTATGTTGTGTCATGCTCTGCACAATTGTCCGCATTCGTGTTCTAGTTACTTCAACGTATCGGTAATTAGTGGAACGCTAAAGGTATGATTAATAAATCAAAGAAGTTTAATATTAAAATTTTATAAAGCATTAAGCTGGCAGCTTAGCTATGAGTTTAAGTCTTTTTAAAGCTTCTACGTATATAATTGTCCGAAGTCCGTCTGATTTGAAAATAATAAAATTTTTGTTTTATGTTTTCAAAATTTTCTGTGTTCGTTTCTTAAACTATGTAAGGCAAAAGTACTCAGTCATACAAAATCAATACGTGAATTTTGTTTTTATTTTGTATGCTGTGTCAAAATTTGGATCCAAAATTCATTTAGTAGATGATGAAAAAGCGCTATGATTATACAAGCTATGCTCAAGACATTGCTTTGAAATGCTAGTGATAACTATTTATGGAAAAAATTGTTGTGATAATTATAATGGGTTTTCAGATTATTTTAGAAATTACTGCCGATTTTGCTGCGACATTTTTATAAACACTTTTCAAAACACGTTGCAAAAAAATTAAGAATTTTTTAAACTTTGCATTTTTCGAGTAGTTTGTAGAACTATTTGCTTTCTTATGTATTTTTGAATTTTAAGAACATTTATATAACTCTAAGGATAATTTAATCATTTAATTAAAAGAAAAACTAAATTCGAATCGTGCATTTTGCCATTTTTAACATTTGTCTATATGAAACACCCTAATTTGCACATTTGTTAGAGTTCACTCCATTTTACACTTAATCCGTTTGTCGGCAACGTATAGTCTGTCTGTCTATCGGAATGAGTGATTGTCTGTTAAGTTTGCGTACAAATGCCGCAGTTTAGGGATGTTATGACACTGACGCTCAAACTCTTCGATATTCTAGGCGCTGTACTACTGCTATGGCTATTTTGATCCATGTCTCGTTTTATGCATTTTGTTTCGATTTTTGTTATAACAACTTTTTATCATAAGGGGACGTCCATTAATTACGTGATTTTTTTTTTAAATTCGGAACCCCCCCGCACTTTGGTGAGATTTGGTGAGATCTGGCGGGACCCCTCCCCTCCCTCCCGTGAGATTTAAATTATAATTTTTAATGTAAATTCTATGCATAAGATTTTGCTTGACCCCCTCCTCCCCCTTTGTGAGATTTGGAGAAATTTTGCTAGACACGTAATTAATGAACGTCCCCTAAGGGGTCGCGATATTCTGGGTCTTCCTCTGTATTTGCGGGTTTGACTTAAGCTCCAATCGGATATATTTCCCCAGCGACTTTCATGATCGTGAGGACCAGGAGCGTTACTTCACCAAAACCTTGAGGGGGCAAGAACTAAAATTCCACCACTATTAGAAGGTTTTATTGAATTGTTGTATTGAATAATACTTAGTATCAGATCCTTGGGGGAGGGGGGGATATGGCCTCCCTAACGAATTAACGCCACTGGTGAGGACTGACCAGTAATTATTTCTTTTGGAGTTCAGAAACCTCAAACTCCCCCAACGTCTTGTACAAGGTAAATCAGGTTTTGTGTTGTTATCAATTAACTAATTTTTTTTGTGAGTAATTTTTCATTAGAAACTCGAACAAGTAAGAAAATAAAAACCTATCAACACAAAAATAGCATAAAATTCCACGTGAAGTTTTTGGCCCTTTTTTTGTATGAAATAGGATACACAGTTTGAAATTATTTTGAAGTATCTACTTTATTTGGATTTCCCTTACACCATTTACTTTTGAGCGATTCTTTCATTAAGCAAATGTAAAAACATATATACACTACAAAAAATAGTTTGTAAAGAAGATATTTAAATATCATATGTTGTACGATTTCAACAATGAAATTTATTATTATATTTATGCAGTTAACTTGGACCAATTTTTTCAAGTGTTCTCTGCTATAATTTAATTTATTTAAAAAATTGTTGTACCAAAAATTGATTCAGTGATTGAAAAAATGCTTCAATTTTACAATAAATTGAAATTACTCGTAGGTACATGAATAATAAGCTCAACTTCATTTGTGAGAAATCATCTACTCTATGTCCTTTGTTTGAGTTGAATTTTTGTTGAATAAACCTTACTAAGCAATTTGCATGCGTTTTGAAATAACAACGATATTTCGATCTTTTGTTTTTATTCTCATACTGTTTGTGAATACTTAAACATCGATGTTTTGCTCTATTCCGATGCTAACACCACAATCTCAACTCATTCATATCGAATGAGTAAGCAGCAGCGATTTTCCGGTACTTTGGCGTAATGCCGCAAACTATTTATAATAAAGGAGCAAGCAGAGTAGTGGAAATCTGGTGCATTGAATCGTGTCGGTTTGTGTTTAATGGAGTTAGGTTGGACTGTTGAGTTGAGTTTAGCTGAACTGAGACGATGACACTCTTTGTTAATATTTTATAGACATGACACAATAAGCGCACAATTGTATCTACCACTGCGGATGATGGTCGAATGGTACATTCAACAACCGACAACATTACAACCAGCCAAGAGCGTGAAGGCGTTAACTTTGCTTACGGAAATCCGAGGATGAAAATTGACAATAAGAAAATTATGTTTTTGTAGATAAAATAGAAAAGAAAAGAAAAAAATTCACCATGAAAAATCAAGGAAGCTGACAATTATGCGATTAATGAGATTTATCATTAAATGCAAATAATCATGAATAAGTTCAAGTTAAATAGAACAAGAACGTTTGCTAAACTATAAGTGAATGTTTCATAAAAAAATGGAAATACTCTTATGATTCGCCGCTCATGGAATTTAATTGAATCTGTAAGAGATAAGTGGGGATATCATTAAGTTTTTGTTAGTTATTAATTGGAATTATTTTTTATACTTTTCATAGAACGTTATATTCATTTCGGCGCCAGACTATCTCAGTGTTAGTCAAGTGAAAACAAGACGAGATTTATTATATTAATTTGCTATTTCTTAATTTCTATAATCTAATGGAATTTATATCTTTAATTTACAAAAGCTAGAGCTACTATAATCTCACTGAAAATATTGAAAATTTTTCTATAAATGGCATCATATTAAAAGAAAAAATATTAAAATCAAAATTATTAAGAGATAGCGATAGCGAAAATTCCAAAGGCTTTGCTGTAAATGGACTTCATATATTAGATACGAAAAATTGATTTATTTGTACAGTAGAACCTCTGTAAGTCGAACTTGAAGGGACACGCCAAAAAATTCGAGCTATAGAGTTTTCGACTTATGGAGGACTTCGACTTCGACAATAAAGTAACTTCGCTAAAGTTCAAATTAAATCACGTGTTCATAAATTGTTCTATCCTTTCATGGACATTGATTTCTAAGAAACTATGATGAAAATTGTCGACATATTCTTAAAGTCGGTATTTTATCTTTCTTTGAGCTATAGAGGTAATTCGTTTCAAATCATCGAGTTGTAAAGGTAGTAAGGGTTGTAAAATAAAACATTGCTATGTTCGAGATGCAGAGGTTAAATTTATATTTTCGACTTATAAAGGGAAAATATGTACTGAATTTACTTGTAGGGACTCACTAATTATTTCAACTTAAAGAGGGGTCAGATTTCGAGCAATGGAGGTTTCGGGGCTTGAAGGGAAGGGAACACAACATTTTTTCGAGTTTGAGAGGTTTTCGACTTATCGAGGTTCGACTTAAAGAGGCTACACTGTACATACTAAGGTTTGGTAAAACTGAGCAATTGGACAGTCAAAATATTTGCTAAACGTAATATGCCATATATTTGAATATTGTTATTGGGTAAATCATATAAAAGGTGATTTTTTTCTTACGATACTATAATTCGAGCGATGGCTACTTAAATTGCTTAAAGCCAGATTTAGCACTATTTTGTGGTTTGTGTTCGTGGACGCTCAAAATTTCGTTAAGTTAATTGGCCGCAATTTTGACAGCTATAAATGCGCACTCACTAGAAATGAACAAAAATCGTTAAGCAACTTCTTGAATATACCGAGTGCTCCATATTAAATTCTCCAGGTCAATATCTCGAGAACTAGGTAAGGTGATTGTAAATATTTTAGGAAAAAGTTATAAGGTTTTCAAAAGGTCAGATAACATTGGTCTTGCCTTTGACGTTGAAACCAGTTTTTAATGTCAATTCGAGGTCAACTGTGACTTTTTAAATATACAGCCATATTTCTATTGCAGATTTGTATTCTATGGGTCCAAGCAGATTGGTTTGTATGAACAAATTTTCTCTAGAACTTAAATTTATTAATGAAAATGTCTTTTCAAAAAATCACAGTTGATCTTGAATCAACTTTGAAATTAATTATTGACCTCTTAGAAATCTTATAGTTTTTGTCTAAAAAATTAATGACTATCCTACTTTGTTTTTGAGATTTTGGCCTGAAGAATTAAAAAATATAATGTATGTCTTAGAACCATTTTAAGCTAAATATGTATCTCCAAATATATTGATATTTTTCAACACACTAATGTCTCCATATTGAATTTCGTACTTACACTGGGATAAACACAAAGCTTGAATAGCAAGTATTCACACAAAATTTAATTTAAATATGTTGAGTTGTATGTCTATGTTAAGTTTGTATGTGAATGAAATGAAATCAAATTAGCAAAAAATTACCAAATATTTATTGCAGCCAATCAAATCATTACAATTCCACACAAACCTATATAATTTATATCCCAATTAGTTGCGCTTAAACTCTCAATTTATAACAAATAAACATTTACGAAAATTTATTAAATGTTATTAAATATTTATGGCATTTTGATCGATAAAATTTTATAGTAAGCAAACATATTCTATTCTCAGATAAAGACAACATTTTTTTGTTTTCACTACAATGCTGTTGTTCAAGTGTCTTAAACTTCTAAGCAACATTACGAAAGAAGAAAATTCACCTGTTAGCAAAAAATGTCGTATGAACTCATGCCAACATAATGTCAAGTACGAGTAGTTTATACAGTGAAGTTTATTGAGAAAAATATTACAATGTTTGGTTTTGTTTGTTTATACCCCAAGGGTATTAGCACATATTTTACAACCGATAAGTGACATCGTGACACATACAAACATTTTATGTTTGTGTACATGCACAACATATGCATGTAGTTTGTAACAGTTTTGTAACAATGAAAATATATTTCTTGTTTGGTATATTAAAAAATAAAAACTTTTTTTTCCTCAAAAGATAAAAAGTAACATTTTTTTTTTGAAGTCTGACAACACTACACGGCCTTACACAGAGTTTGTGTGGAGTGTCATGCGCATGGCTAAAATATATCGATACTTGTCGCAATAATTATTTAAGCCTCATTGATAAAATTTATTTTTTTGAAATTGAAACCCTAAAGTGGTTTTTATATAAAAAATGCATTTTTCTCCTGACTGACTAGGAATCGCAGTCTAAACTAAACATAAAATTCGAATTATGCGAAAAATCAGCACGGAAGCCTTTTTCGATATTCAAATTCAAAGAGTGTCTGGCAAATCACAGATAATCAAAAATTCACTAGAAAACAACGCCGAATCGAACGCGGAATCTTGAAACTGAGGACAATCGATTCTCATAAGTTGTTAATATCCACTTAGAAAAGAAAAGATATTTCGAAATTCTATTCCAAAGGGGCGTGGCACCCCACACACAATTTAAATTCACATTTTTTCAGAAACGCTGTATCGGATTGGAGTTTGGAGATTGTTGGAAATTGGTGTGTGTGTAACCGTCCAATTCTTCATTAAGAAAGTTTTAAAAGAAAATATAATGGAACTTAGTGTAAAGGTACTTTATGACGGAAATGCAGTCAATACAAAATTTTAGGGACTTTGATTAAGTTAAAGATATAGAAATGTAGATGGAAATAGAAAGAAAAAAAAATTGAGAACAATTGAATTGTTATGAAAGATAGCAATCGAATATAATGCACGTAAAACTTTAATTTTCTATTGAGGAAACTGAAAAGTTTTCAATAAAAAAATATCTCTTCTCTACTTATGCTTTTTAGTTTGGCCTAAATACCATTCTGCATTCAACCAAGGCATTAAGTGTGAGTTCGTTGCACATAAAGGTCGCTGTACGGCTGAGTGCGGGCAGTCAAAGTTTTGTATATGGAACGATTTTATGCCCTGATGAATGTGTCATTTTTTAAACCGATTTTGTATAAAAGTCCTTTTCTGTAAAAAACGATGTTGCATCATGAATTTTTTTTTTTTTTTGTTTACAAATTATTGATGTAACAATGTTGGTGCTGCTGCTGTTGCATCGATTGTCAATGTTAAAAGATAAAAACTCACATACTGGCAATAAAGACAAACATAAACAACGTGCAAAAGATTAAAAGGATACTGTCAACCTGTCACAAGGACAACGATATCTTTTTGAATGCATGTGTTCGTATTGATTAGGGAGAAATTGTGTTACGTGTCGCACGCAATGCAATGCAACGTTATATTGAGAAAAAATAGAATGGAAATAATGCTTGTCCTGTGAGTGACAATATTACAAGATGTTTTTGCTTTTCTTCGAAAGTACTTACAAAGTGTAAATTTTAATTAGAATTTCAAAACAAGGATGCAATACCAGTTGCCCTTTAAGCACATGTGAATTCTTGAAAAATCATTCAAAGGTTCTGTCATTTAAGGAATGTATATATACTTAATATATTTTAGAAATTTTTTTAGAAAAATATTGATTTTTTTCTAATTCCTTGAAACAGCTAAAAGCTATTTTCCTTATTAAAATTCTGTGTAACTGAAAAATTAATATGTACTTCAATTCCAACTTTGCTTTCGTGGAATTGGAAAACTCGATAACAAATTCTAATTCATAGTAATCGTCATTTTTGAGGAATTCGATTTCCACCCACCAATCATAAAATAATTTCATATTTTAGGTGATTTTTCATCATAAACATAAGCAAAACGATAAATTGTCAAACAAAATTCTTTTATTTTGGATGATTTTTCTAAGAAGCAATCGTTCAAATCAAAAATATAACAAATCGACCCAAACAATCTCCAAAAAATTTTAAACATTTTCTTTAGTGGAATTTTTTGAATAATTTTGCACTTACATAAGGGGGCACGTGCAGTCATGGCCGTGAAAATTAGGGCATTTTCAATAAGTTTTTTTTGGTATTAATTTAATTTATTTAATAAAAGTGATAATATGAAATTATTATATTATGTTTCAACTTAACTTGACGAAAGTTAAAAAAAAAATATTGAAAATAAAAAAAGTTGTAGCTGGCTGTGTTGGACCCTGTCCCATACAGAGTGTCTATCGGTGACCATCACAAATCCTTGGAAAATCTTCCAAAATCAATCGGATAAGAAAAATTAGTTAGTTAAATAAATAATCTAGTGCCTGATCGAAGGTCTTTTAGGTTTTAAATCAACAAAATGGCGGCCTCTGGAGTATTTATCTCCAGATTTTCTGTAAAAAACCAACAGTTAATTGTTCATAAAAAATGGATTTTTAAAAAAAAAATTCTTCAATCAGGTACTAGCTTTTTATGTTTTTTCAAAAACTGTGTAAATTTCATTGAAATCTATCCAGCGGTTTTTGAGTTACAGTGGTCACCGGTTCCGAAAACATAGTTTTGAGAAAACGCATTTAAGGTTTTACACTCGGTACTCTTACCACCGAGAGCCCTTTGGCTATTGCCGAATAACTCCAAAAGTATTGTCGTATTGACTTCAAATTTTCAGGATATAATTTTAAGATATTATTTTTTAAGAAAATGCAAAAAAAAAACAAAATCGATTTCTCAGAAATCATGACTGCCCTTGCCCCCTTAAGGAGGTGAGGTATCGCCCATTTTTTCATTGAATCTTACTTTTGCATCTCTTTTATATATACACACCAACTTTCATTTATTTGCGTCAAAAAGTTTATGAGATACAACGAATTTAATTCTTATGTTGTGTGGGAGGGCGTGGCATTGTCCACTTTTTTCAAACCTAACAAAGCTCAGAACCTTACACAAACTATAAGCAAAATATGTACCAAATATTATCCAACCACGTCAACCATTTGCTGAGATATAAAATATTAGATTTTTTTCACATATTGGAGGCGGGGCACCTCCCATTTTAGCATTGAATCTTACTTTTGGCTCTACCTTTTATATATGTCTATACCAAGTTTTGTTCATTTGCGTCAAATAGTTGATAAGATATGATGAATTTAAATTTTTTTTCACATGGGGGGGGTGTGGCATCGTTAAAAAAAAAAAATCTGACGTGCTGGAAAAAAACCACGAGACACGTATATTTTTTAACTGTCTATTTTTAGAATATATTGAAATTTCTCATGTGTTCAACAAAAGGTTTGATTTTGTCGGACAGTTTTATAAAAGCTTACTCCAAATTACAACATCTTTTGGGCGATTTTGGCCAAAAGTGAATCTTAAGGGGACGTCCATTAATTACGTGAGCTAAAATAGGGGGGAGGGGTCAAAGAAAACCTCAAGTCAACTTTTTAATGCATAGAGTTTACATTAAAAATTATAATTTAAGTCTCACAGGAGGGGGGGGGGGAGGGGTCCCGCAAGATCTCACCAAATCTCACCAAGAGGAGGGGGGGTTCGAATTTTCAAAAACAACTCACGTAATTAATGGACGTCGCCTAAGGCGATATCAATTTTTGTGCGCTATTTCCGAAAAATTTTTGGTTTTTATTTTATTTTTTGTACAATACATTTTAGGCAATTTGCCTCCCTCTCATAGAAAATTTAAAATTTATTTTGACGTTTTTTTTTCTTAAATATCCCTAGAGCAACTTAAAACCTTCTGCTCACAAATTGTTTATCGAGCGATGTTTAGATGAAATTTGGTTTTTTGAATAAAAAATTGAAATTTTCACTTAAGTCAACTGTACCTCTTTGCATAGCGACTTCTTCTTGATCCCAATCAGCTTAACAAATCATCAAGAAAACTACAATTTGCGTATCCTACGATGATGAGATGGCTGCGGTGCTTCATTAAAGCATCCCATAGAAGAGCTATTGTTGGTACACGAGAGCAGCTGCGATATATAACTTTAACACAGCAACAAAGTTTGATTTATGCAAATATTAAAACTCATGGAGAACCCAACGACATGCCGCTGCCGTTGCAAACTAAATTCACAGTCAACAACAACAAAACTTTTTTTTTTCACATAGTCACAGGATATCAATAAATACCAGTAGCATTCCACAGCAACAAAAATACAAAAAAAAAAAAAATTAAAACACAACAAAACCAAACATCAATATTAATTCATCAATAAATTGCAAAATTTAACGGAAATTTATATTGACGAATTTTTGTACAAAACGGACGATGACTCCTGCACCGTTAAACCGAAACCGAGTGATAGACTGATTATGGTTGATAGCCCACTACTGTTGCTGCACTGTAGATGTAGGCTCGCCGGCTGTTTTAGTAGCGATTCTCTATCAGGCCACAAGGCCAAAAAGATTGGATTATGCAGCTTTTGAATATGTCCTGTACAAGCGCAGTATGTGTCCTGTTTTGGGGAGGTTGTGTGTTATCTAAACATAATTGATTGATCGATGGATATGTGCTGGGTGGGTGGTTGAATGTTAAGCTGGTTAGGTGAATGGCTAACTGGATGAGCGGATGATTGCTTGGCTGATTAAACATTTATTTAGAGTTCGATTAAATAATTGGTTTTGCAATAGCAACGATGTGAGCTTTGAGCGACCAAAAATATGTCAGTTATTTTATAGTGAATTCTTTTGAGCGCCAAAATATTTGTTTAGTTGGTAAAACGAAAATTAATTTATTCACGCAAAGGACTTTGTAATTGGTTCCGAAAAATTTTAAATCAGAATACTTTTTGAATTATTCTCTTGGAATGTTTTTGAATGAAATATTTTTATTATTAATATTTGTGCGATGTTAAAGGTGTATCAGCAGGCCCGGATTTAGAAATCTGCCGCCCTTAGGTCAGTCAGAAATTGCCGCCCCCCTTCACTAGTAAATATAGAAAAAAAATTTTTAATATCAAAAGTGAGAACCTTTCTTTTTTTGCTTGTATACATTTTTAGGTAATTTAGTGCATACAATCCCAGTATTTAAAAAAAAAAAATTTCAATGTTCCCAATATTTGCCGCTCCTAAAATTGTGCCGCCCTAGACACTAGCCTAATGTGGCTCTAAGGTAAGGCCGGCCCTGTGTAACAGTAAGTTTTTAATTGTGAATAAAACAAATTTCGATATTTTTTTTGATATTTCTTATGTCGAGTTCTTCGGTAAGCGTAGAAGTTATGGAAGCATTTTATGAAAATGGGTGATGTTTTCGGTCAATATAATTGGCCGCAATGCTCATGCGGTTTGGCAAATTGCTTCTATATAGCTATTTTAAAATAATATGCCAACAACTTGCAATTCAATTGTACCGTACAAAAACAACAGCCATTTATGCCAAACAAACTTAAGTTTTGAGGTACTATGGGCTAAAAAAGAGAAAGAGCGAGATATGAAACGATATGCACGAAAAATTCAAAAGTTTTGTATAAACCAGCATCGGATAATGTTAAAGCAGATTCGTCGTTTAATTAGCTCAACTGGTCGGTCGCGTCTTAAAGGTGTAAATCTTAAGGCGTTCAAAGTCATTATTTTTGTAATGATTGACTTGATCTTTGTCTTCCTGAGTTAATTTATAAAGTATTATTCTTGTAAATAATCAAAATAAACGCTTTGGTAGGATTACAATCCAAATTAATAAAAGGGCGGCCGCAGCCAGCCACCTGATTCTATGGGGAAGTTTATAAAACTTTCGTTGAATCTTTTTACGTTGGCAATATTATTCAAAATAATGTCAGTAAAAAATATTAAAAAAAATATCGAAATACATACATATGTATACTAAAAGTTGTCCATTAATTTTGAGCAGTGTTTATTTTTTCAATTGATGTTTGAGTTTAAAAAATATTTTGTTTATTTTCCGCATAATTTATTTGAAATTCTGTCAGGTCACAATATAATATTCCTATTACTATTTATACAATATTATTTACTCATTTTGGTTCTTGGAAAAATACGCAACTTTTGGTTGCACACGTAAACGCTCCTAAGCACAAACTCACCCAGTACGCAAAGCAGGAGAAAGAAGCAATGTGAGGCCTCCTTCTCAAGGAGGTCTTTATTACCTTAAATTTAGTCTTTTTTTCTAATGAAATTTAGTAGGCCTTCCGTAATAGGAAGGACTTTTGTGAAACCGGTAAAAGTAGGTAGGCTTTCTACGAATGGGAGAAAATAAGGAAGGCAGAAAAGTGAGCTGGTGCTGATAATCAGGCCCGGATTTAGAAATTTTCCGCCCTTAGGCCGTTCACAAACTGCCGCTCTTCTTGACTGGTGAATATGGAAAAAAAAATTTTTAATATCGAAAGTGAGGACCTCTAAGGTAAATCCGGGCCTGTTGATGATATTTCAAGGAAAAACAGAAAAACTGTTATACTCATGAATTTTAATAAGAAATGTAGAAATATCGACACATTCAAAATTGATATTTAAAAGTATCGCAGGAAAGGAAAGGAAAGGAAAGGAAAGGAAAGGAAAGGAAAGGAAAGGAAAGGAAAGGAAAGAAAAGGAAAGGAAAGGAAAGGAAAGGAAAGGAAAGGAAAGGAAAGGAAAGGAAAGGAAAGGAAAGGAAAGGAAAGGAAAGGAAAGGAAAGGAAAGGAAAGGAAAGGAAAGGAAAGGAAAGGAAAGGAAATGAAAGGAAACTTGTCTTATAGACAGCAGACCTTTTCCGGGAGAGGCCTTACGCAATTGCCTACTGGGCGCTTATACATATTGATTGAATAGTAAAATCAACAAAAGTTAAAAGGAAAACTTTTCATGTCGCTGTTGTTGTTGTTGGTGGTGCTCTTAAACAGATTGCATTCATGTTAACAAAATTGAGTATTTACTAGGAAACTCGTAATGCATCAAAATAAAAAAAGAAAGAAAAATGTCGGAGCTAAAAGTTTTCTTTTGCTTTGCTATAGCGAAAAAAAGGTTAAGCAAATTAAAATTAAGTGAAAACTTAGAAAAATCGAAACTAATTTCAAATTTAATTTATTTTGGTTTTCTCCTTCTACTCCCTTTCACTTTAAACTTTCCCCATTTGAGGTTTTTGCCCTTGTTCAACAAATCACTACATTGATTTATTGCTTTATGTCTGAGTGCTGTATAAGTCTATGTTTGTGGGTGTGAATGTGTGAGGGTCTATGTGGTATTGTTCCTGTGTTTGTATCGATTGTGTCAGACAAAAGTTTTAAGGTTGCTATTTCAAATTAATTTAAACTTTCAAAACAAAAGTTCGTTCGATATTAAAAAATTGCCCATCTGCTTTATATTTTAGTTTATTGTAGTCTTTTAGGGTTCAAATTGCTAATGATTAAGTAGATAAGAATAACATAAAATACATAAAATCCTCTTAATGTCAAAACCAGTAAACATAGATATTGCCAAAGGGTCACGCTATGACGTAGAGAGGTTTCTTAGTTCAACGCTATAATTAAATTCACATACGACGTCTTTTGCAAAAAAGAAAAGTTTTGTCTGCTCTATTTGAAGTTCATAATGTTGTTGTACTTAGAAAATTTTCTTAAAAATATCTAGGCAGTTACAGCTTTGTTATATGGCGAATTTTTTGGCCTAGCAAGATATAGAACTTTCCTTTTGGATATGCCAGAAAAGCAATGGAGTTGATCTTTTTAGTTTACACATCAGATAGAGGCCACACTCCATAGGTAGAATTGTTGAAAGATTAAAAGTTCATTCATTTAACTTCTATTGATATTTTGGAGTTGTTGTAGTTCATTGTGAATGATCTTAGACTAACGTGACTTTTTTTTTTCAAAACGCGGAGCACGAAAAAGATGATGAAACTTTTTCAAAGATTCGTTTGTTTTAACCGGAAAAAATTTTATGTACTAAAAAAGAAGGTCTTCACTTTCACTTCCCGAAAACCGTAGAAAATCAGATATTCCAATTATTTTTAAGAAAAAATCATATACTTACTATCTCAAACTATTTGTATTTTCCAAGAAAAAAAAGGTCCTCACTTTCACCGGAAACTCTAGCAAAATGAGATTTATTATTTCCAATGAAAATGCGGACCACGCGGAGCAGAAAATCAAAAACGCCACGCGGACAAGTTATATTAGACATATCAATAAAGGCCAGCTACTTACTTTCGCTATGAAATTTGGTTGGTTTTACGAAAAGCTTCAACTGAACATTACGTAAGATCAAAATATACCATCACTTGGCCAAAGTTAGTTGGTGTTTAAATTGACTGTCACTTCCACCTTAGCCTACCTTAACGTACTTGTGCACAGAGAAAAACCAAAAGTTTGAAAAGCTGGGAAAATATTTTTGAAAGAAACACAAACCGTATGTATGACGCTACGTCTTAAGAATAAAAAGTGAAAAGTTTCGTCTTAATGTTAAGAATATTTCAACCCTCGTTCGTATACAAAATCTAAAAAAAATAAACTCTATAAAATATTTATTTTGCTCCAATTTCATAACTTCTTAATGCAAATACATAAATTGTGTGCCTTACTATTAATCATCACAACTTTTCGAGAAAGTTTTAAAATACAAATAAAGAGGATAGGTGGCATTTTTATTTATACAGCTGAATTTTTAATAGGGAAAATTTGCAAAAGCAGGTGATTCATCGCATCACCTATTGCGTCATGTGTGAGTTTAAAACTTTACCTTTTTTTTTGATAATCACGTTTTGCTATCTTTAAAAGTAAAAACGTTGACAAATATATACTATATGTATGAATAAGAAAACATATTTTAAAAAATAAGAAGAGTAACAGAAAACAACAACGCAGTGAGTCACACTTACATACTATGCAGTAAAATTCAATTGTCTCAAGTGGGTAAAACCTAACCCATGTGGACGCCCACCAACCGACACACAAGGAGCTATTTATTGACAATGCAATACAATAAGATCATTTACTCGAATATGTGACCCGTAGTAAAATATTTGCACAATTTGCCAAATGCATACAGAGAAGTGAAATACTTCAACTTCAGATAAAAGAAAACTTGTGTCATCAATAATGAAGTACCTACGGAGCTGTTGCTCATCAGTTCATAACGAAAAATTGAAAATGTACAGGGATAAATTGCTGTGATGTTACGTTAAAGTTAAATAAACTGTCACAAACAGCTTGATCACAGCATGTGCGTCATCTATTGACATTTGTCAATCAACTGTGTATGAGTTGGCTTATTGGCAAAGTTTCCTCTTGCTGTTATCGCACATTTTCTTGCCATAAACAATAAGTATAGTAGACTCTGTTTAATTTCATTAGAATTTTGCCGCTATTTTTAGTTGAAAAATCATCCCATTCGTATCTAAAAGAAAGTGTTATCTTTCTGTCAAAGAACTTATAATTATTTTCAGTGGCGTCGCTACGGTAGCTGACAATTTGAATGGTCTGGTAATGAGACAACAAATTGAATATAATTAAAAAGGCACATAAAAAAAATGTCACATAAGACTAAGCAGCTTCATGTAATTGAAAAGTTGCAAAAGACTTAAAAGCCGCATAAAACTTAAAAATGGAATATGTTTCAAAAGTTGCATTAGACTAAAAAACAATCACATAAGACGAAAATGTAGCATAATATAAAAAACTCGCATGAGACTAAAACTTTACAGAATGGCTAAAAACTTGACTGAGAAATTGAATGTGATTTAAAAGACATATGACTATAAAACCATCGCATACGACTAAAAGCTCGCAGAAGACTAAAAAGTCTCATAAAACGAAAACGAGACTTAAAAGTCTCATGTGTATTGGACTAAAAAGTCTCATAAAACCAAAAAGTTTCATGAGACTAGATTGGCTAAAGAATCGCATTAAAAAAAGTTCGATCAAACCGAAAAGGTGAATTAAACTAAAAAGTCGCATAAGGCGAAAAAAAAATCACATGCGAAATAACATAACTAAATCTTAAATTTGCGTACATCCCCCCTTAAAGAATCAGTCAAACGCCACTGTTTGTTTTTAACAGCATTATCAATATTCGCTGCTATCTAACTGTTGTCTCTATATAAAGATTTGCAAAGTAGCTGTTGTTTTTAATTGTGTCAAATACTTTGACAGTTTAAGTCGCCATTGTGTCTAGTGCTACTCGGTTGTTTCTTTTTGTCTTGCCTCCTCAGCAGAGTGTTAAATTAAAACGTTTTCACAATTTAATTGAGTTCATTGTTAAATTTGTTCCTTATACTACAGAAATTTTGTTGGTACGTAACTACTGAGTCCTCTGTTTTGTGTGCGAGAAAAGTGAATAAGAGGGAAAATAATTGAAGCACGACAAGAAGAAAACACAAAGTTTTGTTATAGTTGTTAAGAAGTCCAGCAACCGGAAGTTACAAAGTGAAGCTCTATACGTGTTGGTGTTGAGAGCAGTAAATGTGTGTTCATGTGTGTGCATGTGCATGTGTGATGTGAGAGCAACGCAAGAAAACGTTGCCTACTTTTTGTTTTTATTGCTAAAATGCCAAGAGATCAATATTTTAAATTGTGCAACTAAATTGTTGATCTATTTTAAAGACAATTTTAGTGTTTGCTATCCTTTATTGATTTTGACATGCATGTTGCAAGTAAAGCTAGTGGTATGTGAAAGAAAACCTCTTCGTTCTAAACAGTTTAGCATAAAATCAAGAAAAAAAGAATTGACCTATGTACATTATATTGAAAATGTGAAAAACAAAGGAATTTTGCCAGCGTTATTTAATAAAAATTGCCAAAAAAAAGGAAGGAAGCGGTTGTGTGCAAAAACATAAAAAATGCTGAAAAAATTATTTTCCCCAGAATAATCACAATAAATAAAAATCGATCTGAAAGTTATTGTTAAATGAAAATATGAAATTGCTGCCAATATTAAAACGCACCGAAACTAAAGCAAAAAATGAGAAAAATTAAAAAAAATTCTGACAAAGTGATATAAGACTTTGAGCAACATTGCCTTCAATTTCAATTTTCAATTTATTTCTGTAGAATACACATACGTTTAATAAGAACTAGGTCCTAGGAACTAGGGGCGAGAATTATAATTCCATTGAATTGATGTATTGAATAATAACTAGTATCAGATCCTTGGGGGAGGGCCAATGTCCTTCCCAGCCCTACCGAGTTGACGCCACTGCTTATATTAATTATTAAATCAATTATGTCCTCAAAATTTTAAAATTCTATATTTTAAAAAAATTAAATAGACGTGCACTAGAACGGATCAAATATTAAATATAGTCCGACGATTATTTTCCAGACTCCGTTGGGCTAACTTTTTGCAACATATGTATGTACATTATGGTGGTTAAAATTTTTTCTTTTTTTCAAGGAGATGTTGTTTTAAAAGTTAGTTTATGGTATGAAGGAAAATTTAACGAAAATTCAGCTTTGTAACTCAATTTTATAAGGTGGCGCCGCAACCTGTTAGTTTTGCATGTAGATTGTATGGAAAAACTATATATTATGAAAAATGTATCTGAATGAATAGGTGATTAATGTTGTTGGGCTGCGGAGGGTTGTTTTTCGAAGTAATTTTTTGCGCTGACTCCGAATCTGGCCTCAGAATTGACCCATCATGTTCTGATGCCAATAAATTTCAGAGAACCATAATTAAGGTAACCTGATATATGACTTAAACACAAATCAAACAAGTTCAGAAAAATGTCCGCTTTTGAAGTTTTCAAATGTGGTTTGTTTTCCACAACGCTTTCAGAATTGATAAGTAAAGAAAGTAACTCGCTATTTTTGAGAAAGCGATATCATCGGAGCATACTTCTTCAAATTCGAGAATCTATGGTAATACCAACATAATCGCGTCCTTACATCCTACACTCATGGTATATTCATTTTGTCATTCCGTTTGTTGTAGGAACATAAATAAATGGAGGCATGACAGATGCATATATGCATACATATTCTTGATCAGTAGCACCTCCTGAATTGATTTTCTTGCGTCCGTTTGTCTGTTGGACAGTTTCATTTCCTATGGAAATCAAAATAATGGGAAAACTAAGCGAGGTAATGTAATAAAATTAAATACACAGATTACATTATCAATAAAAGCTCGTAGTATTGAAACTAGTTGAAGTCACTTTACAGACACTCGTTCTGTCCATACTTCTAAAATGCTGTACTGAGAGAGTTATTTAACGTAAAGCAACCAAATTTCACTAAAATTTACAAAATTGTATAAACTGATAATATACAAGTACAAGTAGGAAGCGTATTTTTAAATGAGGGCGAGTCACCTCCCAACACTATATTCTATTGCTTGAAATGCTCCAGATGGTCCTTTGGACACGTTTTGACAAGAGACACTTCACGTGAAAGAAAATACTTCAAAAAGGTTTACACGCATTTTTATGGTTAAAGCTGCTAATTAAGTTTACTGTAAAATATTTAAGCAGAAAATAATTTAAAATACTTGTAACAAGCTAGCTAGCTGGTTTATTAACTTAACAAATGAGTTAAAACGCTTCAACATAACTCTACTCAAATCTAAATAATACCTACAATACATACGAAGTGAACGTGCAACTTTTTGACCAACAAACTATTAAACTTTCTAATTTGCAATGCTGTTTTTGCTTGAAAGTTTTCTTTTTTTATTTTTTTTTGTGGAATATGCTGTTAGGTTTAGAGCTCATACCACACCAAAGCTATGTTCTATGCCAAATTTTATTTCCACACTCATTTATTTTTTGTTTATTTCTTAAATTCATTTCAGACGCAAGAATTCTTGACCAAAAATGAAATGGTTACGCACAGATGCTAACAATTTCCGAATGAAACGGAAGTGTTCCGTACATTGCGGAAGTTGGATTTTTATGCTGGGAACATTAATGCTGCTGATGACAGTATCATATGTTTCTTGCAGTGAATCAGATGAAATAATCGATGATGGTTTTAATGCTGATGATTACGGTGATGTAGACAATGTTGAGGTGAGTTGTGGAATATAGTTATTGGAATTTGGAAGTTTGTAAAAACTTGAATAATATACAATTTTTTTTTAGTGGCATCATGTAAAAATCGTTGACGGTGTTTTGCAACCAGAAGATCATCCTGTAATCTTTTATAAGGAAGATATTGTTAACGAAGATTATGGTGAGTTACACAAGTGAACTAAATTCACATGTTTTTATTTTAAATAATCCACAACACTTATCTCAGATCCTGCCAAAGAAAAGCGTAAAAATGATACAGCTCCAGATTCAAAGACGGGTGGACATCGCATACGCAAATACAAAGAGATCTCACGTCGTCATCGTAACAATCGCACCAATTCGGAGAAATATCACGCTATAAAGCCTGAGAAAACCTATTTTGATATCTTGCCACAAGCGCCTGTTGTCACTGCTGCTGATGATTCAAACGCTAACGATTCAAGATTCGATACCTCGAAAATACGCGTAGAGGTTATGTCACTCGCTGACGATGTCAAAGTAAATGAAAGTAATGAAAATGAAGAAGAAAATCCAGCTGAGTCAAAGCAGATTCTCAACAAAAGACCCAAGAAATACAGAAGACGTCAGCGTCGTGATGCTACTTCAGAAAATGAGCATAAATTAACAAAACGTAATCCTTACTATGTAAATGGTAGTCCCAACAATAATTTGCTTCAATATCTACAAAGTATCTATACTGCGTCGAATCAACAGCAAGGGTATAGAAGGTATTTTATCTATTTATTTGCGAAATTATTCATTTGAAACTAAATGCTATTGTTTGCAGAAACCCGGTAAGAGGAAACTATTGGAATGCATTATCGGCACCAATTGATACGAGACAAGATCAAAAAGTCAGTTTGGATAATCGTGGTGGTTTTGAGCCAGATCGTGTTGTATGGAATATAAGTTAGTTTAGCCTAATTTAATTTAACTGAGATTTGTTAAAATTCGTAATATCTTTAATAACAGTTCCCAGACGCCCTGCTAGAGTGTCACCACCACAGTTCAATGATCCAGGTCAAAATAATATCGATGATTCTTTCAAAAGTAAACAAAGCTTTGCATTTTACATATAGTTTGAGATTTATTTCAAAATTATTTTTTATTTTTATTTTAGCTACAAGACGTCCTCGACGTAAGACTTTCATAGTTCTCTCTTGGAGCTTATTTGTATTTATAAATTAATTTTTATGCTTTCAGCTCGTCCTACAGTTGTGGTTCCTCCACTGATTCGTAATCCTGACCCAACTAATGCAGATACATCATTTTTGAGTAAGTGAGAACTGATATGTTTTTCTTATCTTGATATAACAATTTATTGTTGTATCATAGAGAGGAAAAGTTTGCCTCAGTTACTGGTGATTCAGGTCGGTTCTGGTTCCGAATTTGTTCGGAAGTTTGAAAACAAATATCAATAGCCCTACTAAATATTATGGGTGAAATTTGCTATGAAGTCGTTTAAAAATTAGAACTCGAGCAGTTATAGTTCCGATCAGTTGTTAGATTTCCCTTTTAGGTATGATCTGGAATAATTTTCGAATCCGAATGAAATCCGAAACGGAATCAGCACAGGCCTGACTATTTTCATATTCAGAGAGGTAAAAGCACTTAATTACTTATTTTATTAAAATTAATTTATTTTTCAGCAACTCGGCGTCCAGCACTGGTTGTTCCACCACTTATTCGGGATCCTGATCCCAAAAATGCAGATACATCATTTTTGAGTAAGTTTTTAAAATTTGAGTTTTTTTTAATTTAATAATCCAATTTTTTTTGCATATTGATTTTTGGTTATTTTTATTTTTTTCGTTCAACAACATTCTATTCTTTGCCCTTGTTTTCATACTTTTAACTTTAATTTCAATATTGACTTACCTTTACATCAAAGATTGGTGCTTGCACTTTGCGTAAGACTTAAATTTATGCCTAGACTTGATTACAGGTCCGTGCTGAACAAAGTTGTTTCTCTGATTTTTAAGTTAATAATGATACCCCACAATGCGCTAAAATGAGTGTGAGCTAGACCCAAGTGCATAATTGCATAGTACATACAGGCCCGGATTTACCTTAGAGGCACACTAGGCCAGTGCCTAGGGCAGCAAAAATTTAGGGGCGGCAAATATTGGGAACTTTGAAAATTTTTTAAGTGGTAATGCATTGGTGATGGTGAGAGTTACACAGGGCAAAAAAAAAACTGGTTCCCACTTTTGATATTAAAATTTTTTTTCCATATTCACCAGTGAAGAGGGGCCGCAATTTGTGAACGACCTAAGGGCAGCAAATTTCTAAATCCGGGCCTGAGTAAATATGAAATTTTAAAATACCGAATTCATTTTATGCTGTCTGAAACGCAATGCTGAAAAAATAGATGAATTCTATTCACGGGAGCGCTTGACATCCTTTAACATTTGATAGCAAAGTGGATGTTCCCTTTTGAATGATTGAAATCAGTATAATTCAGAGACTTATTAAAAAAATTAAATAACTAAATATTCCATATTGAAATGTAGTTCGTTGTTCAGTAATTAATTTATGTTTTTTTTCTTCTTTCTTTCAATCATTCCAACATCACACTACCATTTGACTCACTGCAGCACAACGTCCCCCTACACAGCAACGCCCCCCACAAACAACATCACGCCCACCGTTCAATAGAGTAACTACCACCGTGCGTCCAAAAAATCGAACAGTTTCGACCTGCGTTTGGGCCATCTTACATTGTTGTTCACCTAACAGCCAGCAAATACGTTATCAATGTTTTGAACAGTTAGGTTGCCATGGGGCCTTTTGGGATGTTAATCCATGCGCTGAAAATATTGTGAATAATGTTGTTGAACATATCGATGAGTATTTGACTCCTTAAAAGAGTTATAGCAAAATAGAAATTACTTCTATGCAAGGCATTTGAATACATTTGGATATTGCTCTAAGAAACTTAAGTTAGAATTAAATATACAAAATGTTGTTAGCTATGTTATTAGAAGTTATGCACATATTTGGTTATATTATTAGTAATTAAGTACTATTAATTTACTACCGCACGAATTTATTCACATTTATGATTATTTATTATTCTTCGAAATTGCATTTAACAAACATTAAAATATTGAAATAAAGCTCGAAAGTCATAGAAAATAAATTGCACTGTTTGTCTCTTTGTGGAAGTGGGAGGTTTCCAAAAATTAATTAAAGGAAGACACTTAGATAAGTTTAAGGTGCTGAATACAAACTGCGGCCGTTAAATGAAGTTTCAATATGATAAGATAATGCAATCAAAACAGCCAAAATAGAATGTGATCAGAAGTGGATATTGTTCTTGAAATAACATAAGGTTGTAAGTCAAACAAAAAATGGAAATTTATCGATAAAAATCGAAAATTGTCGAATAGGTTGGATGATATACAAAATAATCAAATACATAACATCGAATACATTCGAAAAATTGAACTACTTAATTGGCGGAGGTCAAAAATTCAAATTCAAAAATTCGATATATCGAAAATTAAAGAAAAAATCGATAAATGTCGGAAATAATCGAACGTTGGAGTATTGAAATATGCATATAAAAAAATTGGAAAATTTTGGATATTATCGAAATTATTATTATCCTTGTTCGACATAGTCGACAAAAGTCTTAAGGTATCAAAATGTCGACGGAAATTGGAGAGTGTCGGAAAACAAAGAAAAGGTCGATAAAATGTTAAAAATTATTGATTAATATCAAAGAAGTCGGAAAGTATCGAAATACATAAAAAAACACTTGAGGTTGAAAATTATCGAAAAATAAACGATTGAAAACAAAACGTATTGAAAAACATCGAAAAGTCTGCCGGAAAACATCAAGGAAATCGAAATAGTCAACAAAAGAACAACAAAAAAAGTTGACGAGTATCGATATACATAACAAAGTCGTTAGCGGATGTAAATAATCGGAGCTAACGATTGAAATCGAATAGTATGGAAAAACATCATAAAGATAATAATAGTCGGGAAGATTGAAACGCCGAAACACATTGAAGAGAAACTATTGAAATCGAGAAGTATTTAAGGACATCGAAGAAATTGAAATAGTCAATAAAATTCTGAAAGTTTCGATAATAGTCAATGGTCGGAAAGTATTGCATAGTCAAAACAGATCAAAGAAAGTCAATATAAGTCGAGAACATCGAAAAAGTTGATGACAGTCGAAAAAGTATCTAAACAAATCGCAGTATGTATTCGATAAAAATTAAATAGTATCGAAATAGATCGTTAAAAGTCGAACTGCATCCAATGAAATTTTCAATTTTTCACTTTGTGTAGCTCAGCTCTATTTCTCATGCAAATTTCTCTACAACACTAATGATTAGAGTCGTAAACCTTAAGTAGAATCGACGTACGTCATTTACTTATATTTGGTAATTATAGGCCGTGTGCCCATACTCAACCAAAGCTACTTTTAGGTATTTAGGTACTTTTGCTTACCAAAGTTGACTAAATCTTGCAAGGCCGAATCGAAGATTAAATTGGGGGGGGGGGGCTTTGGATTTGAAATTTTTGAATATCAATTTTTACAATCACTTCAATTTTTCAAACCGATGGCTTTTTTTTTTAGGTAACTCACTTCAAATTTCTTGATTTCTTGATGAAATCTCTTGACGACTTTGCATTTACAAGCACTGTAACAAAAAACTCAATTTTAATTAAACTGATGCCAAATGTATTACATATGTCTCCGACTCAGAGTCCTATTGGGTAACATACTCTTAGCTTGAGCATTATAACCAACGATTGATAAATAAACTGTTGCACCTCAAATCCTTAAGAAAATAAAAATCCGCTTGAAATACTTGCAATAATGTGTTGGCATCTTGATCTAAATGGCGAAAACTAACAAATGAAAATTGCGGTATCACTAAAAGTCTTTAATTCCGCTGCTCTAATTCAAACTTAATCTATAATCTTTATTTACCGCACGACAAAAATAAATATTTTATTATTTAATTTATTGTAATTTGCATTTTTCAATTTTTTTACAGATCGCCCAAATGATGGTAGTGAATTGAACGAAGGAGAACTTCCACCACAATGTAAGCATATGTATTTTGTTTTCAGGCATTAAATTAATTACCACCTGTATTTTATTGCAATGCGTGAACATTTTTAATTAATAATTTGTCAAATTATTATTAGTTTTTTAAAATAAATTTTCCACAGCCCCTACAGCAGCCGCACCACCAAAACGACAAAGTGTATCGCAATGTGTTTGGGCGATTGTATCCTGCTGTTCACGTGATAATATCGTAATACGCAACGATTGCTTCGAGGCTATGAACTGTGGACGTGCCTTTTGGGGATTGAATCCATGTGCAGACAATATAAAGGATCAGGCACTGCAGTATGTGGAAAATTATTTGGAGTAGAGCAGAACAATATGTTAATTGCTTTACAAAAGGGTTAACAAACGTGAAGGCAGCTTGAATTTTATGTGAAAACAATGCAGTTCATATTTATAAGATTAAATTGTAATTACGTTTAAGTATTTAGTGTACAAAAATGAAGGGATAATTTATGTAAATCACTTTATTAGGTAACTTATATGAACGAATAACATACTCGTATGTGTACCTCTGTAAATATATATATGTATTTTTAAAACTGGAAGTGTCACATCAAATTTCACACCTAAAACCTCAAGAATATCGCATTTATTATTTTTTTTTTGTTATACTCGTATACGCAATAGTTTTATAAACAGTAAATGTAGTTGATTTTTCTCTGTTATATTTAAATAGTTTTACCATTACTTCTTTGAATAAAATACAATATAAAACGGAATAGCCACAAAATCTATATATATGTGTATATTAAATAAAAGTTTTTGGGCAAAATCGTAGCGTTTCACTTGCGATTCTTTGACTATATATAGCGTGATTCACTTGGAGCTTATAAAGAGCCTACAGAGATAATAATCCGATTTCTGTATTTCAATACAAATTCAATTGACTAGCGCTGCCAATAAACTGCATATCTGCCAAGAGTACATGAAGTTTATAATGAAGTTTTTAACTGAAAATCAAATTAGTACAAAAGCAAAAGACTTAGTGGCACAAATTGCAGTAACACGCAATGTGCCAATAGCCAGAAATTTCGCCAGTAAACGAATTAAGGCTAAATCATGCAATGGTGCAACGCAGCAGTAAATTCAATCACATGAGCCACTGAATTCACTTAACTCTTTACGAACGCTAAACTGTAGGCCTTTACATTTGGCGCATTCACATTGAGATGCATTGAAAAATCGACAAAATTTCTTTCGAATACTTTTAGAAAATTGTCGCGATAGAAAGAAAAAATTTATGATTTAAGAAAGTTCCCTCAATAGAAATATGGTCTTAAGGAATTACTCTTTAAGTATTTCAGAAATTTTAGAAAGTTTATTGTATTTAAGAAAGTTTTCCCTAAATTAAGAGTGTATCTGCTTTTTTTCTCATGTCAGTAAGCTCTCTTAAGTTTTTTTTAAATATTTATTGATTCAGCTTTGGGCCTATATCAAATAAATTGCTGAGAATCGCTTCTGCAAGGGTATTCTAGCTAACGTTTTTATTAAATTTTGGTTTTTTTAAATGTCGTTTAAAAAAATGTTCAAGTGACCTGAAGTTTGAACTTATTTGGTAGATGATTTTAAGCCTTTTAGTCTATGAATATGATTTCGGGCTATGTTGATATATCTCCAAAATAATATGAAAACTCTTTCGTTCTAAATGGTCTAATATCACTGGTTTTTTCGCATAAGCCAGAGAGCTTACACATCTCCACTAGAAATAGTTCGGTAGTGTCACACTACGTGATCTTGGCAACCAATTGCAATAATCATTTCATAAAATCGATTCAATTTTAGAGACTTTTAAGTTGAAATGAAGGATCCAACTGAGAATGCAGGAAATTACCACTAGCTCGCTTTGTCGAATGTTCAGAAACAAGATTTGCTTTTATCGGAAAAAAGTTTATAATAAGAAGAACACAACAAATTGTATCTCTTGGATTCCAGTTAACATATGCCGAGGCAAAAATTGCAGATCATATGTCAAGATAATAATCGAAGTGTAACAAATAAAACACACTATATTTTTGGAAATTGACAGACTTTCAACCTGTTTTCAACACGTACCTCATTTTAGTGACATCATTTAGCAGCATATACACATAAATGTTGGTCCGATACTTAAGTCGTAATTCGCATACAAGCAGTAGCGTACCTAGGTGGGGCTGAGGGGGTGGCAAAATGGTCTAGAAATATATCTCATTTTGCTAGGGTCTTTGAAAGTCAAAAGTGAGGAAATTACTTTTAGTAAATAAAAATAGTTTGATGTAGGGGGAGATTTTCGAATTGATAGTGCAATATATCTCATTTCGCTAGAGTTTTTGAATGTCAAAAGTGAGGACCTCTTTAAATTTGCTCAAAAACACGAAAATTTCTTTCAGTAGGAGCGGCAAATAAGTTCTTTGCCCGGGCGCCCGATATGCACGGTACGCCATTGCAAAGAAGAAAATCTAGAATATGTTTCTGAAATTTTTCATACATTACTTAAAGTTACATGATATTTATTTATTAGTAAATATTTATTTTTGAAACCAAATCAATAGGTCTTCTCTTCAATTTAAATATTTTCGGCGTTTTATGATTGAATCATTGATTTGTCTGTGAGTGAAGTTGAGCCTTTTCACGGATGTAGCTTATGAGCAAAAGTTTCCAGAGTTACGAAAGAATAGTGGCTTTGTCTAAAGCGCTTACGATGAACAAATTTTTGAAACTTTTAAATGACAGTCCCTTGTTATTAGATTTTACAACAATCATTTAAGATTTTTCTTTATTTCGTTTTATATTTTTTCAAACAACTCTAACATACATTCCCTAAGTTACAACAGGAGCGATTTAAAAATCCTTTCGGGAAACCGCAACTAACGAAATAAAGGAAGAGATTTTAAGTACCGCGAACACGGACCATAAGAAGATAATCGGATTGGTTGGTTGGTACTCACCGCTGGCGCTGTCGTACGATTTAGTTGTAGAGGTGCTGGTGTTTGAACGTTTGATCTCGCGACGACCCATTGCTATTGCTCCTGATGCGGCTGATTTTGCTGGTGGCGTAGTACAAAGTTGTTGCTGCTGCTGTTGCTGCTGGTGTTGCTGCTGCTGCTGTTGTTGCTGATGATGATGATGCTGATGCTGATGCTGATGCTGATGATAATGATGTGCGTATTGTTGATGATTATGAAAGTATTTTGGCGAATTATGTGCTGATGTGGTTGTGTTCAAGCTATTGACTGCTGTCGGTGTTGTTGCTGATATTCCCGCTGTTGATGCAGCTACTGCTGCTGCCAATGGCAATGATGGTGTTGAGTTTGTCAGGAAAATTGCTGTTGATGTTGCTGCTGTTGTTGTTGTTGGAAATTCAAAATAGCTTACTGGTATTAGGTTGTTTGAATTTATGTTATTGTTGTTGGCTGTACTGAAGTGTGGTGTTGGTGGCGGTGGTGGTGGTGGCGTACAAGCGTTGATGCTGCTGCTGCTGTTATTACTGCTGTTGGATGTTGTTGTTAATGGTTTGCGTAACGATGGTGATCTCAACCCTTTGACAGGGTACAATGGGTACTATCGGCCGGCAACACGTACCCAATCGCGATGTTCACTGTTGTACCAAATGCCTTAAATTAGAATAGAGAAAATCTTTAACTAAGAGATTATTGAATTAAACTGGAATACGATGAAAAATTTCGTTAAACTTGTGGAAAAGCAATTGATTCGAAGTTGATTATATGTAATATATATATGTGCGAATATTATAAGCTCTAATTATACATAAATTATGTTTCCATTTTGAAGTATAAACTAGTAACCGTGTTATCTTGGGCCAAGCTGAAACAAACATACCCCACACTGCATTAAATGTACCACTGAAATTATTTAATTTCATAAGACTTATTTGGTTCACCCCCATTATTTGGCGTACATCAGGTTCAGTGCTTGTCAGACCAAAAGAAATCAATCAAAATCTGCATAAAGAGCGACCACTAAAAAATCAATATCAGCACACGTGGCAGCAGACGCTGTCTAGCATGTATATGTAAATGAACTTATACATATGTACAGCAGCATACATGTTTGTATACAAAATTAAATTTTAATTTCACCATTCGATGGGTGATGGTCAAAAATAAAGATCCGTTTTTGGCCCCTTTTTTAGAAATCATTTCACTATATTTGCGTGCACAAACGAATCTTGTACCTGGCAAGAAATGACATCGAACCAACTAGAGATACAATTTCGGGCTCATAAGGCTTCTATTTTGAAAAACAAAACTTTTTACTACCAATCTATAAAAAAATGTTAAAACAATATGTTACGTGGCTAGGAGTAACATAAGTCCCATAAAATCACATTGTTAAAAAAACTTTTTCCCCCATCGATGGGAAAGATAAAAAAAAAAAATTCGCCTTGACGAAGCACCTCCAGATTTCCTTTTAGAGCACTTAAACATCAAGCTACATTGCCACTGATCATGTCCAATAAATTATAATCGAAGTTTCCAAATTCTTCAATTGATGCAATATTTTTATTTTTTTATTTTTAAATATCTTCAAAACGGGTTTGAAGAGGACTACGAGCTTAAGCCAAGAACTCATATAACCCTTACGTATGTATATTGATCTTTCCCTATTGCTTGGTTCAAATACTTTTTTTTGAGAAAATAGGCCCAAAAACGGGCCATTAGTGGCAGAAAGCGATGTCGAAATACTTATTCCATTTTCCACATTAGAAAAATGGGCTTGAGGGGCCTTAAAATGGGACTTCACCGCCAGTTATCATGTTGTTTTTATTGTATTTTATTAGATCATAGATTCGAACAGTATATTTTTATGGAAAAATGAGCTACAAACGAGCGGTTAAAGGTACCGGGCGAGCCGCTGGTACTGCTTCTACAGCGGATTAAGATAAGACTAGAGGAGATCATAGTCCCGGACTGGGAGCTTAAAAGCCCCCAAGCAGTAGCGTAGCTAGGGTGATGCCGAGGGTTCGGCCGCACCGGACGCAAGGTTTGGGGGCAGCAAAATGGTCGTGAAATATAGCTCATTTTGCTAGGGTTTTTTGAAAGTCAAAGTTTTTGTTTTTTAGTGAATGAAAGTAAATCTATGTAGGCAATTTGAATGTATAGATGGAAATTTTCGAAGTTTTAGAGAAATATATCTAATTTTGCTAGAGTTTTTGAAGGCGAAAGTTGAGGAACTTTTTTTTTTTACTCAACAAATTTTTTCTTTTGGTACTTAAGGAGCGGCATTCCAAGTGTTCGCACCAGACGCCAAAAATGCACGCTCCGCCTGTGCCCCCAAGTAGCGTAATATTAAGCTATTTGCAAGGCGGACCCAGCGATTTAGGAGAATCTTTTCTTTTTTTTTTTTGTCACACTGTTAATACAATACATTTGAAGAGACTATTGGGGGTCCTTTTCCATATTTTTTTCCATTTTTTATTCTCATCAGTAATTTTATATATTTTTCATATATTTGTTGGCAATGTAAGTTGTACCCTATTCTGATCGTAAAATTTTTGTTTTAGTGGGGAACTCTCTGTACTTTTAAGCGCTGGGTCCTGTACAGACTTAATCGTCGAAATAAATTATTTAAAGGAAATTGCTAAGGCTTCCAAACAATTTCGATCGAAAATAAATGGCTCATGTTAAACTTAGTGAAAATTCGGCAAAGCGCAAGACCATTTTGTAAGCCAATTATTTTTAACTGGCCCCTTTATTATTTGAGTTTTTTCGACAAACATTTAATGCTTGAATTGATTTTAAAATAATTTTAAGACTGTTCTCCGCCTCTCTTTTGAAAATATAAAAACCCATTAAATTGTTGTGGTTGACCATGTCATTTTCTTGTTACTCCATGGGCCACTAACATGACAGCCAACATTGTGGTAAATGAAATAAAATAAGTTGTCAATTTAAATGTTTTTGCAAGTAAAATTTAACGTTAGGACGAGATAATTTTTTTTCCACTCATTTGTCCATAATGGACTATGCTTGGTAAATCGATTAGTCCAGAGAGGGACGGACGAATGTGCGTTAATGGCTGGCAATATTGTGTTGTATTGAATGCACTCGTTAAATGTCTAATGGTTGCAAATGAGTTTAATGGCATTCAGTGCCGTAAATTAAATTTTATGAATCTTGAACATTAAAATGTAGAAAAAATTGAAGAACTGTGACTTCAATTCTTAAGAAAAAAAAAAAAAACTTGGAAGGATTATGGATGTTAACGAAGAGAAAAAAATTAAAAATTTAATAGCGCTAAAAGTCATAAAAATGAACAATGGAAGTCATGTTGTGAAAACTTTGGAGCTAAAAAAAAATATATTTGGGTCAATGTATAGAAAATGGTGCATTAAAATGGCATTTAGTTTATAAAATGTTGAGAAGAAAAATAAGAAAAAAAAAGTGTTTTCCATCAATATCGAGTGGTCATTAAAATCTTTCAACATCCATAATTCATAGGGTGTTGTAAAAAATCAATAGCTTTAAGTAGAAATTTTTTTTGATTTAATTCGAAGTCCAAGTACCACTCTGTTCGTACTAATTTTAGGCAGCAGGAATATTTCAACTGCACACAAAAAAAAAAAAAACAACAGAAGGCCTTTATCAGATTTCAAGCCATCCATTTCATGTCAGGTGAGTTGATAAAAAGAATTTATTTTTTGTAGGTGCACGATTTGATATCAAATGACAGAGTACAAGTAAATATATGACAGATACATATCTTGCATGTAAGATAAGAGATATGATGACAAAGATGGATTGCTGAAGGATTCGTGTACTAGGAAATGTTATCGCATAAACGATGATGATGTTGATGAAAAAGAAGTGGAAAAATATTGTTTGCCAGCATAACTGAAAAACGAAGCATGTACTAGCTGAAGGATGAGTAGAATAAGGTCACAAAGAACTTTTTATGCATTAAATACGAATTTTATTTTGTAGTCTTTCTTTTCTTCTCTGCTTTTCACATTCAATTTGATCTTACAAAAATTACATAAGAAATGAAAACAGTTGAGGAAATAAAATGGCATAAAATAAAATCACACGCAAACAAAATGACTTCAAAGGGCGCACACAAAAATACGACTTTTATCTTTTTGAAAAATCCCAGCTTCCTCACAATACGCTCGTAACTACTCGTATTACTGACTAAGCCACCTAGCAAATCCACTGTATTTCATGTTAAAAATTACATAAAAAAGTATAGACTCTACCTAATGTATATGCATATATGTACGTACCATATGTATATGATTTGCTTAGAGTGTTTTAAAAAATTATATTCATTGTTGCGGTTTACTGAAATGAAGTAGTTGTTTTTGCCATAACTTAATATTACTTAAAATTTTCATATGCAACGTTTTCGTAAACACAAAAGATTACAAATTTCAAATGCAACTTTTTCTCGAATTCTTAATATAGTGATTTTCATGTATTGTGTACATTCTTGGAGTATCGTTGTTTCGAATTGAAATAAAACAGACACAAAGTACCCTTATAACCTTTATCTTGGCTGCACTTGGCAAATAGCCCACACAGCATGTAACGTTTCGTATGCGTTTCAGCAATCTTTCACATAAAATCTTACAATAGAAAAAAAGATATTTTGATGCAATCAAAATGCACATTTTAATTTTCAAGTCTTAATTTCAAATATTTTGCTTTCATATTAGCCGTTGCTGAGTTATACAAAACCCTCGTACATTCACGCACAAAGTTATCGATTTCGCTACTTGCAAATGCTGATCTCGTGAAATTTTTGGTGAGCTAGCAGCTTGTTACCCTTTGACATAACGGTGTTGTTTATCTTTAACATTTGCATTTGATGCTTATCATTCTACACGTTCGCATATGCCTCTCTCACTCTAGAAATTGTGAATTAATTTTATTCAATTTAGTATTCGCTGTTTTTTTTTTATTTGTAGGTACGTGCTGGTATGTCAATTTTCATGGAAATTATTTTGTTTACGGCATTTTCTACCTAAGTTTTTATTTATGTTTTTTTTTTTATTACAACGCAGTGGTGTTGTTGTTAAATTATTTTGGGGGCATGAATTTATTCTGTTGCTTGAAAATTGTTTGTTCGCTGTATGTACGTAGTATATTTTTCGGTAGTTAGCTTACTGTATTTTTGATTTCAAATATGTACATGTTTATTAAATTTCAGAACGACGTAATATGTTCGTAAACTTGTTTTTCTTCTAAAAAAATCAAAATTTCTCGAAAACCACCTCCGCAAAGAAACTAAAATAGAGAAATTTGCTGAACTGAACTTGATAAGCTGGAGTTTTGTTTCGGCAAGTAAGCGATTTCTAGAAACTTTCTTTAAATTTTGGAATTTATTATATATTATTTGTCGGCAATAACAACAACAAAGTTGGATAAAACAACAGTAACAACGACAAGAACAACAACATAACATAACATTGCCTTCGGCAAATCTTAAAGTTTTAAGAAAATTTCTTATTTCTAAGGAAAGGACATATGTAAATAGTGCTTTGTTAATGCATTAATAAAAATGTATTATATTGTTACATATTTTGCTAAAAATAATGGTTTTTTAAAAAAAAAATTTGGTCAGAAATTTAGAAAAATCATCATATCTTGAAAACTATGGCACGCATTTCAAACTTTCATAAACCAATGTTACATCCTGTTAAATTATTTTTCATATGACATATTGAAAATCGATTAAGTGTTTCCCAACTTATAATGATTTTATCCCCAACTTTCGATTTGTATGTATGTATGTATGTATATCTCCGAAACTAGATGCTTTCCCCGATTTCTGATTTCATTTCGTTGTCAGTAATAAAAGCCTCGTAAGAAAACAATGGTAGAGGAGCTCCTAAAACAAACTTATGGCCAGATTTTTTCACTTCATATCAATTTTTGGCCGCCTTGAGCGGTCGCTTTTTCGATTTCAAATAGAATTGGAATGCCTTCGTGGTATCCCATTTTATCAATTTAAAAAGGAAAAATTCGGAGGTACCTTACACTCTAAATTAAATTGCCTTCCGACGAGTCGTATTATTAATATATACCATATAGTGAATATGGAAAGTTCTGGTATACCTACCAACAAATAATGACATCTCTAGAGTGAGTATCATATTCTGCAGAAGAAGCAGTAGAGGCAAATGTTTTCAAGTCGACAGTTCAGCAATGCACACAAATACAAAAAATTATTCAACCAATTTTTTGCTTCACCCTTATACATACACATAAATAAATATATCCATAAAAAATAGAGCTCAGCCAATATGTTGGCAAGCGCCACTCTTACTGCCTTTATCAGAGACCATCGTTATTTTCGCTTTTTATCTTCAATTTCAGCCTCGTTCCCTAAAGCGAGTGTGAATATTCTGCTGATATAGGCATTTAATGTCGTTATCCTGTTGATTCCTTTTTCTCTACCATATGTATAGTTAAATGTTTTCTGTTACTGCTTTTATTGTTGTTGTTGTTGTTCTTGTTTTGTAGAGCATTCAACCAAAAAAAGAATTTAAATGACATTCGCCCGTCGTTGTGACTGTAAAGCCACATCTATTGTAAGCAAAAAAAATTATAGCAACAACGACATGCAATTTTAAACGACCTAAGGAAGCTTACAATTAGTTTGGATCAACTTGAGGGTAAAATTTAAGTTCTTAAGTTTTTTCTGAAGAAATTTTTTTCGATAACAAAACATTTAATATGGAATGACAATCAAGTGACCGTTTTGCCTTGAATGGCTAATTTTTTTAAAAAACTAAAATGCTTATGAAGTTAAAAGAAATAAAGTAAACTACAAAAGAAGTATTAAATAAATCCGATAGTGCTTCAGAAATACATCAAATCTTTTCAATGTGGTAACTCTTAAATTACTAAAATTTTTCATAAGACATAAGATAAGTTTCTGGTAATATGAATTTCCCTTCCCTTAAATAAAATATTCATAACTTTCAAGTATCTAACACCTCAAAATTAATAAAATTAAACCTCAAGTTCGCTTTAGCAATCTCAACGCTCTAATTTTCCCTAGATACTTTAAGCAAAAAAAAAAAAGAGTAAAATCAAATTAAAAACTTTGGTCACGTATGTAGATTCCAAAATTGAGGTTCACAAAGATGGACAGCGACAACAAGAACAAGAATAGCTAAAAAATATCTAACAAATTTTGTATCTCTTACATGATACGCCAGGGTAAAGCGATCCGTGCTACTCGTGTTCATCTACAAATTTACAACGACACAACACTACAGCCATAGTAAACATAGTCAACTCGTGCCCTGCAGCATATTGTCCCTGCCATATCCTCAATTCTCACGCTTTCTGGGTAGTTGAAAATCGATTTTCAAGTGGAATACTTTAGAAATCCTTTTGGACAATTCCTACCAGTTGTGGCATCAGCATGCCAACGACACGAGCTAAGGAACGAACGTGCGACAAAGCATTGGCTACAAGAATTTTTGTTGTTTCATTAAAAGATGTACGCAAGGAAGGATTTTTATGTTATTACCCTACGCGAAAATATGTTGTAAGTAAAATATGAACTTAAAAAATTCGCTTAAATTATAAAGAAACCTCAAAAGAACACTCAAATAGATCTATCGTTAAGAAATGAGGAAGCGCATGGGAAGAATCTGCACAATAATCAAGAGAGCTTTTAATTCAAATTGTGTTCTTTGGATGTTAGCATTTTTGAGAAATATTCAGGGATATAAATTTTCCCGACAGCACTTCTAAGTCACCTGGACCAGGCAGCATTTTGCCAATAATGCAACAAAAGCTACACACTTCCTTGTTTTTTCACATGATTATCATGGAGAGAAATCTGGAAAAGCTATATTCATAAGTTGGGCCTAGCAATATACCCAGCTAAAACGGAACTGATGTTATTTATCACAACAAGATTTTAACTTTCACGGCGTAAGGAAAGACACTTTTCCTTTAATACGAGAACTAAATCCTCAATTGGGAAGATAATATCAAACAGAAAGCTAAGATATATTATAGGGCTTGATATGTCTGCAAAAATACCTTTCGTAAGAAATGGCCGTAGTTCGTCCTCTTCTCAAATATAGGTATTTTGTTTGGTGATCGGTCACTAATATGGGTTATAACCAGGAAATTTGACAAGAGTAAAAAGTACTTGAAGTGTGAGCTTAACGGTTTCATTGAGATGTTGGTCCATGGATGCCCTCCATTGTAGATACATATATTTTTTCTTTTTATGTCTTCATAAGCGCAGTTGCTTCTTTGACTGCGAGCATTGTATTCAATACTTAACAGATCTAAGTGCATTAGTTAGAGCAACAAGCCATTATATTCCTTGTGTCCTCTTTTATTAGCGGAAATAACAAAAGCTATAACTTTTCCATAAAACAACAAAACTGCGGACGCTGATCAAACAGTTGCATCCGCTGACCTCACCGCAGAGTTTACTTTTATCCTAAGAGGTTTGTTTTGAAAATCCAATTGCCTAACAAGCGACAGCAGTAATCTATTGATAGACAAATCCTTCATAGAAGAGTTAGATAATTTTACATATTTAATTACTATGATCTTTCCAGGAGATGGCTTTAAGAGTTCTTGGGAAAACTTTTTCTATCTATCTTTAAACTAACTCAGCTTCTTAAGGATACATAGAGGATAACAAGAAGTTAAACTCTGAACTGAGCTTGATTTGAGTGCACTTAATAAAATTATAAGCAAACTTTCTTATTGGGGATATGGTTTTTATATGGCAAATACATCTGAATCATTCCAACATTTTTTTCCACATTTGTGATCAAATTTCTGTAAGCAAAGGTTGCCAATGGATATGACTTCTATGAATTTCTGCTTAGGCTACTATCGTATTTGCAAGTATGTATGTATATGCGGATGTGTGAATTACAAACATACGAGCAGAAGCATAATTTCGTTTATGTATGAAATATTGTTACTGTGCGCTTTAATACCTTTCCATTTGTGTAAGTCTATATACTTTGTGTTGTTGTTTTACTGTTTCCATTTCTTTGTGTAGTTAGGTACTCGTATAGCCGGATTAATTTCTACTACATTTAAAGTAGAGTTCTAGTTTTAAGTAGCCTCTGTGATGTTTACCTCAAGCTAAAGTGCTTCAAAAATATACACATGACATACCAAGAGGCGCACATACACACACACACACACAAAGTAGAAGCCTTATTATGTTGTTATCCTTGCGTAAACTTGTTGCTGAAGTTGCTTAAAAGAGTGAAATTAGTTTATACATTAAAAACATTTATGTCTGTTTGTTTGGGAAGAATCTCGAAACTCTTAACAAACAGACATTAAATAAATGAGAAAAAGAGAGATCGTTAAAAATAACACACATGCATACATATATCATATGTATATATTTTATATGAAATGGTTGTCATGAATGCTGAAGCTATAATGACAGTTGTTTTTTATTTAACTTGAAACTATGTCATTTTAAAAATAAGAAATGAGATATGAATCATGGTATGGCTATATCACTCGCATCAAACAGTTACTATCAAAATGGAAAAAAATAAACGAATCCATGAGTTGCCATGTGATCTTTACTTTTAAGCGAGGAACATTACCTTTTTTTAAGCTGAATGCCATTTAACTCTCGCAAGCGAACGAAGTGAAATACCTGAGTTTAAGCGTCCTATATGGACGATTATATGGCGAGCCTATATAAAAGTTAAGAAGCCAAAGAGATCCAAAGTACAATTAAACTGGTCCGTGAACAAAAAAAACAGCTTTAGCCTTGATCTCTAACGCCGATATGGACTTATGGTATCAGCTATGGGGTTCTGAAAGTATTATTATTCTACCCCCCTTTTTATTTCTCTTATTCTTTATTCGTTTGTTATGAACAAAACTACATAGACTTCAAAAAAATTTCCACTTCTTGACTATTTATGTCTTTTATTACGAACCTCCCCCTTCCTCCAACTGCCGAGGACGACTTGCGATTCTTGAGTATATTATCACATTTTTCAAAATAAATTATATAAAAAACTAGCTGTCCCGGCAGACGTTGTCCTGCCCTTTCCGGTAGTTGTTCCGGATGTCATATAAACTCATGCGATGGAATGTATAAGCCAAACAGCCCACTTTTCCAGGACTTTTTATATCAAGTCCCATTCATCTGCGTCCAGTACTTGATGAGATATGATTAATTGCATTTTGGAGGGTGTGTCACTGCCCATTTTTCTAAACCAAACTTTGAAAAAAACTTCCATAGACCATTAGAAACATTTAAGAAATATTTATGAAATCTTCGTGAAAATTCTACTTAATAAATACTTTTGTTTGTGAACCACCCCAAGTATGTGCCTCTAAATAGTACAGCCACGTGGTGTAAATTCCATGAGAATCGATTAAGAGGTTTTCGAGAAAATGATATTTTAAAAATATGTTTGTATGAGGGCCACCCTACATAAAATAGCTTAATATATAAGGCGCGTGGTGTGAATTCCATGTTAATCAATTGACCGGTCTTCATGAAAAAAATAGTTTATATACATACATATGTATATGTTTGTATGAGGGCCACCCTAAATAAAAGTTTTATTGCATATGCTATTATTCTTAATATAGAAGAAACGTGGTGTAAGTTACATGTGAATCGAGTAAGTGGTCTTTGTGAAAATGCTATTTAAATAATATTTTTGTATGAGGACCACCCTAAATATGTACCCTTAGCAAAAGTTTTGTAACTTAAAATATGCCCGTTACTATAAAAGCCTTCTTTTTCCTTCGTTTTAATGACAAAATATTTTTTGCACATTTAGTCATCATTGCGTGAATAAAAGCGCAACATTCTGTCCTCCAAAAGAGCTTGGATAAAGAAGTCTTTTGGATTTAATTCAGAAGAATTTGATATTCAAAGCTGTGCAGAAATAAAGTACCTATCGTTGTTTACTTCGCTCACATGAGCTTTGTGCAATGACGGCGCTGAGTCTTATTGGAATATTCGTGTGGAGAAAATATTTGCATGCCAAAGGCTTCAGATCAGAGTTGATGTCTTAATTTCAACTATCTGAAAGCGACCAGTTAAAAAGGAGACTGATGATATTTACAATATCTCTCTAAAAAATTCTATTCCATAAAAATAAAACAAATTATCATTTAGAGAAATCTTTTTGGCATAACGTTTCTATGTCATATGAACACCTTGGCAACGATAGCAGGGCATGTCATATGAGTTATGTGTAAAGAAAGACAACTACGATGCGAAAATCCATAACTCGCAGTGCTGCAAAAGCCTTTCCAAGTAACTTAAGCCTCGATGGGAAAACACTACAACTTCCACACTCAGTAGCTTTGAACGAAACCTGAATCGGCTTATACAATTTGCTATGCAATCCTTGAATAATCATATAAGAGATAATTTCCTAGAAAAAAAATGAAAATTGGTAAAAGGCACAACCAGCAGACAATAAATATTTTACTGGCGATTCTTCGAAACCCCAAAAAAACTGAAGTGAATATGGGAATTCATTACTAGTAAAGAGAAACAAAGTATTATCAAGGCTTAGTATCCTATTTACTCGTATAAGCTCATGTACATTACTTGTGAGTTACTTATGATTTTTTTATGATTTTTTTTTTATTTTACTTTTGATTTTATTTTTTTGTTTTTGTTTTTTCTGTTTTTCATTGTGTCAGTTGTTTGCGCTTCGACAAATAAAGCGCCTTTTCGCATTTCTACGCATCATTAAGTCCTTTTTGCTCACTCTCTGCTAAAGAGCTTAGTACATTGCCAGCAGAAATAAAACCTGCTAGAATTTTGTACGTGCCATTTAACCAGTATTTCTTTTTTTTCTAACACAAAAAAGGTCTGAATCCTCATTAGAGGAGCTACTGATTTAAAAAAAAAAAACAAAAAATCCGCAAATTTTTTTCAAAGAAACACCAATGAAAATACCATAATTTCTTGCGTACGAATATATGAAAAATGTATACGTCCGCAGATTAATTTTAATTAAATTTTTTTTGTTTATTCCTTTCAACTTAAAAAAAAAACATACACGCGCTTATTTTACACTTAATGCGTATGTTTCATATTTTCTGATGTTTCATTACATAAAGTTTAACAAATTTATGTGAAAGTGAAAGGGTCTTTTTCACCTGCAAGCTTATGTGTGTAGCACCTTGTCATACTTTGGCATTGGCACTTATGTATTTTTAAACTTCTTGAGTCAGAGCAAATTTTAGGCGAGCAAAGATACCATGAGATTTTTATTATTAGGCTAAACGTTTGATGTTCCTAGCAAGTTAAGTTTTTTTGAATAAGGCAAAAAATATTGTGTGATGTCTGTAACGAATCCCTTAGCATTTTGTTTCAGAAAAAGGGTATTTATTCTTCTCAGTATTTTAAGGGAATTTTTTCTAAAACAAAATCGTCCCATCTAATGTTGATCTGATTTGCAGTAAAATCATTTGAACTTCTTAGACACGCCGTTGCATCTGAATAACCTACACAAAGTTTTGAATAAGTACACAAATCTATTAAGTTTTTTTTGCTTTTAACTATTTCTGAAGTTTTTTTTTGTTGATAAATGTGTTACAAATGGAAGCAGACCAATTACCAAATTGTAATATCAGTTTGCAAATTCACCAAAAAAAAAAACTAAATAAAATTCGTGCAAAATTGAGAATCTATATGAAAAATGGTCGAATAATGGCAATTTTTCAAATTATTTTTGTTTCTAAGCGATTTTTTCAAGAAATAAAACCAAATTCTGTTATGAATGTTTTGAGTTATATATATATATATATATTCAAAATTTGGCCTATTTAATTATGCCCAATATTGCATTAAAACTTAGAATTTGGGTATTTGTTCGTATTCAGTTGAGTTTAATAAAGGCCACACAAAATTTCTAACGTCCACATATCACGCGTTCAATAATGCATACAGGGTGAGTGTCAGAAACGACTTAACAAAACTGAATGATATTGAAACCATACGATTCTTTGTTTTATTGCACCAAACATAAGCTTATAAGCCATATAAGATTGGCCACTCTCACCTATGTGAAGAGCTTTACGCACCATATCTCAAAATCTACTGATGATATATCCAGTGGCGTCACTTCACCAAAACCTTGGGGGGGGGGCGAAAATTATAATTTCACCACTATTAGATGGTTTTATTGAATTGATGTATGGAATAATAACTAGTAACAGATCCTTGGGGGGGAGGGGGCAATTCCCTCCCCAGCCCTACCGAGTTGACGTCACTGGATATATCTATGAAACTTGAATTACATATTTAAATAGTATAAAAATTGCAGAGATGTCACAAAATTTTAGTGCTCTAGGACCCAGAGCGTTATAGATTTTGAAAACTCTTAGTTTCTCTCTACTCTACATATGTATACCGTCGTACAAAGGTTTATAAAAGAACTTATTTCTTTCACTTTACACGAAATATTTTAATTTATTTTTTTTTAAATCATCATTTTTTTTTTAATCAATCAAATCTTATACACATTCAAAAATATTGGCTGATTTTGTCAGCTTAAGCTCGAGATTAAAAAATAAGTATAGAATGCATGTTTTTCAAATTTAAATTTTTTTTTTGGTTTATTGACCTAAGCCTAAGCATTAATAGAGGTCATCTTATAACCGGACATAAATCCAGATAGTCAATTTTTTTATAAAGAGACCCTAGAAAATAGCCTACTTGAAGTAAGGCTGAGAAGAAGCGCCGACATGGGCTCCGTTCACTACTTCCTTGTGGCTTTTTTTTGGCTCAAAAAAGCTTACATATGTACAACAGACTCACGCAATAACTGTTAACTGAAAGCAGGCTGTATTCGGGAAAACTTGGTCGAGGAATTAAGAATACTCAGCGAAATAAACCCTCAGAACTCAGTCAAAACCTAATAGCAAAACATAAGCCTGTGCTTATAACTTGCTTTACTCCACGGTACAAAAAATCCTGCACCATCTGCAGGCCCGGATTTTCCTTAGAGGCATACTAGGCCAGTGACTAGGTCGGCAAGAATTTAGGGGCGGTAAATATTGGGAACTTTGAAAATTTTTTAAGTGGTAATGGTGATGGTGAGAGTTACACAGGGCAAAAAAAAAAGGTTTTCACTTTTGATATTAAAATTTTTTTTTCCATATTCACCAGGTGGCAAATTTCTAAATCCGGGCCTGACCATCTGTGATGTCGTAATTGGTACTAAAAATATACGATTGATTCAATAATAGTTCTCAAGTATGCGTAATGTTAATTAATATGAAAAATTTATTTCACTTTTATGAAATAAAACATTTGCTAACAAAATACTATTTTTTAAGAATGATAATTGTATAAGTGAATTTTTCAAAGGAATTTCTTGTCTCATCGACAAGAAGAATTATTACATTAAAAACAAAATTTTTATTTCCAAAGTATATAACACCTTGCTTTATGTTAATAAATAACCAAAAAGTTTAATATGCGAATTCTGGAATTTTTCTTTAAATTTGCGCACAAAACACCAATAACCAAATACATTCCTTATTAGTTTGCATTAAAAATTTCCCGAAATACCTTAGCTCCTTTCAATAATAATACACAATTGATGTTGGCTTAAAGGAACTCTTTGATATTTTTTG
This sequence comes from Meiosimyza platycephala, assembly GCA_963662105.1. Lineage (NCBI taxonomy): Eukaryota > Metazoa > Arthropoda > Insecta > Diptera > Lauxaniidae > Meiosimyza > Meiosimyza platycephala. Next base: position 93,128,687 of record OY759209.1, on the reverse strand, counting down.
CGTTCTAAGAAAGCAACGGTAACAGCGGCAGTAAGCTCTCAACCTGCAAAGCCAACAAGGATCAAAAATATTTTCCTCCTTAGGCAAACCGAACAACTTAAGCAGCTTGGTTAACCTTATGGAATAATATTTGGTTTTTTCAAGCCAAATACAAAGATAGTTATAAAAACAATGTGTAAAACTTTGTGGAATTTCTTTGATATAATTAAATTCTTAATACGCATAATATAGCGCAACACCAGGCAGTCTGGCAGTCAGCCGATTCGCCTAAACGCATACCCTATTGACAAACACTTGAAGCGGCAACAGCAGGCAAGCAGCAAGCAGATTTTAAACCCCTTCAACACTTTTAATTGACACTTAAATCCTTAATTTTATCAATAATTTATTTTAAGTGTCAACAAAAAAAGGAAAAAATATGAACACAAAGCAACATACTACATTGGAATACAAAAGGAAAAAGTACAGTGGTGAGCAAAATATGAATTACGGAGGAAAGTGCTATTAAATGAATAATAACTTCAAAGGAGGCAAGTAATGAAACAAAAAAATTAATAGAAAATTCAACAAGATGAGGAATTAGGTCAAAAGAAAAACTCAAATTTTTCAATATTTTGGTATATTTATCTCGCTTCGTTCGCGTACCTACTACTAAAAAATGTTTTTTTTAATTCAAACTTCATTGTGTTGCCTTGGTGAACCTTTGTGGAATGATTCTTCGTAGGTTTTTCTTTTGTAAGAAGTGCCACGCCTACTGATGGTTAATTCCTAGTCAGCCATTAACGAATGTACTTTTTGCATATACATTTTTTTTTGCGAAGGTGCCATACCCAATTAGGATTTGAGCTCTAAAAATTTGGAAATTCTCATATTCGAATTTTTGTTTCTGTGGGAGATAGTTCAGCTGTGGAGTGAATTTCTATTCAGTAAGTAATTAAAATACAACTTTTTGTTAGATACGAAATTTTTGGATTCGAATTTAAAAAATCCATCCACACTTAATGTTGACTTTGTATGAGGATCTCATATTTAAAATTTTATGTTTCTAAGGCAGACAATTTGGTCTGGATGTTAATTTCTAGTCATGCAGTTAAGAAAAATAGAATTGTGAATTTCAACTTTTTCTCAGAGAGGACTTAATCCATTACATTTTGAATTTCGAAAAACTCTCTCTCAGAGCATATTGCCAATGTTTGTTAGTCCGATGCTCCAAATTGTATATTCTGAAATCAAATAATGTAGAGACAAATATAAAGCAACGATTTCCTAATCAGTTAGTCAGAACTATGATTTCTGATTTTTTCAACCAAAAGTTTTAATACAAATATTATGTGTCTGTTCAGCTTGGTCGTTCATTCTAAGTCATTTATTATAAATAAATCTTTACTTTTTCTCGTCACTGCACTAACGGCTTAAGTGTCAAGCGACAAATGTGCTGTCATACACATGGCCTGAAGAAGAGCAAAAAAAAAAAAATACAGAAACCAACAACAATACAAAATATCAACAACGACCACTTTGAAACCAGCATCATAACATAAGCAAACCAAAAAGGATGCAAAAAGAAAGGATTTCAAATTATAACAAGGAAACACCGCCGCGACGATGCTGCTCCGCTATTGTTGTTCAGAGAGTGTCAGCGTTCATGTGTTCTTCGAACATGTTTTTTATGCTCAGATTTGTGTCGATTCCGGTGTATATGTATGTGTGTAGTTTGTGTGTTGTGTATTGTCTTCCTGGAATTGTTGTCGTTGCTGTTGCTGAAGCAGCGTTGCCAACACGCTGTATATAAATTGTGAAGCATTTGAGCCGAACAGCAACATCAGTCAGTCACAACAACAGGAATTTAATAATGATATCGTTGTTATTGTTGCTGTTGTTGTTGTACCGTTACGAAGAAACCTAAAATTTGTCATACTTTTAACGAAATATGTATGTAGCATAAATGAAATGAGAAGAAGGAAAAGAAATAAACGAATTTCTTGCTCACATCCTTATCGTACGCAGTTATTTTTCTTTCACAATTCAAATTTTTTTTTATTTAATTTTTCACTGTGTAAGAACAAGAATACACAAGGATTTGACAATGAAACAATGAAGCGTTTCCAAAACACCCAATATAAAGCAATATAGTATGCGCGGATCCCAATAGAAAATTTTATTTAAATGGCACACTCGGAAATATCGAAAAGAACAAGACTCAAAAGAGCCAAAAATTCTTTAATATACATAAATTTGAATAGTGAAATTTTTGGGGCGATTTTTCCTTAATAATTTCTTTCTTTATTGAAATATGGTTTACTGGCCAAAACTTATGTGATTTATGTGCGTACATATTTTGGTCTTTATTTCATTTTTTACAAACAAATTGCCATTAAAAAGTTTTGTTTATATTTTGAAAATTTTAAAAAGCTTTTGTAATAGAAATCTATATTTTTTTCGTTGATTAAAGAGTATATTGAAAAGTAAAATGAGAAACATTGAACAGAAAAACATCACCTATATATTAAAATTGATTTTCGCACATGATTAAAATGAGTCTTTTATAAGTTAATTTTAATGTATAAATATCTAATATACGCGAGCAAATATTATTGTTTTCACGCTTGCTGCTTAATTTCTTAGTGGGACTTGAATGTTTAAAGCTCAACAATGAGAAATGGCAACGCATTTGTATGAAACAGCGGCGTCACGAAGCAGCGGCGTCACGGAGCAGCGTGTGTTTGATTGCCTGCAGTTGAGGAAGCGGAAGTAGATTTGCGTGAGTTTTCATTGTATGTATGTTAAATAAAAATAATTATATATCCTATTCTTCCAAATAATATGATTTTATTGTGTTTTGCATTGTTAGCTTTGTTTTCTTTTTAGTAACAGTTTTTCAGACATTTGAGGCGCTCAGTTGCAAAACCGTGCAAAAAAATAAAATTTTGAGATATTCTCATATATCAAAATCTGGATCATGCTTTATCGTTCTACTATGTTTTTAGATTAAAAAAAAATTTTTTGACAGATATATAAAATTTTTTAAATTTATTTTGATGATTTGGTTTCAAAACCGGCCAAGTGCAGTACCTTGGTTTCAAAACCGGCCAAGTACATGATAAAATTTTTTTTGTTCAATTTAGCTGAAATTTTGTCACAATTGGAATTCTTTCGAAATTGTGGGTATTTCCACAGAATGATTTGCGGAATTTGTTGCTGTAAGGATATTTTCCTCGTTCTTTGAAGTATCCCGGAGGTATTCACTCCATAAGTGACTACTCATCGAGGCGGTTCACCCCGAGTCACTTTGGGTTACTTGGAGTCACGTTTGCGTACGATTTTTAAAGAATTCCACTATAACACCTATAGCCAAGTTTTATTATCGCAAATAAGTTACGTTTTGCGGTGCGTGCGATTTTTGAATTTTAGTGGATTTGTTTAAAATTAAGTAATTCGTTGTCCTCTGACGACAGGAAGCAATATAACGAAATCAGCAAAAATAAAAATAAAATCGCACGCACCGCAAAACGTAGTTATGTGCGATAAGCTCTTGTATCAACGTGACATATAGGTGTTATAGTGGAATTCGTTAAAAATCGCACGCAAACTACAAATTCGCAATTTTCACTCACCTCGGTGACTCCTACAATATTTCTCACGTTTACATATTATTTCAATTGAACTGTATTCAAAACCGGCCAAGTGCAGTACTTTGGTATCAAAACCGGCCAAGTGCAGTACCTTGGTATCAAAACCGGCCAAGTGCAGTACCTTGGTATCAAAACCGGCCAAGTGCACTTTTTTCAAACAAATCTTGTTTAATTCTGTTTCAAAACAGTCCAAGTGCATGTTCCATGGATCAAAACCGGCCAAGTGCAAAATTGTTTCCTCAAAAACATCGGCAGACGAACTAGAAGAGTCTGATCTGACGTGTTTTGAGTAAGAAATTTTATAAGCTATTATTTGGGAAATACTTTTTAATACTTTAATACTTTTGTTTTTTCAAAAGTAAGAAAAAGGCACTTGACCGGTTTTGCAACTGAGCGCCTCATTTATTTCTATTTGTAAAAGAAAAGTTTGGTTGCTTTCATAAAAACGTATAATACGATTTTTTATTTTATTTTATTTTATTTTATTTTATTTTGTTTTATTTTATTTTATTTTATTTTATTTTATTTTATTTTATTTTATTTTATTTTATTTTAATTTATTTTATTTTATTTTATTTTATTTTATTTTATTTTATTTTATTTTATTTTATTTTATTTTATTTTATTTTATTTTATTTTATTTTATTTTATTTTATTTTATTTTATTTTATTTTATTTTATTTTATTTTATTTTATTTTATTTTATTTTATTTTATTTTATTTTATTTTATTTTATTTTATTTTATTTTATTTTCTTTTATTTTATTTTATTTTATTTTATTTCATTTTATTTTATTTTATTTTATTTTATTTTATTTTATTTTATTTTATTTTATTTTATTTTATTTTATTTTATTTTATTTTATTTTATTTTATTTTATTTTATTTTATTTTGTTTTATTTTTTTATATTTTTCAGTGATGGCATTTGGGTCTTGTGAAAATGTACTCAATCGCAACTTAAAATGTACTTTTTAGAGGCCGAACGTATTTTTTTTTTTGTCTTTAACACCCAATTTTACTAAAATATATGAAATTTTTTTACAATATACTAATTATCTAAAAAAAGGTCCTCACTTTTGGCATCTCAAAAACCCTAGGAAATGAGATATATTTGATATATTTGAAATTCTACACCTTGCAATTATTTATAAAAAGAGGTAAGTGTTATAATTCTTTACACTACAATTATTTTCATTTTCTTAAACCGAAAACAAGTAATTATTATAAATTGTCCGAATGTACTGAAAGCTTGGCAAATGTACTGAAGACGATTTTTTATGGACACGAAAATGTACTAAAAATGTCATGATGTCACTTATAGTTGAACAATGACAATTAAAATAACATCTCTTTTTGGATGACCCATTATAAAGTTATATATTTCAATATACGAAAAGAACTTTCTTTTTTATAAAGTTCAATGCGGAAAATATTTTTCTTTTAACTATTCAATTGTAGCATTTATACCGGGTGCTGTATGCTAATTTAGCCAGGCCAATATCTAGAAAAGTAGTTGAGATAGTGGTAAATGTTTTGAACAAAAGTTGTAAGGTTTTTCGAGGTTCAAGCAACCCAACCTTTGATCTGCAAAATATTTTGCAAGGCAAATTCGAGGTTATTTGTGATTTTTTCAAAAGACAGCTATATTTTTTATTGTAGAATTGTGTGAGGAAAAAATAGATATGTATGTGTGTTTCGTATGTAACATTTTTCTCTAGCACTATAATTTATTAATGATAACGTCAGTTTAAAATATCACACTTAACCTCGAATTGACCTGAAAAATGTTTTTTTAAGATTAATTGGCGAGGTCACTGTCATTTGACCGCCTAGAAACCTTACAACTTTTGCCCAAAACAATATAAAATGAAACACACAATACAAATTGAAAGCATCAAAGTGGTACTTCTTAAAGATATTTTAAACAAAACTTAATAAATTAACTACTCATAAACACATAAAATGGGAGCATATTTAAATACCTTAAATGTTAGAAGAATAAATTAAGCCCTACTAAGCAGCAAGTAATGCGCTTTTGTTCAAATGACTTGACTTAACTTTTTAAGTTTTTTTCTTTTGAAGGCGCGCAGACAATAGAAAACGTTGCTCTTTCAGCACTTCTTATACAATTGTGTTTTGTTTTGTCCTTCTTTGTTTGCTACTTTAAATGATATGCAACAAAAAACTGAAAAATAAAACTAAAAGAAAGCAATAATGGAAAAGGATTGGTGGCATTTTCTGACAATGAAAAAACGTATTTTAATTCATTTCACATTAAGCGATGCAAAATAAAACGAAACATAACCAAGTTGCATCTGTGGTTCTTAATTGATATCTAACATATTTGCTGTGTTCTGCTGTATCCTCTTAAGAAAATGGTAGTTAGTGACACAAAATAAAACTTATCTCTAAGCCTTTGGGAATATACTGCCAATCACTTTAAAACTTTTTTCGAAAGGTCTTTTTGTCCTCTTCACATCAATTACACTGTAAAACAATTTTCAATAAAAATTTTGATTGACAGTAATAAAATATATAAATATTTTCTTAAAGGAAATTTTGAATTAGCAATATATGATCATCGATGTGACATGGCGGGTACATAATTGGCGCCAGCTAATCATCCAAAAGTTATCGCGTTTACTTGTAAGTACATATATTTGAAGAAAGTTGTCGAGATCAGCGTGAACATTAGTGAAGCCAGGGAGCGCTGATACAAATGTTTGGACTATTTCAGTCGAACAGTGAGCGGCACAAACATTGTGTTACCTCACCTTAAGATTACATGAAACAGGCTTCTTCCTAAACCATCATGGATTCGAAAACGTTAGTATTAAATAGCTCTGAAAGTAGGAACACCATTTCCGTGAATTTAAAAACTTTGGTAGCATCTGCATTCAAATTAAAGCTTTACAGTAATCAATACATTTTTTTTTTATTTTGGGGACATGTATTATAGCATATTAAAGAGGAAGAGGTAAATGCACACTGTACGATTGTACACTGAGCTTCCTGTTCAGTATTAAAAGAGTTACAAAAACAAATGTATGCAAGGGGAAAAAAATTTATAATTTTGGCGCACTGTGCTTATATTTTGCTAAGATTTTTAACTGGTCAACTGGTCGTCCTCTTCCAATGCGGCCGTCTTCATCAGTACGTCCTTAAATTTTTTGCCTCGCTAAAAGTGATAAAATTATGCTAATGGGCAATTTTAATGATCATATGCTGGACAAAAATATTGAACATTATGAGTAAGCATGGTCTTGGCAATTATAACGACCATTATAACAAATTTCTACAATGCCCACAAGTTGACTTTATTTGCTAACCCAGACATAAAGCAACATGACATTCACCTTATTATATGATGTCATAAATTTATCAGTTTTGCAATAGCAAAACTTAGCGGAACAGCCTCCTTAAATCTAAATTTGACATTAACCAAATATGATACAACCTACTCTGTGATGCCAGCAGTATCACTACTGGAATTCGATGCAGAAGAAAATTTAATGGGATTAACGATAGCACTCTGAATCTAATCGACGAGAGATACAAAGCGGCACCCGAAAACGTCAAACTAAAGTAGAGTAGCGCTCAGGCCCGGATTAAGAAATCTGCCGCCCTTAGGCGTTATTTTAGCCGCAATCCTATTTTGTAGCAGTACAAAGCAAAGAAGGGCTGTCAACTACTACTAGAAGGTTCAACTTTTATTCAGCGCACATAAGAAACGTTATCCATAGATTTTTATGCGCTTTGCATTGACAATGGTAGAACGGTCATTTGCATTTTATTTTCAAATGCTTTCGTTTCTTGAGAAAGTCTTAAAAAAATGTCATTCTCAAACTGGCAACTATGTTGTTGAAAGGAAAAAGAACATTTTTTATTATATTTCAATGGAAAAAAATAATGCCCTTCTGTTGTTGTCCTTTAGTAACGTCACTTAACATTCATGAGATCAATGTCCAAACTGAAAGTTAACAGTGCAGCTACATAAGACTGTTATAAATTATGCACGCTAAGTACATCAGTTTTGGTACCTATAACAAAGTGCTTAACAATATAATGACATAGGTTCCTTCGCAAAAACCGTTATTTTTAATAAATTATACAGCTGACGCTTAACTCGCTATTTATACCACAGCTGATTATACTGTATGCAAAAAGTATTTTAGTGAAAAAATTTACATACGAGACATAGTACGGGGACCATTTTTATTTGTACTTTGACTAAAATGCTCCATAGTAGGCTTAAAGAATGTTGCTGTAGGACCAGTGTAAGTAGAAATAATTTCTTATGAGGAACAACAATACCTCAAACATCAAATGACTGAAAAATCTCACAAACAAAAATATCTTAAATTCAAATTAAAAAATTTCCACAGGCTCTACACATTAAGTGATAAATCTGATGTCAAAAAAAAAAAACTTTTGTGTATAACTTTTTTTTAGTTTAACCACACTTTTCTACTTGCCCAGTGTATTCAAATTAAATTAAAGCAAAACTTAACCATTAGACAATAAACGCAATTTCACACTTACTTATCATTTTCTTTTGCTTCCAATTTTGTTTATCCTTTTAGGGATTTGTGCCTTAATGAGAGAAGAGCACTTAATCCTTGGTAATGTAACACGTGTGTATGTTTGCGTATCACTTGAGAACTTTCTTTCCTTTTTTTTGCAGATTTGATTTTGCCTTTGTTGCTGTGAATAGAATCACTTAAATTTTAAAAATTTATACACTTTTCCTCTTAAATAATACACGATATTTTATTGCATTTGAACACAAGCAAAGCACACACACACACACGCGCATGCATACACATGTATACAGAAACAAACAAACAAAGTACTCTGCAGCTGTGTGCAAAACTTTCAAATGAACAAAAAAATTAGGAAAACTCACAACGAAGCACGAAACGACCCTAGCGAGAGAAGCGATTAAAACGCACTGGCACTGACACGGACACAGTTGTACCGGCAGCCAGGATTCCACTTTGTACTGTCAAACTTTGAACTGAACTTTCCCAAATAAACGCTTCGAACGCTTCCTCACTCTGTTGTATGTAAATTTACATGCGTTTTAGCATTTGGTTGCGAGAATTTAATGTTTCACTAAGCACATCCTCGTGTTGCGATTGCAGAACGAAAACTGATTGTTAGAATTTCGTACGCATCAGAGTGCAGGAAGTGCTGCTGCTCTTTTGAGATGGCACAAAGTGGAGCTTTCGGCTTCAACTGTTGACTGTGGTGAAAAGGATGCTTTTTAAGTTGCTAATAGAAGGACCTAACCATAGTCAATGGAAAGTATTCTTTTCTCACATGATAATTTGATTGTAAGCCATAGAATCTGGAAGTAATTAATTCAATTCAATTTGAGTTTTTTTACTACGTTTTGTTTACATTACTTAAAAATTTAAAGGAAAACTTCAACGAAATCGGACATAAACTCTGTCCGCGCCGTTTACGGGTTTGTGATAGGAAGCTCAAATATTGAGACATCTATTTTTATTCCTCAAGCTAAAATACAGGCAAACAAAAAATAAAATCCTTCTCCAAAACTTTGAAAATAAACACCCTAATATCTCATGCTAGGATTTTTGAGATGGGAAAAGTAAGGACCTTGTTTTTTTGTTATTTGTAATTTGTTTGGAAAAATTGCGTACATTTTAGTAATATTGGGTGTTCAAAACAAAAAAGTACATTCGCCCTCTAAAAAGTACATTTTGAGTCTCGATTCAGTACATTACGAATTTTATTTACAATTCAGACATACAGACCGACAGAAAGGCGAAGGAAAGAAGGAAGGAAGGAAGGTGACTTTTCTATACCTTCCACGCCCCCTTCTACGCGTTACATATGCAATGACAAAGAGAATATATGCTGAGTGTAGGGTATAAAAGCCAAGCAAGCAGCACGGACTCAATCCAATAATGTGCTCTAATACATCTCTTTGATAAGATCATTGGTCTAATTTTCATTAAAAAAACAGGAAAGTACTCGTGCTGTCAGAAGCAGAAAGATGGTAGGAATTTCTTCCACTTAAATAAAAAAATTAGCAGATTGCAAATTTAACACATCTTTGATTCGGAATGAATGCAATTTACTGATTTGAAATGTTATCGGTCGGAAACTCTTATAACTTATAGATAACTTGACAAGGTGGAGACAAGAGAACATCTTATCTGTTCCTGTCTTGCTTTGGCAACAAGCAGATGGAAATATCTCGGTCAGCCGACGAATGGCAGACATCTTCTTATCGGACGAGTATCACAATGAAAGATCCAGAAATTATGTACTGGAGAGCTTGTAGCATTATAAAGAATTTTTAATTTCGAGCTTCCCTGTCTCTTCAACACTTTGGGGACGTCCATTAATTACGTGAGGTATTTTTTTGAATACTCTGACCCCTCCCTCCCGTAAGATTTAAATTATAATTTTTAATGTAAATTCTATGCATTAAAAAGTTGACGTGAGATTTTCCTTGACACCCTCCCCCCTTGGTGAGATTTGGTGTGTTTTTTTCGGGCCCCTTCCCCCCCTATTTTAGCTCACGTCCCCTTTATAAGCAACTACAGGGCCGCTTTACCACCAACTGCAGTTTTATTAGGGAAAAGATGAAATTATTATTTTTATTAATTGTAAGCGACGGAGAAAAAAGTGTAGCAATTTTTTCGCTGCACATTATACACAATTAACATTAACAATATATAATTATAGATTTTCTAAATACATATTCTGAATTTTAATTCAAAACGCATGCGTAACATTAATTAAAAGTTACTCATACGTCCCGTTAACCATTTGTATCGCAATAAAATCAAAGCAATTTTCGTTTAACAAAACAATGCAAATTAAGAAAAAACAAAAACAAAAGACACAATGAAATATTTTCCAAAGCTTTTCACCAAATTACTGAGTACGCAAAAGAGCTTTCGCACTCTGCATTCGATGTTTCAACTACAATTGAATAATAACTGCCACACATAACAGCAACAAATTGTTGCTTCTCTCGCATATGATTTCCTTTCTTTATATGAAAATAAAACAAAAACAAAAAGAAAAAAAAATGAAAACAAAAACAATAAAGAAAACAAGAAGAACAAGAAATGCATGATATGAAAGCCGAGATAAGAATTCAACAAAAACAAAAAAAAATAAAAGAGCAGTTAACTGCTCTCAACCGCTGCCACCACCATCGAGAACGCATCGACAATTGTTGAGAGACACGTTAAGGCTTTGCAAATACGAAATGCGAAACTTTTTCCATCAGCAACGGCAAGCAGAGCAGCAAAGAGAAGAGGCAGCAACAGCATTAGTGTTAGCTTTCGCTTGAATGTCCTTTAAAGCGACTTTCACGAAGTTTAACTAGAAAAGTCAAATAAGAAAGCAAGCAAGGAATTATTTAAAGAAAAGCTAAGCAACGTAGTCGAATGCTAACTAGTAGTGTTGCCAGTCGTCGGAAATTTGTTCAAAACCAAGGAAGTTTTTACGAAATTTTTGTCAATTAAGTAAAAGTTCTTATGACATATTTTAATGAAATGGTGATGAGTGCATAGATGCCTACAGCATGAATCAAATATCCTTTTAAATTATATAAAAAAAATGTGTAGCTATTTGAAGATAAGACATATTTTTGAAAATAGCACTGGCATCACTTATTTCTACAAAATCTGTAGTAAAAAGAAAATATAGTATCCGTTAAAATGCGGTAGAGCATTTTTTTCACTCCAGTAGGATTTAAGAATTGCGAATTCGCAGGCGCTGGCTGCATAATAAAGAAGGATAAAAATGTTTTTCCTTTTGTTTTTCATTTTGTTTTTTTTTTCTTCTTGTTTTATTCCTACTTTGTGGTCTGATGTGGTGTTGGCATTCAAATACAACTGTGTGCGTGTGCATATTTGTTTTTATTTTCAACATGGCAGGCAAGGCAGTCAGTCACTTGGTATGAAATTATGCAAATGCGTGAAGGACTCAAGTTAAAATAAAGGCACGGAGAGCATGGAGCAGCCAGGAACGTAGAACTTCTTCATTTGTTGCATTCGTTTGTTTGTCGGTTGGGTATGTAATGCGGTTTACTTTTATTGTACCGAACATTAATTTTACTTGTGATACGTACAGGGTATTACTTTAATTTTAATTTACTTCTGCCTTCGAGATAGGAAGAAAAGCTTTTTAAAGATTGATCGGAATTTAAAAATATATTCAACGTCGAAAATGTAATTTTATTTATATGCTTTCAAAATTTTTAAAATCCAAAAAATATTCCTAATCATCCGAACTAGGCACTCACATAAAAATATTTTTGATTTTTCGTAAAAGTTTTGAAAACGCCACATGGCATCAAAAAATTCAAGATGTAACGAATATTTTGAAAACTCACAAGGGTTGGCTTTTCTGACGAAGAACTGCCCATATATTTCGTAAGCTCATCTTTTTAAAATTTTGAAAAATTCATAATCGGTTCAAAGGTGACAGAATGACAGCTTGATTAGTGCATCAGTTGACTCAACAGCCAAAAACAATTTGAGACTGTCAAAAAGTTTCAATATACGGTTTTCTGCTGTAGTCAACCAGATCTTAAAATTTTCCACTCGCCCCTGTTTGGATGATCAATAAAATAAAACATCAAAATTCATTTAAGCCTATTTGCGAAACACGCTACCAACTGTAATATACTTCTTTTTGTATTGTTATGTGCGTCACACATGACACCAGATCTCACTAATTTGAGCTCCTTGGCATTGGCTGACTGACTTCTCAGCTAACGAGCTGAATTCCTTGCTTGGCTGTGGCTGTGGCATAACTTAATTATGAGGAAACAGAGTGACAAAAGTTGTAGTGGTAATCCAAGCCAACCCCATTCAGCCAGCCTCCAACCGCACTCACTACTTAGTAGTACTCGTTGCTTCAATTCAGTCAAAAAGATAAGAAAACCCAGCAGCACGCAGTTATGTTGTGAACTTAAAACGTTTGCCAAATTAGACATGGTCCTTTTCTTTGCCTCTAAGCTACTGAATATGCATGAATTAAGGAAGAGGTCAACATCAACCGCTTTAATTAAGTTACCAAATACTGACTAAAACAGAATTAAATATCTCTGGAGTATTTGGTGAGAAGGCGTACACCACGTGGTGACGCGGCGACATTTTCATTAACATAATTTACGTGCAAGAATTTAATATTAAATTTAAAATTCTATATAATGTCCTTGTGAAAAAATGGGTTTTCACAAAAAAAAAAAAAAGTGCGGATATCTTTTTGTCTTGTTGGGTCACTAAACATTTTAAAGCGTAACCATGATGGATATGGATGGTTTCATCCATTATCATTAAGTTTCCCAATGTCAGCGACTACAACACCGGTAATAATGCGAACAACAACAACAGTAATAATACGAGCAACAACAATAATAGCTGTCAGTGAATTAATATTTTGGCGATACTTTTATGTACATATTAGATACTATTTTGAAGCTTAGAAGTTTTTTCAAAATTTCTTAATATTTGGGATATAAGTAATATCATAGCGGCTTCAATTGCTTACGTTTTGCTACAGAAGGTCCTGGTAATCGGATAACATATATTTGGTTGCTTATCTAGAGATGACCAAATGCAAAAAACCAACTCCTTTTTGTACTTTTTTGTGCAAAACGTGCGATGGCTTCTGACATTGTTCTTTTTAGAAAAATGACATACTTATGGCATGAAATTCAAAATTGATATATTACATCAAAAAAATTCACCCCTGGAAGAGTTGTTTCAACCTTTAATGAAAATACCAGTCTCGTACTTTTGAGCAGCTCTCCCTAGTCAAAGGTAATTCAAATTACCCATATTTACTCTCAACAAAAACTCGATAGTAATAGCATTCGTAGACATTTAGGGGTTAATGCCCCCTAAGGCAAACTATTTTATTTCTTAAATTTAATTTTCCAATAAGTTTTGTATTTATTATGAGAAAATAACTTTTTTGTTCATTAGATTGGACGTTGGTTTCAACCACCGGAGACGTTGAAACTACTCCCAGCCTTACTAGACATAGAAATTTAAAGAACTTATTCCGCTATTCGGAAATGGTTTTTAACATTTGAGTTTAAGTATTATGAGATGGATATAAAATCCGATATTGCGCGCATCGTCATCCTCATACCCGAAAACAATTGAAGAGGTGTACTTGGCAGCTTTGCATAGGTGCAAAATATTTCATATATGACTTATCAGATAATAGTTAATGCGTCCTCCCTCTCTCCACAGTATTGCAGGATTAATGGACACCTTCTACGAAACTTAATTCAATTATGACCATGTTAAAGAAACGAGTGATTTTACTCAAATATATATTTTTTATATAGAACACCGGTGATTATCCTTAGACTAAGGGAGAAAACGATGTAATTGATCGAGATTTAGAATATTATCATGGCTGTTTGATACTTTTGCCTTCGTTGCTATTTCCTTCACAAATAGACGGCGCACAAACAGGGGAAATACAAACGTGTTGTGCCTGCAAAGGACATTTATTACAGCCATACAGTGCTGCTGCTGCTGTTGCTGACCTGATCAAGGCAGGAGATACCAAATCAATTGAATTTTATTTTTCATTTTCCTTCTAACGTTTCCAAACCTTGATTCTGATGCCTTCTTTTATTTGCTGAAGGCGTCACATTTGCACATTTTCTACTTTGACTGTCAGATGGAAAACAAAAAATAAAACAAAAAGCAGCAATAATAACAGCAATAGCAACAACAACTCAATCCTGGCAAGAGCATTTCTTATGGTATGAAACGAATGAAAAGTAGGAAACAGCAGCAACGGTATACAAGACAACAAGTTTATTGAACTGCTTGCTGCCTTCATCAACAGTTACTGTAGGTGCCGTTGTATGTGTACGTGTCCTGTAGACTTCACACCTGTTGATTACTTTTGTGAGGAAAAAAAAACATCCCTTGGCACCAGAAGGAGCTGGATACAACTGCATTGGGGTTGGGTCTGTAAATATAATAAGAAAGCTTATTTAGCGCTTTATTGGGTTCATTTTACATCTTGAGAGTTGTTTGCTGTCGCTATATTTTTTCGCTTTTTTTTTTAGTGGATACTTAAAGTTTGATTTTTGTTTTTTAATAAATTTAATTAAAGATAAACAAATTTTGTGCTGTTACTCTTTTGTTGTTCCATTTCATTTCCACTTAAGCCGACAGCAGGCTGCGAATGTACCATAAAATTTAATGCAAATTTTTTTGCTTAAAGCTTTTCCTTTTGGAATCCTTAATGGAATAAATTAACGGCCTTTCCTGACAGTACTTCAGTGCAAATTGTCAATGGTATGTTGTTCTTGCTTTGGCTTGGAAATTTTACTACGATTTAAGATCCTGTCTTCCACTTCAATTTGAATATCCTTTTTAATGACATTTTTCTTTCATTTTTAATTTTCTTTTGCCACAATTGTCCTACATAATTTAGTTAACAATTCAATTGTACTTCGTTAATTTTATTTAAAAAAACCGCCCCTTTTATAAATTGTAGCATTATGATTCACAATTTTATTTAAAAAAAAAAATACAAATACAACTTCAACAATAGGACAAGTAAAGTTCATGCCATACATAACGGTCATTTTGGTATTGGAGGTTTTGCTTTTGGTTTTTCCATTTGTTTCTCACTGATAAGCGTTTTGCCAATGCACAAATGTCAAAAGTTTTTCTGCTCTTTGGTGACACACAATTGTTCGCTATGATGTTGTCCTATCGGTGCGGTAAATGCAATACGCAACTTTGAGAAATAGTTTTGATGAACTAAAATAAATTGAGAACATTTTCAACACAAAATGGCTGTGATTCTGATTTAAGTATGAGGGAAAAACAACATAGTTATTACAATATTTATGTTTAAGTCATTCGTTTGAACTTTTTTCATAAAGGGTGTGCCCATGGCTATTTCACCATGAGTGATAATAAATGAAAACTAAATGTCAAACAAAAAACTTGTTTCATTTTGATATCTGGCATTCATTCAGTCAATAACAATTTCAGTAATGGCTCGTTGGCGCAATGTAAAATAATGATGTGCTGCACCAATTCCAAAAAACTGGGGCGGTAGCAGATGTGAAGTCATCAGTGCGTGTAGGTAAAAGCCGTTACCAAAAAAATTGCAAAGAAATTAAACCTCTAATGAACCACATTACGTCGAATATTATCAATAGACTACTGGTACCCGCGGCTTCGCACGCGCACGTTCTGTTTTTCCATACATCCATCCATTTTCATCTCAGTGGATATGTTAGTACGCAAAATTATCGCCCTTTTGGGTCGATGAAAACCCAAGAGAAATTGTCGAGCAACCGATGTATCTTCAAAGAGATACCAGTTTGTATGGTTTTTGGACCGTTTTCTTGAAAATAGCATAGATAATGCTGCTATAGTGAATAGTGAACGTACCATAATAACCAACTCTTTACGAACCAAATTTAATGATATGAATGGCGAATGGCACTCCACAAATGCAGCAAGTTTATTGCAACAGAAGTTCCCAGGATGCATAATCTCGTGAAACAGCTTTGTCCCGTGACACCCTTTGACTTCTTTTTTTGAGGTTATCTCAAAAGAGAGCTCTATGCCACCAAGCCAGCAAAAATTTTAAATCCGAAAGAAGAAATAATAAGCCAGGATATCATCATAAACATGTACCAATGTATTGATATATTTTGCCGATGCCGTGGTGAATATGTTCCATCATTTTGGTCCACCCTGTAAAAGAAAAATTTACTTAAATTATGAAAAGTTTTTAAACTTATGTAGACGAATAAAATCATTTCAATGATCAAATGCCTTTTATTTACTGTTACTATGAGAGTTGCCAAGTCGCTGAAATTGACTATTCCAAGCGCAGAATTTCAAGTTAAAGTCGAGGGTCCGGTCAGAATTTTGAAAAATGCTGAAAATACAGGGAATTGACCGATTTTTGTTAAATTTACTTACATTTTTTTTAATGTGGGAAAACAAAGCAATAGGTCGAGAAGTTTTTTCCGCACAAACATTTAATTTTTTACGGTTAAATTAATTATTTTTTAATATTGCTGACCAAACAAAAACGTCAACTTGGCTACTATCGTTTCAAACAGTCGTTTTATGAAAATATCTTGGAAAAGCTTTAGAATTGATAAATTAAGAATTGTGTAAATTGAAAGTGGAATAATCTCGCAATTTGAAATCTCGCGATTGAAAATGCCAGGACTTCGAAACAGAGACTCGCACTGTTTTTATTAGTCAAGTAAAAATTGATTCTTATAGCTTTCATAGGACATTATCTTGCTAAAAATTTACTTCGCTGGTGTTGGACTGTATCACAAAAAATTTGCATAGGGAGGTGCAACGCCCACATTTCCCTAAGTGCCTACTTGTGCTGAATAGAATTTGCGCGATATGTGTTTCAAAATGTTTGCTTGTATGGGACATTTCATCTGAATTAGAATCGGATTGGAATTTATTTACAGAAATTAAGAAACAAAGTTTTCTCTCCACGTAGAGTTTGGTAAAACTCAGTAGCCTCGTCAGATGACAGCTTTAAGTTAATGTTTTGTTTGTTAATTTTAATGAATATAAGCAATATTTTTGTTTTTATACTAAAATTATGTTAACATCAACAAGAACATTTTAGCACTGTAACTTTATAAAGCTTTTGAAAGCTTTACGAGCACAGCACTGCTAACAGTCTGTAATAGCAACTGTTAAATTTTGTTGAGCTTGAAAAAGCTTATGAGGCCTTTAAGCACTTTCATGAGAGCTTTTGTTCTTCAAAATAAATAGCTATAACACGTATCCTCATAGAGGTCGCTAAATATTTCCAAGTTTTGGTTGTAACCTATGCCACAGTATTAGCTACATTAAACTTTTGAGGTAACCAGATGCAATTCCGAAAACAAAAGATGCAATAATAAATATTTAATTTTCATAAACATACATATAAGTTACTACGAAATTTAGTAATTTAATTTACGGTATATTTTTATTCGACAATCGACAATGGATTGTGTCAAAAATTTAAGAAAAATTTTTGAGTTTCGATGAAAATTTAATTTTGCGTATTACTAATAGATATAATCCACTTACTAGAGGGTTTTTATATGGAAATGCTTCCTACCTTTTTTAGTTCTAGGGATATAAATTATTCAAATCTACAACTTATACAAGTGACACTCCCCGAAAAATTGACTCAATACATTTGACTTCATGCTTGTTTATCGATAGGCAACGTACGTAATTGACCGACCGATAGCATTTTATTTTTTTCGATTATTTTCAATTCTTGCAGTTTGGGTTTACAAATTTACACATTAGCTCTTTTAATCAAGTGATTAACGATTTCCAGCTCCCTTACTCAGGTATCTGGCCATGCCTGCTATAAAGCGTTATGAAGAGAGAGTGTTAGTTTTCGTGCAATTTGCGGTTGGTGCAATGTGGAGTATTTAGCTGCTGACAAGATCATTCTTAATAGTTTTTATTATTGTTAAACTAATAAAAGGTTGTTATTTTTTATGACAATATCTCAAAACTTTTTAAACTGACCTTGTCGCGAATTTTTAACTTCAAAGCATTCAGATAACTTTATTTTCTAAACATACATATATTAACTATATATGATGATTCAAACCAGGCCCAGATTTAGAAATCTGCCACCTTAGGCCAGTCAAAAATTGCCACCCCCCTTCACTAGTAAATATAAAAAAAATATTTTGTAATATCAAAAGTGAGGACCTTTTTTTTTTCTTTTTGCTTATTAACAATTTTAGGTAATTTAGTGCATACAATCCCAGTATTTGCACTTTTTTTCCCCCTGCGTAAATAAATTTAAAAAATTTCGAAGTTTCCAATATTTGCCTCTAAGGTAAATCCGGCCCTGACTCAAACTCTTTTAAATGAATGAAACATGAAAATTCCAGAGAGGCGGTTTTTCTACTCACACAACTTGAGCAATGTACTCAAAGAGAAAATTTCAAATTTAATATTTTTTTTTAATAAAAATGTAGTTTCTTCTTATAAATCAATATGGGGCGAATTTGTGATACCGCAATGTGCTAATACTTAAATTTTCAAAATTAGCTCAGTTGAATGCCAAGTCACTGTAACCACTGTAAAGAAGTTTGAGCAAAAAAATAAAACTCATTTTCGGTATTTATTTGAATTTTATTTAAATTTCATTTAAATATTCAATATGTACAAAATGTTTATTTTCATAACTTATCAATGATGCCAGCATGCAAGTTTTCTATTTGTTTGCAGACACAGATGTGTTATCAAACCTACTAACGTCCTTAACATAATTACAAATATTTAATTTTTTGCTCAAATACATATACATATCTATATGTATGTAAGTATGTATTCAAACTAAACTTATCAACAAAAAAAAAAAAAAAAACATAAACAAAATAGTTTCTTTTCCATAGCTTTCGAAATTGTGCAAAATTTAAAAAAAAAAAATTAAAAAAGAACCCTAACAAAACAATTTAATTGATTTGTGTAAATTTAGAATTTTAAGAAAACTAATTTTTACAAATATTAATGATTTATCTAAAAAAAAAAAATAGAAATTGCTTAGCAGAGCTGTTGTTGTACTCATATGTTTGTATTGTATTTGTGTATGTACTTGTATGCGTGCTATCATTTGTGTCAGTTGCTTTCAAATATTTCTTTATCTCTTTCGCTGTTCTTTTTAATTCGCATTACCATTTTTAAATTCTATTCGTGTGCCGCACCTGAGATCAAAATATTAAATTATTATTTTTATTCTGTATAACATAAGAAAAAGAATTGAACTTAATATTTTAATTTGTTGCATATTTTTAAGTTTTCTTTGCATATTTTGCGGGGCTTTAGTTTGGTTACTTTTTTACTTAGATTTCTCTTTTTTTTTATAACAAAAATTTGAAAAGCATTCATTATTTTACTTAATTCAAAGTAGTTATTATTTTTATTTAAGCGTTACTTTTCATTCAATAATTTGTTTTGTTTTAATTATTATTTATATAATTAATTGTCTGCACATTAATTTAACTAATTATTTCATATACTTTAGTTCCTTTTCCTATTACTAAACTTAGCTTAACGAAAAATTTATTTTATGTTGCCTTAGATTACAAGCCATATATTCATTATTATAAATTTCTATATTAACTATTATTTCATAATTTTTATTTTCTATTTTCTTAATTGAAAACTCGAATCTATGCAAATTTTTATACTTTATTACACTAGAAAACACAGTATCGCCACTACATATCAATTAATAAATTTTTGTATAACTTAAGTGCCATGATTAATACGCGATTTAAGGGAAACACATTAACAGAAAATTTTCAACGTACTTCTATTATCAAAAAAAAAAAAAAAATGTAAATAAATCATGAGGCAATTTGTGATCTAAGCATACAGCTTCACTGAATCGAACTTTTTACACAGGACATATACACTGTGGTAATATCTCTATAATTTCGGTTCGGCATTCACAATTAATTTTCACCTCTGAATGCTTGAATTTTATATAGAAGGCTTTTGTAATGAAAATTATTTGTTCTCGAGTTGGATTATTTTTTCTGTGTGCTACTCTGTGTTTTTTAAGATATTTTTAATGTAAAATTAAAAAGAAAGTACGGTAAAAAAAACTTTTTTAAACGACAACTATATACAATAGTTTGATTTTTAGTAAAAAACAAAAAAAAAATTATTTGCATATTTGTCCCTCTGTATTTAAGACTCTGTTTCAAAAACAATTAATTTTCGAATTACATTAAAGTATTCATAAATTCACAAAGATCTGTATTTATTTTAGGATATATCGAAAACATTTTGAATATTTCTAAAAAAGTTAATTTCATGAAGCTTTTACCCATTATCCTCAATAACAAAGAGAAATTCCACCTATAGAAAAACATTTCTATGAAATGATGCATGGCACGAATATGATTGACAAACCCGCCTCGAAATGATTTTTTGTTTTAAAATCCCTTGCTTAGAAAGAATAGAAAAGGATGTTTTTCTGAGGAAAAATTATTTCTGCATAAAATAAAAGTAAACTCGCTATGAACTAAACATTTGCTTTATATATTAAGTAGGTAAAAATAAATTATCAAAACTGGAAACAATTTTAAATATATCGTTTGGGCTCAATTTCAAGATCTATGCAGTATGACGTTTTCGAAAAAAAAAAATCAAGCGAAAGAGGTCGCGTTTTGTCACTAATTTATATTTTATACTTTTTAATAAATTTAATATACAGACATTAATTGGCAGACATTTTATGAAATGGCGTTCTAAAAACAAAAAAAGTTAATAAAAAACTCGAATTGATAGAAAAATTCTTTTAAATCAAAATGTCATCATTATTACCATCAAATGAACTACTTATCTACAGGGTGGAATCTTTTGTGCGTTTAAAATTAAGAAATTTATAGTAGTGTTTTTTTTTTATTTTTGATTTTTTTCAAGTATTTTAATATGTGCTTCAGATAGCAATGACCTTTAAATTATAAAAAATATAATAAAATGTATTTCTAAAGTACAACCCTGTGACTGCACAGTGGAAGCTCAAAAATTAAAGTAGCTTACATTTTAATATTTTAGATATATAGCACACCCTGTGTTTTGGTTTAAGCATCTTTTGATAACAAAATTAATAGCATAATAAAGGCTTTACATAATTTGAAAGATTTTGAAGTTATTGGCACAAAATTGACTTATTTTCGTGTATGTGACTGGCTTTGGGCCGTAATAGTCAATAAGAATGATTCAGACAAAATTGTCTTAATAGCAACAAATTTGAAAAATAAATGAACCTTGTACCGACGGCCTTTATGTGTTTATTGATAAGTGAAAAAAATTTATAAGTTTACCATATACATTATTAACTTTAATTGAGCAATACGCGTGTTATTTAAATTTTGAAACGAAATTTATAAGTTTAAAAGAATTAAATTTGTCGGTTTCTTTGTTTTTACTGTAAAGTAGGGTCTTTTAACCTTGGCACGTTATACATAGAAGCCGTTGCTTTGCATAGAATCAATTTTAACATTTGAAATAGCAATCGTCAATCAAAACGCTATGGCACTGCCTTACCTCTTCTTTAAAGTGTTTTCTTAGTTTTTTTTTTTTTTGTTTCTAAAATTAGCCCCAGCTACTGGGTATATCTATAGCTACGCTAAGCTTTCAAAATCTTAAGGATTTTAATAATAATTTGTTGCAATTTTACACATTTACATAATAATGCTACTTAAGTGCTAATTAGTTATTTTGTATGGTTACTACTTTTAATAGTTAGATAACTAACAACTAACATTCATACATTTAACAACTTTTTATTTTAGAAAAAAAAAATTAACTATACTATTTTTTTGAAATTTTTTTGCGATGAGTCATAAATATGACATACGAAACAGAATAAGAAAAAAAATAAAAATTAATAGGCATGGATTTTTTGAAATAAAAAAAAACATTGAGTACAACAACAAATTTATAATTCATACATTTTTTTTTTCTTGGTAATATTTTCACATACTTTTTGTGTTTTCGTCCTAGCTTCTTAAAAAATAATTATTTTTCATTGTTTATAAATTTAATTTTTAATTGTTACTTTTAGTTAATATTTTTGTTTTTTTTTTCTCATATTAAGCTACATACAATTTTTATAATATATTTTTTTCTCTTTAATTAATTGCGCTAGTTTTTTCAATTTTTTATTTTTTTTCATTTTCCTTCAATAGAATTGTTTACAAGTTTTTTAATTAAATTTCTAGTTACAATTACAATTTTTTATGGTTTTTATTATATATTTACATTTCTTTCATTTAATGTTTTGTTAAATTTGTTTATTGGTTTTATTATTTTAAGGTATTACGTCTATTTTTTTACTGTTTGTTTGTTCTATTTTTAAAATTTTTATTTTATTATTTATAGACCTCCAAAACTTATTATTTTGTTTTTGTAAAATTAATTATTTACGCGCTACTATAAACATTTAAGCTAATTAATTATAATTATGAGTGCATACCATATATTTTAGCGACCAGATGAAACCTGAAATGAAAACAAATAGGAAAAAAATGAATGAAAAAATATTTGTGAAATATATGGTAAGTTAAAAATAAAAACAACAACTCTTTTGAGCGCACTACCAATAATTCTTTGAGTGACGATTTTGTAATTTCAAGATTTCTTTGTAAAAAATACGCAATTATTTTGCTATCAGCAGAAAGCAAGCAATTAAATGAAATAAAATTTTTATACCGAAGTAAGTATGATGATACATGTAAAGGATGTTCCGAAATTCACGCCAAAAAATAATTTTAGCAGAAAAAACTGGAATTTGTAAATTTTTAACAATTCATAAATTATACAATAAAGGGTAAGGTATGGAATAGAATATCAGATAAATGGTCTCAACGGTACGACAAACAGGCCCGGAGTTACCTTACAGGCACACTAGGCCAGTGCCCAGGGTGGCATAAATTTAGGGGCGACAAATATTGGAAACTTTGAAAATTGTTTTAAGAGGTAATGTATTATAATGCATTGGTGATGGTGAGAGATACACAGGGGAAAAAAGAGCAAATACTTGAAATGTTCGCCCCCTAGAGTACCTAAAGAAATGTTGACATAAAAAAAGGTTCTTACTTTTGATATTAAAAATTTTTTTTTTCCATATTCACCAGTGAAGAAGGGCGGCAATTTGTGAACGGCCCAAGGGCGGCAAATTTCTAAATCCGGGCCTGCCGACAAGCACATAACGCACTCTTTTGTCGAACGTTTCAATGATTGATTTGTACAAATGTGGCTGAATTTTCATTATATTTTTGTTTGCAGAAACCTTAGACTTCAAAAAAATCTCAAAGAAAAAAATGTAACGGCACATTTGGGACAGCCAATTCTGATTACTTAAATGAGAAATTCCACGACCAGAACATGACTCACGCAGTAATTGTAGTGTTTCTCATCCTGTATGGCATGTGACACCGTGATGCCTCTAGCCCAAAATCCGTACCAAACAGTGACCCGTTGTGGATGCATTTGTTTCTCAACAATCACTCATAGATTTTCTGAAGCTCAAATGTGACAATTCTCACAATTAATTAAAAAGCAATCAAGTAGAAAAAGAGCCTTATCGCTGAAGATGATTTTACTCAAAAAATCAACATCCACATATTTTTGTAGGTTTCAGTTCTTGAGTAAATTGAACTTCTTTAGCATAAAGATGCAATTTTTTCGAGAGAATATACTGTAGAGGGCTTCTCGAGATACCCAATTCTTGACCACAGTGCCGAATTGATATTTCTGAAATCACACGATCTTTTCTTTGAACCACTTGCTGAAGTGGTCCGCCAGAGTATCTAAATTTTGTAATTCTGCATGAATTTTGTAATTAGTTTCTTCACAATTGAAAAAGTTAATTTGCTACTCCGACCATACCTTTACCGAAAATCGCAAGCTATAGCTGCCAAACCATCATTACTTTTAAAATATCGTTCAACAGTGAATATGCGTTGCTGTTTCATGTGGCGATACATTTTTGGCATTTTTTTTTACAAAAAGTTTTGCTTGGAAAAAAAAAATATGAGAAGTCTGAATTAAGAAGTTCAAATTATATTAAAAATATTCTCAACTTCTGTGGTAGTTAGTAAAACCTTCATTTTGAATTGTCATATCTATTTGGACCATTACTCGCTCAGCGCTTCTATAAAAATATTTCCAAATCACCCAATTAGCTCTTTTAAAATCTGGTGCCTGGGGAGTCGCATAATCGCAGATTGAATTTATTTCGCAAAGTCAAAAGTTCAATCAAAAATTTATTTTGATATGCCCAACATTGTAACATCAAAAAAGTCATATAAAAAGTGCTTATTTTTCAATGGAATTAATCGCACCACAGGGAGTTGAAAATTGTATTAAAAGAAGCATTAGCATTAGCATTAGGCAAATTTTTAGTTGCGTCGTTATTGCAAAGCATCACCGATATGTTCTACTAACTAAAGTGATTGTTTTTATAAAAATTATAATAAAATATTTGGGGCGCGCTCTGCTAGAAAGTTTTCACAAAAATTTATTGCAAAAAGCTGGAAATCTTGGCTCTTGGAAACTGTGAGCAGACATATGTACGGGCTCTTTCGTATCGATATAATAATCGTCTGTAATACAATAAGTTCATACTTATTGCATTTTGTTATGAATAAAATAAATTTAGTTTGAGTTAGTAATTCATAAAAATGAACTCTTTCGTAGACATATCATCATAACGCTAAATTGCACAGTTTCACAAATGGTGCTTAACTCTTGTAGCCTAAAGAAAAACATAAAATCTTCATAGCAAATAAATTCCTTTAAGATATCATGCACACACAGATATCCGTATGAATATGCAATATGTAGACCGGTTTTTATCTAGCCTAAGTATAGTCGCACATATAAGGCAATAATATCAGAAAAGCTCACCACACATACTTTAAATGAAATCATAACATTTAACATTGAAGCAAACAAATATGTATACGAAAACTACAACAAAATATATAGGCCGCGAAATTTGACACTTAAATTTCAAATTGCACATAAAATTCAATTACTTTGAAGGCAGCGCCGCCTAAGAGTATGCTACAATAAAAAAAAAAAATTTAAAGATAGTATAAGCGAAATGTTGCAAGGGCGTACTCGTACTATTAAAAGCAACAACCAATAAAAAGATAACGACCCTAAATAGTATTGGTGTCATTGCGTGCGTGTGTGAATTTAGCCGCGAATACTGATTTTATGACAGACAACAATTTGTGGAATTTATTGTTATTATAGTGCGAAATTTATAAGAATGTTTAAGAACTCATTTTTTTATTGGATATTTTTAAGTGTGGTGATTTACTACGTAACATTTGGATATAAAATTTTGATATAGAGATTATGTACATTATGCAAAATCCAATGTATTGCGATGGTCCTTTTTTTATATTCTTACGCGATAATTTTGATTGTCACCATTGCTTGGGGCGTATTTGCATAGAAATGGTTATTAGGATACTTTTTTTACTCAACGCCTTTTTTTTTTCTTCATTTCATTTCAACAGTTTTCCTTTTATCTGCTCATGTTGCTTATCTATTTTCTTATGAATATTTTACTCTGCTTATAGGCCAAGTGTCAAGTTAATGAATAATTTAGCTCTTGTTCATGGTCCATAACTGGTTGATGCTTGTCGTCCGGTCGACAAGGCGTCAATAGGAACAAAATTATAATTCTTTTCACTAAGGGGCACACAAAAGATCTGATGTAACATTTTATTGGTCTTTAATGAAGTGACAAGATTTACATAATCCATTTTGTGATAGTGAAAGTAGGATAGCAGAGTTTTATTTTAAGCGCCGTATGAAAAAACACAGTTTTCTTATTAAATTTGTAGAGACGAAATGCGCAACCATACAATTTGTGCTGGAGAAAAATTTACTCTCCAGAGGACTGGAAAATTATTCTTTATTAAAGTTTTTATGCTTCGACTTTTAAGAATAAAAATTTAATAGATCTTAAAATTATTTTATGATTATATTTTGCCTTATTACTACTTTTTTCATTGAAGTTTCGCGTAATAAATATTTTTATTTCATCTTCAACAAGAATTGATTACAGCTCTTCCTTATGATTCAAAGTATAATCGCTGCCCACAAATAATTCCTCCCGAACAAACTATCGCTTGGCATCAGAATTTGAGCTCGCACGCGAACGATGTCGTCGCCTCGGCAATTGAAAAATAAATCTTCCCACGATTTAATAAACATATACAAAGCGTGAAAATGAATATGAGAGGAAACAATCCAAACAGCTAGACCGAATAGACTACCAAATACCGCCCAGAATATTCTCGTGAACTAGACATTAGCAAAAAAAAGGCGTTTACACTATCAAACAGTTCAGTTAAAGTCTTTGGTAAAAACGTCATCATAATTCAAAAAATAGTGATTTATGTGTATGAGTAATTCGAAAAGACTTGTGAAATAATTTGGGCAGTGAATAAAATAATTTTATTTCTAAGCAATGAAAAATGTGTTTTTGATTGGAACTCGTTTAATTCAAGAACTGGATTACGTAGATTCTTATACAAAACTAGCTGTCCCGCCAGACGTTGTCCTGCCCTTTCCGCAATGTTGTGTGAACCCATGCGATGGATTGTAAAAGCGAAACAGCCCATTTTTCCAGTGAAACTAATTTTTGTCCCTACTCTAGAGATTCTTTTCCGAGAAACCTTAGATGACATAATAGGCGGAGAGCCTGCTGTAAAATGGTCGAGTGTATAAGATTACAGGGTAAGATAACAATGCGTTTTGGTGAAACTAACGAACCAAGTTTGCCTGTCCCGATCCCAAAAATGCCCGAATTTTAGCGAATTTTGTTATTTGAATTAAAACTGTATAATATAACACCTCAAAGGATATATTGAACAAATCCATTTCAAAACATGCAGTTGGAGTGACTTCAAATTGCGGAATTGGTTGATGGATTAAATATGTTGTTTTTCAAAGTAATTAAGGGAATATATCATCCCCAGATTTGATTGAAAATAATTTTTTACGAAGCTATGCCCATTTAAAGTTTAAGTGTCAGAGCTTGAAAATCCGCTGAAAATTGGTTCAAAATAGTCGCAGTTTCATCCAAATCAAAATAATAATTTTTGTTTTTTGATTCTAATAGAATTTCTGATTCTCATTCAGAATCTTTAAGAAATTTTGAAAGTTGTTGAAAATTGGCTGAATTATTGCTTTTTTATAAAAAAAAGGCTGATTTTCTCAAAGATACCAATTTTTTTTACGCTTAAAATTTTACTGTGGATTTGTATTAATATGGGAGAGAAATGACATGAGTTTAATGCTTGTTGAACCACATTTGAGGTCAGGAGATTTTTTTCCCCAAAATGAAATTGTCAATTTTTTTTTTCATCATTGCCAAGCCACTCTACGGTTCTATTTTCAAATCAAATAACAACAACAACATTCCAAATTACTTTCTGCAAATCCTGCTTGCATTCTGCATACTTTTTTTCACCGTTATTTTCGTAATAACATTTTATCATAGGACATATATATAAAAACATTATACGCACATATAGCTATTTCGCTGACTGTACTTCTGTGGGTTTTAATCGGCAACCAATACCGCAATTTGAAGTCAATCCGATTGCATGGTTTGAGATGGATTTGGTCTGTCAAATTATAGAACTCGGAGAAGCCTATATATTATACAGAGTTGCATTGTCGAATCCTGTTCCAAACATGGATTTTCACCGGTTTTTTGGGTCAATTTTCATTAATGAAGATAACACCATGAAATGCGTGCCAAATGATGTAGCTCGAAGAGCCTAAATATAATTTATATAGGGTTGTCTTGTCAAATCCTGTCCTAAACATGGGTTGCCACTCATTTAAGAAATATTGGCTCTAAAAACGGATTGCAACCCATGTTTAAGACTTGATTCGACAACGCAACCCTATATATTCTTGTTAGGCTCTTCGAGCTCTACTGTTTGGCATACATTTTAAGCATTAATATATGTTAGTAAAAAAGGACCCAAAAAACCGGTTGCAACCTATTTTTGAGACAGATTTCGATAATGCAACTAAATATTTTATGTTTAGGACTCTTCGAGTTCTATCACTACAGTTTTAATTAAAATAACAAAATTGGGCCAAATTCGGTAATTTTTAGGCATCGGGAAGAGCTTTGGCAAGGCAACACTGGTTGGTTAGTTTCGACTTAACTTTTCAACAGCGGGCTCTTGGGCTATAATAACGTTAGTGTCTTAGCGGGAATTGCAAAAACATTCTTAGTGCAAGTACATTGCAATACTTGTCATTTATCTAGTCCTGTTGAACTAGGAAATAAATATGTAGATAAAGCGCCACCATACAACAACTGTGACTCAGTTAGGTCAGAAATTCTAAAATTAAATCAAAATATCTGACGGCAGTTGTACAATATTCCAATTGAGGAATATTTTTGCGAACCCCATCCACTTGAACAAAGTCGACATTTCTATTTATTGATCGAATTAAACTTCTTTCTAAATTATAATTTATAAAAAATGCATTTTAATATCAATTTCTTTTGTTCAAATCCATCAATTCGAATTCTATCTACAAATTGCAACATCAAATTGCAATTGATTGCTTCCTAATGGTTTCCTTAAGTCTCAATTTGTATTGTGTGCAGCAACAGCTCTGGCAACCACAAGTCATAATACAAATTGTCATCAATTGAGACGCGTTTAATCTTTCCACAAACATAAAAAAAAAAACAAGAAACAAACACTTCTCAAGCGCAAAGCACCAGCTCCAGTTGCAATTGCAACTCAAAGTCTGGCATTAAGGACTCGTTCACGCCCACTTGAAGAGTGACATCTTAACAACGGAGCAAATCTTGTGAAACAGTGTTGTTACTTTTTCACAACTTTAAAAGAGTGAGCAGATAAAATAGAAACGTTCAACAACAATACTCCTTTTATTACCCTTTCCTCTAACTTATTTTCTTTTCATAAAAATCAAAACGGTGGTGCCTTGATTTTAGAGGAAACATTCCCCGAGCGTTGGTTTGGTTTAAATAATAAAAAAAAATACCATTATTATCCAAAATTTGATAGCTTCTTAAAACAACTAACAGAAAATTGTTGCACAACTAAGTTGCATGGCTAAAGAAGAAATTAAACATCTAGTTAACTGAACATAAAAATATTATGCAAAACTCATTATGATATGTTTCCCTGACATTTTCACACGTTTATTATGGCTACAAAAACATACAAACATATGCATATTTTTTCACATAATAGGCCTTAGTTTAATTAATTATTCCGCATTATTTTTAGATTCACCACATTTTGACAGATCAATTTAACAGACTTCGCAAAATTAAAGTGACAACACTGAAATGCACGTGTACGACAATGTCCTTAGAGCTGGGCCAATGATGTTAAGTACTCGTAATTCAGTGAACTCGAAAAGCTGCCAGTATGCGACGGAGTGAGAACAAGCACCGAACGAATGTACCTTCAATGTTGCGCTTCAAGTAGACGACGACAATGTTGACAAGCTCCTTAAGGATTTGTGTGGGAAAATCAGCAACACCTACACAGTCACACGCACGCACACACAATGGTGAGCAAAAATATTGAACTAGAAAGTTGTAAAGTTTATTTTCAAGGTACGCAGGTACTTTGTTTGAGTTTAAAACCATAATTGGCATTTCTTGAGCCCAACTGATAAATTTTGTAATATTTTTTTTTTATCTTTTAATGATTTCTATATATACCAATATTTTCCCAGAAAATATGTGACGCAGGTACAAACATTTTATAACCATAGATCAGACAAAATATGTTGGAAAAACAGAACTTTGAAGTTGCAAGTTATACATCTTAATAAACGTCACTTTATATAGAACCAATATTATGTCTTTTTAGATCTATGTATAAGATTATCAGGTAATTGTAATTAAAAAAAATTATAAACGCAATTTTTTTCTGGGACACTCCTTACATTCTCATTTGTCAGCCAGCCATGCCACTGTAAGTAAATATCCTTTAATTTCTCATTACTGTACAATTTGACTTAAGCGAAAGCGACGCATAGAGCCACAATTGCATGGCAGAAGAGAACGAATACGAACGAATTTCCACTTGTTGAATCAAAGACTTCAGCTTCCATGAAAGTGACGCTGTATAAAAGGAGCAAATAAAATAAGCGCAAGCAAGTGGAAAATAAACACAATAAAAAGGATCAAACGTTGTTCTTGACGTCGTAGTCGTAGTCGTTGTCGTAGTCATATTTATCGTGCATACATACGTACGTGAGTGTGAGTTTGTAGACTTTAATAACTAAAGGATATTTTGCGGAAACAATACAAAAACGTTGCGGTATGATGGAAGACGGTGTCGTAACTTTTCTTGTTGCTTAAGACTCATTCGTCACCGAAGGATACGCCGCAAACTTGGAAGTGTCAAGAGGTGGGTAGATAAACAAATAAACGAACAAACTCCTTAAAAGGAAACAGCACGTAATCACATAAGCGTATAAAACAGGAGTGTAAGCGGCAACATGGTTTTATGACAGCTCGTAACTTTACTTAATAAGCGCGCTAAGCAGCATGTTTGCGGTGTGGTATGTGGAGTGAGAGATTTTTGAGCAAATGTAAGGTAGAGAGGTGTGAGTTGCATTGTTAAGGGCGCAATATTTGGTAAAAAGGGCATCGTAATAATTAATTTACAGTGTTGCCAACTTTAAGACATGATGGAAGGATCAAGGAAACAGGTTCATTTATTTGCTTAATGTTACTTTAATTGGCACTTATGTGTATCATACAATTAGATGTCAAAAGTTGTTGACTTCTGAGCTAAAATTTAATATTTAAACCATTAAATTTATTTATTATTTTTATATTTTTTATATTTAAGATAAGAAGCGCTAGGCATGACATATTCGTCTAAAACCTTACGCACACATCCAGTTTTATGTAAATTGCAAAATTTTTGGTAAAAGATCATATTAAAACATATTTAATATTCTCCCGTCCCAACGGCCATGAACCAATTGCATTCATATTAAGTTTTAAGTGCTTAAGAAATCTGCGAAATATGATAAGTGACCTGATCTTTCATAATAAGTTAGTTCGGCGCCGTCTATAAGTTAGTAAGGTGAATAAATCAGCAAATGGCAATGCTCGATGTGGTGGATTACGAAATAGCTGCTCTTCTTCACCAAACGATGCAATACGTAATACCAATCTATGACGTACATATAGTAAATAAAGTGAAGTTCCAAGTTAGTTAGCAAATGCTAAATTAGACAGGAAACTCAATTTTTATCGCATCTCTTGTAATTGACGATGCGACTTTTTATCAGACCCTTCAAAGTTGGAAAAAAAACGTCGTAACGTCTGAGGGCGCTATTAGAGATAGAGCAAAGGAAGAGCCTAAAGCCTACACACAAATAGACGTGACGAGACTATAGAAACTAAACAAACGTTTGCACTCTTTTCGTCTGCTTTGACACTTAACCCAAAATGTTACGTTAGCTAGTTAGCTTAGTGCCGACCAAACAGTTGTTATAACGAGTAGTGACGGTTTGAAGTTCGGTACTTACGGCACAACATGTCTCGTCAAGTATTTCGTTCACTTTTGATCAGTTACGTACGCTCAATTCGGTAACCAGTAGTTTACATACACACGAAGTTACTCGTTACTTTTCCTCATGTCTCGTCACGTGTATTTTGGTTGAGGCTTAACAGGTGAACGTGCAATCTCTATATGTTGCTCGTATGGAAAACAACGCTCGAATTATAGTACCCACAGACCATAGGACTTATCATGCTACCGGTCGTACGACCTGGTCGCACGTGTAGTTTGATTTTTTTTACGACTTTCCTTCAGGCACTACGACTTTTTATACGACTTATAGCTTAAACAGAATTCCGGCGTAAATGCCGCGACGGCTGAGGTAGAATTAGATTTGGTTTTAATTTTACCGTCGCCGTTGAGAGAGTAGAGAGTTGCGCTTACGATTTTCACAGCAAAAATTTTACGCAGGCGGTATTTACGTCGTAGGCTGGAATACTGTTTAAGCGGTCAGCCTATCATTCTCAGTATGTTATTTCATCGAAGTGTTTTGAGCAGTAAATTAACTTTGAGCGACCACGGTTACCGAATGCGGTGAATAGAACCTGAAACAAAATTTTCCTTAAATTTTACACTAAGATTAGCAATAGAAGTTAAAATCTCTAGCCACTAAGCCCTACACTTAAAAGTGATAATGAAATCATCCCATAACTAATGCGGTTACATCTCAAGTTCATTTGATATTCCAAAATTTCATTTTTTCAAAAGAGCTTTCATAATTGAAGCATAAAATCAAAATCTCAATTTTGCCACAACCAATAAGACCTGACATGTGTTACCACAATTTCATTTGCCCCCCATCCTTAAAACGCAAAACACTTTCAATTTAAACAATTGCCTCAAGTAAGCAGCACAGCTCGTATTACCTTCATGAAAAGAAATCACATTTTTAACTTCATCATCAACGTCATATTGTCACATAATAAAGTCAGTTAAAAGCCAGTCACAAAATGTCAAAAATTTACGACCAACGCGACAGTTGAATTAGACCCAAGAGTATAAGAGCGAAAAAAAATAAATAAAATAGAAACGCAGGACTACGACGACAGGTTAGTTGGCATAATTTAAAAAAAAAGCCGCAAAGTACGCACTACCCGCGAGGTATGCTTAGAAACAAGATAACAACAAAAATGCTAAAACGGCATCAAAAGGCCTGACATAAATGCACCCCCAACTCCTCTAAGTAGCTGTAGAAACGTTACAAAAGAATTGCTACCAATTTATTATATTAAAAACGAAGAGAAAACCTCAAGTGGGTTGAGGTAACAATATAAAAAAGGAAAAAAACGGTGATACGGAATGGGTGGGTATCCTAGTTGCGTTTAGCATCCCATGGCAGCTGAGAAAAAATTTAGCGCTTAACACCCGCGCATTTACAAAATTTCACCGAAGTATAGAATGAGCAAAAAAAGAAAGAAAAGTTTTGCAAACCAACGACGCGTCCTAGCGTCACCAGGATTCAATTTTTTGTTTGAGGTTTTTTTTTCTTTACTTTTTTTTTTGCACAGAGGCTGAAGAAATTAGTATTATTGAAAAACCGTATACATTAAATATGATATAATTTCATCCCCAAAGACGAAATGAACAGTGTGGTCTTCGTTATAAAAATTAAAGAAAGTACAATTTTATAAAAAGTATTTTTCTATAAACTTTGCAAATGGAGCTAAACCCCACTATCGCTAAGAAGCTTAAGTGTAATGCACGGATTGATGTGGTTATACCAATAGTGGTGCATCTACTAAGGGTAGTAGAAGCTTAGCGGGAAAAAGTTAGACTCAGTCAAAAATATTTCTTGGAGATACATACGAGAAACAAAAATGAACACAAGTAAATCTCAATCAATTTTAGCGACTATGTGGGTATTATTTTGGACCATATGGATGGAAAACTCTCTGAAGTTTTGTCAATTTCTGGTAAGGTTGGATTAGGTTAGCACGGGAGATGACAATTGCCATCATAACTTAGGCCGCAGTTGGACCCATTAAATACCCTGTATGTTTGTGGATATATTACAAAGAAATTTGAGTTGTTTATTGAGCCACAGGTCTTTGGTTTTCTTTAAATTAAATTTTTTTTTTTTAAATCTCAATTTAATTTATTTATTTTTCAATCGATATTTCGATTGCCTTTGAAAGTCATCCTCAGGGCTTAAAATTTTTAAATAAATTAAAAAATACTAAAACAAAACATTGATGTCACTACGTAAAAACAGCAAAATACACGCAACACCTAACATCTAAAGCAGGGATGGCCAGGTCGAACAAAATTTAAATATTCCAGCTCATATGAAAAGTGCCATTTGTAGATTCCGCAAAAGGTAAAAAAATTCTAAACACAAGCAAGCAACAATACATGGTACATTTACCATGTTGCACAAATGTAAATATTGCACTTTACTTTCAGTCCTTTCTTTGACAACGAATGTAAATATTGCACTTTACTTTCAGCCCTTTCGTTGTTAATGAATTTGTGCAATATTTTGTCCATTTTGATGTTAGGTGTTGTGTGTCTTTTGCTGTTTTTACGTAGTGACGTCAATGTTTTGTTTAAGTATTTTTCAATTTATTTAAATATTTTAAACCCTGAGGATGACTACCAAAAGAAGTCGAAATATCGGTTGAAAAATAAATAAATTAAATTGAAATATCAATAAACAACTCAAATTTAGTAACAAAAATGAATTGCATTGAGGAAAAAGGCAGGAAGAAGAGAAAGAAAAGAAAGATTAGAGTAGAGTGCAGAAGTAAAGTAGAATAGAGGAGAGTAAAAAAGGGTAGAGCAGAGCAGATTAGATTGAGTTGAGTAGGATACAATAGACTAGGGAAGAGTGGAGGAAGTACAGTTGAGTAAAATAGAGTAGAAAAGAGTGGAGTACAGTTGAGTTGAGTGGAGAAGAGAAGAGTAGGGTAAAGTAGAGGAGAGTAGAGTAGAGTAGAGAATAGTAAAATAAAGAAGAGGAGAGTTAAGTAGAGTAAAGTACATTAGAGTAGAGAAGAGATTAGTCCTGTACAGTAGTGGAGAGTAGAGTAAAGTAGAGTAGAGTAAAGTAGAGTAGAGTAAACTAGAGTAAAGTAAAGAAAAGTAAAGTAGAGCAGAGTAAAGTAGAGTAGAGTAAAGTAGAGTACAAATCAGTAGAGTACAGTGCAGTAAAGTAGAGTAGAGTATAAAGAGTAAAGTTGAGCGTAGTAGACAGGCCCGGATTTAGAAATCTGCCGCCCTTAGGCAAGTCAAAAATTGCCGTCCCTCTTCGCTAGTAAATATTGAAAGAAAATTTATAATATCAAAAGTGAGGACTTTTTTTTTTTTTTTTTTTTGCTTGGTAACATTTTTAGGTAAATTTAGTTCCCAATATTTGCCGCCCCTAAAATCCTGCCGCCGTAGGCACTGGCCTAGTGTGCCTCTAAGGTAAATCCGGGAGTAGAGTGACATAAAGATTTATTCACAACAATCCAAAAACATTTTGGAGAATAATGCACAAAATCATAAGCATAAGTGATTGCACATAAGATGAGAAACTTAAGTTTATTCTAAGTGACTTAAGTATGTCTTCACAAATATAACTACAAAGTAATGATTTCAAATAGATTAGCGACAAAAAAAGTCTTAGCTTACAGGATATACAGATAACTACGTGAGAAAAGAAGAGATTGTGTTAATGTATAAGGAATAAACGAAGAAAATTTTTCTGCCATCATAGTTTTCCAAGGTAGAGTGAAAATATATAAGCACAGACAAAGCAACGTCATACCAAGGCCAACGTCATAAACTGATAATAAAGCTGCTCTGAATGCATATAAAGTGAGTTTTATATAAGTTTGCCGATAAAACTACGATATATATCTTGTTTTTGTACCAAGATCTTCAGTTGAATAAAAATATTAGGTCACAGGAAAAGAAAATATTTTCATCCAATAGACTTCTTCAAAACAAAGTCTGATATTGCGCCTAAGAAATCAAGCATACGGTTACAAGAGATCACAGAAAACTTATGAGTTATAACTTTCATGCAAAATGCTTTTGGTAAAAGAGCGGCTGGTCTCACTTCATTGAGCAAACAATTGATATAAAAATTCTAAAGTTTTCTAACTGTAGGTTGAAAAACAAATGTAATGTAAGTCATTGTGATAAATTTATAAGAAACCCCTTTTGAAGCGTATGGCCTGATCTCTGGTTCATTGATTTGTAATGCGCCATTTCGATCTTATTTTTGACTAATCATTTTCCATCATTCGTTGCCACGTAGTTCTGGGACTAATCGAAAAGTTTTTCTTATATATTTGTTCTTCAATTAATAAAGTCTTCACTAAACAAAAATCAAACGCCTAAAGCTACATATCCAAAATTTATTACCTTTTCGACCACTATTCTGCATTGTTGTAGCAAAGTGTCAAACACTCTGTGATTTCATGTCAAAGAAGGAACAGCATAAAGTTTGCCACGAAGTTGGCTTCAGTTCGCACTTCCACTTACTGAATTACGAATTGAGGCGACGTTTTTTCACAACTTTCTGAATAATTCAATCAAAATAAGCGCAAGGAAGCCAACCATGTTGCTATGGTGGTGGGTTAAAAAAAAAGAAAAAAAAAAACTTTTGCACCATCCAATTGAAGCTTGGCATGAAGAAATCCATTGAGTTGTGGTTTGGGAAAACAAAAAAAAAAAAAGTAAAGAAAAACTGTTAAAAAACCAACGCCAATTTTCTTGACTTCCACGCTCTTATCATCATCCTCCCTGCTTTCAATAGATTGTGTAGCAAGTAAATTCAAGTTGACAACTTTTTATGTCTGATTAAATTTTAATGCCAAATTTTTCGTCATTAATAAATTCTGCATGAATAAATAATTAAATGAATTGGGCGAAACTTAAGGGTCGTATAACTCAAAAAAGAAAGTAGGAGAAGAACAAAAAAAACACTAAGAAGGGTAGTCTATAGTAATGCCGCTTGTTTGGCCAAGCAGGTAATTGACCAAAATAACAGCTTACGGTGGCATTTGCCAACAGCTTCGTTGGTTTTACCAAATTGGTGATTGGTTACTGTACGTTTAACGATATGTTAAATTTGCTGCAGTATGTCAATGTCCAAAAGGACCTCGATCCTTTGGCTATTAAATGATGCAAACTAAAACAGTTAGATTAAATTGAATTTTGTAACTGCAGGGAATTTTTGTAGAAAATTGAAATGCTTAAAAGTTTTAAATTGGTGAACAATTTGTGAAGAGAGTTTAATTTATCTGTTTTTCATATCTTCATTTAGAAGCTAAACAACGTTTGTGAAACTTTTAA
This sequence comes from Meiosimyza platycephala, assembly GCA_963662105.1. Lineage (NCBI taxonomy): Eukaryota > Metazoa > Arthropoda > Insecta > Diptera > Lauxaniidae > Meiosimyza > Meiosimyza platycephala. Next base: position 93,091,587 of record OY759209.1, on the reverse strand, counting down.
AAATGTTCCATTTACTTTAATATATTGCCATTTACAGTGCTAGGAATTACATATTTAACGACATCTGGTTGACGTTTATTTTTCTATCACTAATTTCTAATCGGCATTTTGAAGGCTAGCATATTAACAGGCCCGGATTTACCTTAGAGGCACACTAGGTCAGTGCCTAGGGCGGCAAATATTGGGAACTTTGTTATTTTTTAAGGTCCTCACTTTTGATATTACAAAATTTTTTTTTCTATATTTACTAGTGAAGAGGGGTGGCAATTTCTGACTGGCCTATGGGCAGCAGATTTCTAAATCCGGGCCTGAATATTTAAAAACAGTTTTGACTTGACGCATGGAAATTGAGCTTAGCTAAAGGATTATTACATTAATTTCTGATAATTAATATATTTCAAACCATAGTTTTAACTTTGATTTATTACTATTATGCGCAAGATATTGCTTTTCCGTTGCCAATAACAATTATGTATGCAATTTGAAAAAATCATTTTTTTACGTTGTTTTGAACAAATTTTGAAAGATTCTCCTGTTTTTGTAAATATTTTTTGCACCAATCGATGAGGAGAGGTGATTGCGGGTCTAAAAGAGGCCCTATTTCGGTCCATTTTCGGAAAATGTTGCTTGTCACCAATTGAAGGAGAGAGGCCGAAAATGGACCTAGGACATATCCAGGGGTTGAGCCGAGTTCCAAAAGTACTTTTGGGACCCTGGAATACTTTTGATGATGATCAAAGCCAACTTTTAACCCCTTTCCATCGACTGGTGAAAAAAAACTTTTTCGAAAATACTCCGAAAGTGGGCATTTTTAGGACTCGGGATGGGCAAAAAAAAAATATAATATAAAAATAAAATTAGAATTTTTTTAAATTTTTCCTCTTATGGGTATTTTTAAGAAATGAAGGTAGCAAATCATAAGGCATAAGCTATTTGGAAAAATTCTGCAATTGACTTGTAAAACAAAGCGGTACACGCGACTGCAAAAAACTTATTTTTCATCTACAATTTAGTATTTCTGTTAAATGAAATTTACATAATTTTAATACAACTGTCAGTCAATCAGAGGCGAGTGCGAATGCTCGTATTCAAAGTTTGTATTCAAATAATGCAATTGAAATAAATTCACTCAAATGAAGTACAAGTAACTTTCAAAGTTTTGAGCAATTTTCATAAGCATGATTTATTTCAAAGTTTTTTATCCCGACGACTTACCGTATTCTAATTGTTGGATTACATTGCGAAGACAAAAATTTTATTAGACGCCAAATACGAGATACCAATGGTAGGAAGAAAACTTTACTTTAAGCATAGGTAGAGCAGCAGCAGAATCAAGAAAGTTTTTTAAAGAAAAAATAAACACAAAAAACTGGTAAAAACAAAGTCAAAGAAAAAGTTTTTTTCTAAAGAATTCACGCTGACAGTTTCAAAGTTGCCAAGAGGCAACGCACAGCTAAAGAATTTAGTTAAGTCCAGAAAAGATTAAAAAAAAAAGCAGAAGACTGAAACTCAAAGTGGCAAAATCAAGTGAATTACAAAGTGAAAAACTTTCTATGAAAAATCAGTGTCCGTTAAAATTGCTTGACGTAAATTAATTTTTTTTTTTGTTCTAAAAAACTTAAAAAGACCGTATTGCAAACGAATCGTCATCATTCTTTGACTGCATATTTTACACTACACAGGCATGCGGTTTTGTGAACTTGCGAACCATTTGGTAATTTATATGGGCAATTTCACGCAAGGCCAATACAATGCTATAGCGTAAAAGGTTCACTAGCAAACAGCTGATTACTATGGTGTTGGCGGTGGCCTTCATTGTTTTTGAAGGCTTTCACTTGCGTGCACAATTTTATAAATTAGCTGCAAAATTCCTAAGGACCATAAATAGCTGACCGTTATCATGCTTGATTACACCGGTGGTACTCGCAGCAGCAGCAGCGAAAAAAGGCAGGTATTTCATTTAATCTTAAATGTATGCATTACCCAGAGGACATACATAATTAATTTTTTGTAAGAAGTTTCGCGCAGTTAAAGAACCTCAGTGAAGTGGAATACAGGACAACAACAAATGCAACAAAAGCAATGAACATGGGTAACTATTACAACATCATCTTAAATCACTTAATTTGTTCGTTGTGCCATAAGGCACAATCACTTTTCAGCTGAATGAGTTGGACATCGTAGTACTGTTGACTTTGGCGTTTTCTGCCCTTTAGCCAAATTGTAAGTAATTTGAGTTTTACGGAGCCAGGGCAGCAGTTAATTTAATGTTACTGTTGTAAATAGAAAAGCCATGTTCATAGATTGACTGCTAAGGAAATGCAATTGTTGGTTTGCATATTAAATAGACAAAATTAACTTAATTTCGAGTAATTTGATACTGAATGAAATAAAATTGTAAGCGAAAAACCATTAGCTTGGAGGGAAGTTTTTTGTTTAAGGATTTTTTTTTCAGATATATATATTTTTGGATTTCCCATTTAAAGTGATAGATATTGCTGTCTTGACAAGACAATAATTCTTAAATTTCTATTTTACAAAATATTTCTTAAAGTTATGCTGAAATAAAAGTCGATATAGACGTTATCTTAGATTTTATGGAATCACCGGAGTAAAACTTATTGTCATCTAATTTATGAAAGAGCAAAGTAACAAAGATTTGGAAGGTAGCCAGTGGAAGCCGACAAATGTTTCTGATATGAGATGTGAAAGTCTTAGTATCGATCATTTTCGACTGATGGCTTTCGAGGCCAAACAGAGCTCCCAGCACACAGTAGCGTATCTAAGGGAAGGGGGCGCAACACTTTGGGGACCTCAAAATAGTCATGAGATATATCTAATTTTGCTAGGTTTTTGAAAGTGAAAAGTAAGGACGTTTTTTTTTAGTAAATGAAAATCACAAAATTTTTCTTTCAGTAGGGGGCACCAAATAACTTTTTCGCTCCGGGCGCCCGATGTCCACGGTACGCAACTGCCAGCACACACTAAAAAAAATGTATTTCAACTCGAATTCTTAACCCTAGTGGGACGGAAGAAAGTTTAATCATATATGGAAGGCCGGTAGTACAGGTGTACCTCCATGTATTATTTGCTTGTAAAAATAAGAATTCGCAAACGATCGGGTCGTTTCTGAGCTCAAATTGTAGCTCCTAAAAATCTGGCGGATCCAAGATCCAAAAGGGCGGACAAAGTTTTTCAAAATATACCGATCTGTTCCAAATCAAAAGTTTTTGGGGTCATCGATTGCGAATCTGCAGTTAGATATCCAAAGTTCTTAAATTTAAGACGGCGGATTTGACTTGGCAGACATATTTTTTAAATACACTGTATTGGGTCCACCTCGGTTTCGTGATCAGTGACTCCTAAACCCTCGTTTATATAATTTGGTTCAAATCGATAGATTTTTAAAATATATGTCCGCCATGTTGAATCCGCCAACTTGAATTTGAGATTTTTTGAAATCTTACTCCTGATTCGCAATCGGCGACCCCAAAAACCTCTGTTAATAAATTTGGTACAAATCTGTTGATTTTCGAGAATTTCGTCCACCATCTTGAATCCGCCATCTTGTTTTTGTAAAATTTGAGTTCGGATTCGTGATCAGTGACTCTTAAGACCCTCATATACTAAATTTGATACAAATCGGTTGTTTTTCAAAAATTCGGCCAACATATTGGATTTTTGACCGCCATATCCGATCCACCATGTTGAATTCTGTCAATTTTGGACGCCAGCTTTTTAAGAGCTACAATTTGAGCTCAGAAACAACCTGATGGGTTGCGAAATCTTATTATTACAAGAGAATAATACATGGTGGTACACCTGCACGACCGACCGGCATCCACGATGTAGGTATGCAAAACTTGCTCCTAACCGGAGCAGTAAATAGGTAAAATAATGCATATAGCTTAAAAATGCGTAGAAATGATGGGCCGAAGTTCTTAGAAAGAACCAGACCTCCAACTTGAAAGAACTCTGAGATATTTGATATAAAATGTCAAAAGGTACACCTGTACCACCTCCGTCCCACTAGGATTAAAGATATAAACTTGGTATAGAGCGCAGTAGTTAAAGCGATTGCATTTTTGTGATAAAGTTCCATTATCTTCGAAAGAAGCACTCTTTGCAGAAAACAAATGGACTACTCTATTGAAATTATTTTGGAGGTTAAGCTCAGCACTAACAAAACAAGAAAGCTTAGACGCTCTTTAACCGCTGCTGATCCGGATATAAAACACGATTTCAGCGAGAAATGCTTTTTTCGAGTCTCATCAAAGTAACAGTAGGCAGTAGGCGGCTATATAATATAAAAAGCCTTAGGTTTACTGAACTAAATACAATTATTAATAATACACTCGCTATAGCATTTTGGATTAGCAACAGCTCAATTGAAGGCCACGTATATCGAATTACATATCTAGTGGCATACTTTGGCCCCCAGGTTATGTATAGTGCCTTCCACTTGTAAGCATACTTTTCAAAAACAAACAGTTAAAGCAATGAAGAAACCTTTCAAATATTGAACATATAATTATTTTAAATTTTCAAAATAACACGTACATATTTATTCAATAAATCAGTGCATTATCTTTTAGCAAGTCAAATCAAAACATCTCCAGCCTTACTTTCTTGTATATGTGAAAGAAGATTACGCTTAAAACTGAAAATTCTAATTTATTTATATCAAACAATGTATATCTTCAATTTCCATTCTTAAAAATTATGTAGCAGCAACAGAAAAAAAATTTTAAAATCAAAACAACAATATTGGCACATATACTTTTCTATTCAGTTTTCCAATGCGTATTTCCCTAGAAAAAAAAAGTCCACGACAATAAAGCTGTTATAAAATAACTTTTTAATAGCGCTTAAAACAAAACGTAACTAATTGAATAAAAAAAAAGAACTCCTGAAAGGACACCCACATACAATAGCAACGGAAATGACGACAGATGAATGGTACAAAAGGAAAAGAAAAAACATCACAGGAGATCAAAATGGCTGATGAATAAATCGTAAGCACAATAAAATAAAAATAGAAATAAAAAAATCGCTAACAACGTATTATGATAATTGAACGCGTGTAATTGCCCTCAAGAATTTATTATTATTGCATATTTCATTCGAAAGAAGCAGTAGCAGCAGAAATACGTGGAAAAATAAAGCGAAAAAAAATAAATTCAAATAAACATGGGGTGGATTAAAATTAAGGAAACCAAAACACGCATTTCAATGTTTAAAAATAACTGTCGTATTCACTTTTATGGAAATACGCACGACTTGAAATAACTGTTTAGACATTTAAATTTACTGTCAACTTACAATAAAACTGGCTGTTCACTTGTGGATTAATTTTTTTTATTAGTCGAAGATCTGGCAACGCTAATACTACTCATTATAGTTAATGTAAGCTACTTTTATCGAAAAAATATTTTTCAGAAAGATTGAAAAATTTCGTAACAATATGTCAAACACAAATTATTACATAGAGTCAAAAATCGAAATCCACCCTTATATAATTTTGACATTCAAGAGTGCTTTTTATAGTCCATCTTTGATATAGAACGTAGCACAGGATGAAATACACATTTAGCTCATTGAGTTCATACAAATGTGTTGTTAGGACCTAAAGTCACCCTTGGACGCGTTTTCATCTTGTTAAAATTCTGTTATTTTTTTTTAACGACGTTGCGCATTTCGTCATCTTAGGTTGTCATTCATATTCATGAGTTTTTTTTTTCTTAATTTTTTTCTTTTTCAGAAAAATTACTTTATTAACATAATTTATTCATAAACGTCGCTTAGAATCATTTCTCAATGATTAGAATTGGTAACAATTTAAGCGCTTTTATAATGAATTTTATGTAAGGTATATGATATTTTTAGGAGGCGGCGTAATAGCAGTAAAATTAATGTGGGTTTTAAATTCCAGAAATTGAAGTAAAATGCTATTTATTAAGTTATTTAAAGAAGACAATTTTTTGGGTCATATTATTTTGTTGCTATGCCAGTAAAGATTTACTTACTAGAAGTTATCTTTCTGCTAATAGAAGTAGTAGTAGTATTATTTTTTTTTTTTTCAGATGATCATTGACTACTCGTAAATATTTTTTTCGACGTACCAACTTATGTGAGAACTCGTGCTCGTCAATGGAAGCAAGTAATTTCATCCAATTCTAAATGGCGTCATCAGTGATATATGAGCCAATTAGTTAGAAAATTAAAGCCTGATATGTTTGCCTTACTGAAGGTCAAAAGGATTTATGAGAGCAATGAGCACACCAACGGTTGTTTAAGGGAGGAGAGAGTGCACTCATCTAAAAAATTTTGTATTGAAAGGTTTTTTTTTTTTTACTGGCAGACAGTTTGTTAAGCAAACCCTGCCGAAAGCTACATATAAGTTTACTACGACAATATGTAATGGGGACTATATTCGGCTAACCTTAAATTTATTCATATTGTTCAATAATGATAAAATATATTTTCTACTCTTCATTATCAAAAATCTGAAATGTATAAAGGGACTCACTTCTAATAATTTTATATAAAATCAGTTTTTATTCTTAATCCTTGAAAGTGGTACTACTCACTTTGTAAATTTTTTTTTGTATATCATTTGTTGTTGTCCATAATAACCTTAAGAATTGGCGGTTATACCTTGCGTTGTATGCTGGGATTTTTCTTTTTTCCATTAATTTTTAATAAATTGTTTTCTCATTTTTGGCTGCGTTTATTTCTTTATTTTCAATTGTTATATGTTGGTTGGTATATCATATTGTTAGCCTTGTGTTTGTGTGCAATTATCCTTTTGACTACATTTTCGTTGCTTGTTGCTGCTCATATTGGTGCTGTTACGTACGTCTATTGCTATGCTTAATGAACCCATGACGGTGTTGTCACCACACTTTGCTGCGAATATTGAACTCTTGAATTTAAATTTGATGTCGACGTTTGTTGTCCCAACTCTAACGTTGATGTTACTGTTGTTGTATTATTATTATTGGTGATGATAGGTTGCAGATGCTGATGCTGATGCTGATGATGATGCTGTTGATGCTGTTGCTGTTGCTGTTGAAGCTGATGCTGCATTTGCGCTTGCAATTGATTCAGCTGCAGTTTTGTTGCTGTTGTACTTGTATTAGTTGTGCCGACTGTTGTCAGTGGAATATTAAAATCAAGCGAACCATCGATGCTCATCTCCTGTTGGATCAACTGTCCAAGCAATCAATATGGGATGAAAAAAAAAATAGCAAAGGATATATAGTTTGAAACTGCTAATAAATTGAAGTGGAAGGTTAAGGAAGCACAAATAAAATTTAATTTTTTTCGTCCAAAAATCTTTAGTTAAAATTGTCAAACTTTAAGTGTTATAGTAGTTTTTCCTCTATATCCATTAAAAAGGAGTCATCGTTATAAAATATTTACCTCGTCAACATCGCACTCAAAACCGCCGTGAAAATTATCGATATTAAATTCTTCAATTGGTGCCTCACTATTTAATGCTTCCATGCATTGTCCTATCAGTGTGGATGCGCTGTTATTATCTGAAATTTACAATGATGAATAATATTTATCAGCAACAAATTTAAATGAAAATTATATACATTTTGTTTGAAAAAATTAAATGATTAGATTTAAAAAATTTTTCAAAAAATTATGTTTATACTCCAGAATATATAAAAAATGGAAAAGAATTATTGATTGATGAAATAAGTCTTGAAAAGAACGATTTTTTGTAAGCAAAAAAAAAAATTAAATATCCAGGTTTCTTTTTATTGAAAAATGAGAATTTTTTTCTACGGTTTTAGGCGAATGATTTACTAAGATGATTCATAGGGAATATCGATAGCTTTAAGGAAAATAATTGAAAATCACAATTCAATAATTTTTGATAGAAAAAAAATATTAAATAAAATAAATATAATGGTCTCATATTTAAATAGCGGTACGGTATGGTAATTTTTGAGCGTTATCTTATTAAATTTTAAGCGGTAATCAAATGAATTAAACAGTTTGGCATTCAAATTCAAGTGGCGTACTATTTAATTTCAAGCGATGCATAAATCAGAATTATTTTACTGTGCTAACTTTTCAGTACAGAGTATGACAGTATGACAAAGAAAGTTTCATTTGTTGCTAAATGAAATCATCAGTGACTTTTACGCCGATTAGTAAGAGTTTCTCAGCCTGATATGTTTCCTCTTTTGCATAAATTTGTTAAGAACCCAAGCAAAAACTGAAACAAAGCAAAGCCAACATTTTTTTTTCCATTGTGCATCTTTGCTTTTGTAACACATCTGAAATTACGAATCTATGCAAATGGGGAAATACCAGGCTTAGAATTTCATCATTGCAATTGATGAAGCAACTCGTAGTCTGACTAGCTTTATCATAGCGTTTTAGGATCAAAGTTCTACCCCAGTGACATAATAAGAATAACAGAGTTTAGTTACTACAGCTATTAGCTTTCTTAGCTACTTAATTTCAATATTTAAACCAAGCAAAAAAAGCTTATGAAAAAAAACAAATTGTGAAAGTGAAAAAATACAAACTACTGCTATTTTGTATTAGTGAGGTCCCTTTTTTTTGCTTGCGACAATCCAAGTATTCGGTTTTTTTTTCCTGTGTAACTCTCACCATTACCAATGCATTACCACAGTCAAAAAAGTTTAAAAAAAAATTTTCAAAGTTCCCAATATTTGCCGCCCCTAAATTCTTGCCGCCCTAGGCATTGGCCTAGTGAGCCGGTAAGGTAGATCCGGGCCTGCGTATGTACACATAATTATTTTGATGTATCTTAATGTGTCAGCAAAATCTAAGTAAGTATAAAGTTCTGCAGGCAGGCTTGGAAGAATTAAAGTTCTATATTTATTTTCGTCGCAGCAAAATTTATTTATTTTTGCCGCTCATATGAATTACTTAACGACTCAAAACATGTTCATTCCACCGCTCACTTAAATAATGAACCATATAAACTTATCAAGACTATGCATTGAATTTTAGTACTAAAATCAAATTCCCCCTCATGGCCCAAATTGTCCAATTGTCCCTCCCTAATGCTCGTAGAGTTTATTTACCTTCTAAATTTGAGCTAAGAGGTTGCTGCCGTTGTACCAAAATTGTGCCATTGTCATTTGTAACGACAGGAGCTGTTTCCAACACCACATTACTGTAGGTGTTCAGTGAATCTGATGAAGGCTCACTATTAGGATACGCAGGTGACATCGTTGTTACGGAATTTGGTGAAAGTCCCTGAAAAAATTTATTGAAAGTTAATTTCTGGAAATGACTCAACTCTATATAATTCCCAGACTACTCACCTCCCTGGAGTTGTGCATACAGGAACATGTTAGCGAGCGATGCAATAGACACTGCTGTGGCTGTAGTCCGTAGCTTTGTGCCACGCCTGCACTCAATGCATACGACTGTGTAGGCTGGTATGGTGGCGGTGGTTGTGTCGGTATACCCGATGCGGCGCTAAACCTACTCCAACCGTATGATCGTTTGAAATTATTTTAAAGAAAAGGAATAAACGTAAATGGACTTTATTGATCTGTTCACAATGATGCAAATTTCAAAAGTTAATATTTCCAAGAAAAAAAATCAATAATTATTTTAAAAGAAACATAGAAAAAAATTGCACTACAATGCCACAAAAAAGTTGAAAAAGAAAAGAAAAAAAAAAACACATTCAGATGATACGTGCACAGCTACTCTAAGGACATGCAAATTTTGTTAAGAATTTTGTAAGCTTTTTCATTCATTTAGGCAAAAAAATCGAACTGCATTTAAAATTTATTTTTAATTTGAAAAAAAAAAAAAATGTAAATCAAAATAAAAAACTGACCCTTGCAATACATCCTGCTGCAGTGTCAACTCTTCCGCTATGGAACCGGCCAACTGATCAAGAGCGCTCGCATGTGATGGCGATATATTTGATGTGGGATAATCCGCCGGAAAGCCCCAGTCTGGCTCAAGCCCAACTAAAGCTGGTATTGGACTTAGACGTCCACAGGAACTGGCATTTGATGAGGCGCGTTGTCGAAAATCCGGTGACAGTTGAAAACCACCACCACTTGAAGTTTTTCGTATAGATAATTTTTGTTTTTTTTTTTATTAAATTAAAATGAAGGAAAGTAAGAAAAATAAAGTAAATGAAAATTAAATGAATAAAACATTTTTTGAAATAAAACTTATAAGAATTATAATTTAAGGAGTAAAAAACCAATATTTTTTTATATCGATATGCTTCTCTTTACTACTTAAAAAATAATCAGTAGAAAAACCCATAAATATATATTTTATATGTATAACTTTTTGTTGGCAAAGTGGTATTATTACTTCTTTAGAATTTGATTTCTACTAATTTTTGACAAGCAAAAAACATTAAAGACCAAAAAAATTCCCAACTCTGAATCCTAACAAAAAAAAAAAAATATAATATATCAAATGTAAATATGTTTTTCTACTGATTACCTTTTAAGTAGTAAAAAGAAGTACAAAATTATTACATTTTCCTGTACTTCGATTTTAGCAGTCAAATAAGCCAAAAAGATATACTCTTATCCCAAAAGAATTACAGTTGGTCATATTAGGTAAACTTATCTAGTTATAATACCTACAAAAATTATTGATGGCAAGCGAAGGATTCTATTCTATATTACTTTGATATTCATTTCATAAAAGGCTCATTTCAACTAAGCGATTACCGGCCCGGCTCAATGCCACGCGTGATTTTCAGTAAATTTTGTCCATAAATTTATCTTGGGGACAGATAGAATAAATCGCCATTATTTTTTTTTTTTGATTTCGTATTCAACTTGGTAATAATAAATCAAAATTTTTCAAAATTCTATTCAGCCTGGTCTTGGCAAAATCCAAGTAACCTTTGACATCTGAAAGTCTTTTTTCTATTTAGAGCTCAAAGCTCACTTTGAATGTATAATGATCATGGATCTTGCCAAGATCAACAATATTGCTTAGCACTCTAAGCGACTAACTCAAACTCTTTTGATAATTGGAGACACTGATTATTCAATTGGTTCAGATTAAGTCTAAATTTGACTTGAAATAAAAAGTTATTTTGCATTGGTCACTTCAGCTTGAGCATGGTCTGTGCATACAAGGAGTTTTATATAACGTTGGAAAGGTTGGACTATTCAAATAAAATAAATAAACTGCGCCACAAGCCGTCCAATAGTTACCCAAATTTTGCTTTCGATGCCCGTATAATTTCCTTTGAAACAACTGATGCAAAACCGGCCAAGTGCCTTTTTCATACTTTTGGAAAAACAACGAAAAACGTTTATCTTCATCTACGTTCATTGAAAAAATAAAAAGTATTTCTCACACAATCGCTTAGAAAATTTCTTAATCAAAACACGTCAGCTCAAACTCAAAACAATTTTGGACTTGACCGGTTTTGATCCATTAAACATGGACTTGGCCGGTTTTGACATAGTATTCAACAAATTTTCTTTGAAAAAAAGTGGACTTGGCCGGTTTTGATACCAATGTACTGGACATGGCCGGTTTTGATTTCAAGACGATGGACTTGACTGATTTTGAATACAAATCAATTGAAATAATACTCACGGTGGACCTTTCTGTGGAATTACCTATATATTGGTTCGCAAATTAATTTCGAAAAAATTCCAATTGTGACAAAATTTCAGCTTAAATGAAGAAAAAGTTGAAGCAATTTCATATACTTGGCCAGTTTTGAAAGCAAGTTCATGGATTTGGCCGGTTTTGAAATCAATGCATAAAAATAAATTTTAAAAATTTTGTATATCTGTCAAAAAATTTTTTTTCAATCTAAAGGCATAGTAGAGCGATAAAGCATGGTCCAGATTTTGATATATGAGAATATCTCAAAATTTTATTTTTTTTTGACTTGGCCGGTTTTGCAACTGGACGCCTCAACTATTGATATAGAAATACGAACTTAACGGATGTTTTGAAATCTAATTTTTTTAAATCTTAAATCAAAACACCAAACTGTTGTTTTTTGATTCAGAAAAACCAATTTATTAAATATTAACCAAGTCGAAGACATTTAGTGATTTTGAGATAGTTCAAAGTCTTAAAAGCGTTTATAAATGGTAAAAAAATTCTGGAATTGCTGTGGAATTGTTCGCTAAAAACGTCTAGTTTGTATTTAGAATTAAACTTTAATTTAATTCTTGTGTCTCGATTTTGCACAGAAATGGAGTTAACTCAATTTTCCTTAGTGTACCGAATCAAAAATACTTGTACCTTCAAAATTTAAGGTTGGTTGCACAACTATACAAAAAAACTGAATTTTGGTGCCAAAAACTGTAAATCTTGAAATTTGTTAACTAAATATATTGATGCCCTAACTTTAAGTCATAACTTTTCATACGAAAACTAGACTTTTTAATGTAATAAAGTTCATATATATGAACTTACAATTTAGGAGTTAACAATTCAAGACTGGCATAACTCAAAAAACATAAAATGGGAGAAAAACACATTTAAAGTTTTCAATAAGTTACTTTTTATATGAAAATTATGAGGATATGTCTACATAAACTCTTCTCACAAAGCAAGTTTATAAGATACTGTTCTGATTTTTACACACAAAATAAAATATGGATATTTTTGCATCACTCAAATTAAGTTTTTTGTGTTATCCCAGTCTCGAAATAAGTGAGCGATATGATAGGACAACTTCACATATCACTTTGAACAATGACAATATGTATCTTTTTATGCAAAGTATTAAAAACAAAACTACTGCATTTTTACATTTTTATATTCAAAGAAAGAAAAAGGCAATAATACATATTCAGTTTAGTAAATATTGTATAAGTTATTATAAAGTGTTAAATGATAATAGGCAGGTATTATTAATAAGTTATATGGCATTGAAGCACTCAAAGAAAACGGAAAAAAATTAGTTATAAAACTACTACTTGAACTATGTACGTACTATTTTCACTACTACTACTGAGTAAAAAGACAAAAAAAAAAAAAAACAAGAACGCTGCAAAAGTACTTAGTAGATATATTACGAGTAAGTAAAAATTATAGTAATATTTTAAAATTTGTTAAAGTATTGCATATAAGCACTGATAACAACGAGTTCATATAACAATTCAAAATTAGTTAATTTCAAGTTACAATGCAAAAAAACTACGCAGCAAAGGAAATAATAATTAATTAATCAACATCACCAACCAACACCACCATCACTGTCACTGTCAACTTCGATTTAATAGTTACCTATGCAATGGGCTTTCAGGAAAATGATCCAAACCCTCACTGACACTACTACTTGGCGACGGTGTGGCATCATTTAATCCGGTCAGACCAGCTTGTCGTAATGCCTCTACACGCTTTTTTGCACGCCCTCGTCGCTTCTCATAACGTGACGTCTCCATTGATGCGGCACGTCGACGTACGGATTTGCCAGGTTTTGCATCTGGATTTAACATCCACCAAGATGATTTACCGGTACCTTCATTTTGAACACGCATGAAACGATTGTGCAGCGATAAATTGTGACGAATTGAATTCTAAAAAGATAGAGAGAAAAAGAAGAAGAATTTAGTATTCGAAAAATTCATTACAGTTTCAAAAATTTGTTCAGAGAGGGTGCTGTGCTCTTGCTTAGAGATTGTTCAATTTGCTCCTGAACCAAATTAACCGTAAAAACGAAATTTTCAAAAAAGTGTTTTAAAAAACTCCGAATGAGGAAGCAAAATGATACAAATACAGTCGCTACTTCTCAAATTTAGATGACTTGTATCGACTTGTTCGATACTTTTCGAACATTACCTCTTAACTCTTATTAACTATTCGATACTTTTCAGTAATGTCCGGTACTTTTCGATACTTTTTGAGACTTTTAAGTTTTTGGAACTATTTGTTACTTATGCGAACTTAAATCCACTCTTTGTTTGTTGATCGCTTTTCGATGCCGTTTGATATTTTTTGACTTTAATCAATACTTTTTGGTTTTTGCGATACTCTTTGATACTTTTCAACCTTTCGACTTAGTGATAATGTTCAATGCTCTTTGATTTTTGCTGAACTCTTATGATTTTTATATTTATTTTTTGAATCATTTAGAACTTTAATACTTTTCGCATTTATCAACTTTTCGATACTTTTCGATGCTTCTCGACATCTATCAGGTTTTTTAATACCATGCGATATTTTTCAACTTTTTAAAACTGTTCGATACTTTTCGGTACTTTTCCTTACTCTACAACAGCTACAAAGTTTTGAATACTATTAGATGCTCCGCGATACCTTTCAATACCATTTGTTGCTTTGAATTTTTATTATTTTGATGTTATATCGGATACTTTCCAAATTCTATTAACTTTTCGACGCCATTTGATAGTTTTCATGAATTTTTATGAAATACATTTTGACTCTCATGGTACTTTCTTTTCATAATAGACGAATACCTTAACTTCAGTAAATAATTTAACTTCTCTCCAAAAAAAAAAAATAAGAAGCATATAAACATAAATTAACCAAATAATTATCAATGTCCGTCTATCGCCCATAAACAACAACTAACAACTTCCGGAATTTTTACAACCCCAAGCAATCACAATAACCAGAGATCAATTGTCGTTCATTTACTGCTGTTTTCTTTATATGACAGAGGCAAAAATATTGCAAAATTTGCACTTTTTACCCTTCAAGAGGATACAAAAAAAATCTCAATTTTATACAGAAACACATACAAGCCCCGACTCTTCAGCTAACAATTTACTTTCTTGAAAATGTCTCTCCCGAGTCTTTACCGCGTCAGCAGATGGCAGAGAAGAAAAAAAGAAATCGATGTATTCCCTACATCAACTTCCGCAATTTTATTATTTTAAAAATAGCAAGCAACGAAATGTATCACAACTAATTGGCGTTCCATTGTGGGGGGGGGGGGGGGTGGATAAGTTACAACCACCCATAACCAAGAAGACAACGCAGTGGCGTTAAAGCTGTCATTTCATATTTTATATTATCTGAACTCTTTTGCTCTAAACGAAAAAAAAAAACAGTAGAGCAAAGTCAGTGCACAGGCGAGACGAAAAAACATTACACCCATCGATTGTCCTGGCACAACATAGATGTCAATGCGTTTTAACGTTTACTAACGATGGCAACATTGATTTCAGCAACTCAAGGTGGATTTTCGGTTTAAGCACACACGTGCTAAAGCAAAAAACAATAAAAAGATGAACAAGTTTTTAGTTAGGCAGACTACTCCGACGTATAACCTGACTCCTTTGTTCACCGCCACATTTATGTTTGGTTTCCTAAAACTCTAAATGTAACCACTTTCAGGCTGACGCGACACATAACGCCAAGTTGGCGCCATCTATCACCGCCGTAGTCATCTTCGTTGGGTGGGTTCATTCTCGACAATGGTGGCGTTGAAGGAAAAAAAAAAAAAGAAGGATAACTTCATCTTAATTTTTACTAAAAAGTTTTTCTTAGCCTTGGCGTCTGACGTCGTCGATGCTACACAGAGTTTCCATTCAGAAAATTCGCATTTATTAAGTTATGATACTTTACGGTTTGGGTTGTTTTAAGTCGTAAGTAAGTAAAGGGTTGAGTTACTACAAAACTACATAGACTAAAAATTATTTTGAATTTAAAAATTAGAGAGAGATTTCAGCCTAATTGCTTAATACATAGCTTAAAATACTGATGATTGTCTGGCCTAAGTTATAATCAAATTCTAATACTTTTTTTTCGATATTTTGTCTGAAATAAAGTCAAATATCCTTCAAGAGTATGTTATCTTTCGACTGCTTACTTTCAGAAAAAATGTGTCAAAATAATTCATCCTTAAGCAATGAAACAACAAACTGTTTAATATTCACCTATACTTAGCATAGTTATATGTACATATGTATCCTTATAATGAAAGTGGATTTCGAACAACAGGTAGAATATGGTTCGGCTACATTTTTCAATAAATACTATTGCACTAATTGACTGAAAAAACATCAAATTATACATGTATTTCGGTCAGAGTATTGTCACCTAGGAGGAGAGTCTCATAGAGACACTAAAATTTTTGAAAACAAGCAAAAATTCACGGAGAAAGTTTAAAGCTATATTTCGGCCATCACGAAAAGCGTGTGCTCTTTATTGGATTGCATAGTACAGATAATTGGAGGAAAACAAAAAAACGTAGGAAAACCTTAGAATGGATATCGGAAAAAATTGTTTTGTCCTCATCGATGTGAAAATGTCTAACATTAATATTTTAATATCACGAGGAATGAAAGCCCCTTGACTTTTTGAGAGGTTCCTGCACCGATAGAAGTGTGTGTGTTGACACGATTTCGGAAAAAATATAATAAAACACCAACCTAATTTATTGATAAAATTTATTTACTTATCTATTGTACGAAATGATGGAGACACACTCGTCGTTTTTAAGTGTTTTAGAAAAATGTTGCTATTGCATCAATAAGTGGAATACATTGTATTAAGTACTTTAGTCAGTTCCGATGTGAAAGTTTTGTGTATTTGGCTAAGTTTTATTTGGTATTTCCCTTATTTAATGAATCACAAGTGAGTTTGCTTTCGTTTTGTTTGTAACTTTAAAGTATCGTATTTTTCAATATATTTTAGACCTCAGGGTTATGTTGCACTTAAAAAGCACTGCTTTATTTTAAGCTTGGAAATAGTTCAACAGATTGACAATAAAACATACTTCGACACAATGTTGAAATACAAATATTGCAACTTCAACTGTTTGCGAGTATTCAGCGTATTTTCTATTACATCAGATGATGCTGGCCTCTACAAAATCCATGCATATTCTCTTGCGATTTTGTAATCTACTGACAATCTAAGTTTTGTTGATTTTTTCGATAGCAATGGTTGTTTCTTTCTTACATAAATATTCGTTTTAGTCATTTGGCACAAACGCTTATGCTGCTCTTGCTCTAGCCGCTGTGAAATTGTTTGAATTCATCCTGAATGCTATTTTTCTATTCATGAGTCGGATCCATGATGTTTTTTGTTTTATCGATTAATTAGCATATCGATAATTATCTGCTAATATATTTTTTAGCTTTATGAGCTACATGCTCAAAACCGCGATAAAATTTTAAAAAGTGAACCAAACATTTTTTGGGAAAAATATATAGTCTCACAGATTTATCATAAAAGTATTAAAAAATTTGCATAGTGAAAATTTATGAGCAGTGAATTTATTAAATATCTACACTCTTTTCTTAAATTACCCATAAACATAAATATCTCATGAAATCAAAGTAACAACAAACTTCAAGTCACATTAATGAAATTAAACTAATGGTGGTGGTAGTTCATACCCTCCTCCAACTTAAGGCTGTATGACCCCCTCTACCATGTTTATGTCATAATTCACATGAATAATTATTCTATAGCATATCTTAAGGGTAAAATCAACTTCTTTGTCCACACAATCGCAACGATGTTACTTCATGAGTTATTTCGCTTGTGCCGCTTGTCAACATATCAAATATGAATATTTTATGCGTATTCCTGCACTGATTATGGCCATATACCATATACTAGTTTCAAAAAAAACATACATATACGATATGAGTATATTTATACAGGCTCCATAACGCAATGAAATATTTGCACAAATTTGGTATAGGTGCGGACAAATGGAATACACATTGCCTAGCCGAAAAGAAAAAAAAGTCTGAAAGAAATCAAGCGCGGATGAATAGAAAAAAAGCACCGATGAAAAGAACTACCATAAAGTGAAGTGAAAAAATGTTGTGTTCAGCAAATAAACCAAAAGAAATGAAATAAAGTAATTGATTTGAATGTCAGCGCAATAGATACTTAGATGCTTGTACGATGAGTATCTATATACACTTATGTATGTATGTATTTTTGGCGGTATTTGCATGTGGGTAACTGTGATGTCATCACTTGCTGCTGCGAACAAAGGTTAACAAAGCAGGGCGCTTTGAAAAACGAAAACAAAAAAAAGTAACAGAAAAACAGAACAACCCAAATAAAGCATGTAGACAAACGCTTAAGGGCAAAAGCACTGAAGTGAATCCTTCAAATGCTGCAAATGATAACGTTAGAGAAGGTAAAATAGACATAGTTCGGTAACTAAAGTTTACAAAAAATTTTGGCAATTTTTATAAGATGTTATTAAAAATTATCTAAAATAAGCGCCTACTACTATGCACTTAAAATTATTGAAATTTTCAGTACAAATTAAAAGAAAAAGTTATAGCCTCTTATGTTGCATAGTTTTAGGCGTTCATAAAAAATCACACAAGTGCTTTCAATACTCTCTATAAAAATTTTCTTAATGAATGCCATTTAGCTACAATAGCGCAATTTTCCCGTAGGTGGATATTCGTGTAGATGAAGCCAATTTGCGTTTTGCCTTATTTCACTAACTAACATTTTTTCACTGTTTTTTCCATTTCCATGCTATTATTTTAATTTCTATGGCAACAATTTCCGTGAACTGAAAACGTATTAAAAATAAATGAAAAAAAAAACACCTTGTCTTATCCTCCTCCATACTTAAGTCCAATGGACATCAATTTTCAATTATTTTTCGCTACAATAAAGTTCTATACATGTCAATTCTCGGCTGTTTGGACATGCAAAATGACACAGAATTAGTGGCCCATTATATGAGCGCACAGGCATTCATGAACTAAACACATATACATACATATGTATGTGACACAAATAATATGTATACACATACATATATACATATAAACGCGCAAATAGACGACATCGTCGCTATTGTAATTTTATGAATATCCTTGGTGACAAGTTGTTTCCTTAGTGCTATAGTGTTGTCCTTCGTTTGCTTCAAGTGCTTCATTTTCATAAACGCATTTATATGGAAAAAGGCGGCAGCGGCGTTTGCTACTTTCATATTAAACTTCCGTTCGATTTTTTTTTCGCAATCGTTCAGGATTCCTTCTAGGATATGTTTGCTTTCATATTTATCTTAAAGAATTTCGAACCACGCGAACGGTGGGCATATTTTAAAATTAAAATTATAATTATTTAAAAATAAAACATTTTAAATGCCATATTTGAGTTTAAAAAAGCAATCATCGCAATTTTTATTTTAGAAAAATAACTAAAAAACTAAAATTTTAACATTGAGGAGCCATAATGAGTCAATTGAATCATGCAATGGACATATCTGCATACTAGTCAAGTGGTGCTGATTTAATTATAACAAATCGAAAAATAAAAGGAATATTTTTCAGAGTATTGTTAATCAATTGAAAATAAGTTTCCGGTGACTTTGATATTAATGAAAATAGAGTTTAGCTATTACTGCTATTAAACTTCTTAGCTATTAAGCTTAAATCTTTAAATCAAGTAAAAAGCTTACAAAAAAAAGATTTGTGAAAATGAAAAAGTTACGCTTTATAATTTTTTCATAGATATTTTGCACTTTCTCAACATTGAAAACTTTGCGGTACTTCGCAAAATATTGAATAAGATCAGAAATGTTGAAAAAGTCAAGTTAAATTAAATTCAAAGTTGTAAAGAAGGAAGAAAAAGTTTAGCGGTTTTTGATTAAAAAAAGAAGTTTTCCAATATAACATTTGATAACGATGTAGATTTGTATATAACGGATTTATTGGTAAATCACATTTGATAAGGTTAGCACGGTGGATTAACGTAGGTGCAGAGAAGCCTATTGAAGCTTACAGAAGATATGACAATGGCTTTGAGTGTTTGTTTGAGGGCTCGAAAAAATTTTTTTTTTGTTTTTGCTCGTCAGTATATAATTTTATATAACTTGTCCGCTATGGTGATTTTAAAATATTTGGTTTGGTGGGGTCCATGTCATTTTAACAATTTGAAAGTGAAGGGAATAAAAAAGCGCTATTTAAGTTCTATTGAGACAGAAGAAGAAGACACTTATTTCCGAATATCACAACAAAAAAAAGTACTGCTTAGGAGTTGAAAAATATTTTTTCAAAACTTCCATACATTTCTTACTGTACAAAGGTTTTTATGACTAAAAACTCATACTTAATTATTTTCTTCTTTATGTCAACATTTTTTTTATAACGCATAATCACATGATTTCCCACTGTGCACCAATCACAAACGGCAATTAGCAAGGATTTCCTTAGTTGTTGTGTAAGTATTTATCGCGGTATGATGGCTATTGTGTTGTGTAAAGAAATGCGCGTAGCGGAAGGAAGGATAAGGAGTAGCATTATATACATACGTACTGAATATAATCACTTTGGCCTACATATACGGCTGGTACGCATAGCAGCGCATCTCCCTGACGACTTAAAGAAATTTTGTTCTTTTTAATAAAATAAAATTTAGTTGTGTTCAATAGACGAATTTCGGGATTTATTTTTTCTCTCACCCTAAAGATTTATGTTCATACAATTTGCTGTTAAGAGGATATGAATATTCAATAAATTCAGTGACGCTGCCTGAGTGGGGTGTGTGTATGTAAGTTTGTTATTAAAATACATAATTGATTACTTTCGGAGGCATACAAACGTTAGTTTTGAGTTACCGAAATTCAACTATTTAACAAAGCTAAAGAATATTTCAGTATTTTAGCTTAAAAATTATCATAATTAAATGGTATATTGACATTATTTCTCGATTAACAAAGACCCTCCTGGACAACTGTTACTCTATAAAATATAAACAAATAATAAATTTAATACAAATGTGCCTATAATATTACGGACATCGTTTGTTATTTATACATTTTTTTTCAGAGTTTTTCCAGCATACTGATAGCAAAACACGTGCCTCTCACCTACTTTTATACGATTTTTAAAGTAAGAGTATTATAATATTAGAAATATACTAAGTACATTTATTTCGAAAGCCAGTCCGTCAATAATATTCACTTATAAAAAATAATTATAATCAATTATACAAAAAAAAAAAAATTTATAAAAAAAAATGAGGCCATTCACACAAGGCTAACAAGCCAAATAAATTGAAGTGATAAACGAAATTTTGCAGCGCTGAGTATGGGGAGAATGAGAATTGATGCACGCTATGTTTGGTCTATGTGAATTTTTTAATGAAAAAAATCGACAAATATTAAATATAGATATTTTCCAAAATTAATGTGAAAAATTAACAATAAATTATTAGTTAAAAATAATATTATTTTTGATCGAAAAATATAAAATTCAATATAATAGTTATTTTTGATCTAACAATAAAAATGTTAAGTCAAAATAAGTGATATTTTTTGGAGCAGTTTAGAGGGCATCAAGTCCGTCTATTACGTAGATGATCATTATTTCAATGCCACGGCTGTCAAGGATAAAATGTTTCTTTTGCGTATATCAATGACAGTGCTTCGATAAATTGTTTCTAAAAAGCTTTTCTCAATAATCGCTGCACCCTTTTTGTGCTGTTGCACATACATTTATTCTATTATATGTTATTTTAGAAAGAAAAATCAAAAACAGTACTATTTTTGATAGAAAAGTTACGATTATTTTTGATTTATCAATAATCGTTAATTAAGTATATTGACGATTTTTTCTAATCAAGATAATCAAAGGCCAAGTGTATTTTTTATCAGAAAATACTTATAAAAAACATTTTATTTTTTTAATCAAAAGAAACTAGGATAAGTTTATTTTTGATTGATAAAAATCAAAGGCGAAACTGATCATAAAATTAAAATGATTTTTTTCTATTCGAAAAATCAAGTCATTCATGTACATACGATCATAAAAATCATAATAAAAATCACTGCAAAATCAATGTTGTTTAGGCCAGATGGTAACACTTGTTTATTTATCTGAAAATATCGCACCACTCGCCTTCAGATGGGGTTAATCTTATCAGAAAAAGGCTAAAAGTTTTTTGTATTAAAATGTGGCAACAGGTTATATCTTCACCCAAATTGAAACTATACAGTTACTTTGAAAAAAGTTCACAAAAATAATAAAGTCTCGCCTTTTGACAGAAGTCAACGGATATAAACTCTTATCAGAGTTATATTATTTAGGACTATAGGACTAAATTGATATATTGAATAAAATCTACAGTTTGACCACTTGGATTTTATTCAATATTTTTGACTACAAACAATTTTCTGAAATAGAGGTCTAGATTAGATGATTTGAAAATAAATTAATTTTAGTGTCAGTTGGTATAACTTACTAGGCTTCCATATTGTGACTTGTTTCCAATGACGATTTCTCAATGTAGGGTACTTATTTTATCAATGGATAAAGTTTTTATAGCACCACCATTGCAAGTTAAAAAAAAAAACTACAAGTTGTTCCTAATTACCTGCTGTATAATAAAAGGTTGCTTATCAGCAATTTTTATGAGAGTACTTTACGACTAAATAGCAGACTTACTGGAGCTACATTCAGATATTAATGCAATAACTAAAAATTGATAACATTTGTAAATTGATAAAGTGGTTTTATTCAAAATTAAAAATAATTCTGAGCCTAGAAAAGATCTTTAACAGTTGTTCTTATCAATTGGCACACATATCCCCAAAAATAAAAATAATTTAAAAACTATAAAAACGATGACAAAAACTGAGTACGCAGTTCCTTTCACACTATGCAAGTTTAGTCAGAAAGCGGATTTTTTTTAATTTTAAATTAGATCAGAGTGAATCTGGTCAATGAAAGTATTGTATAACTTCTCAATAGATATCGAACAATTATTTTTTTAATTTTGTTATTTATTGAGACAAAAACTTCGTGTAAGCAATTGTATCATTTTCTATCGCTGCCATTTCGGCTCGAATGTTGCCTTTGAGGTTTTTTATAGTCTTTGGCTAAATGGCATAAGCTATACTCTTCAAAACCGGTTCGATTGAGTCAAATCCAGAAATATTGATGACCAGCAGTAGAGATCACGACAAAAATTTTGGAGTAATATATGTCACAACAGCACTACTAGTTTGGTTGCTACGGCTAAAAAACAGGTCAACAAGAATGCAATTTTTTGCAATTTTTCAAAAAAATTTCAACTTTGGCACCTTATAACTCTTAAAAAATCTTTTGAACTCAAAAAGTTAGCTATCCTATCTTGTAGTATGTTGAAATATAAAAATTTAAGTATATTATGTTTATATTTTGGTTTCATTTCTTAAAACTTATTTAAAAAAAAACTAAAACAATGTAAGATTCAATTTCATACATTTTTGTTTAAACAATTGGCATTTTATTAAAATTTATTTGAAAAAAAAAATTATTATAATTAAAAATTTCGAAAACACATGTTCCTGGAACTTCCTAGGCAAAAAGTTTTTTGCAGATCGCACAAGTATGACATATCGAAACGCCTTGTTGGAACCAGAAGTCTTCAGACCTTTTTTACGTATTTCTGGTAACAATAAGCGTGCTAAAATCCACCGATAATGATGGCCTTTAACTGTCTCACCAGCTCTGAAGAAGATTGGCCCAATGATTCTTTTGGAGCAAACATCGCTCCAAACATTCTTCATCGTGCAATCCTGTTTCGTAAATTATGTTAGGATTTTCAATTCCCCCAAAAGCAACAATTTTGTTTGCTGACGATTCCAGAGAGTGTGAAATGAATCTGGTTAATCATCAGAATTTCCTCTAAAAAATCCGACAGCTTCAATCATTCCAATGACAATATTCGCATAAGTTTAGCGATAGGACTTGTCTTTTCTTAAAAATTGTCTATGAGTCAACTGCACTTTTTGTGGGAGTATGTGAAAATTTTTCTTCAAAATCCTCTTCCAAGCGCCTCTCTATCTTCGAAGCGCCTGTTTTGTGTATATCGATACATGGTCGAAATTGTACTCAAGTGACTATTCCACAACGTGCTTTATGACACCGATCGATTGAAAAATTGTCAAAGTTATTCATTATTACCATTAACCACATTTAGATGGCGCATTCTGTATTTCCAGCAAATACATTTGAGTCCGAAAAACTTCAAGTAGAACCCTTAAGTTTGGTATTATTATAGGTCTGCAACCTTTTTCCGAGTTAAATCACTGCCCCGATGTAAAAAAAGCCGCTCCTCACTAAATTCATATAATATATGTATGTAGATAGAACAAGACTCACTCAGTTTTCGTTACCATTTTCATGAGTATCAAAATGTGCTGAGGAGGGGTATAGTAAATAGTAACTAATTTTTTGTGAACGGTTACTGATACGAAAAAAACTTTTCAAACCGAAATTCCGACAGGTACTTGTCTGAGGGATATTTTTGTTTTAAAGTTCATTGTTTTTATCAACACTTTTGACTGCAAATAATTGACTTGGCGTTTGACATTACGATAAGAAACTCTTATTTTTTATTTGAAGCCCTAATATTAATTACAAACTTTTCCCAAGCCGATGTAAAATATAACATTTATTTTCCATTTTGATAAATAGAGCGGAAATTTTGAAAAAATAAAAATTTTAAGTGCAAAATATTAACGGGGCCATATTGAATCGAGCATACTTTTAATTAAAAAAATTCCAGTGAATTCATAAAAAAAAAGTTTAGCAAGTTATGTATCACTTTGAACCTGGCAATGAAAGTTGTTTAAGGAAACCCAAATCGATCTCACTGTATGCTTCCCATGACACCAACTAAACGGTAGACCACTCTGGTATTATTTTCAGACGATCATGAACTTTTTAAATAGCCCAATAAAAGATGTGCGCTAATGAATGAATTGTTTTTGACAATATATATATATGGTTAATATAGAAGAATATTTATTTTTCCAACATATTATTTACTACTACAGCTTATTATTGTGATAAATATTAAAAAGTTCTCACGTAGAATGTTTAGTCTGATTGCATATTTGTTTATTATTTTCATAAATTTATAGAAATTGAAACTTAAAACTCGATTTAACTATACAAACAATTTATTTATTAAATGAAATTTAATTTATAAATTTAAAATTTTTTTAGTCACCTAAAACTGTATTGGACGCTAAGCAACGTTTGACATGTAGTATATACCATATATTTTGTTAAACAGATACCAACAATGAAACACATTTTTTTTAGCATTTCATTCTTGCATTGTTATCTGCATTTGGATCTTAGCAAAGAAAAATTAAACCTAAAAAAGCTACCAACAACATAAGCCCGCGTATGTTTGATGGTACTGGGTCCAGTTTTTTTTTTTTTTTTTTTAAACGTTTGTCACGCTGTGAAATTTTCCAGCTGTTTAGCAAGTTTTTTTTTGCGATTTTTTCCAACAGATTAACCAAGTTTCAAGTGCAAAGGTTTTCATTAATAATTTGCTTTATGTGAAATGTGCGGTTGTTTTGTTGTTGCTAGTATTGTTTCATGCCTAGTAACGTGATGGAGAATAGAAAATATTTACAGCATTTTATTGAAATGCATTTTTTACACCCGACATGCGCCAATTTATTACATTCCTTCCCCTCTTTTGTCTGTCTGGTAATGAATGGGCAGTAAAGTCATTAGCTTTTAAAAATTGTTCTTTTTTATTTTAGTCTCAATTTTATAGATCATTTATTATTGAAAAGAGATAAGCTTAAAACAAATTTAAATATTTAAAGTCACGTATTTATGGCTTTAAATAATAAAATAAAAATAATATGCACATGATATTAAACGATTTATCTGTGATGCCCTTGCAAAGACTCCTGATAAGTCCAAAACAAATTGGTTCATTCATAAAAAACATACAATGAAATGATTTTTAAATAGAAGCCGAAGTTGCAAATTCGCTATGCAGATTATAAAGTTTGCAAATGCATTTTGTTTGGCATTTATTCTGCGCTGCTCTTCAACTTATGTGAAGTTTCAAAATAATGCGCGAATCTAATCGACTTTCCATTGATATTTAATATTTTTCGATGTTTTTCAATACAATTCGATATTTCTGAACATAGTTGATACTTTTCGAAGTTTTCGAAAAAATGGTTCAAAAAACATTGAAAAAGTCAACACATGTTAAAAAAATGGAAATTTTTCAAAAACCCCCGAAAAAGACTAAAAGATGAATACTATCGAATACCATCATAAAAAAAATCTAAATTTGTCGTAAAATCAATCAAGATGTGGTAAATTATCTAAATACGCCAAAACTATCGGATTTAATCGATAACTATCGAATATAATCGATAACTATCGAAAAACATTCAAACTTATCGAAAAGTTGATATATGTCGAGCACTATTGGATAACATCGAAACTTATCGAAATTATCAAAAACTATCGAAAATAATTGAAACTTACCAAAAAAAACCAAATCTTATCGAAAAACATTGGAAAATCGAAAATAGTAACAACTATCGAAAAAGACACCGAAAAAGTCAAAACTTATGGAAAAATATAAAACAAAATTTGAAATTTATCGAAAAAATTCTGATGTTCGCAAACTATCAAAAAAATCAAAGAAAGTAAAAAGCTTTCGAAATGCATCGATAAATAACAAAAGTTATCGAAAAAGTAATGTCCTTAATGACATCCATCCCAAAATGTGTCAAGGTCATATACATACATATGTACATATTTAACTCGAACATTGTTAACTTTTTTTACTAACAAAATCTTTTTTTCGATATTCACACAAATAGTAAATGTTATAAAAAACTCAAAGTGAGAACGTTTACGCCTACACGGGTAGAAATTTTGGATTACATTTTAATACTTTTGGGCTTACATATGTATATGACTACACCAAAATTGTAATAAAAAATTTAATACTGCCTAAATATTAAAATTAATTTTTAATACTTTTTCGTACTAAAATTTAATACTCGTTTTTATTAAGATTTAAAAAAAAAATTTCATATCGATTGGGATTTGAACCGGGTTCCCTTTTAATACGATGGTTGCATGCGCCGTTAAACGACATCAGCCAACAAAGTGTTATTTATTGGTTGGCTAAAAGTTTATTTATATTGACAACAACGTAAAATGAAAGTTTAATATTGAAGTATTAAAATATAATACAGCATGGTTTAAAAATCAAATATAATACTTATTTATTAAAATTTAATACAAAATTTGTTTTAAAATTTTGTAATCTTTTGAAAAGTATTAAATTTAATCAAAATTATTAAAAATCGTTGTAATACTTTGCTTGCATTAAAATTTAATCCAATATTTCTAACCGTGTATACTGCCCTCAGAAGATAAAAGGGTGTAACTCAAAAAAACGCGTTTCGAGATAATATGTCAATTTGTTGAAGTACATGTTAAATTGAGATAGAGGAAATGTCCTTAGGAGAATTTTTATAGGTTTGAACTACGATACCGACATTTGACGTAGTTCATTAGATGCGTAATTTCTTAACCTATTCGATGCCATAAGAATCACGAGTATAAATTTTTTTGAGATACGCCCTTTCCGCATCTGAGGGCAGTATAGACGTATGTAACTGTTTTCACGTTGAGTGTTTTATAACACTCAATATTCGCAGCTAATTTTTTTATTTTTTTTTTTTTTCCTTTTAATTGCATATCCTATCTATCATTTAATATTTAAATACGGGATGAGCGATTTATTTCACACTGCAAAACTGAACGAATTTTCGTGGCATGAGATAACATATAATATAATATGTAAATATGACGAACGGTTGCAGTTGCTGTATTGAGGTATTTATTTCTCCTGTCAAAAAACGAACGCAAAAGACAAATCAAAGGACAAAGTTATAAAATGGTGAAAAAGCAGTATCCTTTTCTAAGGAATTAAATTGATATAATAGATTATCATATATGACCTATTTTAATATTAACCAATTCTAAAGTCATGCGTAGTTGAAAATAATTTTGCAAAATCAACATTCTATCATGGCGCAGTGTGGCGCGCAAAGGCATAGTATCTGAAAAAAAAAATGTTAACGTCATCATTTCAGAGCACATCGCACAGTATCTACAAAACTAAGCATACAATCTAGCAAATAAAACTTTAATTCACTAAAAATTTTTTCAGGCCTTTTGTATTCGCAGACCTCTAAACCATAAATAGAAAAGTCCATTTAAATTCATAGACTGATGATCGTCCTTTAACTGTCTGTGGCAATAAAGTAAATGGCGTAAGTTTTTAAAGTAACGTAGACACTACTTTTTAGGCAATTTCTTTGATTACCATGGATAGCGCTGCTATGCTATGCTATTCATTTGTGACAAAAAAAAAAAATGTAGTTAAAAGAAGAAAAAAATGTAAAGAAAAGCCAAGCCATTATCGCAATGATGATGCGATGATATGAAATTGCAAAAGTTTTCTTAATATTTTTATTTAGTACATATGAACGTATGTACTATAGATATGTAGATACAAAACATATCTTTATTTTTTGTCTTTTGGCCTGTATGTGGGGATTGGTTTAACCAAAAGGCAACAAAAATTACACCCGCGTCATAAAATTCAAACAGTATGGAAAGTTTTCGCTAGCGACAAGGAAGTACGTAAAACAGCAGCTACTATCAGTTCCGATATACGACGACAGACAAATATGGAATTTGAGTTTTGTATCCGCGCGACGCAGCAAACAAGTGACATGTGATGTTAGTCCTGTACTGAGAGATGCTTGGATTAGTTGTGCGTTTCTTTTTTTTTTTTATTAAAACTTTTCCTCTTTTTTCTTCAACTTTTGTAGGGTATGTGGTTGTTTTATCGCATGATAGAGTTGTGATTACGTTAGCGGAGCTAGTTTCACAAGTAAATAATCGATTAATCGTAAATGTTGAAGTCTTTTTGGCGCCCGTCTTTTTTTTGAACGTTTCCATTCTGCATTGCGTCTATAATGCGGAAGTGGAATTTTTCTGTTTTGCTTAAAAGTTTCGTTACGCTTTATGCACTACACGAATTCAATTCAAGGAAAAATTTTATGACTCAAACGTATGAAATTATTTTAATTTTTACCTGCACAGCACAATGCATTTCGAATGCAATTTTAGAAGGAGAATTTAAAAAAAAAAAACACTTTTAGTTCCAATAGCCATTCAAATTAAAAGTTTTATATGGAACAAAATGCGTTAAGCGAATGAGTGTAAATTAGGTGTTATGAAAAGAAAATTATTTTCTCAATTTTTGAATTTTTTTTTTTTTGGGTTATTAATTAATTTGAAATTCATAAGTTGCTTCAGAAGTTTTTCTCTCCTGATGTAGCCACTTTAACAAGAAATTTTTCAAAATAATTTGTGCTGAGAAATCGCCAGAAACTTTTTTCTTATTAACTTCTCTATATATTAGCATTTCTCCTTTGGTTTATCGTTATGATCGTGTGACAGAGATCAAAATTCAAACAAACTAAAAATTAAATTAACTCTTAACGAAGATGTTACGCCTACTCTTATGATCGTATTAGCATTTCAAAAATATGACTGGAAAATATTTCGGGATTGAAGAGAAAGCGTCACGCTCACTAATGAAACTGGCATAGGTTTTACTTGCTCACATAGTTCAGTAAATATAACATTTCAGATTGGAAGGTACCATGCTTGCTGGAGGAACTTCATCTGGTTTTATTAGAGTGAAAGCGTATACAGTGATTTAGCGAGAACATTTGTCGCCCGGGGCGAAGAACTAAATGTGCCGCCTTGGAAAAGAAAGATTTTCTTTCCACCAATAATAAGAAATTTATTAAAAAACAGGTCATCACTTTTTACATAATAAAAATCCGTAGCAAAATTAAATATTTTGGAGTTTAAAATAAGTACTTTTGAAACGTCTTCTGCTTCTACAAAATATATTAACATTTCAATTAAAAAAAAAAACTTCTTTGACTTTGACTTTGACCTCTTACTTGACTTTTGACTTATTCAGCTGTGTAAGTTAAAATGCGACACCCTGTATTATAAGTTTTTATATTTGAGTGGGAGGTGCCACGCCTACAGCTACAATCTCATCTAGTTTTGTTTCAGAGCTACTTAATAGCGAGTTTACTTTTATAGAATTTTAAAATATTAACTGGAATAGTTCATTACTTTTACGTTTGTAATTCTTTATATATGTACGAAGCATCACGCCCACTAATAAACACTACCATCCTGAGTCATTAAGGTTTTTTCTTATAAGAGTATCTCCTCCAAGAGTTTACGAGCCGTAGGCGTATATTTTAATTTATCTACAATTTTAGCTCTTTTATGAATAGTCGACATCAAAGATTAATATTAAACTTTAAATTCTTTTAACAAAAATTCTTACTTAATGTTTAAGATTTGACTTAATCCACTTAGTTGCAAACATTCGAAGTAAATTCAAAGCAACAAATAGCAATCTTTAAGGCCACACAAAACTTGGCCAAAATCCACATCAGATCTACAAACGTCGTCGTCGTCGTTGTCGTGTAAAATGTCATGTTCATGCGAAGCAGTGAAGCATGCGATATTCAGTATGTAAGTTGTAATAAAAAAGGATATTCGTATAATAAGTGTCATATTTATGTCTGTCTGTCCACCAACTGTCTGTTGCGCTGTCCCATGCTTAGTGAATTCCTTTTGTGTTATCATTCCGATAAAAGTAGCAAAAACAGAATATAAAAGAAAAAACCAAAAACTATTAAAGAAGCCACAAAAACTGCAAAAGAAAATCGGTCGAAATTATGTTGCATATCTTAAAAGCACTGCTGACAGCCATCACAAGGGCATTGGCCCAAAATCCATAAATGCAAGTAAAATTGAGCCAAGTTCAGTAATTTCGACAATGATGACGATAGCGTTGGCGATGGCGGTGGCGGTGGCGGCGGCGACGGTGTTATTGTTGCTGCTGTTGTTGTTAGTATTGTCTCGCTACTGTCAAAGTTTATGACATTCATTTAGTAAATCCAACAATCGCCGGACATCTAAGGATGTTAAGTTTTCCTTATTTTCCATGTTTTTTTTTTTCTATTTTTTTCTATTGATTTGGGCAAAGTATTGCAACTATAATTTCTATATAAAAATATGAATTGAAATGTATTTTGAAAGTGTGTCCAAGCTTGAATGTTTAGAAAACCCCAGTGGGTAATGCTGCTATATGAGCACATTTTGTGTAAAATCTTGTTACATTTTTCATGTTATCGCATGAATAAGATATATCCGTTAAAAGAAAGTATTTGGTAGTAAGTATTGCCAAAAAAGGGGAAATCGCGAAAAATATGTAAAAAAAAAATTTGCGTTACTTCTGTAATGAAAAATGGATTTTGATTCCTTAAAATTTTTATATCTCTCACAAAAGAATTTTTTGAGCATTTTGTTATTTTGTGTCATATCTTATCTTATGCATTTAGTTGAATTTATATTTTCGAGAGATTTTCCATTTCTACTCATAATTGTTATGCGGATCTTTCTAAATTTTTCCAAATCTTGAATCCCTGGCTAATTAAAAAATTCATTAAATTTTTATCGAAATCTAAATTTGGTTTCGTTTTCGTGTTTCGGATAGTTCTAGGAAGGAAGACAGTTTTTTTCTTTTGTTTTTTGCACAACAATGAGCTAAAATTAAATTAAAGTGATGTTCATTAATTTTCCGGCTTAGTCGACAATGACTTGATTTCCACCAAGGATATTTTGCGACAACAGCGGACACACATATATAGTTTTTAGCTGTTTTATGTCTTTCTTTCTGTCTTTAATTCCACAATACTCATAGTATTTTGTTCATAGCAGACAGACTTCATTGATTGATTGCATTGCATGTTGCTGTCCATTGAGTGTCCGAGTGTTTTTAAATATCACTCCTTTTGGCAGCCATTGATGACATTGATGTCATGACGGCCTTATTTATTCATTTATCAAGCATATTCTATAAGATTTTCGATACAAGAAATGAACTATTCAATGAAAACTTTAAGTATATTAGGAAATATTTTACTGTGATATCTAGTTATATGTTAAGTCAGATGGTTTGTGTTTTTGCTAGCAAAATAAGAAAGTTAACTGCACCCATTTTAACGTTAAAGGTTTTAGATAAAAAGTTCTCTTTTTACAGAAAAGGCTTTATTTGATTTAAGTTAATAATTTTCTAAGCTAAGAGAATATTATATTTAAAGAAAATCTTACTTGAAACAAGGAAATATTTTACTTTACTACGTCGCTCAATGCAAATTTTATCAAACTTGATCATACCTATCGTGACATAGGCCAAGATTGGCCAAAAATTGAGTGACGTTAGAGAAATTGACAGGGCACCTCCCATATTATTCTTTGAAATCGCAAGTGATAGAAATCAGCGAACTGCATTGAGTAGCTAGCTCACTGCGGGTTGTGAGTCACTTCCAAAAATATGAGACGTGAGTGCGCATATTGCATGCAATAATGACTGTGAATCTGAGTTGCGCTTACTAATAGTGAATGATATGCATGATAGCATGCTGCTCATGAATGTGAGCTGCTTAGTAGCTCTGGTCTCATGAATGTGAATGTTTATGAAGCTCACACTCACATGCATTCAGATTCATGAACTGATAAACTGTAGTAAAAAAAATGTTTTTTTTTACTCCAATCGATGAAGAAATGTCGAAAATGTCCTTTGGACATCACTTAGGGAGGCTCGGGAAAGCACCGTTTTTCACCCGAAAACGGGTCCACGGACCATGGTACCTGTTTTTAACCCATTTTCGGAAAACTTTTTTCTTGCTCCAATCGATGAGGAAAAGTCGAAAATGGATTTTGAACATCACTTGGAGTACCTCCGGACCCTGGAAAGGTGCGTTTTTAACCCATTTTCGGAAATTTTTTTTTGCTCCAATCGATGGGCAAGGTCGAAAATGGATTTTGAACATCACTTGGAGTACCTCCAGATCCTGGAAAGGACCGTTTTTGACCCATTTTCGGAAAATTTTTTCGTTGCTCCAATCGATGGGGAAAGGGCGAAAATGAATTTTCAACATCACTTGAAGTACCTCCGGACCCTGAAAAGGACCGTTTTTAACCCATTTTCGTAAAATTTTTTTGTTGCTCCAATCGATAGGGAAAGGTCGAACATGGATTTTGAACATCACTTGGAGTACCTCCGGACCCTGGATAGCACCGTTTTTAACCCATTTTCGGAAATTTTTTTCTGCTCCAATCGATAGGGAAGGTCGAAAATAGATTTTGAACATCACTTGGAGTACCTGCGGACCCTGGAAAGGACTGTTTTTGACCCAGTCTTGGAAATTTTTTTTTTGCTCCAATCGATGGCGATTTTACCATAAACCAAACTACTAATACTAACTAAATAAATCTTGAGAGTTGTGGTATCACTATGGACCAAAGTGTCTATGTGGGGCTTTTAATCCACCAATCGATTGCAGCAAAAAAAAATTTGTTTTTCGATTGAAGCAAAAAAAAAAAATTTCCGAAAATGGGTCGAGGAGGGTCCTTCCAGAGTCCGGAGCCTCCCCAAGTGATGTCCAAAGTCCATTTCGACCTTTCCTCATATTTTAAAAAAACATACACAAATTTTTTTATATAATCGTGTTTCATGAGTAGCTCACGCAACACTCATGTACTCATACGAATGGAAACGAAATGAAACGGCATTCACTAGAAGTGATTTTGAATGTTACTTATTTTTTAAGAACTGACGCGTCTACTTTAAGTAATGTCAAAGAAGATAG
Source organism: Meiosimyza platycephala (assembly GCA_963662105.1). Lineage (NCBI taxonomy): Eukaryota > Metazoa > Arthropoda > Insecta > Diptera > Lauxaniidae > Meiosimyza > Meiosimyza platycephala. The sequence continues at coordinate 93,058,070 of OY759209.1, read as the reverse complement.
TATGTACTAAAATATTACCTTAAGATTGAACTTAATAGTTTCTTATTAAAATAAGACTAAAGTTTAATTCAACTCAACTGAATAAATATACTATTCAGTATTTGTTGTTTATTCTTTTTCAGCGCTAGACTGATGTAGACTTTTGAATTCAAGACATATTTCAATCGAATTTTCGCATAGTAACAGTGGCGGAATATTCACAACCATTATAGATATAAATGAAAAAATAATTAATCATATTTAAATATTGACACCACAAAAAAAAAGTCAGAGCTAGAGAACACTAAAACTGTTAAATGAGAACCTGTTATCGATTTTAGACAACAGTTATTACTACCCTTAAGAAGTTTGACCACACAACGACTTCTTGTATTTGTGCCTTAATATTTCATTTTTAACCAAAAGTCATAAAAAAGCAGCTAAATAACTGAACAGATTAGGCAGCAGAGTAATGAAAAAAACAGATAATTTCAGAAACAAGTTCTTCTCTTCTCTTTTTTTTGCTACATTAAATGACTTGTATTTGCCAACTTTTTATTTCATCTTTGGAGTCAGTAAAAAAAAAAACCATTACCAACTGACTGACTGACGGACCTCTTAATAAATATAAACTGATATTAAGTACCGTATATGAAACGTAAAATACGAAATTTATTGATAAGTGACGTGGGTAACCGCAAAAAAAGAGCACTATAAGCTTCATTCTTTGGAGTTTATGACGGGTAATCATAAACAAAGAGAAGCTATAAAACACCAAGACGCGAGCAAGCGCGCGTCCATTTTGCACACATGGAGCGAAAATAGTAATTTAGACACTTGGACACTATGTAATGTAAAGGAGGCGCTGTATAAGAGCTCACTGAATAAGCAACCAAGAAATATTTTTTATGTAGTTTTCAATAACTTAAAAAACGCTTAACATTTTTTACAACATCAAGTCGCAGTAGTGTACATTGGAATATTACAAGTTTTTACGATACTCATCACTGTTGATACTTTTGTCTGTTCGATGTTTTTTTTTTATTGAATATTTTATGAAACTTTCTGAAAACGAGAAAATCTTTTTGGAATTAATGAGATATTTGCAAAAACTTTTTAGAAATAACCAAGCCACAACCATCAACAATGTCCTTAGAGCTTTAATTCCTGAGATATCGATATTTAAATAAGTTTTTCAATACAGTTTCTGTGGCACCATATCTAAGTCTCATTGGATAGAGCTGTAATACGGTTCTCTAAATTTTGCTTTAGAGTATACCCATGCGAAATTGGAACCATAACGGAAATGGTCTTGTCTTAAAGATTTTCGTTTTGGTTACAAAAACTTATAGAATGTCTCGTATAAGTTCTGTTACAAATAACATAAGCATTCCAAAAGGACAAAAGGAATTAAAGGCATTCGTATTTTATTTCAATTCATGATATTATTGCAGAAAACTAATCCTTGTCAATATCAAATGAATGATTGTGGAAGAAGTTACTTCAGCTGCATTCTTATTCATTTGCTTTTAAGACTTTTCTGTCCAATTTTCGGTGGAAACGAGGTCCTTTTGAGAGTGCGCTTCGAAACGGCTATCAGCAACTATAGTGCCAACTTATTTTGTTCGTTGATTGCTTAAGTTAACAGATGTCAACTTACCGAGTTTGGTAAAAATTTCAAATTTCTTAGCATAACGTTTTTTGAATTTTTGAAAACATTATACGAGTATGCACTCGCAATTCTCATTTTCTGATATTTAACTAACAAGCAAGAAAAATATCGATACATTTCAATTTATTAACATCGAAGGCAACCTAATTCTTCAACCACATTGGCTATGCATTTCACAGGCATCTACTAAATTCAGTTAGCATCAAGTGAAAAAGATATTAAATGAGAGAAAAATTTATTGATTGACACAAAAGTCAAAATTGAGTATTTTTGAAGAAACATGAGGAAGCAATATGATGGAGCATTAAACAGGCATTCTCTAGACTATGGTCTTCTGTTCACGGTATACTCATAAGGAAAAGATAAATTAATATCTAAAGATCTACCAATTGAGCATTTTATTTCACATTTATGTGTTGTCTTCAACAGTTTTATGGCTTTCTGTCACTTACCATGAATTAAGATTCTACTGAAGTACGCGTAGATAGAACGCGTTACTAATGACCGCTGAAATAGTGATTATGTAATAAAGAAACATAGAACAATAATTTTTATTCTGAGCAAGACATTACGCTGTGAATCTTTTTAGAAAGTTTCTCAGGTGAACACAAAGTGTACAATTTAATTGGGTATGGCAAGGTTAGCTTTAACAAATGGTATATTTTTTATAAGTTAATATGTTATACGATTTATATTCCTGAATTTTTGTAAGAAATTAAATTTTTTCTGTTTTAGCCTTTCTATTTTTCTATGCAATTGTCTATAAGCCCAAGCGAAAACATTTCTAATTTTAACTTAAAATACATAGTAACAGCCATATATAACCTTTCAAAATGATAAATTATTTTGCAAATTTCTGTGGCACGTTTTATTGCCACTTACAATTAGCAAAGTATTTTGTAGAGTTTAGTTTATATTAGGCAGAAAGAAATTTAGCAAAACTACTTGTGTTTAAGAATATGTCGTGCTGTATGTACTCGCTAGCCCAGCAGTGCACTTTTTAATTTTTTTCTCTTTTTAATTCTAGTTTCACGAAATAAATCTAAAAAGCACACTGATATATACATATAGTATATATAGTATATGCTATCATAAAAAAATTACCAATCGATGTTATTTAAGCTCAAATATCTCGAAAAACCGTGATTTTCACGTTTTTAGGTAAGAGTATTTCAAAAACCGTAATTATCAGAGAAATTCTAACCGCAGCACAGTGTTGCGTCTAGTGTATGCTAGCTGGACAAAATTGGATCTCTCGTTTAAAGAAAGTAACGGTATAGTTTTACAACAAATACTCTCAAAGCTAGGAAACCAGCAAATATTTTTGTTTTCTGTAAGTTAATTTACAGTTTCAGACGGTTGAAGTGAGTGAAGTTGTTTTCTTCAACTTTTACTTTGTGAAAAATTGTGATCGTGGAAAAATATTAATTTTGTTATTTGTCAATATAAAGAAAAATTTTGTTTTAATAAATTTCAAAGTTGAAGGTAAGCACTAATGAAATTAATATAAAAAGTAAAAAACAATATCATAGTTTTTTATTGAAAACAACAACAAAAAGATGTCTGAATAAAGTAAAATAATAAATTTAGTTTCCTAACTTTGGGAGTGTAGCTAGAAAGTATTTCTATTCACATGTATTCAGTCATTTTATTTTTTATAATGAAAGTTATTCTTTCACTGCTTCTTCTGAAAACAATATCTTTTTGCACACTTTTGCACATATATATTTTTTCTGTTGGTTTTTAGAGTAGGTACATATTTTTTATAAAAAAATGTGAGTTATACCAGGAATGGGAAAAATTCGCGAAAAACGATAAAAACTTTTAATATAAAAGCTAAGTGGTGTAAATTCGGTGTGAACCGATTAACCGGTCTTCGTGAAAATGATATTTTAAAAATATATTTGTATAAGGGCCACCCTAAATATGCACCCTTAATAAAAGTCTTATAGCCTAAGCTATGCCTTTTAATACAAAAGACACATGGTGTAAATTCCATGTGAATCGATTAAGTGGTCTTTGTGAAAATTATATTATTTCAAAAATATTTTTGTATGGGGGCCACCCTAAATATGCACCCTAAATAAAAGTTTTATAATCTATGACACCCGCTTGATCGATACTAGTATACTGTAAAAATTTCATCAAAATTGGCCGGACAATTTTCGCGTCCATAAATGGACCTGTTTCGGCCCAGAGGGTCGTTTGCGACCAGGCCTCCCTTACAATTTTTTTATTGCTTCGATCCAACAAATACAAAAACGCAAAAAAATAATTTTGTCCAGCTAGCTTGTTCTAGTCGCAACACTGTGCGCAGATTCGAATTCAGCGCGTAAAAACCCATAGGTACATATATTCGGGTTTTAGATTCAGAGACTTGACCAAATGTTGTCGTAATAGTTGGGACATATGCAGAGCCTTAGCTGGTTTGCCACAAGACACAAACTTCTAACATTGTCCAAATAGAATTCGACAAAGTTCAAATATGCGTAAGTCGTTGGCAAATAAAAGTTAACACTTCTTTCAGCATATTAAAGTGGTATTAAGGAAATAGGCAAGTTAACAGGCCTTAGAAATTTGAATATAAACTAAATCAAATTAAAAGAAAAGAAAATGCAAATAAAGTATACTACCAGCTTAAATCAAACTACCACAGAGGGTAGTGGGTGTCTACAAAAAATGCGGTGAAAACATTGACAACGAAATGATTTCCGCATTACAATTATTGTAGTGGACATTGGCGACATACCAGCATATGAGCACACACACACACACACACACTCTCGCAGAGATAAACGAAATGTGCAAAAAAAATTGTTTCTACGTAGAAACAACGACAGAGAGCGAGAAACGTAAAATGCAAAAAAGAACAACCGAAGGTTAAGAAATACAACGATTAAATTTGAATTGTGATTAGAATAAAATGCACCATAACACGTTGCGAGAGTGGGGGCAGAGGCGAAGGTGCAATGGTGTGGCTGCTTGGGAGCAAAACAAAGAAAAAAGTGGCAACGTCATGTCAAACTTTTACATTCGTGGTGCGCAGCACACGATTAATTTCATTACAAATACAATTAATAAAAAATTATTTGCAATATTAATCTACTACGAGTATACGAGTATGTGTGAATGAGATTTAATGAATATTATTATTTAAAACAACAATAAATGCAAGGTTGTGAAATTAGTTTAATTTACGTAGCAAACAAATGCTAAGCATTTCACGAGCAAATATTAAAATACTCGTACTATGTGGAACTTTGAACATTTGAGTAGCGAACGATTTTTCTTTTTTTTCTCTATTTTCAAATAAATATATCTTTTTGCAACGAAAAAAAAAACACATATTGTTATTTTATTGAATTAGCAATGATCAAAACGAAATATATCCAGTCTTTGGATGTTCTTTTTCAAATCATTCCTACTGTTTGTATGAAATTTGGTTTCATTACCTTAAAAAACTCTCTCATTATAGCGTGTTGAAGTTTTTGTTTGTATCGCAGGGTCCACTTCCTCTCATTGATATTTGACAACTTTTTATCTGCAGCTTGTCTAGGTTATTCCTAGTATTTGTGATGAATTTAGTAACACTACATCAAATAAATCTATCTATCTAAAAGTCGTTTTAAATATGTGGACGATAGGTGTGTCTGAGTATTGATTTCGAACATTTTCAATTCAAAGGACACTTGTTTGAAGGTGTGGCTTGTGTACCGAATTTCTGTCATAAATCTTGCTTGGTTTTATCGTAATCAATATTTTTACAGACTGACAGTCAAACTGACGGAAAACACTAGACGCTAATCAGGACTATTTATATTTTTCTATACTTGCCACGCCCCTTCATTTACCTTACAATCGGAATGGACAAAGTCATAATATACCCCCAATGTAGTGTATAAAATTGTTCGCCTATATAAGCCTGTGCAGTGGGCACATTATCTGATGCAAAAACCTTAATACAGCTCGAGTTTCATAGTACTATCCTTTGAGTTAATTGTGTTTTTACAATCTTCAAGTTAATACAATAATCTTCCCAATAAAAGAGAAATAAAAGATCTACTGTAATAAATGCAACACGCGCAAAAGTTGCGCTAACACTTCAGTAATTAAATAGAAACAAGCTTTTCCATTGAGCAGCGGTTTTATTTAAAAGAAAGAAAAAAATCCCAAGTACTTAGTATAGAAGCGTGTAGCTCTCATTGTTAGATTGCGCACCACGCTACGTATTTTCAATAGATTTTTTTTTTTATGTTATGTTTTACTCAACTACTCAATCGTGTAAATAATTAAATTGATTTTAAATCAAGTGAAATTTAATCAAATTGAATAAAATTAATTATATCGAGTTAAATTAAAATTAAAGACGTAATTAATTGCATGGCAAACAAAACATTATGTGCGAAAGAGACAGACAGTAAAAAGTTGAATTAGATACGCGTATAAATAGTAATAAATATATAAATTGATCTTTGTACCACAAGAAATCAGAACAGCAAAAACAAAACAACCTGTTTATTTTTAAAAAGATGGGCGTGTCTGTGAACAATATTTTGCAGAGGGTTTTTCTTTCAATAAAAATAAGCAAATGTTGTTTTTATTTTTAAAATTATCACGCGATTCTTATTCTTTCTATCTATCTCCTTTTGACTCAAGCATTCCTTTTGCTGCAACTTTTATTGCAATTGGTTGCGGCAATTTTTTGAGGTCTTACTGAGCTCCCACTAAACACCTGACATGTCTCGTGTCTAACGACCAGTGCCAATTCATTAGTTGTGTCTTCTTGAGGTTTCCTGCTTCCTTCAACAAACCAAACTTGTGTGCAAAATAAAAAAAACTATTTTTAAATTATCGTTGGCAATAAAAAATTACGCAGCAGCAACACTTTGAGCGGCAAGGTAACCGACCGGGTATGCGTATGGTATGTCATTTAGAGAATTTTTTTTTTTATTTTTTTATAATTTGATATTTTATTTCCTTTTATGTATAAACAAAATGCACATAAGTGTACTCATATTTCGCGCAAGTTATCGGCGACGGTGGCAGTGGTGTACGGCGAAGCCAAATTGCGGCCATTGAACTTGTGCCAATGAAAGGTATTTGTACCCAACGTATGTGAAATTATTTTCAATCACGTTTATGAAAGAATATGAATATGTAATCTGTTTTTAGAATGCAACCTGTTGAATAAAGTCCTGGAATTACATATATACACAAGCTAACACAATTTGCATGCTTTTTTGTATATACTTAAAAGTATGCAAAAAATTTACTTTACAACAATTGGTCCTTATCTCTTGGTAAGTGTGAACACTGTAACACTTTAGCGCTTACTATCTGGGCAATACAGGGTAAAACTGTTATTATTATCGGAGATCCAATGAATTTTTATTTCCTGTATAGATGTCTCAAGATGAAATTTCTGTTACCAAAAGAAAAAAACTGACAGCAGGCATTATCTTTCAATGAGGTTATATAGTAGTTTTTGAGAAAATGTTTTAGAAAGGGACATTTCCTCGATATCAAACGCTGCTTTAGCAAATACCCTATTCCAAATATTGAAAGATTTTCCGACATTGAACTATCATGACAACAGAAAGGCTTGCATTAAAGACTAGTGAAGCGCATCTCTTCAAATTATGGGCTAACATAATAGGTGCGTTCCAGGAGTTTTTGGGTTAAATGCTGTAAAACTGTCAAACACGAGAGAATAAGAAAATTGCGCTCTGTGAGAGAGGAAAAATGTAAAAAGTACGGGGACGCACCAGTGATGCTAGTTTGAGGGAAATTTCCCGCAATGCAATGTAATAAAGCTAAAAGGGAAAAGCGAATATTTTCAACTTTGAGCAGTTTAGGAAGTGTTGTGAGGGTAGAAAAAAATTAAATCATATATAAACAAGCGAGTGCCCCTTGTCCAAAACATCTTTCATAACATCATAAAAATTTTAAATTCATCATCCTCGCATTATTTATCAAAGGATTTATCCCAGTCGAATTCTAAAATATACAGCATATCCGTATCACAAAGGGTCCCGGTCATAACCCCCATGGGCATAATCCCCAAAACCATTTTGGGCCTTATGTACGTTTTTTTCGGTCATGGTCCCCTTATTTTTCGAGGGAATTTTTATGGGAAAATTTGATGGCTGGTTGAGGGAAAAAACTCATTTTTTTCCCTTAATTGTGGGAAATTTTTGAATGAACTTTTTTCTTACCCAAAAATTAAACATCTCTAAGGACAGACAATAAATAAACATCTTAAATTGAATGTAGTTGAACAATAAATTGAGTTCTATAAACGCCAAGAATAAAATGGATTATAAAAATAGCCAAAATAAAATTTAGCTTGCACAATACATAACAGCTGATAGTTAGACATTTTTCATTAGTTTACACGCAAAAAGTCTTCGGGTAAAAACCTGTAACTTTTTACCAAGAGAGAACATACATCACTCCCTCATTTTCGTTCTCACTTACAGGTTTTTCGAGTACAGGAACGCTTTTTGGGTAAAATTCTGTAAAAACCTGCAAAATGTAGTAATGCATTATTGTACGGGGACGCAGCTAACGATGACAGCATTGAAGCAGAGCTAAGTACCAACAATAATGATCGATATACTGTCATAGCTTTGAGTTTTTTTTTTGTTGGCCTGTGTTATGATTTCGCAGTCTCTTTAGGAAATTAAATATAAAAAAATTTCTTCTCTAGCCTTGGTAGAATTAAGTACATACAAAGATATGGATATTTTTCAGAAATATCAGACCACGCCCTTTATATCTGTCCTGCGGCGAAAGTGAGAGCCTCATTAAATTGGCGTCTGTCCTGAATTCACTCTACAGCTCATAGCTGTAGATTTACCGAAACCCTAAATTAGTATCAGTAGTTTAAGTCTACTGTCTACGCGTACTATCTACAGCAGAGCCCGCTTAGTTAACTTGCAAGTATTTTGATTAAATTAAATGGAGATTTACTTTAACGAGCCTGCTTGTTGATTTCTTAATTGAATTTCACATGCTTTGGTCTGGTATTGGCTATCTTGCTAAATTTGGCTTAGTATAGAAGTACTTGAGCTGTCACTAATTAAATTGATGAATGCAAAAATTTCTCTAAAACACATTATCGCACAGCGCTTGAACTTTTATATTATTATATTATTATTATTATATTATTTTGAAAGGGCTGCAGTTTCAACAAGTGCTATTGATGCCAAAGATTATCGACATACCTTACAATCAAAACAATCGGGCTGAACTTGTTTTGAAAATATATAGCTTGCGCAAAGCAATATGTTTATTTACTTGCAAGCACTGCACGTTTTCTTATTGACATAACATAAGTTTGGTTAGTCATTTGACCAATCAAATTAAAATGTTTTATTTTCAATAATATTTTTATTGTAAAACTCTAAACAAAAACAAGCGAACCAATTGCCAATTGTATAAGAAAGATCATTTCAATAAATAGCGCGCTATTTTTGATTTTTAAACCACATGATTTTTTACATTGTTTTAAGTAACCCAAAACCTCTCAAATCAAACACTTAATTTTCATAGACTGAGCAGATTTCTTAAATATTTTATTTATTATTTTTATAGCATTTTCTCATGCAAAATTAACTAAACAATTCACTTATGCTGCTGAGTGTGCAGTAAATAAGGAAATTCGATCATCTACATAAAAAACATTTAAAAAAAAAACGAATGAAAATCGTAAACAATTATCAAGTACAGATGATGATAAAAACGCGCCAAATATCAAACCAAAACACACCACAGCAGAACAAAACAAAACGTAGTAAATGAGGAAATGCAAAAAAAAAAGAATCTCCAATGGTTGGAACAGCAGCAGCAGTACATAAAAGCTGTACGTAACTCTGCTGGTTTTGTTGTTAGCAGCACAATAATAAACGTAACAAATATTACGTTAATTATGTAATACGCCGACAAAATACGTAACACACAAAAAGCCGGCAATAATAAAGGGTGATTCAATTGGTGGTTACAATTTAAGTCTAACATGGCTTAATGAAACAGCCGATATTTGACATCTGGGTATTGGTAAGTATGTAGTGGCGAAAAGATTAATGCATTCTGTTAACCATAATAGCACATCTCGTGGTATTATTAAAAAATTAATCGAAAAATTCATTGGGGAAATGTTTACGAGAACTGAATTTACTCGTTGCTGATCGAGCATGTAAGAAGAGTTATGCGAAAGACCCAAGCTCCGTGAGGAGATACAGGACACAAAAGAAATAAAAGGCCTATAATCCTAACGTTATTTTTGGTCAGCTCTTAGTTGCTAAGGCCTGACCTCACCTGGATTTCATTAAAAAACTGTGCTTTGACCAGACTATGTATTTATTGATAATGTAATGAATGTAATGACATTGTAAAGAATGAATGAAAAAAACTCTCAAAGGTTTACAATTTATTATTAAATATCAATTGCCCCGATTTTCCGATTTCGATTTTCTGAATATCCATTCCCTGAATTTTCAATTTTTGATTTGATAACACAAAAAATCAATAGCTTACTAGTGTTTGAATTATAACACCCAAATGAATCACCCTCTAAGTACAGTCTTAGGTTTTTTTTAACTTTTGATCTTAAAGAAGATAAAGTTAATAAAAGCAAAACTGGAAAAAAATAAAACAAAATAAAGATAATAAACATAAAGTAGAATGAAGGTGTTTTTTTATTTGTTTTTTCGTTTATTTATTTTCACTTTCTTAATTTATGTCTTTATAACAATAAAACTTTTGACTTTTAAGTATGGTGCAAAACCCTTGACAACAACAAAAATATGTTACTTTTTTATTTAAACTTCTAGATCTACAAGGTTAAATTTTTACGAGCCCAACTTAATAGTTTTTCATAGAATACGTTGATTGAATGCATGATTTTAAATGTTATTTTGGATAAGTTATCTCACAAGCTCAGCATATTTGTTGTCATATTCACTAAAAGTGGATTGAGACTTTTGCTGAGAGTGGTATGGACGTTAGATAAGTACAATCTTCAGAAATAAATCTACGGGATAAATATGCTGAAAGAAGCGATCAAATTCTGTGTGAAAAGTGGTTATAATGATTAGAAGACATTGGAGAGCGCTTTGTTAAGAGAATTTGGCATTGTCATTTATTGATATTTTTAAAAGACTGCACAGCAGGCGTAGGAAATCAACAGAAAGCTTACTTGAAGGAGATACGGCAGCTAAATAATTTAGTTCGTTACCGGCTATTTGAGACAATTCATGATTTAAAATACGTCGCACATTGTAACACATCAGAAGAAGAAAGTGAATCGGTAACAGGTGCAGATACGTCAGAAAATTTATCAAGTGTAACCACACATTGCACTAAGCAAACGATTTTCCAACAAGACTTCTCAAATGAACATAAGGTTTTCTAAAGATACGAAGGTTACGAAATCAACTAACACTAATTCGAAGGTAACACAGGAAACAATTGAACCGACAAAGCGCATAGAAGAAATAGCTCAAGGAGTTGATATGATCTCAAAAAGTGACCTGACATAATTAAGAAAGAAGATTGTGAACTAAAAAAGAAGAAGCTGAAAAGTAAGATGTTTGAAATAATAAAAAGTCATAGAAGTAAAAATGAACGCAATGGAAATAGTAGAGATATAAAGTCGAAAGAAAAAGAAAGTCTTTACAGCTGATAAGGCGAAGTAAGTAAGGAAGTACTATTACGAGGACAATTTTGCCGTCACCTTGCCCCCTTGCCCGCTACAGTACTTTGGCTGCCATCTTTACCATCGGTACCGTCGATACTAAATTCCCTCATATTATTCTGAAACTGATGGTATATATGGGGGACATTCATTCCAAAAATACGAGCATATTCAAGCGATTTGCTTTTTTAGCAATTTAAGGTTTTTCATATAAAATCTTAAAATTCACGAAAACGCAAAACAGTATACTCTCGATTGTAATAACACTTGGTTGTAAGGACACTCGGTTACAAGCACACCTTGCACTTCAATATAATCGAGTTGTGAATTATAATTGTTATTTAAAAAAATCGTATTGACTTATTTGACCTAAAAATTGAATTTAACTCAACAAAAATAGCGATCCTTGGATATACAGGGTGTCGCATTTTAACTTACACAGCTGAATAAGTCAAACAATTGCATGTAATTCAAAAAATGTTTCAAAAAAAAGTTGGTGGGTATCAAAGGGCTGATCCAGCATGATCTTAACTATGACCTTGACATACATTTTCAAGGTTATTTGAATGTCAACTTTAGTTTTTCAAATGGAAGTCCCTATTTTTGACTTCTCTGATTCCGGAAGAACGCAAAATTCAACGATCAGATAGGTATTCAAGTTAGAGGTCAAAGTGACCCCTGAAGGTCATTTCAAAGTCGAATTTCCGCTTGGTGCAGAAAAGCTGCAGCCAGTTAAGACAAGATTGTGCAGCGGTCCAGCCAATGATAGTCTTAAGAGAAGCTTAGTGTAACTATGTTTTTATTAAAAACATAGAAAATTTTTGATGTTAAAAAAACTTAACTATAGCCCAGTAGAGAGTGTCACCGAGCAGTTAACATTTTCTTAATTAATTTAATACTTAATAACTGGCAGACTTAGGGAAAAAATGACAATATGAGCAACTTGGGCGTGATGTTGGGATAGTATGGATCATAGTTTTATTCTCGAAATCTAATGTAGATACCATTGAAAAGTTTCCACCAAATATTTTCATTAATATTCATGTAAGTACAATTAGAAAAATTTAATTTTAAGCTAAAAGCTTTTGATACATTTGTTTAAAAAATTAAATATTGGAGATCAGTGTGGTGTTTAGTTTGTCCACACAAAATGTTTCAAATTTTCATTATTTTTTTGTTTTTTTTTTTTTTGTGCAGACAAATTTATTGGCTATTTATAATCCGACAATTACAATTAAGAAATTTTTATTGGAGAATCTTTGCGCAGTTTATTTGTGTGCCATATTTCGTTTAATTGTTTATTTACTGATAAGCAGCTCATTTTGGGGCCGACAGACAATGCGCGATTTCAGTGATTTTGCACTTAATTTCTGCGAGTACAAAGACATTGATAAAAACTGTGTGTGTGTGTGTGTGTGTGTTTTTTTTTTAATAGTTCAAATTAAATTTCAGCAAAATTTCTACGAACTTGTTGTTATTGGCGGATGTTGCCTCTAGACAATATTGAATTATCGGCAGCAAAGCCAATTCAACGCAAATGCCAAAGTACTTTGTATTATTTGTTTACCATTCCTAGGGCTTATGAACAGTGTAAATTGTCGTTCTTTTTCTATCTTTTTTTAAGAGATAAACCCAATTTATTTTCGGATTTATATATATAATTAAAACAAGTATTGTACTTTGGAACTTACGATTTAAAGAAACAAAAAAAAAGAAAAGAATACTTTCGAATCCTAAAAAAAGTCAGAATAATTTTTATTAAATTTTTTTAATGAAACAAACAGATACTGAACATTTACAAAAAAAAAAAAAAAAAAAAAACCACTTCAGTCAAAGTCAATTGAATTGAGTCAATACCACATAGGAAGTAATTCGTATTAACAGCTCGTCTAAGATTGTTAGAATTTATATAATTGTTATATTAAAAAATAAAAAAAAAACACAAAACCAACAACTGTATAAATACTTAGTTAAATAATTTGTGAAAAGAAAAAAAAAACCACCAACCCAAAACAACTGCCAAAAGTTTGGCACAGTGGTGTAAACAAATTACGAAAAACCCCAAATTTTCCTGTCTGTCGGCAACACAACAATCAACACCCCTAATGAGTTGTCAGTAAGTCAATGAAAACAACAACAACAACAAAAGAGAAAAATGCAACGCTGCTCGCCACTTAAGTTGTCAAAAAAAAGTGTTAACTAATGTGCACAAGAAATAAATAAATAAATAAAAAAATAATAATAATATTGTGCAGCACGATAACTTTGGGTAAAAAGCGAAAAGCGCAGAGCGCAAATAAGCAAAGAAAGAACGACCATGAACTTGACTCTTGCGAACAAAAAAAAAAAAAAAAAAAGAGCAACAGAAACTATATGTATGTAAACAATAAACAAACAATAAAAAACAACAAATAAAACGTCAAATATTTGGATGGTAAAAGTGTTTATGCATTGAAACCACAATTTTTCGTAGGTTATAAAATTGTCATTTCTAATTGATCTGCTATTCCTATAGACATAACAAATTTCCTTAAATTTTAAGCATTTCCTTTTAATAAACTGTGGTTTGAGATAATACCTTAAAGGTCCAAAAATTGCAAAACGATTTTTTATATCTAAATGAAAATTGTATGTATAGCTCATAAAATTATCTTTCAAATAATACCCAATTTGAGTCAGTTCACAAGTTCCAAACTTTTTAAAAACCTTTTTCAGCATGAAAATTACCATCATATACAAAACATTGTACCCAAATCGATTATGATTAAGTGGCTTAAATAACTAATTTAAAATTTTATGGTAAAACAGACTAAGCTATCTTGACTGAAAAAAAAAATAAAAATTCAACTTATAAAGCTGCCTTAAGCGGCAATCATTAGTTAAAAGTTTAACTACTGATATTTCTAGATTTTTATATAAAAGAGTTAGTAGTGAACTATATACATATATATCGCTTTTGACTAAAAATGTTTACTGGGTAAGTAAAATATAAGTCTAATTTGTGATTTAAGCATTACAACAAATCTTTATTATGGGAAATATATAAAAACATTGTACGCAAATATAGCTATTTCACTGACTGTACTTCTGTGGGTTTAGAATGTTTTGTTTGCTTGGCTTTGTCAGTGAAAAAGCTATATGTGCTTAAAATGTTTTTATATATTTCCAATGATAAAATGTTATTACGAAAATAACGGTGAAAAAAAGTATACAGAATGCAAGCAGAATTTGCAGAAAGTAATTTATAATGTTGTTGTTGCTATTTGCTTTGAAAATAGTACCGTAGAGTGGCTTAGCAATGATGAAAAAAAAATTGACAATTTCATTTTGGGGAAAAAAATCTCCTAACCTCAAATGTGGGTTAACAGGCAATAACCTCATGTCATTTCTTTATCATATTAATACAAATTTACAATAAAACTTAAGCGAAAAAAAAAATTAGGGTTTTTGAGAATAGCAGCCTTGTTTTTCTTTTCATAAAAAGCGCTATAACTCCGCCAATTTTCAACAATATTCAAAATTTCTTAAAGATTCTGACAGAGAATCAGAAGTTCTAGACAAAAGAAAAATAAGGACATAGTCTTAAGTAATTTCGAAACAATTGTGAAAAACTCTCCAGAAGTAAGTGAAAATATATGATTTTTATAAAAATCTATAATTAAAAATTAACAGCGTTCATAAACATATATATGTAGTATATAGGTATGTACAAACTAGCACATTTATTGCTTCATTAAAACAAACTTCGCTTAAAAAGCACCATTTCCTCCGGTCTCTTCAAGTTCGGCTTAAGAGAATATCACTGTGTATGCAAGCTTTAGCGACCTTATGCAAGATCACCTCAGATAAAAATTTTTTTCCTGTTTTAACTATTTGAAAATTTGTTAATAAACAATAAAAGTGATATCTATAGCAAAGTTCGAAAAATAATTTTTCATGACTTCTTATTTTAAGATTCATACTTAATCCAATGCAATCAATGTATTTTTAAAATTTAGTTAAATTTTCTAAGATTTCAAAATTTCATTTGAGAAATAGAGTTTAAATTACTAAGTTGGCACTATTTTTACAAAAGTTATAGGCATTTAGAAATAATATCCTATTTATTTTGCAGACCACATGTCGTATGAGTAACCTCAATTTTTCAATTATGTACGAGTACTTCAACTAAATTATATTGCAATTTTATAACTGGGTAAAAAATATGAAAGGTTTTTTATTTCTTTAGACTGAACTCAAATTTTGTAAATAGACAAAGTTTTTATTACTGTGTACATATGAATTTTTTTTTTTTTCATTATTTTACTTATTTTTCAAACTCACCTTCCAGCCTGCACTGCTATTTGAGTCTCCTTTATCTTTAAAATATGGCACATTCTGCACCATCCATTCATAAATTTGACTCAGTGTCAGCCTTTTGTCTGGCGCGGATCCAATTGCGTGCGTTATTAAATCCGCATAAGAAAGATTACCCCACGCATTGCGACGCGATGAACTCTTTTTTGATGCATTTGCATTTTGCGTTGATTGTTGTGTGTCTAAAATGAAAAATAAATAACAAGATTTTTACAAAAATGGCACAAAAACGATCAAATAAATTTTGTGCAAAATTGTAGGAAAATTTAAAAAAAAAATATCATCAAAACAAATTTTCTGGATTAAGAATATCAGCTTTTATGCATTCACAAAGTAGCTCAGCTATGAATGATCAATTGAAAAAATGGTTAGGTAAAAGTTATGAAAAAATTCCTGAAACAGGTCATATTCCTTTAAAAGGTCATATTCATTACTATTACTATGAATTCGAAACTAAGATTTAGAGCTTAAAATTTTTTTATTTTTGGTGATTTTGTATCATAAAAAACAAAATCGTCTAAAAGCAAATTTTAAAAAAGAGTTGGAAAATTATAGAAGTATAAAATCCATCAAAAACAGAAAGATGGAAATAATTGATAGAGTTACAAAAAACAATTTCCAATGAAAGTTACATTAGAAAAGCTGCTAAATGTTAACAGCAAATGCATTCAGGAGCCATTGGCACATTTTGATACCTCAATTGCTACGCTGAGTACCTAAAAGAACCCAAAAATGGGAAACAAATCTGATCATTTCATTAATTGTAACATATCAGTAATGAGAAACATTACTGGACATCGTTTCGACATTTCAAAGTACATATTTTGAAAACCATGCAAAAAGGTTCTATAGTCGGTAACAGCCAGGAGACCGTGTTGAATATATTATGCTAAAATAAATGTCATAAACTGATAATCTTCCAGAGCTTAGCCTGGACTAAGAACCGCTATGGATATGCAGATCGAGAGATGAATAAAAATGAATGAATGAAGAAAAATACTGATTTTCAATACATATTTCCGTTTTGACCGATTTACTGTTTGAGCTTTTTATATTACATATCTATATATATATTATTTTTCATAATATTTTTAAGCAACAGAATTTTTGAGTGATCTTAAAATATCATGTTAGAACAACAAAAACTCACCTCCCGTAGGCAAATGTTGATTGCTGGCCTTAGTGCTTTCTAAATCATCTGTTGGCTCAACAAAATTTTCCGGTCTTGGACAGGGCCATGTATTAGAACGAGCTCTGGTCTGCGGTTCAAATCCACCATTATCACCGTATGGATCTCCCATTAAGTCCATGTGTAGAGCATTAGTGTCTGATCGTGTTGGCGTCGGCCAATCATGGGCAAATCCATCCATAGTGAAATATATTTGATGCAGCGTGAGAGCGGGAGCAGCGTTCGGGTTGAAAATATTTAGTTCTTTTTTTATTGTTTTGTAGTGTGCAATTGTTTCTAATCTGTTACGTTGTTATGACTAAGTGTTTGGAACTTAGTTGGCAGAGAAAGTATAACGAATATCTGTAAAGAAAATAATAATAATGAGATTTAAGTATAAAATTTAAATTTAAATTCTTAGAAACTATTTACTTGAAACAGTATGCAGGGTGTTACATTGAAACTTTTTAACACAGTTGATTTAACTGTAACTTTCACCAAAAACTAAGAGTACCTTAACTGATTGCAACAAAATTTATTTCATTCGAATGTTCTTAGCTTCCCCTTTGTACAGGTCATGAATACTGCCAAGATCAACAGCATTGCTGAAGACCATTCGCACAATTATCTGGGAGCATATATGGCTATCTGTCTGTAGCTCATTGCTTAAAAAAGTATATCAAGTGACACATTATGAAGAAAGCAATAATGTAAGCTTTATTAATTTGATAGTTAAAATATTGATTAATAATGAATTTTTTCGAAAAAAAGTTTTATTTTTTTTTTTAAATTTGGCATAACTCAAAAACTATTAAGCCGATCATAAAATATTTTCTATTTCTTTAAAGCTTCTTACATACACTATTAGAGGACATTAATATATGTGACATTTATAATTTCGGTTAGCTATAACTTTTTTATTTCCGGACATATAAAACTATGCGTAAAATTTTTTCATATTATCTTATGAGGGTTTTAAATTTACTGGCTTAGTGGAGTCAATGTAACGCTCTGTATATTATTTACGTTAAACAAATATTTTATGTAAATAAAAAATTAAAACAAATAAAAATAACTACAAAATTCTTTAGTTAACCAACTAAATATATTTTTTTTAGTAATTAAATTTTTTTGTTAAAGATGTATGCTCCCATTGTGACACCAAACACGTATTACCAAAAGAAAAAAAAGGTATACCTATAAGAAGAGAATTCAACCTTAAGCAGTCTTATTCTTAATAATTCATAATATAATGGGAAGATATAAATGGTATCATAAATAGTTATGAATAAGACTGATATGTCTTTATCTCATAATAGAGATAATTTTCAAGTTTGTTGCTTGAGAATTATAAAGAACCATAACAATAGTGTACTAATTTTTTAAATTTTCAAAAGCAATCCAGTATTTATGCACATACATACATATTTATTTGGCCAAAGAGATAGCTATCTGTTAGAATTCAAAATTTATTTTATTTACAAAAATTTATTTGTTGATTAATTATCTAATATAAATTATCTGAATTTGAATATTTTAACAGGTGCTTAGCAACAACGACATGCATTTACTTTTGGGTTATATAAAGGTAAAAGATACTACACCAGCAAAAGAAATATTTATTATTATTGTTAATATTATTATTATATAATAATAATAATGTGGCTCATTAATGGTGCTATATTATTAATTGTGGCATAAAGTACGGCAACATTGTTATCTGTGTATCCAGTATTTAATTTATTCCTTTCTCTCTTTTTTTCATAATTTTCATTTAACCATATCTCTAGTTGCCGAACATATCACTTATTGTTCTGTGGCCCATATTTTGTTCTTTTTGTAAATAGAAAAGTTGTACATAGTGTTGTTAGAGATATATGTACATAAGTGGAGGTATAACATTTCGTGGGTTTTTTTGTAGTTGATAATTTACGACCACTTTTATTCTTGTTATTTATTTATAACAATTTTTTGGCAGATTATTTTTTCACTTTAGAGTATGAGATAAAATTATATTTTCTTTAAGCTTTAGTTTTTTAATAAAAAAAAACTAGTTACCTACAAAAATGAATTCAATCAGAAGTGAAAATGGCTTAGCGTAAGTAATTTTATGAAAATCGCAGAATATTACTACTCATATGATCCTATAACTACATTTGGAACGTAGAGACGTTCAAGCTGTTCTGTGTATTCCCTTACAACCATTTCCCTGAAAACTCCTTCAAAGCGCTTATCGACGAGTTTTTTTTGGTGTCTTTCCGGAGCGTGTTTCCAGCGTCTCTTTAAAATTGCAGTAGAAATATGAGTATGGTTGGTAGCCACCAATTGAAGTTCTTTATTCGAGATCGTAAGAGTCCATCGTACCCTCAATATCCGAAACAAGCAAGAATTTACAAAGTTTCTATTGGTCTCGTCAGTGCACTTGTAAGAGACCATGATTCACAAGTGCATATATAGCAACATTGATTGCATATTTTATTTAAATATTCAAAGTTTGGTCTGTGTTGATTTTCGGATTGACTGCTATATAATGTGGAATTGTGCAAAGAAATCAAGCTTGTTTAACTCTTATTGCGTCAAACCAAAAAATGATACAATAAATTGTTACTTTTATTTGGCAGTCAAAACTCTTTTTAAGAGTTAATGTAAAAGCCAGAGAGTCTAAAATGATAAAAGAAATATTCTTAAAAGCCATTCCCATGAATCTTTTTCTGAATAAGTTTTAAATTATAGGTATACATTTAAATAATAATATTTTTTCTCACTAATACGCAAATATTCACGTAAAGTTCCCGTACTACTTAAGTAGCTTCATTGCAGCTAAGTCTTTTCAAATTCGTATTATACTAATACATATATAAATTATTCAAAGTCAAGAAAAACTACTGCAATCATGCAAAGGCATAAATACAATCTAATACATGTATATAATGAATACTATTTCCAAATAAATATATTCACATATATACAATATGAATATATCAGACTCACTGCCGTCCAGAACAATTCACATGGTAAAATATATCTAGGAATGAAACTGGTAGCCAAGCAACAGAAAAGTCATTCAAAGGCTTTTTAGATTCAGAATTATGAGCTTTCATGATATTTGAAGCATTACTCTGAAGACAATTATAGTTCTGAGTACACTTTTAAATATGTATGGAAGTGGAGTCTTTTCAGAGTCAGAATTATGAGTACTTATAAGATTGCTGACCGGGCTCATCAAACTAAATAATATATATCATATGATGGTAATTACAATTCTAATTCAATTGGAGATTTTTTTCTCCTTTTTCACGATAGAGAAGAGGTGAAATAATACTCAGTGCACTGACGTATAGTTACAGAGTTTGAAATTTTGAAAACACTGAAAGTCCTCCTCCTTTTTATGCCTATATCAACCCTAGGGCTGCGTTAGCATTGCTTCAGCATCCTTCATATCACATTGTCAATGGAGCACCGGCCGACTAGCGTAGGTATGTAAGAATACGCGTACGTTTTTCCAGCGACTGCAGTTGACGAAGGTGTGCTCTGCGTTATCTTCATCAACGTTGCCATATAAACAAATAAGATGCTTTATTTTGCTCACACGGTGTAGATGTTTCCGGAAGTATCGATGACACGTTAAAAACTTAATAAAAAATCGGTTATCTCGCCAAACTCACAAGTTAAATCTTCTTCTTTGCAAGGATTCAGTCTTATTTTCCACCTGTCGCTGACTCTCGGGTTATATTTTTATTGCCATTTCGAGAGTGTTTCCCACCTTGCGTCGACACTCTCCCCATGCCATTTCGCATTCTATGCATTTTATTTTACAGATCAATGGAGATAAACCCACTAATTACTAGCATAGCCGCTACGGAGACTCTGAACAACATATGTATATCACTTGCTAAATGACAGCTTCCTAAAAATTATTCTATCTCTCTGAGCTTAAGAGAAGAACTAATCTTCGAAATGTATTCAGCATGCCTTTCGATAAAAAGTCATACAGAGATAAAATCAAAGTTATTAAAAAGAATATAATAATACGTTTCCAATATGTATATTAATCGTTTTGCAAATTACCCAAATGCAAGGTGTCCACCGGGGTGGTATACTACTTCATTTTGCCACCATTTTGATAGTTAATTGTTGGCGAAAATTGTTAAGTTTTGACTTAACTGAAGCCAGCTGGAAGGTGTTGCAATTATGAATAACCAGCTTATAAATAAGACAGAGCAGAGCATTTAATAATAAGTTTTATTGGGGAGATCTTTCAAGAGAACATTCACAGTATAATTAAAATAGAGCCCTTTGGAGTCTTTAAAGATATAATCTTCAACAATTCTTTCTCTTAACTGAACAATGTACAATTTTACGTTTCTTTAATGATACTTTAATTGGAATCAAGCAATAATATCATGAAGGATAAAAAAATATGCTTGTTCTTTTGCAGAGATAATAAGTTGCAAGATTGCAACTTTTACAATGAAATTTTATGAGTCATCATAATTTGCAATTGCTTCAGTTTTTGTTCTCTCGTATGCACAGTCATAAATCGTACTGTTAAACTGTAAAACTTTACAAAGTGGGAATTTTTCTAAGAAAATAATTACTTAAGATATGAAAGACATGAAATCTTTGCTGCATATATCCTCTCAAGTGACAATTTTAAGTTATAGCATTTCATCATTCACAAAATAATGTAATGACAATTTAAAAAAATATATATATTTTTTATAATCCATGCATAGCTTATATTAGTTTTGTCATTCCATTTGAGGGGCATTTGAGTTGAGGTGCATACAAGATCCCCTCCTGTGTTGATACATACATATATGCTATATGCATACATACATATTTGTCTGTCTATGAAGGTAACTATACTGAGAACAGAAGTGAGATGATTTGATAACACTTAGTATAGTGACTAAATCTTGAAATATGTCGTGATATTGAAGATGTACAAATGGGGTTTCTTGCGCTCCCATAAATAGAGACTTACAACACTATACTGATAAAATTATTTAAGGTAAAATATGGCAAATTTCACGCATTTACTAGGAATATATTTGGGTAAGCACTGGACAAAATTGAGCGCATTTTGACAAAAGAGCATGGAACTCTGATTTTTACGTCCACTTCGTTTGTTAGACCAAGATAACACCCAACAGTTTACATTTACTGTACAAATACTTGTGGGCATGTCATACAATTTTGTTTTTAAAACGAACATTAGAAATAGAAACTTGGTGTCTATCTCCAACTACAATCGTGAGCTTAATTTCTACAATAAATGAGCGTTTCTATGGAACTGCTACATTCTCATGTAGATATAGAGATTATAGCAGTGACTTATTATAAATGGGTCAGTGTGTTAGTGGGCGTAGTAAAATATTGAATTTATTTAACAAGTACACGTGCCATACTACTACACTGTGATTAAAATAGTAAACAGTAGCAATTTAGGTAGTCATTAAAATGCAACAATGTTGTGATCTCATCAGTACATACAAGGTGTTAGCGAGAAGCATTTAGAGGCAATGACAGTATTAAAATCAAGCTAATTCGATTTGACTTTGCTTATAAAGTGTGCGAGTAATTAAACAGTTTGTCAATTAAAAGCACAAGCACTTTAAAAAGGATAAGATTTATTTAATCGAAGCTCAATATACATATGCACATTTCTATTAAAGTGCTATTCCGGATTAAGTTTATGAGATGAAGAAAAACTTCAAGCAAATACAATACTCTAGCTTAATTTTAAAAGGTCTCGCCGAAGCCTGTTAATTTTACATGTGAATTATATGGAAAAATTCAATATTATTAAACAGGTCAGCGAATAAACCGGGCATCAATGTTGCTATGCAGCTGAGGATTATTTCTGAAGTAATTTTTAAAAAATGTTTTTTTCTTTTGTCTACTTTTGAGGTAATGTATGTATGTATAATATTGATATTATTATTTTTTACCATCCTCCTTCTTTGAAATGAGCTTTCAAATAATCATCTCTGACTTTTCCTCACAAAATTACAGCCATTTCATTGTGCTATGAATTTGAAACCATTTGGCTTAAATTGTTGGGTTGTAGTGCATCAAATTCTTGTCACTTTATTATGGCTTTAACTATACAAAGCCACATCATAGATGACAATTTGAAAGCTTATTTAAATTTTTTGTGATATATCGGAACAAAAAATTAATAATAACTATTTTACTTAACCATCTGTTCAGTTCAATGAATAAAAACTCCAAAGAAATTGTAAAAACAAACCAACAAAAAACCGCTAAAGCTAGTCAAACTAGTTTTATGCAAAGCTAAATGGAATCGTCAGTGACCCCAGAGGCGTACCATGTATATTGGGCGTCCGGGGCGAAAAACTTATTTGCGGCTCCATCCTACAAACAATTTCGATATAGAATATAGATGTCCATTGGTTTTTATTTGTCATTTACGTCCACTATTTCAAACCTGTGTATAGCCACTTATTCCTGTGATGTCGTTATACTCAGCAGTAAATGGCGCATGAGTCCGTCACACTCACTTCTGAGTTTCGTGACTCCTTAAGTTCTGGAGACTATGATATACTAAAATGCTGTTTAATAAACCATTTTAAATGGTACTGTAAAATAAATGATGGTGAACGAATCCTCCATGTATATATTTCCTTTAAACAAATACTTATATATTGTTCACAAGTTTGTAAAAATATTTGTTTACATTAATCAAATTCTATTTAGTATTACTTTGTTCCGAATTGAATGTCAAAGCGTTGATTATTGAGTTAAAGATGGAAATTCTTTAAGGATATTGAAAGGATTTGGTTAGCTTAAATTAATATTCATTTGCAATAAATATTTTCATAACTCTGGTATGAAATATTACATAATTCTCAATGAACTATCTTAAATGAAGTTATACGATTTTTCAACTATTATAGGAGAACTATTCAGGAGAAGCCATATATCATATATCAGTGGCAAGAGTAAAAGGCCACGTATGAGGAATAGTATTGTACAAATTTTTACAAAACTATTTGGTACTTCATGATTTTTGTGTCAACATGAAGAGACGCTGCAGTTATAGGATGGGCTTTTTTAGCTACTTTTTCGGTTTGTTTAAGCTGCTTTAGAAGTTGAAACTACATCTAGGAATTTAATTAGCTGATTATGCATATGTACATATGTTCGAGTTAATTACTTAAAATTTTTTGTTTGAGTTGTCAGCGCAATATGTTAAAGAAAGAGTGTGTCTTCCATTTTGTGCTTCAACATGATCTTTCTTTAGTATTAAGTTTTATTAAGAAGAAATACATCTGTTAGAACTATGGATAACTAAGTCATATCAACAGCTTCATAATAGAATTACAATTGAAATTTGAAATTTTTATATCGCTTGTATTAACTACATTTCTATTACTTAATTGGAATAAAAAGAAAAGAAAATGTTTCGTCTTACTAACTATTAGTAAGTAACTAGTAAGTATAAAGCTGTTCTTTTGCTCTCTTTTAGAGTTGTAATATCAGACAGCATGGTTGGTGCTTTGGATCAGTTTGCCCTTTTGCAAATATGCGGTAAAGGAAATAACCTGAAACACATTTAGTGATGTATTTGAAGTATGCACTAATAATTACTTATGTATATTGTTTTAGAAATTGTCTGTCTTGGGGAAATGACTCAATTTTATGGCTAACTCAATTCTGTGGTCAATAGCAGTTACCCTACAACAAAAACATATTTGTTGAGGGCAACTAAAGAAACCATCAGAGCAGCAACTACAACAACAACAACAACAACAAAAACCATTGCAATAATGTTGCTTCAAAAAAGATCGATTATGCTTTATCAGTAGAGGTCGCTGTGCTCGTTGAGCTCGTTTTTATTTTAATCTCATTTTCTCATTACATTATGAATTTTAATTTTGTGTTGTCGTTGTTCTCTCTCGCTTCTTTCTCGACCACTTAAAGTTTTCATAGGCCTTTATTAAATTTTTTTTTTATTTATTTGAATTTTTATTTATTTACTTTTTTTTTGTATTCTATTCACTCTCTCCGCATTAAATTAAGAGCGTAACCTAAATTATGGCTCATGTCGATCAATGCTGCGCGATCTATACCACGCCACCTCACATACTATGAAAGTTCTTGAAGACTCATACGAATGTGTTAGACCTGCGAGTATATATGTGAAAGGAAAGTGTGTAATTGTGGTTGGTCGTGAGAGCTTCATCGTCATTGAAATAAAACAAAAATTTTGTATAAACGGTCAGTCATTTAGTTGGACTGTCGAGCGGTGTGGCATAGATAAAATACCAGACAAAGAGTCGCAGAAAATCCTAAAGACGACAGCCAGCTAATTTAGTGATACAAATTTTGAGAATAGAAAACCTATTCGCAAATAGAGTTTTTCAGCAAAATAGGGGAGTCAGTGCTAATAAGTACGTTGGCGTAAATAGATGAGAGCGTATTGAATGTGTCAATAGGTTTTATTATGCAAGAAGCATTACTGAGGTAACCTCTTAAATTTTGAATTTGGAAACTTCTCTGGGAGATATGTAAACATTAGAAAAAATTTATTTTCAAAATAAAAACAGTCGACAGAATTTAGGAATAATTTCTAATCATTACAATAAAAAAATTAGATAATTTTTTTTTCTGTGTATACACAGATATTGTCACGCTTAAATGACTTGCAGCGCTTGAATTAACCAAGAAGAGAAACAGGTTTTTCTTTATCCCCGATACACGCTGATCGCTTTCATCTGTCACTGTTGTTCTTTTTTTCTTTTCTTTTTCTTGAACCAGAGTTCTTATGTTTTTGTTATTTTTATTTTTGTAAGGTATAAAAGTGGGGTAAAATATGAACACTCTGTGATCGTAATTTATTTTTGGTTGAGTAGTATTTTTCAGAGTATTGATGTTTCCAACCAAAAACTATTTTTTTTAAATTTTGATAAAACTGAATTGCATTAAGTTTACTTCATATATATTTATATATAAAAATATCTTTTCAGAAAAATGTTTTTTCAAATAAATATTTATATTACCATTATCATCCGATAGTCAAGTCGCTAAAAGAAAACTCTGGAATCAGTCTTCTAGCCTTGAAATGGTGCACATCTCTTCGTAAGTTAGCTCAGCATTTTAACATTAACTTCATTCGAATGATTGGGCATATTTTCAAGGTTTTTCTTGACCCCCTCCCCCCCTTGGTGAGATTTGGTGAGATTTTGCCTGACCCCCTCCCCCCCTATTTTATCTCACGTAATTAATGGACATCCCCTTTTCAGGATAAGAAAGGTGTTGGCATGCCTTTTGTTACTTGAAAGATGATATTGAAACTCATAGAAGTAAATCTGGGCGGAATTGAATGCTATGCGGTTTGCAATACTAATATTCTGTACTACAGTGTTTCTTCCAACTGTTGCTTTAAAAAGTGGCTACTGTCTTATTGGCAGACAGCGGAGAAGTAAAACATTAAACGTTTTCTTACAAGAAATCGTTTTCATACGATGTACTAAAATCTGAGTCATTTATATATGTAGGTCAGCTACTTACTTATGTAGTTTCATATTGTTATCTGGTTAATAACGAGAGATTTTAATTAAATATCCACAGAGAATGGTGTGAAGGAGTCAGTTTTCAAACTGATTGTCACTCTTACCTAGCCTAACCCACCGCTAAATAGTTAGTATAAATACTACACTCTGGTATTTGCTCTACACTTTAGTTTTTTATTCTGTCAGCTTAATTTTACTACATTTCCATGTGGTTTTTACTATGTAAACACTAATATTAGTAAAGGTGTTAGTGTGTGCGTTAGAATATTTTTTTTTTGCTACAAATTTAAATATTTTTAATTATTTACATATTTCCCATATGGTTTTTTTTTTAATTTTTGGCAATGTTGTAAATGCTCTTTTTTGTTCACTTTTCGGTCGATCACAAGAGCGACTTTTCGCTCTCTTACTCACTGTGGTATAAACTTATTCATTTATTTTTCATTCTCCACACATCTAGAAAATCACGCACAAAAAAAAAACTTTATTCACAACACTATGAAACACAGTACAACTTTTTAGTTTTGGAAATCTTAATAACTTAGGGTTTTTATATCGATAAATTTTTCTGTTTTGAAATTCGACTCGATACATCATAGATCGACAAATGAAAAATACTCTACTTTAATTTATATTATCTCATTTTTGTCGAGGCAAGTTCACATTTCCAAGAGATTCTTTTGAAGTTAAAGTGGACAAACGAAAATTAAAGTATGAGCAAATATTGCAATCGAATCATTTACTTATTTTTGATTTTTTTCCTTTTCTGGAGCATGCAAGCAAAAGAAAATGGTTTACAAACCTGCTTTTTACCCATCTTTCAGTACAAACTTCAACTTTGAAAAGATGACCAAGAATTTTTTGTCGTCGAAAGGCATCCGAAATTGAGTTTTATTCGGTATTGCGGAGTGGTGCACACCGAAAATCTTCCAGAAAGACAAGTGGAATTATATTTAGGCTTTATGAAATACTCGCATTAGAATAGTCATCGAAAACAGATAGATTTTTAGATAAACAGCTCAATAATTTTGACCCACAACAATTCTTCAACATTTTGCAAGAGTTTGTAAGTCATAAAATCGAATTTTCTGAAGGAGCTGAAGACTGCATCAAGCGTTAGCGTAGCTGTATTGCAAGTGATGGAGCCTGCTTTGAAGGCGACAGAATAAATTTTCATTAATAAATTATTTTGTTTCGTTTCATGAAAAAAATTCCGAATACTTTAACACATATTTATTATCATGCACAAGTTTATGAATTGTTGGTAAATATTTTACACATTTAATTGAATGAATGAATTATACATTTGCTCAGTAACAAGTGCGACAATTTTTATTCATATCAGTGTATTCAAGCCAATCTTCAATTGGTACAGAGACTATCAGAGCTAATACAAAAGCTAATTAGGATTAGCAACTTCAAACGTTGCGAAAAAAATAAGTTTCAGCAGAGCTACGAAATCCGACATTTTTTGTTATCGTGTGTAGTAAAGTATAATAAAAAAATAACATTAAAGTTCTCACTTTTATCTGAGTTATTTTTGTTACTTTTTTTTGTATTTTGTTGGTGTAGGTAAGTGGCAAGCGACATCACGAATATATAGCGGGACGCAGACTGTAGATTATTGACTTTAACGAGTTTCTACTTTTTCATTTTTTTTTTTTTTTTTGTTAACTTATTTATATTTTAGCGCGTTCATTTGACGTTTCCAAGTATCTGAAATTTGTTAATATATATACAATATTTATTTATATACAAAGGATTTTACTTATATAGGGTACGCTCATATTATTCTAAGGTATATTTTCAGATTTATCTTATCAAAAGTGTACATTTGTACTGCAATATGGATTATTTGAATAATTTCTTTTGTGATTTTTTTATTTCAAAGCTCAATTTACAACCGAATTGTAAATGAATGTATAAAATTTTTGCTTGTTTTCAAAACACTTTTTTTAGAATAAAAAAAAAACTAATATTTTTTCCACAATTTGTATACAAAAACACACACACCTCTTTGCTCGGTCAGTTCACAACTCTGCACTCAGCAACTGCCGTGGCAGTCTTGTTTCTCCTCGGTCTTGGTCTTTATCTTTTTTCAGTCTCATTACGTTTTTTTATATTTCTGTTGCTATTTGTGTGCTCTTGGAATGTTCATCCGTACATTTTTTGCACAAATTTTTATTTATTTTTTGTGTTATTACTTTTCAGTACGCTTGGGTGTATCAGAAAAACGCACGACTAATGATCGCTTGTTAAATGACAGGGAAGGCAGGGTGGAAGCACTTCATCGTACGCATAGTCGTATGCTCAATTTGTATTTTTTTTTTCACCTTTTTTGTTTCCGAAATCTCATAAAGTGCGTAAGTTGCCAGCTCATTTTGACTTTTCATAATGCGAGTACCTTTACTTTACACTCTCTCAATTTTTAGCTTCTTATCTCAGTTTTAGTCGTTGTACATATGCCAAGTATACCGGATCGATAGCTAACTTTAGTTTTTAAATTGCTTATGATTTCGTACCAACATGAGGTATTGCCTTGGTTATCGTCCGCAGGCCCAGATTTAGAAATTTGCCGCCCTTCTTCATTGGTGAATATGGGGAAAAAAAATTTTAATATGAAAAGTGAGTACCTTTTTTTTTATTCTCAACATTTTTTAGGTAGTTTAGGGGGCAATCATTCCAAGTATTCGCACTTTTTTCCCCCTGTGTAACTCTCATCATCACCAGTGCACCATAATGCATTACCACACTAAAAAAATTTTCTAATATTTGCCGCCTAAGGCACTGGCCTAGTGTGCCTGTAAGGCAAAACGGGGCCAAACCTTCAGTATTTACATTTTAAACTCAAGGTGACCACTGAAAAATTTAAGAGTTTGTGAATCAAATAACTTGTCTGTTTTCAATATTTTGAAATTAAAATAGTTAGGTATACAACAGAGTATCTTCTAATGAAACATTGATTCGCAACCTAATCGTTCGGTTTGAAAGAAGTCAACATATTCCGGCAAGTGAACTTAGGGCACACCAACGCATTGATAGACTTTGTCTGGAATAGCGCACTTAGGAATGCCCGTCTGGTAAACTAAGCATCGCCAGAACATCGCTTTGAAATATGCTGAATCTAAGTTTCAAATTGTTTTAGCATGGAACGCCAAGTTCGGGCATGAGCATTGCCTTTGACTCCATTTGTTAAAGAAGGTGTGACACATAGGATGCTTCTTTTGGAACTTGATGGCAATATCTAATTTCTTCCAAATCAAATTATTCATATTGGATACCAACCATACATATATATATGGCAAGGTCGCACGTGAAGAATAAACAAACAAACAATTGCATTAACTACAACATCTCAATTTTAAGTCAGATGCAGCAAGTACAATCATTTGGGAAGGATTATTGAACTACGGGGTTGGGTAAAAATAATGATAATTGCATTAAAAGTAATATGAAAGACCACATTGAAAATCTGGCTGAGCCTGGCGCAAATGCTGGTAACTATTTTAGCTTTAACAATACTAGTTCGTTCTGAAAACCAGTTCTACCGGTAGCATAAGTATATACTTTGAATGCAAATTTAGAAAAGGAACATTGCCAATTTTCCTTATTCAAATAATAACATTTTATTTGATACATACATATGTATGTAGTTCTTTTAAAGAAAGACTTAAAAAATATTTTGAAATCGTTCAGATTTAAAATCTGTATTATATGTGTTTGGATCTGGTAGAACATCAGTCAAATATTTTCCAAAACTCCTAAAGTTCATATATTTTCTTGAAAAATTCTAGAATACAACACAATCTTTTAATTTCTGAAGCAATAATTGAGCAATCATTTTTTTAGGAATCTTTTTAAAAAGCTTCAACTTTCACGGTATATAATAAAACTCATAAAGTTACTGCTTTGATATCATACATATGCTTACTTAATTAAGATATGATAAGAGCAGTTGCTTTTTTCATTTTCGTAATTTTTTTTTTCTCTCCGAATTATAATTCTAGCTGAAGTTATAAAAAAAACGTATTGCTCTCGCAATAGGTTTGTTCGACTATCTCTTTTGAAACAGCCATTTACTGATAACACTTATACTACGACTACCACGTTCATATGAATGTACATACATACATACCTATGTATATGTAACTTTGTAGTAAAAACTTGGGCTGATTGACATAAAAAAATTCTAGTTGCTTTTTTTTGTACTTTTTATGACTTAAAAAGTGAAAACTTGGAGGCCTGACAGTATGAGGCGCAATATGCAAAAAGAGTTTGAAAAAACAGCAGGTGAGTATAATAACTCGATCGTTAGCGATGTTTCGATATGTTGAAAAGTCGAAAAATGTTTGTAGGTTAAGCCATACTGAAAAAGTTGTACAATTATGAAAAATCGAAAAATAGTGATATAATCAAATAATGTTCAAAAGTCGATTAATATTCAAAAAATCGAAAAATGTTGAAAAAATCTCTGAATGCTGAAGAAATTGAAAAAAGTTGAAAAGGTTCAAAATGTTCAAAAATCATTAGTCGATTAATTTCGACAAAACGGATACAGATCATATTATGAAATGCCAACAAAAAAATAATATTATATACTTATATGTAACTACTTCATTCCCGATTAAATTTAAGTTTTCCACGCTTTTCATTTTTAAGGTACAAACTTTATTCCAGCCCATATATTGACACTATCATGATATGGGCTGGAATCGGATTCCAGGGAACAACCGAAATAAGGTTTGTGCCCTTAAAAATGAAGAGAGTGGACGTCTTAAGCTTAATCGGAAATGGAGTAGTTCTACATACTCGTATAATCCTGAAGTGGTAAAAAATAAAGGAAGATTCACCCATTATTTATATAATTTTGTACTTTAATTTTTTTGGTAACACCTAGAACGAATTTTAGTTACAAAAATTGTGTCCTATTGTATTATCGCACCTTAAAATTGAGTTTCTAATATAATTCAAAAATGCATTAATTATTTTGACAAATTATTTATAAGTTATTTATTTTCTTAGCTCTAAGAATAAATACCATGAAAATAAATTTTTAATAATTGTTGTAAATCCTTTAAAACACTGTAAAATTAGTTGTGCTATCGTTTTGCCGTGGTCTGTATGTATGTACATTAGGGTTGTTCAGCGACGCCCTCCCAATCGGTTCAAAACAGGATAAACAAATTTAAAAAATTTATTTAAATTTTTTATCATTAACCCTTACTGACCCTATTTCAAAGTGAAATTTGACTTCAGCGAAAATCAAATACGAAGCCCTCCCAATCGGTTGAAAACAGGTTAAACAAATTTAAAAAATTTATTTAAAATTTTTATCTTTAACCTTTACTTAGCCTTTATTTCAATGTGAAATTTGGTCTAAGACACCAGTTTGTTATTTTTGCAAATAATACGCTTAGAAAAGAAAAAATTAGTCACAAACAACATTTTGAATTAAACGCAATTGGGCTTTCTTAATACCGTAAAAAAATTACAAATTATTATCACAATTTTTAGAGAATATAACGATTATTTGAAAAAAAAATGGTAAACTAATTTTAAAAACAGCCATATCACAAAAAATATGGAGCTAATTTCAAACTTTTATGCACCAATCTTATAGACTGTAAAATTACCTACCATATGACATCAAAATCTATAAAGGAATTCCCAACTTAAACTGACTTTTAGAAAAACTATACCCACAACTTTCCATGACTATATCTCGAAAACTAGATGCGAGCAACATTTATTTTTGATATATTCTTTTATAAAATTAAAAACCACGTAAGAAAAATTTGTTCAAAAAAATGGCGGCATAGGCCAAACTTCACATTGAAATAGGGTCAGTAAGGGTTAGAGATAAAAATTTGAAAAAAAACTCCTAGAATATTTTTATTTCATTTCGAACCAATTGAGGGGGTTTAATCATATTTTTTTCCTAAGAACCAGTAACCAAAATTGGTCTCTAAAGGTTAAAGATAAAAATTTTAAAAAATTTGAACAACGTTTTTATGCTATTTCGAAACAATTGAGGGAGCGTCCTCAACTTTTTTTAAGGACCTAATGTACATACTCGTGCATATATCATAAAATGTCGAAAAAGTAATTTAATGTCAAAAAATTTATGAGTGTCGAAGAAGTCAATGAATGTCATATAATTTTGAAAAAATCGGTCAATATCGAATATGTATACCTAGTCAAAGAAATCGACGAAAAAATCATATTTCGAATAATCAATAATAGATGAAAATATCAACGCTGAAGATTTGAAAAAAAAAACACATTGTTTGCACATTATAAGACAAGATATAAAATTTGGTAAGTGACATAATATGTACACATAATATACTTTCATATCCCAGTTAATTTAAATTTTCCCGGTCGATTGTCAATCAAAGAAACAATTTGAAATTTACTAACCTGATGTCTGGTAAAGAACACCGTCATTTTATTCCCACAGAGCAGAATTCAAGATTTTTAACACAATACTTTCGTGGTTTGAGCTTGAAACGGCTCGTACTCAAAAATTCTTAAGACATGTCAAATCTTTTCAAGGTGACGTAGAATCAAAAACTTTAACCAAAGTGTATAACTACCAAATATTTTGTCCATATCATAGTATCTAAATTGAAATATAAGAAACTGAACATTTTTTTTGGTTTGTCAATCGTAAGAAATTCTTCAAAATCGACAAATGAACTTGCAATGATAATTGAAAAATAATAATAATTTTTTTTTTATAGATTTCAATGTCGTGGCTGACATGTCAGTTTGTTAGGCAGTCATTTTGGCACTCCGCCTCGTTCATCTAAGCACAAACATGTCAAAGATTTAATGGCCAGAACGTACGGCCTGTAAGTGCCAACCAGTTGCACGGCACACACACGTTTTCGCGGCCAAAAATGTGACTTTTTCAATACAAAAAAAAAAAATCGTTCTGTCTGCAAGTGCAAAAGAGTTAAAATATAAACAAAAAAATTTGAACGAGAAATTATAAACGGAAAATAAAAGTACAATAGAAAACAAGCTGAATTACTTAAAAAAAAAGAGGAGAATAATAGTGAACAATAAACAGTGAAAAAAGAAACAGAAGAATTTTTAGCAAAAATATGACACTTGTTACGTAAGTGTTAATAGTTTTTTCGCTCTCTTTGTGTTCTTTTGTTGCTCTTCTCTTCTACTCATTCTTTTCTTTTTATTTCTTTTTTTTATTTATTTAAATTTTTCGTCATTGTATGATTTTTCTTTGTTGTACATTTTTTACCATTTCTTTTATGCCTTTTTTGTTCTTTTACAATACCGTGATAGTCATATGTGTGTATATAATTGTATCTATGAGTTTTTGAGTTATCATTGTATTAGTTCGGCTAAATGTCCGCGTATGTGTGTATTCTCTTTATTATTTATTATTTTTATTATTATTCCTATTACTTTTTTTGTTCTGTTTCGTGTGCACGAGTATTTGAGAAATTTTCCATGCTGATAATCATTACAAAATCATTAAATTTTCATTAACATTTGCAGCACACGCGATAAACTTAACGAAACACTCGAAAATTGCATTTCCTTATGGAACAACGTAATGTAATTCGTTGCGCAAAATTTCAGAGTGTTCTTTTACTGCGTAGAAATGTAGTGGAATTTCGCGAAGTGCGCAGCCATAAACTGACAACAGCAGCAACTTGAATATAAAACCAAACTTAACGAAACTCGTCAAACGAGATTATTAAGCTAAGTAAGTCAGCTTTGTAAGATCGTCATAGCGACAAGCAGACAGACAGTCAGTCAGTGAGCCAATTATCAAGCCAGAGGTTTTCAGTCCATCAATTTAACGTTGACACTCGCTCAGCCACCTCTCATCTTTAAAAAGTCGCACACAAAAACTCAAGTGAGTTGTTGTAGGGTACTCGTAGCTTAACGAAACTCAAATTTTTGCAATCTGTTGCCGCATTAGCATCATTATTCAGCAGCTTCTCAGTTGTGTAGTCTTCTGGTTTCATGTTATCGGGTGCTTTTTTGAGCTGCTTTTATTCTTCTACTTCGTTTGCTTTTGGCACATCTTCGAAAGAATATCATAAAAGTGATTAAAGCAAATTTTTCTTCCGCACCAAATACATAGGTATCTCTTATATTTTGCATATTTTGTTGTGATTTTTCCAAAATTTCAACAGCGATGCTATGTTGAAGGAAATTTAATAATTCGAAAATGTTTTTTGGTAAAGAGTGCATTATATGACGACAATATGTATGCAGCTGATAAGTACCTACTTAATCACAAACTGGTAAATTGTACCATCGTAGATTGGAACTAATAGAAATACATAGAAACTTACAGACTAGAAATTCATAATGGGTTTCTTTTGAAACCTTAAGTAGGAAACATGTTGCTGAATAAGTCGATATAAAGTTTGCATAAAGAAAAAGTCAAAGTCTGCATAATTTAAACATTTAATCTGAAATGTTATTTTTTAAATTGCATTAAATTTAATGTTTTATGATTATCGAAAATTAATAAATTAAATTAAAAGGTTGCAGTTTTTATTTGTATAACCTATATTTTTGATGTTAAATAAGGATTATATTTGAGCTTTTCGGTCACCATTTGATAAAACATAGTTTATTTCGTTTACCCAACATTTTGCCAATGAATTTTTAAATTTTATTTTAAGATAAGAACTTGAAAAAAAAAGAACAATACTGAATTTAAATTATGCATATTAATGAACGCTTGTCATCTTATTGCTACTAATTTAATAGTTATTTAATTATTAAAAATATTCGCGATAAATTACTTCAAATTTAATTTAAGCACAACAATGTTAGCAACAAAAATATTAACATTAAATAACCGCACTGTCTAAGTTAAAGTTAAAGTTTTTATGCTCACTCAGCTTAAAGTGTTTAACAAGGCGCAGCAAAAAAAAAGTGATAGGCGACGAGAACCTCAATAATAAGTTGCTTAAAAGCAAATCGGTTTTTTATTTGATGATGAAAAGTAAGTAGTACCTCAGCATCGCAAAACCAATGTGATGATTATTTTAGAAAAATATTTAGTTTGAATAACGTCATGGAAATACACTAAATAACTGAATAGAATACACTATTTATTAGGATTTGATTTGATTTGAAATTGCAGATCT
This sequence comes from Meiosimyza platycephala, assembly GCA_963662105.1. NCBI lineage: Eukaryota > Metazoa > Arthropoda > Insecta > Diptera > Lauxaniidae > Meiosimyza > Meiosimyza platycephala. Next base: position 93,022,516 of record OY759209.1, on the reverse strand, counting down.
AAATGAGTAGAAATAATAAACTGGTCAACAACAACAGCTGGAAATGTTCTAGTGAAGCATTTTCAGTTTTATGATATCTTTACATATGTATACTATGTTAGATTTTTTTCGGTAATTTTTGTACATAACTGCTTTAAAACGTGCTCTTATAATTTATTTAATAGTCCCTACTAATAACTATCCTTACATAGTCAAATATTTGATATATTTTCTTCATAATTTATGAAAAATAGTTTCAATCAAATGGCCACTTTTGAATCTTTTGCTGCAGTCGAAACTTTCTTAGGTAATTTTTGAACATTTCTTGCGGTATCTCCGGCATAATATCTCTTTCACAAACCCATCAAACGTGCACGATTACTGGCAAGTGATTTCAGTTCTCCCCAACATATCTCCGATTTACGTAGTTCTTGTTCTAGTGATGATAATTTAGGATGGCTACGTTTTCGAAGGATTCCACTCTAACGCTTTTCGGCAGACTTTATTTCATTTTCATTTTCGCCATTTGATTTGAATGGAAATCGGATCTTGACAACATCTAGTGAGCAATTCGACATTAGAGATGGAGAGATGGTTCAAGGTCACCAATGACAATTTGTAAATTTTATAGCATTGCGCTGTTGGTTTACCAAATTTCATATTGGTTTAACTCCAAGATTTTGTGCTTCGTTGTTATTGGCAAGAACGAAGACTGTCAGATACTACGACGTCTGAGCGACGGTATCTTCGCTTTGTAGATTGCAGCATGGATGTCCTTATTGGTACCGCCATCCGATTTTTTAAGCTGTCCAAGTAAGTAAATTATTTCACTTCTTCTCTGCTGGATTCGCCGATCAAGAAGGTTATGCTGGCAATGATTGGGAGGGTGGATAGGTGGACATGCTTTTTGTTTAATTTACACATACATATGTATAAAGATTTTGCAACCAGTTGCTTGTTGAAAGTTCATTAACCTGTGTTAAATTACTGGTAGATGCAATTCAACGCTTACCAACATACTTAAAGATGTGGAAATGTGTCTCTACAGAGAAGATTTTATTCTAAAATGATTAACTGCCAACATAGGAAACTGGAATTGGATCAGTGTGTTTAATATTTATAAGCTTTAAAATGTCTTTAACTCATCAAAATAAAAACTATCAAACTTATATCAAAACATCAACGATATTAATTATAATACTTCTAGATCAAATATAATGCTTTCAAGTCTAATGGTTAATTATTCCAAAGTGATTATTAACTATAACCTAAGTTTTAATTTCATTTGTTTGAAACTGGCTCTTTCAGGAAGACCTTTCACCTAGCCTTTGAAATGTGCTATGATATATGTACATATGTTTGTGGGGCATTCTTGAGAAATTATTAACTGTTGTTAATAGCAGGGGTGAACTATTTCATAAATTGCTAAAATTTCTTAATACTAAGCATTGTGCCTTCAACTTTTATCTTACTGTTTAGGTATTCAGAATTATGTATGTATTTGTGTTTATAAAACCCATATTAAAATGGAGTGGAAATAAATCAAATTAAGATTATTAAATATTTACCCCTATCATGGTGGTCGAGTGTCGACTTTATCGCCTGCTGACCTATTTTTCAAGGTGTTTCAGTAACGATATCTCCATAGTGGATTTCGTACCACTCCACCTTACCCACAATTGGGCAGATAGAAAAATTAAAAAATAAATAATTTGTTGTCGTTTGAAAATACATAGTGTTATTAAACTATACTTGACACTCGGCTAACGTAATACGGCTGATTATATGTCACAATCAAATCTCTTCAATACCCTCAAACAATTATCATGTTTTAAGGATAGTTAGTAATATTTAATAAAATTATTATTATTTATAGAACTATGTAGAAACTCCTTCCCACTTTGCTCTACGACCGTGGTAAGGTTAAAGTATTGAGCTTAAGATATCATAATAATGTAATATAGAAATTGTTATTTACCCAGGATCACAACCGCGCCAAAGGTGCGACGTTTGATGGAGAGCGTTGTTTTTGTTAATGGAAACTAAGCCGACGGAGTTTCTGCAACTTTAATCCACTGTTTATTTATGTTTTTTATTTTTTATTTTATTATTGTTATTGTTGTTTTGTTTTCGGTTTGTTGCCGCTGCTATTCTCTACACTAATTGACAGAAAAGCACATGTAATAATTATGATAGGTCAGCAATTGAACGCGAGTTAACGAAACTTTTGCATTTCCATATTCAAAGAAAATTTTTTAAACAATTTATTTGTTACGCATTTGAACTTTTTTACGAATTTACGAAAACTTTTTTATATTCTCTCAATTTTTTTTTTTTATTACTTTTATTTCTCAAATCAAACTCGATGATGATGGTATGCGGTTCCACACCATTTATGATAATTTCCACACACTAGGTTTTTTGTATTATTTTTTTTTTGAACTGAACGAATTTAATATGAAAGCGAACGAGCGATCAAAAACTCGTTGAGGCCGCTGAGTAGAGCAGATTCGCGTATCTCGCGTTGTGGTCGCTGCGAATCAAATTCGAAAAATAAAATCATGTACCAAATTATATTGAAAAGGAAAAAACGAAAAAAAAGACAGGCAGAACGAGCAGTAACAACGTAAAAAACGAAATCAACCACGTCACGTCATCAATTCATTCGCATTCCAATAAAAATTAATTGAAGTACGACAAAATTTACAAATTCTTTTACAACTTTTCCTTAGGTTTTTCTTTTGAGATATCAGCGAGAAGAAGAAAATGAATACAAAAGGCGCACAAAACAGAAATTGCAAAACGTTAAGAATTTCACTAATTTTAGCACAGAATTTCCTCGTTTTCGAAAAACTATTTCAGAACTACAATACGATTTTTTTTTTTTTTGTATGTTCTGCGTCGTCTCGCACGGCCCAAGGAACTTTTCGCCTCGTCTTGTTATTCTTCCGTTTACGCCTTCGCTACACTTTGTTGTTATATCGTCGTAGTTTCGTTTGGTTTCGCTTTGATTTAATTTGGTTTTATTATTTTGCTCGTTTTCGTTCCTAATTTTAAATTTTCTTATTTTATTTTGCTCTTTGCTTCTAATTGGGGTTTTTTTCTATATTTTTTTTTATTTTCCTTTTCTAACACAACGAACGACCTCGTGGCTTTAAACCGAACAAATTTTGTTACGGATTTTACCTGCTTTCAAGTTGGATGCGAACAGACAACTGAATCGGCCAGGCGGACCTTAAAATCCGATTAGAAGCGAAAATTCATTCTTTACTGTGTTTTCACTACAACCACGACACCAACGACGGCAATGGTTGGCAACGAACATAGCAACAACAACAAAAATTAAATGTGTAGTGGAGACACACGAAGAGCTCCACTGAAAACACACACACATTCTGGTGTGCTTCGTTTGGGGGGGGGTTTATTTTTGGGAGAGCGTACACTCACCGTACGGTAATTTTTCATTTGTATGTATGGTGAGAGCACATGTTTACTCCCATAGTATTTGAATTATTTGGTCAGATTGACAGCATTGTTGCCACTCAGCATGTATATTGTACGGGTTTTTGTGGAACAAACTTAGGTTCTACTTTCTCAGCGTCTAATCTAATTTTTATTATTATAAGTTTTTTTGCACAAAACTCAAAAAAATTCGCTCTCTTTCTCTGTGATGGTAGGAAATACAAATTCTTGATAGTCCCACTATAAGTGCGCGATAGGTACACTACAGTTAACTAATTTTTTGACATACATACGTATGTATGTATGTGGCTTATGGAAGGCGTGTAAGTCAAGAATTGATAATGAGATAATGATATATCTTTTCTAAAATGTCCGATTTTGATAAAATAAATGGAAATTAAAAATCAGATGAAAACTTTTAAAAATTATGGGTAATGGTAATGGCAAATGGGTTTTTCTTTTGGTTTTTGGCTAAGTTTTCTTCAAAAAGAAAGTGGCTAAAAATTGAATAAAAATTCCAAAATATAAAAACACTTTATACCAAGAAAATATTTTTGGGCGATTTTTCGTATAAGTGAATAATTTTTTTATGAATATTGGAAGAAATTCCATATTTGTTTTGGCCTTGGCCGATTTTAAATTTTTCGCTGCCCGCTTTTTGTACGAATTTTGTTAATTTTATTTATATTATTCTTTGAGAGTTTTTGGGAATCTCATCAACAACTTTGAGCGTTTATTTCTGTTAAAAATTCAGAATATTTTTTGGATGTCCTTCGCTAAGAAAAAAGAGTTCCAAAATTTAAGAAACACACTTTCCTTACATAATTTATTTATAAAAACTCAACTCAAAAATGATTGTAAAACTTTACTAGAATTACCTATGTACATATATTCCAATCGGGAATGTTAGAGCATTGCCTTGCCTTGAATGCACTAAAAGAAGGACATTTAAATTCAGAGAAATGGACAAGTTTTTAGCATTCCTTAAAATATTTTTTAATTAAAATATTTTGAATCTCCGACAATATATATATATACATGTTAATATGTACACATATGTAAGTACATAATTAAAAGCTTAAAAAAGAATTTTGCTCAAAATTTAAATTGAAAATAAGGCTTGATCTCGATTTGAATTTAAGTATGTTCTACACTCTATAAACAATGCGCCCACCTTAAGGAGATTGCCTTGAATTTCCACTTGAACACAACTATAATACTAACGTCTGACGTTGGAGAATTAGGCTTAGTGTCATGTAATTTGGCAGTTAAATTCCAATGTAAGCTATTCTAAAATACTTTAGTAAAAATTCGCTTGTGACCTTTGACCTTGAAATAAAATTTCAAGTTCAACTGCGATTTTTCAAACCGACAATAAAAAATTTAAGCCTTAGAGAAACTGTATCATGCAAAATATATCTATTTTTCCCAAAGAATAAAAAATATAGGAGTGTACTTAAAAACTCATAGTTAGCCTTGAAAATTGGTTTAAGATCAATGGAAAGTCACTGTAATTTGACTCCTTAGAAATAGAATTCTCGAGATATTGGCCTGAGGAAATTAAAATGGATACATTTGATAACATAGTGCATTCCTGCTCAAAAAATAAATGCCTTCTGTGTGTAGCGCACCTACATTTCTACTATAACCGATTCAATTTTTTTGTTTTTTGAATACTGATCACCTAGCTCTTTTCGTATTTTTTGTTTTTTTTGCTCATATTAAAATTTGTTTAATTTTAATGCGCAAATGTTTACGTTTGCGTAATTAAAATAAAATGTTTGTACGAGCTCAAAGCAAACTTTTTTTTATGTATGCGGTGCAGGTTTTTCTACAAATTAAGGCGTGGATCTATGAAATTATCAAGGTCGATCGCCTTCTCGCCAGAGCATTAGCAAATATGAGTACGTAGTATGCTTAAATTACAACAAAAATTTGCATATTTTCTAAATAACTGAAATCCGTAAACGGGTTAGTCTGGTCGGCATTTAAAACCCGGCATCAAACGCCGGCGTTTATTTAACTTTTATCTACGTTTTATTTTTTGAAACGTAAGAGTCATATATACATACATATATTTAGTGGTTACATATATACATATGTTCTGTGTTTCTAACATACATACAGATGTGATTCAGTTAAAAAAAAAACGTGATTTATTCTCATGAAATGTCGACAAAAAAAAACTGAAAAAGTTTCCAGAGCTCCGATCATAACTAATCCACATCAAGACACAAAAACTTTATTTCGGCATAAAGGTTTTGCGTCATAAAAACGCTGGATTTCGCTTTAAACCTCTTGGAAATTAACAAACGCCATTAGAAATAAAGAGAAAACAAAAAGCCCGCTAAGAAAGTTTAAAACACGAAAAGCAGGTTATTCTTCAAGATTATCAAATTCCGCATTACTATAATAAAAGACACGACATGTTGAGGTAGGCACAGGTAAGGAAGGTGCAAGTGCTACAAATTATAGATTAAACTTTGATTACATGACATCATTCATATGAAACGAATTAAAAACCAACAAAGGTAATCATGCACTTAATTGTTGGTAATGTTGCTTAGAAACAAACTCTAGAATATTACCTATTTGATATGAAATATAAAGTTCCATATATTATCCGTTGATATTATGAAACAATTTTTAAAAAAATGTATGCAAGGTGGTGCAGTTTAGAATTGAGATAGTTTACAAAAAGTTTTACAAGACAACAGCGTCTATGCTAAGGGATTTGAAAGAGTTCCTTCAGGGCAGTACTTCCAAGCATAGAATCTCTCATAACTTTTAAAGTAACAGAACTAAAGCCCATGTTTTCAGTTCAGAGTAATTTATAAAAATAATGTACATTTTTTCCCGAAGTTTAACTTCTTATATGTTCCGTGGTCTAGAAAAAAGGGACCTATTGTCCCAAAACATATTTTCGAGAAAAAACGTTTTCTACTTGTAGGACTTGCAAAACTCGTCGATACGTTATCAAGTTATTTGTTCGAGACCGAAAAATAAGTAGAAACCTAGGGTAACATTAAGTTTTTTCTACAAAAAACTTAGTCAAATAAACACATAATATCCAAATATAACTTTGCAAAGAAAACAAGTTTTAATCAAGAAAACCTGTGTACACTTTTTGGGAAATAAACGTCAATATCAAACCATGGTGTTACCAACTTAATTCAGCAATTCTCTTAAAGTTATGTATTTTCATTTTCAGCTGTATTAATATTTGATGATAGTTAGGTTTGCTCAGACTCATTATTTTCGTCAATTAGCTTAGTGGAAGCAAATACAAAATATTTTTCCTAAATAAATATTTTGAAGAAAATAGATCAAACTGGTTCTAAGCGGTACAAACGAAACATATCAGTACAGATGAAATAACTTTCAACATTTACTAATGATGCTCAAGGATGTGACTAGCATACAGTAGCGTACTTAGGGGGAACTTTTTGAATGTCATAAGTAAGGACCATTTTTTTTTTGCTTGTTAAAATTTTTTGAAAAATTGCATTTCAACTGTTCGCCCGGGCGCCAAATATGCACGGTACGCCTCTTCTAGCATAGAGTAAGAAATATTATTCAAATACGAATAGTGAGATTATAATAAATATAAGCCTGCCGTAAGACGTGTTTCTACGGAATTTTGTTGTTTTGATGAAATATAGCAAATAAAATTTTACCTTTGCTATAAAATAGGAAAAAATTATTTTTTTTTTGTCACTGAAATATGCCATACATAACATAGACTGGACCTTGGATTACGTTACGTTACGTTAGCATAGGTGTGGTTAAGCCAGGTTAGTTTGAGTTAGGTAAGGTTGAGCTAAGCTATATTAATATAAGTTAGGTTAGGTTGGATAAGGTTTGGTTAGGTTATGTTCTGTTGCGAAGATGCTAGATTAATGAGGAGGCATTGAGAAGTATTGCAAGTATGGTAAGTTGGGAATCCTAAATCGTTATATTACGTTAGATTAAATTAAGATTCATTAAAATACGTTAGGTCTTGCTGGGTTGGGTTAGGTAAGCTTATGTTATGTTAGATTAGATTACACAAGGTTAAAAAAGGTTACATTAGTAAGGTTAATTTAGGTAAGATTGGTTGGGTTGGGTTAGAATAGGTTGTATGTATTATGCTAAAATTAGTCATGAATGATGCAGTTAGCCAGAGATCTCATTATAAATTAATCAAGAATCTTTCAAACCTACAACCTGATATTCTTGTATGAAAAAAGTGGAATTTTTAGTGACGTCAATTGGTCTAAAAACTTAAATAAGATTAACATTACGAAAAATTTGTCAATATTGGAACATACTAATGATTCAGCTGTGTGAACACGACCTGTATAGTGACGCAATCGAAAACTTGTAATAAAATAATTATAGAAATTAGCATAAGCTTATGTAAACATTACAACATTTTGTTTTAATGTACACAACCGTTTTTAGAATTATAGAATTTAATTAATAAAATTCGTGTTCCATTACAAAGGTCTATTGTATCAACTGTTGTTGTAAGAATGCGTGGCGTTTTTATTTTAGTAACACGTGGTAATTTGTACACGTGCTAATACTGCCACGCTCGATTTAAGTTAAATTATAAGGTAATAAGTGTGTGCGGCTTCATTGAAGCCGGTTATTCAAATCTTGACAAACGGCTAGGTATATAACCGTACAGTTTCGTAAAAAAATTAATATAATATTATTGTTAGCGTATCTAGATAATTTACATAACTTCAGACATTTATTCGGTTTGAAACTTTAATATATGAAACATTAGAAAACATCTTCCGTAACTTGCTCTTTAAAAAGTTAGTTTTGATGATCTCAATACTAAGAGTCATAATAGCACAGATAAAACTTAATACGAATATATACTTCTTTACTCACAGCAAAAAAACAAAGCATCTGAAAACATAACTTTATCTACGATTTGACAAAGAAATTAAGCAAATAAACTTTTAAATTTAATACAATGCAAAATTATAAGCAAAAAATAAAAGCTAAACTGCTATCGACGTATGTATAGTTCAATGCTGTGATTTATTCCAGAAGGTCACAAATTCAACAGCGCAGACGCTATAAAAGCATGCATAATTAACGAACAACTGTGTACGAGTACACACAGACAGCTGGAACGAACCGGTATGCTATGATGTAGAGCGTTCTGAAAAGCCCAGAGTCGGAATTGAAATCAGAGTCTAGACTAAACTGCGAATGCTAGACGAATCTGTTGCGAGCATTGATAGACAACATGTTGGTACAACAAATGTTGTCTGGAATACTCTGTAAGCAACATTTGTGCGCCTTCAATAAAGGTGTCGTGTGGGTACACAGATACCGCATATTATGCTAAACAGCTACTAAGTAATTAGACTATAGCTATAAAAATCGAAATCACTCAATAGTAAAGCGAATAAAATTAATAAAAAAAAGGCCAGCATTTTCTAGTTGAGAATTGATGACGCAAATCCTACTTACATAGACGTCATTCTCCGTTGCGGTTGACGATCATAATAAATTAGGTTTAAATGATGATTGCTGATATGTTTAATGATTAGCCAGTTTATTTGGAAGGAGATAAAAAATCGAACTTTATTATGTTGCGCACTTGAGTGAGTAAATAAACACCCAGTAGTAGTGACATTAATGACGTTAAGAGATCAGCTGTATGCAAGTGGTTTTCCGTTTAAGTTAAAATAGTCATTTTGCCTCCTGCTTGTAAACTTAAGTAAATGCTGAAAAGCTTTATATTTTCAAGCGTTTATATACTAGAGATGAACTGAACAGCAATGTTTCAGTGCTCAAAGTTGCTGGTTAAAAATAAAATTATATATTGTCACACTTAGGCAGCTAGTTCATTAAGTAAAGCATTATTTAGTTCGAAATTTTAAATTTTACAGTACCCTGGTATTTTGTTTACCATGTAGGTGAAACAAATCTTTTACTAACATTAAGATGAAAGTATAAGTTCATATGTTTTCGCACCCCGATTTTAATTTTATTGAAGAGAAGAATTTTTCAAAATTGACATTTACAAAATTTCTGTTTGACGTAAAATGGATGATATTTAAAATCAACAGCTGCAGTAGTATTTAAAAAAAGGAGGAACAGGAATACTACATGATGACACATTGGCTGCATCAAACTTGAAACTTATGTTAATCATACGTCATGGTAGACAAAGCGAGCTTTATTAGATTAAGCTCATGGTATATATATAAAAAATAGATTTTATATCGCCTTTATTTTGGTGAGTTGACCATCAAATCTTAAAATCCCAAAAACGCAATTTTCAAATTCGTATATCTAGACTCTAGAGGTTGCGCAAGATCGATGAAGGCATTTTAAATTATAATGTATGGAGGCTTCATCATTTTAGTTTCAATTATAGAAAACATTATCGCATTTCTAGATATGGGACTAATGTGTGGTGGTATCTTTAAAATAATGTCTTGATCTTTAAAGTGTCATTTATCAAATTGCTCAGACTCTATGTAATTTCAAAGTTACAGGTCCTAAAATTTAGTTTTGCATGACAACACAACTGTAATTGATTTATGTGGCTAATTCGTTGATCTAACCGCAAAATACTAAAGAAAATGCAATTCTCTAAAGTAGGGATGTTCAACTTCGTTGCCCAAACGTCGACAGCTAGTAGACTTTCTTATATTTTTTCACGTTTAATTCCGACTGGGTCTCTTGCATATTTTTTTGATAAACGAACCAACACATGTAAGATCAGCAACTACACGGTGGTACGAATGATTGCTCGTTTCATTGCTCACAACCGTGGGAGGCGAAATGGTCAACACTACTCCAAAGGAAGTTTTCAGAGTCATATGTGTGAGTTATATTCCTCAAGTGCACTTGTTTAAGATATAGTATATGATCTTGATTTTAACTTAATCGTTAAGTTTTTACAAAGCAACAGCTTGTTCCTCAATTAATTTCTATATCTTGAAAACTATTCATTGATCTGAAATTATTGACTTAATGACTTTTTTTAATAGAACTTATTATGTTTTAAAATATTTATTTTAATTTCTTATTTGTGATAAGATTAATCATTTAGCCACTGTAATAAACTATTGACGACCCTTGTGATGAAGACTTAAATACAAGAGCTGTAACTTTGAAACTTTTTGAGTTTTACCAACTTTATGAATGACAAATACACATATATATATTCCATAAAAACCTAAGGCTTAAATTAGTAAGTTTCATTTGGGCTGGGTGTACTCGTATATGCTTTTTCTTATATGTACTTCAATATAAAAATTATGGTGTGAATTAGAGTTATAGTACAATACATTCATGTTAACTGCGTAAGTCATTAAAATTCTTATGGTTAACAGTGGTCTATATTTAATGTTGCTCGCTTAAGGCCAGATAGTTTCTTGGACTACAGCTTGTGAACTTTCACTTTTAAGAATTTTTTTTGCGATACAAAATTTTAATGTCGCAATTGCAGCACTAGCGAGAAGTGTATGCTTTGTTAAAGGTTCTGTTGTAAACGTACTGCGTAGTCGTTTTGTATCCAATAAAGTTGACTTGGTGGTATGTATGTTGAATAAAGAGGGTTTGGTTATAATAATTCATATTGATCTTTGCCATTTTTTTTGCCCATTATTTTTTTAAGTCTTTGTCAGATTTACAGAAGAAATAAATTTTTTTAGGATTTGCAAAAATGAAAAGTGTAACTTATCATCATAAAAAGAAGATATCATAATTTTCAAGTCTTGTCAGCACTACTGTAATCAATAAGACACTTAAGTCCTACGTCTTGTGTGTCATGTTGGAGGAAGGATAGTATGCTCGCAAAGTTAATGGCAAGTTTGAAAGCAGAAAGCCTGTTAAGGTCTGACACACGTATGATTGCGGCTGGTCTCATCAGTCGTATACAAGAATGCAGTGTGCTTTTGGAGAGCTATGGTAGGGTTACCAAGTGACCAAGATATATATTGAGGACGTTCACAAAATTTTAACACCTTTGTTGCGTAAAAATTGAAATGAGTTGTTGAGGAAAATGTATAATTTCTAGATCGAGGACACTAAATATCAAACAACATCAAATCAAGGGAATTTAAAGTCAAACAATCTCAAATTGAGGGCATTTACAGGTCTTCGACGACGAAAGGGCATCCGTAAACATTTAATAAAATTCGAGAACTTGTTGTTGAAATCGAGTACGTGACTTATGCTAGTATAGGTATGAGGGCACAGAGTCGTTACCACTATCAGTGAAGCGTACGGTCCATGCTGTAAAATCATAGAGAAAACGATAAGACTTTCTGTAACATATGCATAGGTTTGTATGTACATTAGGGTGGTTCCAAATAGTAAAGTTGCTCCGATCTTCGCTCCCCGGGCACCAAAAGTTTCGTATTGGTGCCAATAAGAATCACGTAAGATTTGGTTCATTTCAGAAAACATTTGATGGGCCCGCGACCGTATTGAAAACTGGAAAATGGTCCTTAATCTATCGAAAATCATTAATATCTCCCCGAAGCTACCTCGTAGAGGGATCAAATATACAATAAGGTCCTATTATTTTTTCTTCTCCAAAATTTTTCCCAAACACACTTACCCCCTATCGCTACCCCTTAGGGGGGCTCCCCTGCAAAAATGACATTTTTGTGAAATTATGAAATTGACTCCCCCCTCTTCTCAGACGCCTCTGGAGAGGTAAAATGTTAGACCATTTTCTATTATTTTTACTCTTTCAAACTTTTCTCTTAACTCACCTATCCCCTATCTGCCACCCTTTTTGGGGTCCCCCTACAATAGCACAACTTATTTCGAAAAATAGTTCATAGCTCCCCCGAAATGACCCGTAGAGGGTTCATATGTATCAGAATGTCCTTTTATATTTTCTTTTCTAACATTTTTCCCGAAGATACTCACCCTCTATCTGCCACCATTTTGGGGGTCCCCGTACTAAAAACACCAAAAATTAGGAAAATTTCCAATATACCTACTAAGCAATATACTAAGAGAACATTTGGCCACCTATTACACCAAAAATTTTCCGCTGAGATGGATTTTCCAGCTTGATAATTGCCCAAGAACATTGATCTCCACTTGTTAAATCTTGGCGGGGCATACAATGCATCAAGGAAGTGACTTAAAATTACTCCAGTATATGCCTGGCAGGCAGCATGCCAAAACGATTCTCAGAATTTATGACACAAAAAGGTTCTCCTACTCATTATTAAGCTAAACAAATAATAAAAAATAGGATTCACACCAAAAATTTAACAATTTCAATTACTTTCTTTCAATTACTGCTTACATAGCAGTGTTGGAGAAACTAGTAATATAAGAATTAGAAAAAAAAATTAATAAATAAATTTTAACAAAAATGGTACGTAGCATAGGAATTACGTAATCATGTGAGCACAAGTGTATATCTACGATATATTTGTTCACAATGGGTACTTACAATATTTGTAAGTTACAATAATGGCCTCTCAAAGGATGAAGTAGAACAAGAGAATAGCTCTTAGTTATTTTTTTTTTTAAATTAATGGTGTTACCACAAAATTTCATTTAAAAAGATTTCCTTTGATTTCCTTAATAAAAATCGCCTCAGTGTTAGCAACACTTTTACTTTCTACAACTTTAATATTGAAATATGTACAAATGTACGTAAATACATACGTCCAAAATTGTTTTCCGCTTCTAAGAGAACCAACTGTACACTAGTGAAAAACTGTACACAGCATAAGCACTAGCGATAGAAATGGGAGAGAAAAAACTACAATAACCAAAAAGTAAACAAAAATCAAAATTTTTAGTAAGTCAGCAAGAAAGAAATCAAAAGTAAAAAGTAAATTAACATTTTTTGCCGAATTGCGCATGATCGAAGTGCGCGCTAAACACAGCTTAACGTCAACTTGCGCCTCATTTTGAATTCCACTTCCGGTTTTGTTTTTTCTTTTATTTTTTGCCATTGAAACCAGAAATAAAATCAACTTAATAAAATCAAAAATGTTTTCACTCAACGCCATGCAAATTACGCGCAAATTTAAACACATAGTTCCCGCTGCCAAGAACATAAAATACAAAAACTACAACAACAATAACAACAACCATAACATAAAAAATAAAGAAATAACTCGAAAATTCACTCACCATCCACAATTCATTTCAAATGAAAACACGTGGTTTTCAAGTTCATCGCTTAGCGAACAACTAAATCAGAAAACAAAAAAAGAAAGAAAAAAGTTTATGAAATGAGCAAATGATGAATAGAAGAAGAAGACATGGCTGAAGCGTAAATACTAAAAAGTTGGCGCTCGATCTGGCACTGAAACAACGGTCGGCGTGGAACCTTCTGTGGATACTAATCCGAGGTTTATTTGATATGATGTACGTAATACATAGGGCCAACGTTGTGTTCGGTACTTAACGCATCGAGACGAGTGTGTGGGCTATCAACATCATAATAAAACCTAACCTTTCCTAATACGAATTTGCTATACGAACGAACGAGTGAATGATGTGAGAGTGTGTGTGTGTGTGTGATCCGAAGACGTCAAACTAACTAAATAAGTAGCAAACAAAAGAGAACTAAAGTATTGCGTCGTTGCTATTTGAAAGCTAAATATACTATATCAAAAAATGGGAACAGTCTTGCCATCAGTCCAGGGAAATGTGTATCCTCTAGGTAGAAACTTGTTTCTCGCTCCCCAGATACGAAAAAACGCAAATGCTTATTTCAATATAAAAACTTCCTTTTACTATATTTCTTATTGACAAATTAATGCAATTTGAAATTTTTAGATGCCATAAAGAAGTATAACTATTCCTAGTTCATATTTTTATTGTTCGCCTATTTAAGGAAACCTACTATGTATAGTATTATAACATTGCTTATAATAAGTCTAAATTATAAGTACAATGTAGGAAAGAACTAGCTAGGCTGGTGCGACATAGCTCTTGTACGAATTTCAAGGCACAGGAACATTGAGGGTAATGAAAAGGCTGATGAATGAACAGGGCATTGTTGCTTTCCTGACGAAACCGGAGCCTTGGGGTTTGGCGACAATGTTCCACGCATATCGTTAGCTGAAATGTTAGAAGATTTAGCTTTGGACTGAGCTAATGATTAAATGGGTGATGAAGAAACGACAGAGAACTAACTTTAAGATAAGCAACAGATAGGAGTTGACTTTACTATACAGTGTGCACAATCCACTCGGAATAGTTTGGAAAAAAAATTTATTGCTTTTTCTTTCCGATGCATATTCTATATTAATTCTAAAACCACTGACCTACTGTTTAAGAGCCGCAGATGATTTCTTACACTGGGAAAAGGATGATTTTAACATATTTCTTTGATCATTAATAAACGGGATTTTAAAAACATTGCATAGCGTTTTCGACAGTCTAATTTTTTGGAACAAAATTCATAACAGAAAAATCATTATTCAGTCTTAAACATATTTATAAAGCTCAATTTATTTTCTTTAAAATGATATAACATTTAAACAAAAATTTTTCACATTAGCCCTTTCTAACCGAAAAAATTTTAGTTTTTCTGAGAATTTTATGCTCTAACTTGCCGAAAATGCATCAAAAAGCTCTAAATTGTTGGTAAATATTGTAGACATTGAACAGACGAACAAAACCTCAGCACCAGATGCAATAAAACTCAGTTTGCTTACTAGATATATCGAAAAAATCACATGAATCTAGGCGCAAAATTCAAAAGGTCATTTCTCGAAAATTTGAGCCAACTTGAACAAACTGAGCCAAATGTTTTCTTATTTTGGCCTATATTTTCACCCCGCAGCGTTAGATCCGAGTAGACTTTTGGAAAAAAAAAAAAGGTTGTTTCACAGTGCAATTGAAGAGCTATGAAGTTCAACATCATTTTCAGGTAATATCCTAATACTTTAAATCCATTTCTAAACACAGGCTTGTCAATTCACATTATGCCACACGACATAAAAAAGTTGCTTAAACTTCATTTCAAATCGGACGTATACTACTCGCCACTGCTGAAACAAGTAAAATTTAACACTCTTAATATGAACCCCGAAACGCTAATCACCATTACCTGCTACAATATTTTATTACTTTCCAGATTATCCAAAGTTTAATAAATAACGTCACGATGGCTAAACTGAAACCGCCGTACTATACAATGCTCGTATAAGTACACAGAGTACCTAATGAGCAAACTAAGCAACTTTTGCACCTTTCGTACTCACAGTACATACAGCATAGTTCACAAAAGAGCAACAACAGCTGTGGACAAAACGTTAACACTCATACCATCCATTAAGCTCTAATGCGTGAAATTGTTGCTCTCTCATCAATGCATTCATTTACGACTACGCTCACTTTGCTCCACTATATATAGTGGTATGCGTTGCATATGTAGGTGAAGCATGCGCTTAACGAATTGAAACAACCCATAAACTAGAGCAATGCGTAACTCCTGTTGCTCCCACAATAAGAACAACAATTTAAGGTAAATGCGGTTAAAAATTTCTTAAGACGAACCCATACTCGGAGTATGCAAGCACTTGCCTACTTCTCCAAACGAATCATCCCCAACCCCCCCACCCCCCAACATGTTGTGCTACAGACATTAAAAGTACAACTAAGTTTCGTCTACTCAAACGTGCTATGTCAGAAAGAGATGTACTATACTCAGTTTTTCCTTATCGTCATCCCTCCAACCCATAAGGACAGGTTAAAGAAATTCCATCATCATCATTATCATCGTTTTGGTTTGGTTTGATTTGGTATCCTTATTATTGCCGTCGGCTTTCTTCGTCTCGATGTGTTTTTAACAATTTGTTAGGCTCACACTTGGTTTGACACTTGCGTGCTGTTATATACCGTTATATGGAGCTCAGCTGTTTGTGGGAGTTGACCAATTGCCATTGCTGGATTCTGCGCAAGATATCCCGATATTTTATAGGCTACTCCTTGTCTTTAATTGGAGGATTTGTTCGTTAGCGTGCGATTGGAAATCGAATTGAATTTTGTTGTAGGGAGCTCAACAAACACGCTAGAGTTGCATTCAGTGGGGCTTGTGCCACCGACAGCGAATGTGGTAGATGCCAATGCCTTGAGGATATAGCGTTAATGGTTAGCTACTACCGTTGTCTCAAACATGAAGAGGCAGGCGTTGAAAGAAGGTTGACACGAACATTTTCCGATTGCTTTACAAAATTGAAATGATTTCTTTTTATGATAAGTGTCTTTTAGAGGATTATGTAGCTTTTGTCTTTAAAGTTATTAAAATTGAAATAATCTGTTTGACTATCAAGCGCTTCTTCTAACCAACATATTTTTAGTCACCGTGGGCGAAGAAATATAAATAAAATGGAATGAAATACATAATTTCTTTTGAAGTGGAAGACACGTTTCATACGAAAATTTGCATTGTGTATAAACTGTATTCTGGGCGTAGGGGTTTCTTTGCGCCTCTTTCATTAAATGTTAAATAGAAAATGTTATAAAAACTTGTAAGATTCGTGTAAATTTAGAAATTATATTTTTTTTTAACAAACAGGACAGGACAAAAGATGAAAAATTTTTTACTGGTGATTGGCAACTTATGCTTCGACAAGTTGCGTATAAATTTATATCTATGTATTGTATTATTGATTCCATCGCTATACTGACATCATGTCAAGTCAGTGGCATGCCCTGTCCCCAGTAAACCTAACTTATAAACGATGAACAATATCTGACTCGATAATAATATTTCCTTTAGTCGAAAAACAAAAAGTTCGTAACAAATAATTTCGAAAATTAAGCCGATCAACGATGCCATAGCTAGTTAATCCTCAAACTATGCTTCGGAACTATATAATTTCGCCCGCCTTATAATTCAACCGTCAATACAGATGATTTTTGTAAATAAAAATCAGCGTGTAAATTGCTGACTTAGAGCGCCAGCGAGAATCTCTAAATTCATTTATTGACGAAGCATTTTTTTTATGTTGCTAACGTGTCACGATGCAAGACAAGAACTGATTGGTAGGACAAGATTTTCAGCAGCAGGAAAAATTGAATAGATACATTACAGTCTTACCTCAGTTGTCCTTAACGTACATGTACATCTCTAAGTAAAATTTAAACCTTTTTTCATCATTCATTATCTCGTTTTTGTCGCTGAGTCTGGATCTAGAGTTCATTTTGATCTATCACTCCTAATTTTTGAGATAAATCAGGTCAAAACCACTAGCTTTGATCAGTTTCGTGCACTTGTATTAAGGACACCAATTCATTCCGAACATTTTTGAGCACACAAATTTTAAACTTGAAACTTTCTCAACTCACCTCTCAATCGTCCTATCTCCATTGTTCTATCTTTAACTCTATTTCTCTTTCAACCTCACATTTTTATTCTTCTAATACTATACTTTTTTCCCCTTTATGTTGATATTACTGTCCCTTTCATGTACGAATCCTTATTTTTTTTATGTTCATTAGAATAAAGTACAACACTCACGTGTCCAAACGAACTGACTATGCCCAGACTATACTTGTGTCACCATGCCTGACTATAACTCACAATTTACTTGAGGAACTTCCTGAAATGAAAAAATTTAACTTTGCTTCCACGTTGAGATCATCTACCGGAGATGCATAAATTCAAACCTGCCCACGGATATGCATTTGTACGCAATTTTATAACGTTCGCTCATAAAAATTTTAATGTGATTATTTTAGGTTTTCAATTTTATGTGCCTCACCAACTTCTCCAATTCCGTTAATTTTTTGACCGGGAATTGGCTCTGCCACTTTGTATTTTAATAGAAAGTTTTATTAAGGTATCACGCCTTTAAAAATTTAAATTTAAATACATATATGTATTCTATTTTTAACAACAACTGTGAAAATGCATTTCTTAAAGTCTTAAGTATCTACGACTTTTGTAATGATTCTAATCAGTTAGTCAATTAAAAGCAACCCTCAGATATAAAGTTCAAATAAACCTATTGAGACTATAAAAAATAGCGAGGAAAAATTGGTTATGAAACCCTATGTCTCACTGCATACCACAAACACTTTTCTTTAAGCAAAACCTGCTCTTAGTTTATGGAAACTAACTGAATTACTAAAAGTTTGCCTTAGACAAATTTAGTTATTTATACATACATATGTATGTACATTGTACATATAATATATTCCTATTTTACAATATGAACAGTCTGTTCCAAGTCGTGCTCCTCAGTCAGTCAGTACAGAGAATTTTATAAATATATTTATACATATTTTATTTTATAGATTGCTATATATGTATGAAACTCATAAAAATTAACACGTGGATTTTTGTTCTCCTACGCAAACAAAAGTGACGATCAATATACCAGAAACCATTTTTCAACTTTGAATATTAGTAAAGTTTTTATATCTGAGTGAATTTTTTTATATCAATCAACTGATGAAATTGATATGACGTACTATATTTTATTTGACTGTATCAAGTTTATGACTTTGATTTAACACCATCAAATAGCAGTGGCAAAGGGAATAATAGAGCATCTGAAACGTCTGACCTTTAATACACTTTGCACATGCAAATTCATCATTTTTATGCAACATAAAAATCGAAGCAATAAAAAAAGGGGGAAATAATTTGATGTCACGTCATAAAAGAACACATACGAGACGTAAAGGAGCAGTCGTCATATGTCAATCATTTAATCTAAGATGCACGAAAGAAGACCGAATGGGTTAATGATACGTTTGGGTTTAATAAATAGTTTTATACTTATAGTTTTAGTTGAAGTAAATTAATTAAATTGAAATGTGAAGTTATATCAAATGAATAAAATGTTATTCGCTGAGATGTTTATGTAAATACTGGAAGGCATTGTTTGACGAATTGAAAGGAGTTAATAACTTGGTACTGGCCTGGTTAATGATTTACCATAAACCAAACGGCATTTGTTGAACTAAAAATTTTCAAAATTTATGAAAAATATAATATTAATTTTTAATATATGTTTTATCTCAGTATATATTAATCTGAATGCACAATTTTTCCTCTCATTTTGGCAAACCATGCCTCATATGTACATATATTAAAATATACATTCTCTTTGAAACATTTTAGAGCTATTTACTTAATGTTTTAATAGATAAACAAAATAAAGTAAAATTGGAAAAATTGGAATCATTTTAGCTATTTGACGATAAAGTTTTTATCATAAAAGTTATCTGATCCCAAGAATACATATTACCACAGATTAGCGATAGCTAAGCAAAAAACGCTCAGCATACCCTTGCAACATTGTGAACGCTCCCTACCACTTACATATCTACATCATTTTTTTTATCTCAAAAACTTCTTTGGTGAAAAATTTTTAAAACTTTTCACATTTATGCTAAACATTTTCGATAAATCGCTGCTGGAAGTTACAACAATTTATTGTGACACTTTACCGTGCTATAACCAGTTATCTACAAACAAAAAAAAAAAACTTTTTATATGAAATTTAAAAAAAAAAATAAAACTAAATGCATTCTGGTCGGTAACTCGATCAAGATATGCCACCATACCTACCACATAAACAATATTCCCTGCTTGTGTGCAACCAAGCGAACTTAAAGTTCAAAATGCAAAACTTAATTTAATGTAAAAAACAAAAGTTTTAAATTTTTTTTTTCAAAGAAGCAAAAAAGAAGATTCTCCAAAAAAATTAAGGAATATTTTGTGCCCATTACTCTTAATAAAATTGTGGACAAAACTTTTACGGAAGTGTATGCAACAAAGAAAAAATTCCAAAAAACTGTCAAACGAAGTGATGTAGAGTGACCACTTGTCTCAATTTAATGCATACAAGGGATTACAGAAATATAGCTCGATATCTTTTCTATAACATTTCTACCCCAACTACAGTTTACATAAAAAAAACTTTCTGCGAACTTCCGCCATGCAGAACACTTTACAGTTCTTCTTGCACTAGAACAAACAATTCTTTTTTTATTGATATACAGTGGAACCTCTATAAGTCGAACCTCGATAAGTCGAAAACCTCCCAAACTCGAAAATATGCTGTGTTTCCTTCCCTTCAAGCCCCAAAACCTCCGTTGCTTGAAATCTGAAGAAATCTGGAAATAATAAGTGAGTCCATACTAGTAAATTCTATACATATTTTCTCTCTATAACTCGACAAAATAAATTTGACCTCTGCATCTCGAAAGTAAAGAAATAAAATACCGACTTTAAGAATACATAATGTTATTTAACTTGCAAATAAAAATGTTTAATACCTCTATAACTAGGATATTTATTTATTTCACCTCTCTAACTCAAGGAATATTTTGGAAGGAAGGAATATATTACAATACCTGAAGTGTCTTCAAATCGAAAGAATGGCCTGATCAAATTAATAAAACATAAACTCTGTCAGCTTCTACAATTATGTATTTCGCGCATAACCTTTGATACGAAGTCAAGTTGTTGCACTAGACCACACACGATAACCAAATGAACTCTAATTTAAAATTTAGCCTCTCAAGCATGAATATCTTTATCTCAGGACTTAAACCGTTTATCATATGGTCACCTTAAAAATTAGAATTCCACTGACATAACACCCACACAGTACCCCCGACCAGTCCGTTTCTTGCCTGATAGCAGCAAATGGACATCAACAGCTTCGGCCGCCAGTGTGTCGTCCGACTATCAACGGATGTAAAACTGCGTCTTCTGGCAGCTCACAGTTTCAAGTTTTCAAGGAATTCACGCAAAGGAAGCGCTAAAGTTTTTTTCTTTTTTTTTCGTCTTGCAAATGAGAAAGGATGCTGCGATGAGCTTAACATGATTTTTTTAGTTTTAGTTTCACGGCACATACAGCTTACATAAACCCCACCCCACCATAGTTTTTCGCTTTTAAAAGACGAACAGCAGAAGACAAGTTTAAAGTGAACGCTTAAGAATCAAAAATTGTGGCAAAACGAAAAGAAAAAGTTCGAAAATTTTGAAAAAGAAAGAATTTCACACAGGAGCAAACTTTAAGGATATAAATTATCGTTTGTGTGATACCTTTGGCACTTTTTTTTTTTCTTTTGCCTGTTTTGTTTTCAGCCATGAAAGAAGATTGGCGCCAAAGGGCTGACTTGTAAAAATGTGTGTTGGTGTGTAACATGATGCTTTACATCAATACAGCACACATGCACACACAACACAAACGACAAAATACAGATACAGTTTCCAATAAATGAAACTATAGTATCATGCATATGGCAGAGATACAAAGTAACGACAATCGCTGAGCTTCTGTTGTACCTTGTATACCTTGATGATGCTAAATGTAATGGATTTTATAGCCATTTAGTCGCAGTGCTTTCGTACGAATGCATGGAGTGGGGTAGCGCTGGCAAAGAAAAAGTTGATTTAGAGATCGTAAAAATATTTCAAACTTAATTGATTGCTTTTTCTAGATTTTGAGAGAGGCGTCACTTTAATGTGATAACTGGTTTTTAGCATATCAATTTAATGAGCCAACTATAATAACTTATTTTTTTTAATTTTTTTTTTTTTTTGATATCCATACTCTCATATTTTTATTCAAATGTCCACAGAAAAGTTCCGAGTAGCTTTAGCTTTTTAAGAAGCAAATCGTATAGCTAAATCGTATTTCTAATTATATTATATATAAATGTTTTTATCTAACAATGTTTAATGTTTTCACAGAACTTACAGTTATCATCAAGACCATAGTTTGCGTCAAAATCATATACAAATGTTCACATGTAGGTTCAATACTAAGTCCAATTTTTCGATATGAAAATTATTTTTTTGAGAAAAATCCTTTTTTCTTAAACTGGGCGAATACTCGCATATTTTCTTATGAATATTGTACTTGAAACGAGTTAGTTTAAAATATTTCTTAAGAAAAACTTCACAAAATCAAAGGATATTTTTTTCTAACGAGTTGTAAGCATCTGTTTTTTTTTTTAAATAATAAAAAATTAATAATATAAAATGTGAGCTTTGAATAAAAGATGAATCAAAAATCAAAATTAAATTAGAAACTATAAACGATACTATAAACAGACCCGGATTTACCATGCAGGCACAGTAGGCACGGAAGGTATGGCGGGAAATATTGGTGGAAACATTGAACAATTTTTTTATTCGTATAGGGTACGGTTTTTTACATACCGAACACTTTTCGGACGACGCATTTTTGATTTGTCTGAAAATTTTTATGTGGGTTCTGTATCGAAAAAGAAGAGATACATATTCGAGGATTTTGAAAAAAAAAAAAAATTTTTCAAAATAGAGCGAAGTCAAATTTTGAAAACTTCGTGATTTTTGGCTTGGAAGCTCACTTTCATAAATTCATAACTCCGGTTTTGTTAAAGCTAGAAAATTGATTTTAAAATCATTTTAAAGCTAAGAAAATTATCTTTAATAAAAAAATATTTATTTTTAAATTATTAACAAATTAATATTGTTATAAACAATTAAATGATTTAAATTGATTTTTATGAATTTCCCCCACGCTGTATCAAATTTTTAATATAATTCGCTTTACTTTGAAAAAAAAATAAAATTTTTTCAAAATCCTAGAATACGTATCTCTTCTTTTTCGACACAGAACCCATAAAAAAATTTTCAGCGAAATCAAAAATGTGTCGGTCAATTTTTGTCAAAATTCGTTCGGTTTGTAAAAGACTGTCCCATAGATTGGCGTCTTATCAAAATGATCATAAATTTATAATAAAAAATATGTATTGCATTGAAATAGTAATTTAGGTCTTACGCAGAAATCATTAAAAAAATCTCAAAAATATTCTACTGTGCTCTAGAAACATAAGTAGGAAATCAATAAAAGTTGCATTTTATTGATTGAAAAACATTTCGTACAAAATTAATTCACCATTGAAGAAGGGGGGGGGGGGGGGGGCAATTTTTTAACTGCCTAGGCGAGGCAAGTTTCTAAATCCGGGCTTGACTATAAAGAATCTCATACAGAATCTTCGTTGAAGCCGGAGATAAAATAGTTGATAGGTATTCGGCCAGGTGAGACGTTTGGTTTGTGCTCTGTAATAACTTCTGTAAAAGTTTCTCCTCCTGCGGCATACACATGTAGAAGGAGAAAGTTGTTATTTATTGTATATGGTTTTTAATGTAATATATATTTTATAGCTTATCCGTATAATATATTTTAAATATAAATTATAATTTTTTTTTACACAAACTTTCTTACCAAAAAAAAAAATTTTACATAAAAATTTTCTACAAATTTTATAGAAAATAAAATTTTGCTTTTGAAACCGTGTTCTTAAAAACATACAGCGCTCTGCTCGCGTAGCAATAATTTAATTCGAAATAAGCCAGCCAGGGTGCATCATTGAAAACTCCACTCTCCCGTTGCAAACTTCTACGTTGGATGTGCGGAAAATAGTATTTTGTAAAGTAGTCCTCAGCTACTTCTTTCTAATTTTTACCAATATATGGTATATTTTATAGTATTTTCTTTAATGCGTATTGACCCATTTAATAATGGTGTATCATATTATTTGCAGTCTTCTACATAAAATTGTATTATTGCCAAAAAATCAATTCAATCGCATCGTAAAACTACATGAATTACCCACTAATTAAATCATTTCCACAGCAACAGTGCTTTTGTCTCGATTTCTTTTCATTTTTTCATCAATTTTATTTCTTGCGGAAAACTTTGTTATATTGCACACTACTTACGCTTCCCTCTTTTACTAATTGTAAATATCAAATGTCAAAACATGGTTTTTAGCTACTTTGCGAAACGCACGTTTTTTCTTTTTTTTTGGCAAAAATTCAATACTCATACTTCAATGTATGTAGGTTTGTTTGTATTTATAGTAAATGGACCAGCGATTCAATTAGGTTAATGTATTCGAAAATATTCGTATTGTATTGAAAATCTTTTATACTGATTGAAGAATTATGTCCATGAACTGTTGAGTCAATCGCGCGCATTGGTAAATTGAGCAGTTTTGTGCAGTATCAGCTTACAGCTATAATACGTCCGTTAACGTTTTCACAGACATCTGCATATATATATGTACTGTGGAACCTCTTTAAATCGAACTTCGATAAGTCGAAAACCTCCCAAACTCGAAAAAATGTTGTTTTCCCTTCCCTTCAAGCCCCAAAACCTCCATTGCTCGAAATCTGACCCCTCTATAAGTCGAAATAATTAGTGAGTCCCAACAAGTAAATTCAGTACATATTTTCCCTCTATAACTCGAAAAAATAAATTTAACTCTCGAACATACCATTGTTTGATTTTACAACCTTTACAACTCGATTATTTGAAACGAATTACCTCTATAGCTCAAAAAAAATAAGATACCGAATTTATGAATATGACGACAATGTACATCATTGTTTTTTAGAAATCAATATAAAAGACTAAATGTACTATATGTACAATAAACCAATTCTATGAAATGATAGAGGAATTTATGAACACGTGATTTCATTTGAACTTATGCGAAGTTACTTTACTGTCGAAGTCGAAGTCCTCCATAAGTCGAAAACTCTATAGCTCGAATTTTTGGCGTTTCCCTTCAAGTTCGACTTACAGAGGTTCTACTGTAGTAAGTGCGCTCACTATTAAAGTACGTTAACGTCTTATCAACGAGTGGTAATTAGTGATAATGACAGCAAACTCTACTGACCTGTACTTGAATAAATGCCGCGCGTGGCAAGACTTGTTTTGTTTTAAACTATGGAGCAATATGGATGATATGAATGCAAAGCACAGATTTTCGCATTAGGTTAATCTGTTTGCAAAGCAAGTTCACTAATTCGTTGGCTACAAATATTTTCATTTGGCACTCGTGTGCATAATTCTGACATGCTTTGCATATCAAGTCACTTTAATTTATAAGTAAGACCACAGACTCAACAGTTTTTATTCATTATTTAATTGTTAAAATTTACATAGTACTATCAATTTTATAGTATAGTAGAAATTGTATGCAAATGACTCAATCTATTTGGTTAAAGAGGGACAGTTTCAAAAATTGAACACTTAACTGTTTGGCACGGTCAGTGCTGGAAGTGGCCGCTAATATTAGAACAAAGTCGTACAAAAAAGACAACATTTTAAAATGAAGTATATTAAGTCGTTTAACAGCAGAATATGAGCTTCCGCGCGATTGAAACCAACGTATCGGTGATTGAAATAACACTCTTACGGAAACTGGTAATAGATTTCAAACAAGATCGTACCAGCATTGCATATGTAGAATGGGAAGGACGTGCAAAAAGCGCTACTTCTCAAGAAGTGGTTGTCCAAGTACAGGATGAATTAGCTGAAGACATATAAAGTTGTTCACACGGTGCAGTACGAGAGATCTTGACTTATGTCTTGAGATGAATGAGACTTGGGTTAACCACTAACATCTGAGTGGACTGAGTTCGATTTTTCCGCTCCAAGGCTGGAAGGGGTTAAAATATTCTAAACAGGCTATGGCATACATTTTTTCTGCAAGGTCAAAGGAACTTTATTGATCGACTACCTCGAAAGTGCGTGGATATTATTGCAACCTTTTAAGCCAGCTAAATGTAAAACATTGTGAAAAAAGATCTGCAAATGTGCTTTAACCGGCTATAACCATTGACGAATTGTTGGAACATTTATCCTATTCATCTGATCTGTCTCCTACTGACATCCATCTATTCCCACATCTCAAGAAATTTCTCCGTAGAAAGCATTTTTCATCGAATGTGGAAGCAATTGCAGCTATAGAGGAGTGCTTTGAAGTCATTTCGGAAAACCACTCCCGCCGCCCTTAAAGAGTTTCCTTTCCAATCAATTTGGAAATGTCAAACAAAGCTTATGGACATAATCAGAGGCAACCCCGACCCTTTCTGATCCCATTTCTGAGAAAAATTTGTTGGGGAATGATCGAAAGGTTTTGTACATGATCTGATGCGCCTCAGACCTGCTTAAGAGGCATTTTAAATTTGTTTACGAAAACTAATCTATTAAATCAATCAAGCGGGAAAGATCAAACAGAATTTTTGGACCTAATGAACAACATTTTATAGACTAGCATCGATGTTTATATATATTCCAACATTTTTCGATGTTATCAACATTTTTAATTTTTGTTTTTTTTTTTTCAAAATGTTTCGGATTTATCAAAATTTTGCAAATTTTTCAAAATTTTTTCTTTTTTATACTAATATAACGAAACGTCTGCACTGTTGTTTAGGCGCAGGCGTCAATAACCCTTACTCCACCACTGTTATCTTTAGTCTTTGAACGTTCATTTCTAAAGAAATGTTAAGCATTTGCTGATATCTTTGAGTCAGATTAACTTCTTCCAAAATAAGGTTTCAGATGTGTTTTCGTATGTAAATATCTTAAAAATTTGCAGTTGTTTATAGCGGGAAGAAGCAATTTCGCTGTTGATCGAGTGGTCAGATTTCCTTTTGAAGAGTCTTCTAATGTATTCATGATTTCAGTTCCGCAGTTCTCCGGAAACATCTTGAAAATGATTTGGTTTCTTATTAACATTATACTCAATATTTTTCCGCATTTTAATAATATATTTTAATTTTGTGTATAATCACATTCAAATGAAGGTAATCAATATTATGATTTTCTTTCAAAGTGACGTAATACATATCGCTCATTTACTTCAAGAGAGGCATAACTCAAAAAACATAAAGTAGGAGAAAAACGCATTTGAAGTTTTCAATAAGTTACTTTTTATATGAGAATTCAAAAAAGTATGTTTACATAAATTCTTCTCACAAGGTAAGTTTATAAGATATCCATCTGAGTTTTTGACACAAAATAAAACATGAAATGGAAAATATTTCTGCATCATTAACTCAAAAATTACGTTTTTTGAGTTATGCCACTCTTGAAGTAAATGAGCGATATATAAATGGCTAGAATAACTTGTATAGAACAGAACAGTCAATAACGTTTTTTTTTTTAAACTTAATTTTACGTAATTATATTTTGCATTCTTCGAAAGTTAGTGGGTCCACTCCCCTTGGTGAGATCTGGCGGGACCCCTCCCCTCCCTTCCGTGAGATTCAAATTATAATTTTTAATGTGAATTCTATGCATTAAAAAGTTGACGTGAGGTTTTCCTAGACTCCCTCTTTCCCCTTGGTGAGATTTTTCCGGACCACCTCCCCCCCCCCCCCTATTTTGACTCACGTAATTAATGGACGTCCCCTTAAACTATTTTGCGCAAATAATCATGGATGTATTATTATACATTTGGCAGCAACATTTAGCTATTAAGAGCGTAACTCTAATTTTTCGCTGAAACTTGAATTTTATGATAAGAAATTATAAAAATATTAAAACAATAACTTAGCGTGAAAAAAGAGATAGAAGAGAAAGAAGAAAAAATGATATCAGTAACTAAATAAAAGTTCAATGAAATGACGAGGTGGCCGAGTGGTTAAGGCGTTGGACTGCTAATCCAATGTGCTCTGCACGCGTGGGTTCGAATCCCATCCTCGTCGATTGCCTATTTTGTTCAATAATTTTTTTTTTTTTTTTATTTTTAATCGCAATTTAATATTCTTAAATAATATATGAATTTTTAAATTTTTTTTTTACTCTTGAATGATTTTTTGAAGATATTAAATTTTTATTTACATTCTTGCAAGTCTAAGATAACTCCCACAATATATGTTTATTGTAATTTTAGGTTTCTTTTCATTTTCTTTTTTAAGTTTATTGTGCAATTGAAAGCTGCTCTCCATCAATACTCTGTCGTCCTTTCAATCGTTGGAAGTGCGCTCCATTGGCTAAATTCACATACAAACAACAAACAAATATACATACGTGCAGATATGATGGCACTTATACAAATGTAATCATAAAAGAATGCAGTGGCGTATGCTTCTATCAGATTCCACAAACAGCTTATACCACTTGTACAAAGAGCCGCAGGATTGAACTTCAATATTAAGTTGGCAGAGCAACAACGCCTATCAGAATCACTCCATGTGAGTTACGTGATTTTTCATGTTTTCAGAAAATCGGCTACAGCTTTCATAAAAATCACGGTGCAGGGTTACATCCAATCATTTTAACAAAAATTAAAAAAAAATTTCTTAAAATTGGTATTCTACAAGTTGTATTATTCTTAGTTCTAAAGGGCCTTCCAACGACTTTTAGTATCATATGATTTTATTTAAAATCGGAAACTGCAGCACTTTAAACTATTTCCAACAATTTTAGACATTTCATTTCACAAGCGTACCTTCAACAATTTTCGACCGAGGCGAGAAACAATCAGTCGTCCCTCACCATACTTTGTAAATAAATTTTTGGTATGAAATTGTATTTTACTATACAATACATATGATGTCAAATCAGTGGAGAGTAGCGATGACATCGGATGAATGATGTAAATTTGGCTATGTACTCAGGAAAAAAGTTTCAATTGCAAAAAATAAATAAAAACATACTAAAGAAAAAGTGTAGTCGATTTCATAAAATTTTCAAGTTTTAATCGATTAATTAAAACAAATTTTTAAAATCATTTGCACATCTCAATGAATATCGATGACCCCCAAGACATTGTGCCTGAGGCGACAGCTCTCTTCTTCCCCAAAAAAATATGAATATATGAATACCATATTTTAGTTATCAACAATAGTTCTAGCTGATGAGGTTCGGGGGGGCTAGTTAAGTCACCCAATAGCTCCTATATTAATATTGGGCTGAACAAGGGACATGCATTTTAGACAAGAAAGGACGACTTTAGTATATTCTTAACTAATTTCATATGTTCTGTTGTTGGAACGATAAATCACTTATTTTTTCTGTTAACTTTTACGCGTAGTTATCAAATATGATTTAGCCACACTGAAAGAAATACGGTTTGCTTTAAAAGGGAGTCAAAATTGCGCCCAGAAGGCTTTTTTGTCATGTCCGTTTCCATCTTCAAGTAATGGTGCCTCCTTGCGCTCTGAGCCCTGGGCCAACCATCTGAAATATTTTGAGTTACAAATTAATAAATAATAAATCTTAAAAAATAAGGGAAGATAATGATTAAAAATTCAAAAGAGTAGAAATTTTTACTGTTTATCGACTTGAAAACGTTGGAAAAGTTTCAAAAAAATCAAAATTGAGCTTCTCTTTTATCCCATATTTTTGTAATGTTGTGAAAAACTATCAAAAATTTACGATTCCAACCAAAATTGATACTTAGGTTCAGTTAAACGGTTTTTCACCTTAAAATGCATACAATTTTTGTGCTCATTTGAGAAGAGACGATAAACCCAATTTTTTTTTCTTTTATAACTTCTCCTTCAAAAATTTTCTGGTTGCGCCACTGAATGCATTTACTCACAATTCATATATATTCGTAAGAGATTCTGCATAAGAGATTTTCTTTTTTTTTGGGATTTCTTTGTATGAATCAGTGAAATTTGTAACAGCTTTAGCAGTTTTCCACAATTGACTCTTTGGCCAACGTGCGAAATCATATTTCAAAATTATTCAAAACTCTGCTATACAGGGCAATTTCAAAATAAATTATTTTACATATTTGTTGAGTTTTTTATTTTAAAAGAACTTTGAACATTTCAACCAGTATCCTATAAAATTTTACTTTTCCCAATGTCTCTGGATCGAGAAGCTTTGACGGAAAAGTGTAGAAATATAATTTTTAGAATATTTCTATTTCTGACAAAAATTATAAGCAAATGAGACGTGCTACGAACAATATACTTATTATGTTTTTATGGGCTATGACAGAGTAGATCCTTATGCACATTGCGGAATTTCAATTAATTAATTCCAACGAAATTTTAATGGAAAATTATTTTTCAACACCTAAACACTTCAAGTATCGTTAGAAGAGTATAAAAAAACTTAGTTCATGGACTCTGATTAAGTCGTGGCTTAGCACATTATCGAAAAATGACAATGCCAGGTTGTGATCCAATTAAAAATTGTGTCAGCTGATTTGAATGAAAGCGGATTATGTTGTTCGTTTATAAAAATTTTACTTAAATATATTTTATTTAAGAAACTCTACATCCTGTATAGCTAAAACCTCCAAGTGTCTTTAAGAACTAGAGAGATAGTCTTACACAAAAACCAATCTCTATACCATTTACATGTGCAGCTTCTCCAATAATGAATCAAATGGAAAGCGATAAAAATAAATTTCATCACATCGCATCATATCGAACTGAAGACAAAAAATAAAAAAATTTGAAATTGAAATCCATATTCTCCGAGTGACATTTGGCAACGCGAATATTTCTTTTTTTTATCTTATCTATGGTCTTATACCACACCAAATCCATTTAAGGCATAGTGGATACATATGTATGTATGTATGTATGTATAGGTTCGTCTGAATATTTTGCATATGGGTATGGAGACATAATACATATGAGCGTACGTAATGAGACATAAGTCATACCACTGTACTACTTAATATACCCCACATAGACACCCACAAATATCTGCAACGAAATTTCACTTCTTTTTTGCATAATTTAACCATAACCAATTCATCCGCGAAGGATGAGTAATTTTTGCTGGTAAATCGCATAGAATAAGGCTGCGCACGAATATAAAAGGGTGACACTGGTGGCTGAGAGAGGGTAACTGTGTAGAGTGAGTCAAGTTAAAGGTCAAATTCTAATTTTTTTAAGTAAAATTAACTTGAATTTAAGATAAAGGTATTAAAGCATAGTGTGTAGGTAGTCATACAAAAAAAATTATAACTCATACTATTCGATGAGCGTTTAATGTGTTTTTGTTGTAAGTAAAGTGTCACACCCCGTTGACCAATCCCGCATGCAATTTGCTAGTTTCACTAATTTTTGCGCTCTCATTTACCTAAGTCTTGGGGTAAAGGAAAAATATTTAATCACGGGAACCCAAGAAATATATTTTCAGCCTCCTTTGCATTTCTAAGCCAATATGTCTTAGTGATCTGACCAGACTTAAAAGTTGAAAACAAGGAGTTAACGGCCTTCCCAAAATAAAATAATGTTTCCCTAAAATGGTAAAAAATTTAATTTAATTTGAGAAAAAGTTGATGACTGTTTTTTTTTGTTTGGTCAGCAATATTAAAATAGTTCATATAAAAATCTTTGTGACGTTTTTCTTTTAGTCAATATTAAAAAATGTTTTTTTTTGTGTATGGCAAATTCATTTGTCTGGAAAAATTGATGACTTTGACACTCGGATTTGAAATGCAGTTAATGGCTTAACCGCATTAAAATGCCCACTTGACAACGCTGGATCTGACACGATAAGAAGAAACGAAATCGGCTTCAGGACTCAAAAATATCTCAAAAATTCCTATTCTATGTCGTCAGGGCATGAAATAACTTTGCCCCAACTATTGTGTATGAAATTAATATCTAACTCATTTGCAAAATATTCTTTGATATCACAGCTTTTACGTAAATGAAGATCGTTAGTACAAATAAAGATCCAGTGGCCAAAACATGAAAATAATGTTTTAAACTCGATTTCATGTTCTACAGAAATGGGGACCATATAATTTATAATCTTATTTCGACGACAAGAAGCTTTTCATAACATTTCACATATTCCGTCCTAATCAGATCCATAAGTGGTAATAAGCTTCTTTTATACACTTTATACTCTCCAAACGAGTCCTATATTGTGAATACTGCTTGTGGATTTCTCTACAATTTGGATACATAATATATTAATAATAATATAAAATAATGTTTTTCCGCGATAGAGCTTTGATATGTGACATTTCTTGATCCCCGCCTTCAAAGTGCTTAAAAAGATGTAGCGAGAAAGCTTACAAAACCATAGACAGCAGCGCCGCCGAGCAGAACATTAGGTCTAGCAAAGGCAAACGGTCGCGAAAACAGTCGCGGCAATAGGTGAGTACCTTGTGTAAGTGATAAGTTTATTTTATATTATTTTTTTCTCTCTGAACGCATTGTGGTTGTATTTTAAGCCGAAATAAATTTTCTTATTGGAATTTGGAAAAGTGATCCAATTTGGTAATATGTCCGTAGTTATTTTAATAGAATGATGAGATGCTGCTGATAACGTCGATATGAGTAATGAGTCTCCCAACAAGAATACTCAACTCCTTAAAGTATGCTCTGAAAAGTTATTTTATTAACCATTTCCTTCCTTATACGATTACGGTTTAAAAGTACAATTGAAAATTCCCGTGAGTTTCTTTACGATTATTTCCATTATTTTAGTGTCTGTCTGCCTTTGCGTGTATGTGTTTGTACGTAAGTGCATTAGGTTAAAGAGATATTGTCGCCTGTGTGTCTCAACAATGGAGTAATAGGTAATATTTCTCTTTTATAACCGACACTTTCCTGAAATGTCCTTCGTTCCTTTACCAACATGACATACCAACTTTATTTATATCGAGTATCGCAGTAGTGCGTCTGCATATAAATTAAGTTGAAATAAAAGAGTAGGAAAGAAGAAGAGCTTATCTTGAATATGACTTCCGTAAATATTTCGTTCGTAATGTTTGCGTGAGATAAAAATTCGCATACGTGGTAAATCTGTTTTTGTAGATTAATCCCACAGGAACTTCAAATAGTTTGTTTTGATGTGCTGCAATCTTTTTTTTTTTAAATAAATCAAACCATTTGCATGGAGTTCCTTTTTGGAGATGCGATAAAGCTATGTAAATTACTTCATTTCATATTCTTTTCTAATTTATCACATTTTCTACAAAACGTTTTTAATTAGTTTTTTTTTTCAACGTTATCTAATCACAATTTTTTTATGTAATTTTTTGCTCCTGCTATTCACCGCATATCATCATCATCATCATCATCACACTTGACCGTTCCCAATCAGTACAAATCCCCAAATATTAATTGTACCATGATGCCGTATAACTAATTATGCAGCCTTTACCCCAACATTAGATTGCGTCGTTTTACTAAGAGCTCACATCCATGTCTATAGTAATGAAAGAATAAAAAAAGGCAACAAAAAATGACTATTCATCATTTTAACAATCAATCAATTTAAGAACATTTAATCCACATGAATCGAGTTGCAATCTCTACAGGTAAAAAAAAAAATTCTCCACATACAACTAAACACAAATTTGTATATTAATCCATCCATTAAACACGCATGGGCAAACTAAGCAAGAGCAAGGTGGAGGAAGTACAAGTACGTACCCGTATGTACGAGTACCCTACCTTTTACCTTAGCTACCATGTGAAGTATGAGCTTTTTGGAATTTCATCTCAAGGTTGTTACTAAAACACTTCATACACTCAATTATAACAAAATTGACGACGTCGTCGTTGTCGACAGAGCATGTTGGACTTCAGTCGCCAGAGAGTCGTTTCTGTTCTTGGAAAAGTTTATTCTTCATATTCTTTTTTTCTTTTTTCTTAGCTCTTTCGTTATGTTTTTTTCTTTTTCAATTTTTCCCCGTTTTCTTTTAACTTTTCCAAAATGGTAATAAATCGTTTGTGTGAAATTGCAAGGTAAGATGGCAAATTTGTTAGTTCGAGAATTTATCGTACAACGTTGGAAGATTTGTTCTCATTACTTGTGCGTTGAATATTGCACGGTGGTATATTATGTATATTATTTGGAAGTTATTCATTCCCATTTGAATCTAAATTTTTAAAGTGATTTTTTAGTGATTTTGTCCTAACATATCAAAGAGATGGTTGATTTTGAAAACCTAAAATTGGGGGGATTAAAATTTTGTCAGTTATTTTTTAACACTCTTCATAAGTAAAAACTTTTTCCAAAAACTTTGAAGCGCCTCAATTTGAACGTACTCTTATTTTTTCATATTCTTTTTTACTATCAATTATGAAAATAATCTTTCCTCCAGGAATTTCAAGGTAGGGGAAAATTGGAATTCAGACAAAAACTTTTTACCAGATATTTTTCCAATATTTTTCAACTGTGCATTCAATAAAATTTCTTTTCAATTGCCTGCTAAGCATATCGTACACTTTTTCATCGCATGTCAAGAATCTTGGGTAAACTCTTTCATCTTGGAAGTAAAGCGAGGATAGTGAGCAATCATGTTGATAACTCTTAATGTGAGCATGGAGAAACTATGCTGCATACGGTAGGGTGGAAGCGCGTTCAATTGAAGTGCATTATCTGGTTACATCTTACGCTGCATAAAGTCTCAGAAAAGTCGTAATTTCCAATGCAAACGTTTATTTTTGCCTTAACTAACTAACACATTTGCCATCGAATGATGGGCTGACTTTTATTTTCAAAATGTCTTCAATTCGTTTTTTTAATGAAACACGGGAAAGTTGTGGATTAAAGATAAATGTTAAAAAGAGAAAAAAAAATTTTAAAAAAATACAAATTTTCTGAGTAAAGATAGTTTTCTTGATATAATGAATTTAGTCTTTAATGGGCGGAAATACGCCCTTTAATGAAATCTCGCAATAAAAACCATATTTAATATATTATTCATCCCTTAGGGACTTATATTTAAAGTTGCATTTCTTATATCTTAAAACTATTTTCGAAAACAAATAGGTTAAACCTTTTTTGTTTGTACAAAAGTGCAGTGCCCACTTATTCTATTTCACCTATTTTAATGCGTGGAAGTTGTAATAGTGTTTTATACTTACCCTCACAATTTCGTAGCAATAAATATTACAGTTCTCCAGATATTATTCAATTAAATTTGAGATTATGGGCGATGATATGCCCCTGCCCACCACCAAACAAAATATGTTACCTATCTACTTTCAGTGCATTTTATGGGTCCATTTTGAAAGTAATAAAATAATAACTTATAAGAAACCCCTTAATAGCGGAGTATATGTGATCATAGTACTCAAAATTATTTCCTCCATCGGGATTTAGAACTTTTTCTAAAGCTTCATATTACGTGGAACAAGATTTCGTATACAGTTTTTCTTGTAATTTTTGTTGCATTTAAACTTGCGTTCAGCCGGCCGTACACAACCCACTCAAAGGGCTAAGCCATGTAAAAATCATAGAGCAAAATAAAAAATTAAGCAGCATCTATCCACAAAGTTTTCAACGCTATCAAGCACATACCTACACTTAACCAATTTTGATACCTTAGAAGAGAATAGACAACGGCAATGACGACGACGACTTTAATCGATTACACCGGATTTTGATCGTCTGTTTGGCGCCAATGAAATATCTTACCAAACTACGTTTACCAAAAACAGTTGAGCAGTCTACCGAAGAAACCACCCAAAACGAAGAAAAGCCGCCACCGTTAAAAGCGTCAAACATTGTACTCGACTCATACTCGCACTCGCACTCGTGTGTGAAAGGAAGCAAGGTGAACGCATGTCGAAAACTTGTAGACAACGTTTAAATGAATGAGTTTCACATCCGTTCCTTACGTACGTACATATCATTTTTATCGTTGTGCTTCTTTCCTCGAGTGTCCAGCTTCAGCTTCAGCATGGTCCTTTGTGTGCAGTGACCCAAACGTTTTGTGCGCTCAACCATTTGCCTCGTTGAAGTTTGCCAGAGAGATTATGCTTTATGGGCGACAATAAGGTCGTCAATAGGTCGCACACACATAAACGCAGTTTCCGCCTATTGTCCTGTGCTGCCGAACAGTAGGTTTGTTGAAAGCATACCATAAACCAAGCCATTCATTCCTATCGATTGAGAACTTCTGAAATTGCGAATCAAGTGCTTTCTTGAGAATTGCTCAATTATTTGTAGTCAATTTGCGAATTAAGTTGTGTAAACTTTTTCCTTTTCTAATGCTATTCTTGCTTCTTTTTTTCCTTTCGTTGTGAATGAATTACAGGACATTTCAATAAGGATTAAAGGCCTTATAAATTACTTTATAACACATGAACAATTGAGAAATCATGGCGCATATTTAATGTGATTGTAAATGTCAAAGGACATAAGACACCAATGATACAATATATGCATGTATTCATTTTATGTTTCGACCTAATTTGGGACACGAAACACTTTAAATTTATCTGAACCTTCAATTTTGGAAATTGTTGCAGACAATTTAATAATGTTGTACATGCCTAGGCAATTTCAATCATTGAATCGCATTGAATTCGCTTCAGTGCAGACATATCCTTGAAATTTGCAATTTCTTATTGCATTCTATATGCAAAATTATTCATTGACACTGCATTTTATGACAATGAACTCACAATTTCACATTGCTGGCCTGTAACGCATCATGCAGATGGTGCTGCCTGTTGGCTTACGGTTAATTCAAAATCTGATTTACATATCGAAAAGAGGCAGAAAATCACATCAATTGCTTGAATGTTATGTGCAAAAATTAAATTTGCTATAAAATTAAAGTTCTATTTTTATGGATATAACTCATTTCGAGTTGTTTTCATACCTATTGAGTTGGAATATCGAATGCTTCTCCGGATATGCATTACTAATTACTGCAGCACATAAAAGTTCAATAAATCTGTTAGTATTATCTATTTCCTCCCGCTTAATTTTTTTTGCAAATGTTAGTTTAAGTAAGGCTGATAATGGAAATAAGCGTCAGACGCCAGAATCGTGGTGGGTCCGGTTGTGAGAGGTCGACGAAAAAAGCTTCGCTCAATAACTCGGAAAGTAAGCCACAAGTAAATTATGTTAAGACCAATGTTGTAGAGCAGATGAAAACGTATCGATTTCATACCCGAAAATTTAGATTTGACCAATTTTTCATTGTTTTAAAATGTTTAACGACCATCTCGACCATTTTCGAAAAAATAAGGTTTCTATCGAAAGTTTTAAATTAACATTACTCGTTCAGATCTGAAAATCATATTTTTCACTATTTTTTCTCTAAATTATAGTATATATTAGAAACATTAAACGGTGAGAGGAGGGTCAAATCTTATGGTATGGAGACTTTTCGGACATGAAATCGATGTATATTCATCTGCTCTACAATATTGGTCTTAACATAATTTTTTACTTGTGGTTTACTTTCTGAGTTATTGAGCGAAACATTTTTCGTCGGCATCTCACAACCAGAGTCACCACGATTCTGGCGACTGACACTTATTTCTATGATCAGCCTTGCTTAAACTAACAATTGCCAAAAAAATTAAGCGGGAGGAAATGATGTTCGAAAATGCAACGCTGCCTCCCGCACTGTATTGAATCTCCACAACAGCTAATAAAACTTATAATATTTAAGTTTCGTTAAAATATATTCGGGATTCTGTTTTACAATTTTCGATGAAGGAAAATATTATATCAACTTAAAGATTTTTTCAAGTTATCACTGTGCAAGCAATAAATTATATATCTATCAGCATACAGGGTGTCCTAAAAATTATTGATAAGCACAGAGATATAGAGAAACTTAAGAAACTTTAGGGGTTTTTGCACCAGTGCTGACTTTTCGCTACCTTCAAATGATTTTCGACTTTTTAATATAATTCGTGTTTTTTTTAAATTTTTTGACTTTAATACACATACTAGGCTGATTGTTAAAAGTCCCGGGCCTGAGGAACTTGATGGCGACTACTACAAGAAAGGCATCAAAATGCTCGAGGCCCACTATACTCGTTGTATTGCGCTAAAAGGAGATTATATTGAAGAATAAATCAAATTTTCCGAAAAAAATGTGTTTTTCTTTGTTAGGCCCGGGACTTTTCAATCAGCCTAGTACATATAGTAATATATTGTTGACTTTTTCGACGTACTCCGAATTTCTCATAGATTTTTCGACATATTTTGACCTCTCAACTTCTTCAGTATTTTTGATTTTTTTCAACACTATTGGTATTTTTCGTCTTTTTTCGACTTTTTTTTCCCAAGCATTCGAAAATGCATGATAAATTTCTGTAGCACTGACATCAAAACATCACTAAATTTCTTTATGTTTCCAATAGCTTATTTGAATGGCGTTTGAGATTTAGGAAATGCTTTTGCTAATTCTCTACCACGGAGGTTGAAGTTTTTTTTTTACTTTCTAACGGGATAAACGATATGAAATGTCTTGAAAGCCTTAACGAGGATTGATGAAAGTTTTTCATTCGCCTGCTCTACTTTTTAACTAGCTACTCAAGATAATGTTTGGCTTAACCAACAGGATCGACAAGACACGGCACTGCCACGGAAGCTTAAATGCCTTCCTAAGACACTAGAATTTCTATTATATTTTTCAAATACAAAATAAGAAAAGGGCTACAAATAATACCTAAAGCCCTTTCAATACCCCAATATAACCTGATTCAGCTAGCGTTTTCCAGGCAGAAGTTTTTTTTATTAACACATTTTTTTTATATTTTGGGTATGCAAAAGAATATTATAGCAAATAATTTATTAATTTACTACGATGGGGTACTAAATAGAGCTCCTTAAAGTATACAATACAATTTAATAAAAAACAAGCTTTTTACTTTAATCTCCTCTTTTCAATAAGATAAGATATCGAGCTTGAAATGTCTTTATTGGTGCAGTGTGACTAAATGAAGCGTTGCCATATCATTTTAACAAAAAATGTCATTGATACCCGGTTTACTCAGAACCTGTATGTTTTTTTCATGATATATAATTTTTATACCACATATTTGTTGAAAGTTGGGGTTCCTTACTTTTTGCTCATAAGCCTTAAATAGATTGTTCTAATGATACAGAAGTTACAAGAATATATTCATAGTATTCCGAAAATACTTCATAAATTCACTTTTCATTATATCCATACAAAGATTATCAGTTCATTGCTCAATAAAGTCGTTTTGAAGAAACATAGAAATAAAAATTTGTTAATTCTGCAGCAAAGTTATCAAATTTCTATTGCAGTTTTCTGAAATATACAGGTCCGCTGCTCTGACATGCAATTAACGGTCACTTGGCAACGCTGGTCGTATCTCAATAATAACGCTATTTATTTTCTTTTTCAAAGCATCAGTTGCGTTTTTGGAGGTATTCTCAAAGACTTTCGACACTACATATCACTACAAAAAATAATCCAAACACTTTGAATCTTAAGGTCCTGCAGGCGAATTCATATTACAATTTCAAAGGATCAACTTAAAGTTTTAAAGTTAAATTTTTTGAGAAGAAAAAAACAGAAATTCTTTAAAAAAGCTAAAGCATCTAGTTTCGCAAAGTTTCCAACCTAAAGGCGTGATAAAACAGAATTTTAAGTAAAGCCTAAAAATATTTTTTAAATTTAGTTCAAAACTATATGCCACAGATCTTCACTATAACATCATCAGAGCATTTAATTTTACCAATCCTTTGCAAAATTTCTGAATATCAACCACCGCTTTTGACCCAAAACTAGTCAGACCTCTAATAATATGGCAACACTGATAAATTGCAAACTGTAGATTTGCTTAAATACGCGAGCGTTAAATGTTTCCCAAGCATTCGCACTTAAAGTTTTTAACTGTTAACACAAAGTAAAGATCTCAGGACAAATTTTAAATTAATAAAAAATCCTTTAAATATTAACTGCATATAAGTTAATGTTACTCCAATAAAGTAATGAAAATCGTGTTGAAAAAATACACAACAAAATAGTAATTAAATAACAGCATAAAATAGTGTCAGTTTTTTATAAAATGAATCAATCCAAAGATAGTGAAAAACGCAGAACGAATCCCATTTTAAATGCAAACTTTCTGTCAAAATGGTTTTTTGTGTAAGTACAAAGATTTGAAAATTCATCAAAATACAGTGAAAATTAAATTTAATTGAAAAAAGAAATGTACATTACTGCTATTTCCTAAATTTTCTTCAGAAAAAACGATCTGATTATCATATTACCACTTCACTGCTAATTCAGATTGCTAGCACAAAGATACTAAAACTATTGCGATAACTCGCTCGTGGTTCTATACTCTGCCAGTTCGCTCGGATTTTCGATATATCGATATATATTCGTCGATACGAAATTGTTCTCTGCATCTGTTAAATTTTTCAAGCAGCCTGTTCCTGATCATGC
Source organism: Meiosimyza platycephala (assembly GCA_963662105.1). Classification (NCBI taxonomy): domain Eukaryota; kingdom Metazoa; phylum Arthropoda; class Insecta; order Diptera; family Lauxaniidae; genus Meiosimyza; species Meiosimyza platycephala. The sequence continues at coordinate 92,982,190 of OY759209.1, read as the reverse complement.
ATCATTTCATAATCTGAGTAGAATTATGGATGGTAGCAAAATAAAATTTTAATTTGAGCTCGCTCGTAGACCTCAAATCCTCAAGATTTGCCTCAAGCACGAGTTAACAAAACTTTGTATGAATTATTCACACGATAAAGACATAACTGAGGCTATATTTCTTATTAAAATCGATAGTTTTTGGAACATTTCTTTCGGCAGGGGTGTCTGTTTGTACTGCGAATTTTTTCATTTTACTTTGGTGGACTTTTGTTAGAGTCTACAAGCATAAGAAAAACGGCTACCCGAAGTATTTTACCCTATTTTTTGTGAAAGCAGGGCAAGAGCAAAGAAGGTAGTAGACCTGGCCAATAAGCTGCATTCACTCTGAGCTAAGAATAACAATTATTTTGCATCCATTTTGGGAAAACATGACCAACAATGTTTTGGAATACTGGTCTTTTCCGCTGTTGAAAGTGTTTCTCTGTCTTATAATAAATCATAATGTTGGAGGAATGCTGAGGCTTTCATGAGCTCAGCATTTGACAGAGACTTGCTTTGCTTGTAGATCTACCATTTTATTTCCCATAATTTTGCAACGCCCAGGTATCCACTGAAGGAATACTTTATTCTCCTCACTTAGTGTACACAGGACATTAAAGCATTCTATGGCTGCTTCTTGGCTTGATGTTATTGGATCTAAGAGCTTCTAAAGCTGCCTCTTCTTTCGAAAATATAATTTAAAATTAATTGCTGCTTTATAAGTTCCAGCAATTTTGACCTGAAAAATGTAGCAATTTGTCGGTAGGTTGAATAATTGGCTTTTGTTGAAGTTAGAGACGTAGAAACCTGCTCCTACGCCGTCATTCATTTTGGAGCCATCTGTATAGATGTTTTTTTTCGTCCTTTTGGCTATCCCCAGTGACATCCAAATTTAACTTGACGAAAACGTAATCAAAAATTTCTTGTCAATGAACAAAGTGGGGATCATGTAATCAATGGTAGCATTAAGGATATCACCTACATACGTTACTATGACCATGTCGTTGTTATCAGAAATATTACGATTCTTTAATCCTAAGAATAATTTTTAAAGCTATTCCATTAGGAAAAAGATTAATGCTGTGTATTCCAAAATCTCCCAAAACAATTGTTGTCATTGGCAGAAGTCCACGAAAATAACCAAAAATAAGTGTTTTAAACACATTTAAAATCATTTCTCTCATAAACCTAATTGTATTGTTTATTTTAATTTAGCACTTACAAGAATGAACTTATTATTAAGTGATGAATGAAAAAAAAAAACAATTTTAAGCAGCGTTATCAGATTTGATTATAGGACTCTAGGCACTTAACCCTTAATGTCTTGTATGCTTATCAGCTAGCGAAAAACTATTTTCTACCACAAAACAATTGTAATTACTTAAGTTATAAAAATGGTTTGCAACGAAAAACATTGGGGCAGTTTTTATCTTGACACTTATCAAAAAAAAATTAAATAGTTTTATGTAAAAAAATAAGCATACGAGTGTAGGAAAATATAGCAAAAATATGCTCAAACAATATGCATAGGAAATATGAATCTTTCATTTGCTATATCGTCGCCTGAATTCTCTTTTGCTCCATACGCCTGAAGGTGTATTCCGAAAAAATCGAAAAAGAAAGTATGTGCCTTAAAAGAAATAAATTGGTCCAAAAAGTACCATCGAAATTTAAACTAAAGAATATGTTGATAAATTGGGCTACATTTCAGAAATGGTACCAAAGTACTTTTCGATATATAGATATTTTATCAGATAAGTCATAGTAGACGGTTTGCTCCATACAAAACAAATCAATGAAAAACTTATTTTTCCCATGTAGTATATTCAGCAAACCTGCATTTAGGAACTATTCCAATGGAGCAAATAATAACTGCTTAGTTTTTAACTAAATATATATGGAAACCATAAGTATATGGAGCAAATTAATTACAAAACAGTTTTTCTTTGCATATAAAACTTGCTCCATAAACCAAAATTTGGATAAATAAATAAAAAAAATGAAAGAATGTGGCTTATGGAGCAAAGTGGACACTGCATACCTCAGAAACTGAAACAGATAAAGATATTGTGACAACAGCAATGGAAATATAATGTTTCAAAACCTATAGAACAAGTCTTCGAGGAGAACTCGGGCGACGATATGTATTAGCTGCATAGTAAAATTACTGCTTTTTGGGTAGTTTAGAAGAGTTACCATCTCAGAAGCACTTAGTGATTATTGCATTTCCTTTTGTGTCAAAATAACATGATCAAACACACATAGGTTAATAAACAACAAAAGCAATTAAAACTAATTTACAAATTCATTTCAATTAGATAAAATATCAAAACAATGCACTGATAAGCAAAAGTGTCAAATTAAAATTAGGAATCAACGAGTCTGCTAGCGCCAAAACATTGGTGGTGTGCAAAATTGTACTGTCCAACTTGTGACTAATTATAGACTATCAGCCGGCGGCTGTTACGTTTATCAATCGATTGTGACGTATTTTTTTTAAAACGTGCAATTCTACTCGAGTATATGGATTTCGTACGAATAAATATTGATAAGCACTGATTTATAAACTCCACACTATTAATATTATTCTAACGCAGAGCGAAGGGCGAAAACAAAAGCATAGAACCTGAAGGTAGTCTCTTTTGACGATATCAAAAAATCCTTTTATTATTTTCTCATCGACTAATGCACTAGAAATATTCACATATCAATAACTTCATATTTACGTTTTCACTTTCAGCTGGACACGTGAAACATTCAGCAAAGGTCGCCGTGAAGAACTAGAAACTAAAGATCTCTATATGCATACACCCGATCTGGATAGTGAAAATTTGTCATCAGCATTAGTCGAACATTGGGAAAAAGAGGCGCGACGTAAAAATCCGAATTTGTTACATATGATTTTTTGTGCATTTGGTTGGCGCTTTGTACCAATTTGCATATTGTACTCCATACTAGAAATATCAATACAGTAAGTAAAAGTTAAAAATTCCAAACAAATGACAAACAAACAATATATTTTGTCCTACAGTGTCATTCAGCCCTTATGCATTGGTGGACTGGTATCCTATTTCACTGTGGATCAAACAGATATTAGCAAAAACCAGGCATATTTGTATGCTATGGGCATCGTGCTGTGTTCCCTCGTGAATACGCTCTGCTTTCATCCATTTATGTTCTTTCTATTTGAGACTGGAACTAGAATACGACTTGCGTGTGCTGGCTTAATCTATAGAAAATCACTGCGAACCTCCATTACATCTGATAATAATGGCTTAAATGGTTTTGCCATTTCATTGCTTTCCACCGATCTGCCACAATTTGATTTGACATTTTACTTTTTTTACGATTTATGGAAGGGACCAGTGGAAGCATGCATATTTGGCTATATTATGTATCGTGAAATTGGCTGGTCAGCACTTATTGGCATTGCTTCGATTGTCGTCTTTATACCATTGCAAGCCTGGGCCGCTAAGGCAGCAGCGTATTATCGCACGAAATCGGCAGCATTTGGTGACGAACGTAAGAAATTTATGAATGAAATCATCACAGCCATACAAGTGATCAAGATGTACGCTTGGGAGAAATGCTTTGCTAAGTTGGTATCAGCAGTGAGGCAGAAAGAGGTTGAAAATATACGTGGATCCATGAATATCTATGCAGCATTGCAATGCACAAATATGATATCGAAGTTTGCGCTCTTCTTGAGTTTAGTGGTCTACGTCTATACGGGTGATACCATAACGGCCAAGAAAGTGTTTATAGTTTCTTCGTATTATAGCATGCTCAATGATTCACTTTTGCACTTTTGGCCCTTGGCCATAACCACATGGGCAGAGACCTTTGTGTGTGCCAGACGTGTCACCACATTTTTATTGAAAAGTGAAGTGCCCACTGAGAATGAAAAAGAGCTACTCGCTGGAGGTATAGTCAATATGAGCATGGAAATGGATGAAAAAGAACATTATATTTTTGCTCGACGTAGACATGACATTTGGGCCACTAAGAAATCAGTGCTATTACGCAACTTGTCAGCAACTTGGAACAAAACTACTACTGCAGATAAAGCGCGTTTACATATACAAGATATAAGCGTAGAAATAAGCGAGAAGCAATTTGTTGGAATTGTGGGTAATATTGGCTCTGGAAAATCAACTTTGTTGAATGCCATAATCGGTGAATTGACCATATTGACTGGAGAAGTGGTAATTAATGGTTCACTCAGCTATGCGCCACAAGAACCTTGGATTTTTCAGTCCAGCATACGTGACAACATTATCTATGTGGAGCCATATGATGACGTACGCTACAAAGCAGTCGTGCGTGCTTGCCAATTGGAGCGTGATATTGAACTTTTTCCCTATGGAGACTCAACGATTGTTGGCGAACGTGGCATAAGTTTGAGTGGTGGACAAAAAGCGCGCATCAGCTTAGCAAGAGCTGTATACCGGCAAGCTGATATTTATTTATTCGATGATCCATTATCGGCGGTTGACTCATATGTTGGCAAAATGCTGTTGGAGAAATGTTTGCTTAAATTTCTGGGCGACAAGATACGCATTTTAGTGACACATCATGTGCAGCACTTAAGGTTAACTGATCACTTAATTATAATGGAAGATGGAAGGGCTAATGCACAGGGTCGTTTCGAAGAATTGCATGAATTTATACGCTTTCATGTCAGACCCGATGATGAGGATGACAAAAATAAAATTAGACATTCCGAGAGTATAATCGATAAGGATCGTGATATTGAAGTAGAGCATAAGGTCAACACTGTTGCGGGTGATGAAAGGCGAGAACAACAACTACAAGGCTCTGTGAAGTTTCAAACGTATTTGACTTATTTTCGTGCATTGGGTTTGCCTTGGGTAATCTTTGTGGTTTTTACACTCTTCTTGCTGGCACGTGGTTGCCAGGCTGCAATGGATATCTTCATTTCGAATTGGTATGTTCACACAAGAGTTTGTATTTTCAGTTCTAAAATAACATCTCATTTAAATAGGTCAACCTGGGAAGAATCATTAGTTGTAGATCCTGAACCCCCTGCAGAGTATGAAGGTCAACGTCAACGCATGATTATTCTTTACACAATCCTTATAGTCTTTACTTTGTTGCTGTATCTTATGCGTACTTTTGGTTTCTTCTTGATGTGCCTACGCATATCCTTACGTTTACATGACCAACTATTTAATGGCATCATACGCGCCTATATGTATTTTTTCAATAACAATCCTTCAGGTCGTATCTTAAATCGATTTTCTAGTGATATCTCAAACATTGATGTTGCATTACCACAGGCCATGTTGGACTCTTATACAGTAAATTGATATTTTGAGTATGGTTTTCACCAGAAAATAACTTTATTTTATTTCAGTTTTTGGTGGATGCTATCGCCATATTGGTTATTGTTGCAATTGCCAATTACTGGCTCTTGATTCCTGCAGCTATTATGATTGCACTACTTTACTATATTCGAAGTCTCTATATCGGAGCCAGCCGTAGTCTTAAAAGAATCGAAGCTATGAGTAAGTTCCTGATTTTTGATGTTTGAAAAGGATTGATCTTATTAGATATCCAAGATCAGTTAATACCTATCCGCTCCATAATACTGATGTAGCCTTTACTTTATTTATAAAAAATTTCGGTTTTGGCAAATGCACATGAATATTTCAGTTTGTGCCTCTCTTAACGGGCGAGTGTGAAAAATAATACCTTGATTGCCACAAAAGTGGATCACCTTAATCCACGTCGAATGTTACTAAGAAAAAGCAAGAGTCTCGTCACCGGTACCGCAGTGTTTCCCCGACTGTTAAATGTATTACAATATAAAATACTCGTGTTCAGTAGTTGTTCTAAATATTGTTTCTAAGCTAAGTTATAAACCATTGTGAAAACTATGACTTGTTAGTCCTCATCATATCTAAGCTTTAACTTCATTCGCAAATTTATTTGTACAAAAACGTAATCTCTGGAGCGTAGACATTTTCTTAAAAACACCAATGCTGAAATTTTCTTTGCAAAAATATCCAAGATAGCTATACAATGTATGGTATACATTTTTAAAAGTTCATAGTTCTTAAAGCCACGTTTTCTATTGCTTTCAGCACGCAGTCCAATCTACTCGCACACCAATCAGAGTTTTCAAGGATTAACAACGATACGTGCCCTCAATGCTACACAACAAATGAATAACGAATTTCATGATCTTCAGAATAACAATACATCTGCACTCTACCTATACACCAGCTCAAATCGTGCCTTCGCAATTTGGACCGATCTTATTTGTGTACTTTATATATTCACAGTCACATTCAGTTTTTTATGGATCGATGAACATTTTGCCAGCGGTGATGTTGGTTTGGCTATTACGCAATCCATGACCTTGGTTATAATGTGTCAATGGGGTATGCGCCAAACAGCGGTAATGGAAAATAATATGACCAGCGTAGAACGTGTTATGGAATATGCTGAAACACCATCTGAGCCCCCATTGGAAACTGATGAAAAGTTAAAACTTTCACGTGATTGGCCAAACGCAGGCTCTCTGCTATTCTCCGACTTTAAACTACGTTATTCCATGCAAGGTGAATACATATTGAAAGGCTTAAACTTTTCCGTTAGATCCATGGAGAAAATAGGCATTGTAGGACGTACTGGCGCTGGCAAGTCTTCTATAATTCAAGCTATTTTTCGTTTGGCATTCAATGAAGGCCTCATAGATATTGATGGTCATGATATTGAGAAATTGGGTTTGCATGACTTAAGAAGTCGTCTTTCCATAATACCACAAGACCCTGTTTTGTTTTCTGGTACCTTGCGTTATAATCTTGATCCATTTGAATTGAGAAGTGATGAAGAAATGTGGAAAGCACTAGAGGATGTTAAACTTAAGACATATGTTAGTAGTCTACCTGGTGGACTTAACGCTGAAGTACAGGATGGTGGTGTCAACTTCAGCATGGGTCAGCGGCAGCTGGTGTGCATGGCACGTGCTCTTCTACGTCAAAATCGTATATTGATAATGGATGAAGCAACTGCTAATGTTGATCCAGAGTAAGTTCTCTCGAGAATTTTTTAGTTTGTGCTATTACTAATTCAATTTTCTTTCTAGAACGGACGATCTTATACAGGAGACAATAAAAACTAAGTTTGAACACTGCACAGTTATTACTATTGCTCATCGTTTGCACACAGTTATGGGTAATGATCGTGTGCTGGTAATGGATGCGGGTCAGGCAGTAGAGCTAGGACATCCATATGAACTTTTGCAAAATAGTGAGGGATACTTAACTAAATTTTTGAATCAGACAGGCAAAACAACAGCAAATGACTTAAGGCGCATTGCAGAAGACAGCTATAGAAAAAAAAGGTTTTAGTAAAAATTATCAGAAGCGGCAAATATTTCTAAAGAGCGCCGTATTCTAATGAGAGAACAAAGATTTTTTAAAGAGAAGAAAGATTTATTTCCGTTATGATAAAAGTCGTTGGCCGGTTGAAATAGTATTAATCGAGGTAAAATACCTACTTAGAAATGAATTTATGTACATTTTAGCCTATACTATTTACTCATATACATAAGGTGTGATATTCATTGTTATATTTAAGTTATTAATTTACTCTTAAATAAACAAAACTATAGTGAAAAAACTGCGTAAATATTTATTTATTCACATGAATAACTAATTAACACACTTTCAAATAGTAAGAGTTTGTAGGCGTATATGCAGCAATTATAGCTAACTGAATAGCAAAAATTGTTACCCTAGTCATCGAATTTCAGTGAACTGTAGTTCATACACTTGGCGAAAATGTTGGTATAAATATGTGACTGTTCATGGTAGTTTATAAAAAAAAATAATTTGTTAAGTAGACGGAAGCAATGTTTTATGGGGACTACTTATTAAAAGCTACATACACACACATAAACGCAGTTTCCGCCTATGGTCCTTTGGTGCCGAACAGTAAGTTAGTTGAAAGCATACCATGCACCAAGTCATTCGTTCCCATCTATTGAGAACTTTTGAAATTGCGAATCAAGTGCTTTCTTGAGAATTGCTCAATTATTTGTAGTCAATTTGCGAATTAAGTTGTGTAAACTTTTTCCTTTTCTAATGCTAATCTTGCTTCTTTTTTCTCCTCGTTAGAAATGAATTAAAGGAAACGACGACAAGGACATTTCAGTAAGGATTAAATACCTTGTAAATTACTTTACAACAAATGAACAATTGAGAAATCATGGCGCATATTTTATGTGATTATAAATTTCAAAGGACATTAGTCACAATTGATACATGCATATATATATGCCTGTATTCATTCTATGTTTCGACCTAATTTGGGCACACGAAATACTTTAAATTTGTTTTGAACCTTCAATTTTGGAAGTTGTTGCAGACCATTTAATAATGGTGTACATGACTAGGTAATTTTAATCATTGGATCGCATTGAATTCGATTCAGTGCCGACATATCCTTGAAATTTGCAATTTCTTATTGCATTTTATACGCAAAATTATTCATTGATACTGCATTATGTGACAATGAACTCACAAATTCACAGTTCTAGCCGGTAACACATCATGCAGATTGTGAAGTCTGTTGGCTTAAGGTTAATTCAAAATCTGATTTATATATCGAAAATAGGCAGAGAATCAGGGAGCTTGAATTTTATTTGCAAAAATTAAATTTACAATAAAATTAAATATCTAGATGTGACTCATTTCGAGTTATTTTCAAATCTATTGAATTGGAATATCAAATACTTCTGCTGATATGCATTACTAATTACCGCAGCGGAAAAAAGTTCAATGAGAGTTCAATCTTCGTAACAGCTAATTAAACTTATAACATTTAAGTTTCGCTAAAATTTCTTTGTGAAATAAACAATTCGGGATTATATTTAACGATTTTCGATTAAACAAAATGTTGGATCAATTTAAAGATTTTTTCAAGTTATCACAATGCAATTTAAGCAAACAAGTTTAATTGTAGTTTTTTTATAAATTATATATCTATCAGGATGCAGAGTGTCCTAAAAACTAGTATTAGGCACAGAGATATAGAGAATTCTAATGGCTATCTAAATCAACCTATTACTTCAAGAGTTTTAGAACTTCAGGAGTTTTGATACTTTAGGTACTGGCGGGTGTGAAAAAACATATGTACTCGTGTGATGTATGTACTCAAATGAATTTCGACTTTTTAACATAATTCGTCATATTAAGGAGATTATTAGTTAGCTCAAATTGTTTTTCTAAAAGTATTTCCATTCTATCGAGTGTACTGTTTTCTTTAATTATACTCCCATCGCTCAGTTTTTGAGCGTAAGTTGGCCGCTGGTTAGCTTTGATTGTATGATATGGATACATAAAGTTTGATACTCTGTTAAAAGTCTGGCTAGTATTTATTTGTATTTCATTCTTATTGGCAGAGCTATTAGCAGTCTCCTTGCGTGATATAATTTCCTGATAAATTTTGCAGCCTTTATAGCTAGCAGCATGATTCTCACCACAGTTTACATGATGCAACGAACATTTGACGCATTTGTATTTTTTAGTACAATAGGATTTTATGTGGCAAAACTCTTGGCATCGAAAGCATTGTACTATGTCGGTTCGATATTAATCATATCATTTCCTATATGCTTCACATTGTAAATATCAGAATTTTTATTGCCTTGCACAAGATCAATAAAGAACATATGCAACGGCTCTTTAGTAACTCGGCTTCTAATATTAGTAATACCCCTAACTATATGCCCTAGCGATTCAACTTCAGCTTTAATTTCATGAGTAAAATGAGTGAAACACCCTATTAGCATTATTGTGTGGTCTGTTATCAGCAGACAAGGTATTGACCGTTTGTAAATTGTAGAGGACGAAACGAGAAGCCTATTTGTCTTATGACAAATAGGCTTCCCCAAGTTGAGGAATAGTGACTTTTTGCTTATAGATGAATCTATCCTTGCCACAAAGCTAAAAACAATTACGAAATAGCCGGAATATAAACAAATTAAGGTTTTGAAATGGCATGGAACAATTCAGACCTGAAAACCTTTGGGAGCTGCTAAAAAAAGAAATTTCCCTGAATCTCATGACCAAAAAGCGGCAATTCATCAAATGTTTAATAAAACTGTGTCACAGAACTGAAGAAATAAAAAAATGCTGAACATACCACACCGAATTAATTAGTATCCAATAAAATCACAGGCGGTGTTGCCTTTTGATTTAAGTGAGTTTGCATTTTCCGCGTTGCTAAAACTAGCAAGTTTGAATTCGTGCAAATTTTGAATATTAAAAGAAAATAAAAAAAAAGAGTATAAAATTGTATTGTTTTCCTCAAACCCTGCAGGTAAGTGAATTATGTTGTATGTACGTGTAAAACGTAATTGTTATGTTTGTAACAATTCTGTTACATCGAGTGACAATGGAAATGTTAGTTGTAACGATTTTAATATATCGACACTAAACTGACCACTTTTTGAAAAGAAAATTTTAAACATATAAAAAATGTTTCAAATGAATCGATGCAGTTCATGTAGCTATACGACTTTAGAAATAGTAATATCAATCTTTATCACATATTGAATGCCCTTTTTTTAATTTTTTTTTTTCAATAAAAGCTTATTATATTTTACATTTTACTACAATATTATTATAATGTCGCACCCGTTTCAGTTGGATGTCACACCAGTTCCAATTTTGGTGTTACTTTGTATCTTTTATTTAAAAGTTTATGCTAAAAGTTACTCATGATTCTAATAAAGAGCATATGACGTATTTCTAAACTGGTATAAATTTAGTACTTACTTAATAACTTTTTTCAACGTCACACCCGTTATGCACATTAAAACAATTTTCTAAATTAGTTATACAGAGTTGCCAATTATTTTTATTTTTAATAATTATCGGAAGGTTTTTTTAGTACTTGTTGCAAGAGATGAACGTGCTTTCTCACACTTATCTCAAAAGATATGAATGGAAATAAGTCTTTAACTGTAACACCCGTTCCCCTGGAAGTGTCAATATAGTAATATGACTTTTTCGACATATTCCGAATTTCTGAATGTACACCTATCCCTCGTTTTAAACGCTACTCGTTTTGCAAGTTTTCGATCTTACACTGTTTCTAAAATCAAAATTTCAATCAAACGGTTTTTTCATATAAAAATAATATTTTCGAATTACACGATTTTGTTAGGAACGTTTTTACCGTGTAAAACGAGGGATAGGTGTATTTGGACTTTTCCCACATTTTTAAACTTTTCAATGACTATCCATTTTTTCCAACATTGCTCGATTTCTCCAGTATGTCCTTTTACACATGCTGCGTGAAATGCGATTAGTCTCAGAGAGGCCAACACTTTGTTTTCGAAGCAATATCGATATTGCTCTATGCTCGACACCTTGCCAATCGAACTTTCAAATTCATCAGAAAACGAACTACATCTGTAAAACACCCAGCTTTGAATAGGAAATTCTCAACCCAAATTTAGAAGATTTACCAATCTCTCAATCCTTCTGCTATCCTGATTCAGCTAGCGTTTTCCAGGCAGAAGTTTTGTCATTCTCGAAGCCTGCAGGCCAGTTGGTTGTATTAACTAGAGCTCCTTAAAGTATACAATTCCTTAAATCCATACATAATATTATCGTCCATTGCTCAATAAAGTCGTTATGAAAAAACATAGAGATAGAAATCATGTAATTCTGCAGCAAAGTTATCCAATTTCTGTTGCAGTTTTCTGAAACATACAGGTCCGCTGCTCTGACATGCAATTAACGGTCACTTGGCAACGCTGGTCGTATCTCTATTATACAGCTATTTATATTCTTTTTCAAAGCATCAGTCGCGTTGCTGGTGGTATTCTCAAAGACATTCGACACTACATATCACTACAAAAAATAATCCAAACACCTTTAATCTTAAGATCTGGGAGGTGAATTCATATTACAATTTCAAGGGATCAACTTAAAGTCTTAAAATTAAGTTTTTTAAGAAGAAAAAAAAACAAATTCTTTAAAAAAGCTGAAGCATCTGATTTTGCAAAGTTTCCAACCTAAAGTCGTGATGAAATAGAATTTTAAGTAAATTTAGAACAAAATTATATGCCACAGACCTTCACTATAACATCACCAGAGCATTTAATTTTACCAATCCTTTGCGAAATTTCTTAATATCACCACCGCTTTTGACCCAAAACTAGTCAGACCGCTAATAATATGGCAACACTGATAAATAGCAAACTATGGACTTGCTTAAATACGCGAGCGTTAAATGTTTCCCAAGCATTCGCACTTAAAGTTTTTAACTGTTAACACAAAGTAAAGATCTCAGGACGAATTTTAAATTAATAAAAAATCCTTTAAATATTAACTGCATATAAGTTAATGTTACTCCAATAAAGTAATGAAAATCGTGTTGCAAAATACAAAAAAAAGTAATAATCAAATAACAGCATCATCTTAAAAAATGAATCAATCCAAAAGAAGTGAAAAACGCAGACCGAATCCCATTTTAAAAGCAAATTTTCTGTCTAAACTGTTTTTTGTGTAAGTAAAAAACTTTGAAAATTCATCAAAATACAGTGAAAATTAGATTTAATTGAAAAAAAAAATTTACATTACTGCTATATCCTAAATTTTCTTCAGAAAAAACGATCTGATTATCATATTACCACTTCACTGCTAATTCAGATTGCTAGCACAAAGATGCTAAAACTATTGCGATAACTGGCTCGTGGTTTTTCAAGCAGCCTGTTCCAAATCCTGCGTCAATTTATAATCTCAGTAGAAACTAGTAAAATAAAGTTTTTGATTCGAGCTCGCTCGTAGACCTCAAATCCTCAAGATTTGTCTCAAGTACGAGTTAACCCTTTGTATCCTCGTGTGACATTTCTGTAACAAACATCAATAATCCCACTAAAGTACGTACTGAACATTTTAGTTCATTCAAATCAGTGTCACACTGCTGAACATACCACACCGAATTAATTAGTTTCCAATAATAATCACAGGCGGTGTAGCCTTTTGATTTAAGTGAGTTTAAATTTTCCGCGTTGCTAAAACTGGCAAGTTTGAACACGTGCAAATTTTGAATATTAAATTAAATTAAAAAATACAAAAAGTGTATAAAATTGAATTGTTTTTCCTCTAACCCTGTAGGTAAGTGAATTATGTTGTTCATTTATTGTTATCAAAGCATATTTTTACTTTTTTATGTGAAAAACGTAACTTTTTATGTTTGTAACAATCAGGCCCGTGCGCAGAAATCATCCAGGGGGGGGTTTAACCCAGCAGTTCCCAGAAAAAAAATTTTTCATGCGATTTTGGAAAATTCTCTAAAAAACAATGCATTTTGCTATAAAAAAAAAAATTTGATTTTGTTTATTGACAATATTTACACCAAAAAATTCAAAACTGTCATCACCGACTACCTTGGTTGTTGGTAAAAAATAGCGATCTGCAGAGTTCAAACATTGTATGAAATTTCATACGCTGGGTATTGCTGAGTTAATTCGGATATTTGGTTATAAAGTTCGTAAAAAAAGTATTTTTGACTACAAAGCATATAAAAAAAGACAAAAATACAAAAATTGTTTTATGAATATATATGTATATATGCTTATGTGTGTATAGTATAGTACATACATATGTACATATCGGCCATTCTTTTAATAACGTCACACTATGTTTTTTTATTACCTTTTTGAGCATTTTTTGAAACGAAATATCTCAAAAACTATAGGAGATGGATAGAGAGAGGATAAAAATTACAAAATCGTTCTTGTAAAGAAATACTATAACTTTATAAAAAAAATTAAAAAGATTTAAATAAATTTGTAGAAACATTAATATTTTTATTTAAGAAAATTTTTCTCGAAACAACTTTAATATAACATCTTGTTTTTTTATGATTTTTTTTTCAAACCTAAGAACGCATGTACTTTCATATCGAAATTCCCGACATAACTTTGGAAAATATCATAAGATTCATACATTTTTCCATTTACATATATGTACATATGTAAGTTTTTTTTTATTTTCATAAAATTTTCAATTTTTCGTAAGAGGCGCAAGTCTTTTTGGTTTTTCATTTAAGTAAGAACATATTGTCAATAAAAGTCTATATAAAAAAATTTCCAAGGGGGGGTTAGAACCCCCAACCTCCCCCCCCCCTTTCGCGCACGGGCCTGGTAACAATTCCGTTCCATTGAGTGACAATGGAAATATTAGTTGTAACGAGAGTATGTGGATGTTGATGCTAAATTAGCTCAATTCATTACAGAATGGGGTCAAAATCACTGCAGGATGGTGAGATATATGACATACTGCACCAATATGATACTGAAAATGGATTAGATGACGTTATTGATCCAGACTTTCTGATTTCAGAAGATAGTGAGCCTATTCCTGGCCCCTCGTCTCCAGATCCTGGACAGCAAAGTAGGCTTATAAAAAAAATACTGATACTTATAAAAAAATTAAACAGTTTTATATAAAAAATAAGCATACCTGTGTAGGAAAATATAACAAAAATATTTTCAAACAATATGCATAGGAAATTTGAACCTTTCATTTGATATATGTATGAATTGAATAGTAAAATTGCTGCTTTTTGGGTAGTTTAGAAGAATTACCATCTCAGAAGTACTTAGTGGTTATGGCATTGCCTTTTGTGTCAAAATAACGTGATCAAATACACAAAGGTTAATTAACAGTATAAGCAATTAAAAATATTTAACATATTCATTTCAATTAGATAAAATTTCAAAACGATGCACTGATAAGCAAAAGTGTCGAGTAAAAACTTAGGAGTCAACGGGTCTGCTTGCGCCAAAACATTGGTGGTGTGCAAAATTGTACTGTCCAACTTGTGACTAATTGTAGACTATCAGGCGCGACTGTTACGTTTATCAATCGATTGTGACGTATTTTTTAAAACGTGCAATTCTACTCGAGTATATGACCGGCGAAGGGCGGTCGGAGAAGTTTTGAGCATTTGACACAAAAATCATTCATATATCTTTTAATACGCCACCCTAAAAACTTAAGATACTATAATAAAATAATATTTTTGAAAAAAAAACTTCATATTATCGTTTATACTTACAGCTGGACACGTGAAATATTTCGCAAGGGTCGCCGTGAAGAACTAGAAACTAAAGATCTCTATATGCATACACCCGATCTGGATAGTGAAAATTTGTCATCAGCATTAGTCGAACATTGGGAAAAAGAGGCGCGACGTAAAAATCCGAATTTGTTACATATGATTTTTTGTGCATTTGGTTGGCGCTTTGTACCAATTTGCATATTGTACTCCATACTAGAAATATCAATACAGTAAGTAAAAGTTAAAAATTCCAAACAAATGACAAACAAACAATATATTTTGTCCTACAGTGTCATTCAGCCCTTATGCATTGGTGGACTGGTATCCTATTTCACTGTGGATCAAACGGATATTAGCAAAAACCAGGCATATTTGTATGCTATGGGCATCGTGCTGTGTTCCCTCGTGAATACGCTCTGCTTTCATCCATTTATGTTCTTTCTATTTGAGTCTGGCACTAGAATACGACTTGCGTGTGCTGGCTTAATCTATAGAAAATCACTGCGAACCTCCATTACATCTGATAATAATGGCTTAAATGGTTTTGCCATTTCATTGCTATCCACCGATCTGCCACAATTTGATTTGTCCTTTTACGTTTTTTACGATTTATGGAAGGGACCAGTGGAAGCATGCATATTTGGCTATATTATGTATCGTGAAATTGGCTGGTCAGCACTTATTGGCATTGCTTCGATTGTCGTCTTTATACCATTGCAAGCCTGGGCCGCTAAGGCAGCAGCGTATTATCGCACGAAATCGGCAGCATTTGGTGACGAACGTAAGAAATTTATGAATGAAATCATCACAGCCATACAAGTGATCAAGATGTACGCTTGGGAGAAATGCTTTGCTAAGTTGGTATCAGCAGTGAGGCAAAAAGAGGTTGAAAATATACGTGGATCAATGAATATCTATGCAGCATTGCAATGCACAAATATGATATCGAAGTTTGCGCTCTTCTTGAGTTTAGTGGTCTACGTCTATACGGGTGATACCATAACGGCCAAGAAAGTGTTTATAGTTTCTTCGTATTATAGCATGCTCAATTCACTTTTGCACTTTTGGCCCTTGGCCATAACCACATGGGCAGAGACCTTTGTGGGTGCCAGACGTGTCACCACATTTTTATTGAAAAGTGAAGTGCCCACTGAGAATGAAAAAGAGCTACTCGCTGGAGGTATAGTCAATATGAGCATGGAAATGGATGAAAAAGAACATTATATTTTTGCTCGACGTAGACATGACATTTGGGCCACTAAGAAATCAGTGCTGTTACGCAACTTGTCAGCAACTTGGAACAAAACTACTACTGCAGATAAAGCGCGTTTACATATACAAGATATAAGCGTAGAAATAAGCGAGAAGCAATTTGTTGGAATTGTGGGTAATATTGGCTCTGGAAAATCAACTTTGTTGAATGCCATAATCGGTGAATTGACCATATTAACTGGAGAAGTGGTAATTAATGGTTCACTCAGCTATGCGCCACAAGAACCTTGGATTTTTCAGTCCAGCATACGTGACAACATTATCTATGTGGAGCCATATGATGACGTACGCTACAAAGCAGTCGTGCGTGCTTGCCAATTGGAGCGTGATATTGAACTTTTTCCCTATGGAGACTCAACGATTGTTGGCGAACGTGGCATAAGTTTGAGTGGTGGACAAAAAGCGCGCATCAGCTTAGCAAGAGCTGTATACCGGCAAGCTGATATTTATTTATTCGATGATCCATTATCGGCGGTTGACTCACATGTTGGCAAAATGCTGTTGGAGAAATGTTTGCTTAAATTTCTGGGCGACAAGATACGCATTTTAGTGACACATCATGTGCAGCACTTAAGGTTGACTGATCACTTAATTATAATGGAAGATGGAAGGGCTAATGCACAGGGTCGTTTCGAAGAATTGCATGACTTTATACGCTTTCATGTCAGACCCGATGATGAGGATGACAAAAATAAAATTAGACATTCCGAGAGTATAATCGATAAGGATCGTGATATTGAAGTAGAGCATAAGGTCAACACAGATGCTGGTGATGAAAGGCGAGAACAACAACTACAAGGCTCTGTGAAGTTTCAAACTTATATGACATATTTTCGTGCATTGGGTATGCCTTGGGTAATCCTTGTGGTTTTTACACTCTTCTTGCTGGCACGTGGTTGCCAGGCTGCAATGGATATCTTCATTTCGAATTGGTTTGTTCACACAAGAGTTTGTATTTTCAGTTCTAAAATAACATCTCTTTTAAATAGGTCAACCTGGGAAGAATCATTAGTTGTAGATCCTGAACCCCCTGCAGAGTATGAAGGTCAACGTCAACGCATGATTATTCTTTACACAATCCTTATAGTCTGTGCTTTGTTGCTGTATCTTATGCGTACTTTTGGTTTCTTCTTGATGTGCCTACGCATATCCTTAAGTTTACATGACCAACTATTTAACGGCATCATACGCTCCTATATGTATTTTTTCAATAACAATCCTTCAGGTCGTATCTTAAATCGATTTTCTAGTGATATCTCAAACATTGATGTTGTATTACCACAGGCCATGTTGGACTCTTATACAGTAAATTGATATTTTGAGTATGGTTTTCACCAGAAAATAACTTTATTTTATTTCAGTTTTTGGTGGATGCTATCGCCATATTGGTTATTGTTGCAATTGCCAATTACTGGCTCTTGATTCCTGCAGCTATTATGATTGCACTACTTTACTATATTCGAAGTCTCTATATCGGAGCCAGCCGTAGTCTTAAAAGAATCGAAGCTATGAGTAAGTTCCTGATTTTTGATGTTTGAAAAGGATTGATCTTATTAGATATCCAAGATCAGTTAATACCTATCCGCTCCATAATACTGATGTAGCCTTTACTTTATTTATAAAAAATTTCGGTTTTGGCAAATGCACATGAATATTTCAGTTTGTGCCTCTCTTAACGGGCGAGTGTGAAAAATAATACCTTGATTGCCACAAAAGTGGATCACCTTAATCCACGTCGAATGTTACTAAGAAAAAGCAAGAGTCTCGTCACCGGTACCGCAGTGTTTCCCCGACTGTTAAATGTATTACAATATAAAATACTCGTGTTCAGTAGTTGTTCTAAATATTGTTTCTAAGCTAAGTTATAGTCCATTGTGAAAACTATGACTTGTTAGTCCTCATCATATCTAAGCTTTAACTTCAATCGCAAATTTATTTGTACAAAAACGTAATCTCTGGAGCGTAGACATTTTCTTAAAAACACCAATGCTGAAATTTTCTAGGCAAAAATATTCAAGATAGCTATACAATGTATGGTATACATTTTTAAAAGTTCATTGTTCTTAAAGCCACGTTTTCTATTGCTTTCAGCACGCAGTCCAATCTACTCGCACACCAATCAGAGTTTTCAAGGATTAACAACGATACGTGCCCTCAATGCTACACAACAAATGAATAACGAATTTCATGATCTTCAGAATAACAATACATCTGCACTCTACCTATACACCAGCTCAAATCGTGCCTTCGCAATTTGGACCGATCTTATTTGTGTACTTTATATATTCACAGTCACATTCAGTTTTTTATGGATCGATGAACATTTTGCCAGCGGTGATGTTGGTTTGGCTATTACGCAATCCATGACCTTGGTTATAATGTGTCAATGGGGTATGCGCCAAACAGCGGTAATGGAAAATAATATGACCAGCGTAGAACGTGTTATGGAATATGCTGAAACACCATCTGAGCCCCCATTGGAAACTGATGAAAAGTTAAAACTTTCACGTGATTGGCCAAACGCAGGCTCTCTGCTATTCTCCGACTTTAAACTACGTTATTCCATGCAAGGTGAATACATATTGAAAGGCTTAAACTTTTCCGTTAGATCCATGGAGAAAATAGGCATTGTAGGACGTACTGGCGCTGGCAAGTCTTCTATAATTCAAGCTATTTTTCGTTTGGCATTCAATGAAGGCCTCATAGATATTGATGGTCATGATATTGAGAAATTGGGTTTGCATGACTTAAGAAGTCGTCTTTCCATAATACCACAAGACCCTGTTTTGTTTTCTGGTACCTTGCGTTATAATCTTGATCCATTTGAATTGAGAAGTGATGAAGAAATGTGGAAAGCACTAGAGGATGTTAAACTTAAGACATATGTTAGTAGTCTACCTGGTGGACTTAACGCTGAAGTACAGGATGGTGGTGTCAACTTCAGCATGGGTCAGCGGCAGCTGGTGTGCATGGCACGTGCTCTTCTACGTCAAAATCGTATATTGATAATGGATGAAGCAACTGCTAATGTTGATCCAGAGTAAGTTCTCTCGAGAATTTTTTAGTTTGTGCTATTACTAATTCAATTTTCTTTCTAGAACGGACGATCTTATACAGGAGACAATAAAAACTAAGTTTGAACACTGCACAGTTATTACTATTGCTCATCGTTTGCACACAGTTATGGGTAATGATCGTGTGCTGGTAATGGATGCGGGTCAGGCAGTAGAGCTAGGACATCCATATGAACTTTTGCAAAATAGTGAGGGATACTTAACTAAATTTTTGAATCAGACAGGCAAAACAACAGCAAATGACTTAAGGCGCATTGCAGAAGACAGCTATAGAAAAAAAAGGTTTTAGTAAAAATTATCAGAAGCGGCAAATATTTCTAAAGAGCGCCGTATTCTAATGAGAGAACAAAGATTTTTTAAAGAGAAGAAAGATTTATTTCCGCTATGATAAAAGTCGTTGGCCGGTTGAAATAGTATTAATCGAGGTAAAATACCTTGAACTTAGAAATGAATTTATGTACATTTTAGCCTATACTATTTACTCATATACATAAGGTGTGATATTCATTTTTATATTTAAGTTATTAATTTACTCTTAAATAAACAAAACTATAGTGAAAAAACTGCGTAAATATTTATTTATTCACATGAATAACTAATTAACACACTTTCAAATAGTAAGAGTTTGTAGGCGTATATGCAGCAATTATAGCTAACTGAGTAGCAAAAATTGTTACCCTAGTCATCGGATTTCAGTGAACTGTAGTTCATACACTTGGCGAAAATGTTGGTATAAATATGTGACTGTTCATGGTAGTTTATAAAAAAAAATAATTTGTTAAGTAGACGGAAGCAATGTTTTATGGGGACTACTTATTAAAAGCTACATACACACACATAAACGCAGTTTCCGCCTATGGTCCTTTGGTGCCGAACAGTAAGTTAGTTGAAAGCATACCATGCACCAAGTCATTCATTCCCATCTATTGAGAACTTTTGAAATTGCGAATCAAGTGCTTTCTTGAGAATTGCTCAATTATTTGTAGTCAATTTGCGAATTAAGTTGTGTAAACTTTTTCCTTTTCTAATGCTAATCTTGCTTCTTTTTTCTCCTCGTTAGAAATGAATTAAAGGAAACGACGACAAGGACATTTCAGTAAGGATTAAATACCTTGTAAATTACTTTACAACAAATGAACAATTGAGAAATCATGGCGCATATTTTATGTGATTATAAATTTCAAAGGACATTAGTCACAATTGATACATGCATATATATATGCCTGTATTCATTCTATGTTTCGACCTAATTTGGGCACACGAAATACTTTAAATTTGTTTTGAACCTTCAATTTTGGAAGTTGTTGCAGACCATTTAATAATGGTGTACATGACTAGGTAATTTTAATCATTGGATCGCATTGAATTCGATTCAGTGCAGACATATCCTTGAAATTTGCAATTTCTTATTGCATTTTATACGCAAAATTATTCATTGATACTGCATTATGTGACAATGAACTCACAAATTCACAGTTCTAGCCGGTAACACATCATGCAGATTGTGAAGTCTGTTGGCTTAAGGTTAATTCAAAATCTGATTTATATATCGAAAATAGGCAGAGAATCAGGGAGCTTGAATTTTATTTGCAAAAATTAAATTTACAATAAAATTAAATATCTAGATGTGACTCATTTCGAGTTATTTTCAAATCTATTGAATTGGAATATCAAATACTTCTGCTGATATGCATTACTAATTACCGCAGCGGAAAAAAGTTCAATGAGAGTTCAATCTTCGTAACAGCTAATTAAACTTATAACATTTAAGTTTCGCTAAAATTTCTTTGTGAAATAAACAATTCGGGATTATATTTAACGATTTTCGATTAAACAAAATGTTGGATCAATTTAAAGATTTTTTCAAGTTATCACAATGCAATTTAAGCAAACAAGTTTAATTGTAGTTTTTTTATAAATTATATATCTATCAGGATGCAGAGTGTCCTAAAAACTAGTATTAGGCACAGAGATATAGAGAATTCTAATGGCTATCTAAATCAACCTATTACTTCAAGAGTTTTAGAACTTCAGGAGTTTTGATACTTTAGGTACTGGCGGGTGTGAAAAAACATATGTACTCGTGTGATGTATGTACTCAAATGAATTTCGACTTTTTAACATAATTCGTCATATTAAGGAGATTATTAGTTAGCTCAAATTGTTTTTCTAAAAGTATTTCCATTCTATCGAGTGTACTGTTTTCTTTAATTATACTCCCATCGCTCAGTTTTTGAGCGTAAGTTGGCCGCTGGTTAGCTTTGATTGTATGATATGGATACATAAAGTTTGATACTCTGTTAAAAGTCTGGCTAGTATTTATTTGTATTTCATTCTTATTGGCAGAGCTATTAGCAGTCTCCTTGCGTGATATAATTTCCTGATAAATTTTGCAGCCTTTATAGCTAGCAGCATGATTCTCACCACAGTTTACATGATGCAACGAACATTTGACGCATTTGTATTTTTTAGTACAATAGGATTTTATGTGGCAAAACTCTTGGCATCGAAAGCATTGTACTATGTCGGTTCGATATTAATCATATCATTTCCTATATGCTTCACATTGTAAATATCAGAATTTTTATTGCCTTGCACAAGATCAATAAAGAACATATGCAACGGCTCTTTAGTAACTCGGCTTCTAATATTAGTAATACCCCTAACTATATGCCCTAGCGATTCAACTTCAGCTTTAATTTCATGAGTAAAATGAGTGAAACACCCTATTAGCATTATTGTGTGGTCTGTTATCAGCAGACAAGGTATTGACCGTTTGTAAATTGTAGAGGACGAAACGAGAAGCCTATTTGTCTTATGACAAATAGGCTTCCCCAAGTTGAGGAATAGTGACTTTTTGCTTATAGATGAATCTATCCTTGCCACAAAGCTAAAAACAATTACGAAATAGCCGGAATATAAACAAATTAAGGTTTTGAAATGGCATGGAACAATTCAGACCTGAAAACCTTTGGGAGCTGCTAAAAAAAGAAATTTCCCTGAATCTCATGACCAAAAAGCGGCAATTCATCAAATGTTTAATAAAACTGTGTCACAGAACTGAAGAAATAAAAAAATGCTGAACATACCACACCGAATTAATTAGTATCCAATAAAATCACAGGCGGTGTTGCCTTTTGATTTAAGTGAGTTTGCATTTTCCGCGTTGCTAAAACTAGCAAGTTTGAATTCGTGCAAATTTTGAATATTAAAAGAAAATAAAAAAAAAGAGTATAAAATTGTATTGTTTTCCTCAAACCCTGCAGGTAAGTGAATTATGTTGTATGTACGTGTAAAACGTAATTGTTATGTTTGTAACAATTCTGTTACATCGAGTGACAATGGAAATGTTAGTTGTAACGATTTTAATATATCGACACTAAACTGACCACTTTTTGAAAAGAAAATTTTAAACATATAAAAAATGTTTCAAATGAATCGATGCAGTTCATGTAGCTATACGACTTTAGAAATAGTAATATCAATCTTTATCACATATTGAATGCCCTTTTTTTAATTTTTTTTTTTTTCAATAAAAGCTTATTATATTTTACATTTTACTACAATATTATTATAATGTCGCACCCGTTTCAGTTGGATGTCACACCAGTTCCAATTTTGGTGTTACTTTGTATCTTTTATTTAAAAGTTTATGCTAAAAGTTACTCATGATTCTAATAAAGAGCATATGACGTATTTCTAAACTGGTATAAATTTAGTACTTACTTAATAACTTTTTTCAACGTCACACCCGTTATGCACATTAAAACAATTTTCTAAATTAGTTATACAGAGTTGCCAATTATTTTTATTTTTAATAATTATCGGAAGGTTTTTTTAGTACTTGTTGCAAGAGATGAACGTGCTTTCTCACACTTATCTCAAAAGATATGAATGGAAATAAGTCTTTAACTGTAACACCCGTTCCCCTGGAAGTGTCAATATAGTAATATGACTTTTTCGACATATTCCGAATTTCTGAATGTACACCTATCCCTCGTTTTAAACGCTACTCGTTTTGCAAGTTTTCGATCTTACACTGTTTCTAAAATCAAAATTTCAATCAAACGGTTTTTTCATATAAAAATAATATTTTCGAATTACACGATTTTGTTAGGAACGTTTTTACCGTGTAAAACGAGGGATAGGTGTATTTGGACTTTTCCCACATTTTTAAACTTTTCAATGACTATCCATTTTTTCCAACATTGCTCGATTTCTCCAGTATGTCCTTTTACACATGCTGCGTGAAATGCGATTAGTCTCAGAGAGGCCAACACTTTGTTTTCGAAGCAATATCGATATTGCTCTATGCTCGACACCTTGCCAATCGAACTTTCAAATTCATCAGAAAACGAACTACATCTGTAAAACACCCAGCTTTGAATAGGAAATTCTCAACCCAAATTTAGAAGATTTACCAATCTCTCAATCCTTCTGCTATCCTGATTCAGCTAGCGTTTTCCAGGCAGAAGTTTTGTCATTCTCGAAGCCTGCAGGCCAGTTGGTTGTATTAACTAGAGCTCCTTAAAGTATACAATTCCTTAAATCCATACATAATATTATCGTCCATTGCTCAATAAAGTCGTTATGAAAAAACATAGAGATAGAAATCATGTAATTCTGCAGCAAAGTTATCCAATTTCTGTTGCAGTTTTCTGAAACATACAGGTCCGCTGCTCTGACATGCAATTAACGGTCACTTGGCAACGCTGGTCGTATCTCTATTATACAGCTATTTATATTCTTTTTCAAAGCATCAGTCGCGTTGCTGGTGGTATTCTCAAAGACATTCGACACTACATATCACTACAAAAAATAATCCAAACACCTTTAATCTTAAGATCTGGGAGGTGAATTCATATTACAATTTCAAGGGATCAACTTAAAGTCTTAAAATTAAGTTTTTTAAGAAGAAAAAAAAACAAATTCTTTAAAAAAGCTGAAGCATCTGATTTTGCAAAGTTTCCAACCTAAAGTCGTGATGAAATAGAATTTTAAGTAAATTTAGAACAAAATTATATGCCACAGACCTTCACTATAACATCACCAGAGCATTTAATTTTACCAATCCTTTGCGAAATTTCTTAATATCACCACCGCTTTTGACCCAAAACTAGTCAGACCGCTAATAATATGGCAACACTGATAAATAGCAAACTATGGACTTGCTTAAATACGCGAGCGTTAAATGTTTCCCAAGCATTCGCACTTAAAGTTTTTAACTGTTAACACAAAGTAAAGATCTCAGGACGAATTTTAAATTAATAAAAAATCCTTTAAATATTAACTGCATATAAGTTAATGTTACTCCAATAAAGTAATGAAAATCGTGTTGCAAAATACAAAAAAAAGTAATAATCAAATAACAGCATCATCTTAAAAAATGAATCAATCCAAAAGAAGTGAAAAACGCAGACCGAATCCCATTTTAAAAGCAAATTTTCTGTCTAAACTGTTTTTTGTGTAAGTAAAAAACTTTGAAAATTCATCAAAATACAGTGAAAATTAGATTTAATTGAAAAAAAAAATTTACATTACTGCTATATCCTAAATTTTCTTCAGAAAAAACGATCTGATTATCATATTACCACTTCACTGCTAATTCAGATTGCTAGCACAAAGATGCTAAAACTATTGCGATAACTGGCTCGTGGTTTTTCAAGCAGCCTGTTCCAAATCCTGCGTCAATTTATAATCTCAGTAGAAACTAGTAAAATAAAGTTTTTGATTCGAGCTCGCTCGTAGACCTCAAATCCTCAAGATTTGTCTCAAGTACGAGTTAACCCTTTGTATCCTCGTGTGACATTTCTGTA
The DNA here is from genome assembly GCA_963662105.1 of Meiosimyza platycephala. Lineage (NCBI taxonomy): Eukaryota > Metazoa > Arthropoda > Insecta > Diptera > Lauxaniidae > Meiosimyza > Meiosimyza platycephala. The sequence goes on along the minus strand of OY759209.1, from coordinate 92,956,893 downwards.
ACAAACATCAATAATCCCACTAAAGTACGTACTGAACATTTTAGTTCATTCAAATCAGTGTCACACTGCTGAACATACCACACCGAATTAATTAGTTTCCAATAATAATCACAGGCGGTGTAGCCTTTTGATTTAAGTGAGTTTAAATTTTCCGCGTTGCTAAAACTGGCAAGTTTGAACACGTGCAAATTTTGAATATTAAATTAAATTAAAAAATACAAAAAGTGTATAAAATTGAATTGTTTTTCCTCTAACCCTGTAGGTAAGTGAATTATGTTGTTCATTTATTGTTATCAAAGCATATTTTTACTTTTTTATGTGAAAAACGTAACTTTTTATGTTTGTAACAATCAGGCCCGTGCGCAGAAATCATCCAGGGGGGGGTTTAACCCAGCAGTTCCCAGAAAAAAAATTTTTCATGCGATTTTGGAAAATTCTCTAAAAAACAATGCATTTTGCTATAAAAAAAAAATTTGATTTTGTTTATTGACAATATTTACACCAAAAAATTCAAAACTGTCATCACCGACTACCTTGGTTGTTGGTAAAAAATAGCGATCTGCAGAGTTCAAACATTGTATGAAATTTCATACGCTGGGTATTGCTGAGTTAATTCGGATATTTGGTTATAAAGTTCGTAAAAAAAGTATTTTTGACTACAAAGCATATAAAAAAAGACAAAAATACAAAAATTGTTTTATGAATATATATGTATATATGCTTATGTGTGTATAGTATAGTACATACATATGTACATATCGGCCATTCTTTTAATAACGTCACACTATGTTTTTTTATTACCTTTTTGAGCATTTTTTGAAACGAAATATCTCAAAAACTATAGGAGATGGATAGAGAGAGGATAAAAATTACAAAATCGTTCTTGTAAAGAAATACTATAACTTTATAAAAAAAATTAAAAAGATTTAAATAAATTTGTAGAAACATTAATATTTTTATTTAAGAAAATTTTTCTCGAAACAACTTTAATATAACATCTTGTTTTTTTATGATTTTTTTTTCAAACCTAAGAACGCATGTACTTTCATATCGAAATTCCCGACATAACTTTGGAAAATATCATAAGATTCATACATTTTTCCATTTACATATATGTACATATGTGAGTTTTTTTTTTTATTTTCATAAAATTTTCAATTTTTCGTAAGAGGCGCAAGTCTTTTTGGTTTTTCATTTAAGTAAGAACATATTGTCAATAAAAGTCTATATAAAAAAATTTTCAAATGGGGGTTTAGAACCCCCAACCCCGTCCCCTTTGTGCACGGGCCTGGTAACAATTCCGTTCCATTGAGTGACAATGGAAATATTAGTTGTAACGAGAGTATGTGGATGTTGATGCTAAATTAGCTCAATTCATTACAGAATGGGGTCAAAATCACTGCAGGATGGTGAGATATATGACATACTGCACCAATATGATACTGAAAATGGATTAGATGACGTTATTGATCCAGACTTTCTGATTTCAGAATATAGTGAGCCTATTCCTGGCCCCTCGTCTCCAGATCCTGGACAGCAAAGTAGGCTTATAAAAAAAATACTGATACTTATAAAAAAATTAAACAGTTTTATTTAAAAAATAAGCATACCTGTGTAGGAAAATATAACAAAAATATTTTCAAACAATATGCATAGGAAATTTTAACCTTTCATTTGATATATGTATGAAGTGAATAGTAAAATTGCTGCTTTTTGGGTAGTTTAGAAGAATTACCATCTCAGAAGTACTTAGTGGTTATGGCATTGCCTTTTGTGTCAAAATAACGTGATCAAATACACAAAGGTTAATTAACAGTATAAGCAATTAAAAATATTTAACATATTCATTTCAATTAGATAAAATTTCAAAACGATGCACTGATAAGCAAAAGTGTCGAGTAAAAACTTAGGAGTCAACGGGTCTGCTTGCGCCAAAACATTGGTGGTGTGCAAAATTGTACTGTCCAACTTGTGACTAATTGTAGACTATCAGGCGCGACTGTTACGTTTATCAATCGATTGTGACGTATTTTTTAAAACGTGCAATTCTACTCGAGTATATGACCGGCGAAGGGCGGTCGGAGAAGTTTTGAGCATTTGACACAAAAATCATTCATATATCTTTTAATACGCCACCCTAAAAACTTAAGATACTATAATAAAATAATATTTTTGAAAAAATAACTTCATATTATCGTTTATACTTACAGCTGGACACGTGAAATATTTCGCAAGGGTCGCCGTGAAGAACTAGAAACTAAAGATCTCTATATGCATACACCCGATCTGGATAGTGAAAATTTGTCATCAGCATTAGTCGAACATTGGGAAAAAGAGGCGAGACGTAAAAATCCGAATTTGTTACATATGATTTTTTGTGCATTTGGTTGGCGCTTTGTACCAATTTGCATATTGTACTCCATACTAGAAATATCAATACAGTAAGTAAAAGTTAAAAATTCCAAACAAATGACAAACAAACAATATATTTTGTCCAACAGTGTCATTCAGCCCTTATGCATTGGTGGACTGGTATCCTATTTCACTGTGGATCAAACGGATATTAGCAAAAACCAGGCATATTTATATGCTATGGGCATCGTGCTGTGTTCCCTCGTGAATACGCTCTGCTTTCATCCATTTATGTTCTTTCTATTTGAGACTGGCACTAGAATACGACTTGCGTGTGCTGGCTTAATCTATAGAAAATCACTGCGCACCTCCATTACATCTGATAATAATGGCTTAAATGGTTTTGCCATTTCATTGCTATCCACCGATCTGCCACAATTTGATTTGTCCTTTTACGTTTTTTACGATTTATGGAAGGGACCAGTGGAAGCATGCATATTTGGCTATATTATGTATCGTGAAATTGGCTGGTCAGCACTTATTGGCATTGCTTCGACTGTCGTCTTTATACCATTGCAAGCCTGGGCCGCTAAGGCAGCAGCGTATTATCGCACGAAATCGGCAGCATTTGGTGACGAACGTAAGAAATTTATGAATGAAATCATCACAGCCATACAAGTGATCAAGATGTACGCTTGGGAGAAATGCTTTGCTAAGTTGGTATCAGCAGTGAGGCAGAAAGAGGTTGAAAATATACGTGGATCAATGAATATCTATGCAGCATTGCAATGCACAGATATGATATCAGAGTTTGCGCTCTTCTTGAGTTTAGTTGTCTACGTCTATACGGGTGATACCATAACGGCCAAGAAAGTGTTTATAGTTTCTTCGTATTATAGCATGCTCGATTCACTTTTGCACTTTTGGCCCTTGGCCATAACCACATGGGCAGAGACCTTTGTGGGTGCCAGACGTGTCACCACATTTTTATTGAAAAGTGAAGTACCTACTGAGAACGAAAAAGAGCTATTCGCTGGAGGTATAGTCAATATGAGCATGGAAATGGATGAAAAAGAACATTATATTTTTGCTCGACGTAGACATGACATTTGGGCCACTAAAAAATCAGTGCTATTACGCTGCTTGTCAGCTACTTGGAACAAAACTACTACTGCAGATAAAGCGCGTTTACATATACAAGATATAAGCGTAGAAATAAGCGAGAAGCAATTTGTTGGAATTGTGGGTAATATTGGCTCTGGAAAATCAACTTTGTTGAATGCCATAATCGGTGAATTGACCATATTAACTGGAGAAGTGGTAATTAATGGTTCACTCAGCTATGCGCCACAAGAACCTTGGATTTTTCAGTCCAGCATACGTGACAACATTATCTATGTGGAGCCATATGATGACGTACGCTACAAGGCAGTCGTGCGTGCTTGCCAATTGGAGCGTGATATTGAACTTTTTCCCTATGGAGACTCAACGATTGTTGGCGAACGTGGCATAAGTTTGAGTGGTGGACAAAAAGCGCGCATCAGCTTAGCAAGAGCTGTATACCGGCAAGCTGATATTTATTTATTCGATGATCCATTATCGGCGGTTGACTCATATGTTGGCAAAATGCTGTTGGAGAAATGTTTGCTTAAATTTCTGGGCGACAAGATACGCATTTTAGTGACACATCATGTGCAGCACTTAAGGTTGACTGATCACTTAATTATAATGGAAGATGGAAGGGCTAATGCACAGGGTCGTTTCGAAGAATTGCATGACTTTATACGCTTTCATGTCAGACCCGATGATGAGGATGACAAAAATAAAATTAGACATTCCGAGAGTATAATCGATAAGGATCGTGATATTGAATTAGAGCATAAGGTCAACACAGATGCTGGTGATGAAAGGCGAGAACAACAACTACAAGGCTCTGTGAAGTTTCAAACTTATATGACATATTTTCGTGCATTGGGTATGCCTTGGGTAATCTTTGTGGTTTTTACACTCTTCTTGCTGGCACGTGGTTGCCAGGCTGCAATGGATATCTTCATTTCGAATTGGTATGTTCACACAAGAGTTTGTATTTTCAGTTCTAAAATAACATCTCATTTAAATAGGTCAACCTGGGAAGAATCATTAGTTGTAGATCCTGAACCCCCCGCAGAGTATGAAGGTCAACGTCAGCGCATGATTATTCTTTACACAATTTTTATAGTCTGTACTTTGCTGCTGTATCTTATGCGTACTTTTGGTTTCTTCTTGATGTGCCTACGCATATCCTTACGTTTACATGACCAACTATTTAATGGCATCATACGCGCCTATATGTATTTTTTCAATAACAATCCTTCAGGTCGTATCTTAAATCGATTTTCTAGTGATATCTCAAACATTGATGTTGTATTACCACAGGCCATGTTGGACTCTTATACAGTAAATTGATATTTTGAGTATTGTTTTCACAAAAAAGTCATTTTATTTTATTTCAGTTTTTTGTGGATGCTATCGCCACATTGGTTATTGTTGCTATTGCCAATTACTGGCTCTTGATTCCTGCAGCTATTATAATTGCACTGCTTTACTATATTCGAAGTCTCTATATCGGAGCCAGCCGTAATCTTAAAAGAATCGAAGCTATGAGTAAGTTCCTGATTTTTTGATGTTTGAAAGGGATTGATCTTATTAGATATCCAAGATCAGTTAATACCTATCCGCTCCATAATACTGATGTACTCTTTACTTTATTTATAAAAAATTTCGGTTCTGGAAAATCCCAAATGGACGACGTGGTTCTTAAAGCAACCTCAGTATTCATTAGGAAGGATATGCACATGAATATTTCAGTTTATACCTCTCTTAACGGGCGAGTGTGAAAAGTATTACTATTAAATGTATTACAATATAAAATACACGTGTTCAGTAGTAGTTCAAATTATTGTTTCTAAGCTAAGTTATAATCCATTGTTAAAACTATAACTTGTTAGTCTTTATCATATCTAAGCTATTGCTTCATTCGCAAAGTTATTTGTACAAAAACCTAACCTCAGGAGCGTGGACTTTTCTTAAAAACATCAATGCTGAAATCTTCTTTGCAAATGCATCCAAGATAGCTATACATTTTTAAAAGTTCGTAGTTCTTAAAGCTACTTTTCCTATTGCTTTCAGCACGCAGTCCAATCTACTCGCACACCAATCATAGTTTTAAAGGATTAACAACGATACGTGCCCTCAATGCTACACAGCAAATGAATAACGAATTTCATGATCTTCAGAATAACAATACATCTGCACTCTACCTATACACCAGCTCAAATCGTGCGTTCGCACTTTGGATCGATCTTATTTTTGTACTTTATATATTCACAGTCACATTCAGTTTTTTATGGATCGATGAACATTTTGCCAGCGGTGATGTTGGTTTGGCTATTACGCAATCCATGACCTTGGTTATAATGTGTCAATTGGGTATGCGCCAAACAGCGGTAATGGAAAATAATATGACCAGCGTAGAACGTGTTATGGAGTATGCTGAAACACCATCTGAGCCGCCACTGCGAACTGATGAAAAGTTAAAACTTTCACGTGATTGGCCAAACGCAGCAAACGCAGGTTCTCTTCTATTCTCCGACTTTAAACTACGTTATTCCATGCAAGGTGAATACATATTGAAAGGCTTAAACTTTTCCGTTAGATCCATGGAGAAAATAGGCATTGTAGGACGTACTGGCGCTGGCAAGTCATCTATAATTCAAGCCATTTTTCGTTTGGCATGCAATGAAGGCCTCATAGATATTGATGGTCATGATATTGATAAATTGGGTTTGCATGATTTAAGAAGTCGTTTTTCCATAATACCACAAGACCCTGTTTTGTTTTCTGGTACCTTACGTTATAATCTTGATCCATTTGAATTGAGAAGTGATGAAGAAATGTGGAAAGCACTAGAGGATGTTAAACTTAAGACATATGTTAGTAGTCTACCTGGTGGACTTAACGCTGAAGTACAGGATGGTGGTGTCAACTTCAGCATGGGTCAGCGGCAGCTGGTGTGCATGGCACGTGCTCTTCTACGTCAAAATCGTATATTGATAATGGATGAAGCAACTGCTAATGTTGATCCAGAGTAAGTTCTCTCGAGAATTTTTTAGTTTGTGCTATTACTAATTCAATTTTCTTTCTAGAACGGACGATCTTATACAGGAGACTATAAAAACTAAGTTTGAACACTGCACAGTTATTACTATTGCTCATCGTTTGCACACAGTTATGGGTAATGATCGTGTGCTGGTAATGGATGCGGGTCAGGCAGTAGAGCTAGGACATCCATATGAACTTTTGCAAAATAGTGAGGGATACTTAACTAAATTTTTGAATCAGACAGGCAAAACAACAGCAAATGACTTAAGGCGCATTGCAGAAGACAGCTATAGAAAAAAAAGGTTTTAGTAAAAATTATCAGAAGCGACAAATGTTTCTAAAGAGCGCCGTATTCTAATGAGAGAACAAAGATTTTTTAAAAAGAATAAAAATTTATTTCCGCTACGATAAAAATCATTGGCCGGTTGAAATAGTATTAATCGAGGTAAAATACCTTGAGTCATAAGTTTAACAAATGAATTTATGTACATTTTAGCCAATACTATTTATTCTTGCATGGTGTGGTATTCATTTTTATATTTAAGTTATTAATTTACTTTTGAATAAATAAAACTATAGCAAAAAAAACTGCATAAATATTTATGTATTCACATGAATAACTAACACTTTCAAATAGTAAGAGTTTGTAGGCGTATATGCAACAATTATAGCTAACTGACAGTTATTCAAAAATTGTTACCCTAGTCATCAGATTACTATGAACTACATACACTTGGCGAATATGTTGGTATAAATATGTGACTGGTCATGGTAGTTTATGAAATGCACTAATTTGTTATGTAGCCGGAATCATTGTTTTGTGGGAAATACTTTTAAGTTTTCTTCACCTATAAAAATAAATCTGTTTGAATTTTATCATTTTTATTGGTTGATTTTGTGTGTACATAGTATTAAAATACATAGTTAGTAACACAATTTGTCTATTTTGGTTTACTTTATTGCGATGATGAAAATTATTTTAATATATAATGATATTTCGGTGATTAAAATAGATATCGACAAAATTTAAAATGGGTTTTTAAGGGTAAGAGTAATACTTTCAGATGCCGCAACCAGTTTTGGAGAAACAATTTTACTCGCTATGTAAAATAACCTCAAATATAGCCAAAAACCGTAATTTTTGCATTTTTAGGCATCAAAGTCCTTCGGATATGATAGGTCTGGTCTCTGGATTTGGACTTTTTTCTTATTTTTGTCGGCAGCAGAGTAATCAGAAGAGTATTCACAGAGCTGTTTTGGAGGTAAGACTCTCTCTATTCCAAGTTAAACAATATCACTGAAATTGTTTTATTTCATATAAGAAACTTTTTTTAAACACGCCGAATCTTCCACAAGACTTCTCCACTCAAATATATTATGTGTAATTATAACATATACACAGCGGCGTAGCTAGGATTAAGGGGTGACAAATTGGTCCTCGGTATTCATTGATATGGTATACATATTCAAATTCAATAAATCTTTTTAATATTTAATGGAACATGGGGAGGGGGCGCCAGATTGGCTCTTCGCCCTGTGCTCCAAATGTTCATGCTACGCCCCTGCATATAATTATGTCAATATCAAATGGAAGAGTGAGAAATAACCCAACGGGAAACGGAAGTGTGTACAAAGCACTTGGGATGTGCTTCAAGGGAAACAGAAAGCTGCTTATAATGCTTTTCTCACTGCTTATTTTTTTTAACATAAGATATCACATATACCAAAAAAATATTAATAGACTTGGCTTATGTCAAGCTGCGAATGTAACTGCACGAAATGCCCAGGTTCAAGCCCCAGTGGATGCAGAGTAAACATTTTTTTGTAAATTAAATAGAATTTCGAATTAAATGCTTCCGAAGAAGCACATCTTAAGTGCTTCTCTTGGAACTTCCTTCCAGATTTTCTGTTGAGAAATGAATCGCTAAATTTCGTGGAGCGTTAGAAGGTTTTGTATAAGCCAGCATTGGCTGATAAAAAGTATCCCTCCTCCTAGGCGTGTTAATGCTTATGTCATGGCGCTATATTCCATGCTAATATCAATTCTAGCTCTTCTTATTAGATAGACTAAGTACGTTTACCTCTATCTATTTCGATGTGCAAATTAACCATCAAACTATTGTGCCAACGATAGTGCCAATGAAAGTTTTTAAGTGTAATCGGATTTGACATACATACATATCGCATATAAATTTCTATAATTTTTATTATTATCAACAAATTTGAAAATCTACCCCTCATAGTTGAGCTTTCGATTTTGTTGAAAGATAAAATTGCCTGAATTGAAAATTTACGCAGATTTTCATTTTTGGAATGCCACAATGGAAGTTAATTAAAAATGTGCAGATTCATTTACACTTAACCTACGCTGGTACAACTTTTATATACGAAAATTACTGCATGGAATATTATCACAGAATACTTGGGAGCACTGTGTAACTTTCATTTCATCGTCATATTCTTTGATTTGGAGTGAAAATGTCGCACCTTGTGGTACCTCCTAATACAATAAGGTGGACGTTCGATATGCGCCTCATTCACAGGGTTATTATTTTTTACTTTGAATATAAAGGAATAACTTTTTTTAATGACATCTACATATCGTTACCTTAATATAGAAAGGCCCTAACTAACATTTTTGTTTCCTTACAGGAGAACGAAAAAACTTAATTAAAATTTATGTTTTGTAGTATTGAAATGAATTTGTTTTTGGTTTTATTTGGTTGTAAATGCTTTATTTTCAATCGGAGCACACACATTTTTACCAATAGAGTATTAGTGGGTGGCCTACCGACATCTACAAAAAAAATTGATTTTGAAAAAAATGTTAGTTAGGGCCTTTCTATATTAAGGTAACGATATGTACTTGTCATATTGAAAGCAGTTTTAAGTAATTGCAACCAAAATATACTTCTTAATGTAAGAAATAACTACTCCCATAATAATAGAGCATTGCATTGATTTGAAAATTTACATGAATATTGATCGTTGCTAACTTGTTTTAAGTTCATTTGTAATCATTTCCAAATAGCTACTTCATTTAGTGATCAAAATAATTCAGACGTATTTATATTTTGGGAGAAATGTCTGAAAATCCATGTACATTAACTAAACAATTCATGTTCATCCCTTTGAAACGGGATATCCGTGCATCAGGCAAATGTTGGAGAGAATCAAAGCTGAATGGGTTAATAGAAATTTTTGGCCTGGATGTACTATATGTTTTAAATCAGGCAACATGTAGAAATAACATATCATAATTTTACGCGTAAAAATCGGAATTAGCAACCAAAAATTGAATTGAATTAAAACACATTTTTCAATGGACAAATTAAAAACCAAAAACGTGACATATTTCGTGAAATGCATACAACGCATTCGACTGGTATGAACATAATTCGATTAAATTTTTTGTTTTATAATTTCATGTTTTTGTTTATCCCTTTCTCAACCTTCGAAATTTGGCCATGATAAAACCAAATTAAAGCCTTTTTTTCCTGGCGTAAACTTTTTCAACAACAAACCTCGACATAAGGGTGTTGATTGCATTGTCCTTTGTTTTTTTTTTTGGAACTTTTTGAGTTTATGCTTTTGCCCACAAAAATGTGTAGCGTAGAGAGCACATGTTGCTATCTGCTTAGTATTCACACAATAAATTTGTGTGACTCCTTTAAATGCTACCACGGTGGTTAATTTAGATTTATTGTTGAGAGCATTTACTTAAAATTGGTTTAATTTCGTTAAATTTAACTTAGCCAAAGCCTAAAACTATGCAATTGTATATATTTTAAGTATTCGCTTTAAATAGAGGGGGAAAACAACGCTACTTTGTGTTGCATAGTTTGAGGCATATGTCTAAATACGATGGTATGAAAAATTTACACAAAAAATTCCAGTTTATCGATACTTTACTTAATCATTGCACAACAGAAACTTAAATATCTAACATAAAATTGAAACAAATTCTTGCAGACAATACAAAGCCAAACTCCCTCCATATGTTCACACTCCATACAAATTGTGATTGATGGACTCGTGCTGTTTTTTTTTCCCTCTGTTCTAAGGCAGGATTACATTGAAGTGACGAAGGGTGAATGATTTCATTATCGTTGTGATTTGTACAAATTATAAACGGTCACTACATGCCGAATGAGATTTAAATTCCACATTTATATGATTGCTGAAATCTGTTCAAGATTATTTTCACATTTAAAGTGAAAGTGTTACAAAATATCTTTGTATTTGGGACTTTTTAAGTTATTGGGTATGAGTTTTAAGTCCCTCGGTAGAGGGAAGAACACTTTTGAACCGCAAAACTAATTAAAAATTGTCAACGACAATCACAATTTGCTTAATATAATATGTATTTATTTTGCTTGTATGTACATATATTTTTCTGTAGAGTTTGTAGTAAAAGTTTTAAATTAAAATTTTATCCTAAGAGAAGGTTAGGAATAAAGGCAGACATCTTTTGACTCAAAAGTAGATTTTCTGGTATGGCAAAGCGTTTTACTGAAACTCAATATTTTTTGTATTATTTTTAGTAAAAAAATGGTTGATTAATAAAAGGAATTTTAAATATCAGCTGCTGTTTGTAGCAAAACAAAGTTTGAACATTGCCTATGTCTGCTTACGTTGAACTTGAAGTTATGTATGTCCTTTTTTGTAACTAACTTTCTGCCTTATGGGCTATAATGTAGTCGTATGAACTTTAAGCTCTTAAAATTGAATCTGAAAATTTTGAAATGTGTACTTATGTATATATTCGTTTTTTCGAGAATCGACAATCTGATCCAATGTTAACATTACTTACAAATTTTTCAATATTGAATCAAAAACTGTCCGTGAAATTATTCTATCATGTCTGTAACTATCAAACTGTAATTTAAAATTTTTTATTATTTTTCTAAAAACCTTAATTTTTTTTAAATTAATTTTCTCAAAAGGATTTTTTTGCCTGAAAATTTTTTCAATTATGGTAATCTATCTGTTTTAACGGTTAAAAGCCAAAATTTTTATAAGTGGAGATCAGCCAGAGTAGCAACACCTTTGAAGGCCCGTGACGGCGCTTAATAATATGATAAAGGCCAGTAAATATGAATTCTTAGTCCGCGTAATCAAAAAGAAGTATCATTTATTAAGAAAATATTTTTCAAAATCATTTTTAGACCAGGTCTTAAATTAGCAACAGCTTTTTACTATGTGTAGCAGATGTTACATTGAGGCCACATGCTCCGTGAGGAGATAAAGAACTTGAGAAAACGCACATGCTCAAAAGCTGAAAGACTTTTAATATGCGCCATGGACTTTTAACTTATAAGTACACCTTATTTAAAACTAATTAAATCTAACTTTTTTTTGTTTGCTTTAGTTGCAAAATTACTGAATTTTTTATTGAAACTAGAGCAGCTTGTTAGTTAATCTGACATTAAATTAATTGCATATCCTCGTTGTAATGAATAAACGCATCAACTAATTATAGGATTTGTCACTTTTGCTCATGGTCGGAGTATCCTTCGAATTGTGATTAATTACTGTACTCTACATGATGTCCATTGTACATATAATACATACCATACTGAGGCAGATAGAAGGTTATTTTATAAACTCATGTTTTTTACACATTTTATTGGCAAGATACATGTCACACTTAGGTCAGTACAATTAATTACGTTATATTATGTTGATTTTAATTACAGGCAAAATAAAGTGTTAAAAAATATCCTTGTCTTAAGAGGCTTTAATTGAATAGTACAGTATATGTAAAAATCTAGTAAAAAATCTAGTAAATAGCTACAAACCTTGAAACTGACATTTTTCATTATTCAGCAAGTCTCAAATAGACCATAACCGGAAATCCACTCAGATCTTGATGAAACTTGTTGCGTAGGTTCGTTGAACAGAGCATTTTTGGCAAGGAAACTATAAAACTTATAAACATTATTAAGGCGCACTATGACAGGCTAAAATGTCTCATCTGTACAACAAAAATTTCACACTGCAAATCGAACACAACAGGATTGACCCGGCCAAGCCCAGAATTTCATAAAAAAGCCGGAGGCCTATTTGAAATTCAAAAATTTCTGAAATAGCCAGGATTTGGACGATTTTTGTGAGATGGAGTTCAGTGTTATTGAACTATCAAAAAAAATGTAAGGTGATAAACTTTTTTTCCAAAATAAATTTGCGGGATTTCTGTTTAAGAGCCCGGAAGTTGCTTCTTTTAAACTTGGCAGCTCTGACAGGAGTCAAGCACGGATGCTTAATGCGTCTCCCCTGTTATATTTAATCGAGCTGGAAGGCATGCTAAGCCGTACGCTTACTTGGAAGCGTCGGATTCAATGGTACTTTTAGGGTTATCTGGAAGAACTGACTAATTCCAACGATATCGCATTACTGTCATCAAGATCGTCTGAAGACACTGTTAAACTTCATAGTAATACTGGGAAAAATCAGCAACATAAAAAGAAAGCTTCGCCCAAACATATATGAAAACTCAAAATTTCGTTCTGCTACGTTGGCAGCGTTTCTCACTACTAAAAAAAATAATGTGGTATCTTTGCTCAACGCCATGAAATAAGGAAATCAAATACTATTTCAACACACACCAAATTAAGAATATTTTAACCTTCTAACCAAATTTTTTCAAAATTCGAGTGGACATTTGAGATTCCGAGGTTTTTATTTCTGTAGACAGAGTATCTAAGAGAAGGTACGACAGGCTATAGAATATATAAAGGGCTACACCCTAACGTAACAATACGCCAAATTATCGACTTTTTTCATTCAACTCATTTACTTTGTGATGCACCTGTGCCAATAAAGCTAGAAACGTACGCAAAGCGGACACATGAAAGTTTAACCGTAGGCCCAAATTTGTCGAACCGTCGCTCTTCGCAGCAACTACAGCTCTTTTCATCGCGTACCTGTAATATTGTTTTTGCCGAAACGTCGGAAAATAAACCGGAAGCCCATTGCAAATTGGACCAATTTGTAACTTCAAATTTATTTTCAGCAATAAAACTCCTTTTTGGCTAAGTGATTTTGTCAATAGACGAAATTATCTTTATAGGTGAAACGCCGGATATAATCGCATGGATAGTAGAAATGGATTCAACTATATAGTGGAGGGCCCTTGCATGCGGTCACGCTGCGACGGGCATCGTCTGATAGTTGATCAAAGCATTCATATGGAGCAGAGGCCAGTGAACACAAGGATACCGCGAGTAAACGCGTAGAAAATAAACTTTAGCTCTACTTTTTTGCAAGCACGTGATAACAAATTAAAATTTGTATACATCGTGTTCGCGTACATTGGTCTTACACTACTATCGCGAATTTTGCATGTGCCACGTATGATTTTATTCTCATATAATAATTTTAAATTTGGACAAATGCAGCCCGATTCACATACATTAGTCCTCCTTTATTATTTCCACCATATTTGCTGTATTCCACATACCCTCACCAAGCAGTGATGGCATTTTCAGTACATTTGTACTTTTTTGGTACATTTGCGTCCTGAAAAACCGTCGTCAGTACATTTAACAAATTTTCAGTACATTCGGTACATTTGCCGAATTTTTAGTACATTCGCCAAATTTTCAGTACATTTTCGGTACATTTGAACAATTTATAATAATTACCTGTTTTCGGTTTAATTAAATGAAAATAATTGCAATGTGAAGATATATAATAATTACCTTTTTTTCATAATTAATTGCAAGGTGTAGTTTTTGTAATTTAATTTCATATATATCTCATTTTCCAAGGGTTTTTGAGATGCCAAAAGTGAGGACCTTTTTTTTTTAGTTATTGAGAAAATTTTACAAAAATTTCGTACATTTTAGTAAAATTGGATGTTCACGCCAAAAAAAAAGTACATTCGGCCTCTAAAAAGTACATTTCAAGTCTCGATTCAGTACATTTTCACAAAACCCAAATGCCATCACGCATACTTTCATCGCAAGATCTATTCTGTTTTAATTAAATCTACCATATAAGGTGATTCCTTGTCTGGTTATGTGAATCGTCAAAGTCTACTCAAAGTTTGTTTACGAATTACAGAATTTATTAAACTGAATATCAGACGTGGAAAGTATTTAAGTAAATTCAATAGAATGGAATTCTTGAATTATTTAACCACTGATTTTTCGATTAAATAGAAAAAAATGTGTAGCAGCAGTTTATTGTGTTCTGCTCTAATATCTTGTAAATGCGTTATATACTCTGTAAAAGATTGGACGCCAAATGTTTGATAAATTGTCTCTCTACAACACCCTGTTTAATGCAGTCTTACTGTTACAATGAACTAACTCGCGGTTTTTATTATAATGAACACGACTCAAAATAGAGTTCTTTTCTGACGTTTCTTTTATCCAACTGTAGAAAAAAATCTCAAAGAACTGTCAATTGATTGACGGCAACTCCAAAAAGGGTGTGTTTGTATTAGTGCATGGTACACGCATACGAAAAGAACAGCAGTAGAAAAAGGAAAAATTAATATTGTGAAAATAAAATTTCATGTTCAAATCATAGTTAATAATAAAAGAAAACAAATCAAAAAATATTTCATAAATGTTAAATTAAAAGTGAACAATAATAAAGTACAAAACCAGCAACAAAGAGTCAACTTCAAAAGGAACCACTAACAATCAAAAATTATTAAAGAAAAAACAGAAGGTAAAAACTTAACGATTTTGAAATAAAACATTTTTGTGGAATTTCAATTAATTTGATATTACCTAGGCGATTTGTACACTTAAATATTTGAAATAACTCAAATATCAAACTAAATGTTACAAGTGAAGTCTATTGCTAGCGGAGCACCCACTTTTTCTTTCCTTCCACCTCTGCAACTAATACAAAGAAGCAATAGGAAAATGTAGTCGCAACAATAACAACAATAGCATCATCAATTACAAAACTAATAATTTTTTATTCAATTAAATTTATCTATTTGCTGCTTTTGCGTGAGTGTTGGCCAGAGCTTTTGTTCCCTTCCTTCTTCCCCCCACCGCTACTGGCTTTGTTGTGCACATTATGATGAATATCACTTTTGGAGTTGCACTCGCTGTCCAAGTGGAGTGCAATGCAGCATATTTTCTATTCATTTAATTTACTATTTCCTCTGTAATCTGCACCTGCTCCCCTCCAATGGCGACATGGTTTTTAGTGGCTATTTTTAAATAGCGACGTCAACGTCGCGACACAACGTCCGTTTCCCTGTTCCTTATACTTTGCGATCTCTTGGCGGCTCTTCCATATTTTGCGTCCGCTCTTTGACTCCGCAGATTAATGGTTTTTGTTGTTGTGTAATGCAATTCAGCTTTGACTTGAATTTGGAAATTTGTATTGGTCATATAGAATCTTAATTTTTGCTAATTTCGCATCAGTTTTTTTTGTCTCTGTTAATCTCTTGTTCTTAATTTAATAAAAATTTTTGTCTTGTATTTTTTATTGCTCGTACGGTTTGTTTCTTTTTGTTATTTTTTTCGCGTTTATTGAGGTATTTCTCTGTCTGTTGTCGCTTACTGTTGCCACTCCTTTAAAATGAATTCTTTCATTAATTCAGCAAAGTGCACAGTGGGACAAATGAGAAAAACTTGC
This sequence comes from Meiosimyza platycephala, assembly GCA_963662105.1. Taxonomy (NCBI): domain Eukaryota; kingdom Metazoa; phylum Arthropoda; class Insecta; order Diptera; family Lauxaniidae; genus Meiosimyza; species Meiosimyza platycephala. The sequence continues at coordinate 92,940,792 of OY759209.1, read as the reverse complement.
GCGTATTGATGTTTTTCCGGGAAAGCTATAATTTCGAATATAAAAATATATATAGATTTATTCATGTGTGTTAAACAAAATTTTCAAAATTTCGATGTTATAACTATTGGTTCTCACAGTCTATTAAAACATAAAAGTCGGCAACATCACATATTTTTACCTGACCTAAACTGGTGTTTAGCAATAGTTTCATTAAAATCTGATTTATGAAATTTTTTTGATTTTGAGGTACATACCATATATTGGTTTTTAGGTATTCAATGTTGAACTTTTACTACTGCTAGTCATGGCAAGCACTCAATGCGCCAATGTATAACCTCAAGATGACATTAGTAGAAAAATCTTATACAAAATCGTGTGTATCGAATTGTGATAAACATCAATAAAGTCGATAACAGTTGAAAAGTATCAAAAATCGATAAAAGTTGAGAAGTATCAAAAAGTCGGAAAGTAATAATATCGGACAACTTTGAAAAAGTTGATTAAAGTCAAAAACAATCAAATTGCATCGAACATTGAAAAAATTAAAGAGTATCTAACAAATAGTATCGAAAAATTATGATAATAATGGTCGAAATAAGTTAATAGCTAACTAATAGGACAGAAAAATGTTAATAGGTCTACACCCTATTCCAATATGGGTGTAAAATGAGTGTTCTAAAATAAAAGAGAATTGGGCAAACAAAGAAATACAGCGAAACCATATAATTGAGGTGGTTTGTACCAAAATTGGTGAAATTCACTCTCTCTGGCTTATAGTAGGAAAATTTAATGTAAACATTTAGTGTATCGGGTGAAAGCTATTTTTTATATTATTGCGTTTAGAGATACATAGAATGAAAAAATTCATCATTATGGTAAACATCTAATCAAATTTTTAAAACTTCTGATATCCATTTCCTTTGATTTTTCTGATGTAATGCTGTCTTTAAGAGGAAGTTGGGAAGGTTCCGACGTGGTCCTTATTCTCTGAATATAATTTAAGTGTATTATTTCGTAAAAAAATCGTTTTTGAATTTGAACGTGCAAGTCGTGGACGTTACATTGTTAGTGCAGAACGTTTCGGAAAAGGTTTAAAATTTTACCAATCGATATTCCAAAAAAAAACCTTTATTTGATATCAGATCCGAGAACTTACGTTTTATGACAGAATATCAGTTATAATTGCCTTTTTGCGATGACTCTCATGCGGGTGGGGTGGCATACATTCGTTTTACTCAAGTATTCTCATGTCGCAATAATTTATTGCCAACGTTTATTGCTAAAGTTTTCATCTTTTCTGACGACGCCAATCATGTTATACATATATTGTTAAATACTTACTTTTACATAATTTACTACTATTACCAATGATTTGTGCCCCAATTATAAATCCATATTAATCACTTAAAAAGTTCTTGCTAGAAAATTTCGCAACTTATTTTTTCATCAAAAGTCGTCATGTGTATAAGATATTCAATTACGTATCAAACAAGCTCTATGGAGTACCACACAATACAATAAAATTACAGGTACCTTTTGTCATCTACAGAAATATGTTGTTTAGTCATCTAAACTAATTTTGCCAGTTCTGAACCAGTTTCTTATATTTTATTTAATAATTGTTTTATAGGAGCCGACATTGGAGCGGGTACAATATTGAATTACAAAATCCAAGAATTGTTAAACTGCTGCGTTTAAAGTTACAACATTAAATTATATTCCACTCTAGGACTTCCATTCTAAAACTACAGCTTTTATTTAATTAAATTTGTAATCTTGAATTTTATATTTTTCTTTGTTTACGCACAAAATAACACTTAAACAGATGGCAACAGGAAGGCCCATTAAATGCGTTGTCGTTGGCGATGGCACAGTCGGCAAGACTTGCATGTTAATATCATATACAACGGATAGCTTTCCAGGAGAATATGTGCCTACAGTGTATGTTGTCATGCATGCATGCTATATCTCATATAAAATAATAATAATAATAATATTGTTAATGCTCTAAATATTTAGCTTTGACAATTATTCAGCACCAATGCAAGTAGACACAATACAAGTTTCACTCGGTCTATGGGATACAGCTGGACAAGAGGACTATGATCGATTGCGCCCGCTGTCGTATCCCCAAACGGACGTTTTCCTAATATGTTTTAGTGTGGCAAGTCCATCATCGTTTGAAAATGTCACTTCCAAGTGGTATCCTGAGATTAAACACCACTGCCCTGATGCACCAATCATTTTAGTTGGTATGTTGCAAATTTAATGTCATATTAAAATTAAATTTTATTACATTTAATTTTAAGGAACAAAAATCGATTTGCGAGACGATCGTGAGACCTTAAGCGGTTTAGCTGAACAAGGACTTTCACCTTTAAAACGTGAGCAAGGGCAAAAGTTGGCAAATAAAATCAGAGCCGTAAAGTATATGGAATGTTCAGCACTAACACAAAGAGGACTTAAACAAGTGAGTAAAGTAAATGATATTTTTCTATGTACTAAAGTATAAGTATAAATATTGATACTGATACTTGAGTACACAGGTACTTAAGAATTTTTTTAATGATAGTGCTTAAACTTTTCTACACAAGACATTTAAGCTGAGGTAATAAAATTTGTCAGCGAGACATCCAAATTTTCAACTGAGGTGACAAAATTTGGCAAGTCTGGTTGGTGTTCAGCTCTTCTCATGAATTTAAGAATGAAAGTTGAATGACTTAAAAATAATTAAAGTTTTGGATAGTGTCTTCCCATATCTTTTAATTGAATTGAAGTTTTTAGCCAATATGTTCGACGTAAGTCGAATCGAATTACATCTTACTCTACTTTTCCAAGTTGTAAATACCAAAGAAGGGCTTCGAGTCACGTTATGTGCTTACAATAAAACCTATTCCCGAGACTTTGGAACGTTTTAATTTTTACATTAACTATATGGACCTACATATGTCATAAACTATGTGTAAAAAAAGCACAAATAAGAAACGTTGAATTCAACCATTCACGCCATCTTACTTTTCAATTAATGACTTATGTCCCTTAACAAAAGTTTAACCACGGAGAGACACATTTGAAATGATATACACGGTATAATAAATAATATGTTTTTAAGGACTCGAACCAGACTATGATGTTGATGACTGGAAAAAGTTGTTTAAAATTATGGAATTAGTTTATTTGAAAGTTTTCTTTTCAGAGCTGTCATCATGTCTGTGATAATGTGAGAGGATGCACTACCCTGATAAAACTATTGAGAAGTAAATGGTTTTCTTTTTGGGCACAGCTTGGGACAAAAACTCTTTCACATACTTAACTGTTGCTTTCCGGTGACCGTTATCGTGGGACACCCACAATACACTTCGAGGAAATAGCTCACTATACAGTTACTTAATCTGGGTATAGTTTCCTCTCGTGTTTTTTGCTTAGGGTTTTTTAGGACATTCCACTTTTACTTTTGCGAACACGATAGTCATACGTCAATCTCTAATCCAGATCCTTATTTCATCATCCAAACAGTCAGCTTATTTATATTCCCTTATGTATTTCAATTTAAATTTTATGACAAATTTTACTTTTATACTTGTCAGGTTTTTGAAGAAGCTGTCAGAGCCGTGCTCAGGCCTGAACCTCTCAAACGACGTCAACGGAAATGTATAGTTATGTAAATAGTGTTAGAGTTGATTTTGCGTATTTATTTAAGAAAAAAAAGTTGGAACATCAAAAGGCGTAACAATGAATTGCATTCGCAATATATTTATTATTATTTTTTTATAATTTTTAAACAAATTTTATGACAAATTTACAGAATCCACATAGGATAAGTGTAAAGTAAGACAACCAAAAAATAACTCACAGAAACATTGTAAATTGTACTCGAATTAAAAACTAACGAATTTTCATTTTTATACAACAAAAGAAATGTAAGAAAAAACTTTATATTGCAATTTGGTTAAATCAACATAAACGAAATTCATATGCAATGAATAATGATATGCAAATTTAAATTTCAGAAGTTTTTTACTCAGTAAAACCTAATTACTCATTAAGTTGTTTAGCCATAAAAGTTTAAAGGTTTTGTGTTAGTCTTAAATTTTATAATAATTTGTACAATATATTTGTTATTGAAGATACAAGAGAACATTTATATCACATAGACTCGAATATTCAACAAAATGATTAAATGATATCGTGTAGGAATTATTTGTCATTTTGTCTGTACGTAAATAGTTTTGAAACTAATAACTCATTTCTCCCTTACTTTGTAGAAATGCATTGCTTGAAAATTTGTGTATTCTAAAAAATCGTCTACAGTCGAAAGAAATTTATATTTTAATATGCGATAAGTCAGAAATTTTAACGATCAAATTGTAGCAATCATTTAAATTATCAATTCATTGAGGTATTGTTATAAATTTTGCTTGATTTGAACGCAAAGCCACATTATAGTGAATTATTGTAACTGTATCTCATTCGGTTGATTTTTATTTGAAGTCGCTTTGCATTCATTATGTGTGGTAATTACGAATGGAATGGAATAAATTGCTTCCTCATTTAATTTCCATTACGAGAACATAATGCGTTTATGTTTTTAATTAAAAAAATTCATATCAAAACGATTCAGATTTTTGAATGGTATAGTATTGCACAAATTTTAAAGTCTTACAAAGTAGAAGACTCAATGAATTTTGTTACTGCATTGGAAGTTCAAAAGTAATTCGAAAAAATTTTAACAAAAAATAATTCGTTCTCTTAATGTCAAAAAATAGGAAATAACTCGATTAATGCATTTGTGCAAAATTTAAAAAAATAATTTAAATGCAGGTTTACTAATTAGACCATTGGGATACTAAAAATCCATCCAAAGCGAAAGCGGATTATGCGACAGTAATGTGTTTCGACAAAGTTGGAGAGATTTGGTCAGTTTAAAAAGAAAAATCAAATTAAAAATATTACTGCCCATCATGTTAGTGTTCAAATCATATTTTACAGTAGTACAGTAATTTTATTTTTTAAAAATTGATTTCCTTTTCACTTTACATTATGACACAATAAAATTAGTTTATCTAGTCAATTGAGTAAAATAAAAAAGGTTAGGAAAGCAAAATAATGAACAATAAAAAACAACTCAACGGCGTTATTGAAATATTAATGATAGTTTTATATATAATTGTAACTTTAATGCAGTTTGAATTATGTTTACACGTGTTTTAACTCCGTTTTTATTTTAAGCCAAAAATGATCATGCACTAACCAACTTTTTATTTGTATTAAGCGTATTTTGTATCACTAACACTTTGATATCATTTTTTTCCATTAAACATTTCTATAGTTCATCACGAATCAAAATATTTTAACTCGAATACGTATTGTTAAATTTTAATTCTGTCTTAGTAGTTTTCGTTAACTTTTGTAATTCAACTCAACAGTCAGCTAAATTATTTGATAAGGTAATGTTATTTTGCAAGTTTTCTGCGTATATAAATAATTGTACTCATATTACGAATAATGCCTCTATAGACTTTATACTTGGTAACTATTTTTCAAAGCAGTCTATCTATAAAATTTATACTTTGTTTGCTAATTTTGTTTTTTATTTCTTACTGTAATATTACGAAAACTGCATTTATATATAAGAAACAATATAAAACAAATCACTCTAATAAACGTTTCATATTATATACATATATATTTTTTTGTATTGTACTAAAATGAGCTATTAAACTAAACAACATTAAAATAATATTTAAACATTTTACTTTAAACAAAAGTGAAAAACACAAGTAAAAAAGTCTGTAAACCTGTATGAATATTAAATAATAAATAAAGAAAATATAACTATTTAACTAAAATCAAAATGTTGATAATTTCATTTAAGATTTTATAGTTTTGACAACTTTTTTTAAGTTGTTAGGAAATTTTGCACTGCGCATCACAAACTTACGCAATCGTGTGAGAGGTAGAAAGAATGCCTTAAAAGCACAAGCAGGCAGCACCTAAGTCTGAGAAAATGTAAGCTCTAGTAACATATAAGGCGATTGGAAGATCAGTCGGAGCTATACTGTTCCCATATGGACGCCGGTGGTCGGTAGATCACTGTGGAAACATTTGCAGAAGAGCAGAGCAAAACGTGGCCCTGTCGATATATATTGATTGTCACCTTATCTTGAGACCAAATGGAATTCGGGAAAGTCATGTCCAAACAGTTCGAGGACTTATTTATCAATCAAAGATTGGTTCATACATTTAGTGAAGCAACTATGAACAGAATAATTACTTACCCTCTTGATCACATATTTGAATTAAAAGAATATTTTTTTTTTTACTTTTCGATTTATTGAGAATTTTCAATGCGTTTTATAACAAATAGTAGTAACATATTTATAAAGTATAGTATTAATTTGCACATACTCCTACTTATAAATTGTTCATCGTGCACAATAACTGATTTTGTCAAGTTCTAAGAACTTAAGCAAAATTTTCGTCTATCTTATCAAAACAAAAATACCGCTAAGTTCAAAAATTCAATTGGAAATTTAACTTTAGTTTAAAACAACTGCAACAGTAAGGAGGAGCTCATTTGAACTTGTTTGTGAACCGGCACTGATAATGCTATATTAGTGTGATTACTGCCAAATTGCTGATGTTTTTTTTTTCAGTATAAACGGAATGGTTTCGGATGTAAAGGCTCTCCGGGTTTCCTTTTGGGTCCAGCGCTCTTGGGTCTAGCGGTCTTGGGTCCAGCGCTCTTGGGTCGTTTTGGTTCGGCATTTAGTGATGGCATTGATACAGACAAGACAAGACATTCAGCTGGCAATGACATGGAAGAAGTCAATGTTGTAGCACGTTGTATCTTAGGTGCTTTCCAATATTGCTAAATATTTTGATTAAATATAAGAAAAAGTTGTATTAACTTATGTAAGAAATCTTTGATAAAAAATAGCAGTTAAATGGTTTTCGAAAATTGCATTTTACAAAAACGTAAATTTGGATTAAAGAATAATGAGTAAAAACTTACGAATTCTGTAATTGCAATCACCAATTTAATTTCCAGATATTTAAGGTGGCATTGATTTGCTGCTATTGCTCTTGCGTAGCCAAAATCTACGAGTAATGTTCTATCGCCAAATGGTTTACTGTGGTGTAGTGCGTTTTTAATTTAAATTCAACTTTTAAGGTGGATTTAATTTCTAGTGTCTAATAAAGAGTGTTTGTTTTAATATGTGGCTATGCCCTTAGATAACCCTAGCCTGAAAACTTTTGCAGACATTTTTCTCAAGAATTATTAGTATTTTGAAAATTATGAGATTTTTGTAAAATCATGTTAAATTTTTATAAACTTGTCCTTAATTTAGCTACTACAGGTTTTGTGTAGAGCATTTAAAAAAATCTGTTATGATCCGAATCCGAATGGCGTGGAAAGTGTCAAATACTTAGTATCAAAAAACATTGTTAAAGTCAATAAAAGTCGGGAAGTATCGAATAAGAACGAAAACTAATTTTATCGAAATTCATTAAAAAAATCAATCAAGTTAAGAAGTATCAAACTGTATCGAAAAACTAGGACTTCGTTTAAAAATAGTAATGTTAGAAAATCAGCTTTGAACATAATATAATTAAATCCAATAATAATTTCCGAAAATGGAAAACTTTTAAACCCATACAAAATGCTTGAATCGAAAATAGCAAATCTCCGAAAAGAAGTGTCGTATACAAAAGGTCAAAAGTTATAATTTACATCTCTTTGATGACATACAACAAAGTTAAGCTATTTGCTTTAAAACATCGTTTTTGCGCCATGAAAGGTTCTAGTGACCTTCCTTTTATTATTAAGTGATTTTGAAATTTCAATATAACTTTTTTTTTTTGATATTTTTCAAGGCTTTAAAAAAATATCCTGAAGCTGAAGGTATCGAATTCGAAGAAATATTCTTGGTGTCAATTGTCGATTTTTTGGCGTTCCCGGAAAATTCAAGAACCTATTTGTTTTGTCGAACTAAGTGTTTTTTTTATCCTCCCCTGCCTCATATAGCTCAACGCACCCTTATTTTATTTCTACCAGATCTCTTACCCGCCAGAACATACATTTCTTAATTGTTTATAGAATCATATCACAATTTTGCATTAGCTCCAGTGAGTGATATTACTTTGAGCAGAGATCATCTCTTGGTATAGTTAGCCTATTTCCAAGTATCAATTGCTATAGTTCTACTTTTATAAATATCTTAAAGTCTATGGCTAAAAAAAAAATCTATCTCAAATTTTCTTAAAATTCTAATAATGTTAAAAGTTCCTTAGATGATGGTAAATTCTGTAAAATTTATTTTCTACACTAAATAACTTTTGTTTGAAATACACTTTTTTTATCAAAAACTTGACCTTTAAACAAATTGGCAATGTATCTAATTTCTTATTTAAGTTAATTTAAATAGATATGCTAACATTCTGCTGTAATATTTGTCCTATACACTTTATTTGGTTGGTAAGCTAAAAAGCCGAAATATATGTACGTATACTATCAAGTGGTTGCTATCAATTTGCAAATAGTTTTGCAATTCTAATAAATCTAAAAATTATAAAAATATAAAGAAAGTGCACAAAGCTTTTTGTTTTGTTTTTATATTTTATTTAATAAGGATGCAGATTAAAACAATCAACATTTTATTATGCATATCTTAATTTTCATCAAGTTGATTAATTGTGTTTAGCTCTTACAAATACAAAAGTTATGTTTACTAAAAGTGATTTCTTAGATATAAATTTTCTTCTTTTTCTCTTTCAGTTACACAGTTTTTTCTTTTCTTCATATTTTAGTTATAATTTGCTTTTAAAGAAACTGAGGTAAAATTATAATTAAAAATTGTTTTATTTGTTTTTTTAAATTAATAAAATAAGTATAAACAAAATACAGTGCATGTACATACGTAGAGAAATAAATTTTATAAGCAATTGATTAATCAAAAATCCAATAATTTTTCACATTTATAAGTTGCTATAACCTTGTCATTATAAATATTTATGTATGTATTTTAACACGAATAGAATTATTTTTCATTTTTTAATATATTGTTTTGTTTTATTCTTTAATATCAATTATTTGAATATCAATAAGCAGTATATAAGCTTTCTTCTATAAATAGTATGCATTTCATTTTAACTCTACCATATGATATTCAGAACAAGAGATTTTTCATCGAAGTTTTCGGTATACATTTATTAGCATCTATTGATTTAAATATATCAAATATGTAGATAAATATTTTATAAATAGCGTCATTTATTTATAATTAATGTCATTTACTAAATATAATGTTCTAGATACATGACTTCATTTGACTCATACATATAAATGTGTTGTTATATTGGATTTTATTTTATAAATTTTCAAGTTGATTTAGTAAATTGTTTTGTGTCTATGGTTTTTAATTTATTTTTAATTTGTAACTTATTTCAGGCAAAATGTAACAGTGACATTAACATTTTTCTCTAAATGATAAATCAAATATGATGTTATTTTGGAAAAATTTTAAGCTCGTCACCATGCAGAGACTGCGACTAACTCCAAACTAGTAAATTCACTCAACCCAAGTTGTAAAGCATCAGTTCCTTTCTAATCAAATAAATGTTTTGTAGACTGTTAGGGAAGTGGCAAGCATAAAGCTTTGTCAATCACAACAATTGGATCAGCTATAGATAACCAATGAACAGAAAATTCACCAGTAGTTTTCAAAGCATTGATGTGGCAATTTACTTCGGATATCTTTGTTAGTTTTAATACATCAATGGTACCCTCTGTGCTAATGTTTTACTCATTAAGTTTTATAATTCGTGAAACTTGAACACAAAGTCATCAGGCTGTCATCATGAGATTGAGAAGGCCAGCATAACAATGAGGAAAATAATTTATTTTTTACTGTGGCTGTAAGCGAGACTGACATATATTAGTGACAGTGTCGTGGTTAAGGTTTATAAAAAACAAACAAAAAAACTTCAGTATTAAGATGTAGAAAAAGAAGGATTTGATTTGATTTTTTTAAAATAAGCCATGAATAAAATTCTACTCCAAAATCTGTCTCCCCACAAAATCGCAAATGGCACCTAATTTACCTAAATATCATAAAAGCAAGAAAATGTAACTTGATTTTCCACTGAGTGAATTTTTCGAAAACCTTAAAGCATATTTTTAGGCATTAAGTGCTATATGTATCACACTCAGGTAGAAGAAAGTAAGAAAAAATCAAAAAAAAACTCAGCTTAGAAAATACAGCTTACTACACTTTAGGCAAGTCATCACTGATTAACTCAGTGGAATAACTTTAAGAAAAAAATGTTTGCATGGACCTACAATGTGAACTGTATGAAATTTAGTCCAACTTTTTTGAAAATAAATGTTTTGTTTTGGACAAAATGTATTATTAACCTACACTTTTAATATCAATAACTTATTACACATCATTTTAAAATCAATTCCAGATATAGGTTAATATAACAATTTTACTATAGAATACTATGAGCATTTTAATTTTACTGGCTTAGAAGAGATCGACGTAACACCTTGGATAATCCTCATATTGTCACTGTAACGTTTTGCCCAAAATAATTGCTAATATCCTGGCACTTTATTTAAACTACCAAGGATTAAGGATTCTTTCAATTATTAAAAGAAAAACAAGATCAAATTCTGAACATGATATACTTAGTACGCTTATTGCTTAAACTGACAAATGCAAAGATTAAACTAAAAATAAACAAAAATTTAAGCATTTGCAATTAAAATCTGTGTTAATCATATGAATATTTATGCAAAATGTTATATAGAAATCGAATACATTTTCATCCATTTTTTTTTTTTTTGGAATCAATTGTGATGTAATTTTTGCCTTAATTAGAAATTGAAAGTATTGTCTTTCAATTTTGGTTTTTTTTTTTTTTTTTTTTTTGAAAACTTATTTATGAATTTAACTTTGCTGTTGATTTAAATTTTCATCAGCACCGGATGTTGAAGTCGTCATGGATGCTGGTTGTGGACTCTATGTTTTAAAGAATAAAATTAAAATTAGCAAAAATTATAATAAAAATAATTGAATAAAAAAACTTGAACTTGAACGAAAACAGCACAATAACTAAAAAAATGCAAATTTGAAAATAATTAAAAATATTAACGAATAAAAATTTCTGATTAAAAGAGAGCACATGAGACTTAGCATATAGGGTTAGACGGTTTCGTTTATCTTAAAAAACTTTGGTTATTTTTTAATAAAAGTCTTATTTTAAAGTATTTTAAGGCTGCTTGCACATACAGGCACACACGCATAGAAAAAACACACATTAAACTTAAGAATCAATAAAACCAGGACTCACTTAAATAACATTTCGTGTCATTTCAGTTAATAATCTCAACATTTTCTATTGTTGTCTTCTAAAAAAATATATTTACTACATATATCGAATGTTTCTATTAGCCTAGTAAAATTTGAATAAGTATTCCTAAAAATAAAATAAAATAAAAATAAATTAAAAATAAAAAATATATATATATAGAGAGCTAATAGCTTAGAAGCGCTTACACACATAAACGTCTGGAGTTCAAAGAGACTTAACTCTCATGTGAAAACTCTTAAACAAATTAATATAATTGGCTTATGTTTCCATTTGAAAAGTTAAACTTACAATTAGTTAAGTGTGATGGTGTTAACGCTTCAAAAGGTTCAAAACAATGAATACAATTGAAAAAAGTAACATAAATTAGATAGTTAATTCCAGTTCCACCCTAGGGCACGCAAAGTGGTATAATCTAGTAAATTTATGTACAAAAAGCTTACGAGAGCAATTTTCAATGAAACTTAATAAAACTTAGCACTTAGCACTTATTAAGTATAAATAGTATTTTCCTAAAATGTTAAGGTTTTCAAAATTGTGCTAAAAATATTAAACTTTGTTTTCTCGTAAAACAGATTTCCGGTGACAGATGATCGTATGGCTGTTCACAGTAAGTTAATAATGTGCAAATTTTAAAATACAATAGGGTTATGGCACCTTCCGCAAGCTTCCATTCATATTTTTACAAAGATATAGGTACAATGCATTGTTGTGCAACTTGGTACATAATCGTTCAGTGATGTGTGTATTCTCTAGCTCAGCGTTGGGCAAGTATAGGCCCTTTCAGCCCTCATGGCTCGAATCGTTATTCGACGCACAAATAAGCAACCAAAAGATCATAGAATTTCAACGCTATCGGCGCAAAGCGTTGAGTTGAGTTCCAATGAAAACAAAAACAACACATACACCGCATTATGTCTCGGCGAATGTAGCAATTGTTTTTGTTTGTAGTGCAATTTGGTTTTTTTTTATGCTGTTGGCGAAATGAAACCATAAAAAGATTAAAATATAATTTTTTGTTACTTGATTTTGTTATAGCGCCATTTTGCTAGATTTCCTTGCCCACGGCTGCTCTAACTAATTAAAAATTGGGCGGAACTTTGTGCAATGATTTTGGCCAATCTAGACGAAAATTGACAGGGTTTGATAACCACTTCCGTTAGCAGTAAAATCTTAACGATGCAGAACCTTTTCATATTTAACTCATCACATTCATAAGATAAAAACGAAATAAGCTGTTATAATTTTAATTTTATTATTATAATTTTATGATGAGTTTGCAACCAAATACTCGTCGCCGCACTCTGGTGAAATCTACACAATTAGTTAAAATGAAGTTAGACTTTTAAAAATTGGTACAGTGTTTCTTATACTAATGCATTAGCCCTAATTTGAATTAAGTTACCTACAAGCCACACCCACCTTCCATACAACTGAAAATTAAAAATGCTATAAAAAAGGCCAACATTTTTCACCCACTTTTCATCAATAAAATATTTCAAAAGTTTATCGTGGAGATTAACACTGGTGGTGCCAAAATATTTTTCTCTTTTGGCAGTAAAGTATTGCCATCTTTTGGTTACGGTTATTATTCTAAATACTTTATTTTTAATTTGGCCATAATTTATGTACATTTTACCAGCAGTTAGTATTCTTGAAAGTTTTAATTCTCTTTATAGTAATAAAGTTAATAGCTTTTTATGAAATGGAAATGTTTCGTTTTGATGGAAACTTGGCGGAAAATTCTGCTTTAGTATCGTCTTAAATAAAAATACTCCACGATTGAAAATTGGAATCCAACTCTTGTGCTTGAAAGTTTGAGCATAACCCGCCGTGTTCTCAAGATTTTTAAGCATCTGCTTAACGAAAAAAATAGGCTTATAGGTACCGATCGAACTTGAATTTTGAATATGGGTGGGATATTGGGCAACTTGCATTTTATTCGCCAAGGCTGTCACTTAGAACGTTTTGTGTCACATTTAGGGGTAACAAAATTTGCTTCAATCGATGAGAAGAGGTCGAAATTGATTTCACGCATGACCAGGAATGTTCAAAAATCGGTGCATAATAGGTGAATAATAGGTTTTGGACATGATCAAGGCCGCTGCCGAAAATCAAAACAATCACATATGTGACACACTGCATTGTGTGTGGATATGTGTCATTTTGTTAGAATAAAGTATTACATACAGTATTTAAAATGTTCCGTTTTGACAGGCGTACTGTATCACTTTAAACTTTTTGATGAACATTAACGTTTTTTCAAGAATTCAACACAATTGACATCCGGTAAATTTTGCCTTTTTTGGGATTTAATTGTCATTATGTGTAATTCGGTGATGTCAGTGGAAAGCAACAAAAAATTTGCAATTTGGAAATGTTTCATTTTGATCGTACACTTCGCCATGAACGAAAAACATATGAGCTTGAAAAGACTGGTGCACTTATCATCGAATCAAAATGATATGATTCACATAATCATAATACGAAGATTTTCCTCAGACACTTTTTACGGAAGTTATCAAAGTTATCATTTTCACTTCACCTTTCTAAACGGATAAATGGGTAGATGATGTTTCTCTTCTCGCTGCATTAAAGTAAACAAAAATTGTATTCATTGTTCTTAAATAAAATAACATAAAATTGAAATCTTATAGACATATAGAAAATATTAATACATATATACATAATTAGCTATTTACAGTCTTAGTATGGGTGTTAAAAATAAGTTTTTAAAAAGAATGGTAAGAAGCATTTTTACTAAAATAAAATACAAATATAAATTTCAAAAAAAGGCGCTCACCATGCATTTTGAAAATTTTGATTTTGCATTCAGAAGCAAAGCAGCTAGAGTTTTTTCAAATGTTCTGTTTTTATTTTTTTTTGGTATTTTGTTAAAAAAGATAAAATTGTAAAAATTGGATTTTCCACTTGCTATCGCGTGTAACCCTTTTAGTAAGCAATGCGTATACTTAACGTGATTGAGAACTTAAGGGCTTGGCAGTAATTGATTTGTACAATGAAATATCAATTAGAAACTCTCTCGAAAACTCATAGAGTTATCTGTATGCATCTACTTATAAAGAATTTTTGTTGTTGTTATTTTTTTAAATTTTCCTTTTTTTTATTTGTGTTAATGACAATTTATTGTTGTTTTTTAAAGCGCTTTTTTTGTTAGAAACTAATTTAAGGTACATATTTAAGATTTTGTTGCATTTTAGTGGTTGTTTTTTTTTGTTTTTGTAATAAGTTAATTTAATTAAAATAAATTTATTTAAACAGAGAGTTAAATATTTCAGTACACACACAGTCTGAATTGCAAAGACCGAATTCAAGGTGGATGGTTGCAATGAGACGCCCTTGGCAGAGCTATAAATAAAAGTAGGAAATACAATAATCAAAAATTGTGTATTTTTTTGTTGTTGTTGTTATATTAATTGAATTAGTAGGCAATTAGTTTGAATTAAAGGTTAATTCGAATAAAAACAAGTTACTTTTCTATTTAAGAAATTCATTTTTGAACTTGAACTCAAATGAAACTCAAAGTGAAACAAACAAAATATAGTGTAAAAAAGCAAAATAATTAAAAGAAAAATAAGAATTCAAAATTAAATTACTTTTTGAAACATTAATTTTTCTTAAAATTTGTTTGGTGTTAAGAGTTTAGCCCTAGTAATATGCTACATACATTTACGTTTAATGTTTGAAAAGATTAAAGGTAAAAAGTGTAAACGAAGTCTCTTTGGGTTGATTATGTGGCTCTTCTCCAGAAAATCATATTAAAAGCAACGTAAAAATTTTTTTCTTTTTTTTGAAAAAGAATGACTTAAAAATGAGTCTCCTTGAAGTGGTACCCCTTCAAATGATTTAGGGTCTTAATTTTCCTAACTATGAAATAGTCGAGAAATTTTGAAAAATCGAAAAACGATTGAAGTTGAAAAATACAGAAAAAGTAAAATAAAAATTAAAAAGTCAAGTATTTAACAAAGTGTAAAATGTGGCAAAAGTTGAAATAATTGAAAGAGTCGAACAAAGTTGAGAAAGCCGAGAAATGTTTAAAATATCGAAAAATTTTGAATAAGTCGTAAAATACTGAAAAAGTCGAAAGTTACTGAACAAATCGAAAAACTATTGAAAATGGCACAAGTGTTGAGGAAGTCGATAGTTTTTAAATAGGTTGAAAAATTTAAAAAGTTGTACAAAAATTTCTGATAGTCTCCAACATGCTTAAAACGCCGAGAAGTGTTGGAAAACGTTCAAAAATTCGAAATATATTGAACAAGTTGAAAAAATTTTATAAAAGTCGACAAAGGTTGAAAAGTCGAAATAGTATACTTTTACAAAATATTGCAGAAGTTCAAAAGTGTTGGAAAAGTTGAAAATATTGAAAAATTCGAAAAAATTCAAAAATTACTAAATTTTGAAAATGTCGATAATAGTGTAAAAAGTCAACATGCAAACGTGAGCGTTTGTTTTCCGCCATTTCACTCTAGCTCTGCCATGCCCGTAAGTAAAAATGTTGACACATCAAAGAGAAAATAAAGAGTACAATAAATGGCATCAGGAAGCGCCTACAAGTAAGTTGTAATTTCAGAAAATGTCAAACAAAAGAAAGTTCTGGTCAAGAATTTTTTCAATGCTTTGTTGAATTATATAACCTTTGTCAGACGTGACGTCAAAATCTTATGTCAACTTTACAACTTTATACCACCACTTGATGTCTAGTGCTTTTCAATTGTCACTAATTTCTTGTAAATTGCACAGAGCTGCATGAAATCAGTGTCACATGTATACTATAATAAGAATGGCGTCTGTTAAAAGCTGTTGCTATAGACCCGGACCGCTCTAAGATCGGCGTTGCATGTAATTATGCTGACCTAACCGTCCACACTATTTTATCTGCTGATCAAATTTTTTTGTGATATTTCTTATAAAATTTTCAAGCCGGTGAGCTCGTATTCTCAACTACTTTTGATCTAAATCTTTTTGATTTTTTGGACAAAACTTTTTACAAGTGTCGATTCTTTTCACTCACTAGGCGGCCCTGAAGTGGACTCATAATGGAGCTACATGTTTCCTATACACACCGGCAAATTGGCTGTTAAGAGTTAAGTTCACACTTTTATCTTTAGCTAGAATTTAATAAGAAAATTTATATATCCAAGTGCGGCTAAAACTAAAAATTATTTGGTTTAGCTAATATGAGCTCGTTGTTTTCCTAACCACTTACAACAACAAAAATTTAATAAATAATTCAAAAAATAATTATATTAAAACAAATTATGAGCCCATTAATGAAACTGTATTGTATTGTGTTTACATAAATTTCATTTCTTTTAACTCTTTTAAATATATAACCGTCCATAAGAAAAGTGACCTTATCTCTCTTTTTCTCTAAAACATTTTATTTATGTATTTCGACCGAAATAGTTTTCAGAATTGTTCTTGCTGAAATCGTTACAAAGTTAAGGTATATGAAATTTAAGCGATTTCGATTCGATTAAGAGACATCGAAAAACAAGCCATCGAAATGATTTTCTGATATTTTTGTCCGAGAAGATAAGTTTTCTTTTCCTATAGACGCTATCATAGTATGAAAACAAACCAATGCAACCCTATATACCTACTCTATTTAGGTTCTTCAAGTTCTTTCATTTGGCATATACTTCAAGCTATAATTTTAAAGGCTTTTAACTAAAAAAAAATTACCCAAAATTCGGGCATCGCGACAAGTGGCAAAGTAAATGCATTACAGTCTTTCCTGTACATCTCATCATGTAATCTAATACACACGGCTTGTTTTACAGCGGGCTCTTGAACTATGACGCAATTTATCTTTAAAACTATAAAAAATATAGCATAAGCTTCCATAATGATCTAAATTATTTTTTAAAATATTATGTACGACACTTTAATCCTTGGGTGACTAGTAAATAGAGTTGGAATTACACTCGTATTTGCAAAATTCAGTTTTGAAAATATTATAAATTAATTTTTCACGTCACTTAGGCTGCTATTTAGTAGTTATATTTTGTGACGTTTCAATTATTTATAGCTGAAACTGATTACTCAAAACTATGCTTAACGTAACATGAAAACCGAGGAGCAGAATGGCAATATTTACACAGTCCTTTGCTTTTCTTTATCTTTCAAACTTTTAAAAAATTTGCATATAAAATTTATTTTTGAATTTTATTTTTAAAGTCACAGGTAATAAGTATGTTTTTTGACTTTAATTTTTATAAGATCTAAAATAAAAGTTTTTTCTTAAATGTCTTAGATAAAAGCTTTTTGATTGCATAGCCAAAGAAGATCTTAAAAGTACGATTTGCTTAACTTTATATAGTCAGCTTATGGCCAACTTTTCGGATATAGAGGATCAAAAGCCGTTTTTATTTAATGTATGATCTTGTATGGACAAATCAGAGCCATGTATGTTGACTAAATCAATTGAGTACTAAAAGAACACAGCACGTTTCTGACGAAAACGGGCCTACCTCAAAATGAGTCAAACTTTAGCTATTGAACATAAGACTGGCCGTTATTATCCAAGTTTTCTTAATCGGGGAGCTGGGTATATCAACATTTGTATTTTAACTCAGTATAGCGTGTCACAGAGCACTTAACTTTTTTATAGAGCGCGGCAGGTATGGAAAAATATATATATTCTTGAAAACAAAATAAACATTTTAAAACATTAAACTAAGAAGTTATGAAACTAAATTGCGCACAGTCTAGCATCAGACAAAAGTGGGCATAGATACTCCAATACAAGTAAAAGCTTCCAACCGCTAAACAGAAAGCTATTAAAGTAAATGTTACCAAATTCAATCTGAGTGCTTTTAGTGAAACCAGCCAGCACATATGGAAGAAATACCTTTTTATTCAAATTTTAAAACAATATTGTTGTTAATTCGGTGTAGGGTATTTAATTTTTGGCGAGGCCAAAAGTTTTACTTGATACTAAGTAGCATACTTATAGAACAAATAATTTGGAATTTTTTTGTTTATTACTTCCTTTATTCGAAGTACCTCCTGGTATATCTATATTTTTGTTAAGAACTGAAAATCTTCTAAATTAAAAATTAATGCTTATTTTAGTAAAACTAATACAGTATTAAAGAAACTTGGAAAATAACGGTTGTATGTCATCTTTATCAAAAGTCTATGAGGGCACAATCCAATCCATTTATTAACCAATGATTTTTCCATTTAATATCTATTCGAATATCAAAAAAAAAATTTTAAAAATAATCTGTGGCAAAATGGTATTTCAAGTTCATCTAGAACGCTTCACCTATTAACATATTTTCTATAATTTGATTTTATTTTTATTATTTAGCAGATTTTAGCTAAGTTTAAAATTTCCTTAGTTTAGTATTATTTATTTTTTTTTAATTATTTTAAAGTAGGTTATTTTTCATTTGTTCTACACAGAGTTTTTGTGTTAAACAGTTTTACTAATTTATATTTGTTTATTGTACTAAAACGTGCAGAATTTAGCAAATTTCAAATCCAATTACATACAAAAATGCATAACTCAAAAGTTTAGTGAGTTTCGATTATTAACATGATGATGAAGGATAAATTAAAGCAAACTAAGTTTTTATGGGCCAAAATAAGTGCAAAGTGCTCTGTTTCAATATTCTATTAAAATAATTAAATCAAAGAATAAATAAATTATAAAGTGAAATAAATAATTCAAGTTAATTACAAACATATAAAACAAATATTTACCGAATAAAAATTAACTGAATGAATTTCTTATAATTTTTTGGAAATTTTTTCTAATTTGAAAACTTAAAATTTTAATTACTGAGGTTTCATCGAGGATTGGCCTCAATCAATTTGTTTTTACGGTTGTTTTTTTTTTTTGGTTTTGTTATTATTACCTGTGATGGTGGTGATGCCAGTGCAACAGAGTGCTCAACATTTTTTAAATAATCCTTATCATCAAAAATCTTCTTATCCCCGCCACCTGGTTTGTGCTTTACATTGTCCAAGGAGCCAATCTTGCTTTGTGCCTTAATATCAAGTTTCTGAGTTTGTATCTGAAAGAGTAGCAGCAGCACCGAAACCGAAAGTTTTATTCTCAAATTTAAATTCATTTTTATCATTTTACACGTAAACCCATACGAAAATGAAAAATTTAATATGAAATTTGAAGAATTTTATTTCTTTTTTACTTGCCAAAATACGATAGACATTAAAAAATTTTGAAAAATGCCAAATTCATAAAAAAACGTAAAAATTTTACTCGACGTATCACAGAAATTAAAAAAAAACCTACAAATTTCTTTTAAAAATATTACAAAAACTTGGACATAGGACAAGGACATCACGTGTGTGTTGGTGCTCAACTAAGTATAATTAATTTTTTTTAACGTGATAAATTTGAAATGCTAATTTTATAAAAAAATTATATTAAAACTATGAAATTCCAAAGAAACAGCACAATTAAAGAGTGAAATAAAATATGTTATTTAATAAAACTACTTACATCCTTAGGAGGCGTGTTATCCTTGTAAATAATTTGGTAGTTAAATTATTTTGTTATGACAAACGTCAACAAAAACCATTTCGTTTTTATTTTTGTTCAAATAAAATGCACAGCAAGAATGAAAAGATAAAAATACAAAAACAAAAACGAAACGAAACAAAACAAAATATAAAAAGGAAAAGAAAAATTTTAAGATTTTGTTACACAATGAATTTTCATGAATGTCTCCAATAAACTTGATCTAAGCAAAAATTCTTTTTATATAATATTTATAATTACAATTAACTTTTATAAAATATTTAATTCTCTTGCTATAAGTGATCTAAATGCAAAGTATGATATACATATATATTTAGATTTAAATTTTATTTTAAATAAATTGTGTAATTTTGAAATAATTCAAAATCATCTTCTATCTTGCATGTCCTAAGCCATATGGAGAAAACTGAAAAGAGCTTTTTGAAAAAAAAGCATTCCCCACTATTGTGTATATAAGTACTTACATATATACATATGTATATAGGTCACTAATGTAACCCATAACAAATATTAGGGAGATCCAAAATGTTTTTGAAAAAGTGACTGAATAGCCTTTATTTTAAGTCACAATAATGGTTGAAAGACATTTCAAATTGGGATAGTAAGGAATGCATTTCGATAAACCATGCCACGCAAATGTGAAATCTCTCTTAAAATTCTTGAGCCTGAAACTATTCTTGATTTTCAGACTATACACTGACGACATATTAACTTTGTTATTCCGTTTGTAAAACTTATAAATGGGCGCGGCAGGTATGGAAAAGTATATATAAGTATGTATTCTTCATCAGCGTCACCATCTGAGTCGATTTAGCATAGTCTGACTGTTTGTGGAAACACGATTACGGCCAAACCAAGCAAAATATATTTGAATGAAATATGGTACACAGACTACACCTTCGAACATAGTTTGTGCAATTGAAAACGAAATCGATTCACGGACGCTCTTACCACCTATGCGAATAAGACATTTGAAACGCTATATTACTGTAGAGAGAATAATTTGAAGTAGCGTTACAAAACTTTCACATATGCTAGGAATAACTCGGACAAGCTCTGGACAAAAAGTTGGAAAATTTCGACTAGAGGGCATGGCATCTCCCATATAAAGTACAAAAAGTTTCATACGCTATACTGAGAGAAATATTTAAGGTAATGACACCAAATTCCACCCAAACAGTGGGAAAAAATCTGAAGCGAATTTCAACAAGTGAGCGTGCATAGTGTAAGGTATGTAAGTTACACCTTTACTAGTTTTACTTTTTTGCTCCCAAAGTTATTGAACGTGCATTAAAGCCTTAAAGTAATATTATTAAACTCTGCTCTCTTTACATCGCAGTGAAGACTTATATGAAGTCTTTCTCATACCGCTGGTTTTCCTTTTTTGGTAATTCGCAGCTCAATGTCGCAGCGAAACCATACTTCATTAGCCGTGGAATCTGCAGTTATGTATAAATTTCTTTGTGTTCTCTAATTACCTCTGGTGGACCTAAGTTTCAAAAATTGCATTTTCTTTTGTGCTTCTCACAAGCGCAAGTTCTTATCAATGATAAAGTGAGCTTTAAAATGTGTAGTAAACATCAAAAGTTTCTTAAAAATCGGGTTTCTGTATTTTGAATCTTAACATTTGACGAGTTTAACTTTGATATAAGTACATATGTTACCGGCCAAACTAGCTTTAGGCCAAACTAGTTGCATAAAAATAAACAATGAAATATTAATGCAAAAGCATTGTGGCTGTGGTTAGTTTAAGGCGACTGAAAACTTACATCCTCCAATATTTCTTACACCGGCTTCGTAGTTCAGTCTGTAGTATGTTCAACAATGGTTTCGCTATCCACAGGCATAGAAATTAACTAGTTTTCCCTAGGAAAAACTAGTTTATCCTAAAAACTAGTTTGGCCGCAAACATATACATATATTATTTAAATAGTAAATTTTCTTAATTTGAATGATTATGACAAATGAATTAGTCCAATTCTTACTAATATATACAATTTCAAAATAAATCTCTTTAAGAAATATTGTTATATAAAACTGTTGATATGCATTCCAGAAAAATAACGCATTCGGAAACAACATGCAAGCATTCATAAAAATATACAATAACTTTCAACTCATTACTATTCTGTATTCTTAGGTTATCCGAAGTTGTCTAATATTCTCATAATATGAACTCATGTTTTATATTTATATATGTATGTAATAAAGTATGAAGTAGGTAAGACATGCTTCTCTAATGTCAAAGTTTACAATGTTTTGCGTTCGACCTTACCTTTATGTCACCGCCGCCGGGAGTATGTTTGACATTGTCCTTGGAGCCCACTTTGGGTTTGGCCTTATCCTTGAATTCTGTTTTAATGGTTTCGATTTTTTTATCTCCACCACCAGGCTTGTGATTCGCATTTTCCAAGGAACCAATTTTTGATTTGGCGCTCCATTGCAATTTCGTTGAAACTATCTACATGTCATATATTTTAGTATCTAATTTATATATGTATAAGCATGTGTATGAACAATTTTATCTATTTATGTATATCTCGAATATTTGTCAATAATTTAAAATGCCAAATTAATTTTAATGTTAACCTAACCTACATACATACGTAAGGTATTTAAGTGTTGATTTTGTTTTTCCTCAAACCGAGTTTTTCTTTATACAACACATAAGTCAATGTCAACGCCTATTTTAAATTTTAACTGACTCGCTCCTGCAGAAAAAGTTTATCTGAAATTTTTCTTTTTCGATCAAATTAAAAGAAATTAAAAAAAAAATTAACATAACAAATAAAACCAATAATTTTGTTATTCTATCTGTGAAGTTTACATTGCAGCAATAAATCATGTGAAATACATTGGTATTGTGAGAATCAACGATACTCGCAACTGATGTCTATCTGAAGAACCAAAGAGTTTTGTGAACCGTGAAATTAACATTTTAAATAAAATATCCAACGAGTAGGCATCAAAACATATGTATGGTATGTACATCTTAGGAAATAAGTAATTGCTTAGTGCGGCTGTCTAATCAAAATGTTGTAGTTCTTCAGATTTTACTATGCATTTTACTATTACATACTTTGTTTGAACTCTTCCTACATTTACTGTACGTTTTTTTTTTTTTTTTTGTTTCTAAACACGCATATTACATATCTTTAGAAATTTAAAAGAAAAATTATTTTTAATTCAACACTATTAACAAAAAATTTTAAAGATTTCTGTTGGCTAAGTGTGTAATGTTTTTGAACTATAAAGCCAGAACTTACCTTTTTATCGCCACCTCTTGGTGTGTATTTCTCATTTTTTGCTTCAATTCTTGGCGCTGCTTTTATCTCAATCTTTTTTGATTCAATTTTGACATTACCACCTCCGGGTTTGTAGGTTGTATTATCAAGAGATCCAATTTTAGAACGCACTGCCTTAAGATTAGGCGATGGAGCATGACCCACTTGAACTTTATTCATTGGAACTAATGAAAGAAAATAATTGCTAGTTAAATACGATAGTCCAGTTTGATCTTGGAGTATGGTGCTAAATATCATTTATGTGAAGATATTCATATTACAATAGCTTCGAACAATTTTCTTGGCATACCTATTAAGAATACTTTGAAACTTCTTAGCAACTTGTTGCACAATGGGTTGGAATTACCTGTTTTCTTGGATTAATTAAAAAAAATAATTGTAAGGTTCGTCAAAACTGTTTGTACCTGGTTAAAGTATACAATATTCTACATCACTTGTCATTTATATTAATGTCAACAGTGCTCTGGTGTTTTGTAGAAAAACTTAAAAGACAAGCTTAATTAAAATCTTTGTGCAAAAAACGAAAACTTTCATGTTGTAAAATATTATTTATTTGATAAACTATATTGAAAGCAAACAAGTTTGCTATAGAACCATCAAGTTCAGGCTATTTTGCAAATATTTTGTAGATATTTGTGTAAGAAATTGTGTGTGATAATGTGTTAATTTCTGTTATTTATATTGGAAGTGCAAGACAAAATTTTGATTTTTATATTTTAAGTGGATATAAAGTTATTATTCGTGTGCATTCGTGTCGTAATTTGTAGCTTATTATGAAGGTGGGATTAATCACTATTATATTGCAAAACTTTACGCTGCCTTTTTGCGCCTTTTAGAAGTAATGTGTTTTTTATGCAAGTCCTGCAGCAGTCAAATTACCAAAAAAATCACTTGATCTCGCGTCTGCTGCAGTTGTTTGTCTGCCAGTCTGTCTGTCTGTTGAAATCACGTTTACGGGAAAACTAAGCAAGTTAATTCAATGAAATTTGGCACACAGGTCACACCTTCTTGCAAGCTGCCAGCATATAAATATCGGGTCACGACCACGCCTACCGCCCATACTCTATGTAAATATACCTCAGCCCATTTTGAAAAAAGTTGCTGCAATTTTGATGATGGTGCACGGATACAAATCATATATATCTTGAATTATGTTTAAAGTGGGCGGAATTGGAAAAGTTGGCGTGGCACTTTTTAACAATTGAACATTTTGATTTTGTATAATTCAAAGTTGGCACATACGATTTTCATAAAAATTTTAGGGATGATACTACTGAAACCAGTCATCAATACAAACAAAGTCAGTATACTAGACAAACTCGTTGAAGGGCGTGGCACCCACCCATATAAGCAAAAAGCGTTTAATGCTATAGATAGTGTGCAATGAGAGTAATCTTCATAAAATTTGGTGTATAGATGTCAATTATTATAAGCTATAAAATTAAATGGATTTCGACGGGATTTCATCAGTGGGCATGGCACCTCCCATATAAACAGAAAGTTGGAAGCGATATTTTAAGAGAACTATTGCAGCAATTGGCATTAAATTTGATGTAAGTGGTTTACTTGCTATAAGGTATGTCTGCACAAAAAGTGGGCAAAATAGCACCACTGGGCGTGGCACCTTCCATACAAGTAAAATACCTTAAGTGGCATATCTATCGATATTGTATGTATGTATATGCGCAATCATACTGAAGTTGGGTGTAAGGGGTTGGCTTATAGAAAGGTTGTTTTTGAGCCAAAATTTAGCATAATTTATTTAAATTTTATAGGAATAAGTTGAAACTTTGCTTATTTATACTCGTCGAAGCTTATTTAATGTTATGATAAATTCAAGCTGCCAAACAATGAATGAAGAGATGGAATTCTTAAAAGAAGAAATAAAAAAACGCACGAACTGCGATTTTAATAAGCGAATTAATGCTTTCTTATATGAATTCATACATATCTAGATGGATTAGAGCGCTTAGAGTGGAAAAAGGTTTGTCACTCTAAATAGAACCTAGTTAGAATCCTCTATTGGTCGGCTATTTCCCTCCTACAACAATATTGAAAAGAAAAGAAAAATTTACCCAGAATCGAAAAGCTTTAAAATAACCGAGACCTCCGTTGAAATATCTTTATATGCTCTTCTTAATCACACAGCGGGTCGACTAATAGAACTGCAAGAAACTGTTATTGACTCCTTGGGAAATACAAAGTCGAATCTAGTTTGTGTTCAAATTGAATTCGATTGAAGCTCTGGCCATAGCTCTTACAAACACGCCTTTAATGGCTCCGATGCTAGTGATTCATCGGTTTTTTACTAACCAAAATTGTGCTCCTTAGGCTTATGTTGGAGGAGAGGCTAATTCCAGTTCGTCCTAACCTGGCGAGAGAAAGACTGTCAGGAATAGTCTGACCCCTTACCCGCAGCGGAAATTTAAATGATGATGATGATGATAATGATAATGATAATGATGCTGATGAGCGAGATGACGATAATGATTTACTATGAGATGTTTAATATGTAATGTTTAAGTTAGCATAGCTATTGTACTCCATGCACTTTATACTTACATTAATATCTGATAATATTTAATAAAATTGTACTCAAATATATTTGAAAAATATTTTTTTTTAATAAATTTTAATGGTGTTAGCCAAAAAATAACGAAAAATTATCTGAACACAGCTTCCCTGAATTGATCCAAGAAAACAGGCTATTCTAACCCACTGTGCGTTGCTTTGAAAAAATGAAGAGAACTAAAACCAAACAAAAAGAAACAGGGCTAAATGGATTCATCAGTGACCTTTGAGCTGATGAGTGAGAATTTCGAAGCCTGATAAGTTTTTTTTTTGTGTAGATTTGTTGCGAACAATTTTTTTTTTTCCGCCTTTCACAACCAACCCTACCACGATTCAGGTGACTGACGCTTAGTGCTTCACCGATACGAGAACGATGCGATAATGCAAAAATTATCATATCGTCCGCGTAGTTGCGCCAAGCTTATCGTCTCGTACTCGTTCTCGTGCGAGAATTTTTTGATCTGTATCGTTATCGTATCGTTCTCGTCTGGTTATCGCCGATATTTCTCGTTTACATTTATACATTTAATACTAGCTGGACCAGTGGCTTTACCCGCGCATTGCCTGTGATCCATCCCACTTACATTTTACACAGTCCTTACTGCAAACAATTGGATCCATGTGCCGAATTTCACAAATCTGTATAAGTACCAAGAATAGCAATATAAGGGTTTGGTTGTATGGGAGGAGCTAAGACCCATTATACAACGGCATAAAAGTGGCTCCATCGCTGTCAGGAGTAAGTAACACAAAAATAAAACATGCTTGTTTTTACATTAAAATAGTTCTAAAAATTATGTCGAAGAAGTATTATTTACAGTTGCTACTGCCACGGTAGAATGTGTTATGAATCCCCACATTTTGTTTTGATTTTGTTTTTATATCTTTGACGTTTAGTTTTTTTAAAAAAAAATAAAAAATATTAACGTCGGTATATGCGCGTATGTACATGTGTTTAGTAACAATAGAGTGCAACAACTTTTTTAACGCAAACGTGTATGGTATATGCGCGTTGAACGTTCTAAATGGTTATCGTAATATAAACTCTACATTATCGCCGAGAACGAGATATCGGCCAGACCTTTTGCGTTCTCGGTCTCGGTCATATGAGAAATAATTTTTTTAATATCGTCTCGTTATCGTTCTCGGTCCCGATAACGATAGCGAGAACGATATTTATCGGTTCTCGGTGAATCACTACTGACGTTTATTTTAATTACTAGCCATATTTACAGTATCAATTACAAAAAAAGTTATGCGGGAGAAAATGACCATGACCAATGATTTGGCGTTCATCTTTGGAGGGTAAGTTAAAGAAAAAAGTTACGTTAGACTAATTGGTGAAAGAAAGCCTTCAGTTGAGTCAGGTGATGTATGGACGCTCCCTTACCGAAAAACTTTAGTATTCACACGCAAGATGAAGCTATGTATGGCATTGTCTTTTCTCAAATGTTATTCGCGGCAAACTCATTTGCTTTGAGTTACTACTTCGTATATATAGGTATATATATCTCTTTTATTGGCATTATCCTTTTTGTTTGAATTCATGATTTGCATGCAAATATGTCACCAAAAATGGGTCACACTCTTGTAAAAACTTTATGGGTGCTACTTGGGTTTTTTCAGTCCGCTCAATCAAAGTTGGGGATATGCTATGAATTTAGAAAAAAAATGTAAGAGTGGAATTAAAAATATGTTCACCAATTAGCTAACGCTTGAACCACCGAGATATCATATGTTCTGATATACATATTTACATTATTGGCAATATATTTTGTACTTCTGAGGTTCAAGAAATTTCACTTTGAAAATTTAAAATATATGGGAAAGATAAGCGACATGTGCCCAAGTAAGTTCAAGAAATGTGTTTAGGGAACTGTTTCAAAATCCGAAAATTTGAAACGATAAAAGAGCAAACAAATTTACCCCTCAAAGAGTTATAAACTCATTTCTAAATAAAAATAGTAGCAAGTAGTATGACATTACCTTTTTTAACTGGCTCTGGCTCTGGTGTCTTCAATAGCAAACGATTTTTCGAAGTACTGCGAGACTTAATAGATTTCTGCGATGGCGTTGCACTGGGTGGACGTGAAATGCCCGACTTGCTATTGTCAGCTTTTGCGGACGATGTTGATGTCGGAGTCTTTGCAGGAGAATTTGGTGAAACAGGACCGTTACGTT
Organism: Meiosimyza platycephala; assembly: GCA_963662105.1. Taxonomy (NCBI): domain Eukaryota; kingdom Metazoa; phylum Arthropoda; class Insecta; order Diptera; family Lauxaniidae; genus Meiosimyza; species Meiosimyza platycephala. Next base: position 92,912,838 of record OY759209.1, on the reverse strand, counting down.
CCTGTAAATATAAATATTTATTTTTATGAATTTTTTTTTTCGTCAAATTACTCAAATTATTGCATAAGATGTTCAGTTTTATATTGAAATTAATTTTAGCTCAATTTACAAGTAAAAAATGGCTATCTGCTGTCACAACGAGATACATTTTATGCGTAATACTACAAGCAATTTTTCGACTAACTCGCGCTACGATGTTTTACACTTAACTGACTGACAAAAAATACGCCAGTTATAACTAAGAAAAAAAGGACGAAATTATAATTTTTCATATTGTTTTATCGATTGCAGCACTATCCAACGTGTCGTTGGATATTTTTAGGAAAACGAAAAAAAAAAAAAAAACAAAACAAGAAACATAAATACTACTCCCTAGTAAAAGAAGCAGAAGATACACCTTTTATCTGACACGATTATTTATTTTATTGTTGTTGTTGCTTGTTTAGTTTTGGCAAAAGCCCCACAACAGTCGTCATGTTTTGCCATATTTTTGTATGAAGGCCTTCTTTTCGAATTTTCGTCTAAAAACGAAAATATTGTTTTGGGGTCTGTCTCCCTCCCTTTGGGTTTTTTTTTTCGTACATTTTTTCTGCTTTCTTAGTACTCATACCCAGAGTCATCAACTCACTTTCAAACTTTTACTGTTGTTGTTTTTTGTTCTTGTTGCTATTATAGAAAACTATTACTATATTTTTACCGTTTGTTGTATCTTTTGGGTCGTTTCTCGTTAAACTGATTGTTTGTTCAATCGAAAGCGTTTCCGAATGCTCAATGAATCCGCGCTACCATGTTTTTTGTCGCAGTCTTCAGCGTTGGCTCTGTTGGATTCTTCTTCCAACTCATGTGGCTCATGAAGCGCGGCCCATTAGTTTACTGGATCATCCATAATGTTATTGTTGTTGTTGCTGACTTTGAAACCATGCTTTTGTGTGTGCTAATGCGGTATTATTGGTTTCGTTTTTTTTTTTTATTTGCAACTATTGCCTTTTTCAGCCAATTTATGATTCGTAACAAAGAAACAACTAAAAAATTAATAATAAAACTAATAAAATAAATTGGCAGCCATTAGCTACTACAGATGTATGTAGGTGGGGAAAGAGTGGGCTATTAAAATATAAATTTGTCACATTATTGGGTATTGACTGTACGTACAGTCAAACACTGAAAATATAACAACAATTGGGCTACCTACAAGTTTCTTAGTTTCTGAATGTAAATCAGATGTCGTCTAGTCGTTATGGGTTGGCATTTTTTTTTGGTACAAAATTTATTTGTAAGTAAATTTTAGCTTTAAATTTTTGAAAATGTTTCATTACAAAGCGAAATACAAATTGTAACTTTTCAACATTTTTTTTTTTATTTTTGGGAAACTGCACTTAAATGATTATGCAGCCAACTTCTGTGCATATAAAGCAGGAGCGGGAAATCCGTCAAATCGTCATAAGCTGTGACAGAGAGAAGCATTCGTTAGCTTCGATGGCACGTCACAATTAAGAGTTTTAATCCAATCAAATTTTTTCAGGTGATTTTAGCTTTATTTTATGCTTATTTGAGGTAGTCGGAGTTGGGCGGAATGCATTGGGAGACTACTGTTAAATAAAATATTACTCAATTAATACTTTAAAAGTGGGGCAAAATTAAAATTTCACCACTTCTATTTAGGGAAAGTAATGCAAAAAAACGGTAAAAAAATTGTAATTGTACATTGATCTATACAAATAAATGGAAATGCAAATTTTAATGCATATTTGAATACCAATACAAAAATAATTGCATTTATGTTAAAGTAATTTCAAAAGCTTTTGGGTAGAAAATTTGCCTCATCACAGCCTTAGTCCTCAACTGGAGGAGAGATATCATTATTTTTCACGTTTGAGTTAAACTACACTTAAAGAAAAAGATTTTTTATTAAAAAGAGTCAAGTTTCAATACCCCAAGTCTTTGCGTTTAGGGTAGCCACCCCTACTTCCTCCCCCTAGCTACGCTACTGGCCAAATGGTAGCTCTATCTCTATAACAACGTGCCCTAAACAAGTGCGTAATTTTTCTGTCAAAATTTCCTCATGCGCATACAAAATATATGTGGCCAATTTTGACGTGCCTTCCGAAGTGGAGTGGGCTACAGATCAAAGGTATTATCATGCAAACTCTTTTTTTTTACAGTAACGTAACTCATTTCTTTATAGAGTTAGCAGTCATTTAAACTTCTGTAGATGTCAAAATCAGCTGTTCGGGTGAAACAAAAAATTGCAAATTGATTTCTGAAGAAAACTGTTTTCAATTTTTAGTTTTATCTTCACTAAATAAATGTATCGAATATTTTGTACATTAAGCAGCTCGATTGTTTCGAAAGAAAATATTTTATTTATTTGCATTTCTGAGGATGGTGATTCGAAAGCTGCAGCGAGGGTTGGAGAAACATTTTGACCAAGTTAATTTCATTAAACACACTGGGGATAAAAAGTGTCAATAAAACGGCTCTTTAGCCTGTTGTTGTTTATGGCTAGCGTTAAAGTTTTCACTGGTATTGTTATTGCGCTAATCAGTTTCCAGAATGTTTTCCTTCTCGAAAACTAATAGTACTTGTCTTAATCTATTAGTTCTATGATGATAATGTCACCACTTAAGAGAAATAGAAAAGATCCATTACATTATAGCTTAGAAGCAATGTAAGCTACATTATTTGATAATTTTTTAAAAATTATTAGGGCATATCTATTTAAAAACTTACCTTTTCTTGAGTTGATTCATCTACTCCACTGTCATTATCGCCCTCTGAAATGAAATAATTTACATTAAAAATCATTAGTTAAAACATATTCCTACATACATATCTACTATATATATATATATATAACATTATTATATTAAATGGCTTCAACTAAGAGTTTTTATAAACTGAGATATCTTTTCTTACTGTATGCATTGCCACCGGATTTTAATCCAGAATTCTCCTGATAATTTGTGGATTGAATTGAAGATGGGCTTCCATTGTATTCCTTATTTCCATACACATTCGATTCAGTATCTCTTGGCTTTTCATATTCATATGTTTTGTAAGGATCCACCGCATCCTTAGGTATTTCTGCAGATTCTTCCAACACCGTTGATGACTGAAGTGCACCGTATTGTGATTGGGATAGTAAATCTGACTTAAGGTTAAGGGACTTTAAAGGTGTCACTGCTTGTCCCATTACGACATCATCGTCATCTTCATTATTATTTGACCCAGCTGAAAGTGGACGTTGCGGTGGTAGCTGTGGTTGTGATGTTATGGGCTGTTTAACAGGTAGCTGCTGCACATGCTGCTGTTGCTGCAGCTGCTGTTGTTGTTGCTGCTGCTGCTGATGTTGCTGCTGTAGCTGTTGTTGATGTTGCTGCTGTTGCTGTTGCTGAAAAGTTGGACGAAACGGTGGTTGTCCCATGGGTGCTCCAGGTGGTCGAGCAAACGGGGGACGAGTTGGTGGATTTCCAGGATATGGATTCTGTGGGCGATTTACGGGAGGTTGATTGCCTGGAGGACCTCCCCATGGAAAAGCACCTTGTGGTCTATTTCCACCCTGGCCAGTGGGGCTCATGGGTCCACCGCCAACTGGTGGCCGATAGAGTGGACCACCAGGTCGTGGTCCTGGACCACCTAAAATCATATTTCCTTTGCTATCCAAATGTCTCAAGGGAGGTGGCATTGGTCTCGTTGGATTACCAGCAGTATTTGACATAGGCGCTTGCATCAGTGGTACACCAGGACGTGGGGGTACACCCATAGGTCGAGGCGGCATGCCACCAGCAAAAGGTGGCCGCGGTGGTGCTGCCGGTCGCATCTATAGTGTATATCAAATTATTTCCTTTTACTAAGTTATTTGAATTTTTGTTTCTTCTCAGAATGTGCAAATGTCATGTGATAGAATCATTTGTCATCAATTATGATACTTCGATGAATATAGAGGTTAACTTTAGAGCAAAGAGTTTATTGCAAATTTATTGGAAAAGAAGTGCAATTTTAACTAAAAGTATGCTAAATTGTGTTGAATGTTAAGTAGGTTTAGGCATAGGGATTGCACCAACTGGCGTTGGAATTCATTGTACTGTCTTAGTAAAACTATTTGCAATGTAATGGCCTCTGATTTGTTGTGTGAATATTAGGTGGATTTTATTACAGTTAAGGAATTTTTGTCATAAAATATAGGTATATCGGTAACATGAGCCAGCTTGCGTTTTTCAAATCGCTTATTGATTATACAACTACTACAACATTGTGGTTGCCTATATGCGAAGTTTCTAGACGAGTAAATGTCTTAAGTTGCTGTTCGATTGGTAAAAGAATACAAAAGAAAAGGGTTTTCCTTCTTTAATAGAATCAACAAAATGTTTTGTATTTGTTAATAGAATTCAAATTGGGACATGTGCAGTCTTTATTTCATGCTTTGTTTATGTTTTGCTACTATTTTTGGAATACACTTAGTTTACTGAAATTTATTTAAGGGGAGTCCTTGATTGAATATGTTCAATATGCGGTTCATAGTTTTTGTTCACTTTGATACAATTGAATGCTATCAATGCGTAAACTTTTGCTTTTGTATCTTCGCTTTTTGTCCAAGGCAGATATCTAATTATCCAAGTTTTAATTGATAAATTATCAGTATGATATTTTAAAGTTTAAAAACTTGTTGAATCTTTCCTTTTTCAAATTTTGATGTTATGCTAACGTCTAACGTCGAAGTTAGTTACATAAATGAAGCTGTTGTACAAACCGCGGTGGCAGATTTTAAATGGGAATGTGATGAAATAGAGACGCAAACAATATACTGAATTAAAATTTTGGGAGAATTCATCAATAAAAAGATTATTCTTTCACTCTTAAAAATGAGTATTAAATGCATTGCTTACGTATTGAATACGAGTTATTTTCGCACAAAATTTTATTAAAATCAAATAGCTAAGTATCTCTGAAGATATTGGTAAAAAATTATTGTTTTGTCAACAGAACCATCTATGAACATATTTCTTAAAAATTCAAAATTTATTTTCTAAGCCATTCAAAGGAAATTGCACTAAATTCGTAAAACTCTGTACTAAAATTAAAATGTTCACTGCATTTCTTCGATTTTCTCAAAATTTCTTCGCATGCGGAATGAAAAATGCATTTTCGAATTGTGCCTACCTTAGTTTCCCAAAACAAGTGGACCTAAAAGAACTCCAAAGCACCTAAAATAGGATTGACGACATAAAATTTTGATTTTGGTAAGCAAAAATAAAAAAAAAGGTCCTTAGCCCTGAAATCGTAAAATACTCTAGCGAAATTTGGTTTCTGCCAGAGAATTCTCGAAATAAAAATTAAACGATACTAGCTAGCTAGCATCACTGACCGGATGTTGCTGCAGTGCGACATTATCAAAGCCAACAACCGAGAAAAATTGTCAACGTCGATAAGCGCCGTCTAGAAAGTTCTGGAAATGGCATTCAGGATAGTGGTGGATGGTTCGAGAAAGTGGTGAATTTAGTATAAAAGGTTGCCACCTGAGCTGTCGAGACACAGTTGATTTTGAGTAATAAAGTGATACAGTTAATTTTAAGTAATACAGTTGAACAGTTGATTTTAAGTAATAAAGTGAAACGGTTGTCTATACAGTGCCAAATTATTATTAGAGTTTGAATGTAAATAAAAGGAACTGTACCGTGTAAAAACTAAAGTTTGTGATTTAAATAAACCATTTTATAATTAAATAAAGTTTGCGTTTTTCTTGACACAATCCAGTGACCGAACTCAGAAAAGTGTAAGAGATTGAAATTATTGTCTAATTTTCTTAGTTTTTAAATTCAAGCTGGTTTCTGGTTTCTTTAAATTTTAGCCTTTCACCAGTGCTGCTGAGAGAAATTCCGGGCCCGGGGGAAGCATGCATGGGCCCCTCCTCTCCCTAACAATTAAAAATAAAAATTATTGAAAAAATAGGAAATTTTTTCACGCTTATAATTCACCTTTAGGAAAACCGATCTCGAAGCTGATAGTTGTAGCACACTCTCCTCGATGAGTACTTTAATGACATGCAATTTTTTGCTGTAGCTATTCTAGATACCGATTAAAAAATTGCGTCAATTTTTTTTGCGTTTCATTATAAACACCTGTTTTTTCAAATCACTCGTCACTAAAGAAGTTTTGCTCCATAAATAGTATAATGGTATTTAATTAATATAATTATTTTGAAAATCGGTTTAATTTGTAAACTTGACAGTATGACAGTACGGGATATTTCTTCTTAATTCGAAGACAAGAAAATCTTTTCACTCACTTTAGGTAGAAAAAAAACGTAAGGACTGAGCCAATGTTTGCACCGTGCAAATGACAAGAGTTAAAAATGCAGACATATGCAGAATTGAAGTGCTTATCTGTAGTACATGCTTTGTTTGCAGATTATATTTTACGAAAAAGCGCAATGGCCCTGAATGTCTCCACCGTGATCATTTATTTTCAAGAATGAGTTTTTTTCAATACCGATTTTAAGAATTTACGGGCCCTTTCGAAGAACTGTGGGCCCGGGGGGAATATTCCCGTTGTCCCTCCCCCCTGTCGTTGGCCCTGCCTATCACTGTTCTGAATATAGCCTAATAAGCTCATTGACAAGTTTATTTTTTCTGTAGGCTCACAAGTTTTCCAGTTAAAGAAAGGAAGGGAAGGGTGTTATCTTTGGCCTCGCCAAAAATTAAATGCCTTACACCCTATTAAAAGAAATGTAAATGTACCCACATTGAATTTGGTAAGAATTTACTTGAATAGCACTCCTTATAAGGCTTTTAAGCTTATGCTTGCATGGGAGGTATCACGCCCAATTTTTGTCTGATGCTAAATTGAACAATTTCTTGTGTTTGGGTGCAATTCGTTTTCATAACTTCGTAGTATAAAATTTTGAATTGTTTGTTCTGTGGGAGGTGCCACTCCCTCTGTCCTTTTGGCGAAATTTATGTACTTTTTGTTATTGTACAATTTGCTTGTACTAACTTAAATAGCTCCTTCAGTATTACATTTTAAAGTTTTAACTCATATGGTAGATGTCACGCCTTTTATACAAAATATATCCACGTCTTTTCTGATGCTAGGCCGATGCATTTTTAGTATTAATATGGAATTTGGTTGTATGTATTACCTTAAATAATTCCCTTAGTGTAGAATTATAAAGTTTTTGTTTCTTTGAGGGGTGCCACGCCTACTTAAGCAATTTTTTTCGTTCTTGTTCAGATCTTTTCCTAATCATTCCTACTATTTGCGTGCGATTTATTTGTTAATATTGGTAATTTTGAACTATGTACTTCTAACTGTAAGTCAGCTACAAAGTATTGATTAATTTTGATAATCAAAATCTTGCCACTTTTTTCATATTTTGTATCGAAATTCAAACATTTGTTGTCAATAAAATCATATCTAACACCCAAAATTTTAGAAATCTTTCGAATTTGTCTCATATTGGGACTGAGGACAATAAAATCATGGAGGACACCTAGTTGAATAAACTTATAGACAGACTAAAATATAACAGCTTCTCTAAGTGCTTTTGTGAATGAAAAATAACATTTTAATTTAAAAACTTACCACAGTGTCTGTATCGCTCATTTTGATACGCTCTCAAATTTAAATTTCAAGTGGGGGTTTCCCTTAACTTAAATTTTAAATGTTAAATTTAACAACTTTGGAATACAAAATAAATCGATAAAAACGCAATTGAAAAACTTTAAGCCAAGTTAAAACAGTTTAAACCACATAAAATCCATGCGTTTCGCTGACAAATTGCACGAATTACAAAAGCCGCAAAGTAACTACATACAACAAAAAAACCCACAAGCAGACATCACGTTTTATTAAATCAAAGAAGGCAGGACTAAAAAGGAGAGAGGACGTATAACTTTAGTGAACACCGAATCACGTGTGAAATGCTTAAGCTACGCCAACAGCCGTCGAACTCCAAGAGTCAATAGCTTCGTATACCATAAATCACTTGTTTCTGCTTCTTCCACTTTTCTTCCGTGCACGAAAGTAAGTCGCAAAACAAAAGAAAAATTATTTTTTAACTAAAAAACCAAATTGTGGAAAGTGACGTAGCATGCAACGACGCAGAAGATTTCCGTCCAACTGCCATGTATCTTGTAGGTACGATAGTTAGTGGGTTGAATGGCTTTAAGCGCCATTACAAAATTACGATACGAATTAGAATAAAATTTCGGCATAGCTATAATTAGGTAAGCAAATAATGTAAGTAATTCTTTTGCTAGCTGCAGAAGGCCACATTTTGAAGAGCAAAAATAAATTGCTGGTGACCTAAAAAAAATCAGTTTCTATTGTCTTGCTCCAATAGAACCTGACTGTATAGGTTAAAGAAGTTTATTTGTGGTATTTTTAGATTCAAATAGAAATATAACATAAATACCTAGGGTACAATTTCGATTTACATTTTTCCTTTACAGCAAAGTTTTTCTATTAAAATTCAAATTATCATTACTAACAAAACCTTTAGAGAATCATAAAATTCCTCTATAAATACCAGGTCAAATGTAAACATTGATAAGCAAATTTCACATTAAATTCGATGAGCTTTTGCTAATGTCATAATGCACCACCCTAGACGTAAAACATGTCCTCCACGTAGTCAACAAAAAGAGCGTTCATTTGCCAATTCCATTAATCGAATGAAACTTTTTTGTTATTATTTTTTTTTTTTTTTTGTTTGACTGCATTTAAATTCAAATGCTCAACTGACAACTTGACGCGCAAAAGACTTCATTTTATGCGCTACTTCTTTGACCCTTTAATTTCTAATGCACTGCATTTTATGGCAATTGAATTTTGTTGCAAAAGTTTTTCTGTGGTTGTTGCAGTCAAGATTGCTATCATTAACTCTTTGTTGAAAGTTTGCCACCAGCAATTTCATTGTACTGCATTCCTACTCGTGATTCAATGAAATTTTATAATAAAGTAGAAATAATGTTTCGGAAAAAAAAAAATCTAAATGAGAAATTTCGTATTGGTTTTGTGTTTATGTGAATTTAAAAAAAGGTTGCAGCTATTTAAGCTATTTTTTTTTAATTTAAAAATGTTACCTAAAGAAAAGAGCCCGTTAAGGTACCCGACTTTGTTCGTGATTTATCATAAATTATTTTGACATAAGTCGAACTATTGTTGCGCTACAGAAGTTCAAAATTTATGATGAATAAAAAGATTAGTTTTCTGGAACATATCGTTTACTTATCAAATTAATAACCTTCACATCATCGTGAAGCAGATAGATAAGTGATAAGCTTCCTTGAATTTTACATTAATCGACTACAGTACCACTCTTTACAGCATCGAACGCAATTTCATCTGGGATGCATTGAGCAAACGAGGTGCAGCACTCAAGATCATTGAACCCATCAAAACTCAGAAGACTTTAAATGTAGATTATTATATAACGGAAAACTTTCTGATCTCCTTGAGTTTATCTCAGGTGTTCCAACCAAAGTTGTCTGCTGTCACCAATTTTATTTCTGATGGTAGACCTCGCTTATGCTGATTGATACATACTTCCTCGTCACTAAACAGTCTGACGTGCAGGAAAAACTTACGGCCGTCTGAAAATCAACTTAAGACAAAAAACCAGCATCGATTCTGTGATTTACTAATTTTAAGTTAAAGATGTTTTATTGTTTCATCCGTTTTCACTGATTCTGTTTAAGAGAGCAATTTGCTCTTGGAAAATCTCAGAATATATTTCTAAGAAAAGTCGACTAACTTCGACCTGTAGACTGGGCCGTATCGTGGGTGAAACGATTTTCCTGCTGAGCAAGTAAAAAACTGTTGGGTCTATTATTTACAGACTGAAAAGTAAGGACTTGTTATTGGGTTGTTTTTTTTAAATTTTTTTTTTCCATATTTTTGGCCAATGTTTTAGCACTGGACCTAACAGAAATCATCTCATAGTTTAAAAAAACCCTTCGGATGTGTATTGGGGTGATTATTTTGAAAATTTTAAAAACTTTTTTTATTATGTATTTGCCAATGTTTTAGCCTTGTGTTTAAAAATAATACATACTCATAAAATTTCAGATTCCTAGCTCAAACTCCAAATTAATTTTTTCATTAAAATTTGACAAAAAAAACATAGGAACTACGACTTAGAAAAAATCTGCCTCAGGTGGCAAGATATAGATTTTTAAGAATTTTGGTTCTATGGGAGGTGATACACCCTGTTGTCAAACCACGCCCTCACTCTTCGTGTGGCATAAAATGCGAACAAAATACAATTACGGTGTTTATTTTGAGAATTTTGTAGATTTTTTTTTTACTTTTTTTGCCTACAATTTAACATTAAGCTTAAAAATAATTTCCACAAAATTTCAGCTTCCTAGCGTAAATAATAGTCTATAAATGTATTTTTCAACAATATATGTAATTGAAGCCATCATATATTTTGTAATAATAACCAAATCATAATTTGGTTGATTCATACATTACTTTGCCGCAAAAATATTGTTCTCATGGAAGAAATATTTATTTGTCGACAGCATATGAATTTTCTGTAATCGATTTCGAAAAAAAATTTTTGAACAAGACATCGATATTAGAATGTATCGATATTTTTTAAGAAAACTGACATTAATATGAACGAAAAGTCAAACGAAATTAAAATTAATAAAATATTTAACTGATCGCTAGAATGCCTTTTAAAAGTTTTGTACCAAAATTAATGAACATAATAAATAAATCCAAAATAAAAGCTTAAGGAAATCAGTTATTTGAAATGTTTGATTTATTTTTCAATACATTTGAAACTGCTCAATAAAAAATATTTTGTAGCTGATAGCTTTTTTTGTTGAAGTAGTGATTTTCAAGAAAATCAACAAAATAAAAAGTTTCTGGCTTTTTACCCGATTTTGGGAATGTTGCACCAGAGTAGTTTTGGGTAACTTTTAACTATATATCTCTTATATGGTAAACTTTCGATTAGCTTTGGTTTTTTGCACTTTTGCCCATTTTTTAAATTTTTGTATGGGATTTCAAACATTTGGAAACTTAGTATAGGATTTTTTGAAAACAAAAAAGCTTTTAACTCTTTGACTATACAAAGTTTCTGTGAAAAATTAGACAAATATTTATCATGCCACTGGCTATAGACAAAAAGAGGTATCTTAAAATCTATCAAGATAAGGCAAAATAGCTACCATTAGCATCGAACTTCTGCTTTTTTTTCTACGTATCCGCAGCAATAAAATTGATTTGATTTTAAGAAAGGACATAGGCAACAAATTCTCAGATAATAATTTACATAAAAACAATCGCAATACTAGAAAGAAACTTCTCTTTTGAAATTTTGCATCAGTAATCTATTTTTAAAGCGCTGTGAATAACCTAAAAGTTTGCATCAAACATTTTTAAAAATTTTACAAATTTAAATTATTGAAACAGGACAAAAATACATGATTTCTTTATTTAATTTTCTTATCGTTTTAAGAAATGCTGAATTTCCAAAGATCTAGAATTTCTCAATCTACCAAGGCGTTATTAAATTTCAGTGTCAATTTTACATGGCATAGTATATCATACTCGTAGTCGTAGTTTTTGAAACATTTAAACTTATCACGTGAGATATTCACAAATATAATGCACATTAGATCGTTCGCAAACTATATATGTAAATACTACATACGACTAAAAGGCATAATTTGTTGTAATTTAACGAGCCATTTAAAATAAAATTCAACCCTTCATGAACTTATCAGCCATAAGGCTATAATTCATTTTTATCCGCGTTCAAATCACAGTTATCAAATAATGCTAAAAATAGTCATATGTCTGCTTATTGTAATGGTTGGAAATTGGGTGCAACTGGTCAACGTGCAACATGCAATTAAATTTATTTTATGCATGCAAAAATTGCATTTTTATTGATTTTTCCAATAGCAGAGGTCAGTAACACCGCAATGAACAAATGATGCGGACAATTTCTTTTTTGAAGCTCAACATATTTTTCATTTGGATTGCATCCATCCATTAGCGCACTAAGTTCAAACACCTTTAAAATTCATATGGAACTTATTTCCCTCAAAGCAAAATTTGTTTGATAAACTAGAAAACGTAATAACAAGACTTCACTTTAACAATGCCGCCACAACTGTAGGCCTCGAAGGCTTAAACTCAACTGTTTTGTTGTGAAAAAGGATTTCTTAGAAAATGTTTTGATTTTTTTCTCTATCATTTTTACAGAGGATTATATGAAGAAAATAAAATAAAAATAAAACAAAAAATTAACATAAGAAAAAAAGAAAAATGTAAAACTGTCCTTGCGCAGTTCATGGCAAATGTTGTCTACAAGTATTGACATATATACGAGTATTTGTTTAACGTTGTGAATTGAAACCGCCACCAAACCAGCCAACAGAATAAAAAATTAAGTGTTCAGACAAATAAACATAGTACCCAGCCATACGTATTACAAATATACATCTGCACAGTTGGGGGTACAGCCTAAGGAACAGAGGCATATTTTTTCTTTATATACCGCTAATATTGTGACTACAAACGCTACGTCATCATGTAACTTGGCCAACAGACGCAGACATGAAAAACTTAAAAGTTTTTGACTTTTTATCGTTTAACCTTGTTTTTCTTTTTGTATGTTTTTAACTTTATTATTCATTTTATTTTTATCTTTTTTTTATATTCTAATGGCAGTTTAAGTTTTTTTACAGCATCTCGTATTACTTTTACGAAGTTAGTCGCGGTATTAGTAGCAAACTGCATGTTTTTGAATTTTATGCATTGAAAGCCATTTGAGTTTGTTGCTTAAAACTTTCGGGGTCTTAATTTTACTCAGCGACGGTTTAAGAACATAAGGAGTCCGGAGACAGCGTAGAGCAGCGCTCACAAATTCATGAGCAAAAAAAAGGTCATTCGTAAAATAATAATATTTTCTCCACTCACAAAATCTAAATGATACCCAGTGTGCTTCAATGTTTAAAATCTATACAGCCTCTTGTCATCTTGGGAGCGTCTTGAGCTTGGAGTGCTGACCCTTACTCTACCAAAATTCTCAATCCAGTGCTGATGCTATAGCTCCCTCTAGCCCTACCTTAATCCAACGCTGGCGTTGGGGGTAAATATCCTAGAAATTTTTAGGTTCTCAGAAACAATTTTTCTAACTGCATTAAAGAATGTGACGAGTAAAGATCATCACTTTCAATACTGAATCACCCTGTCCATTTTCAAATTGCTAATCCAAAGAAGAAGAAGGTTTTTAAGAAAAAGTTTTCAAAAATTTTATGTACTCAGTGTTTGAATTTACATATCGTAACATTTCTTATCAATTTAAAGCAGCACCGAAAAGGAAAAGTTTTTATTAAAACAAAAGTTTTGAAATAGTGAAAATTAACTACAAATTTCCTGGATGTTTGATTTCTCAAAATAGAGACTTCATTTAGACTCCGAGATCGCACGTCCTTACACTATTTGATTTTTTTTTTTTTTTTTGGGTGCTATGTTAAAGATGAATTTTATGTCAATTCTCCACCAACGATTTAAGCACTCAAAAAATAAATATTAGAGCTGATATTCGCGAAATTGCTTCAATAGAATAATTATTTGCAGGCAGAGTTGAGGTAAACATTTGGCAGATAATGTTTACTATTACTAACTTTAGAGTTTGTACTTTAGACTTAAATAAAAATATCACAACTTATTACAGAAACTTTGCGTTTTTCTAAAATACTACCTCTTGTTGGATAACCCCATATATATTTAAATACTTTACCATTATAAGATTTTTATCTGACTATGCGTTTACGTAAGAAGAGTTTTTTCAAAAGCATACTGGGAAAAATATTTGATTGAATTTATAAAATCTAAAATATACCTATATGTAATATGTAATTTGTAATTGGTATATTCAATCAAATCGTTTTCTTAATGTAAGTTAGTTTTTTTCCGATTACATTTTCAACAGGACCTTAGCTAAAAAATTAGAATTCAAGAATTTTGGAAAAAGGTGCTCTACTTTTTTGGCAAGCACAATTGTCGAAGCACTAACCTACCAACTCAAAGTTGGTACTATCCTATACCAATGAATTTCAACATAATTCTCACGCAAAATTTGATATCTTATTAATAAGATACAATTAATACCCATTTATATTCATATATGTATGCAAATTTTCTTCTATTTCAACAAATGCGAATTTTTTTATTACTTTTTGCTAAATCCTTTTTCTTGCATCGTTATCAACATACAGAGCTTAAGTGGAAGATAGCACGCAATGAAAGCAGCAATAGCACACGAAATCAAGTTCATTAGACTCATTCTTACGCAATGTGTACATTAGGATGTCCCTTATATATAAGAAAATGTACTTATTTTATGATTGCACCCCGTGAATGACAAGTCCACACTATAACCTTGACTAAATTATAATTCTCTTTTAAACTTTTGTAATTTCATCTTTAAAACGATGCTTAAATTATGAATTTGTCACCATTTTTACAGAAGCTGTAGAAATTTAAAAATCATTTCCAATTTAATTTCAGTACAACGTGACGTATGAGCAACATTTAAATTTGATGCCAATGTATTGGACACGTAGCAAAAAAGTTATGTGGGAGCTAATATTTAAATGGCTATGGCATAAGTAAAAGCTATGATAAAATAATTAAGCTTGAGAATTTTATAAAACCGAATCTAAAAAACTTTTTTGAAGCCTTTATACTCGTAATATGAAAAGGTCCATGTTATTAAAATCAAAAATGTATCGTTGGTTAGATAATGAAAAAATGTTTTTTCACAGATGCGTTGTTGGACATATGATTCAAAGACTGCAAAATTGAAAAAAAAAATTTGTTGCAGACACCCTAATATGCATGTATCTGCATATTTTCTTTATATAGTATTTCGATAGTTCTTGGTAAGAGTTTCTTTATTGGCTGATTTCATGCTAAATATTGTTCATATATGAGTTTACATGGTAATCAAAATACCTTGATATTCAGAGCAAAATATTTATATTTATAATATCTAACAATAATTCAAGTAATCGATTACCTTTAATTTTCTTAGTTGAAGCCATTTTCTTTTTATTTTTAATTCAATCTCAAAGTCATAGCATACCTGAAAAGAAGTAAAAAAAAATTATGTTAATATGTTTGCATGCACAAAATTAGACAGTAATATAATAGATATACTTAATAAAAAAAAACATATGTGAAAATTTTTGAAATAATGTTTCGAGTAGTTGTATTTTTCTAGCTATTAAGTAACAGGATAGTTATTTTATTGCTCTTTTAATTCTTTTAAAAATTGCGTTGTATTTTTTCAACAGAAGTTTAGATTTAGTATACATACTTTATCTGATAAGCATATTTCTAAAAATGTTATATGTTCCTCATCTATCCCTCTTACCCAGAATTGCCATGTGGTCGCTTTTGATGCGGCCAATCCATTAATGTCATGTCTAAGCCGGGAATACTGTAGAAATTTCGGAAAATTCGTTAATGGGAGGATTACATACTATGTATGTATGTACAATATGTACTTAAATTTTTTTTAATGAACAAAAAAAGGCCATCAAGTTTTTTATATTAACTATCAACTTTTTAAATGTCAAAAAAAAATTTTAGTTTGTTACTTTGGCGACTAAAAAAAAGTCATCTTTTTTCCAAAAAAAACTTTACTTTTTATTATTTTTTATTTTAGGAATTAGAAGTTCCTGCTTCTATACTTTCTACTGATTTTTCCTTACCGGGCAAACTATTAAGCAGAGATGTTAAAAACTATCGAGATAGGTATCACTTAACAATAATTAGGTTTTTGCAAGCCGAAATACGAATTGTTGACCAAATTTTTTTAGTCTATTGTGTTTGATTTTTTTATTGAATTCCAAAAATTTTCAAGGCCATTCAAACAGAGTTGAAAATTTGAAATAGACCATCCAAAAAAAAACATTTTCCTTAATATGTTATGTAAATTTTTTTTTTGCTCCAATTAACGGCTTTCTCCTCCAATCAATGACTTTTACCTCCAACTAACGGTTTTTTTTCGAAATTTTCTAATTCCTACGTGGCTTACGGCTTTGGTATACAATTAACGACCTGGCCGCGTCAACGCGGTAATATTGCAACCCTGCATCCAAAGATGACAGCATCCCTTACTTCATTAGCCAATTCAAGAAATATGTATGTGGTGCCCTGGAAAAGCCTTTGAACTTTGGTATTGTTTAGTTATAATTACGAACTAATATCGCTTTCAAAAATAAGTTAAGTAAGAGTGTTAAAAAAGTCAAACTTTATAAAAACTCAAAGCATTTGGTGTGGCCTGTTATAAGCCACCAGAAGTGACCTCAATTACCTCAATAGGTTTTTTTAACTTTAAAATCAGAAAGATCACTTTGAAGGTTTTTGTACCACTCATGAATCTTGCAAAGCGGAACAACATTGTTAAAGACTGTTAGCGATTATCTCCAACCGTTTTGGAATTCTTAACAAATTTTCTTAAATGGGCCCAAATCAAATACAAAGATAAGTTTACATGGGTCAACCAAGTTCGGGCATGGCTAGCAAGCGTGTGCAAGGAGTCTTATACATACCTGAGTTCATATACATATGTATGTATGTTTAAATGTTGGATAAGTGTCAAAATTGTTTAATGAAATAAATAATTAGATTAGGGGCCGTTCAAGTATTACGTAACGCAATTTTTGAAGATTTTTTACCCCCCCCCCCTCCCTCTTCTTAAGCGTTACGGCATCACCCAAGTGGCCATGCCTACCTAAAAGCCACAATTATGCTGCGTAATGTACCGGAAAGTCATTTTAGCGACTTTTGTTATATTTTAGTCGCTTTTGCGATAATAATAAATATAACAAGAGATTTTAACTCGTAACGTAACGCGTTGTTCGAACCCCCCCCCCCCCCCCCTAAATGCGTTACGTAATACTTGAACGGCCCCTTATGAAAACATGGTAACAACACTGGACTGCAAGCTGTCAAAAACTGAGCCTTTTTTTTATTAAGTTAAAAATTTTATTAATAAAATCAAAGTACCGGTATTTTGATCCATACAAAATATCATTCCAATCGACGAAATAAAAATGATAAAATATTATTTCAAATCTAGGTATTTCCAATAGGACTTCAATTTAATGGATCATTCACAAATGGTAAGTCAGGATTTATTTTGATGAAATACAAATTTTAAAATATAGCAAAATAAAATATAATAATCAAAATCAAAAAATAAATTAAGTGAAGTTTATATGATATATTGCAATAACTTTGTTAGAAAAAAAACATTGGCAACAACCCATAATAAAAATTTTAATTATTTTCACCTTAGATGTCGCAGCCATCAAAAAGCTCTTTCCCATAGTGTACTAAAAAGCTCTTAAAATATGAAAGAGCACAAAAAAAAGAGTAAGCTCTCATTTAACTACCAACATAACAAAAGCTCTGCTCTTAAGACTGCAGATGACACAACAGAAATTCAACAGTGCAAAAAGCGCCACCCTCATTTACATTGACCAGTCTGTCACACAATTTTGGGGGTTGCTTGCTGTCGCTACCATGCCACCCCCCTCTGCTTCTAGTCTAACAACAAAATGCGTCGTTCACGGCATTTCATCCATTCACTTGTGCTGATAAAAGGAAAAAATTGCTACCGCTGGCTTTTGTTGGCTTCTTCCAACGATTTCGTTTATGTCTTTTTACATATTTTCATTGATTTTTATTCAGTTTTCTGCCTCTTCCTATTTTTGCTTTTTCCTATTTTTGCCTTGCCTGCAGCTGATGTACAATGAAGTAGGAACACTTGAGGAATTTTATGTGCTCATCACAGGGTTGATTTCTTCCATAGGAATGTTTTTTTACCTATTATTTTTGAGGGTAGTTTTGGTTAAATTTTGGAAATATTGTGGTAATAGACATTTTGGCACAATGTTCTCATTATTCAAATTAAAAAAAAAAGCAAAATTTCATTTAATTAAAAAAAAATTCTTTAATTTTATTAATGAATACCTAATTAAAAAGTAGAAAGGAAGAGTTCTCTTTATTGTCGTTATGCACGATCCGCTAAATGTTGAAAATTGTGTCATCAACAGCAGCGAACACACACACACACAAACTTCTTAATGAGACAAAAGCAGTAGCGTTTTTTTTTTCTTTTACTCTAATGAAGGCCAAACTTTTGAGCTCTTTGTGTCGACAGCCCCTTAGGCGAATGTTAAAATGAAAGACAAAAATATTTAGCTTCCTCAGCAAATTTTGCCATTAGATTGAGAAAAAGTTGCTGTGAAAATGTTAATGCTCACCCATCCATTCACCTATCGACTTCTGCCTACTGTTCTCACTTTGCATTAAAAAAGGGGCCTGATTTTATGTCTCTATTCCTTTCGTTTTATTTTTCTAATTTATTAACATCGCAATTGACACGACGCTCACCACTTTGATGAATATGAGTAATAATAAAAAAAAATATAGCCATAAAACTTTGTTTGTCTGCCTATGTGTCTGTCAAGTACAGGAGAATTATGTCATTTGCTTGGTTTTTAGTATTTAGTTACACACAGTCAATAAAAACAGCTAGGTTTGAATTTTGCATGAAATTTGTTTGCATGCTTAACCCTTAGATGGAAGTATGAGTGAAAGAAATTGGTCAAATCAAAAAGAAATATTTATGTTAAAAGCTACCTTATGCCAACAATGGTGTTGTACCAGAATTTGAATATGTCTACATGTTTTTGGTTTATGTATAGGCCACCGCCCAAACTAGTTCTTAGAATAAACTAGTTTTTCCTAGGCTAAACTAGTTTACTTGAAGGCCTAAATGTATGCAATTTAATTTTAATGTAAAAGTACTGTGAATAGCGAAGCCAGTGTTGCACATATTATAGACTGAACCGCGGCGAAGCCGGTGTTGGACATATTAGAGGATGTAAATCCTGAACCAAAGTTCTCTTGCATTAAAATTTCATTGCACATCTTTAGGTTTAACGGAACTAGTTTGGCCTAAAAACTAGTTGGGCCGGTGACATATGTATGTATATAAACTAGTTAATTTGAACGCCTGAAAGTATGCAACTTAATTTTAATGTAAAAGCACTATGAATAGCGAAGTCAGTGTTGCACATATTTTAGCGAAGCTGCTGTTGGACATATTATAGGATGTATGTCCTAAACCGCCCAATTACCCTCACTTACCACTTGCCAAGTATACAACGAAATTGAAAAATTTTGTTGTCTAGTGCTTAACGTAACTAGTAGTAGGTAGTTTGTGTATTTGACAATGTACCGAATTTTAAATACTCCAGACTGACACACCTACTGATTTCCCATATTTCCAATTCCATGAACTATGTATGAATGTGTAATCTGTGTACAAAATTCCATTCAATTATTTTGCTTCGACAGACAGACATATGGAAAGACATACAGACTTTTCTATACCTGCCACGCCTCTTCTATGCGTTGCAAACGGAATGGCGAAGTGAATATACCCTGCGTGTAAGGTAGGGTTGACCATTTGGCCTCCCGCGGGCGCGAGCAATGAAACGTGCAATAATTCGTCTCGCTGTGCAGTTGCTGATTCCTATGCGCTGGTTCGTTTGTCAAATAAATATGCAAGAGACCCAGTCGGAATTAAACGTGCAAAACATAAAAGAAATGTGTAAAAATGCACTGCGCAATGCCAGTTGAGAAAAATGCAGGTCAAAAACATTATTTCTGCGCAATGCAATTTTTTTCGCATGCATTATTGACTTGTAAAAGCGATTCATGGAAAAATGCTTTTAATTCTCGGAAAAGTACTTTTTGTTGTTTTGCTCGTTTTTATTGATGAATTTTGAGCTTAAAAATTTGTTTGTGTAGCCATGCGATGCTTTCGCATTTTTTTATGCAAACATTTATATATTTTTATTTACATCAGTGATGCACGAATTTCTACTGGGTAATGATTTGCTTTCTTTGGAACTCCTACCCACATTTAAGATTTGACAGCCATCAGATATTTTAAGAATTGTTAACAAGTTGGAGGACAAGGCGGCATAGATATTGACGGTATATAATAGCACACGAAGGTACATAAATGTCGCTATAAAATTTCGACTACTTGAAAACGTCATATGTCGAAATGAAACGTATGTATGTAGAATAATTATAAGCTCATGAATTTGTCGCTCGTCGGTTGTATTTTTACTTTGTCTCTTCGTATACGAGCAGACTGGCGCATGGAATCAATGTGCACTTCCCGGATGAGTTACTACCAAAAATACCAAAGGTATAATATGAGTATTGTATCTAGAAGCCTTCGTCAACCAATGTGTTAATTTTATTTGCATTCGAAAAAGGCTCTCGGTTAGCTATTTCCAAACATATCCACTAACAATGTTGTCTTTTTCACACGAATTGTTATTAAAATAAAAACTAAAATTCAATTAGTCATTACATAATAGATTTTTATAACTTTTTAATAAGTTCATAAATAATATTAAAAGAAATAAAATCATCACCCGAATGCAGTTGCGTGCGTTAGCAATAGAAACAAATTGAATATAAATTGATTGTAGCGTCAAAAAAACCATTAAGGTAGTGGCTTGATTGCAGTTGATGATAATTTGCTGTTGTTCCATTATTGATTTACCGTCATGTCTCGCCTAACATGGAGGTGGTTGAGGTGGAAAATTTTTCTTGCTGTTGGTGCACCACCAAGTACCCAAAAATGGTAGCAAGCAGTTAGGTATGTTCACCAAAAACAATAAAAAAACTTACATCCATCGAACTACGAGTAAGTGCAATTCGAATGACAAGCGAAAGTGTATACATAATTCACAAAAAGAAACAACAAAAAAATCACATATCTTTTACATCTTGATATTTTTCCCCAAGGCCCGCACCGATGACAATGTTGGATTGTGAAAAATTATCGTACAAGAGATGGTTAAGACAGCATTTAAGTTATGGGAATAATTCCTTTACAATAAACGTCTTATATAGAAGTTGGATTTCTTGTTGTTATTGTTGTAAACTGAGTGAGAGTTAAATGAACGCATTGCATTTTTGATTACATATATTAAATTTTTCGTATTTTTTAATTTGTAATTTTGTTTTTTTATGTAAATATTTTTACTGGCGAGTTCAATACTGGAATGAATTGGCTGAAAGCCTAATGCAGCATGCTCACTCCAGTACATAAATTTTAAATATTTTTCAACTATTTCAACGTTTTTGGAATTTTTCTAATTTTTTCCAGTTTTTCAACACTGAAAATATTTTATTTGAAGGTAATTAGCGCCAATTCTTCATTTCTCAAATATTTTTTTAACTGTCAATTATATGTATTAAGAGATATTTTTTGTGTTTCTTGAACAATGTTGAGCACTTTGTACTCACAGTGATTTTTTATAAAAATTGCTCGTAAAAGAAAAAATTTGTGACGTCATTGAAAAAAAATTTTTGTTTTTTTTTTTCAAAAACTAAAAGAAATATTTTCATAATATTTTGACCAATTTTAAGAACTTTTTACCCAGTGCGATTATTACAGAAAATAGTTTGAGAATAAAAAAAAAATTATATATTGACCAAAACTGCTCTTATCTTTAACGCAAAAAACTAAAAATTTCCAAAAATATTTTAAGTCATCCAAGTTTAAATATTTAAACTATAAAATTTTTTTTTTTAATTTTTAGAAACTGGTGGGACTAACGTTTCAAGAGGCCATTTCCTAAAAAACATTCTCAGAACCCATTTTTATTTCCGCTGTGATGATTTCAAAAAATTATAGCATGCGTCATATTTTTAAACAAAACTTTCATACCATGGCAGAGTTCATCTCTCAGAGCTATACCTCGAAGACCTTTTTGTTCACAATATTGAACATGGCGGATTCAAAGAGGCCTCTCATGAAGGATTTTAGCGATGTGCAAATTAATGCCGTTTCCACAGTTAACATGGCTGGATTTAAAGAGGGTCACAATTGGCCCATAACATTGAACACGATAAGATTAAAGGTGGCCCCCAATAGGTATCTAATTATCTATTGCTTTATTTATTTCACTCGTACACTTTTTCAGTGATTTATGTACGTTTGACGTAAACAATTAACATTTAGTTCATAATTTTCAGTTAAAATCTGAACAATTAGCATGTTAAAACTTTTCAAAAATTTTTAATTTGTTTAACTTGCTTAGTGTTGTTGTTGTTGTTGTGAATTTTGCTGCTGCTACTTTTCATTTTACTGCTTGCCAGACAAAACTTTAAACTGCTGTCCATCATAAATGAGCACGCAAAGATTTAATTTCATAATTTATCGATCAAACCACTACACTGTAGTAGGTACTCTTATGTGCAAATGCAAAATGATATAAAAGTAGCAACACAAATATTCAATATTAATATATGTATGTAACTTTTTTAAAAAATATAACTTTATTCTGCATTCTCAAAACTATGCAACATACAAAAATGCATTAATTTATCATTTGCCATTAGTGACAAATTACATATATTTGATTGCAGCGTTTTAGGCTGTCGTTTGTAAAAATTTTAATTTACAATGTTTCAAAAACGTATATCGAAAATAGTATATATTTTTTTTTAAATAAACATCGCGTTAAGCTACACATCATTAAAAGCTAACATACAATTTTTTCTAGTTATATAGACAATTTTATATAAAGAATGCTCTAACATACAAAACCACCTTAACTGGCTTAATTATATTATATCATTTAAAATTAACTGCCAGTTGAAGAATTAAAAAAGCACCAAAAAATTCAATAAAATTTGTTAGGCTTATTATTGAATATAAATCCAAATGAATTAAGAAATGTCGTCATTCTTGAATTGGAAAAATTGATTATTTTGGTCTTCTCACTTTAATTCGACAATTTAGGCAAACTTGGAGTAAGAACGTTTATGTACAAATTACTGATGCAGAAAATGCCATGGAAAATTTGAATTGCTATATGAACACCAAATTATTTAATTTGATTATACATAGTCTCATTTTTAAATAAGTTTAATTTGTTTTCAAAGTTATATAGTACATTATTATTAAATAGTATTTGTACATGTATACCTTCTTAGTCATAGATTTGTCAAAATTAGGCCAAATTTCGCAACGCACAATTTTTGTCGATATAATATTTGTATTGATAACTACATATCTTGAATATAAAGGAATGAGTTTAACAATATTGCACTGTATTTAATAAAATTTTATTATCTTTTGCTTGCTATAAATTATTAGTTTTCTGATAAAACACAAGTCCTTTAATATTTTGTTTGCTACTATTTCTATCTCCTCTTTAATCTCATTGATGTTACCGATTCTTTATTTCCATTGCATTCTGACATATCGGAGCTACTTTACTTTACATTCATTTAAATAAATCCGCCTGTGAAAAATTACTGTACGTAAATGATAATGTTTATTTACCGATTTTTATTTCTTCCAAATAAATAATTTTTTTTTTTTTGGGAAATGTTTACTTGAAATCAAATATATTTTGAAAACAGAAAAGTACAATATTTTTCGATAATTATAATTATCTGTTTTGAAAATAAATAAAAAAATCGGAGAGGTCGGAAAAAATCGAGGTATATTGAAGAGTATCGGAAAGTATCGATATATATTTGAAAAGTATAATGGTATCGAAAAACGTCTATAAAAGTCAGAGGTTAACGAATATCATTGAAAAATATAGGAAAAGTTGATAGAATTCGAAAAAGTTATCAAGAAGTCGAAAAATATCGAACATGTCGCAAAATATCGAACATTATCGGAAACTTCGTTCAAAATATTCGCAATGTCCGGCAGTTATTTGTTATTTGTTATTTCACAAGTTTCCTAAATCGAGGAGTTTAATACATCTTTATATTAGAAAAATGTAGTTATAGTTGAGTTAGGCCAAATACAAATGAATTATTTAAACAACATTTTATACACAAAACTTCACTATCTTATAAAATGGCACAGTCGCAAAAATAAATCAAAACAAAAAAGTCGATATAATTCGAAAGTTAACAAATAGTATTTATGGAGATACTTAGTATTTTTTGCTATCTAAAAATATCAAAAAACTAAGAAACTTAAGTGTTGGAAAAATCGTTAAATTGAAAAAACTCAAAAAGTTGAATATTAACGATTATACTCTAAAAATTTCAGAAGTGTCGAATAGTATCGAAAAAATCGAAAAGTCTGAAATATGATTGAACAACTTCGAAAATGTAGATTACTAGCGATTACATCAAAAAATTCGATAATAATTCCGAAAGTATCGAATATCGGAAACATTGCAAAAATTGAGAAAAGTTGTATTGTATCGAACAACATCAAAACAGTCAGTTAAAGCCGAGAAGTGTCGAAAACATCGCAAAACTCGATGAAGGTTGAATTTATCGAAAAATATTTGCAAAATTCGATAATCGTCATGGCACTAAGATATTGAGTTACAAATAAGAGGTCTGCGCAAAACAACTTGCTGTGACGTCAGACTTTTGAAGTTACTGTCAAGTATAGATCAAGCGTTTTATTCTGCAACTCATCAGTACCAGTAGCATAGAAAAGAACGATACAAAGAAAATTACTTAGCTGGTTTACTTGTGAGTTGTAGTCTAGAGGTCTACCAAGCTTTTGTGTACGCAAATCAGAAATAAAATCAAAACAAAACAAAATGTTCTACAAGCTCAAGTCGAAAGTTGCGGATATAGCTTTTGTAAAAAGTAATATAAGTTGGAAACTCCTAGATTTATGTCCAAATTATGGGTGTCGTACAGAGAACTGCAGTAAGCCACTCAGCATTTTTGTCATTTAGAGTGACTCCGTATCCTGAAAAGGATCGGTATGACCTATTTTCAGATAAATCTTTTTTGTTCCAAAATCCGCAACTTTTGACTTGAGCTTGTCGAACATTTTATTTCTGGTTGCAGCGCTCGCCTCGCTTGCTTTGTCTTTTGTAGTAGTGTTTTGATTTGATTTGATTTGATTTGACTTATGATTTGCGTGCACAAAAGCTTGGTAGACTTGCAATCGTGGCAAGTGACTTGATGGCCGTTTCAAGTGCACTTGCACAGACCTCTATTACAAATTAATAGATCAACTACCATATTCACTAGTTTAAACCTACCTCTTCTCCCATCTTCTTAGCTCAAGGATCAGCAAAGTACCTTAGAAACAGTTTTCATAAAAAAATTTAATTCGCATTGCACATGTCTCAGGAAATATGGAAAAGTCTGATCATCACATTAAAATTTGATAAAATTTAATATCAATGAATACTGAGCACCATTTTGCCGCCCTCCCCCCAAAAGACTTTGTATTGCTGGCTAAACTGACAATTGGAGGTATAACAAAACAAAATCAACAATTAATTTATAGTAAAATAAAACTCAATCAACACTAATTTGTTTTTGTTTTTATTTAGGCCTTTGCATATTGCACTACTTTTCGTAGATCTGTGTTATTTTTAAATATTTTGACAACAAAAAAATAACATGAGGTGACAAATACTGCACAAAATGTTATTTTTAGTATTTGGGTGATTCTCAAAAATATTGACCGCATTGAACTGCGAAAAAAAAAGAATTTTGTTTTTGAATAAAATTTACATATCGGGCATTTCACGCGAAGCGGACAGGGGAAATAAAGCTCAAATTTCCAATTTAAGATATATTTTTAAATATGTTGTACCTGTATATGTCCTTGACACAGAAACAAAATATTTTTAGAAAGGCAACACTGGTTTACAAAATATGGTTCTTTGAAAATTTGATAAATCGTAAGGTATGTACTACTTCAAATGCCATTATTCAGTTAACAAAAGTCTGGTAAAATGAATTAACCACTGGATTTTATACTTCATTTGTTGGTCTTTATGACCTCATAACTGGATTTTAAAAATAAAAAAATACACTGAAAAAAATGAGAAATATTTTATTTTATCGTTTTTTACAAAGTGCGCCAAACAAAAAAAAAAAATTTTTTTAATTGCATTAGAAAGAAGCTTCATGCCAAGTCTGATAATGGTCCGCCCAGCTGTTTTGGAGCACGACTTACAAAACTACATAAATATACAAACTTCCTTGATATCAGTCTGAGATGTCCCTACAACTTTTTTCTAATATCTGATTATGTTTATGCGAACTATGTACAACGATTAATACAGTGGGCACCAAAATTGGATTTATCAGCTTACATTTGCACCAGCTATTTCATCTAGTTGTAGACTTCATAACTTTGAAGAATCATCTGAGAGCTTACAGTAGAATAGTTGGCGGTGGCGACGGTGGTGGCGCCACAAGCATTACGTCACCATCATTTTTTTTTTTTTTTTGAGAAAAATTTCGATAATTTCTGACAACAACAAATTTATTTAACATAATAAGCTACAGGGCTTATCCAAATAACATTTGGCGAAAAGTTTACCTGGATCAAGAGTGTTTATAATTCAAAGAGGTTGAAGGCCTTGGTGCATGGTGTTGGTTTTTAAAAGGCTCAATATTTAGAGTAACTCAGTAGAATTATATATTTTTTTTTATTGTTGAACCATATCCGTAGGTAATGCGCAGATGGTATACAGAAAAATATAAATTTCATCATAGAATCGCGTAAATGAAAATGTAATGTGGTACAATGAATAAAGACGGTCAATATTTTTGAGAATCACCCATTTAAACATTTAAAAAGCGATAATTCTAGTGAGTGAGTGGGCAAATAATATAAAGAAGAGAGAAAAAATTTGCACTTTGGTGTGAAATTCGCAGTGAACTCTATAACCACACAGTGATTGCTTATCTTGATATGCACTACTACTTAGCTTTTGTTGTTGCTGCTGTTATTTGAAAAAACAATTTCATTAATATTTATGATGTGACAAACAGGTAAATAAACAAATAGCTGATAGAGAACAATATGTATACCCAGTTAGTTGATAGAAAAACAAATGAGCTGATAAAATAAAATTTTTATCCTCGGTCTGATAGAAATTTTAAAAATTCAGATATTATGTATCTGAACAACGCAGAGAAAAAGGCTTAATTCTATATATCCAGATTTGGCTGGCCAATTCAAAACGTCGATGTTTTCCGCACAAAACCAATTCTTTACTACTTTGTAGGAGTGTTTGGGGTCATAGTAAAAATGTCCACTTAATTGGCATGAAATATAGTGTATAGGGTTCCATATGGATTTTCAATATGTCCAAATACTGAAAATTGTTCATTTTGTCATTGATTTTCATAAGCGGGCCAACGCCATGCCATCAAAATACATTACAGGCCATAATGTTTTCACACTAGTGTCTTACCATCTTTTGGGTGGACCTAGGATTGTACTCTTGCCATTTGTTACTCCAGAACACGTTACAATGAAATTTATACATTTTTTGCAAAACATAAGCAGCTAGCCCCTGATCGAAGAATTTTATTTTTTTAAATATCGATTTTTTATTGTTCATTTTTGTCCCGAAAATCTGTAGGTAAATTTATAGAGGCCGCCATTTTGTTGATTTAAAAAAAAAAAACATCGATCAGGTACTAGATTATATATTTAAATAACTAATTTTTCTCATCCGATTGATTTCCGATATATGGGACAGGGTCCAACACAGCCAGCTATAACTATCTTTATTTTTAGTTTTTATTTTTAAACTTTCGTCAAGTCAAGTTGAAACAATGCATTATGGGCCCGCTGACAACTTTTGCTGGCCAAAACCTATTTTTTTCATACTCTGTTATTGTTTTTTTGTTGTTGTAATCTATTAGAAAATTCTTCAGAGCACACAAAAATGCACTTGGTTTTTGTAAATACTAACTTACAGTTTAACAGCAAACCATGAAAGTTTAGCTTTCTGAGTAAAATTGTGAATACAATTTTATGCGTGTTTTTTTAAGGTTTTTAAAATATCATTTTTTCTTGAAAAAAAAAAAATTAAAAAAATGTAAAACATGGAAAAGAAAGGTGATGGTAAGTACTTTAATGTCTATATATCAAACTTTTCAAAAGAAGATCTGGTGCAGTGCAATGTAATGATGCCATATATTGTAAATTAAATTAATACCAAAAAAAAATTATTGAAAATGCTCTATTTTTCATGATTCTGACTGTCCCTACCCCCTTAACAATGTAGTGTAAGTTAAACTAATCTATCAAATCCAGATATTAAATTTCTGACTAATGGGGGGATTTATATCCAAAATTTAACAAACGCAAGATATTGTAAATTAATCCTATATGAATCCTGTCGTATTTACAATTTAAGTACAACAAAATTTTCAATATCTAAATAAAATTGGTAAGCATGTTATTATATTTGAATCTGGGATTTAAACAATTGACAAAATGGGATATATAAAAACAACACAAAAAGAAAATTTTAAATAACTTCAACAATCTCCTCATTTACATACATAAGAGCCGGTATGGCAATTTTTTCTGGCGTCATCTGCATTGATTAGATTATACCGGTGCAGCGTTTGTTCAAATACGAGTATCACAGCTACTGAATAACAAGGAGCTTTAAATAGTAACTAAGAAAAGCACAAACATGATTTAGCATAGCAGAGCTTTTTTTATTGCATTAATCAGTTCAAGCTTACTCATATCATTTAGTTATACAAAATAATTGAAAACAATTGAAGAAGGCCATTATGAAATAATTTTGTAGGATAAAGTGTAAAAAGATTTTCAATCGGTCTGCTATTCCAGTGTCTGTAGGATTTGTCAACGTGGATGAACAAAAAAAAACTTTCGGATAATCTATCTGAGGATAAATATTGAAAAATTGACTATCTATGTATAATTATTATATCATCATATATAATTTCATGAGAATAGACACGCAGTTTTCATATTATGACGTCTTCAATGCTTATTAAAAAGTGTCACAATCACAGGTTCAATTCCGCCTGTTTTTCAAATATCGAAATATAACAAAAATTAAAGTAGGTGTATCAAATTTTATCAAAATTGCTTTAATAGTTATTCCTTTAGTAGGTGCCACGCCCTCTTAATGAAACAATAAAAGATTTAACCTCACCTGTTTTCTTATTACTGAAGCTGAAGCTGTTTATGAAATATGGAAAAAACATAAATTTATATTTCATATTTTCTCCAAAATAAAATAACAGTTTAGTAACAGTTAGTTAGAATTTAAGTACTAAATTTTATTGCAATAAAAATTATTATTCTCGATATAGTTATGTATACTAGAAGCATATATAAAGATTTGGACAGTTCAACGTTTCCAGTGAAAGGATTATAAAATTTAGACCCTCCCAAATTTAATCACAAAGGTCAAGCCTAAATAATAAACACAAATAGGTCACTTAGTCACGTTTCTTGGGTAGATAGGAATGACAAAAAGCGTTCAAAAAGTCTGTCAACATTTACCATAGTACTAACCCTTTGAAATATTGAAAAAATTATAGCAACTGATGTTAAGCTTTTCAGTCAAAAATCAGGTTTACTTATACTGCAACTGTAGGGTATATCATATAGTCTGATGTTGCCATTAAAAGCTGTCACCTGTTATCAATTTAAATGGCAGTAATAAACATGAAAAACAACAAAAACAGCAATAAAAGCGACTTTAAATGAAGCGCACACAAAAAAAGCAAAATATTTTTATTATTTGTAGCTTATGATGATGATGATGTAGTCGCATAGAATGATATCATTTGCACTGCTTAAAATCTGTTAAATAATAACAATAACAAATAATAAGAAAATAAATTGATTTATTAAATATTCAACTGTTTTGAACTACTTGTGAGATCATTTATTAATAAAATTATATCTTTCAACAGTAACTAAAAAAGTTTGCCAGTGCTAGGACGGAAACTACATTTCCTAGATGTTCAATATAAGGAACTAATTAAAATATCAGGAAAATGATTAAAAAAAAAGTGTTTTTTTTCAGAAATCAAACCAAGTTAAACTGGTTTTTTTTGTGACAAATATTGCACGAGACTGCCAAATTTAACAGAGTACACCTATATCTGAAAAACTACAAAATGTATATGGAAAAAATATTTGAAGCACAAGATATTGCATATTTAATTGTCAACAACAAAAAAAAAAGCTGAATGGTATTTAAGAAAACTAGTTTTTCATAAAAAATATTTAGTTATAAAAATTTTCTGAAAGAGAGAACTTTGCAAGCAAACTCATTTTTTCGTCTACACTGATCGTAAATAAATAATATGTATACGGTAAATTTAGTCAATGTAATGATAAATTAAATTCGTTGTGTTCATGAGTCGTACTTACATAAATAATATGTACCTTTAGACTGGATCTATTTTAGTTTTAAATAAATTTTACTTTTCTGCAAGTGTGCAGCAAACTTGCAATACTTATTAGGAAATCCTAGTTTTACTTAAAATAATAACAAAATATTTTAAGGTGAGTTAAAAGTTTGCAAATAGTATTTGTGTTTTCTTTTTTGTGTTTTTAAGTTTTCATCATAAAAAATATAATGCGTTTCGCATTTGCGGCACATTTGCAAATCAAAGTTTTGCATAAAAATGCGCAACTGTTTGCTTAAACTTTTTCGCTTGGGTAAAAATATGAAAACTGTGTAAGATATTTGCAAACATTGACCCAATATATGTATCTATTTTTCGAGTATTTTCCGAAACTTTGCACTAGAAAAAAGACGGTAGTTTTATATTTGTTGATTAAAAACTTCTACTATTTTATAGAAAATGTGCACACGACATTGATTATTCTTATTGTTAAAAATGGAGTGCTGAAAATGCAACTGGGACAAAATTCACGCAAATTTATGAAGTCTACAAATCAGCTTTAAATATATAATAAGAATAGAAGTTATTTCATAATCCAATATTTTTCCACAAGATTATTTACTTTTAAACATCATACAAGCGAAACTCTTAAGTGCTTAACATTTATATTTCAAAAATATAAAATGTTCAAATGCAATAAATATTGTACGCCCAAAAGAATTCGACTGCAAACAGCTTGCAAAATGTTCATCTGAAAATATGATGCGTTCGGGTAACTTACTCCAGATTTGCAAACAAAGCTTTTTCGCAAAAGTCAGCTATTTATTAAGTGTGCAAATGTGTTCCAAGCTTGCAGTACTTATTGGAAATTAAAACTGGTGTAGCGCTTTGACACCACATAGATTGTATTAAATGATTTTCCTCAGTGCCGAAGATAGGGTTGTAGGCACCGGGGGCTAAACGACACATTTGCACCCCCCTCCGCGAGAAAAGGTTTGAAACTTTCCTAAAAAATATAATTTACTAAGAAAAACAAAAAGGCATCGATTTTTATTTACGCATGTTTCATCAAATGAATTCCGAAGACCATTCTGCCATCGCCGGTGCCACTGCCTCATTCCCCTTCCTCCCCCTAATTTTAAATTTTCTTAATTTACTATGATAAAAAAACCGCACAAAAAATGTTTAAAACAACGTTGGGGGTCAGTTGATATTTTGTTAACGATTTGAACGAATCCGAATTTAATTTCAATTTAATATACATACATACATACATACATACATGACGATGAATATATAATATGTAGTATGATCGTACTAAAAAACAAATTTTTAATATTTTCTGCTGTGCAAATGGGCTTAATTGTATTTCAAAAACTCCATGCACTATGAATGTGATATCACATGACAACTAACTTCCCGCTTAAATTAAGCCGGTTGCATTCATTGCGCAATAGATTTGATGCAGTTTATTAACCGTAATTATTGTTAATGTGCTTCTTAGCTTTTTAGCTCTTCCAAAGCATTTGAAAATGTAATTGTCACAATTCGAGGTCCGTGAACTTTTGCATTAAATGCACTACTTCACTCAACTGCTTTGCTCTCTTTACAAAGCAAAAAAAAAAAAAACAGAAATCAACACACAATACCGTAAGCATGAAAAAATTGACAATGATCAGGGTTGCAAAATGATGCAATCTGCACTTACATACAAAATGTTTACAAATGCGTCACATGAATTGAAATTAAATACACAAAACTGAGCATTTATGTACATAATTCAGTTTCATTGAATGTTCCAACCCTTTGACTATGGTCTTTGTTCTCTAAAGGACCTGAAAATATGCACTTGTAGGATAACAACTCCGACAACGAGACAACTTAACAATTGTTTTGATTTTTTTTTTTTTCGCTCCTCATATTATGTATTTTCCAGACATGTGTGCAATCCTAACAAGGAACGTTTTTCATGTTGAAACTTTGTTGGCGCTGTGCTTAAACTTGTTTTTAAGGAGTGCCGCTTGTATGTTTCACACGCGATACACACATTTATCTATGCATTAGACTGTACGTTATTTTTCAAATTTATTGAATCGAGGAGCTCGACCCATTAATATTTCTGTTTAAAAAAAAGAAACAGGAAAAAAAGTTTTATATAAAAAAAAAGGAAAAATTTGGGTTTTAAATCTTTTCTTAATAACATCTCAATTCTGTGTTTCAAGTTCCATGTTTTGCGAAAGACAATTTGTCTGGGGCGATTGCAGAAAATGAATTACCTTATCTTAAACATCTGAATTTCTATGATCTGGCTCACATTCTGAAAATTCGAATTTCAACAAAATTATTTCTTAAGTGTTCTAAATGCATGTAACTCATATATTTTTGATGAAAGGTTTGGTTTCGGCGGTGATTGTTAGTCAATCCGAAAATTAGTTTTATATACATAGTATATAGATAAAGGACGTAAAGACCTTATTTACAGAGATAAAAAATATTTTTCAAAATTAATTCTTCTATTTTTCAAAAAATTCGAAAAACTAGAAAAAACTTTATTTAATTTTACAGTTTATAGTACCTCAAGGTCGAGCTCCTATAAAAAGTATCTTTAGCATCATTCATTTGTCATATGATCGACTTCATAATCGCAGCACACTTATTAATTTTAAATAAAAATAACAGGCAGTCTTACTAGTCTTACGACACTTCATTTTTATATATGCATTTTTTTAGCGTAACAAAACCTTAAGCCATTATACGCAGGCAACCGAAATTTTTAAATTTCTTGGTAACTGAAAGAGTTTAGTCAAGTAAAGCTATCCGGAAAATGATTTTAAAAACATTTCTTAGAAATTTTCTAGCTACTACGTTGACAACTTTTTTTGTGATATTAGATAAAGAAGGTTTTTTTGTGGGAACCCCTTGTGCAAGTCACACGCAAAGTCATGCGTTTATAAGCCTTTTAGATCCAACATTAAGCTGTATGTTCCGGCCACTTCTATAAAAATTGAATGTTATGTAAATTAACACTAAATTAATGAGGAAATGACTGATCTTTTCGAAACATAATTAAAATTTTAACGACGAATGCTTATCAAAAAAGCTAAACTTTTTTAGATATTTCAATTCACAGTCTACACTTAATAACTCTGAAAACCGAAATGTTCGGCGATGAGCAGAATTGTCCGTTTTTGTTTTGTTTGGGCAAACTTAAGAAATTAAATATTTCTTAATTTATTTTTTCCAATAAGCGTAGTGTGAAATTTAGCAAAATTTGGCAAAAAGCTGTGACTTGCTACCGACTGCAAACCGCAGTGCTTATTAGGCTATTAAAAAAATTTATTTTCAAAAATATTAGTCTTACATAACAAATTTAGCAGGAACCTGCTTTAAAGGAGGGAACACTCCATTCTATTAAATTTTATCTGGCAGTTCTTCTCTGTTGTTTGATCGACTGCGAAGATTTTTATTTTTTTTTTTTCTCCGAAAAATTAGGTAGCATTTTTAAGCGTGAGGTATTCTCTTTTCAGAAACTATGTAAGATATTTAATTTTTTTAGATACTGACTGTAGGATTATTTTTAGCCTTAAAACATTTGGCTCTCTGCGATTATATTAAAAATTTGCCATTTCTTGAAAACGCCCTGTGCAAATTGCAGCTTCAATTGCATAGATTAAGAGTCCACAAAAAACAAAAAACTTAAATAAAGTAAATATTTCGATCTTAATGATATGCATAAAAATCGAATAAAAAATCGAACTGTTGAATATATGTAATTGCTCACTCCGCTACTTGCAAAGTATTTCTATATAAAATATGTACATACTATACATACATACATATATTTAATGATTGAAACTTTTATCTAAAATCGTACTATTTTTTTTTAAAAGTCTGATTTTTTTTATCGATCAATTTTAAAATGTAATGTTTTGACTTTTTACCATAAAACGTAAATCATATTAAAGTTACAACAATATATAATGTTGTCCACCCGATACCTGTGGAGGAGCTTTGTCTTGGTCAATTGGGGTGGCAAGCAACAGTTTTTAAATAAATAGGATGTTTGTATTATTAGGCATAAAATCAGTATAAGAGGTGAAATAAGTTGTGAGTGATTATATTCAAAAACAAAAGATAAAAACAATAAGATAAGTTTAATAGATTTTCTTTCAAATGATACTGATATTCTTTAAGTCAAGACATGCCAAGAGTTCAGATAGAGGACTTACCGGAAAAAAATGGAGGTAGGTACGTAATTTCTTTTTTTTTTGTTAAGAAAATGTTTGAGTTCATGTTTTGATTGAGAACCAGTAAAAAATGAGTTCCTATCAATTACACTTTTAATGAAAAAATACTTTTTTCTTGAAAATATGCAATATGTACTTGGACATCAATTTTAAGAAATTACTTTATAATTACATATTTATTTATTGTTAGTATTAATTTTTCTCTATCATGCCAAGTTTTTGAGATAAATGGGGCAAAATATGTCAAAAACATTGATTTTTGGATTCTAAAGAGAAAGATTGCTGCTTTATTTCTGATTACTAAAGAATGCTGCAAAAGACGGATAAAAAAAAATATTTTAAAGAAAAAAATTTTAACATGTTTCTCTCATTCAAGTTGTCCCGTGACAGCAGTACTAAATGCCCCTATTAACACTTTAGCGTATTAGAACGGTTCGCTTTTATTTGTTAATTTGTTAAATTTCAATGCAAATATGTAATATGTACTCTTTTGCATTTCTGCTCTGCACTTTTTCTTATCTTTGTAATATTTTACCTTTTTGCTCTACTTGCGCCTGCTGTTGTTGCTGCTGCTGCTGTTGTTCTTGCTGCTTTAAATCCACTTGTTTTTGTTGTTGCGGCTGTTGGTGTTGTTGCTGCTGCTCCTGTATCGGCTCGTTCAATGGCTGCTGCTGTAGTTGTTTTGCATTTGCCTCATCTAATGCCGTTGTTGTTGTTACTGTTGTTGCGGTTGCAGGAGTTGCAGCTTCCAGAATTGAGCTTTTTTCCATCACATCCGCCATATTTAAAACTCGTCCTTAGAGTTTATTCCTATTCTGCTTCCTTTTTTAAAGTGATTTTTTTTTTTAATTTATTATATTTTATTTTTATTAAAAAAGAAAGCTGTGATCTTATGCAATTTTTCTAAGCAATTTTTTCGGTTTTATGTTTTGTGTTTTAAGGTATAAAGCGGCGTTATTACAAAAAAAAATCGTTTGGCCCCCAACCAGAATAAATGGATGGTTTTATAATTTCGGTATACCAACACAAAAATCTTTTAAAAATTGAAAATTTACAGACAAATCGTAGTTTCCGGTTTGGTTGTGAGTTTCCGTTCGGTGACAAAATATGAAATGAAATGCACAATATGGGACACTTAACTTTTTATTTCTTTAAGCAATGGGAAAATTTCTTTAATTTTTATTTAAATTTTTCAAAAAACTATACACCTTAAAGCACCGCACACGCACTGCGACGTTGAAGAATCTTTTTGGTTTGTTATCTTGTCTCGAACTGCTTTGCAAGCGCACAAGAATTCGTAATTAATGTCCGAGAAAGCTTTTTGTGAGCACCAACTAAAAGCTTATAACATTGTGTTGCATTATTGTGAGCATAAGAAATAAGCTT
This sequence comes from Meiosimyza platycephala, assembly GCA_963662105.1. Taxonomy (NCBI): domain Eukaryota; kingdom Metazoa; phylum Arthropoda; class Insecta; order Diptera; family Lauxaniidae; genus Meiosimyza; species Meiosimyza platycephala. The sequence continues at coordinate 92,876,965 of OY759209.1, read as the reverse complement.
TTCGTTAAGCAAATTTTAGTACAAGAGAGTCAAACGAAGCTTTTGGTATTGCATGCCATAGTGGCATCTGTTGGGAAAACGCGTTACTTATTTGTGCGAGAAAATTGTAATAAGGGTATTCATACAAAGACATTTTTTTAACATGGAAGATAAATTTGTAATTGAAACATGCCAGTAGTGCAACTTGATCATAAATCTTGTATTAAAAGTATTTTTCTTTTATAAGCTTGCGGTGCATATATCACTATATCGATGAGGAATCACAATTTAACAGCATTACTAAATTCAAACTTATTGGTGTCCTCTTTAAACTTGTAAATAAATCTATCGATTTATGTATCTCCTACATTCCACCGATGTCCTACAGAACGCCGATCTCACTACTTAATTGCGTTATGCAGAAGAATGCAAATGATTCCATAATTGCACTTGCTGATTTCAACTTATCAGGCGTATAATGGAAAGTAACCGACTATTGCTCCTTTTATACGCCCACTTCAAGTAATAGCGAAATAACCAAGTTCTTAGTTGCTGCCTTCGGGAAATTGATAAGAAGTTAGTTAAGAACAATTGAAGCCTTGAGCTTGTATTTTTTGAGGAATTTAATATCACAAATGGTTATTGTGTTGAAACTGAAATGGTACTGGAGAACAAACACTAACCAATTTTTCTTCTAAAGTATGTTTTGTCATGTAACTCAGTGGTGAATCTCATAACTTACTTTTCAAAGAGCAAATATCAATTGCACCTGACAATCGTATTTTACATAGACAAAATCGAAAGTGAGAACTATAAGTTCAGGCATATGAGCGAGCGATCACTGCTCCAGATCTAGATATAAGCCCAGTTGGAACGGAAAACATTCCAGGACTATTGAATACATGGCTGCTTGTGCAAACAAGGATGGTTGCATTTCCCTATTGCTGTCGTGTCCTTACCTTTGTTATTCAAATATTTAACCAACGTGCTGAAGTAGAGCCAAATGGCTGGATTGGTTGACACGTGGTCTAGAAATAGTGAGATCGGAGGTTAGCGTCTGAGTGTTAACTTTTTAAGACTTTGATCTGTATGAGCAGGGGTTTGATCTTACAACTCTCTGATAAGAGGTTAAAGCTCTATCAACTACACTAAATGTGTCATTGAAAATATTTTGTTAAAATGAACTTAAACTTAAGAGTCGTACGAAAAGTGGTATCAATCAAATCTTGTTCACAAAAATAAGAAAACAACGTCCACTTGCCTTTAGGCATAAGCTTGTGACCAAGCGTGATAAAATCGAATAAAACTCAATTTTTGATTTACTTATCTCCTTTACCTTGTACTTTACAATATGACCACATTCATACATATGTAACTGTATGTTAAAAAAGTAGGTTTCGTAGAAAACATAAGTCCCTTTTAGACCAGATTCCTTCGTGTCCCAACTGGGTATGTAAGCAGCATCACACCATTTACTCAGAGCTTTTATTGTATACTTGTTCTAATACTCGTGTAAAAGTGCAAAAACTCAATTGTCAACACTCTGCTATATGGAATAAAACCAATTGGAGAAGCCATATTTTCGAGATCTTAAGTTCATGTAGAAGTGCAAAAGCTCAATACCCTGCTATATTAAATAAAAACCAAATCGAAAAACCGCTGGCATATTTATGTTGTTACAATTTCAAAAAAAACCTCTCAATAGTATTTGATAATCTTATTTTGCATAAATAAAAGTGAAGGCTCAAAGCTCATACATAAGAGCTGACTATCACCCCAACGGGAAACGGAAGCGCGTTCAAAGCGCTTCGGATGTGCATCAAGGGAAGCAGAAGGTGCGCCCAATGTGCTTCTCACTGCTTATGTTTTTAACACACGATGTCATTGCGAGAATGCACATCTTTGAAAGCATATGAAATGCGCTTCTTTGGATGCTAAGAAGAAGCACATCTTTGAATATATATTGAATACGCTTCCTTGGATGTTGAGTAGAAGCACATTGAGCTTAAATTGAAAAAAAAACTCGCTTAATTTTTTGTCTCCGATCAGGCTTGAACCTACGCCTCCTGCATTATGCAAGTGTTCTGAGATGCGCACATCTTAACCAACTGAGCTAATCTTGTTAGTAATATCATTGAGACTAAAAGCATTCTGTCAAAATGAAATTTTGAGTTTCTGATTTCTATTGTTGCCACTTGATAATTCATATAATATACTTTTAGCAAGCTTAAATATAACAAGAGAGTTGGCTGATGTCGTTAAACTGTGCATGTAGCAGCACGGAATGCCTAGGTTCAAACCCCAATGGATGCGCAATAATTTTTTTTTTTTTAATTAAATAGAATTTTGAATTAAATGCTTCCGAAAAAGCACATCGGCCGTGCTCCCCTTGGAAGCTGCTTCCAGATTTCCCGTTGGGACTGTTCTAGCTCTACATACATATGTATATATGTGTGTAAGTATACTCTCACAGCATTTACTCCGAGCTTTTATTGTAGACATGTTCTAATAGCCGTGTAAAAGTGTAGAAGCTCAATTGTCTGTACTCTATTAAATAAAATCAAATTAAACAGGTGTATAAAGCTTATACACCGTTCCGTGTAGTTTTGCAAAGGTGTTTATTGCCATTTCTTTTTTATTTGTGTTCAATCTTAGATCTTGTTCGATTCTTTTCATAAAATCATTATAATATTATTATAAATTAATAAACTTAGTAGTACAAATAAATTTGTTTTTCGATGTGTTCTTAAAAAATTTGTTAACTTTTCTACATCCACGAGCTGCACAATACGCAAAACACACTATACAAAACAACAAAACTAAATTTTCTCATCCTTCGCTATACAAATGGAGCAATTCAATTTTTCGCAAGGTGTTAGATGGAACCAATTTTTGTTTTTTGCTTGTGTGAATAGCAAAAAATTGAATGCGGATTCATATAGCCAACTTCCCAGTAGGAAAAGGGCCGCAGCTGCTGTTGGAACACGTGATCTATTGCATATTGCACACTCGTTGTTGTTTTTGTATAAAATGTTCTATTTACATAGTGTGTGTTTGTGTGTGTGTGTGTGTGTGAGAGTGTGAGAGAGAGAGAGAGAAAGAGAGGAATAACTTGAGTGAGCAAGAAAAAATATCGAATTCAATTTAACGCACAGATACACTTAAAAATCTTTTTTTTTTTGTAATTTTGTTCTTTGTTTGCTTGCCATTGAATTGTTTTTGTGTGACTTTTAAAACATGTTATGTTTCACAGCTTAAAGCAGCAATAGTCTGTTTGTCTCTTTCATTTCAATAGAATAATTTAGAATTCTTAACGCTTTTAACATTTTTCTGCTTTTTCCTTTCTTTTTCAAATGATTTGTATTTTTTTCTTAACATTTTTAACAAAAATTTTGAAACCATTAGTTATGCATCTTAATAAAAAGACTAACAACAAAATTTATAAATTTTTAAAAATTTTTTTTTAATTATTTAAATTTTTTATTTTTTTAAAAAATATTATCTTGAAGTTCAATTGCAGTAGTTGTAGCAGAAGTTATTAGTTAATTAAAATAAATATTACACGAGAGAGAGAGATGAATAAAACATCTTTGGAGATGGAGAATGGTTGTTGCTATGCGCTGGATGTTGTTTTATAGCATATCTGGTCTGTCACACATTCTGGCAAGAAATGCTGCAAAAACGAGATCGCAAATAAAAGGAACAATTAGTTTTCATTGAAAAAGAAAATAAAAATATATGTAGCATTTAAATAAAAGATTAGCAGAGCTATGATAGGATTAAAGTTATTTAATGAAAAGTAGTTATTTTATATTTTATGGAGTTTTAGTTAGTAAATCTGACTTTATTTTGACAGACATCAGTGAACATGAAAAATATTGAAATAAATTACTTTTTTTTTACATAAAAACTTAACTAATAAGAAGTTGGTTTTCCAAAATCCTAAATGTTTTCTACTACTCCAGTGACAATTAATTTTAATATTTTTAAAAAGCATTTATAATGATAAAAACAAATAGGCCATATTGAGTCTGAACTTCTGAAATTAAAAAAAAAAACATATTCGCTGTTCCCTATTTATTTTTTTTTGTCAAATGACTTTTTCTTGTATACTGTACTGTTCTCTAAGTTGTTTAAAAAAGTTTCGAAGATATACCATGCAGTTCACTTTGAGTCTTTATAGCTTTGAAACCCTTCATATTAGCTAAAAATGTTCACAAAATTTCACTAAGTTAACTGTTCAGTATAGTGTGTGAAAGCATTTTCTTTTGTCCAACTTTTTTGCTCGTATGACCACAACGAAGTTCACTACGTCACTTATGGGTCACAATTTTTTTTTTTTTTTTTGTATTTGCTCAATGTCAATCAATTTTAGCACTCTAGAAAAGAAGACAGGTGCAGAAAACCCATTCTTTTTGTACCCCTACTACATGGCACAAGTCATATAAATTACTAACTTCTAAAAATGTAGACACTCATTAGTCAAAACAGTCAGGGTACACATTATTAATGATTATACTTAACCTTTTGATATGCAATAAAATTTTTATTAATTCGATTAAAAAAGTGATGTATAGCAACAGCAGCATAGTAGAATTAAAGCCTCTTGATATCTTAGCAACATATGATAAAGAATACTTACTGTTTAGTCGAAGACGACTGGATCGCTCATAAACCTTTGGACGAATTCTGCATTGTGCAAATATTTTTTTTTTTGTGACCACAGCATACAAATTTTTAACAGTGTACCAACATCAAATATGATTCGTGAATACACAATACAAAGGAGGTGCGGTGCAGTGGTGCAAGATATTTTTGGTGCAAATAAATTGGAGTGTATTTTGATTTTTTTTTTTTAGGTAGGACATAAAACACAAGGTGACATGTAAAAAAGTAAATGAAAACAAATGGAAACAGTAATTAATAAATTGTGTTTCAAATACATAATACATTTTTCTTTTATCAAAATACATAAATTGTGAATTTCTAAACAAATCAAGGAATAAAAATACGCTTCTTAACTACAAAACTAAGTACTTACGAGAGTATGGGATCATGCCTTCATCATCCTCGGGGTCCATGCAGTCAGCGAAGAGTTGTTCAACTTGCTCGTCATCCAAAGACTCGCCTAAAATTAATAAATTTTAATGGAAAATTAATAACTTTTTGTTTCAGTGTACTTCAACTTTTAACTGACACAAAATTCTAATGAACATAAGTTTTTTGTTCTAATTAACATTTAATTTTTTCCAAATTTTCTAATGTGAATTATGTTGATATGGAGCATTTGAGGGTAATGGATATGCATACAAAAAAACAAGAAACTTCTTAGTACTTATGGGTCAAACGGCGAAACTTACCCAACGAAAGGAGGGCGTGTTGTAATTCAGCAAGAAGCATGGTGCCGTTTTCTTCCTTGTCGTACAATTTCAAACATTCAATGAAATCTTCGTAACAACCCTGATCTTTCTCTTTCTTGATTTGTGAGTAGACAGGGAGGAACTCTTCCAAGGTCATCTTCTTCTCATTGCGCTTCTTGGTGCCGCCCAATTTTTCAATCAGTGCCAAAGTTGGGTTAAGATTGAGGGCACGGAGTGCATCACCAAGATCGACGCAGTCAATGCCTACGCCAGGTGAGCCCATGACTTCGAATACGAATTCGACATCTGAAATAATTTGTTTTTTTTTATTAAATTAGTTTGAGAAAAGAAATTTAAATGCAGCAATAAAATAGAAACAAATATCGGAGCACTGAAAGCTAAGTGATTTTGCGAGGTAAGATGTTGATTTGTTTTTAATATTTTCCATAAAATTGTTTTGCTGAAATTTGTAATTTAACATTATTTTTAATTTATCTTTTTTTTATGGGCATCGTTCTAACCTTTTGGAATTATAATGCCTCATACAGTAAACCAAATTAATTGAAATATCTGTGAAGATTGTTTTGATTAACATGTCGTACGTGTAACATTGGCTTCAGTAACAATTATCGCACATTCGATAAAACCGATAACCGATATTGATGGCTGGAAAAATTTTTTCTACTTCAAAAATGGAGCAAAGCCATAAGATTCAACTTTTTTTTGGTTTTTTTTTTTTTGATTTTGAATGTTGTGCCATTTGTTCTATAAACTTTGTAGCTCTAAACATTTCACATATGATATCTATAAATATTGCAAATAGGAATTTTTATTGGAAATGATGATCCAAATTAGTCATTAGTTCGAAGAGTGATGGTCAGCGGGGTTTCTATGCAAAATCGTTTAATAAAATCGACACATAGCGACACTAACCATAACGAAACTGTATGATGCCTTTGGGCACTTAGTACCATAATATGTAAAACGTAATGTACTATACGGATAAATCCAGATAAGACTACTACTTTATCTATCACATTTCAAATGTTCGTTGATTAGTTTGTAAGGAATGGCTTATATCTTTAGCGCATAGAATAGTCAAGCAGATCCGAAAATCTACACTTAAAATACCAAGTTCCTTCGCACTGCTGCGGTAGAGTCAAGTTTGATGGTCACAGACATTTGGCACATTGAAAAACTTAACACATCTTGACAACAAGGCTGCAATAGAATTTTGGAAAAATTTTTTATATTGATCAATACTTTCAACGTGATATTGCAGATCCATTTTCGGGGCTTTTTGGCTAATTGTTGCATAAAAGAGTCTTGTAATAGCTTTTGGCTGTGTTTTGAAAATGTACAAAAGTTGGCACTAACTGGAGTTTTCTAGGAGTAACTTAGAAACAACTAAACATGAGCTAGAATGAAAAATTTCACCTCCAATGGCTTTTAATCTATGAGATTTTCTTATACATTAAAAGCCCTATAATTGAAATAAAACACTCCGTTTCTCCATGTTCATGAAAATAAGCTGACTTTTAGATCTTCTTAGCCAATATTTTCGTTCCTTTTTTGCCTCAAACTACATCCACTGAGAAACTGTTATCTATAGGAACACATGAATCATTTGTATTGGCAAGAGCAAGGCGGTTCTTAGATCTTGCATGAATGGGATGCTGAAATCATTAATGCCTAATGTATGCCAGTTGTTTAAAGTATAAATAGCAAATTGAGTCCGTATAACCTCTTTAGATTAAATTTATGTTAATAAAAAAATTTATAAAATATCGAATATAATAAGTTAAGGTAAGTGCCGTAAATCAGAGATTTTATTATGAAGCCTAAGGAAATTGTTATCTCGTGTGGTTTCATGACTCATACGGCTTTTATTGTATGTTCGCCAGAATCGTGCTTTGAACATTTTTCTAACCTTAAAATTGATTACATATAGGCAAAGATTTACCATATGTTAGTTGTGATATTTTAAGTACACTCACTTTTGAATAATATTTCTTTTTTATCTATTAGTTATGGCCCTTTAAGAGGTATAATTACTGTATACGCCCAGTTATAGCATTGTCCGTCTAAGACTTCAAAAGTTTTTTATCAAGTGCTAAATTTTACTTTCATTTGATCTAGGTCACCTATTTTTATAGCGACCTTGAATTTGTGCGGGCATCAGTGCAAAAATCTGACATTTAAAATTAAATGTCAAACAAACACCAACGTCTAATTGAAGTTATAAATACAACCGGAAATGCAGAACAGCATTGCCAGCACAAAATTATACCAAATAATTTTTCATAATTTAAAAACTCTTTCAGGAATCATAATGCTATATTTAATTTTTATGGATATAGGTAATTCGACACTCGACCGACACGCCAACGTACGCACAAGATCGTGCCTACTCGTGTAGCAATATATAAAAACATCGGCAACAGCGTTCAACATACGAATAGTTGTGTTATCCGCTAGAAGAAAGGGAACATTTGGCCAAAATTAGACATGCGTTCGTAAAGTTTATTTATTTTTTCTTTTTTCATTTCTTATTGCTCAATGGCAAATTTTAACACACACGCACACCTTTAAGTTTTATATTATATGTTGTTTTTCTTTATTTTCTTTCTGTGTATTTTCATGAATTTTTAAAAATAGCCCACAAGCAATTACACATGTGAAATTTTTGTACGAATGTTAACGAATTCGAAATTGCGTTCGAAAATGCCGCACGAAAGTTTTGTGTGCTATAATGTATTTTCTTGTTATTTTCATAATTTTTTTTTTTTTTTTGGGTTTCAGGGGTGTTTGCATAACTTTTGGTTTCAGTTCACTAAAGAATTTCTTTCATCTTATCTCTGACCTTTGCACATGATTGATTGGTGTATTATGTAATATTTTATTCTTTGATAGCACTTATTTGGAAAAATGGAAATTTTTCACTTTTATTTGAGCTGCTTTCGTCCATTTTTCAAATTATATTCCATTTCATTTCATAAGTTCATAGTATGATCTCGTTATCAGTTCCGATATTTGTATTCCAATTTAAAATCCAGTTTTTTAACTTACTTTCAACTTCACGCTTTGGTACATCGGCCTATTTAAAAAAAAAATCGAGAATAAATTAAAAAAATGCTTTCACACTTAAAGTTTTAACTTTTCAATTTATGAAAAGACTTAGAATTTTAAAAATTTCCTGACCGCCTATAACTCACCATTTTGTCTGTTGGATGAGAAAAATCAACTAACTCGCGGATGAGCTCTGTCTCGACTAAACACTGCTCGTCAACAACCGTTCGGAAAGGTATTTCAGAGGTGAACACAAGGCAACGTTAGCTAGCAGAAAGTTTTCACAATTTTCCGATCGACACACGCATACTGACAGATATATACCTATACAAGCACTTTTCATATTCATGCCGCTATGAGTGTGCTCATGACGAAACGTATAAGCATACGGCTTCTATAGCTGTGTTGGTTTTTTATGCACCTAAACAATCGCATATTGATCTCTTTCCTCATATGTTCCCCTATCTAGATTTTACATTGACCAAAAATACTTCGTTAAATCTTACTATACAGCCAGCTTTTCCGAAAAATCTTTCCTTCTTGAACTTTTTCTCATCAGCATCATCATCATCGTCTATTGTGTGCTTTTCATATGTATCTCAAAGCGACCGACCGACCGCCTGTTGTTAGTTCTTTTGGCTCGTACTGTTGCTATTTTTAAATTTTTCATTTTTTTTTTTTTGGATTATTTGTTGTTCCTTTTATTTTTTTGAGAATAGAAATAATAATCATTCTTGTGGTATTTTGTGCTAAATAGTGTTGAATATCATTATAGATTTTCTTTTGACGCATTTTTGTCTAAATCAACTTTAAAAATCGCATAGTGCGCAATAGTCCAAGTAATTCGATTATATAATTTTTTTTTTGTGTATTTCTCTTCATTTCCTTTCTTTTAAATCATTAGTTTAATTTTATTTGTGTCTATACACAATTTCCTTTTCTTTTAATACAAACGACCCTGATAGTAAATTTCTATTTAATTTTTATCTTTGGCAAAATGCTCAGTAAACTTTAGTTGTGTTGGTATGTTTTCAATCTGGCAATTCTGCTTTATTCTGTTACTGTATACAGGGTTATAAATATTGCTGAGTTTCAAGTTATGAAGAATAATCACAAGAAGCACGAAGGCGTTCCTACTCCCTTCAATCGTACTTTCTTTTTGATTTGATTACTTGGCCTGTTCAATTGACGGCGGAATTGACAAAAAAATAAAAATATTAGGTCTTCCATACTGATTTCCAAGTTTAAGGTAAAAATCTCTTTGTCAATATTGCACTTTCTGTACCGGATAAGGGATATCGTAAACTCAGACTAATAAGAATCGCTTTCAAATCTTAAATAAGAGCTGATTAAACAAAATAGTGATCATTTACGGATTCATCGGGTCGATAGTACTTTAGAACATGTCTTTACAGTCCTTCAACTGAAAATTTTTTTCTATAGGGCAATGCTATCTTATTGGTGCTAGTAGTGCATATTCATAACTTAATTGGGTCGGATAATACAAGCGCAGGCTAGAAAACCATCTTGACATTCCGTCGAAATATTGTTTGCACGTATACCATCTTCCCACACTCACAACATACAGGAATTGTACGGAAAGTTATGTCAAAGGAGACAATTAACTTTCTTAATAAAAGTGTTTCTATTAGTGATAATCTCTCTCCTTCTTTGGAAGTCACTGGTTATATTACGAAAATAAAATTTAAATAAAAAACTTTTCTCAGCAGCTCTCTAACGTCAGAATCAGAAACACTCCTTCTGGGCTGTATATATTTTAAGTACGAGGGTGAATCAATAAGTCGGTGCCTTTTTTAATGAAACACAGTTATTTTAGCGACAAAAGTTTTTATTTTTCAACATACTCCTCTTTTAGCTCAATACACTTAGTGTAAAGTTTCTTCAATTTTATTCCTTCCAAAAAATAGAATTTCTCGAGGTCATCAAAATAGGCATTTGATTGAGCAATAATTTCATCGTTTGAGCAAAATCTCTTTAGATTTGGAAATAGAAAATAGTCACTAGGGGCTAATTTCGGAGAATATGGTGGATGTGATACCAATTCGTAGCCCAATTCATGAAGTTTTGCCATTGAGACTACACACGTTTCACGATTACATTTATGGTTAATTGAGAGCAAAAGCGGCACCCATCTTGCGGATAGCTTCTAAGACCTTATCATTTAAAATCGAAACCACAATGCCATATGAAATGCTTATGATATTAGCAATCTCACGCACTTTCCATTTCTGATCGGCCAACACCATTTTCGACATTTTCTGGTGTATTGACCTCAATTGATCGTCCAGAACGTTCAGCGTCACTAGTGCTTGTGCGACCACAACGAAACTCAGTAAATCACTTTTTTACCATTAAAGTTGATAGTGCAGAGTCCCCTTAGCACTTATCAAGCTTTTTCTTGTTTTGAGTGACATAATTCCAAATTCACTTTTTTCCACTAAAATCCACGAGGTTGTATGCTTAGAGCACCTGTTGATGGTACTTGACGGGAACAGTGTTGCATTTCCTGTAATCACGAGAGAAGTTCGAAAAGTCGCTAACTTATTGATCCGCACTCGTATAGCAGTCGCACTTCCATATTACGAACTTCTGTACAACGATTTTTTCTTTATTAGGAATTTATTTTAAGAACCATGTATTGAAAAATTCGTGATGTATGGGTGATGAAAGCTTTGCCGAATTCGATTGCAAATACAACATACTTAATGCCGATGAGACCAGTGTTTACTGAAGGCGTTTGCCTTCATTTAAAAACCGTGGAAAGTAAAGCATAGAAAGAATACCTATCATGGTAGCAAGTTATATGATTGGGTAGGAGAAGTTTAAATACAAAATAAAGTATGTAGTGTGAACGTAAAACCAGAAACAATTGAGAACTGTTTCAGAAAAGCAGGAAAGATGGCATGCAGCACTACGTTGTGGAATGAAGAAAACATTTGCTTGCTTGTTTTCATACAAGCAAATACTACGTCGTGGGTCATCGCAGATAGAAGAGATTCTACAAGCTGTTTCTGAAAGTCGTAGAAATAAGGCTAACAGTCTAGGTCTAACATCTCTAAAAACTATTGGAAAACAAATAAGTTCTGAACATTATTTTTTCACTTACAGATACAGATGAAATTGAAGAAGATTTGGCCGATATAGCCTAGGAGTTACCTATGTTCAGACAAACTTCTTAATCAATTGAAGTAATTCGAACATTTATGGACACTAGATATAATTTTCCTGATAATGTATTTTATCTCTTAATGTAAAGAAAATTTTATTGAGGAAGAAAAGTGGAAGAATCAAACCCAAACAAAAATCACTGATTATATCAATTACTCTGCAATACGAATTTTCTCTATAACAAAGTTTTTCCTTGCTCCAAACCGATTCGCTATGGGATAGTTCAACTGTATTTTAATTTAATTAAATAATTTCAATGGATTATTAAATATTGTAATAAATGAAAAGTATGTCTTTGTTTGTATTTTTCAAAAAAGAACGGCCAATATTATCATGATGTAGTCTTTAAATAATTCCCTTTGTATGGAACTTTTCTACTACATACACTTACATATGTATGTATGCATGGAGGTATTTTGTACGATTCTACCGGTGTATGACTTAAATTGCTTGAATCTATTAATAACATGAAATAAAAATCACCTTTAAAACATAAAACACATATTTGTTTTGAAAACTTTATTATACCCTACACTCAGGGGATATTCAATTTGTCATTACGTTTGTAGCGCATGAAAAGAGGCGTGGCACGTATAGAAAAGTATATAAATTTTTGATAGTGTCGATTTAGCCATGTCTGTCTGTCTGACGATTACGGGAAACCGATCAGAGATAATTGAATGAAACTTTGTACGCAGGCAAATAAATAAAACATAGCTCCATACAAATAAAACCTTTAAAACGCCATACTGAGAGAACTATTTAAGGTGACTTGAATTGAATTTAATGAATTTAAAACAAAAACTAAGAAGGCTCCAAACAAAAAAGTGATCGAACTACATGCATACATATGTAAGTTGTATGAATATAATAGCTACTTCGCTATAGTGTAGGGTACATAAGTTTCGACCTGGCTGGAAATGACACCTTTATTGGTTTAAGTTGTTCCGGTTTAATTTTCAACGCGATGACACAAATTGTTTTAATTTCACACATCTACACATGCCTTTAAAACAATTTCATCTTGCCGAAGTGATTAATGACTCAACCAACAATTTGAAATTTTCTCATTATATTTAAGAAACGATTTTTTGTTATACATACCTATATATGTGTCTATGTATGTATTTTCCTTAGCACTTAAAAGAAGCCAACGAAAAATTAAAAAGGAAAATTTTCAAAATATTTAATAATAATTTTAACATTCATTTTGACGAACAAATTCTTTGGACTCATGCCAATTTTTAAGATTGATCGAAATATTTTATAAATATTTTTTTCAATATTTTTGTATTTTATTTGTATAAGAAGTATTGTTTTATCATAGCGAATATAAAAAGTAATGCGTTTTTTTTTCATATAAGAAATGTTTTTTAGAGACTCAAAATATTTGTTTCAGAGCTGAGTAGTAATGAATACTTTTCGTTTTCAATTTCAAGAAATGGCAAAAGGAATGAGGCCTTTGCCATTACAGGAATTAAAACTTTTGAATCCAAAATTTTTATTTCTGTAATGAAATAGGCAAATCAATCATTTCGTTTGCCATGAAATCAAAAAATTCTATTCCGAGTAACAATGTTTTGCAATAAAATTATTTGAAAAATTTGCTTGCCTATAATATTTGGGAAGACCAGAAAATAAAAATTTTTCACCGGTCGATTCTTGGAAGGTGCAAAAATTATCTCTCTTAAATTTCCATTCATTTTTGTACTGGCTTACAGGTCACCCAATCTCTTTTACACTTCTTTGTCGTTCTATCAATCTATAATCCTTCGTAATGGCATGTAAAAAATAAAAGTTATCAATCAAAATATGTTTGGCGTACCAAGTTTGAGCTAGCTATATTTCATTTAGACCTAAGAAATGAGTTTAGTTCAAGGAAAACTCAATTTGGCCCCACTGTACGTCTCTGTTCCGCATACAGCGCTGCAAACCGGCAGTTTTATGTTCAAACGGTCATACACACAAACTACATAACTAAAAAGCCATTAGTGAGTGGGAAATTGAGCCACTTTCTTGTAACGCTACCTCCAGGACTATAATGTTTTCTTGCGAAATTCTTATTCTTATTATCATACCCATACATACATATGTATATTTGTATGTGTAAACACAACATTATACCTTATATAAAATTAGCAGCTGTTTTGGTGCTGTGTTTTTTACTGCCTTATCATATTTTATCAATGAAGCCGGCTATCAAGGAACCTGTTGAATAATTTGCATTACTACGCAGACTCTCTCAAAGTCATCTTATATCTGAAAACAATGTTCCTATCGTACACACATACTAACTCTCAGATGTTTTTGTGGCAGTTATAGATTAAATATTTATTAATTTTTTTATATACTAAAATTTATTATTATTATTATATTAATTAGTAAGAATTCGCAAGCCTAATATGATCTGTTGAGAACCCAAGCAAAAAAAGCAAAAATTATTTGCTTTTCTTTGTTATTGTAATTCCCTTGATATCACAAATTTTCCTGCAGGCACTTCATGACTTCATATTTGTTGCTATTTTTCATAGCCACTATATATATTATATTTTCTGAATTAAAAATTTCAAAGCATCATCTTGAAAGCGATGCCCAAAAATGTTTATTTATTTTTATTTATTTTTGAGTCCCGCAGAGCTTTAAATTACTTATTATAATAAATATATCACTTTATATATAATTTATAATTTGTAATAGTGTTAATTAAAATTAAGAGCTTACAACTTATTGTTAGTCTTTACAATGTAAAGACATGTTTTGTACATGTTTTAATAATTTAAAGGTTTGTGCAGTATAGTAGTGCAGAAAGAAATAAATCTTCCTTCAATACCTTTTTTTAAGGTCTTGTGCAAAATGGAATTCCCAAATTTTCAAAATCTCTTCAATGGAAATTTTAACTTACCCTGTATATAAACGTTTGAGTTGTAGGCAACAGATAACAAATTGTAGCATTCTGTCAATTGAATGTCTGGTTATTACAAAATTCCTTTAAAGGGGGGTTGAACGTTGATAACGTGACATACATACACATATACATACATGCATACATACATACTTATGCGCCAACAATACCGATGATTGATAGTCGCCATAAAAGTTGGGGGTTGATTTCGACATAAATTCCTATATTGTTTGTAAATAATTACGGATGAGCACACAAATGCTTAGTGTTATCAACACTTGTGACTAGGGTTGCCAAGCATAGAATAATTACGTTATTTGTATAGCTCTTTCGCAAGCAAAATGCTATTTATTATTCTTATGTCCAAATCGAATATTTGTTGTTTTTTTATAGATCAATCTCTGAACTTTCCTTTAGCTGCTGTAGAGCCATGTGATAAAGATATTAAGTTGAGTACAAACAGCCATAATTCGTTGAAAACTAATTCAGCCATATCATCATTTATGTGTGGTATTGTCTCTTCTGAATAGGGACATAATGAAGCAGTAATGCAATATCACTGCAGATAACACAGGCCGACAAAATTTAACCAATATTCAGACCCAGAAACCAGACTATATATTTCCGAAGGTTTTTGATACGCTGAATCCAAATCTGGAAATGCTCTATCAGCTCTGGTTTTCGAGATATAATAACCTAAAAGTGCAAAAACACGGTTTTTGGCTATATTTGAGGTTATTTTACATCGCGAATAAATTTTTTTTGTGCGCCACAGTACAAAATCTGATTTTGTAAAACACTACTGTTCGTAGCCCCCGACTAGGCCCGGATTTACCTTAGAGGCACACTAGGCCAGTGCCTAGGGCGGCAAGAATTTAGGGGCGGCAAATATTGGGAACTTTGAAAATTTTTTGAAATTTTTGTAAGTGGTAATGCATTGGTGATGGTGAGAGTGCGAATACTTGGCATATTGATCCGTAAACTACCTAAAAAATTTTGACAAGCAAAAAAAAAAAAAAAGTCCTCCTTTTGATATTAAAATTTTTTTTTTTCATATTCACCAGTGAAGAGGGGCGGCAATTTGTGGCTGGCCTAAGGGCGGCAATTTTCTAAATCCGGGCCTACCCCCGACACTTGATTAATATGCCGCTCCCTTGATTGGGACTTACTACCTTTCAGGACTTTTTTTTGCTCATTTGCCCAAAGCTGTACTTACATATATGATTTGCTGATTGTGATTTACTATCTCTGAGAATATTTCATTGGCCCAAAACGGCACATGTGAAATAAATTATTTACCTTTTTACTGTAACGCAAACTATACAAAAATATAGAATAAATTTTAGAGAAATGGAAACACGCGACAAACGTAATCTGAATGATTTTTCTGTAACTTATATATTTCAAACAAATCACTAATTTCGTTTTCTTAAAAATTAGTCGATCGTACAATTTTGTCAGCAATAAAGATTAGAGTTTAAAATCAATTTTCTAAAATTGCTTACTTGGTATATACGTCAGAGCAACAAAACTATTTTCTGAGCAATGCATGAAATTTTTCCCAAGGAGAAATTTCTTTTGGTTAAGACTTGAACTTCTTTCGTGGCTGGAAATCCTCAGCTGATTTTTATTTTGGATTTCATTCTGTCACTCACCAAAATATAGCTGCGAATAATGTCTAATTTACATGATTTAGTCCGTAAAAAGTTCTTATACTCAAAAAAAAAAAAAAACCATGAAAAAGAATATTGAACTAAATTGAAGTAATACAGGAACGCAGCTTATATTAATATTTACAAGTAATTACCTAGATTTGAGATAAGAAACTGATCTAATAGGCGTATGAGTTTGACCTTTCCTTACGCGAAAGTTTATTTATAGAACTTACAATATTTTATATTTCTTGTTTTAGTATATTTCATTAAAAATAATTTATAATGAAGTAAAACTACAAACCATACTCAATTGCATCCTTTGACTGTCCACTCACACCACATCCTGTATGTACGCACTTCCTTTTCACAAGAGTCGTCAGTCTTCGGGTTCGCTCCTGTTAGTCTTAGTTGCATCCGAACCTTACAGCCGTGCGTTAGCTATAGCAAAATCACGCTCCTGCAAAACCCTACAAGTTTTCTTAACTTAAAATCAAAATTTTAATTGAAAGGTAAATTGCAAAATCAACAGAAACGCAATTGCAAAATTGAGTGAACACAAAGTGAACGAGTGAAATTGCGCTAAACAAATAAAAAGATGTCATAGAAACAAAAGCCAAACCCTTTTTTTGCAGTTAAAAATATACTT
Organism: Meiosimyza platycephala; assembly: GCA_963662105.1. Lineage (NCBI taxonomy): Eukaryota > Metazoa > Arthropoda > Insecta > Diptera > Lauxaniidae > Meiosimyza > Meiosimyza platycephala. The sequence goes on along the minus strand of OY759209.1, from coordinate 92,860,165 downwards.
TCTGGGTGTGCCACAGCAATGAATTGGTTTGACATTAAATGAAACCCATACTGAAAGTGATAAAAATAATTAATTTATTGCATCGATTTATGTAGCAATTAAATGCTTCGCTATTAAGAATGCAGATAAGATAGGAATAATGTGGAAATAATTGAATAAAAAAGGAGAATTCACATAAAATTAAAATTTTCCTGATTATATAATCGTTTGTGAGAAAAAAAGTGGAAAATTTTCACAAAGATGGTGGCTCCATCTAGCAGATACATATTATTTTATCTACATTTGGAGCCGAAGATTTGGAGTCTGCGTTCTCAAATCATTTAGTTATTGTAAACAAAAGTCAGCTGTTTTTCATCTCACAGCCTCACAGATGATGTTGTTTACATCACTTTCGGAGAGAAGTCTTACTATGATTTCTTTTTTTTTCTATTTAAATAATTCGAGTTTGTAGTATTTCTCTATTTGTATATTATTCGTATGTATATTTTAGCGCGAGCGCACGAAAACACTTGTTGAATATATTATTTCCTATTTAAAATTCCTTAACTGATATTAGTGAGAGTTTTATGGCTAATAGTTCTCTCAATGGTTTGTTGTCCTTTATGCAATAACGTGATTTGAATGTTTGTTTGCCAGACTTGTGCGTGACTTGGTAAATGGCTGTCATATCATAGAATATGGCGTGCAGGCGTTTCAAAAATGGAGGCTCGTCCTTTTTTCATTCAGCATTTGTGTAAATCTTAATGCAAAGTGGATTAAGTTTTACTATAGCTGCATATGAGACGTTCAAAACAATAGTGAAACAATAGTGCTTTAACATCTTGGAACGAATAGAAAAAAACTCCATCATTCTTATAATAGAAAATTTAATGTTTGAATTTTGAATACTCCAGAAGTAATAAAAGACTACCAAAAAAGGCTGGCTGAGCGACAGCTGCAAGTTGAACCGCTATTGACCCATGGGAGCAATGTCGCCCCATATGGCGAAGAATATACATAGCTTAGGGCGCCAACGAAGAATCCATATAAGCTTGCACTACAACGAAAAACAATAACAACTTTTAAAGAGTATACTTAGAGGCAGAAAAGGATATTAGAAGAAAATCCTGCACAATAAAATAGACTTCATCAGAAGTCCCCGAAAGAGAATATTCAGGGACCTACCCGAAACTTCTACAAAAAAGTAAGCCTTAGCACGCAACTCCTTTGAGATAACTTTTAAAAATTAGTATAAGATTTACAGAAGCCACATTACTCACAATTGCTAAGCGAGCAACAAACCAATATACTGATAGAAGAAACAGCAATATATTTTTTCCTGTGAACAAACACTCCGATCCGATCGTTTGACAAATGTCAAAATGTTTTTTTTTTCAAAAAAACTCAAGATCAATGTACTCTTTTATCAGAGTTTTAGCCAAAATTAAAAATCAACTCAACTTTTTAGTAATAAAATTTTTGACTTGTACTAAAAAACCATTGTTTTTTAAAAAAATTTACATAAAGGTTGCAAAAATGTGTACGCAGTTTCTTCAAAACACTTACACGAATTAATAAAATTACCAGGAAGAAAAACAAAAATTATTTTGAAAAATGGTTACCACAACAACAAACAATAACAATCATACCAACAACGATGACTTTGAAATTGATCAGGATGATGGCATGCAGGACTTGGGACTGCCAGTGTCAGTGCAAACTTTCCTCTGGCGGCAAATAGCGCCATTCATACGACCCAAGTTGGGTAAATTGCACGAAGCAAGTTGTATGGTAAGTTTTAGTTAAATGCTCATAATTTATTTCCTCTTCTAAAAAAGATAAAAATAACTACTTTAAAAAAAACACACTCGTAACTTCTATGAAAATAAAATTACTTATTGTAAATATTTGCTTTATAGGTAGCATTTGTGTTAATGCTGTAAATAAGGCTTACTAATGGCATTACAAGTAAACAAGAATACGATAAATGAAAAAATTTAAAACCTAATGTATTAGAAAACTAAAACTACGGACATATAAATAAATGGGACAGTTGTGGACTACAACTAAATTGCCATAAACGTATCAAAAGTCTATATGGTCGCAAGATTTAAGAATATGGAGAATCAAGACTTGACTATATTTATGGTACATAATTTTATTTAGGCTTCATTAACCCACAGTAGGCACAAAATCTTGAAATCCTGACTGTAAAGGCTTTTTTGACCTTATACACTTTTGGTATATACATACATAATTATATGTATCCATAATTTAGCTCCTTGTAGCTTAACCCAAATTTCACACAAAAAGTGCGAGGTTCTTTGGAAAATTTATTAGAATAAAAAAAAGTTTCGCATATTTTACCATAAAAAACAGAAAATTAAGTTTCTACTAAACAAAATAAAAATGCAATTGCATTATATGTACGTTCTTTCTAAACAATGCTTGTCATAAACTGGGGTAATACACCAGCGCCAATTTATTGGAGAAGGTCTTGTTACTTACAATTTTTTTGTTTGCTAAGTCAAAAAGGAGAGTTTAAAAATGGTCCTTATAAAGTATAAGGGACGGGAGTACATAATTATGTTTTCCTATTACAATATGTAAGAAAATTGAAAGGAAGGTTCGAGACGACTTAGTAGGTACCTGAATTTCACAGACAAATTGTTTGGTTAATTATTTTTTACAACACAATTAAACTGAGAAAATTTACCAAATCAGCTCTACAGGTCGAAATGTGCACCAAAACGGGTCGGTTTTCTGCGCAAAGTCTGGATAAATTATTCCTAATGACAGACACGAAATTTAAATTCAGCGTGACAACGGTCGAAACCGTCAAACTAATGCTACCCTTGAGCAGCTGCAGATACGAAAAAAGGGATTGCCCAAATAGTCACAACATAAGCGAGCTCTACAGCATTACGAAAAAGCTTACGGGAAAATTTACCAAAACATCCAATCAAAAATATGATGGTACACTACTAACCTTCGAACCCACGTAATAAGCCGGTAGCGCCATCAGCAAACACATCCAGAAATATATCGCCTAATCCCAATTCGCCTTGAAGAGTTAATTAGATGACACAGTGGCAATTCAACAACTTTTTCGACCTGTCAAACCGATTTGGTATAATAAGTATATCTTACAAATCATGTTTAAATTAAGATCGAAATTATAAATAAACAGCTTTTAACGTCTCAAAAGCTTTGACCTATTTCGAATTCTATGGCCTCAAGTATACACTTACCCGTCTCGAAGTCTGAATAAAAACTGTAGTGAAAATTTCCTTTCAATTGAACTAAATAATGTTGTATATAAGTAAACATATTTTTTATTTTCCCGTCCCTAGGGCTTTATGGAGACCATTTGTGAAATTTTCCCATTAGTCATAGGCATTTTATTTATTAATAATTGTTACTAAGTTTAAAGTGCTTAATAATATGAGTAGATTAAGTGGCAAGACCTTCGATTATAAAGTGGGTTCATCGTTTTTTTTTTTTGTCGAAATATTGTTCATTAGGATATAAAGGGTGTTTTTTTAGAGGTTTGTTTTTCGAATAGAGATAAAACTGGGATTTTGTGGTCAAATCTGGCAACTCTAATGTCATTTATATTCAGTTTGGTTTGCCATTTCATCATGAACAGGTTGACGAATGAACAACGCGTCCAAATTGTGCAAATTTATTATAGTCACTAAAATTTCAACTTTATTTTCACTCAAAATTCACATGATTTTTGCAATTATGAAGTCAAGAAGGCCGCCTAGATCTTGTGATATCACACCTTAATTTTTTTTTTTGGGGTTATGTGAAGCCAAAAGTATGCGTCGATAAGCCAGCTACGATTCAATACTTCGAAGCCAACATTACTCGCGTAATTCGCGATATACCTTGAAAATTATAATGCCAGAAGATTATCTTTCGAATAAAGTAATTTTCATGTCTATTTAAAAAATTCATCTTTGTTTTATTCCATTTTAAAGTTCTATACCTCTAAAAAAAACACCCTATACATTATATTTACCTTTCTATGTTATTGTACAGTAAGAATGACATACATACATTTATCTATCGCCTGTCAATGTCCTTCATTTTATATTTTATGTATTTATTTTATATATTTTTGGCTTACGCACACTACTTTGTAAAAATCCGTTAACGTCTCTACGCAAAATGTTTACTAAATAAATGAATTATGTGTGAATTTTGATGTAGTTTTGTCAACATGCACCAGGACACCATGTAAGTTTCAATATGAAATACAATGGGTATTTACCCAATTACAATTCTCTGTGTAACTCTTGAATCGTAGTCTTATGATAATCTGCATTATGTTGAACGTTTTTGGCAATTATAATTTTACTCTTAAGCATGCTGCAATATTTTAATTTTTAAATTTAATAAGAATGTTAGTAAATTGTACCAATACAAGCGGGGGCGTAGCTTTTACATAGGCGCATTGGCAAAAAATGAGAATGTGGCCCAGATATTAAAATTCTTACTTTTCGAATTGCTGATCAGAAAATTAACATTTTTAAGATCTGATCAATAAAAACCTTTTTATTTTATTTGCAAATATTAATGAATGCCAAAGACCATTTTGCTGCCCATAAGCCTTTGCGTCCGAGAAGACAGCCCCCTTTCCCCCGCCCTAGTTACATAATTGATGCCAGATGTGAATTCTGCATAAAAGACCACGTAGAGATTGAAAGAAAATTGTGGTATATATTAAATATAAGTTTTAAAAATTTCACTTTTATGGTAGAAGAGCCCACGATGCTAAATGGGGATTTAATCGAGCGCTGCGGGGATCTATTGGATTTTGGAGATTAGATGGTAGGAAGGAAAAAACATTATATCATGTTTACCATTTCACTAGTGGGGGGAGTGACTATAGAGTTTCAAATAAGTAAAAAAAATTTAACACATGGACATACTCGAGCGCGTCAGATATTGATAGTGTATATGCGGCAGATTAATATATCTCCGTGATTAGAGACACGTGGAATCACGGAGATATATTAATCTACCGGTTTGGATGGTAAGGGCGGCCGTACAGATGGGTTAAAAATGAGGAACAAAAAAAAATTACTCGAGCGCATCAGATTATCATAGGGGATGTTAAGTGATAACGAACGAAGCTCCCATTCAAAAGACTAACGAATCGGATGTGACGCAAGCTCGTGGCGACTTTTCGAAAATGCGAAAAAAAATGCTATTTTAAAATACTCGTACGTGTCAGATTTTTATACAGACGGTTCAGCTTGATGTCCTGGTAGTGCTGATCTATAATTTGACGATTATTTGGAGGGATTTACATGATCTGACCGTTTGAAAAAATTTAGATATTAAGCTCACAAAATATAATTTACAAAATTTAAGACACATACAAAGAAGCCAAAATTATATCGACGTTTTTTGTTACTTCGGCTTGTGGAAATCCCATTTTTCCCATTATCCTTGAATTATTTCCTTCAAGATAAGAAAACTTCGACCGCGCGTGAGAATGTCAACGTGACGTTTTTTTTTCGAGTTTGTGATCCTTCCACTCCCCTGCGACACGCTCAAATCGTCAGATTATTGAAATGCACACTTTTTAGCATGTAATTAACCCGCCATACCATAATTTAACGCCCTCGAGTATTTCCAGCTATCAATTTTTTAGCTAAGGTACTATCCTGAAATAAAACTTTGTGCTGATTGATAACTTTAACTTCCACATAGTTATAGTCCAGCACGTCATAGTTTTTAGAATTGAAGATCAGAGGGGCCAGTAGGCTCTTTCCCAGCGCAAGTTCATAAACATGAAAAGCTAGAAATTTGATTTCTGAAGAAATTTTCATTTTAAAAAGTTTTTTTTTACATTAACCATAACTTTTCCTTACTGTTGGTGATTTTTACTATATTTAAAAAAAAAATCCAAGCAAAATAGGGAAATCTCCTCATAACAAAGTTTTCTTAGGACCAACATTTTAAATAAAATTAAGTTAAACTGAAAGTTTTTAATTTTTATTTTATTTGCTGTTTTTTAATTTTTAAACCAACTTTATTTTAATAAATTCACTTAAGCTGAGTAATCAGAATCTTTCAGTTTCACTTAATGTTTTCAATAATGTTGGCTCTGAGGAGGTTGTGTTGTTAATAATAAAAAAGGAGAAGGTTGGGAGATTTATATAAAAACAACAAATTTCCATATTACTTTTTATAAGGAAGAACTTTGGCTCAGTCATCAAAACTTTAGCTCTTTAAGTTTATCTGGTATAGCCTACCCGTTTGAATGTGAACTGCAAGAAGAAAATATTCAGAACGTGCTGGACTATAACTTCATGCAGTAGAAATGGTCGGGACAACGCCCTCCTTCAGCAATATACCATCTTAAACTGTGCCATTAATGAAAACTTTTTAAAAATGATATTCTGTTAACATTTTAATATTTTTAGATATCTACTACATACATACTTTTTTTTTGTAAATAAATTTTAAATGCTTTGTCGAATGTTATTATGATTTTATGTTCAATATATTATCATTATAGTTCACACACTTTTAATTGTTATTAAATATGTATTATATATATTATATTTGTATAAGTATCTATGAACTAAAATAAAATAAATTTATGTCTCATTGTGTCAACGTTACAACAGGAGTCAAAGGAAGCATGCAAGGTATATAATATTTAAAACATGAAAATAAAAATCCGAAAGGAAAACACAAATATGTCCAAGAATTTAATTAAAACATAAACTTAAAAATGATCAAGAACAAGTTACATCAAATAGTTCCACACATTTATATGGTATATAATGAGCTTTTCTCATTTCTCATAATAGTCCTTTGAAAAAGTGCTGGTTCAGAATATACAATTTGGCCTATCACCACCGCTGACCAAAGCACTCGGCATTATTCCCAGATGGCGACTGCTTCAGGCTGCTTTGCCTCACGTTATGCATTGTGTAGCTGCCTTACTGCATAATCGTGTCAAGGATATGCAGGCTATTGGCGCTGTTGAAACAAAATTGCTCTATACCATGCAGTGGATACTCTTATATGCGGCAGAGGAATGCGCTGATGATGACGACGCTGAAGAACATCTCGGCGATAAGGATAAAGATTCGAAAGAGAAATCCATGGATCAATATTTGTTTTCGGTTCCAACAATAACGGTAATGTTTTCGTATCGAAATCAAAAACCAAGACATTTCTTAAGCTTGGAAAATTTTTTAGCTCTTTGTTTATCTGTTTGCACCAATTATACACCATTTAAAAGAATCAGATTTCCAAAATTTTCGTCTTGAGAATGGTATTAAATTGTGGCAAGGTATGTGGGATAACAGAGCACCAGGTGCACCCTGTTTTACGGCACCTGTAAAACCAAAAGCTAGAAATCTTCTATGTGCACCTTCTCCCAAGGGCTCAACAGATGTTATAACAGCAAGTATGTTTTAAAAGTCCTATTTGTAATAATTTATAATAGGTTTGGTAAAGTGTCTTCAGGAGAATAATGCCTTTTATAAACCTATTATAAATAATTATGAAAAGGGTTTTGGCCAAGCTTTTTTTATTTTATTTCTGCTACAGGAAAACCATCACTAAATGCTGATAATTTCATGTCTCCGAAAGCTGATTCTCCACAAAGTGTAACAAATTCGGAGAATACCAGGCAGGAGGAAGATGTAAGTTTTTCGATAGGCATTATGAAAATACTACTCTTTCTAATTAGTATAAATAGTTTTGAACCTATAAAAACTAGTAAGGATTCTATCTTTGGCCTCGACGAAAATAGTTTTTTATTTTAGGGGTATTTTAATCGCGGTGGAGATACCCTGTATACATACATTCATTGTTTATTGCACCAAATGCCGTAGCTTTAAAACATTGCTTATAAAAAAATCCACGCCCAAGTCCCATGATTTTCTACTGCTATTTTGTGTCATGGAATGTACCAAGTCCGTTTTTCCAAACTGAGCCACTCTTGGCTGAGTGCTTGCTGTTTTCATATAATTTATTTTTTTATCAAAACAAATCTAGTTATTTTTTTTATAAAATAAAACTGTATTAACAAATATGAACTTAAAAATAAACCACGGCAACTTAACTTGACAATGTGTACCGTATCTTGCCTTACCTTAATAAACTTTCCTTACCTTACCTTACCCTACCTTACCCTACCTTATCCTACCGTACCCTACCTTAACCTACCTTACCCTACCTTATCCTACCTTACCCTACCTTATCCTACCTTACCCTACCTTACCCTAAATTACCCTACCTTACCTTAAATTATCATGCGATATTTTTATCACATCTAAAAACAAATTTAAATTGGAAATCTACTTATGTACATACATACATACATACACACATACATACATACATATGTATTTGTAGGGCTCCTGGGTCTCATCTCCTAAGGACTTTGCTTTTCCCGAAACTATTCCCGAGGAGGCATCTAGCGTTGAAGAAGAACGCGTAGTTATTTTTCGCCTACCCTCAGCGCCCTATTTGATGGATACGTCATTTTTTACAGTAATCAAAAGAAATTAACTCCACCTATGCACCTTAATATTTTGAATAACACAATTTTTTCCATACACAGGCTGATGCCAGTTTATTGCAACAATCTCAAAGCAGACGTGGTAGTCGTCAATCGATGCACTCACGTGACAAAGATAAACCATCGACCAAATTTGAATTCGATCAGCAAGAGCTGATGCGTGGTGCTTCGCAAAAGGAAAGCAAACGTAGTGCCTCAACCGAAAAGGACTCGGAAAACTCAGACAAATCTGATGGACTAAAAACAGATGTGGCAGCTGCAACTTTTCTCGATGTCGCCGTATTACGTTGCTTATTCATTTCGCATTGGCAGGAGGAGGGCATATTTTGGAGCTTGCAATATTTGTACAACAGGTATGATACATAGTTTGTGTATATCAAAATATATTGATTTTGTAATAAATCATTTGTTTATTTTCTAAAAGATTAAACGAAATTGGCGAGGAGTCGGCCATACCACTGCAACAACCACGCAAACGCTCTAATTCCTTGCCAATACCACAAATTGAAATATCACTTTATCAAGGACCTGGTAGCAATAGTCGTGATAGTCCTAGTGGTAGTTCAATGGCTAAGGACTACATCGAATTACCGGATCCATCAACAACAACTTGTGTAGTTGGTGGTAGGTCTTAAGTTGCTTTTTAATAAAAACCAGAATAAGCAAATTGCATCAAATTCTTTTCAGAGGAATCCAGTCCAACAACTGAAAGGCGTGGCAGCGAAAAGAAGAAACGTGTCAAAATGGCTGATTTGAGAGCTTTTGTTGAAACGAAAATGTTTTCAAAATCCGAAAAAAATTTAGAAAAAGTAGGAATCGATTCAATTACTAACGGCAAGAGACCACTGCAACATGCAGTAAGATCTTTTTAAGAGCTAAAATTCATTTTCCCCCTTTTCGCACTAATTGTGTTCTTCATGATTCACATTGGCAGTGCACTTTTGAATTCCTTAAAAAAAAGTGTTTTAAACTTCAAAATACCCAGCTTTCAATCATAATTCCATATCAATCCCTTTTATATGAATGCGTTTTTTAAAAGTTAATTGATTATTTGGGGAGGTCCTTAACAAAAGATAATATTTACTTTATATGCGAGTTTACAAAAAATCCTAAAAGCTTATAGGTTGAGAGTTTTAGCGACCTTTATTATTAATAAGAGATGTTTGGCTGGCTCCATAAAATATAACTTAAAAACAAAAAAAAATTTTAAAAAATTAATTTTGTGTTGTTATATTTAAATTTTGTTGACCTGGAGCCAGCGAAACATCTCTTACTAAAAGCTTATATTTGAAAAGACATTTATAGTAAGTTTTTGATGCGATCAGACCTGAAAATATAACCTTAATCTCAGGATAATACTTTCATTATTCTTTGAAAAAGTAAACATTGTAGTTGTTTATTTTAAAGCTTACACTCAGTTAGCAATAATCGATATTCATGTAAATTTATAATTGGTTATATACATATATAAATCTAGGCGGACAACAGCATGGTATAAGAATCATGCCATAAGAATCACGAATATGAATTTGTTTAAGATACGCCCATTTCGCTTCTGAGGGCAGTATCCATTCAAACGGTGAAAAAATAAATGACATACAAAAAGTATTGCGAATGCACTGAAAGACAAATCCCTTGAGCTACATTTCACTGTATAAAGGGTTACTGCTCCCGGGTGCGTTGAAAATACCCTCGGGGGCCTTAAACACATTCACAAGAGATGAAAATTTATATTTCTTAAAAATCCACATTCCATTAAAAAAATATCTCGATCCCCCAAGTTCTCGCAACCGTAGTGCAAAAAATTACTGAAAGCAGACGGTTTTTTTGCATTTAGGCAAAGTTTGCGAATGGTAGGAAATCAGATATTGCTTGCAACGTGAACACAGAGGGAGCTATATCTTACTGTACTTTTGTAAGAATTTTAAAATTTTTGCTTTTTGAATTAACTTTTATGGCATAAGGAAGCTAACGAAATATGGACATTTATGTACAACTTAGTCTATTTCGAAAAAGTAAATCTATCCTTTTGATGGGGACCTCCTAATTTTTTAAATATTTATTTAAGATCTCTGGTTTTACTTGTTATAAATAAAATAAATAAATACTACTATTTTTTTATAAACTATTCAAGGACTATCATCGCAGTCTGGATACTGGTGAAAAGAAATTATCACGTTCTGCTTCCATGATTACACGAGAGCCGGCCAGCAATTTGATCAAAGGGAAGAGCATGCCAAGTTTAAGGTACAGCAGATCTAACATAATTATATTTTAATTTTTATACAGGGTAGCCAAGTAGCCGCTTTTAAAGCGGCTAGGCCGTTAAATTTGTTCAAAACTAAATGTGTTTTTGAAAAGAAAAGAACTATTTAATATTGCTGACCAAAAAAAAAAAAGTTCTCTAAGACATTTATTTTTGAAAGGCGTTAATTCATCCATTTAAACTTGGCGACCCTGTTTCTATGTAACGAAAAAGATTTACCAAAACATTTATTCAAAAACTGCAAATTGTAAATTATGATTTTTCTATTGCATTACAACTTGATCCACATTTTTATCCACCAAAACTTCATCTACATCCAACACAAAACATAAAAAAAAACCAAAAAAAAAGTACTACAACTCTGCAGCCTTAAAGTTAAACAAAATGAAGGAGACTGTGCAAAAATTACTCTCAAACGCATTGTAAAATTTTACATCAGCGTTGTATTTTCAATGCACTCCCAAACATAACACAATAATTTATTCAGTATTCAAAGTTTAGTGCCCAAGCTTACATATTTTAATAGGTCGGGAAACTGACCGAAAAACTTTTGAGATGGCTAACTGTTGGAAGGTCTTAGTGCTGATTTTTGATAACCTTATAGCAGACATTTGGCTTGGTCTTTCAAACTGATTGTGAGTTTATTTTACTACAGACTCTATTTTCAACTTCAAAATTTGCGACATTAAAAAAAAACTTTTCAAATTTGCAATGCCATTTATCCCCAATTTCTCCTAGGTACTAAAATCATAAATCCAGTACAAGAGGAACTATATTATGTCTTAATAGGTTCCCATTTTATGCGATTTATTCGGCAATTCGGCTTTAATTTTTGTTTAGAGTATATCGACATGGTATAGGTGTAAAAGACCCCATAATACAAAATATGTAACCAAGTCAAACCAACAGAAAATTCTAGGGGGTACAAACATGCGAGCCATTTTTCTCAAAGCAAAAAAAAAAAAACCTTTTTTCGATACTACATAGTCCAATTTCGATTTCCTTTCATTGGGTACCACTGTTATAAGTCTATAGTAGATATATATTTCCGCTTTGACGATATTTTCTTCTACGAGCTTTAAAAAAATTTAAAAATTTCGTATGATATTTCAAAATCACCAGTAATCAGTAATGTTATTCTAATACACTTGGTTAAACCAAATACAGAAATACACAATTACTTACACACAAAGTACTCTCGTCTTAAAGATCTTACAATACAACTTTAATCAATCTCTTGAATTCTATTTATAAACCCATGTATTACCTTAGCTGTCTACTCGATAGCGGGTGAGTTTCTTATCAACTGTCTTTCATATACATATTGGGGTATCTATCTATGATATAAATTTTTATAGTCTATTTGCACATCCCTATCTTAGTAAAGTTTTATACATAAAAAATGAACTTGGACAATATTTGAATCGGTTATTTTGTAAACGGGTTATCAGCAAGTTTTTTTATAAAACGAATTTTGGGCGGATTAAGTCAATCAAGGTCTGAAGTCATATAGTCTACGTCAAAATGAGTGCCCTCTCGTCTGATAAGTTGGAGATGGGAACGGTTTTCAGATTTTCAATTAAAAATAAAGTTAAACAAATTATATTAAAAACATAAGAGTTACACTATAGATGATATTGTCACGATTTTTTGATCCATCAGCGTACCCATTATAATAAATGTTAATGTAATATAATACAAAAAGTTGGAGCTCATTATGAAAACTTCTGTCTAACAGAAAAACGTTTTTTGGGGCCTCCAAAATACCAGAAAAACTATTTATAGTTGTGCTTCTTTCAGGTTTTTCTCTCTTTACGATAAGAAAATAAACCATCAATTAACACCGTATATTATAGACAAGAGATCGTTTTTAGCATTTACTGTAAAACTTAAAAACTTGAAGATGACCTCTTGTTTCAAATGACCGGTTCATTTATTGAAAAACTTCTAAGTGATAAATTTGTGCTAAGATTGGTGTAAAAATGTCACATTTCTTAAGATTTTCTCGATTTCGCAATTTATTATTATTATTTGCATAGTTTTGTATGCCATTTTTCATTATATATAGTTCCAAAATTCGGGGCTCACACTTCAAGCTTTAACATTATTTTAGAAAATTATTATAGTGTATGTATGGAAATTTTCGCAATCGACTGGGTATACAAAGCTTAATTTAAACGATTTGAAGCAAAGTCTATATTTGCTTCAAGATGTGTATGCAAGCGAGGATAATATCGGACTTATGTATGTTCTTATAATGCATTTTCTTATAGTGAAAATCATCTGGGAAATAATAAAAGTTTTAATGTCTAATAATTTTGTTAATAATGTTAAAGAACTAATTTGTGAACACCAGTCAAAAAGCGCTTCTATATAGTACATATACCCGCAATTCCCGTATTTCACTTCAATTATTCTCACTGTTGTTTAATTAATTAAATTAATTTGTATATATCGATTCGTGCTGCACAATCATTTCCATTTCACTAATCGTAACAATTCGTGTATGAACAACATTCAAGGTTTTACAGGTATGTTGAGCCACCGAAATCGATGCGTGCCTCACAATCGTCTGGCCCAAGAACAACATTTTATCCAAGAAATCCCATTATAACCGTAACGGAACACACGCCAACACCATCACCGGATTATCTTAAGCGACAGGTAAATAAATAATTTTTCATATGTAATAACATAGTCCCAATCATATTTTTATATTCTCTAGGGCTCTATCGATTCACAATTGGATGCGCTCAGCAATGGCGGAAGTTTAAGTGGCATAATCGGAAATGGAAACGGTAGCGCTAGTGGATTCCGCGGACACATGTTACGTTCGCATACTGATTCACATATCGATTACACTGGGGTGGATGAATCGGAAGCACCTGGTTCATCCTTTTACATAACACGTGACGGTGGCATCGATTATGAAATTGTTTTGCTAGCGGTGTTTAACGTCTTTAAGCGCGATGTGAGCGCTTGCTCGCAACGCGTACTTGAGGCGGGTTTGAACATATGTGAACTTCTGCTGGAACTGGGCGTTATAAAATTGGGTGAACACGCGCATGAGATAACAATGGGTATAATACGAAAAGCTCTACTGCATCTTGGGTGTCCGCATGGTTGTAATGAAGGTAAATGTTCGATATAAAGAAGTGATTAAATATAATGTGTGTATAAATATCGAACGTTTCCTATTTAAACTGAACGTTAAAAAATAGCAAATGAGTACTAGGTTCGCTACCAGAGAGAGAGAGAGAGAGAGAGAGAAATGTTTTGTGTCTCACTCCAAAAATTTTCAATTCAAAATTTAGGTCTTAGAAAAGTCAGAATAATCAGTGACAAAAATATTTTTACATCTGAAAAATTCAAGTTAACATTTAAATGACCTTGAACATAATTTTCAATCCACGAAATGAGAAAGTTTTCTTTTCAAAATCATATGTGTTTTAGTGCCGCTTGTACATACATTGATATTTTAACACTGGATAGTGTTGCAATTGAAAAACACATTTTTTAATGTTCAAAGACAACTGCTTTATTTAATTTTCACAATAATCAACACACCTTGATAAAAATTTAGCACACTTTTACTTTATTCCACAATTCACAAACCTACCGCCTCTGACATTATATTAAACTCTAACTTGTTGCCAAGTCCGTTTACTTTGCCGAAAAAAAAAACTCGTCGAAAATTTTCAAAGTGATATTCATTTTAACTGAGGCCTCATATACCCGTAGTACCGAAAAAAAATTGTCACACAAGTTTTCGCCAAAAATTTTTTTAAGAAAACAAGACAGGACCACTTTTGATTTAAGCTACTTACATAAATTGATAAGCCAAAAACTATTACTAAATTTCTTTAAAAATATCGACATACTATACTCTCTTCCCTGGATTAAATATTTATTTCATTGCAGGTGTACGTGGTCCTCTTGCTGACTTTTTGCGCAGTCAATGCCAAAAAGTATTGGCACGTTTGCTCCGACAGGCAAATTCCCGCACCAAGCGCTATCTCCAACAAATGGTGAAGACCGCACAATTGAATGAACTTATCGACTTTTTCCATGCATTCGTTGCATTTTGCGTTGATCCAAGCTCTTTGCTATCTCCACTAAGTGAGTTCTATCGTGATTATATACTAATTGTAGTAATATTTATAATAGATGTACTAATTTTATCATATATGTGAGTAAGGATTATAGCAAGTCTAGGCGAAATTGTAGGTGCACCTTAAACCTCTTAACTCCTTTTAAATTCCTTTCATCCGCCCCCCCCCCCCCCAAACTATTGGACTTTTTATGTGAACAACAAAACATACTGACTGAAATTCTTGCATGACCCCTTTTCTTCGCTTTTTAGTGCCGCTTAAGTAGCTCATCTAACTAATTTATCACAACCGAAATTCAAATAACTCATTCAATCCATTGGCTGATTGTAAATAGGGTTCAAATCTGTATTTATAAGTTAGATCGCATGTACTGTTTTCCGATACTCTTGTTTTTAAGTTTATTACAATTTTTTGTTGACCAACTCCCAACACGCAAATTTCGTTCTTTGTACAATTGATTCTATGAAAAAAAAATCAAAAACATAAATAGCCCATAAACGTTCGAGTGGATTAAAAAATGCTAACTCCGATCTTGGCGGTGCTATATCATCATCAGGCGGTCAGGGTGGCTACTCTACTAACTTCAGTGGGGGACTGAGCGGTGGACCGGAATCGCAAGTTTTCACAGCCGTTTTCAAATTGTTGGTAACACGTTTTGTCGAAGCGTCTAAGGAACTGAAGACACCTGAAAATGCAGCAGTCTATAATGAAGTGAGGCACCTTATCACCTACGTTAAAGGGGCCCATGGTGGACCATTTAGAAGAGTGGCATTAAGTGGTATATTGGCTGTAACACCACGGCCACATAAGAAGGGACCCAACATGCAAACAACCAGAGTTATAAGGTTTGTTGTGACGGTAACACCTGGTCTGGAACGAAACAAAAAAAACTTTAATGTCTCCCACTAAAACATTTCCTAACAAAATAAAGTTCGTTTTGAATTCGTTAAAGACCCTGGCACATACTTTTTTTTATTCAATATTAATATCAATTCCATTTATAGACATATACCACATGCTGAGACAGCACAAAGTAACCAAAACGATGATTATCGTAGTCAACGTCGCTTACTTTTGAAAAAGCGTAGTACATCATCCGCTTGCGCAGTGGTAAAAATAATATTGCAGGATTTTTCATTCAATAACTTTTTTTTTAATACTTTCAGAGTCTACTTGAAACGGAGCCATGCGAGGAACACTACAAGACCAGTCAATCACCGTTAAGCAATTTCCGTAGGCGTACCACAGGTGTACGTCCGACACTAACCCCGCGTCATAGCGAACGTGCACTACTTTCCGACTCGACTTCTAGCTCCGAACGAAATTCATTGGGTCGCTTAAGTGGTCTGGTACGTTGGTTCCGTGGCACACCGAAAGAAGCTTCTTCTATTGATTTGGAAATTGGTTCATTAAATCCCGAAATTACATCGACATTCATAAGGCATGCTTCGTTGAAAATACAAAGAGGTCGTTCTAGCGATGGTATCGGTAGATCTATACAACGAGCTAAGCGACGCGTAGAGCGTCGTTTAAACCGCTTCGGCGGCATTGTAAAGGGCAAGAAAAAAGTCGGTGGTACTGAGGAAACTGCCGATTTAAGTAGACGTAGCTCATCGGATATGTGCGAGGGTCCACGGGAGTCAGAAGTTGTGGTACTTAAAGAACGCAAGTTGATTCCTACTGAACCCGTGCGTGAAGGCATGTTACGCTTTTCATTTTTACTGGAGGCATGCGCGCCTGGTTCTTTTCCTGATCCACAATTAGTGGCAGCTGTTTTGGATTTGGTAAGTTTTTGGAAATATTCCACATACATAATTTAAATGACTAATTTTCGTCAATTTCAGCCTCAGGCACCACTTGTTACCCGCGCAACTTTCCTTTTGGAATGTGCGCATTTTGTGCATCTTTGCAACAAGGGTCAATGGCCAAGTTGGATGAAGCAAAATATTGCCACTGGTTATAGACCCTCTGGGGCAAATATTGCACAAACTAAGCAACAGTTGACTTCGACAGGGACGAGAAGAACGCACATACTGCAAAGAGCAGCTGGTAAAATGTTTCATCAGGTAATGTCTATTTTCAAATTCAGCGAAGATTTCTACGGACTATGGTGGCGGCTCAGGGTTTACATACTATAGTAGATATGTCCAACACCGGCTTCTCTAGCCGTAGTGCTTTTGCATTCAAATTTCATTGCACTTTATATCGTACCATTTATACGGTATACCATGCGCATACCGTGCATTGTGTGAATAGACACTGCCTGCAGTCAGTCATTACTCGTTTTAACTATCTAAGGCAACTTGAAGTAATAGTGCGCCAACAAAGTTTAGTTTCGATAGCGGCTTAGTTAAAGGGAAAGATCGGCTTGAATATCAAGCCTGAATGCAGCCAAGCACTGCAACAGAAAAGTTGAATAAATGAAAAACATCACATTTGTTGGCAGTGGCAACCATAGTGACGCGCCTTGTTTGGAAGATGTGTCGAAAATCATTGACTTTTGAGCTACAAAAAATATATTTATGGAATTTTTGAGCAGGTCAATTAAAATTAAAAGCTATTCCCCTGCCACTTTATTGCAAAAATCAGGCTGTTTAAAATGTCCAATCAATCGCTAGTATGCTGAAACTTTTAATAATTTCGCCATATGAAGTGGTACCGTTAACACTGTAAGATAATGCATGCAAATAGCGTTTCCAAACATTGCTTGCAAGCACTATTATTTCTTACGTACATATGTACGTGTGCGCCCAATCTAAAAGAAACAAAAAAATGCAACCACGATTTAAACAAAAAAAAAACTACGACGAGGATGGGATTCGAACCCACGCGTGCAGAGCACATTGGATTAGCAGTCCAACGCCTTAACCACTCGGCCACCTCGTCATGCTCAGCCGGCTGACATATGATACATTTAAGCCTAAGTCATAAAAACGTCAGATGAACCAATTCTTTGATGATAAGAACAATTCTATTTCGATTTATTTTTTTAATATCTCTCTTTTCCCCAACTACAACAGTGGGCTGAAATGCTTGGCGCACGACTGGAAGAACTTCTTTATACTGAACGATTAAATTTTGAGGCTGTTAATGCAAGCTTAAATGACACCGACAAGCAACGTGAACTCTTACAACAAGATGAAGAGGAAGATTTCCTTGATGAGACCAGTGTTAATCCGCATGGCAATGACTGCCCACATGCCCTGAAATTGATCGCTTGTGTTTTACTTTTTGAAATCACCGCTTTTTTGCGGGACACATATCAGACTTTGCCTAAAACATCAAAATTGTTGCACAAAGAGAAACCGGCTCCATGGGAAAAAGTCTATCGTGAGGCAAATCGACGATGGTCTATGGCTTTAAGTTCTATGGGTCATTCACAAACATCTGCGCAAAGTTTGCAATCGATTGCAGCGGGTAACGATGGAGGAGGTATGTAGTAGGGAAGGCATTTACAATATTTTGACATACTGACATTTATACTTGAATATTTTTTTAAGGCACTCAAACGGAACGAAAAATATCTTTTGTGCTACATGAACCCGACAATGAGTCTGAGAATAGCAGTAACACTACACTGACTTTGCAAGGGGAAGATGGTAAGCAAAAATATTTATGGGAGTTTGTTTACATTTACGACATAGAACCATAGATTTACGTATTTGGTTGAACAACACTCTTTACGCTGTTATGAGAAAATTTATTTTAAATGGTAAAAATTTATCACAGTTGCGGATATAGCTAGGGGAGCCAAAGGAAAGACAGTTTCGTCTATATCTCGTAAAAGAAAAATCTTAGATGAACGGGACCAAGCCCATTGAAAAGTGCTTACAATTTTTTACAAAAAATAAAAACGAACTTCGAATTGTTCCTAAGCTCTGATAGCTAATAAATTGACAAAAAAAATTATTTGATATATTTTTTATGAGTTTAAAGATTATGCTCTTTCCAAAGAGCTTGACCCGTTCACGTAAGAGTTTTCTTCCACGAGATATAAACGAAACTGTCTAACTGAACTAAAAAGTTCAACGAGCCAGTAAATAATAAAATTATGAGCACTTCTTGCACCAGAATTTCTCTTTCATGTACCTGCAACTATTTAAACTTTTTGAAAAAAAAAATAAATAAATTTGAATCACCCAAGTATGGATGTTGTAAAGATTAATACCCGTGTTCGAATAAGTTAAAATTTAATATTATCCACTCCTACTTTTTTTTCAGGTCAACGCCGTCCTGTTTCTGCTGTAAGGCCATTTCTACTACGTCGTGGTACCGCTACCGCCTCAGGAGGTTCATTCAAACGTAGATCTTTGAAGCTCCGTCGTGGTACTAAAGATGGAAAAGATTTGGAAACTGATTGTAAATATAAAATTAAGCTTCACCGTTTTGTCAAAAACTAAATGAACACCTCTTAATTTACAGTTAAACGTGTGGATTCAATACAATCGCGACGTAAAGTTTCATCACTCTCCGATCGCAGTGACACTTCCGAACAGGGCATAATAAGTGGTGGCGAAGAGTCACCGGGTATCTTAAGCGATGACCAGCAGCCCGAATCACCAACAGATTCTAATGAAACTGATGATACCGCTAAAAATATGCCATGGATGAAAGCTGTTATTGAGCTAATGAACAGTTACAATTTTTATTGTATGCATAAGGGATTTTGTCATCCATATTGCTATAAGCGACACATGAGAGCATGCTCCAGATTGGTCAAAGCAACCAGAAAAGTAAGCATATTCTTTATAAATATTGTATATATGTATATTTTGAATAGTTAGCTACGATAGTTGCCTTAACATATAAACCCGGTTAGACATTCGAGAAATTTTTCAACGAAAAGTTAATAAACAAGCGATAATGGAGCACCCACTTACCCTAACATATTAAAATTTCAAGAAAATCGGGAGCTAAGCCGTAACTCCCGATCATCTTAATCTAAACTGGGTCATCCTAACACGCTTCGGATGAACTAGTTTCGCCTAGGAAAAACTGTTTTTCCTAAAAAAATAGTTTGGCTGGTGATATGTATATACAAACATTTTCAATTTTTTAAATTGCTTTAAATGCAAAGTTTTTAATGAAAATATTATTTTTCTTTTTTAACTTTAGATCTACGGAGAAGAGTTTGGATTCAGTTTTGAAGCAGACCATCCAATTGTTGGAAGTAGCTCGAGTACAGGGAAAACAGGTCAAGCGCGACAACGTTCCGCTCGAAAAGTCTCCGAGCAAAGTTCAACTCAAACATCTCCATCAAAACGTAAAGATAGTCTTTCGAGAAGAGATCGGTTAGTTAAACTAAGTTTACTGCATGTAGTAGAGCATTTTTTTTTTTGTATTTTTAAATGACTTATGTTTTGTAGCATTAGCGATGACCCCGATATTGAAATGGCAGAAAAGTTGGCAAAAGCCTTCCGCCAAGAAAAGGAAAGAAAAGGACAAGAGGATCCACCAATTTTGAAATTTATACGTAATCATGTACGTAATCTGTTTCACTTTCCAATGGCTACCTTGTTGAAAGGTGCCGTAATACTAACAGAGGAATTGGTTATTGAAGCAATGCCTACAGCATGGGAACTACTGCTGGAGTCCAATCAAGAAACATCAGCAGCATGTGCTTCGTTGTTTTTAATGGGTTCGGTTAAGGCACAAAATTTTGCTTTTGACATAATGCAAAGGGCATTGAAAAATAAAGATCCAGATGTACGCATTGGGGCAATACAAAGGTAATTATCATCTAAAGCAATACAGTCCTATATAATAATAATAATTTGTATTTTAGATTTTCAGTACTTTGGAAAACGCGTTTTCAAGTATGGCCACGCATGGAAGATGGCGCTCATGATGTTACTTTTAAAGTTCCACCAGGTGGTATAGAATTTACACTGCCTTCACCAAAAATTGGTATAGAAAGCTTACCCGTGGTAGATCCACCTTGGTCACCAGTGCAACAAACAAAGGATATGGATGTTACACTAAATCAGGATCGACATGTGAGTTTTTGAGTATGCACCTAACTCAGAATTATAATTTTTTATCTGATATTTTCTAAAGCGTTCCTTGGTTACTGCTACAAAAAGTCGTAAGATGCAACAAACGGAAGCTATACGTAATGCGATACGAGTGCAACGAGATAAGCAACGTGCTGAACGGCACAGTTTTCTTATTACAACGATACCCATAAATCAACAGGCCTCGCATGAACCCGGTATGGATCATCCGCCGGGAGAAGATCACATCGAAGGTGAAGAAGAACTAGAAGGTGCACGCATGGCACCACATCTGCATACAGCGCATTCATTATTCCCTTCTGTGCTGTGTTCATCAGTAATGCAAATTGTAGCATGTTTAGACGATGCAGCCATTGGATCAGATGGAAATTCAGTGTATGAAGTTGCTTATCAGGCAAGTTCGAATTCGCATCAAAGTAAATGTCGATGTCTATTAAAACCGGTTTTCATTCACATTTCAGGCTATATGGGTTTGCCTTGTTGAAGAATCTGCGTTGTTCCTGCGCTATGTTTTAGAGCGTCTGACCCGTGATCGTCAAGATCAAATGTTTAAGTTACTGCGTCATTTAATACGTTTTGTGCCACGCCTACCGCAGCAAGCTGCATTTGCGCTTTATAACTCCATTATTGGTTACATAATGTTCTATGTTCGCTCTTCTAATGAACATAAGCAGGAGGTACATATGTCGTAGTTAATTTTCTTTGATTTTGAATTAATTTTATTTTTAAATTTAACAGCTTGTTGGTTCCGCACTCTCCGTCTTGTGGATGGTCGTCCATAGCGTGCACGGTATAATGTTTAAGGACTTAAAACAAATTTTACGCAAGGAGCAATGTGATGCTTCGATTTTACTGACAGCTAATGTGCCAGCAGCCAAAAAGATAGTTGTCCATGGTCCATATGAGGGCAAGTATCCGAAATTTAAGTGGGTTAAACATTCAGAAAAATAATTCGTTATCACCTTGGTTTAGTTAATATGATTCGGTAATTAAAATGTTCTTAACGATGAAGATGTGCATATAATACCCCAAGGACATATCGTTGATCATAATGACAACTCTTTTGATATTATCCACAATATTTCAATTCGTTCGAAGTCTCCTATTTCTGACAATTTCTACATGGAACCAAATATAAATACGAGATTTTTGCTCTCCGACATTTAATTTTAGCCAAAACAGCAGTTCAAACTGTAGATGCTTCGGCGATTTAGTGTTTACCTGCAAAATATGTTTTCCATTTGCTTATTTTAATTTAAATTTCATTCAATATAATCAACAGAAATTAATTTATTCTTGAAATTTAATTTATCTTACAGATGATGGGAACATTCCGTCACAGTTTCCCGTCCAAGAAGATACACTTTTTTGTCAATTACTCAAAGAAGCTTTGGACTTTTATCCAGTTGATGAAAAAAACCTTAGTCACTATTGCTTAGTGGACTACAAGAGCAGTAAGTTTTTAGTGATAGAACCAAATATACATACGAATATTTGATAATAACGAGTTCTATTTGCTTGTAGGTAAAATTCTTAATCCTAACTGGTACATACGCGACTTGTACTTCTTTAAGCGTTCACAGTATCCAGAGGTGCGCTTAATGCAAATGAAGCCGGACGAATCTTTTTTGGCTTTGCAGAAACAAGAACTTTCTAAAAAGTTTGTCGAAATCGGAAAAGTACATTTAACTTGGGCAATTTTGAAAAATGTCGATATGGTAGTGCAACGTGTGGTGTTTCTCCATGAAGAATTAATGAAATTACCAGCGTTTCCACGTAAGGCATTAGAGGTAGATTTGGATTTACATCAAGGTGGTGAATATGGCAAGGTATGTTAGAAATACATAGACACAATATTCATATGAATAAACTCAAATTTTAACTTTTCTGCTAGGCTCTACTTGGGCTGGATGTTTTGCACAAATTCATGTGGGTTCGCTTAATTGCACGCATGTTCGAAGCTATGGCTGGAAATTTCGCCTATTCAGCGGATATTCAACTATTTCTGAATGTTTTGTCGGGTGCTGCTATACTGCATGCTGAAGATTCTTGTATCATGCGTTACGTTATGGCTACCTACATAAATGCAGCATTTAATTTCAAAAATATTTTTTCCACCAATGGATATTTCATGATAATGCCGACGCTTTTGCAAGTTTATTCACTGCATCAGACGAACAAGTTGATTACAACAACCATTGAATATGCCGTGAAACAGTTTTATCTGCTCAATCGTAAGCCATTTATATTGCAAATGTTTGGTTCCGTTTCGGCGATATTGGATACTGATGAGGAGGGCACCTATGGTGAAGCGCATAAGGTATTTTTTGTTTATGACGATTGTTTTCAAAGAATTTTTGACTACTTTTTATTTCACTCTTTTTTAGGTGCAGTCCAGTTGCCTTTTTAATTTGCTGCTCAGCTTGGAGGATCCTTCGCCCGATCCATTGAATATCGCAGAACTGGTTAAGGAACCGAAACCTTTGAAAGCTATCGATTTTTGCTATCATGATGAAGATGGTGATGTAACTGTGTTGGATTGCATTACTCTGTGTGTCATGGTGGTCTCATATTCAGCAGAAAGTACAAGGGGATACCAGATGTTGGTCAGTAAATAACTCAAGTTGTAATTTCATTCTCAAGCATGTATGTATCTTGAAAATAAGAGAATTTTAGGTTAAAAATGTGAAAAAAGTTGTCCTCAAGAAAATTTAGAAAAAAACCTTCATGATATTGCAATTTAATATCTTCCTAATGGCACTACTTAAATTGTTTCTAAATATTCTTAGTTTTCAAGATATTTAAGTGGATAAGTTGAAATGGAACACCCTGTACAATTTACTAAAAGAATTTTTATACATAAATCTTTTTTTCGATAGATTATACTTGAGGCAATTCTACCTTGTTACCTTCAGCAAATACAGTCGCCTAGCTATATACCCCTGCAGGGAAAGTCTGAAAGAGACATTATTTTACAGCTGGCTGTCGCTACACGGACTATGGTACATAATTGTGAAGGATTAGCAAAAAGCTACAATGGCCCTTATCGCAATAGTCCCGAACACAAAGGATCATCGCAACGGAATTGCAGCCGTGGGCCACCTTGCTCGCCGGGCTTAGATTTTGAAGAAGAATCCCATTCCAAATATGTTACTGATCCTCGATCCAAAAACATGATGGATTCCGGCGAAGATTCGGAAATGATACGCACTGAATACAGACGTCCACGTGACGTACTCCTTTCAGTTGTTGGGGACTTTTTGAGTAAAGCTTCTACGCGTTTACAAGAGCTATCAAAAAAACTACCAAGTGACTCAAAACCAACAGAGGTGTTAGATGTTAAATGCCACATACGTTTAGCTGATATTGCACACTCATTACTAAAGGTATCACCATACGATCCGGAATCAATGGCTTGTCGCGGTTTACAGCGATACATGCAAGCCATACTACCGCGTGCGGAATGGGCCAATGATGCATTGCGTAATGCTTTGGTAACGATTTTACGTAGAATCGATAAAGTTTTTCTTAAGATTTCCAAGAAGCCATCCATAAGACGTAACACCGATTGGGAAGCTGCTGCTGGCCTACTCAAAGGAATACACGAGACAATTGTGCGCCATCCATATGTTTTGCATTGGCAACAGATTAAAACGCTTATCAATACCGTCCAAAATCTTATTGTTAATGAACCAGGATCAGCAGCACCAGATGGTGTCTCAAGCGCAGGCGCTGCTCTTATGTCTCAGAACCCTCCGGCCTTTTTCTGTTCGACAGTGGTGCGGCTGGTTGCATTGCAAGTAGTCAGCCCCGTTGATTGCTTTTCGCTTGTACAAATATGTGGTGGCAGTGCTGAATTTGCGACCCAAGAGAAGGCCGAAGGTTTTCTAATGCATTTGATTATGCCTCTGTGTTTGAAGGTATGTTCGGGACGTGGAGTTTCTGATATTGGAGAACTGAAAATGTCGGATGTGCAATTCTTATTGAACGCCGTGCTAAATGCTATGAGTCCGCCTGCTGGACGTACTGGTCAAGCAGTTGTACAGATAAATCGTGTTGGTGGGGACTTAAGAGCAGGATCGTTGACATTCACAGGAAGTCGCGATGCTAAACGACCTGCAAGAATTTCAGGTTCTCTATATCAAGCTGCATTTTTGGCACTTAGAATTGTTTGCATATGTTTCGAGAACCGATTATCCACCGAATGGTCAAGAATCGTAAGAGTTATGAGAGACTTAGGACGGAGAAATGAAGCGGCACCAGATTTGTGGAGTTTTTTAGAGTTTGTGGTTACACATCGTACGCCACTATACATTGTCTTAATGCCATTTATTCTGCACAAGGTAAACATGTGAGAGGTACCTCCGATCCAACTATCAAACTTTAATTCAATACGATTTTAGATTGCGCAACCACCCATTGGAGATCACGAACGCCATATGCAGTTTATTATAAGAGAGCGTCTTAGAGGAACTCCTCCTCAGGGAGGCATAAAATCTAAAGGAGCACTACTTTTGGAGCTAGCTAGAGAATTGAAGGAATTGCGCGACGAACTCGAGGAGAAACGTTACGGTTCGTAGAAGTCTATTATTGAATTTACAATTTCTAGTGGCGTAGTGCTTGATGATCATAATATGTTAAGATTTAGAGGGTTAGATAAGCTATGACTAACTTCTCCATGATATAAGGTCAAAGGATATAATTCAAACTAATACCTCTAAATCAAAGCTAGACATCAAATCCAAAAGTCAAATTGCGTAGCATTGCAAATCGCCAACCTTATTTATTAATTTTCTTTCTTTTAAAGATCGCGACAGCTCTGACCATACCAAGCGCGACACACCTGCTGCTAGCAGTGCAGCTAACGAGGCACACAAAGCGCAACAACGACCTTCGTTAATTTCAATATTTACAGGAACAACAACTGGACAAGCAACACATTCTCACATCTCTGCTGCACCAATTGACTCACGTAGTGGCTCTGGAGGCATTTGCACTCCCAGCGACACACTATCACAACAAACTCTACATCCACCACGCGAATCGCTGTCTAGTAGCTCCACAACAACACATCGTGAACATACCCACACAAGTGGTGAAAGTCATAGTGGTGAAAATGCTGCGGGCTCAGCTCCGTCCTTGGCAGGACATGCTACAGGACAAACCACAAGTTCTGCAACCATTGCATCAGCATTACCTCCAGGATTAGCAGCACAACTCTCACATTCGCAATCTTTGCAACAGGCACCATTCAAAGCTCAACCACCGAAATTGCGTTTTGTCTCTTCCGTAGAGTTTAGGCATTCATCCGGAGAAACTTCGACGACACCATTATCACCAGAAAGCCCAGCAGAAGATAGTTCAGGAGAACATTCCCGTTCACGTTTACAACGCACCAAGGTATCCAGCAGAAAAACATTCCGACTTAAGCGTAGTCGGCCTACACATACTGAAGTTCCGATTGTGGTAAGTAAAGTACATACCACCAAATACTCATAATTACTAGTAGATATAACCTATTTATTAAACTTTTTGTAGGCGCCACCTACAATATCGCTTGATGAACGTCCAAAACCTTTGAGTGAAATATCATGGGATTCAGTATCACAGACCTCGTCAACATCAGGCTATCGCGATAATAACAGTTTGCAAACAGGTTTACTATCACCAGATGGTTCACTAGGTGGTATGACTTTGGGTCGTTCACCATCGCAACATTCACTTTTGATGGTCTTTGAAGGCCAGGATGAGGATACGCTTATATAACAGTCAAAGGACGAAGACGATGATAAACAAAGTTAGTTTGATATCTAAGATAGAAATGTTATAAATATTGGACATCATCAGTTATATGGAATCATTTTAAAAAAGGCCATTGGTAAAAGTCTTTGCATTTAGCTTAGCAGTTTACAAAGATAGAACGGAGTCTAGTTTCAAGTGATTTAAGATATTAGATAAAGACTAGCCTGAGTTTATTGTTTAAAAAGTAATGTGTAGGTCAAGAGTAGGGGTTAGTTGAATTTGGCTTAAGAGTCTCATGACTAGCACCTTTATTTTAAGTCTACTAAATTGTTTCGATATACAGGTAATCGTCATATAGCATTATTTTTGTCGGACGAGAAACTTTAAAGAGTTTTCTGTCATATTTTGCGCAAACTTCAGTTCAAGTCATAAGGACTCTTCCTCTACTTTTTCATTTGAAATATGTATGTATATCAAATGTTATAGGCGACTTGCACTAACAGTACCAGCAAGTTTCTTATCATTATCATTTTTCTAGTGAATTTCTTTGGATTGTGGTTATTGTCAATTAAGTAATTAAATTGATGGCGATTTGCATTTTTGTATTGTAGTGAATGTTTTAAAAAGTGACGTATTATACTATAAAGTTGCGACTTTTTATAAACAGTGTTATACCGAATCGTGTTAACCCTGTAAAGGCATGTATCGAATCGACGCGTGATTTTAGGTAAACGAGAGAATTAAATTTGTATTGTGTTATACGAAGGTTCTGTACATTGTAGTTTAGTCAAAGTTAACATGATTTTGCATTTTAAAATTTGCATATCGTTTTAATGAAGGAGTTTGAGGCAATAAGATTTAAATTACCAGTATTTTATTCTGAAATAAATTACATAGAAAATAACGAAAGCCTGTTCGTTTATTTTTGTCCGTCCTAATAAACAAAAACCGTTTTCTACTTATAAAGCTTATTTCAATTTAAGTAATATGACAAACGAAAAAGTTTAATGGATGGATGCAGTATGTTATAGTTTAAGCATGAACTTTGGGAAATTATCTTAGTTTTTCAGAATTTTCAATTGGCAAGGTATAAAATTATTTTGCGATTTTGTAGAAGTAATGAGGGAAAATAATAATAAGTCTATATTTGTGTAAACTAATTTTCTACACAATTAATTTATCTAAACTTTTTATACAATTTTTATTATGTAAAATCAATCATGATCTAAATAATTATTCAATGTGCCGAATTGTACGTTTATGTTAAATTATAAATACATACAATAGATGTTTAGATTTTAGTAAATTTAATTGTTGTTAAAGAAATTATAATACATAGTATAAATAAAGACAAATGTGGCAGTACATAAGAAAAGGAATCATTTTCTTCTCTCTTGGACGTCCACATATTTTAATTCACAAAGCTAAATTTCAAAAATTAAGAACTTACACAAGCTTTTATTTCCGGATATCTTACATATTCTTTAAATTTAATTGACATTTATTTTGCTGCTTGAGGCTTTAGCACGATTTTCTTTTACCAACTTTCGCCATTCAAGCCATTTAGCCAGGTTTGGATTTTCAATATTACCACGCTGTTCTAACTGCATATAATAAGCTTCACGTAAAATTTTATATGCTTGTATACTATAGAATGGCTGTTGTGTTACAGGATCAAAATACCGTGCAGGTAACCTAACAAATCAAAACGAGTTTTAAGAATCGCGTTATAATATATAAGGCATAAAAGGGAAAAATACATACTTTGTTATTGGGCACAGGTAACCGGAATTTCTATCAACTCGTTTAGCTTTAAATATTGAATCATATACTTTATCGTTGAGATCATTTTCAAACGTAATAAATGTACGTTCACATTTCGATGCTGGATCATTTAAATCAACCGGGCCAGAACCTCTGGTAAGTTTACGCAGGACAGGCATTGTCATCGAATGATATCGTATAACTGCACCAGTAAAAACACGTTTTATAGGGCGGGATTTTTTCTTCTCTAGTTCCATTTTTTGAAATTTTTCTGCGTTAGAAAATATTAGTAGATATTATTGTTGGGTTAACCAGAAATTATAGAACTGTATTATTTTTCTCAAAAACTGGACCTACATAAATAATTTTGGTTTTCCGCTTATTTCATTGATTTCATGAACTCTGAATGAAAAATAAAATGCACTGAAAAAAAAATGTCCTGTTTTTTGAACATATTTAATATTTTTCTTAAAAGCTCATAAGAAGTGTACAAAAAATAAAAAAATTCATTCTGTAAATCTAGTAGTTTTTGAGTTAGAAAATAATTAAAATTATCATTAAGGACGATATTCTTAAATTTTTTTTCGAGTAAAACAATCAACAAAAAAATTAGTGCTTGGTGACATGCTACACTGGGCTAAAAAAAAATTTGTTTTGTCAATTGGAAATGGATTTAAAAGAGAACAGCTCCAACAAAATTGTTGGCCTTGGTGCAAGTAAACTGTTTTATGCATTATTTTTTTTTTTAATTTCAAAGATTTAAAAAAAAACTTTTCATTATATTTTTACATGGAGAACCAGATTACGGTTAAAATTTCGTCGATCTGTTCACGATCACTTTTTATTTACTTTTTTGCTTTAAAAACATTATTCCTGAAAAAAAATGTAAGAGTTTAAGTAAACAGAGCCCATTTTTGAGTGGAATAACAACCAATATTTTCGATAGTTGTTTTACTGTTTTTGTTCAGGCGATTTTGTTTACATTCATTTCGTGTCCACACTAATACATACCTAATGACTTGATATTTTCTTCCTCTGTAATTTTCGCTTCTTCAAGAAGTTCATCTTGTGTTGGCATGTATTCTTCCAATTTAACGACTTTCTTCTTTCGCTTTTTGGCTTCATGAAGTTCTTTAAGCCTTGTTCTTGTCTCTTGAGTTTTAAAGGCTGTAGAAGCACGTATTGATTTTCGTCCAGAATCATGTATAGTGAATTTCGAGCCAATCTTCCTTTTTGCAATTCTTGGAAGATTTTTTTTTGGAGATGCCCCTGCGGGTTTTGTTTCCTTTTTTACCACAGGCTTAGGTTCCTATATAACAAAAATCATCAATATGTTCATTTAAGAATATGTAAGTTTTTTCAAAGCACCTTGTATGCTTTTGTATTCACTCCTGTGCGTTTGCGTTTCTTTTCCGGCTCCTCAGTATCAGATATGGGTTCATCATTTTCATCTATACTAAAATCGGAGTCCACCACGTCATCTTCTTCATCTTTTTGCCTGCATCAAAATAAAATCATCAAAATTTGGCAATACATCTTCCAAACTTAAATTACTTACACATATTCCTTATCCTCAACTTCTTCGTGGAAGCCTCCGTAGGAAGTTTTATAGAAATCGTCTTCCTCTTCTTCGTCCAGTAATTTCTCAATTTTATTACCAGCATTTGAACGACGAGAGCGCGTTGCTGCCATTTTATACTTACGAAATTATTAAATAAAATTATCAATTCCAAAGAATTAATATAAACTACAATTTTAACTTTAAACGTCAAGCCTTTAGTGTGCGAAAACGTTTATTATATTTGTATTAGAATCAGACTGGACTGGTTTCCTCTGACAGCGGTAATACGTATTAGGCTCAGTTCACACTAGCGTTTTCTCAACGCGCATTAGCGCCATTCATATTTGTCAAAACCAACAAAAATAAATAGTAATTTGCTACGACGCGTTGTATGTAGTCAAGAATTACAAATAAAAATTATAATAACCTTTGTTATATATTTTAACATAAATAAATTTTCGCTAAAAGCCATTTCAATCATTTATTTTTCTTAAATTTTAATTTAAATATTTTAACACCGACGTACAAATCCCTATTCAACCAGAAATGAAATGTCGACTGTCGACTGTCGACTATTTCGCATATACACAACAAAGAACTACGCTGAAGTCATAAGCCGGCGCTCACATTTGGTGTGTGTGAGTAGCGTTATAGACAACATATTAACTGTGCTGCCAAACTAAATCAACAACTCACCTGGTATATTATCGTACAAAAAAAAGTAAAATTGAATAGATTTTGCGAATTTATACAGATTAATCTTTAATTAAAAGATCAACGAAGTTATCAACTTAAGTGCCTTTGTATTATAGATTAAAAAAAATTTATTAAATAATAGATAACCAAAATGAAATGTCACAGGCGAGTATAGCGAAAATTAATTAGCACGGGTATTAAACCCTATGTCCATCCAGCGAAGGAACTATTTGTCATAATAGCAGAAAATAGATTAGATAAATTAATTTCACCATTTAGCATTTTCTATTTCTCAAAAGTTATTGTTAACCATGTCGTCGGCAGGTTGCAAGGTAAGCGGATCAAATGGTTTTTCTTTTCTCATGCGCTCATAAAACACTTTTTTGTCAGGGTGCTGCAAAGCGATTGCTTAAATGTTTTTGCGGTTGTGGAGAATTAACTGAAGAGGAAGTGCAGCGCATCTACCGCTTAAGTGCACAAGCGACATTAATAGATCGCCAAGCGAATAGGCTACTCCACAAATATTTGGAAGTGGAGCGTTCCGGCGATAAGGGTGAACCTGAACAATTCCTGGATGTTTATGAAAAATGTGGAGAATTGATGCAAGAGGAACGTACACTTACACTTGACGAGCTGGATGAGTTGATTGATGCTGGTATGCCCTTTCACCTGGAGAAGGATCTAAAATCGGAAATACAAACGGGCGATAAATCGAATATTGACCGTTGCCTTATGCGCATACAGGGTGAATGTCGAAACGAAATCGAGGCTAGTAAAGACTACAAGGCGTTTAAGCAGGCAATTCTCAATAAACTTAGAAATATAGTGTGATTTTTCTTATCAAATTAATTTTTCCAAAAATGCTTTAAATTAACTACCGTCGGCAACCTCAAATATACTCGCTACTAGCTACTTAAAATAAGTTATAACTTTTAAACATCACTTGCGCTATTGTCATGACAAAATCCAGTTTATCTTCTACATACATACCTTTAGTTTAATATGTATTTTTTGATTTAACTATAGTATTTTTTGTCTTTATAAAAGACATTGTCTAGTTTTAGCATAATTCAATGTAAAATGAAGAAGTTAAGTGCCAAGGCGTACAAGTGGCATTTAAAACGACTAGGAATATCTGAAAAATTTTCTAGTAAATTAATATACATACATATATATATGTAAACTGGTCTATGAAAAGCGGGCTTATGTAGGTGTCAAAAAATCATTTTCCACTTTTTTGCCGATTCGGATAAACGAAACGAGTTGTTTACGTTTAACAGCTGTTTTCTCGAAAACTTGTTTTCATGCGTAAGCCCCCTTTTCATAGACCAAGTCACATACATTATAATTGTTCACTCACTAAAACACAGCACCTGTAAGTCATTTATATTCCTTGTCCACAACAATATGACATATGCATACTTGTTACTTATTTCTGCACTTAGAACCAAAATGACATCTGTGTCCCTTGGAACTTAACCTCTTCAAATGTCTACGTACCTTAATTTTGATTGAAAAATAAAATATTTTGATTGAAAAAAAAAATATTTTTTAATTGTTTCGTTTTTACATCCTTAAACAACTTGAGCTAATTGAGTCAACTTAACTAATCATTTTTTTTAAATAAATCATGAAAAGGCTTGTTGCCAACAGTAAATACTAAAATTATTTTTGCACTTGACAACGCACATTTTCTGTGTATATGTATTAAGTGATTTGAAATGAGACTAGTGACAAAAGCGGACCTCAACTTATTTGGTATTTTAAAATCCAAGTGCCATGATTCGATTCGGTAGCGAGTAGAGTGCTCCGCGGTCCCTTGATAACTTAAAATACCGATGAACAACCAAAAATACATTCTAAAATACAAGCGTGTTTTTATTACCCTAAACAAAACTTTTAGCTGAATGAAAATACTAAATTTGTTTTTAAGCAATCAATTGTTATTTATTCATAATTTTATCCTTAAAAATTCGTGTCCCAAAAAAAAATATTTTGAGACTAAATGGAAGAACGGTAGAAACTAAGCAATTTTCCAGGAACATTTATTTGTAATAGGGCTGCCTCAGAGACGAATTTAGTGTACTACCAAAAAGGTCCTGACCTGCAGCATTTAAGGCGGTGGCAATGAATAGAATAAACTTATTTCCTTTGTAAATGACCTATTAAGTATTTAGCTATATCTCATCATTTGCGTGTTAAACACGTTTTTTGCTCATTATGTTTATCGCATGCATCGAGAGTTCTTGCTAAAGGTAAAATATACACTTCAAAAAGCGTAAGTCCGGCATAGACTGATTGAATCTCTCCATTTACCAAGTCTTGTCTGAAATTAAATTAAAACAATTTCATTACCCTGTAAAATACGTAAGTGAAATGTTTTAAGATTTGCACTTATTAATTCTTACCATTAAGAACTTGAGAAATAAAGTTCTATAAAATTATTGAAATGTTATGTATAAGAATACATACTTTATTTATTTATGTATAATAAATTTGAGAAATTGTAAGTGCATTTGAAGAGGAATAAATATCAGTGACAAATTTTTTGTGTAGTAAATCCATCTGTAACGCATTATTCTTCAATTTTTTTTATATAAATTACAGGAAAAATATGAATTCAAATTATGTAGTACTCTTACATGCTGTAAACTATTTACTCCGTATGTCAACTTGAATTATTGTTTTTTCTTCGCCGCACACAAAGGTCTGCCTACACTTTTCAGCACAAACACAATTAAAGTTTGCAACTAAAAAAGCTCTTAAATGTTAATTCCCACAGCATTGTTTCTACCATAAACTAAATACTGTGAGTGCTTTACTTAACCCTATGATTTTTTCCATGAATAATACATTTCCATGGGCTTGTTAATCTGCGAAAAAAATCATATTAATTGTGTACTTTTATTTATAAACAAAAAAAATTTACTTTAAAATTTACCTTCCAGAATTTATCATTAACTTGATGCAATGTTTGATTACCATTTAAAACTACCAATTGCTGTGGTTGCGGTGCAATGTAAATACAAAAATTCATCATTCTGTAAGCTTCGGGTAGTTCTGGTCCCATATCAAGCGTCAACCGCATTGCCAGATATTTGCTCAAATGATCGACTAGATACAAAGCAAATAAAATTTGAGAGAAGATAAAATAAATATAATACAAAATTTCGGAAGCAGTTGTCCAGAAGAAACTATCCTTTCTTAAATTCCAATATTACAAGCTTCCGAAAATTAAAAAAAAAAACATTTAATGGTTGGCTTTTGGCATACTCGTATACATAATAGAATCAGATTAGCTCTTGTTTTGAAGACGGTTCGATATGCATAAGTTTATTTGTAATTTTTTTGAGAAAAATTACTCGGAGGATATCAATATATTACATATTCAAATTAAAATTTGCAACCGAGGAATTGGAAATTGTGTTTGCACAAGAAACGCCCCTGCGCGAAAGACGAGAGATTAGATTCTGAATTAACTAACAATAAGTATATGACCGATTTCAATAAAAGTTGATACGACGATGGAGGATGATGACTGTTTCCCAAGTTCTTATTTGTCCACGTCATACTAGAGAAATGGCACGAGAAATTTAAATATTTGTGTAAAGATTAAGTTTAAAATATGAATTCATTTGACCAAAAGCGTATAGGTATAAGTAGGTGTGACGCGTCTAATATAAGATAATTTTTTTATTAAAATTGCAACCTTAATTATGGGATCTAACGAAAAACCAGAGGTCGGTCTCGGTATTTAATTTATAAATTATATCTTCGTTTATACTGCAAATTCGCGTATCATTTTAAGCACTTTCTCATTAATCTCAATAATGCCATCTTCGTTGTTTTGCAAATGGTCTATACGCGGTTTGTTAGCTCATTTACCTGTAGCGTTTGCTGTTGTTTTTATGTATCGTACACAATTCTCTTTCAACATTTTTATCAACTGATTATCTCCCGCCATTTCAGTAGGATGTGGTTTGAAAACCAGTTCAATTTCATCGTTGATACCAAGTTCACCAGTGCCCTCACCTTCAGTGTCGATATTCGAATCGCCTTCAGTACGACAGTCCATTTGTGAATCAGATTCCGATTCTTCGGAACGTTCAGATGTTAGCACAGACATAGCTCGTTTTGGCTTGGTACTACTACTATTCGAGGGCACAGGGGAAGGTGTACTACGCACTGATGGTGGATTGGAGGCATGACGAGAATCAGAAGCTGCATCGTCTGGCTGGATACGACTAGAAGTACTAGCACCAGAAGGTGCAGCAGCAGTCAATGTACTGGAATGTGAATTTCCAATTGTGGTAACGCTTGTTGGCACCGTTGTCGTTATTGCAGCTGCTGTGGTTGTTATTGTTGTCGGTGGCGGTGCTGTTGATGTAGCAGATGCAGTTGAATCGCGATTATCACTTTCATTGCCATTTGTATTTTCATTTCCAATATTAGCACCACCACCAGCACCATTACCACGAATGCTGCCACCGCCACCGCTGCCTCCGCCACCACCACTACCACTGCCACTACCTTTAGTGCGAAAACGTTGCGGTCGATTTTGTGACTGTAATTTAATACCTTCGTTGATGGAGTTCACCAAGGCTTGTTGCGATTGCGTTTGATTAAATTTGGCCATGACCTATATGCAAAATTTCTTTTAATTTTGCACAATCGAAAGTATGAAAACACAACTGACCTTTTCCTGTATCGCTTCATACTCCTCCCGGCTGGGATAAATCTTCGATATCAATAAGTCGAAATTGGGATCGGGTCGCAACGAACGTTTGGATACCAATTTCTTCCGGCAAGTGGGGCACTCTTTATTGCCGGAACGTAACGCTGTGATTATGCAGTCGGAACAAAATCTATGTAGACACTCCTTCGTGGTCATGGTTTTCTTCAGCATATCCAGACATATCGGACACATCAACTCGCTATGCAGACTGCGGGGAGACACTGCGATTTCCGTGTTATCAGTAATTATTTCCTGTGGCTTGCGCTGCAGCTCGTACAGGGACAAATCCCAGGTTTTATTTTGTGCTGGCTCAAGAGTCATGCTTTATGATAAATAGAAGTACAATTATTTTGAAATTTTGTGGCTTAGATAAATTTTCAATTGCGAAAAATAATTAAAGAAAAATATAGAAAAAACTAACATGAAGTTGGCTATATTTGAAGAAAAATATGCTTCTCGTTAGTTTTCTCGTTACTAGTTATTGTAGACGAAACTAGAAATATGCAAAAACTTATGTGTCGAACAGAAATTGGTCGGTGTTGAGAAAGCGGCAACTATTACTCGCTGTCAAAAATTTATAACACACTTGATCGTATGAAATTAAACAGAATTGCGACGTACACTGGTAACCTGATGATGGGTACCCGTCTATTTAGATTTAATTCTAATTTTTTTGACAGCGAGTAATCGTTGCCGCTTTCCCGACCCCGTCCCAATACTGTACAACGCATTTGAAATTAAAGCAAAAAAACTAAATATGTACCTATGTGTATAATATGTTAAAATAAATATTAGGCTATTAGATTTTCTGGTTGCCTGGTAACAATGAAAATTAGTTTTTATTATACACACACAATTTCCTTGATTCTTTAGGCTCGTTGTTTCTACATATGACACAATTCTACTCGTTCGAAACTGGGAATCTCGTCCTTTAGTATACAATTCTTTGGTTTGAATGAATGAAGATGAGAGCGAAATTTGTAACTCATCTTTTGTTTTTTTACTTTTGTTTCAATTTGACAATTCACAAAGCTTATTCTATTTATGTTTTTCCAATTAAAAGTGTAAATATAATAAAAAATTAGCGGGAATAACAGCGACACCCATCTATATCAGTTATTGTGGAAAAATTTTGGTTAGTAACCTATACAAGTATGTGAAAATGTAAAATGACAAAAAACACAAAAGATGTAAACAAACATGGACGGACAACTTCAAAAAATCCACATAATGGAACAAATGCCGACGTTTTCCATTACGTTACGTATTTTAATTGAAATTTCCTGGGATAAAATTGCAAAAAAATGCTACAAAATTTCAGTTCAGTTGGAATGAACACTGCACTTTAAATTCTTTTTTTTTATTTCTAGGACTGATAAACGGAAAGACTTTTGCTGTGGACGCAAAAGAAGAGAAAGCTTCTTGACATGCTAAAAAAAGTATAGGTTATTCAAACATTTTTTGGAATAAATAACGGTTTTTTGAAAAAAATTTTGTCAAAATTTCAGAAAAATCGTAATATCTCAAAAATTATAGGTTCAATTTCAAAAGTTTCTGCATCGATATTGTGGGACATTAAATGATCTTCCTTGTGATACCTTGTGATATTTCTGATATCCACGCAGGGGTTCCCAACTTATAATCGTATTTACAAAAGCTATATCCAGAACATTCGATGGCTATATCTCCGAAACTAGATTCGAGCCACACTTTTTTTTATTTTTTATTTACTTTTAACCCCCTCTAAAATAAAAATTGAAGAATATCAGCTAAAGTAAACCTGTTCCAAGGGAAAGAGACAACACTTTTGTGCAGTAACCCATGTTAGTTAAATCATGAGTATTTATTTCTTTATATATTTCAGGGCAAAATGAATCAAATAGATTTAATTACAATTTTTAATGGGTTTGCCGAAATTTTAAATGCAATTTCCGTGGTATGCGACGCGTATACAAGATATACTGAAAACGACAAAAGATTATGTATCAGGCCAGTAAATTTGTCAAAAAATGAAGGATTTCTCAAGCCTGCAGTGGAGCAACTGATTGATTTGGACGAGGAAGATTTCGTGGTGGCAACACAAACTTCTGTCGCTAATTTTGATTACTTGCTAATCCTATTGAAAGAAAAGCTGGTGCGTTATAGCATCAGAGAACCAATTCAACCAAAAAAGCGCTTATCTTTAACTTTATTGTGAGTCGTCTTTAATTGATTTTAGAAAAACATATTAATAATCATATA
The DNA here is from genome assembly GCA_963662105.1 of Meiosimyza platycephala. NCBI lineage: Eukaryota > Metazoa > Arthropoda > Insecta > Diptera > Lauxaniidae > Meiosimyza > Meiosimyza platycephala. The sequence continues at coordinate 92,822,495 of OY759209.1, read as the reverse complement.
CTTACTTCTATTAAGGTATTTAGCTGAGGGGTGGAGCATCAAAGCATTGGCGCTGAATCAAAAAATTGGTGCTTCAACAGTGCGTAAAATCATTTATGAAACTTGTGAAGCGATATGGGAGGAGCTGAGTGGTACATATTTATCGCCGCCCAACGTGGCAAAATGGGAAAAAATTGCGAATGATTTTTATATAAGAACTGGAATGCCCAATTGTATTGGTGCTATTGACAGCAAGCACGTCAAAATTATTTGTCCAAATAAAAGTAATTCACTGCACTACAAATATAAGAGCACGTTTAGCATTGATCTTTTAGCAGCTTGTGACAGCAAAAACATGTTTACTTTCGTTGATGTCGGAGTATATAGCAGCCAAACCGATGGTGGAGTTTTTGCAAATAGTATTTTTGGTCAAAAAATTTCGAAAAACAACCTAGATATACCAGCTGACTCCAATTTGCCGAATAGTACTGTGAAGTTTCCTTACTATTTTGTTGCAGATAGTGCATTTCCACTAAAAAAGAATATAATGCGACCATATCCTGGACGCAACTTATTATGCGACAAGAAGCATTACAACGAAACTATCAAAAGCGCGGATGCACATTAAGCACTCCTTCGGCATTCTGACGAGCAGATGGCGCATTTTGAATGGCCCCATACACGCTGCGCCGAAAAATGTCGAAAAAATTATATTGGCGACCATAGTTTTACATAACTTTCTGATGTTTAAAAAAGATTCTGTTTACACAAAAGATATTGATGATGTGTTAGCAGACAACAGTATCGAATATATTCATGGTAGCAATCGCTCCAGTTCGGAGGCATTTGAATTGCGAAATATTTTAAAATATTATTTGAAATCAAATATGTAAATAAGTATAGTTAAGTATCTAAATTTATAAAAAATATGAACAAAAGCAGAATTTATTTATTTATTTTTAGAAATCTTAACTTAATAAAAGCGAATAAAAACAAGTTAATAGACTAATTTGTAAATAATATTTTTATAAAAATTAAATAATAGTAATGTAGTAACATTTTTGAATGTTTTCCTTTTGTAAATATTTGAACCAATCAGAAACTTTTGGATTTTTATTTTATAGCTATTATATTGTCTATCATTTAATACCTGTACTATCGAAACCGATCTAGGAATTGCCAACTTATTCTTTAATTTTTTCGCCAGCTTCATTTCAATTTATTTTTGTTTTAATTTAAAAAGTAATAAGTCGATGTATAAGCTTTATGAATTGTTAAGCTGCCTATCACCTGATACCGATATTGTTCAATTCGATATAGGAATTCCGAAAATGTTGCAATTTTAATGCTAAGTTTCTGCATTATTTTAATTAATATTTTTTTTTGTCAGCGGTTTTTTTTGCCACTTTACAATTGCTACTTAAAGAAATGTTGGAGGGGAGTGATCAGTTATTTGTTGAAATTTCGTTCACGAAGACTTGACTAAAAAATATATGGGAAAAGGAATTCCCTCTAAGTGGATCTATTTGGCCTTAATAAGCCTTTGCAGCTCTGTAGTCTTTGTAATCTCCGTAAATGAAACTAATTGATACTTTTCGACATGGTATTGGGACTTGACATAAGCAATTTCAAATTCTAAGGAAGTGTTAATTTGGAAACGGATACTTAATTTGCAAACTCTCAGGATGTCCATCGTAGCTGTATTAAGAACATTCTCAATGAATATGCAGATTTAATGAAATAATCTGAATATTTTGTCTTTTCACTTTCGAGTTCTTAATTCAACAGTTTAAAAAACCATTTAATGTGAAGTACCCGTAATTTCATAATTCAAATAATACGTTAATCCGAATTGTCGCCTTCTAAAAATCATTAAATTTTTGAAGTAACAAAGATGTACATATGTATGTCATAGGATACATCAAATAATCAACGCTTCATTTACGGAATCCTGAGCGCAGTAAAATAAGCCAGGCAATTAATTTAATTTCTGTTCATTAAAATATAAGAAAACAAATAAACAACTTGTTCATTTGATGCGTATGTACATCAATGCGAAATCTCTTCAATTAAGCATCTGTTAGATGTGAAAAATTTGCTTGATTGAGATGCATTTCCGTTTTGCATGCTAAGATAAAAACGCTGGTACTCTTCAAATAGAAATAGTAATACTTATCTCCGCAAATATGAAATTGATTGCGTTTGCGATCCACATATTGTTTTACCTTACTTAATCAAGTCATTTCATATGCGATGTCTTCTTGTTTTGTACGATTATTGTTGCTTTTATCGACTTTAGTTATTTCCTTTTAAACTTGTTATGCTACTATTTTTGGATTAATTGCTTTTGAATTTATGATTTCTTTACGAAAAACGTTTTAGAAATCACACAGTCAACACCTCAATTAGACACGATCCAATCCAAACCAATCAATCAATCATTCGGTCAAAGAGATAATCAACGGATAATCGCATGCCACACGCAGTCATCACCAAACTTGTGTACGAAATACAACCAGATCATCACAACAATGTGAATATGCTTCCACATTAGATTCCGTTAACCAAATGCTGTAGTATTCTCATAATGATACTAAATTGGCAGTAGATTATGGTAGTAACAAAAATCGCGTATTATTTTGTAGTAGAGATACATATATGTAGGCTAAAAACTATAAAAGAATTTTTATACAAATAAATTTTATTGTGTCCATTTATTTCTTCTATAATAATTGATGACATATATGAGCGATTTTATTATGGCTTAAGCAAACAATCGACCTGAAGAAATGTTACTTTCATATACCATGCCATTATTTATGTACGCAAATGGTATGCTGTTTTAGAGACAATGAATATTAGAGTTGCTAGTGATAATAATACAGTATAACTATAAAAATAAGTAAATTTATAGAGGTAAGTACATAAATATTGTTTAGGACAAATGTTCATTTCTATCGAGTTTGAATCCATAATATCTGAGAAAAAATTTTTTTGCGGTGTTTCATGCAATAGGCCGTAGCCCTAGGGATAAATCTGATAAATGACACAATCTTCTCAATTTAGTGGTCAATTCTTATGTCAGATTCGGATTCAGCGCAAAAAATTACTTCGAGAAACGACCCTCCGCAGCCTATCACCTATCTATTCACATACCTTTTTAATAAAATATAGTTTTTCCATAACTAACAGGCTTCGGCGCCATCTTATAAAATTGACGTGCAAAGCTGAATTTTCGTGTCAATTTTATTCATATCATAAATTTACTTTTTAAGCAACAGCACTTTAAAAAAACAAAAAGAAAAAATAATTTGAGTCACCCTAATATGTATATCCTAGTACAAATTAACCAAAAACTGGTCTGATGAGGTTTTGTATATACATATATACAATATATATATTATATATACATATGTAAGTGTTTGAATATGTATGTTAGAGCAGTTAAACAAAAAAATGTTTTTCCTTTTTTTACGATGTGTCAGCTTATTACAATAGCTTTATATAGTATGTCTAGAGAAAGCCGCTCAAAAGGATTTTCATTAATATTGAAAACTGGATCAGCGTCCCCCTTTTGAAGTGATCTACTTTTTTTTGAAAAAGATTGATATTAAAATTGGTTGTCTTTTACTCAAAAAATGTATATGATTTGACGAGGCTAATCTTTCCGGCAAGAATCATATCAACGAAAGAGGTAATTCGAAAGGCTCTAAAATAGGTGGACTCCGTCAGCGACCTCCTCATTAGTAACGACATTTGAACTTTCGCTAACCGTACTGAATTCGGAATCGGATTGTACTTTTTGCAATGAATTAAATATGTATCTAATTCTTTGATTTAAAGTAAAGTGTGAAGTTAAATATATACTGAAGAAAATCTTATGATGCAAAAACATTGTGAAATTTTAACCTCTCTTCATAATTGATCTTGAATATTTCCTAAACGAGGCAATTTAATAAAAATCTAATCGTAAGTATATGTACCAGTGATGGCATTTTCGGTACATTTGTACTTTTTTCGGTACATTTGTACTTTTTTGGTACATTTGCGTCCTGAAAAATCGTCGTCAGTACATTCGTTCAGTACATTATCACAAAACCCAAATGCCATCCCTGATATGTACATAGATTAAAAAAAAAAAAACATCCCAAAAGCGTATTATTTGTCTTATAATCTTACAGTTAGTCAAATTTACGGAATTTAGTCAGATTTGATGGGATTTTTTTATTTGTGCAGATTTTTCGAGTACAGAAGCGCGATCGTATATAATGCATCGTAGCTTAAAATAGGGCTTAATAATCTTTAGACCGAAATATTATAATTTTATACGTTTATTTCTATGGTACATTCACTAAATGACACAAATGCGTCCGCCGGTGATTCAGCATGTTTCCACTACTTTTAAATTGTTTCAAGTATGTTTCGCAAGATGCTTTTGTATTACTCATTTTTATTTTTTAAAAAAAACCCAAAAGGTGCTTCACTCATTTTTGTTCCAAATTAAATTAAATTTTATTAGGGTCTTAAATTATTTTGAATTTGGAATTCGCAGAATAGTAAGCAAATGCAACAGAAAATGTTGAAAATTAAATCGCGAAGATCTAAAGATTAGCGGAGTTTTTGACGAAATACGAAATGCTTAAACAAATAAAAAATAAAATAAAAAATATGGTCAATGAAACGATCGGAGTTGTGTTTATTGCAATTACTTGCACACTGTTCAATTTGAGAAAAAATAAAGTTACAAATGAAATATTTTTATTTTTTTTATTATACTCGTAGTCCGATACTGGAGGTTATGTACACGAAACCTAAATACATCGTTTTAAAAGTATCGAACCCGAAATACCGGTACGGAACACGAAAAGTTTCGACTACTTATATCGATATTTGTCTTTACCCTCTTTTTACTCTAGCTATACAGTACTGCTTCAACACTTATTAAGCCGACTTAACTGTTTCAGGATTCAATGTTCAGTTTGACCTATACTGTAAGTTAGTGCAATTTCAATTTCTGTGCACTAAACTTAAAATGTAGTGACGCATATGTCAAACCCTTAGTCCAACCTATGTACCTAAAGGCATAATATTTTCATATTATTATCCTTAATTTCATTCTACGGCTTTGATTCAATGGCCATTTGAAAACGAAAAATAAAAAAATAATTTTTTTGTTGAACTTATACGAGTTGGTACTAAAGTTCTTGAATTTCAAATTAAAAGATGCTTTGTTGAATTGCCATATAAACTTGAGCCCACGTCTTCCATTTAGTTATAAGCGCTTGGTGAAGTAATGATGTCTAAGTTAGTTGAATGGAAAATAATGAAAAAAAATGGCCATGAATTTCACATTTTTACAATTACATGGTAGTGAATGGTTTGTAAATAGCATGCATAGATTTTCTTGCAAATTTACTTACTATGTCCAATATTTTTTGTAGAAATTGTGTGTATCTTAAGGTTTTTACGATGCATTTTAATTTAACAAATCATTGACTCAAGCATTCTTATAAGCATTCGCATACAAAACTTATTGTTCTGCAGACAGATATCTCTATGTATGCTAGTACTTGCAAATGTCTATTTGATATGGCCCGTAGCACTTGACCATGATTGACTTTGCTTTGAACCGATACGATGCAATGCGATGCGAGTTGCTGTTGGTAGAGTAAATTTAAAGTTGTAATAAATGGAAGTGTCCTCATTAAACTTGGCTTTGATTGTGGTGTTCTTCGAAGCTCAATTTCTTCTGTTTTTTTTTTTTTTTGGCAAACCATACCTAGATGATTTGTACGTTATATCGTTTTGTAATGTTATTTTTTTATACGAAATTTTTTTATATGAACCAGTGTCATTTTATCAAATGGTTTACAATTTGTTAAGTGTTTTTGCAGTAATAACGGGCTATCCGTTTTGTGGTTCGTAAAGCATAGCGCTGTCGGTTATGTCGTCCAAGGCGGCATTTCTTTTATTTAATTTTAGCTATTTAATAAAATGGATTGCCTAGCTACTGAACAAGGCGTTCAAATTTTCTACAAAAATGGCGAATATTCAGTCTCGCGCTTTAAGAGGTGATAATATTCGTTTGAACACTTTCTAACATAGCTCGAAAATTACAAGAAAGTGAATCAATATATTGCTATTCTTGTTACTTACATATACCAAGTTGTGATATTTGGTATATGGACGCATTTGTATGCAGTAAGGACTGCGTAAAATCTAGGCGGGTTTGTACAACGGACAGTGCGCGGACAAAACCACTGGTACATCTAGTATATATCATATAAATTTAAGCGAGATGAACCGTGGAATATCGGCAATAACGTGACTAGAAATTGACGAAATTGGCCTGCAATTATGTGGTTTCAATAAGTCGGCACCAGCTCCCTGGACACATAGTTTCGAAATTTGTTGATGTTAATTGAACTCCAAGATCGTGCAATTTGACACTGTTTAACCTTTTCTTGTAGTGCTACGCAAAAGATCGTATTTACGCAAGCAATTCTCTGAGTCTGGAGCAAGTGTCAACCAACATACAGAGCTTCAGGGGCGCAAAAATCTTGCGTTTGCATGGGACTTAACGCTTTTGAACATTAAAGCAGTGTCAAAATTCATCATTAGACATATAGGTGATCTTGTGGTGAACATTTTAATGAAGTCGTATGTACATATATGTAGGTATTATGCATAATGGCAAGGTCAAAACAATCTATAAAAGAAATTAATCTAATTTTAAATGCGTATTTTTTTCAATCTCACTTTCTAAGGAGCAAATTGGATTACCCATATTTTATAGCAAATCCGTCTCATTCTGCAAATCTAAATTTGCAAATATATATGTTCTTTGTTCGACCATTGATTGGTTTTCTTAGTGTGTTTGAATTTTTCTCTGTAACTAACTGCACCCTATTCTTTTTTGCAGTTGTTGTTTTTGAGTGACTATGTAATCAATCATTCACACCGGGCTGTAACGTGCGTGTGTGAAAGCTTTGAATTTTGTGTCTCGTTCGTCATTTGTTTTAGATTGTTTTACGCTACACACAGTGTATATTCATTTTTTTTCTTCTATTTATAACTAAATTAAAGGGGCGTGTTAGATATAAAAAGTACACCTATTTTAGAGCAGCGTCATCTCATGATTTTTGTTTAAATAACTCCGCCTAAACATTTTTAATTGTCCCACACTAAAACAGTGGATTTGTTTTTTTAGAAAATACAGTGCAGTCGCGGTCACGTGACCACCGTCTAACGTGAACAACGCGGTAACGTGAACGAAATAAATTTTGCATTGACTACCTTTTAGCAAGACATAACTCTACCAAGCAATACACAAAAGATTGTATTTTTATTTTTTTTTTTAGTTTATGAAGAAGTTTTTTGTTTCTTTTAAAGTTTTTGTTGTTACAAATGATATGAAGAATAAAAATTTTATTCAAAATACGTTACAGCGACTGCGCTGTATAAATTTTGGTTTCAATTTTTATGTTCGCTAACGTGAACAATTTCGGTACTGTGAACAACCTTGGTTTTAATTAGTTCACGTTACCGCGACTGCACTGTAAGTCAGTAAGTAGAAACGATTCTACATTCTGAGAAATAGTTTGAAGAATATCGTGGTCAATATTGATGAAAAAAATTAAAAATAATTGGCTGCGATATCGGAAATTAAAATCAAAACCTTACGAAATTGGCGTTAGGAAAAAATTATTTATATATTAAAATTTGACCATTGTTTGGTTGACTCTTGCATTTGTTTTCTTTTTTGACCCCAGTATTTTTTACTTTTCAGAAAAATAGAAATAATAAAAAGTTATTATCAAGCGAGTTACGATCACGGTTTACCGGGGACGGGATATGCTATGTTAGCGGCGAAATCAGTAAGATATGACAAGCGATCAGCAAAAATAAATTACATGCTCGTACATTAACGGAGAGAAATTTATTGAAGAATAAAGGTCTTAACTGATTCAAATACGAAAAATTATTTTACTTTATCCCCTCATTTTAAAAACATTTATATGAGGATACTTATATATGTATATGTATGTATATGTTACTACCAAGGAAAGAAATCGATTGTCGCTGCAAACAATAAATTAAATTTTGTAAATGACAATAGACCACGTTTATTTATTGGAAGTTTGTTTAATGTTTTGTAAACGCTTGAAGCACAAATGCTCGTACTTTATTAAAAACAAAGTTCATGTTAAAGAAAAAAAGCAAAGTTTCAATGCGGTCAACTGGGATATTTCGTAACTCAGAACGACAGAAACAAAATACAGTAATAACTCATTAAACCTTAACTAAGCAAAGTTCAAATGCTATATTTGAATTAGCTAATAAAATTGATAAGTTTTATAAATTTTATGTTTTAAAAGACACTAAGGCGTTTTATTAAAAGAAAGAAAAGTCTTATATGTCATATCACTGCTACTCCTTATGTATAATCAATCTTTCTGCCATCCTTGATTAACTAACTATTCAAGTAAACTCTGTTATATGAAAAAAAAAATGCATTAAGTGCAAAAAAGTAAAAAAAAACTTAGCTACACTTTTAGCCAAAAATGGTGTTGGCTTTGGTCAAATCTTTTTTATGTGTGGCTTTGACAATGGCCTATAAACTACAGCTGTTGTTTACAGTGACTTTAACAAATTGGTGTAACATTCCGTTGTTGGCAATAGGTACATTGAAAAAATTTGATATCTAAAAAGTTCTATCAGGATTCAGAATTTTCAATAAGCTTCGTCTTATCTCGGTACTGGGGCACTGTGATGTTAAGGGTTATGAAAAAACATGAGCCATGCTTTTAGAAAAAATTTAGCTTGGGCCAAACTACTTCCGGATCACAAAGTGCTTTGTGAAAGAGCCGAACGATTAATAGCATGGTTTCACTTTCAATCTGTGCATGATGATCATTTTGATTACAAGGCACATAGCATGTGACCAGCACTTGACCAACGTGGGTATAATTGCTGACCTAACAAATACAAGTCCAGCCATCAAGAGAACGACTGTACAGAGCAAATGCCCTTCATTACTGTCAAGGATTGGTCTGAGTCAGAGATGGCATTTTCGGTATATATATACTTTTTTCAGAACATTTGCGTTGTGAAAAATATGTGTCAGTACATTCGGCAAATTTTTAGTGCATTCGGTACAATGAGCAAATTTCCACTAAATTTAGAGAATTTTCAGCACCTTTTCATTTTTTAGTAAAATTTTCTGAAATATGCGTAAGAAAAATCAAATAAACTTAACATAAAAGTACAGTCGCCCTCTGAAACATTCAAAGTCTCGATTTTTCCTTTTCCACAAATGCCACTGGACTAAGTTAGCCTTTTTTTACGAGTCCTTTCGATAACTCAGGGAATAATGAAATGGCTTGGTTTCAAATCACTAATGGTACAACTTAATCACAAATGGTCTGATAAAACATTGTGTTATATACATGAATATTTTTATTTGTAACTGAAACAATCATAGGCCACCTATTACCGGGTTAACTTAATCCATCTGTTGTCTTGCCATGTTTTTTGTTGAACAAAAAGCATTGGCCGATTTGTAAGTTTACAATTAAATAATGTTCACTTCTACTAAACTACTACTATGATCTACTAAACTTCATTAAAAAAATGCGATTCTTTGTTTGCCCTTAGAGATATGTATCTGTTTTTCCCAATTTCATTAAAATATGAAAAATTGGAGATTGTCGACTTTCTTTGAGTAAAAATCAATTTATAACGATTACGCCGGGAATTTATTTTAAAAATTATTGCTTAATGGCTTTTGTTTTTTTCTGGATTTTAGGATGAAAACAAACGCATTTCAGATTTCGGGCTGGTACTATTTCCCTCAATAATCCACCAAAACTACAAGCAAAGATTCGAATAAAAATTTTTGCAATATATCTCGAACTTAAGGGAGGGTTCACTTGGATTTTTTTGAAAAAATTGATTTTTTTTTTACATAAAATGAAAGTTACATATGTGTAGAATATATGTGCTAAGGGATATTTTAATACGACGCGTATTTCTTGAGCTAGAGCGTGTCAAACGTACCCATGTCACGCGCGCTGTGGCACGCTCAACGCGCCGATTAACCGTTTTTCTCGGAACCATGTTTTCAAACCTTATGTAAAGCACAGGGCTTGTTCTATTGATCCGATTTCCTTCATTCAAATAGTGTTTGAAAGTATATACTTTTTTGTATGGCTTATACCTAAAATTGCCATCAAAAATCGTTTATTTATAATTTTTAAAAGAGTTCAAATTAAAAAAAAAGTGAAAAAATTTCAATTTTTTTTTTTAAACACCCATGAAATTGTTTATTTTTACCAAAATTAATTGACGTTAGGTATAAGCCATAGGAAGTTTCATCAATTTTAATAAATTATATACATTTCAAATTTCAGTTCACTACCAGAGGCCTGACACTTGACAAAGCGGAAAAATAGAGGTCGACGGGATCCGCCATCTTCAAGCCGCCATTTTGAATTTCCTAAATATTGAATAATTTTTTTAATCGTTAATAAACAACGAATCAAAGCTCAAAAGCATAAGTTCGTATGTCTTTTCATTTTCCCGCAATCCATTCTCAAATTTTGCTTGATTTTCGGCCAAATCCAAGTGAACCCTCCCTTAAGGTTTGCCTCAGTTAAAAGAATGGAAAAATCAATCAATTTCAAAGCACTTAAAATAAAGCAAAATAATTGATTTATAATAATATTATTTCTTTGTGTTGCTTTTTGAACAGAAAATAATTTATAAATGCTCTTTTACTGAGCTGTTTATACTGTTTAGCTAATTGAATGTTAACATACTGGTTGAGTAAAGATAACGAAAATTGTTTTACTCAATTTATAGTCAGGTTTATCACAAATAATTTTTTTTCTGTGTATCATTCTATCCTTCATTTTGGTGGGTATTTGATATATTAATTCCAATGTGAATGTACGAATAATGAAAACAAGTGCATAAACACGTTCACAGGACTGGACTTTGCTGGACCAGTATTGAAACCTTACGGTGTTCCAGTGTTGTTATTGTTATTGTGAAGTGACTCTTTGCCATACCTTCAAGCACCGATCAACATTTAGCACAGTACTTGAACTCTTCAGCATGTATGGATAGTCATTCATTGTTGTTGGTGTTGTCGCTTGTGGCCGCTATTGTTGGTCTATTGTTGTTGTTGTTGATGCTAAATAAATTCTATCATCCACCGTTGTTTTTGTATTGTGGCATAAAGTAAAGTTCATATTGAAGAACAATAATTTCATTGTTGTTGCTGCTGTTGCTGTTATTGCTTTTAAGTTGCAACAAGGGAAATTTCGATGTACCGGGATAGCATACATAATGCTCGGACATTAGTTAGAGGGGAATTTCTTATAGGAAGTATTTTAAGCATTTGAAAACTATGCTGAAAAATTTACTCGAAAATTCTTTGAGTTTCGAATTTAAATTCAGACCTAAACTTCAATCACAGTATCAGTTTTAATGTTTTGAATTAAATATCTTTACATTTTTGTTATGTGTTTGGAGTGTATGGACTAAAATCTATACTAAATTGAATTTGTGGAAAAGTATTTGTAACAACAACGACACTGTTACATTTCAGACATTCATTAACATTTTCAAAGCTTTTCGCCTTAGTTTTAACTTATTCAACATTTTTCAACATTTTCAACATTAATCGGACCTTATTAACATTTTTTTGACTTAACCAATATATTAAACTTTTCATGATTTTTCGACTTCTTCAACAATGTCTAAGCTTCTTATCCTTATATAAAACTTTTCGACTCTTTTTTCATTCATATTTCGTTATTTTCAAAAATTTTCAAGATTCCTTCGAATTTTTTCAATATCTTTCAACTTCTTGATTTTTTGACATTTCCAACTTTGTTCAACTTAGCAATGTTTTTTAGATTTCCAACATTTATTCGACTAATCTATCGGCTTTTGTAAAATATTTCAACATTTTTGACTTTCCACAAAAATTTTTTTGTGACTTTCTCAACATTCATTCCACTTTTTGAATACGTTTCGACTCTTCAATACACATCAAATTTTTTAACACTTATCGACTTTTCAAAATTTATTCGACTTTTTCAATAATTTTCGATTTATAGAATATTTTTTTCACTATTCTAAACTAATCCAATCATAATTAAACCAATCAACTATCATAATTAAACATTATTAAGTACACACATCATACCGCGAGTGCTTGTTCACTTGCTTTTTATATGGCCTTGGAGGTGTTAATAAAAACTACTACTACTACCAGTTATGATAAAATTTCTAAAAACTTTGAATTTTGTTGAAATTCTTTTGAAATCCGTGGCTTGTACTCCCTACTTGCAATACTTGAATCTGCCAAAAACATTGATGTAAGCATATGCCATGGTAAGAGATTTTCAGTATAACACTCATTTTATACAATACAATAGATATCCATTGTGAGTTTCATCGTCGTCTTCGTCATTTATTGTAGAGACATCGCCCTTTAAAATACGTTTGTATATTTCGAAAATATGCTTTTTGATGCATTTTTCTGTTTAGTGCTTGTTCATAAATAAATCATCTAATTGATGTATCCCTCTGGCACTGCGTTGTGGTTGTTTTATAAAAAAAAAAACACTGAAAAAATATATTTTGCGCATATCACTTGGCTGATGAGCTGTTGCACATGACGCACTTATGTGTTTAAACAGGAGCGCTTTTTTTAAGAAAGATAGCGCTTATTATATGCATAAGATTTGTTTAACTGGGCTCTAATGAATTGGAAAATCCAGCACGAGAACAATTAATAATTTTGGAAAATCTAAGGAAAAATCTAAAGTTGAAACTCATGAAACTATACGATCTTCAAAAACAAATAACCGTTTGTTCGTTTGGATCAAACCGTCAATGTAACATGTGATGTTACTTCGCATTCTACTTCCTTCGAGTTTAGTCTGCGTCACGTTCTGCTTTGATTTTTGGCGCAACACTTCAATTCACTCTCACATCAACCTAGCACATAAGTGATAAAAAAAAGACAAGAGCATGTCAGTGATGATACTTAATAATTACATTCGGTACGTAAATATAATAGAATAATTTTCAGTACATTCAAAGTATTTTCAGCGTATTTTGAGTAAGTACATTTTCAATATTCTCAGTGCATTTTTTTTGCAACAAAATAACGCGTAAAGTTCAATAATATCAAAATTTAATTTTCATATCTATTTCTTGATGCAGACTATAGACAACGGCGTCGTTGAAACATCTTAGCACTTTTGTGGGCCTGGGGCGGCAATAGTTTATGGGGCCCTCATCAATAAATTTTTTTTAAAGTACAATATTAATTCTTTAATATTTTTTTTAATATGATATTTTTGCTAATTACACTAATCCGCTAAATACTACCAACCATTTCACAGATAATATTAAATAACCTAAAAGTGGGCCCTCTTTGCTATGCCACGACTGTAGAGCTCCGTTTAATCACAAATAAGTGAAATTATCACAGGAAATAAGTAAGTGCGGCATAAATACGAGCTTTATTTTTACCATAAAGAGAATTTAGAGTACAATTTCAGATTTCTGCCCTAGAGGAAAGTACGATTTCCAAGTTTTTTGCCACCTAACGTGTGATATAAAAAATTATTTTTTCAACTTACTAAGTAGAAATGATTTTTGAAAAAAAATATATATGATTACTTTGTAATACATCAACTAAGCAGCCCGATTTTTTTCCCAAAATATTGTTTGAAGTATTGAAAAAATAGTTAAAAACTAACAAAATTACTCTTTTGTTTTTTAAAATTTTTTGAGGTACTACTATATACCAACTTTAATTTTACAACAAAAAAAAAAAATAATAAAAAAAAGCAGAGAGATCTTTTTTATAGTTTTGAATGTGCTGAATTAAAATCTCTCCACACGTCAGCATTTTGAAATATACCATTTTCAAGTACATACTTAGCTTAAAAAATCCATGTCGTTACAAAATCACTCTATCATGTAAGAACAAATTAATTGCCAAATATGTAGTTTTTGTAATGTTTTCCGTCTGGAAAACTTAGGATAGAATATCTCAAAATATTGACGTGCTAGAGAAATTTTAAAAACCTTAGAAAAGTGCTGTTTGTCAATACATTGATTTTATTTTTATTTTTAGTTAGTTTAGTATGGAACACCTTTAAACTACTAAATAGTATAAGCGTATTTAGATCAGTTTGGAAATTTTTCTCAGTACTTTGAAAAGCGTTAAAAACAGGAAAATTGGTTGATGTATTGAAATGCAGTAGCGACTTTCAATTCAGTTTATCCGATCTCCATTTATTACATGTTAGTGATGCCATTTCAATACAGTTGCAAGTTGCAATATGTTACATTCATACTTTCAAAACTACGATAAGTGCAATGAACTGGTTTTAAACACATTCAGAGAAATTTCAGTATACTTTCTATATACAAAACTCATCACCGTTGCGGAAAATGCTCACTTTAGCAAATAGCATCTGATGTCGAGATGTTTGAGAATTGTACCAGAACATACGTTTTATTTAGTTAGTTTCGTAAGAAATGCTTATGTTTATTTAAAACTAAATTTTTTATAAAGTTTTGAATTATAAATATTTTCAAATTGTTTTTCAAACTCCGCTTCCGTTAACACTTCACATCCGCAGAGATCAATTTTGAAAACTCTGCATCCGCATCCTAGTTACTACGAATCAAATGAGGGAAATTGTAGTAACAATAATTCTAATTGAGAATAATATGGGTATAGTAGAAACTGTACTGACTTTTCAAAACACTTTTTTTTAGATGTTCCCGGAGATCGAATGCAGCAACTTCATAGGTCAATATTTTAATGAAAAAAAAAATATGAAAATGAACTAGAATATTAACTTAATTAAGTGTAGAAATATTTTTACAAATACATAAATGTAAACAACTTTTCCAAAAAATGTTTTTATCGCCTTTTTTCGCCAATCTAACTGGACTAATTCCTTAACACATAAAGAAGTTATGTAAATTAATTAACATTTATTTGAAGTTAAGTTTACAACTCATAATTTGCCTGACGGTAACCATAATCTCCGCAGTTGAAATATTACTATTTAGCGATTAAAAATATTTGTTGGGTTCGAATAAGAAACTTTACCGACTTTTTTCTCAGTCCAATACATTTAATGACATGAGCTACTACTGTCTTGGGGTCATTCTTTTGGTAATTTTTATTGTGATTTTTTCATATTTTTGTTTTGTTTATTCTTCTTGTGTTTGTTTACCCATTGTTAATGCCGATGGTTAACGTTAGGTTTTTCTAGACTTCTCACTCTAAAATTTCCACGAAGCACACAAATAGAGCCCGAGAGGCGAAATATTTACTCGTCAGTTATAGATAGACTTCTGGTGTAAGTTTACTACATTCAACCGACCGAGATGTTGAACGAACATAATAGACACTGCACTCTTTGCTGCCGCAGGTGGAACATTTTCATTTGCTCTCTTCTTCATTCTTCATTCGTGCCGTTTGTTGTCATGTTCCAGTCAGCCAGTGTTCATGAGTGCAATGCTGTGATGTGCTGTGGTTTCGCTCCAAGCCAAGTGGTAAAAAGACTAACTGACACTGGAAACCAATTCAGTTATTAACCAGATTTCATACAAGACGTACGTGTTGAATTTGCAGTGCAACTCGTTGGATTCTTTGAAGAAAAGGTTCTTTCATTCAATCGCTACTCTGCTATGTGTTTTTAATTTGAAAATTAACTCAATTTTAGTTTGTTTGAAACGGTTAAATAGTAAAGTCGTTCGTTAGTCGTTGCTCATCCTCCTTGGAGTTGTTTTTTTCTTTTTCTTCAGATAGTTAAACCGCGAAACGTGCATAACTTCAACGGAAATTGCGGTTGGTCGTGCTCATTGCAATTAGATATTGCCGTTTGATTTCTGTATAGCATTTAATCCAAGATTTGATATTCGAGCAATTCGTCTATTGGCAGCAGTTCTTATTTGGTTGCAATCTATCGTAAAACTAGTGCGGGCAATGTTGCAATTTGCCTTATAGTTATGAGCTTATTTGTTTTGGATGCCTGTGTATTGATTAAGTGAATAATGACATAATTTGATCGAACATAACGGTCTATATATTGTAGTGCATTAAAATAAAAAATTTGATAAGTCTTATCAAAATGAAACTTCTCAACTTGTATATATTGAGGTAAGTTTGAAATAATATCTTTAATCATAAAACTATTTTTTATTTATTAATAAGAAGTATGATTGCACATAAGACATAGCTGTTAAATGCCATGTTATCATTGAAGGCAATGCTTAAATTAAAACTAAAGTTTAAATTAATTATGTATCGGTCCTTCTTTAAACAACTGCAGACTTTGCAGTTTTTGCAAATTTTTATATGTATAGTAAATGTAACGGAATATCTCAAAAGCTTTAGGCAGGGCTGAAACGAAGCAATTCCCGGCCTTCCTAAAATAAAATGGTTTTTCTCAAAATGGTGAAAAGTAAAATTTTTTGCGAAAAAGTTGACGTTCTTTTTAGTTCTTAGTCGCAAAATAGTTTTTTTGTCGAAAAAACTTACTGACTTTTTTTTAGTAAGCAATATTAAAAAAATAAAGTTTCTTTTCTATGGAGAGTGCTACGCCCACATGTAGAAATTTCAGAATTTTTTCGAATTTCTACTATTTGTGGAAACTTGGATACTTTAAAGATTTCTCTCAGTATAGCGTTTTAAAATATTTGTTTTGGAGGTGCCCACTTTTTTTCCAGAGCTTGTCCAAGTTACCTTTAGTATTTGTCGGGAATTTGGATACACCACATCAAATAATTCCATTAATACAGCGTCTTAAATATTTTATTTGTATGAACGGTAGGCGTGTCCGTTAATTAATTTCGTGCATTTTCTATCCTAAAAACCTTGTTTGAAGGTGTACCAAATTTCATTCAATTTTCTTGCTTGGTTTTCCCGTAATCGTGATTTCCACTGATAGACGGACAAACACAGACGGAAGACATAGCTAAATCGTCTCAGCTGGTGACGCTGATAAAAATATGTCTACTTTTCTATATCTGATATGTCCCGTTCAAACTGAATGACAACGTCCAAGTACCTTCTGAAGAAATTTGTTGTTGAAGAGTACACTTTATATTTCTATTGTATAATCTCTGTGACAGATTTATCAATAAAAGAAAATATTGATAGATAACAGATAACGCGATTGAATAGTTAACTATATATCAGGTGATTGTTATATTCCAGAATAGATAAGTAGTAGAACAGCTGCTCTAGTACACAGAACAGCTTGATTTCAATTTTCGAACACATCGTTAGAATTAAAATTAGCTTGTGCCTGATCAAGTTTTAAGGTCTGGAATACAGCCTCTTTCTTTTGAAATCATCCTAGGCCATACTGTAGCATCCATATGTATATAAATACTATACCACTACTTACTTTTCATCATTAAATATCAACAGTCTTAACTTCTGCTTAGTATTCAATTATTAATGTGATATAAATTACACTTATCACCAGCAAAAAATAATAATCAAACAACTCATATGAACTCGACATTTCTGCGAAAAAGTTCACATGTATTATTCAACCACCGCTGTCGAGGATTAGCTTAACACGCAATGATTTGGTCATTAGCTGTGCCAGCAGTCTAAAAACAAAACCACAAAAAACTGTCTGAATGAGTGAAAGATTTGCAACTAATTAATAATGCAGATGCGCTGCATATGTTGGACAGTCGCGACACAGAAAGGGTTGGCATTTTTCAACCATTCGTAGATTGGGGATGGATTTGTGGAAGGATAAACAAACCATATTTACACAGAAAAAAAAAGTTTTGATTCTGTATATGGACATATTTCAGCACTTCATAGGGAAAGTTTCGCATATTCTTCGATTGAGTTTTTAAATAACTTCACCGCAATGAGGTACTTACGTTAATAATGGCATATTTGTGTAAAAACTCACAATGAAAAAAGGTCGTTTTTTTATCAGGGTGTCTAAATTTACCCTGAGTTTCTGTGACATTAAATGGTCATGCTTACTAGCTCCAATTTTTGAACTTTTTAACATCATTCTTTGTACGCATTTTTATCAATTTTAACGTAGCTCAACGTAATTTGGTTTATATTTATATGGGAATTGCTATATATATTTTAATAAAGAAGATCTACTTGCTATTTGTTATAAGGTATCTCTAAACGAAAAGTTGTAGGTATTGTATAAGAAGGCGTGGCAGCGCAGAAGTATGGATCTTAAATGATATTTTTATTTAAACATACGGACAGTCATGAATTATTTTTAATACATATGTACATACATATCGCTCATTTACTTCAAGACTGGCATAACTCAAAAAACATAAAGTGGGAGTAAAATGCATTTAAAGTTTTCAATAAGTTACTTTTTATATGAAAATTCAAAAAAGTATGTTCACTTTAACTATTCTCACAAGGCAAGTTTATAAGATACCTTTCTAATTTTTTCACACAAAATAAAACATGAAATGGCGGATATTTCTGTTTCATTAACTCACATAACTCAACTCAAAATCACGTTTTTTGAGTTATGCCAGTCTTGAAGTAAATGAGCGATATGTATATCAGAAAAATACCTACTAGAAATCGTTTGGAAAAACTTTGGAAAAAAATTTTCCGGGTTTAAACGAGAGGATGTGGCACCTCCCATGGAAGCAAGAGTGGTGAGTTGAGAGAGCTTTTAAGTAATTTACTTTACATAAACACTAGGAATGTTTCGGAAAAACACTAGAGAACAAGTGGTATAATTTCGATATGATACGTGATACCTCCCATTCAAGCAAGAACTTTCAAATATGATCAATCATTAGGCAAGAAACAGAACTTGACCAGAGGGCGTTGCACCTCCCAGACAATCGATAGCTACAAATTTTTATAATGCAAACTATTAAAGTAAACGTTGCAAAATTCAAGATAATAACATTTGTGGTTTGACCAGTCACAACGTGGCGTAGCGAAAAACATGCATTTTTGATGGAAAACTATTACTTTTATCGGCACTTTTGCTGTTACGTGCTGTAGGGTATATAATTTTTGGGGAGGCCAAAAATAACAGCCTTACTACCTTTTTTACATTTCAAACTTAGTTTAAGGATCATAAAGAAAAACCTAACAACGGTTTGTCTCCTGGTACTATGTCCTTTCAAGAAAGAAATTCATTTTAGCGAAAATCTCTTGAAATCCAGCATTACTCAAAAGAGTAGTGCTTTTGTTTCTGTTCGATTTTGCTTAGAAAAAATATGAGCTGAGTATGAGGAAGAATAAGATTTGGGAAAACTTGAAATAGCGCTTCGTTGATTTCCTTTTCCGTTTATTGTCGGCGACCAGATTATAATGCCCGTATGCAACACAACATTATTATTTTGGTTTTCTTGCTCCTTTTAACTTGTGCGTACATATGTACATATCAACTGACATCAATAAATCCCTGACTGTCCTTTGTGCATTTACTTATATTTATATCCTTAAGTTCTGTTCATGTCCTTTTTCGATGATTTTGTTCACTTGTCTGCAACTTTTTCGTTTTTAGCCGCACTGCCCCACACCGACACATCGATATTTGTGGTTGCAATTCTTTCAATTTATTTTATATTGAGTTTATTTTTATACATACAAGTTTTTTTCAATTTTTACAATTTATGATCTCCTCCAGGGCCAGTGTTTCCGTTCCGTCCACATTCTTGCATTGCTGTAGGTTTTCTACAACTTGTTAAATTGCATGGAATTTTAACATGAAGTTTTCATGAATAATGCCCAGGGATTATGTGCTTGAAAATGCTGTGCACGTTTTGTTGCATTTAAAAAACAACAAAAAAAAAGTGCAGTGAAGAAAAAAAAACAAAACGGAATATTGCAAAAATGTCGACAAATTTTTATTAAAATTTACCGATTGTGGATGGATGGAAAGTGTTAAGATTTCCAGGAATTGCTTCTTAGGCGGTCAATAGTTTTTGCTTTCTTGTTTGGTGTTTGCTCGCTTTGACTTTTAATTTTAATACTTCTCTGCCTTGTGCTATTCCTACGTGCCTGTTTGCGATTCTTAATTCATTACTATGCGCTTGCCTTTCGTTGCTCCATGATGAGTGTGGGTTAAGTTCTATTGTATTTAATTAATCAAAGGATAATAGAACTAAATTGCACTTTGATATTGTATTAATTTACAAAAGGGATCACTTTCTTTTCTTTCTATTTTGTTTTGTTCATTTATACACATAAATTATAAATCTATTCAAAAGAATTGACTTTAAATTTAAGCAAAGCAATATAAACAAATGTTCTACCAAAAGTCTCAGAGTAAGTAGTCTAAGTGTAGCTATCTATTAGCGTTTTATTGCTTTTAGAAATATAAACCTTAAAAAGCATTATTTCAACTCGCTTTAATGTATTAGCCTTGTTGAAAAATCCACACTCATAAGACTTTAACTATTTGCTCTGCAGCAGAACTCTGTCTAGCCCATGAGATATGTTTGGAAAATCAAATGTAAAATTCGAAACAAAACACATATGACCTTAGGTGTTTCTTTCTTAGCTGTTAATTTTTAATAAGACCATAAATTTTGTTTTCGTTTTAGTTTAACTTGCGTCATATCCCTCAACCGAATGGCTCAGTGCACAACACAAAATGAGCTGACAGAAAACAAAAAGAATGCCATGAACAACCCATCAACGATATATCAAATTAAACGTCATGAGCCGATAGAACAAAGGTTACAACAACATAACCAACGACAAGCAGCTGATGAGCCACCCACAAAGTCATCGCGTGGAAAAAAGTCTAAAAAGTTGTCGAAAAGCACTTATGAATTAAATAAGAAATTACTAAAGTAAGTACAGCAAAATACAAAAATACAAAGATTTAATATACTAGTAGGTAACTCACCACACCGAGACCAAGCAATCTTAAGACTTATATAATTGGCGATGTATTAAATTTTTATGCTGGCATAGTTTGTTATTTGAATATACATACTCAGAAATAATTTTTTTTAAGTTCACTTGATCGCTCTATTTTTCAAAAAACGTCGAAAGAAAGTCGAGAAACCAAAAATATTATGTAATAAACCTTTCTTCATGAAAATATAGGGAAAATGGCTTCGACACTAACGATATGTATTTAATTTGAAAGATCTAATATAGCGCTGCAACTTTTACTTACAATTACATAGTTGTCTCTATCATAAATCACCGGTGAAAACTACTAAATAGGAAAATATTTGAAATGCTTCCAATCATCCAATACTGTAATTCTGGTCTGCTGATGAACAAAATGTATGAGCAAAATAAAATTACAAAAGTAGAATTTTAATAATTTTAGCAAAAGAGATTAATCAAAGATAGAGAAAAAATAATAACTGGCGCTAACTAATATCATATAATAAGTGAATTTATTAATAAAGTGTTTATTTGTCTCTAAGCTTTAGCAACCATTAAAAAATTCACAAAATTATTTTATAGTCCTTTATTCTAAAAGAATGAATGTTTAATAACAAAAAGGTTTCGCTCGATTTTAATTTCGGAGACTAAGTCAACTGAAAAATGTTTCACCTATGTTTCATCCAAATTTGACTTCACACGCCCTTAGCAACTGCGTATTAATTGTATGTTAAAAACATTTTTTAAAATTAAATAAAAATTAAAATTTATATTAACAATGCTTCTGAATTCCCTACTGAAGTCTGTGAGCAATCAAATCACCGAGAAACGCATTAATTTGCACTTATGAAATTATTTCCAACAGTCTTATTTCCAAGGCATGGGATTGGAGAAAATCTAATGAATGTTTACTTATGATAGCGGTGAGAAAATAAAGGGAAGATACCGAAACTGTAAAAGCTATGAGAGAAGCCTCACTGTTCAAAATTTGTACCATCCTACCTTACACCTATAACTATAATGACCGATATTTATATTTACTCCATACATTTTTTTATAACAAACATTTTGAAAATGTTCGTTAATCAAATAAACACGAGCCCAGTTAATGTACATAGTTTGCCCTCAGAGAGAGGCATTTGGGGAGCGCTAACAAGTGGAGGTGATGGT
Source organism: Meiosimyza platycephala (assembly GCA_963662105.1). Lineage (NCBI taxonomy): Eukaryota > Metazoa > Arthropoda > Insecta > Diptera > Lauxaniidae > Meiosimyza > Meiosimyza platycephala. Next base: position 92,800,414 of record OY759209.1, on the reverse strand, counting down.
TCCGATAAATGTTTTACCCAACGAATTAGCTAGTCATCTGTTGTAGTTAATAATTTTTTGTTTTTGCTTTTGATTTGATGATTTTGAATCCAAGTATGGTCTCACTTGCTGCTAAAAATTATGACTTGATATTTTGTCATTTAGACTCCATTATGCTCTGAGGATTATTGTTGTTTGAAGCTTTTTATTTAGTCGATGTAGTTCTCTCGAAGACTAGGCGAGGAGCCGGTGGCATAGAAAGTACCATTATTTCAGATTTGGTAAATTCTAGTGATAATTACTGTAGAAAACTATTCGAACAAAAAGAGCCTGGTATGTTGAGATTTTTATAGCCGCCAATTTCCTTCATTAAATTAATTACCGTTAAAAATATAATGTTTTCGAGGAAATTGATTTTCATCAGAGCTTCTTAGAATATTTCATGCTCTGTTGAAAATTTCTGTCATATCTATTTGAAGGAGATAAGAAGTAACAAAGAGTATAAGTTTACTTTAGGAGTCCCTCTCCTTTTTTTTATTAAATCGTTGTCTTCCTACGAGGCTGTTAATACTGACAACGAATATTAAATCAGAGTTTGGGGACGCATCTAGTTTCGTGGATATAGACATCGGAAGTTGGACACATGCATAGCCTTAAATAAAGTCATTATAAGTTGGGAACTCTTGGATCGATTTTCAAAATATGGATGAAAAAGTGATTTAATGAGCTATAATTCAGAAATATATGCAAAAGATCTGACAATTTTTCTGAATTTCTGGTCAACTTTTTTTTAAAAGAACCGTTATTCCGAAAAATTTATTATTAGCATACATTTTTTATTAATTGAAATCGTTTTTGGAGCTTAGCTTACTCCTAACAAAAACAAACAATATACTGCACACATTGCCAAAGCGATGATGGACCTCTGCGAGAAATTTTCAATAAACAAAAAGATTCAAATAATTTATTTGATTTCCGCGTTCACCTGAATTGATGGTACCATACTCCTTTTTGTGGTTTAACTTGAAAAGAAACGGGATTGTGTTAATAAATCTCGAACAGTTCCAGAACTTAACCCTTTTGGTTTTATGTTACCATATGGCAACATTATTTTTGTAAACTTATAGGTTACAATGATGAAATATGTTTTTCCTTAAGGATATTTTTGCTGGCGTTTTAAGAACAACTTTGTATGTAAATAATAAATATTTACATTACGGAAAACTCTTTTTAAGCGAACTATTTTATTAATACATGACAACATATGTTATGTGTTAGCAAAAGATTTTTTTGTTTTATATCATTTAGTTTTTCAGTTCCCATCCTGTATAATAAAAAACCAGTATAGATAAACAGATCGTGAGTAGTTTCAAAACATAATAGCCCTGGCAAAATGTACCTAAGCATAATTAGAAGTTGTGTGAGGTCGCAAAATTTATCCTATTGACCTTTATCCGTCAGTGCAGTACCAAACAAAAAGATTCTCTTTTGTGTAACTTATGAGTAAGTTCGTTGCTTAAGTTTTTTTTTTTTCAAAGAATGCATAGTTTGTACTGCTTTTATGTCGTTGTTCGTGTCCCAATGTTTATTTTTAGTTGAAGACAATAAACTTGACTTATGTTTTAAAAATAAGCACCTTCGTGCACAAGATCTGCAAAGTTAAGTGCCACAAACTATTGATGCTTTATTTATGATATATGTTGCAAAATGCATAGTCTTGAGATTCTTATGTTAAGCTTACACAGTAGGGTATCTGGGGGGGAGCCGAGGGTGCGGCCATCCCGGACGCAAGGCTTGAGGGGGCGGCAAAATGATCGTGAAATATATCTCATTTTGATAGAATTTTTGATTGTGAAAAGTGAGGACCTTTTGGTTTTTTTTTTTTGTGAGGTAAATGAAATTTTTGTTTAAAAACACGAACATTTTTTTCGGTAAAGGCGGCAAATAATTTTTTTGCCCCGGGCACCCGATATGCACGGTACGCCTATGAGCCTACACAGCACATTTTTTCATATATTTAATCGTTTATTTTTAAAACATGCTATAATATATTCGTGACCATCGTTGAAATTCCTTTCCTCTTCATTACTGTTTGCCGTTTAACATATTTTAAACAAGAGTTATTTCTATGTTCGTCTACTCTACTATATCTTCTTTCGTTATTCCTTTCTAGCAAATTAGGCTTAACGAAGATAAGAGCGCCAAACAGCCATAACCGGAAACGCTTGGCTATTGAGTCACGAAGACATGCCTCACCCGATGATTCACACATGTTCATCATAAAGTTGCCACCAAATCTTTATTATTACACAAGCCCTAAAGCCGTTCCACACGCTGGCGAATCAAGTCCTAAAAATTCATTGGATCACAACGCTAACGGGAAAAAGGTAAATGATATACCATTATATACCCATATATTGTATGTGTAGAAAATTTTGCAGAAGAAAGATTAAGAAAAAAATAAAAGACAAAAATAGAAGAATAAACTTGAAAAGTTCATGAAACCAAACCAGACACCAACAGCGACAACAACACTTTGAAAACAACTCCGGTGACTGACTTACATACGTTGTCTGATGTGGCTTCGTCTGTGACTGCGGCTTCGACCGAGACGGTGTCAGCGCATCAAGATCTTAGATAAGCATCGCATGCGCAGGCAAATTGCAAACACAAGTAACTGCCGCGTAACTTGCCGCACATGACTTACACGTAGACAAAGGCGAAACAGAGTGATGGTATCCATCTACTCAGAGCTTAGTAGTTTAGCTAGCAGATACAATTTCAGTTATATTTACCCAAATATCTAAAAGGGGAAGAGATTTCATCCAGCTTTGTTTCTATGATGTTGATGCGATTGCTGTATTTCAACTTCTTCTACTTTTGGCGCGCAAAAGCATTTTTGTTTTTATTTTTTATCTGTAGCTGAGTAGGTATATCTGCAGCCATCTTCATCATCTTCTTTAGGAAAATGAATATGAGTACGTGTATCTGCAGTCAAAGTGTGACTAGAATTAATGTGCCAAGTGTCTTGGTCGTGTCGGAAGATATTATGAGATGAATGTTGTCGCAGTATGTGGTTATTCGCTGCATCTTAGGTTCTATTCGATGACTCCGTCATGCCATGGGTATTTGCGAAATTAGTATTCCACTAGAAATCACTGACTGTAGTGCGATCTATGTATTAAAAAAATTAGTTTTTAAGAGGCTTTTAACCAATGCCTTTTAATGTTGTTCTGTGTGAATATTCATAGGATACAACTGGTTGAAGATCAGCTGGTAATGGAAAAATGATGAGGCGCCAATTAATTTGTATTTACGAGAAATTGCAGTTGGATAAAAAAACAAATGTGATAAAATTGTCAGTAGTCAGATTAGTAGCACTTGTTAATAAGAAATTCACAAACTTGTTATATATAATTTGCATAACACCTGAAATTCACACTCAACAAGAAAATTCTTAAAATATTTTAAATGAAATAATTACGAGTACAAAAACAATTTCGATAAATTTTGTGTGTTAAGGAGCCGTACATTTAAAATGTTCAGGTGGGATTTAGAGTTTTATAAAAGCTTATTCGGCTTGATGGGAGTCAGTAAATTACTTGAATTTAGTTTTTGAAACGAATTTATAGGTTTCTCGTGGATCACTCTTACTCGCATTCCACACTTAAGAATGCTTTTGCTTATTTGCATACTGTTGTCGTTCACTAGCTGTTTTGAATCGATCAATTAACAAATTTTCTTCGCTTAAATTGCCTTGCTGATTTAAGTCCTCGGGTCAATTGGATCTTGTAGGTAACCAGATGTAAGTCTTATGTTAGATTTTGCTGTATGGTACTTCTTGAAACGCCTATTTCTTGTGAACGATCGCAAATTGAGGTCTCTGGGTTTTCAATAACAATTTCGCTCATTAGGTTTTCGGAAAATCCCCCAGCTCTACCCTTCCATTACGCTCAAAGTAGATAATGAACCAACTGTTGTTTATCACTGCAGCAATAGCTGAAATCGTTGAACTCATGTTGCCATTTGCCAATCAATTATCCCTGTAAGGGTCTGTTCGGTTCTTATTTAGTTTTAATCATATTAGATAATATGTTGCGCAGTCAGTTTTGTTTTTCGAAGAGTCATTGGCTATCGATTCTACTATGTTATCAACAATGATAAGTAAATGGACTTTGAGGCAGCATGGCAGTCTATATAGATCCTAATACTCCACTGTGGAAAATTACAGTCAATATTGAGAAAGCAGCTCTTACGATTGCCAAGACATCTGCTTAAAAAAACACTACAACGTGTTGGGTATTTTTACTGACTGCCGTTTTTGTAAGGCCATTACTGAAGATGGTAATAGCGCTACCGATTACTTTGTTTTCATATCAATATTCACAATAAAAGGCAATATTAGGATATCGGTGCTAAATTCATAGTAGGGCGCAATATAATCCAAAAGCGTTGCAATGCTTTCAGATTCGTATATTCCTGCATCTGTCACTATTTGAAGAATTTTCGTTAGTCCAAGAGCACTGTTTTATCGCGCACATCTTGTGAACTCATACAAAGTTATGACGTGGAGTACTATTTCCGGTCCAGCTTTCCGCCACCCCTGTAATGCCTAATGCAGCAATTCATTGTACTTTGTGCCATAGTGGCAATAATAATTGAATGTGGGATTACAAAAAATATATAAGTTTTCAGGGCTAAGGGTAGGTAGGCATACGAATATGCGCAATAGAGTCAAAATGACTTATTTTTCCAAAAAAGTTTCACATAAGCAACAGAGTAATATTTTCATGCCCTACTAAACAGACGATGACAATATCTTTAGTGGGAGAGATTTAAAAAGTATGTATTTGAAAACCTGAAAAAAATGTCCCATATATGGGACACACTTAACATGCATAGCCCTGGCATAATGTGTTAATGGGGTGACCGCTCACAAACGCTGTATCTCTGTTAAAATGTACGAGCCCATTTTCGTTTATACTTGATTTCTTAGAGAAAAGAATAAGTGTTTTCGAATAAACTTTAAAAAAAGTAAGAAGGCCGCACTTAGTTAAGATCGCAAATATAATATGTTATGTATGTTCTAAATTCAAATCAAAAATTAAAGTTAAAAATAATAACAAAAGGCTAATTTTCAATAATTCATCATGAAAGCAAAACAATAAATTTTTAAGTAAAAGAAATATAAAAAAAAGATCGGCTAAGTCGTATTTCAAATAACCACTTATATTAATGGACTTAAAATGTTCTTCTCCTGTGTTCTATAAAATTAAAATTCTTACCTTTGTCATTGTCATAATAAATTCAAGACTTCTTCATCAAACTCATTGTGTTAAAAATGCCAACTTAAACAACATGATCATTAAAAATACTTTAATTTTTATGTCTACTTCAAGGTCTCCTTTCCATTCAGTTCGAATGGCAAACCTGGACGCATTTACCATTGGAATTTGCCAGCTATAAAAAAGATACTTGATGATAAAACACGATTTCCAAATGTCGTTGCCGCAGCAAAGGATCAATTGATTGACATCAAAGATATACCAACATGGACAAAGCCATGGGAGAACGAAACCATTGAGAAGTCCTTTGGTAAATCAAGCATGATGGGCTTGAAAAAATCACTAAAGCGAAAGTCTCCTACATACTACGCACCAACGCATGCGGTCAATAAAAATAGCTTCAATAAATATTTTCCCGGTAATGGCAAACCAAAGGGATTTTATGTGATCAAGGAGAATCAAAAGAAGCCACTTTACTACAAAAATATCGTAGCATAATATGAGTAAAAAGCAATAACTACAAAAACAAAAAGACGAATAAAAGGAAGCACTTCATAAAAATGTAGGCGTTTACGATGATGACGAAATAAAGCGTAGATGTCCATTAAGCGATACCATTTTCAATATCATATTTAAAATTACATACTGATATTTTTTATTTTCATAACATATTTTTGTACTTTTAATACATACATACATACACGTGTACTAGTGGGATACGAAATAGCTTTGACACAAAATATGAGGGATATACCATATACTTATTTTTGTTTTAAACGTGGGTTATAGGCTATTGGGATAATTTAAAGCCTATTAATATGTAGAATTTATTGGATTTTATAAATCATATTACATACATTTACACTAGACTGACACAAAAAACCAAGTATTTTCCAATTTTTTTCACCCAAGGTTATATTGAAGGTATACTCTCAATAAGTGACATCAGCTTTATAAAAAAAATTTCAAAAACATTTTTTTTTGAATAATTTTAACTCAAAAATCAGATATCATAAAATTAATGTAGTTATTAATATAATGTATTTATAACCGATTCTGATACAATTTCGTAATGCTTAAGCCTATAGTGCTCATCGCAGTGATCAATTTTTAATATGGTGATGACCGTCATTCTGTATTATGTACGGAGAACAAAAACTACAAAAAGCTACATAAAAAAAACTTTGTTTTAGCAGTTTCTTCTTATAAAGCTCATATTAGCCACAAGCAAATTATATCTAATTATTTTATACTAATAAGACTTATCCGGTTGGTTTTTTTGTGTCAGTCTAATATACATTTGATGATATTTTTTTTAATTATAGCAATTATAAATGGACAATAGACTTTAAGTTGTTTTACTGATGTTATAAGTTTATTTTTGTAAAACTAAAAAAATGTTGAATTTATTTATACATTTTTTTTAAATCTAAAAAAAATCAATTTTCGACTGACTTTTATAATAAATTAAATAAAAACATAAATTTTATTAAAGTAACGTGTTTAAATTAAATAGTTACGTGGAATAGTATACTTTTGAGAGTAAGACTCATTTTATAAAAAAATCGGCGATGTGTCAATTTTTCATTAGAAAATGACGCCCAGATGAGGAAAAGTCAAAATTAAAGGTCTCTGTGGGAAAGATCGAATATAAATTTTGGTCAACACAAGAAGCAGCCGAAAGGCTCGTCTTTCCTACATCAGTTAATGGGGTAAAGTCGAAAATGAACTTTGAATAATATTGGCGGCTCCGATGCTCTTTTATAGATGGAAAAAACCAAATTATCCCACCACTCGATTGGGAAAGCTTGAAATTGGATTTTGGACATCACCAATCGATGGGAAAAGTCAAAAATGGATTTTGAATATGACAATGGAAGCCACAAATAGTTTTGTTTTTCATTAAAATTTGTGAAGCACTTTGGAAGCCCTACCAATGCACGCATAATATAATAAAATACTTTCAGAAACAAAGAATACAATCTTTCATTCATAATTAGCAAGTAAAAGCTTATTAGGACACAGCTTTAATGCGAAGTCTTTTTTTCATTTTTCAATACGAGTAAAAGCAATATGACAGAAATACCATTGTCAGGATATTATGTCTGGAATTTCATCCGCTTACGTGTACCTTTCTTTGACTTGAACAAAGCAAATAAAGATGAGTGGTATGTCAAAATTAAAAAAAGGGTGAATGTGCTCATAAGATGACTTTGATAAATAAAAATATTTTCGTTTGTTATGAACATCGAATGTTTATGTGCAAAAAAACATATAATGATTTTTTTGGAATGCAACAGAAGTTGAAGCAAAAATGTCTCTTCCTTTGTCATATTTATCATCCAAAATTTTAAAGTTAAGTGAAACCAATTGTGCCATTAGTATAGAATGGAAATTTTACCTTAAAATTTTTAAAAGAAAATATAAAAACGTCAGAAAAACTTATGAAAAACCTTTATATTTAATAATAACTTTTAAGAAAATTTATTCCAAAAATTTAATATAAAATTTCTGTGATTGCCTTAAATTCATTTAAATTGTTTCCGAGAAGTTTCACGTCGAAGGTTTCAAATATTTGCGAAATTTTGGGTGGTCCAATAAGAGCACCGAATTTGAATTTCATTACTTTTTTCTATTAGTTTGGCAGTTCTAAAAATTTCATGCTGCGATTAGTAATTTTGTAACGCTGCATGAGAGAACAACGCGTTAACAGAGAATTTTTTCTCAGGTTTTGGTAATATTTTAGGGCTAAGGCTTGTCAGCAGAGCCGTGAAGAGCATTCCTGTGGCCACAAGAAATAACAGCTAAACTCGATATTTGATTTCAAGAAGAAACAGTATAAGTCATATGGATATACACGTAACTTATGATATTTCGCCTTGTCAAATATCGAGTTTAGCTGTCATTCCTTGTGGCCACAGATTTATCTGACACGTTTTCTATACTTAATCGCAAGATTTTTGCTTAAAATTTACTAAAAATTGATAGTCCAAGAGGAAAAATTGCTATGAAGTGTGAAATTTTATCAATAACGCAAAAACTAAAAATCCTAGAGAAAATTTATTAAGTTATATTTATTTTTTCACATAGAATACAAATCTGCAATAAGGAATTTAGGTTTGTATATAAAAAATCATAGTAGTCTCGATTTGATCTTGAGAAATTGGTTTTTAGGTTAAAGGCAAGGCCACTGTTACTTGACCCTCTAAAAACTTCATAACTTTTGTCTAAAACATTTATCTTTGTTCACGTGACAAATTAAAATGAATCACACTATATATAGATAAGTTCACCTAAAGGAAATTTTCAAATTCGAATACATAGAGGTTCTACAAAATGTCCCGTACACATAAAATAGTATGAGAGCAACATAATTTTTGCTTAAAATGTGGAAATTAGTACAAAATTTTCAGTTAATTACATACATATACATACATTAGGGTGTTTATTTTGAAAATGTTGTAGACGTACAAGTTTTTTTTTTTTTTTGCCTATGTTTTAGCATGGGGATTAGAAATAATTTGTCACAAAATTTGATATTCTATATTAATTGTAATAGGAAGCAAACTGTTTGCGCCGATTACACGTTTGATCTAGGAAGCTGAAATTTTGTGAGAATTTTCTTCAAACTCGATTCTATAATATAGGCCTTACTCTTCCTTTTTAGTATTTCTAATTTATTACTTTACTAATTATATTAAATAAATAAATAATATAGGCCGCAATAATAGGTACCGCAAAAAAAAATATCGCCTACGAATGTATTTTGTTCGATTTGTGTGAAAATGTGAACGTGATTTGACAACAGTGGGTGGCACCTCCCATACAAATAAAATACCTAAGACATAGCGTCTTGGCATCAACGACAGACTTTTTCTACGTTTTAGTAATATTCCAACGAAATCGGATATAAACTCTGTTCGCGCCGCTTACAGGTTTTAGCTAGGAAACTCGAATTTTGTGACAATTATTTTTAAACTCCATGCTAAAACATAACCAAAAAAATAAAAGCAACCTACAAAATTTTCAAAATTAACAGCCCATTATACATTCATACATATGTACATAACTTAGATCGTCAATAGACTCTTAGACCTTTAATATTTAGTATTTGTAGACTCCATGGGACCTTGAAACGAAAATTCAGCTTATTACCATTTATGACGAATTCAAAGCTTTTTTTTTTGCTTATTTTCTTATACTATTTAAGTATTTTAAAGTTAATTCTCGTGGAGCTTAAAGAACTTCATTGTTACAAAGTTGAACGGATGTACTCACAATCGTTGTTTGAAAAAAGTTTATACAGAGACGTACATACATACAATTTCCAAGTCGAGCTGACTTTAAGTACAACTTAATTTAAAGTAATCATTGAGTGGAGATCGCATGCTTAAACACCGTAAAATAATTATTTATGATAAAACTCTAAAACGATTACCGAAGTGTAAAAAGTGACTTAGAAGTATTCATTCTTGCCATAATACGCATATTCTTGAGAATTGTTATTAAAAAGATATGAAATACTTACGTGCGTACGTACGTTAATTAATGTTCACTTAATGTTAAATTTAATAATTAAATATACAAACATAAAATTGTGCGCTACGAGGTTCTCGTGTATTTTGTAAGGAAAACTTTTAAATAACTATGTAGGTAACTTAGGAATATTGATACATACTCAAAGTTGATTACCAACATCTGTTTATTGAACTTTTCAATTTGTGAGATTATTTACTAGCGTGTATTGAAGAAAGTCTACAACTACTGGTATTATATATTATACCTACATTAAATACCTTAGGTTGGGTTAGGTTATAGTTGTGGGTTAGTAAACGTGCTAGAAGCCCTTAATAGCACTAATTAATACTACATATGTACGTGACCCTACAAAACTGGTTATGGTAAAAAGATAGTTATAAGAATATTAAAAATACAGCCATTTAGTTCTATTGAGGCAGGTAAGTAGGGCAATTTGCTCTCTGACAAGGTCAGGAAAGTTGCAGATAAAGTGCTCAAAAATTCTTTCTGCTTTACATACAGACAACTACGATAGAAAGAGTTGAATGGAATAGGTAATTTTTCAGCTTGCCTGTAGATGGTCCAGTGCCCAGTGCAAGTCGAGATGACTTTCGCGATATCACTGCAGCTCTTGGGTGTTAGGGCAGTCGTTTTCGAACTGTTATAAGTTGGTCATATTGCTCTAAATGTTTTATAGATTTTTATGATCCTCCAGTTTTTTGTTGTCTCGGAAAGAAAAAGCTACCATCATAAGCTTCAGCGTGTGTCAATTCACTAAGAACTACACCCTATTTTCAGGTCTCTATCTACCCTGGGGATGCTTTAGCATTGCTTCAGGGTAGGGTCCATGATTTGCTGCAGGTCCTACTTAATTTTTCTGAGAACGTCCTCAGTAAATCCTGTAACTGCATTCCAGTTTCATTCGCTCCACAGCTTCCTTTCCATTACGTTGTTAGCGGCACTCTGGCCAACCAATTCGTGTAAGGGTGTGCGTTCGTTATTCCATCGAGTGCAGTTGAAGAAGGTGTGCTCTGCATTATCTTCATCAGCGTCTCCATAAATACAGAAAGGGTGCTCTGTTTTACACATACGGTGTAGATTTTTCTGTAAGTATCCATGGCTTGATAAAAACTGAGTGAGGTAGTAATTTACCTCGCCAAAGTCTCTCGCGAAACATCTTCTTGAGCAAGAGATCAGTCTTTTTGTACAGCTTCCGAGCTATATCTGTCCAGCCGTTTAGAGAGGAACTTATGGTAAGGTTTCCTTTCCTTTTTTGTCTCCCAAACCATTTTACGTTCGCTGGCTGGCAGGTCAATGGGGATAACCCCACTTATTACTAGCACAGCCGCTTTCGAGCAATTGAGTACTGTGAGTTTACATTATATCGAAATTTAAACGTAAACTCTGTCAGGCTTATGATTTGGATTTAAAGTACCATATACTTGAAAATTAATGTATATAAGCTGCTGGTGCAATTTATTTTCATACATTTGCATTGAAAATTAAGTACAACTGCCATATGAAGTATTCCCACGTTTGACTTAGCAATGAACTGCTACTCACTGACAGAACAGAGGAATCACGATTGTTATAACCGAACTCATTCATTAGGAGCTAATTTGTCTATATCTCCATGACTTGAATTTATTACTTAAGAAAAGTAATAAATAATTTAAGTGATTTATAATTATGAGAACTTATGTTATTTATTTAAATAATGAAATGGCGCCATCTTTTCTGACACATCGTTGTGACTTGATTCAAAGTTATGCAATGGTCCTACAAAATTCGCGTACAACTTTATAAAGAAATATGTTCGTGCTTTGCATTTAAAAAAAGAAAAAAACTGCAACTATCGTCAGTGCTTTATGCAAAAGGTTTTTAAGTTCTCATTCTTAATTTTTCTAGAGGGCGAAGGAAAACCGATATGAGCAAGATATAGAATACAAATGTTTAGCGCTAAGTATCTTAGGAGTGGTGCGCAAATGCAGCACAGCACAGCACAGCGTGAACATCACGCAAAAACGATAATGTGGCACAAAAGGTAACATCTAAAAGAATTATCTGAGTTACCATCTACTTATATTTTGCACATTTTGAAAGTTTCAAAGCGTTTTCAAGTTTTATTAATTGAAAAGAGCGAGTAACTATGTTAGCGCTTCAGTATTAAATAAGAATTGCAATCATAATCTAAGTACTCCCAAACCATAGGAAGTAACTATCAGAGCGCAACTAATATGAGAGAAATTATGACAAAGTTATTGATAAGTTTGTAACAAACTTTTCAATTATCCACAGCATATCACTAAATATAAGACGTTAGATTTTCCATATAGCTCTATTTAGCAAAACTTGTAAACTTGTCACATACAGAACTATTTTATTCCTTATGGAAAGCAGCCCAATAGTTTCGATATTCCGAAACTAGAATGCTTCGCTAGCTACCTCGAAATTATAGCTATCGATGTTTACATTTTAACCCAAAGGATAAATAGATGTTGTTAAAGTACATCTGTGATTTCTTAGTTATATCGATGGACTTGTTGCCGGCTGTACATTTTTTCTTCTTTGTAGAAAGCTTTTCCTCCCTTTTTCAGACCATTTTCTGCGAAAGTTATGAAGCTAAAAATAATTAATTCAGGAAACACCGCAAACGCACACAATTTCTAGATCGAAGAAATCATTAAAAATTTGTAACTTAAGTTTGATATTTTTGGAAAAAAACAGCGCTTGTGCCTTTCGCTACACTTAGTCCTCGGACTGTATGAGCATCGTAAATGCCCTTTTGAAATATAGCGGTCAAGAAGTAACCGCTTCCATAAATTCTTCAAAGTTTTGTAAAGTTTACACACATAATATCGTCAGAAAAGCTTCAACCGGGTCATAATAATGATATAATTTGAATGAATTATCTGCCTATGAAGCATAAACATTTTATTGCCTATTAACCTTACATATATATGAACTACACAGTTGGCATCTCTACACATTATGTAGAAGTTTACGCAGACGCAATTTCACATTTAAATGTTCTTGAATGATTTGCAGAGAAGCAGCAAATGAGGCTCCTGACGATGACAACAAAAATAAAAATAAAAAAGATTTTGCGACAAACAAAAAAAAAAAAAAAGAACACCAAACCATTTTGTATACATAATCAGTACTAAGAAATTTATTAATAGTCGGCTTAAAGTGTGTAAACTTACCATTTATCGTTGCCACAGACTAAACACAATCAGCCACATTTACTCATGATGAGGTTCCACCTCAAAGGCAAAGTCAACAAACGGCAACGGCGCACCAACAACATAATAACTTCAGTACGAGTAAGTAATTGTTATGGAGCGATCGAATCATCGTTGAGGTTGAGGTGTTTCTGTAAGTCAAATAAATTGCAAATGACTTCCATTTTAGTGCTTTTGCTTAGCATGGAGCCGCACAAACAACATTCGTATAAACTGATGAAAATTAAAGGATTTGGAAACATCTAGTAATGGTCGCCTAGTGAATAGGAGGTATATGAGCAGATTGATTGCACATACGTTGGATATAATCGAATGTTAGTTATAGCAACATTCAAGCTCAACAGCCCTAATAATGCCTCGGCATAGATTTTCTCACCGTTATTTCTTTAATTTTATAGGAATGACAGAGAATGACAGTTTCATTCTGGATTTGAACGGCTTTTGAAGCATTGCTACTCACTTGCGAGAGGGCGCCGTAAGAAAATAACGTTATTTTGATTTGATGTTTTGGCAGTCGCGGGACTCGAGCACAGGTTGTCAGCATAGTAATGGGGTATGCTAACTGTCCTGCTCAAGAGCTGTTGGTGGTTATAAGCAGGAAATTTTACAAATTGAACTTACAAGGAGACCACCAGGTTGCAACATCTCCGATTGGGTTAAAATTCTTATTAATTGTGGAAATCTAGCGTTGACTTAAGGCAGGAGGAACTAGGAGGGCTATAGTCCATAGTCCTATACTCCTACCTTAAGTGAGCACTATACCCAACATCATACATAGTGCCACATTTATAGGAGGTACTGGCGAAAATGAAACGCCGAAGGGTTTCAAATCACAAAGACATGTTATGCCAATGTAATTTACACAATAGTGTGCATATACAGTGGGAAGCAAAACTGTCCGGATGTTTTTCATTTTTAAATTTAAATTTTCGTAACAAAAACGGGTGAAACTTAAAATTTTTTTTTTCTGTGTTTTTGTATGCTCTATACATTATTTCATAAATTACATCAGAAATGAATTAAATTCTAAGTTACATAGAAAAAAAAAAAAACACAAAATATAATTCCTGACAAAGTTGGTTCTTTTTTCTTATCAAATGCGATCAGACCTATTTTTTTTTCAATGCTCGTCTTGCAATCCACTTACTTACAGCTTATGTTACAGCATTTCCAGCTTTTTCTAGTGTTCTCACATTTTTAGAACGCATTAAATGTTCCATGAAACGCGCGTTGCCATTGGAAAGCATCCTTAGCCGTCCTTCTGACTTCCTTGATTAACTGACTTTTCTGCTTATTCTAATTGAATTTACCGTAGTTTTGCAAATACTAAATTTTTCTGCTATTTCACGGCTTGAAAGTCCTTTTTCAATTAGATTATACCATGAATTATATTTTGTGTTTTTTTTTCTATGTAACTTAGAATTTAATTTGTTCCTCAATATTAAAATAAGGTCGAATTTATAACATTTTTTTTTGCTCATCTTCCTTACCACTAGTAAAAACATTTACGGCAATCTACATACATTCCAAAATATATAGGACCTTTTTTTTAGCTCGATAAAAATAATTATAATTATCTTAAATTGACGGCCATTAACGGCTTTCACCTCCAATTAACGGTTTAACGGTATTCTCCGCGGCCAACGGCTTTACCATTCAATTATCTGCTTGGCCGCGTCATTAACGGCCATCTGGCAACCCTGAATGTATCCAAATGATAGAACTCAAACAAACTTAAGAAAAATTATCCAAAAAATGGCTATGGGACAGGACTTGACAAGGCAACCCTATATATTCTATTTAGACTCTTCGAGCTCTTTCATTTGGCACGCATTTCAGCTATAATCTTTATTAAAAAAATTGACATGTTATCTAACACTTTTAATATAAAAAAAACTTTCCGAATTCGACTTTGATAAAGTTGGTTAGTTTAAGCAAAATGCATTAATATCTTTCTTGTACATCTAATACCATAACCTTATGCACTCTACTGTGAACTAATATGAAACACTTAAAACTTTGTGTAGAATAGGTTTTCGAGACATAAATTTTTGATTTTTTTGGAAATAGTCCAACATTTTCGAACAAATTTCGACTTCACATTTACCGATCTCGACGAAAATTATGTCAAATTAAAAGAAATCATATCACCAACAAACTTGTTCTCAAAATTTTCAAATTGACGATAGATAAGCGACCAAAATTGTGTTTGACTATCCTCATTATCACTTAGGGGGGGGGGGGGGGGTTCGAACAACGCGTTACACTGCGAGTTAAAAATCTTTTGTTTTATTTATTACTATCGCATACTCGACTAAAACATAACAAAAGTCGCTAAAATGACTTTCCGGTACATTGCGCAACATAATTGTGACTTTTAGGTAAACATGGTCACTTGGGTGATACCATAACGATTAAAGAGAGGGAGGGGGGCTAAAAAATCTTCAAAAATTGCGTTACGTAATACTTGAACGGCCCCTAAACTGTTTGAATATTTTTGCTCTCTTTTTTGTTTGGTTTCGTTTTAACAAGGAATGATTTCTGAACTAATGCAAATAATAGAATGTTTTTAAACGCATTCAAGCACATTCATTCAGAGGACAACAGCTTGCTGACTTTCGATCAGTTTTGTGTCTGATATGCATAATTATACCTTGATTACAGTCGCATTAAGCAATTAAATAGTTAATCATCTAATAAACTTCAGCTTAGTCGGAATGCAAAATTAATAACTTGTGAAATTATTGCAATTAGCTAGCAGTAAGTAGCGTAGCTTGAGCGAATCAATACCTAGCTGACTTAAGCCTTTACCAAAATAGGCGTGACGAGACGATAGCAACGTAACGAACGTTTATGACGAGTAGTGACGGATTGAAGTTCGCTTCTTATAAGGCCCATACACGTTTAGATTTTCCATCAGATTTTGACAGATCCGAGTCGTACGTTCGCGTCATATGGGAGGATTTTTTCGTACGACTTGCCCTCAGACGTTCAGTTTTTTCATCAGATTTTGACAGGTCTGATGAAAAATCTGAACGTGTATGTTCCCTATTACGGAACAACTCGTCTCGTCAAAATGTTTTGTTCACTTTCAATCAGTCACGTACGTTCATTTTGGTTATTAAATTGATTCACATAAACTCGAATTTACTCGTTACGTCACGTCACGTAACGTATATTTTGGTTTAGGTTTTACTTTTGACAACTCTACGTGCATTCTGAACTATTGTGATTTTTTGGAGATTTGAAGGGGGACCTAAAAAATTTGAGTCATTTACTTTTTTTTCCTACGCAGTTTTTCTTATTGAACACACTATTTTATAGCTTAATTCAGTCAATACTTCAACCATGCGAAACTTTCAATAGTTTTATAGCAGGTAAAATTAGCAAAATCAATTTTACCGTCATCCTGTACAAAGTGTCAGTTTGACATTTTGATTCATTTACTTTAATTTCGCAGTTTTTTATATTAGCCAAATAAAAATTGTTATTTTTGATGCGAAATGATTAATTTTTAACATTGCAACTTTTTTTGAACTTTCCTGGCATTGAAATGATAAAGTCTTTTTTTTTAACGAACAACTTTGCAAATCACTCCAAACGAACTATGAAGAAAACATGGGTTAAACGAGAAAACATATACTACAAACCATTTTACAAACAGAAATCGAAAATGCTGCTGCTCTTTATATTTCTGCTCGGAATCATTTTCTTCATCTATCAGGCGTTGTCCATTAATCAGCTGCCTAATTCTAGTACACCGTTCACTTTGGAGGGGACGGCGCAAGCATTGAAGGATAAACACAAACAAGTTAAATTTCCGCCAAGCCCGAGGCGTTCGGATGCTGCTGATGTTGATAGCGGCGGAGCTGTTGGCGTGGCAAACGAAGATGCTATTAAAATTATACGGTACGATAACATAGAACATTTCATAATCGCTTTTTATGCGGGATAATGATGCACCTTTCATTAAAAAAAAAATTCATTAAATATTACATTTTGATTAATTATATTCCGATGTATATATTCAATTTTTTCCTATAGTGGAACACGCTTATTCGATTATGACTCTTATAAGCCTAATTTGAAGGGTAACTTCAAGTGTCTCGATGATGGCCGTGAAATTCCATTTGCGTACGTAAACGATGATTTTTGTGATTGCACCGGCGATGGTAGCGATGAGCCTAGCACAAACGCCTGCAACAATGGAAAATTTTATTGCAAATATCAGAAGCGTCACATTACCGGTCGTGGACGTGATGTTTTTGTGCCAAGTAGTCGAGTGAACGATGGCATTTGCGACTGCTGTGATGGCAGTGATGAGTGGACAGCGACTGAATGTAGAAATAAATGTACATAATAGGCATTAAAACTTTATATTCAAAGAATTCTTTTTATTTTCTTTAAATTACTTTAAAGTCATTAGGTTAATAGAGAACACAATATATGAGCCCCTTATTTTGAAAGTGGTGCCAGTCCCTTCCCTCTTCGTTGAAAAGAAAAAAGTAAGTTGAAATGAAACTTATTTAATTTTTTTATTTCTCAATGAAGAGACACTTGCACCGCTTTCAAAATAAATGGCTCATTTTAGGAATATATTATGCATATAAAACTGCACTGATTTCTAAAGAATATAAGATAGTAAGAAACATACCACAAAATTAATAAATCGAATTTTAGGTAAATTATTACTTTGTTTTAATGTAGAATTGAAAACAACCTTCACATTGCCTGGGCGTTAATTTTTATTTATTGTACATATGCCTTAACTTTTTCGTTTCATTTGAGATATTCGTTCAGCTTTGTTCACTTAAAACTTGGAACTACATAATATTATTTTAAGTGGATACTTCTATGAAAATTGATAAACTTTGCAGTTGAATTTGAATGGTATGTTTTTTAAATGTATACATCTTACTAATGGACTGGTCGCATTGTACATACATAAATGAATTTTAGGTCATCTAAAAAAAGTATTGTAAGACAAATTAAAGTTTATGTACAAAAGGAGCTTTCGCCGTCTACTCTGAATATATTTATGAAACTTCTAATTTAAGAAACATGTAAACACTTGTTAAAAACGTTTCACTAATTCAAAATAATGGTTTTGCCTATTACGTTTGAATTTTTAAAAACTTCAACCTTCCTGTACTACTAAATTCAATTGTCAAATTTGTTCAGTAGCCTAGGAGTTGTCACATTTATGACATCTGGGGACTTACAGTAAGATCCGACAATTTCGTACAAAACAAAAAATAAATAGAGAAACTGCATCTTTTGCTTTTGATTCAAAATATGTCCAACGACAGTCATTAAAACTGGATTGATATTTTGACAAGGACGATTTTCAATAAAAATACAGCAAATTGACCACAAAAATCTTTGAAAATTTTTTTATAGAATATTTTTTTTGATGACTTCTCAATACGATTTTTGAGAGATTTTGGCTACAACCTGCAAAGTAGAGCAAAATTAGGTTATTTCTCTAATTTTGCGTATGGCTGGTTGGTTCTAACAATAAGTATAATAACTTCAACTTGGTGGTTTCTAATTCTGAAATAACTTGGAATGAAAAAAAAACAAAATAAAAACTTGATCATTTGATCACCATGGGTATTCTGAATCATTACGTAAGTGAATTGAAAAGAGCTGCTACACTAAAAATTATGAAATGCAAATACTAACCAATTATCTGTCCTCAGTAGGCAACTGTTTCTCTAAATTTACAGAATTGGGATAGGTAAAATTTTTTGGTAATTATTTAATTCAACATCCTCACTCCCGACATTCTTGAAATTTTTCCAATTCAGCAGCTGATCAAGAATATACATACATAATATCTATGTTGGACGCGGAAACACCTTATTCAATTTTTTTCAGCTTGAAGCCGGTGTTGGACATATTGGAGGATATAAACCCTAAACCACGGCCAACTTATCCTAACCTTTAGGCAGAATTTCTGTGGATATACTATATTGAAGAATGCGATTTTCAAGCTTCAAAAAAAAAGTTGAGGCGTTTCTTCGCTCAACATATTCATATTCTTGCTCAGCATGCTGAACCCTACAACACACTCAAATTTCAAGAAAGTAGGGAGTTTGTTTGTTTATAGATATGTTGTAGTAATGGTAGAAATTTCTATGTTGATTCGTCCAGATCTGTCAGTTCCGAGACTTTGAAAGTAACCTATGGGAAGGGTCTTGTCAAGAGTGCTGCTGATGTAAAGTTAGTGGGTCGCCGAGCGAATACTAAAGAAAAGGAGTATCGTTTTACGAGGGGTGAGTTCGTAAAGGTTGAGCAAAGGTTGGTAATATTGCAGTATGTACGCGACATATACATGTGTAGCTGTTAAGCATCTAACTCCAAGCAATATGCAGCTACACCAGTGTACATCTCGTAGCCTTAGGATGATGTTGTGGGACAAGCCATAATGCTCGTAAGATGTCTTGTCACTACGTTAATAAAAATTTATTTTCAACAACCACTCCATTGTGGAGCGCGTAATTGTGAGGTTAAAGTTTGTGAAGGATTTTGTTCAAGCTTGTGAGCTATTTCGGCCAGTAAATAAGCTACTTATTTTTAAAACATTAAACTACAACGCAATGAATGAGTGATCGAACATGTAATATAGGTTTCAGATGCTATTAGGACAAGCCGATACAAAATTTTCAGGCTCGGAGTCGAACTAAAATCTTCTCAAAAATATGCCGTCACCAAATGAATAATCATTACAATTTTTTATTATACGTATATTAACATAAAATGAAACAAGTTTATATTTCACATTTATATGAGTCTCATTAAATTTATTTTCGACATATTATTATCATATAATTTAATTTATATTTTAAAGAAAAATAAATTTTATATCGCATATGTATAGTACATCTGAAATTTAATATTTTAATATACTATTTTGAGATACATGTATAAATTCTTTTTGTTCTTTTACTTGATTTTGTTTATTTTAAAATACAACGCTTTTAATTTTTGTTACTTTACTTTTAAGTATGTATGTATATAACTATATGAAAAAGTTTAAGTATTTCAAGCATGTGCAATAAATATTTCATCGAATTTTTAAAAATTAAAACAAATGTTATTTGATTCCAATCAAAATAAATATGCAATTTTGAACTGCAAAATCCTAAAGGTACATTTTCAATTATTTTTTTTGTTTAATTTTATTGAAGAGACATCAAAATCTGTTTGTTTTTAAGAGGTTGTCTTCTCAAATATTAATATGTGAACTTTTGTTATTTCTTCATATAGTCTAAGCACTTAAAATTAATGTTTTTATTTTTAATATTTCTTGAATATTTCAACGAGACACCAAAATGAATACTGGTACTCTTTCCACACATACGATTTATTTTTTTAGTTTTTAAAAATCATATTTTAAATAATGAATACATCACTTATTAGCTAAATAATACTTAAATAGAGAGAAATCAATGCTGCATTACTTAAATGCATTTTGAAGTGCGTGAAAGTAATGAAGTGACATCGCTTGTAGTATTATACCTTAATTAATGTAAACTATTAATGTTTGCACAATAAATTTATTTTCTCATTTTGCATTGAAAAATGTGCATGCAATTTACATACAAACAAATGATTATGTCATGTAAAGTTTATGCGGCCATTTAATAATAACTAAAAGTTTTCTTTAGCAAAGATGACAAAGGAAATAATTCCATTGCAGTTGTGATACATAAATTATTTTGTTCAGCGGGTGTATGAGCAACATAAAATTATCATAGACATGAATTCTTAAATTTTTACACTTCAGTCACCCAAAACCTTTATCTTTTAATTTCGATACAGTTTAAGATCGATAAAACTTTATCACATTCTGTAATTCTAGATTGATTACCAGAACATTCAGGTTTAATTTATGGCCGCTAAAAACAATGACGACAGTTTTTATACAAAATTAAATATTAACTTTCGAACAATTCGCACACAATCTTAAATTAATGTTATTATATCTAAGTACTCATAATTAAATAGTAAAAATAGGTTTAAATAATTGTAGGATGAGAGACAAAATACATAAATATAGAAAAATAAAAGTGCACAAATTGAAAGAAACATTTAGATAAGTGATGTACAAAAGTTAATACTTTAATACAATATTATTATATGCAGCAAATTAGAAAAAACAAATTTAAATTATTTAAGATATAAAAGAGAAGGGCGGACTAAAGTTAAGACATCTGAGAATTTTGACCAAGCCACTCGCTGAATAAAAACTTCTTTTCGAATTCCACGACAGCTGAGTGAAGAATGTTTGTATTTGCGGTCTCATCTCTAGTATAGTAAGAAAAGCTTTTTCAACTATCACCGTTCGGAAACAGCATTAAACTGTAGGTCTTCGGAATTCTGTAAAATCGAAATGACGATGAGAAATAAGCTATTGTTACTATTATTTTCCACAAAGCTATCTACAACTGCTTGACAGTATAAAGAAAATCTTTTGCCTTCATTTTGTATGTAAGTACTATGTATATGGAAAACAAAATCTTAAAAATTTTGAAAATACATTTCTTTCAGCCTAGAATGCAGCTGGAAAAAAATTCAAAGTCGTCTTAGTTATGGTCAGCCTTAGTTGAAGGGGTTATGCAGATGAATTATCATATAATTTTTATGGCATTTTTTAGTTCCGCAATAGATAGAAGTTATGTATCTAAGCCGTTTTTTTTTTTTAATAATAAAAATATTACAAGTCTTAAACGTGAAAGAAATATATATATATATTGCACTGGGAAACAACTGAAAACTTTATATGAAAATGCCAATAAAGGAATAATACCCGACTAAAAGGTAATTATCTGAAGGAAAGCTTAGCCACGGAAAAAACTTAAAATTGAGAAGAGTAAGAAGCAGAAGGTGGGGTGACAAACATCAATCTAATTGGAAAAAAGTACTATTTTCACTTTGGTTTTTCAAAATGTAATTTCGTTTAGCAGCGAGGGGTGTGACATTTAATTTTTTTATTTAACCAATTTAGCGTTGATAGCTAATGACTGAAAGTAAATTATGTTCTTAATAGTAGTTGGTGGTCAAATGCTAAACTATTGAAGAAATATTTTTCAAATGACAAAAATAAACATTACAGTATCACAAAAAATTGCTTTTGGTCATACGCAGAGATCAAACAATGTAGATCCAAAAGATTTATATCTGCTTTACAAGACTTCATTTTTCTGCCCATCACGTCAGGAATCCGAAATATCCTTGCTTGAAAGTGTTAGTAACTTATATTTTAAGCTATTTCACATTTACATAAAGTTTATAAGCTTCTTTGCGTTTTAGCATCACATCGATCAGATTATTGCTCTTTTCAATAAGATACTCCCTTTGCGAAATTTTCAACCTTAAAATAAGAACATTTTTCCTTTTTATTTATATTTGCTATGTGTAATTTTTTTGGTGTTGACACACACACATTATATCGAACAGTAAGTTCAATAAAAATAATATAAGAACACTTTAAATTTGTATTATCGTAGTAGAGTAATTTGTGTGACGTTAAAAGATCTATATTTTAATTGGCAATAAGCTTAGGACAGAAGCATCCTATTGAAAACGCCACAGGCATAGCGCTATCTGATGTCATAACTTGAAATTAGAAAAACATTTTACTGTTTTATATAATTTCATATATGTACGTATGTACATAAGCCACAACGTAGTGCGTCTCATATTTTTAAGCAATATATCTCAGACTCCTGCCATAACAGGTAAAAGTGAAATGAGGTGAACAAAAGTCTTACGAACCTAACTAGTCAGATAAATTAGGTTAAAATTGTGTGTATATTGTTTCTGTTCATATATCAAAATTGCAAAATAATCAGAAGTTTTGAGTTTATAACCTAAATTTCTGAGTGCGTACCAATATAATTTTTTTTTGAAAAATAGTTTGAAAAAGTTATAATTTAAAGTTTCTAAATATTTAATTTGTCATCAACTATTTTAATATCTATTTTATTGAAAATTTACTGTAATTTACACCCATTTTCTTCCTCCCACCCTAAATTGTTATTTTTCAGGCTAAACTTTCTCTCAAATCTTAATTATAAAACTAGGCTTAAGAATTGCTTGATTTTTTGAATAAATATAAGCAGCGCCATAGCTTCTTTAAGGGCATTAATATTTTTTATGAACTAAAAAAGGGCACATATTATGTCATTATCCATTGAAATCGTATAAACTTTTTAAGATTATTTTTTTCGCCTTTCTGCCAAAAAATCATAACATGATTTTTCTCATTTAATGGCAAACAGAACAACACGAACAAATTATCAAAAAATGTGCAATACATAATAGCCAAATTATTTCTTTAAATAAAACATTTAATAGATTTTCATCAGAGCTAATTCGTCAATTAATATCAAAAGTTTAAGTTCCTCTCTGGTGTTGAAGCAAGATAAAATAAATGTTAAGCAATTAATTTAAACTCAATTTTATTTTGCCTTTAAATACAGATCAATATAAAAAAGGGTCTAAATAATATGTTGGCATCCTAGAAAGGAATGGCTCTCTTCTTATAATGCAAAAACAACCATTTTTTATTATATTTTATAGAAATTTTTTCCACGTTTTTATGGAGTAAGATGCTTCCAGTTTGCTCGAAAAAAAATATTAATATGCAATAGTTGAAATTAAATCAATAAAGTCGTTACCGATAGAACATTTGCGTGGAAATGCCAAGCTTTATATTAAATTGATGTATTAACAGTTAGGCGGCCCATAAAGGCCTCTAGGACTGTTGTTTATATTTGATCCTTGCACAAATAGCAGATAACTGCAATAAGTAGCAAAATATATTCTTGTAAATATCGGGCCTAAGGTGTAAATTTCAAATTTTCTAATCACTATGCCCTTGAAGCCCTCCAATAATTAGTAATTAGAAATAAACTCATTTTTTTTGTTGACAAATATTTTTATGAAAAAACTATTCCGCACCATGTACAAGTATATCCAAGTAAAAGAGTAGTTATAGTTAGTCATAAGTATAAGTCTGAAAAATCATACCAAGTCGAAACAAATTGTCAATTATATATCAAGACTTTAACTTTGTCAAAAAAAAAATATTTTTGCAAAAAATATTAACTTGAAGCTTTGTTTTGTTAACATATAATTTGGTGTAAGAACTTTTTTATGAGAAAAACGGATATCAATTTATTGCTTATGCAATTTGTTTCTTTTTTTTTTCTTATTTCAAGTTAAAAGAAAGTGTTGAAAAGACAAGCGTAATTTATATGCAGTGGTAGTCCAATATCATTGTTGATGTGATGTTTAAAGACTGGGCCAACTATTTTCGCTTATTGATATTTTGAAAATACATAGAAGTTAAAGGACCCTTTCGTTAAATCTAACGAAAATCGAGTGAAAATTTTAATAGATATCCGTACTTTTGTATAAAGGCACTATTGCCTTAAGGAAATGTTATATTGAAATTCGAAAATAATCTACCACTGTTGAAGAATGAATGAATTTTGTATGGGTAGTGTTTTCAACGGCATAGTGTTGAATAAAATTTATGAATCTTACGTTTCGATCTACACTGATGATGATGGCTATGATGGTGATGATGATGTTGATGATGGCCATGATTAATATTTACAATAGAAGATGACGATGCTGCTGCTCCCGCTGCTCCTGCTATTGCTGTTACTGGAGCATCCGCTGATGTTGATGCTCTGGTGCCTAAGATACCAGCTCCTCCTATCATTGATTTAATTGGTGTACGTGTTGTTGGATTAGCACCACCCGGCTGCATTTGTTGTTGTTGCTTTTGCTTTAATGTTGACGATTTGCGCATTACAGTTGTGCGACGTCGTTGTCACTTTTCTTCTGAACAATTTTCACTTGCAACTTTTACTGTATTACATACGGCATGTTGTTGTTGTTGATTTTGTTGCTGTTGTGCTGCTTGCTCACTAGAAATTGACTGCAGCAATTGTTGTTGCTGTCCGCTTTGCTGTTGTTGCTGGTTTAACGCATGTATGTGCTGGCAAAATGCTTGCAACACTTCAAAGTGAGTCATTAAATTTGCAGTTTGACTGTCATAGTGTAGGTGACGTGTTATCGGTGCTCCTAAGCGACGCAATAAGTCGGTAAATATTTTTTCTTCTTTACGTATCCATGGTCGTCGATCATCTTGAACTTGATAAGGTGTTAAGTGAACATGAATATTCATACCTGTGTAATAAAAAGTAACAGATTTATTAGAAAATAAAAAAATATAGAAGTAAATCTATAGTATAATAATATACCCATGCGTGTCAGTGTCTCTAGCAAACTTCTCGACGTTATCCACGTATTCTTTTGACCTCCATGACCACCATCTAACCAATACATGTCGGTGATGCGCGATAGCAAACGAATCATTGTACTATCATCAGGCGTAAGAGTTTTTAGATAATGAAACTCGTAAATAAACTGAAAAGAAAATTTTCGCATTAGTAATATTGCATTATGAAATTATCTATATAAAATAGCCTTAGTATAAACTTTTAACTTGTGCTAATTATACACGCCTACCAAAAAGTGTTAGCCAAAAACAAAGACACTGGTTTTAATTTTTTTTTATATTTAAATTTCGAGGGTTACATTACGAAGAGGAAGCAACTACCCATTTTTGGAAAATGATTTATTACTAAAAGTCTATCTCAAGAGCCAAACGTGCAACAGTCGTTAAAATTGGTATGTAGAATCTCAAAATGAGAATAAGAATGATAAAGTCATCTTTATGAAATCTAGGTGGAATCGCCCAAAATCAGTCTAAAGTTTTTTCAACAAAACCAAAGGAACAAAGTGAGAGAGTAGCTTACCATTAAAACACTATGTATCAGAAACCAAAGGTGGTACAGTCGTGAAAATTGGTATTTAGAATCTTCTTTTAACAATAGATCACCTCATATTAAACAATTTAAAATAACAAATTCGAGTGCCAGCAAAATGAGAATAAGAATGATAAAGTCATCTTTATGAAATCTAGGTGGAATCGCCCAAAATCAGTCGACAGTTTTTTCAACAAAAACAAAGGAACAAAGTGAGAGAGTAGCTTACCATTAAAACACTATGTATCAGAAACCAAAGGTGGTACAGTCGTGAAAATTGGTATTTAGAATCTTCTTTTAACAATAGATCACCTCATATTAAACAATTTAAAAACACAAATTCGAGTGCCAGCAAAATGAGTAGGGACGAAGGTTTTGTGTACTAAAAATTTTACTCATACTGAGCGAAGCGAAGTTGCCGAATACCAAAATTAAATTTTACCAAGCAATACCAGTCGTTGGTTGTTTAAAAAGGTCTACGGGTCAAAATATACCGAAGCTCTCATTTAATTTTTCATAATAACTTAACTAAAATTCGAGTATTCGCCATCAAAAACATATCTCATCTCTTTTACTATGCGATTACATTGACTTACACCCTTTCTAAACAAAATATAATAATAAACATAGAGTCAAACTTTTGTTACGAGTAAGAAGAACGAAGTAACGATTTTTACACCAAATGCGACTCACTTGATTGAGAACCACGCAGCCCTTGCTAAAA
Organism: Meiosimyza platycephala; assembly: GCA_963662105.1. Classification (NCBI taxonomy): domain Eukaryota; kingdom Metazoa; phylum Arthropoda; class Insecta; order Diptera; family Lauxaniidae; genus Meiosimyza; species Meiosimyza platycephala. The sequence continues at coordinate 92,773,812 of OY759209.1, read as the reverse complement.
CCAATCAATATGAGTTTCGACTTATCCAAATTGAGATTCTCACGCCACCAAAGCGGATTATTGATTTGACGATTTTGATGTTGCTGCTGTTGCTGTTGGTGACAATCATTGGAATTGTGTACAGTATTAAATTCCTGTGCAGCAAGTTGCAGTTGTGATTGCGGCGCATTTGTAGAAGTAGCAGTTACAGTGGAATTTGCATTAGTTGAAGATATATTATTTGTGCTATTGTTTGTTTGCTGTGCGTCAATTGATGTTGTTGCTGTTTTTGATGTAGTAGTAGTAGTTGCTGCTGTTGTAGTTAAGCTATTAGTAGATGCAGCAGCACAAGGAAATACTATTGCGCCATCCGCATCCACTGTAACATTCTCTTGAACTTGTAATATATCAATATCCATATCTTGACTACTGTCACTATTTGTGGATGATGAAGATGATGAATCAGATGATGTCGTCGATAAGGTAGATGAGACTAAAGCAGCAGCAGCAGCAGCGGCTGCGGCAGCGTTCTGTGCAGACACCACGTCACCAGTGGCTGCAGCTGCAGCAGCGGCAGCAGCAACGGCAGCTGCAGCAGCAGCGGCTTGAGCTGCTTGATCAAGAATTTCATTTTCGGGTATTGAAATAAGTCGTTGCGACAAATTTTGCAAAAGTCTGAAAGAATGAAATTATAAAAAAATATGAAACAGTAAGAAAATATGTTGTCTAAATTCGGTAGCGCGAAAAAATTTGTAAGCAAAACCACACAGGGCCTCAGATTCGGATACCCGAAACCCATTAAGAGCACATAATTCGATTTTTAATTCTTTAAAGTGTCGACAATTAAGGATAATTTTTTAATTTAATAATTTGGATTGGATTTAAATCAACTAAAGTTATTTTGTTAAAATGTACTTTATAGTTAGAAGCTTAAAAAAATTTTGCCCTTCTCCCTGCTCTGTCCCAAGCGTCATAAAAGTTAGAAAAAATGTTTAAGCTTTTGATTCGATTTGAAACTAGAAAGTTCATGTTCTAAAAAAGATTTAGCTCATTTTAATTCATCATTACGTTTACGATTATGGATGTTGCTTTAGACATCATTTTTAGCTACTTATATTTGTATATTGTATAAATTTACTTCTCCAGATGCTGCAAGGCATGATTCATCGGTGTATGATCTGGAACACCAGCATTATTTCCACGTACAAAATTATCAAAGCAGCTAAAAGTCTTAAATTCCATTCTTAAAATATATATATAAATGTTAAATATTCTGAATTTTAAATCAATGTAGTTTGTTTTACCGGACTGGCCGTATAACGATAATATGTGAACGTGGAAATGCTTCTCGTAATAGTATAGCAGAATTTTCCAAATTATACTTCATGTAACCGCGACTGTCGCGATTTGTTTCCATGCTCTCTGGAAAATCCTAAAAAAAAAATATTTTTAATATAGCAAAAATGATTCTTTTATATGAATATATGTAGTTGTATATTTATGGGCAATATTGAGTTATTTATGTCGAAAAACGCAGATATTTTCAAAATCTTTGGAAACAAGCCAACAATTTCCATGTTTAAAACGTTATAAAAAGTAATTAAGCACGCCGAGCCGTAATATCATATTTATTAGTTATATTTTACTTGCTAGTTGCGTTCCAGTGTATAAATTTTCTAACATTCCACTAGAGAGGGTATTTAGGTTTTTCATGTTTTTTGAGTTTATAAACTCAAAATAAAAATATTAAAATAAAATCAAAAATAGGCATTAAATTTCAGCAGCACTTTTATTTTAATACCAACAAATTCATACTATGTATAAGGAAAGAGCGTCAATTAAGATCTGGGGGTCAATTTTACATTTATATACTCATAATATGAAAGATTGCATACGCAACTCTTATCGAGGTATCGATTCAACAAAAAAGTTTTAGCACTACCCGTATCACATAATGTTTTTAAATCAGTATTTCCAGTATTATTTCCAAAAGCGTTGGTAAACGGTTTTAGCTGCCTGCAAATATCTTTTTTTTTTACCCAAACCATGGACGACGACTATTCTGAAACTTGGCGCAGAGTTCGTTTTAAAAGTCAACCAGATGAGTGATGATGAGTTTAGTGCACATTTTAGCACCAATTCAGATTTCATTAAAAATAACATGGCGGGATATGGTGAATCGTGTACAGAATTCAGATTCCGCAATTTAAACTTAAAGAAGGCTTGTAGACGCGTGGATACGACTATAGCCGCATCCACTTCAAAAGCAGAGGTCACTGAGTTTGATTTCGGCACCCATTTTGACTCAAAATTTCAGGTATATTTTTATTTATTTTTAATATTATTATTTTAATTTTTACATATTCTTATTATTTTCTTTTCACTATAGCTAATTTCTGATAGGTCCAAAAATATTAATCATTTCTATTTCAAATGATCAAGTAAGTATTAACCTCAAATTGGAGTTAATTGCTGCAGCTACCGTATTTTAAAATCTTCAAGGATAAACTACATCAATGTCAATGTTTTAAACATGTGGTTTTGTTGCTAAAAAAATAACAACAACAAATTGGTACATGTGTCTGATTGACACCACCTAATTACTTTAATATTTTTTCAGATTTAATTTATACATACATGTTTTTGCGTTAAATTTATTTACCTGTACATCTCCACCAAAATACACAATTGCAGTAGAGTCTTCAACACTTTGCGTCGGCTGACGTATTATTGGCGGACAGTAAACAATATCATTTGCTCGATTTTGAAAACCGGCAACAGCAAATATTCGAAATGGACCAGCTGAGGTGCTTGGTGTGCATAGACGATCTGCACTGCTACCAAGCATTACCTTAAAATTCGTAACACGTTTTTGTAATTTCAGAAAATTATCAATGATTGCCTGTGAAGTAAAAACAAAAAAAAAATTAAGAACGTTAATACTCTTAAAGCAGATGAGAATGTGTGGGGATGATTCTTATTATAAGTGTGTGTGTTAAAAGAGAATATTTTGCACCTAGCGAAGAGAGAATTTTTAAATTTCAAATAACTAAAGAGAAACTATAAAAATAAATATAACTGAAAACATGAATTTAAAAAAATCGGTTCGCTGGATATCAAAAATAATTCGATTTCACTTTTGTTGCCTCGAAACAAAAACTTCCCTTGCCATGGGACAGGAAAAATTGATACCAAATTCTAATCTTTTGGAATTGAAATCGCAAATCGAAAAGTAATTGAAATTACATAGCTCTGGCTTGTAGGTGTACTGAACGAATTGAATTTAAAAAGTAAAGTTTAGAGAAAATATATGTAGAGTTTAACAAAATTACAAGTGTGTAAAATATCATAATTAAAATTTATTTTAAGACAAAAAATGGCATTTTAGTAAAACTTAAAACAAAAAGTAAGCATACAATTTCAAAAATTTCTACGCACCTTTAAGTTTCTTATTCGCCGACGGTCAAAAAAAAACATCACTTAGGTGCACAAAAATTGTTAATTATTTAAAATAGTATTTGAAGCGTAATTTAAGAAAAATTACGCCAATTTATATTGAATAAGTTTATATGTATAAAAAACGTTGAAATAAAAATTTATTTGCCAAAATTAGGACATGCATTGAAACTCAAAAACATAAAAGACAACAAAATCAGTCTAATAGTAGATATCTTCATCAAGATCACGTGGTCCACAGCAGCTAGCAAATCGTGAACGAGTATCATCCAAACATAATTTCGTATCCTCCTTCATTTCCTTTAATTTAACACGCACTTCTTCCCGCATCAAATTATAGCACATTGCTACCAGACCCATTCCAATAAGCATATAAAGAAAGTTGATAGCCAATTTTGGATTCTGCTCGGCATTTAATTCCTGCAATTTCGATACATCATCTGGATTTGCTGTAGAGTCTTCTTTTATTTTTTGCCTCGCACCTTTAATATCTGTTTCGGTCACAAAACTAGCACCAGGAACATAATCACCAAAGCCAATTTTGCAAAGTGATGTCATGCAAAAATAAAATGAATTCAGATAGGACCATTGTTCCCAATTGGCAAACATGACGGTACCAGTAAAAATATAAAATATAATAACCCATAGGCAGGCTTTCGATGGTACAATAACCTGCTTACGGCTTTGTGATGCACCCAAACTACCGTTTTCTAGTGCATCAAATCGTGAATCAGTATCGGAATCCTGTGTACATTTATGTAGGCTACGATAGAGAAATTTAAATGATCTCGCCAAAACACGCCCCATATTTAGAAAATATAAAATGTAAAGAGGTATGCCAAAGGTGGCATAAATCACAGTAAAACCTTTGCCCCAAGGTGTACGTGGTACCATATTTCCATAGCCTATCATTGTTATAACCGAGAGAGAAAACATCAGTGCTGCTGGAAAAGTCCACATTTCATCAGGCTTACGTCCAGTGTAACCATCTTTATAGAGACGAGCAATTTCATTTGTGAATTGCCATAACGTATGGTTGGTATCATTTCGCCACAACTCAGGATCAAATGTATTATGCTGATCGGTAATGTTCCAAAGTTTTTTTGAGTAACTTTCACGTAGCCAAAATGTTTCGTTTACTGTTTTATCATCATATTGAAGTTCGATATTCATAAATGCAGCTGCTCCACAGATTGCGTAGATGACAATAAGAGCACCAACACCCACTTGGGTGCACATAAATGTTACGAAATTTCGACAGCATTGTTTGACTTGCTTCCTTGGCTGATTCGTTGATGAACTGGACGATTCAGCGCGGCTATTACGTTGAGATGATTTTTGAGATCTTGACATAATTTTGAGAATGGATTTTTCATAATTTTATAACAGCAATTATGTAATAGTTTCTTTACACATTTAATTGAATTATAAGCATTCAATAAAGATTCAAGAAAAACATGTGATAACACAACACAATGCTAAATAAGCATTTAGAAAAACTAATTTTCAACCTCATTAGAGTTCATTTTCTAAAAATAACATATTGGGCGAAATACACAAAAAAAAAATATTTTTAAATTACGCCGCGCTGTAATTTTCGTTGGAGAACCGATCGCATATACGATTTTCTATAGACTGCGTATGAGTTTGGTTTTCATTTTGGAAACACCAAGTAGGTAGTTCTCTTTCAAAGGTATTAAAGAGAAAGCATTAACTCGAAACCGAGTAATAGTCAGCATTTGTTTATAGCTAATATTTTTAAGATAATCATTTGAGTTTTTAAATGTAATTAAAATTGTCTTAAAAGTATAAAATTTTGAGTAGCATATGCTTTTTTTTCTTTAAAATGAAAATTAGCTAAAAAAAATGTAGAGTACTTGAAGGGAACAAAATAAGAGTCCGACCTGGTCCAATAATTAAATTTTTTTCACTTTGTAAATTTATTGTAGCCTTTGGCAAAGTTTTTTAAGTAGATAAGTATTAAACAAAATTATTTTATGAATTTAAAGAGATTTTGTTTTGCCTTAGTGAACCTCGGCAAAGCTAAGTACTTACTCATTAACTTTTCTAATCACATATAAGTTTGTAAAACGTTTTAAAGATGTAAACTCTTATTTTATACCCATAGTTAATAAATGATTATGAATAAAACTGATCATAATGCAGTCTTAGTGATCTCTAAAGTTCTCAGTATTTTACACCAAATTAGCATGTGCCACTAATGATTTCTAGGTGTTATGCTGTACTAAAAGAGCAATTGGCACAAAATTTACGAATTGCACTAGTACATCTTTTTGAGTCTACAAGTCAGGTACATATGTATATACAGTAGGTGGAAAAATTAAGTTGTTAAATGCAATATTTTAATAATAAGAAGCATAGAATTCGGCTTTTCTGTGTTATTTAGGTGATCTGTGTATTAAACGATAGTAAATGATTCACTGTATTATACAAAAATGTATTTAAAAAAAAAAAATATTCCAAATTCCATTTTTGGGAAAGAAACGTATTAGTTACTACTTTACAAAATTGTGTTGCAAAAGTAAGTTGTCAACCACTCAAAACCGTCAATGACCATAGTTTCAAGCATTCAAATTGCAAAATTTGCATGGCATCGTCTAGCGAAAAATTTTTCCAATATCGAATGATGCACCTATGGATTTTCAATGGTAGACAAGTTCGGTCTTTGCAGCGGCCACTTTAAAACAACTACTTATATACATATATATAATATTGCTTGTGAATCATTACTTTTTTATTTCACCCATGTAAAGTACTGCATTATCCTGTTTTAGGACAAAACTTGGCCCTATTAGCCGTTTAACTTCTGGAATAGCAATCTGCTGAAGTAGTTTTAAGTACACAACTGCGATAATTTTTCACTATAGGATGACAACGATATCTGTTCCATTTGCCGGTAACCATCCCCAGGCCATTATACCCCTCCTAGCCGACTTAACAGTAGGTTATTAAAATAATCTTTGCCTTTGACAACATAATTTTTCCAACTACTGTATATGTAAATATTAAGACTAGACGCAATTTTATCACACTTAGACCGTTCCAAAATAATGCTTTGCAACAGCGCTCTTTATGTATGTATGACCTAACTACAATTTTCAAATTTTACAGGAGAGACATATATTACACATAGTAACTAATTAAAAGTTACTGGTGAGTCCTCCTAGGTGAAACTATTATAACTAGCTTAAGCCCATTTTTCTTTTTTATTTATCTTTGCTAAGTGTAATTTTTTGGTGTTTTGACAGAAAAAAGTTATTGAACTGTTAGCTCAATAAAACAAAAATTATTTTCTATTCGCACACACCACAAAAAAAAATTATGCTACGTACTACATAGTACTAAGCAGCTTTCTCACGATGAGTCTTTCTCACGAATGAAACTAATTTTTCTGAAAATATGCAGATGTCAATTTACGCTATAGGACAATGCTCTTGATATGGGAATCTAAGATCCCAAGTGGTTTAAGTAAAAAGGTAAAAAGTCTAATAAATCTTTTTTTCGTAAGTCTAATTTTCTATTGGCCAAATCACAAAAAAGGTTAATTTCATTATTCAAAATTTCGATCGTTTTCATGATACATATCTAGTATAAATATATGTATGTACCTACATATATAAGTATGTATAACTATATTTTTTTTAATATCTGTCATCGTCTGACTTTTCCAAGTAAGGCAATCTGTTCTTGCTCAAAATTTGCAGTTATGTATGTATGTGTCTATTGCACTATTTGACCAGATTCGATCTCCTGTTTCTCCTCATTAAATTTTGGAAACTTGAAGGAACATTTCTAACTCGATTGATCGAGAGTTTCCACCATGTTTCATACATGCTCTACTTAAAAATACATACAGTTCTGACTCGCTCGTCAAGAAATGTGTCATATCAAAAGAGTTACACTTAGGTTTCTTTGGCGCAGAACCGATGATTTGTATTCCTTCATATGAATGTTGAAAAATTCAGCCATGTAAAAGGTCAAAACTTTTTAAGCCAAAAAGTGCCATTTAGGCACGAGTACTTGTAATGAAAAAGGTAACTAATCTTCACCAATTTTCAACAGAACGCATTTAACTATTGATTAATCTCTGAGAGATATAACTCTTGATTTTTTAAAACTCGTGAAGTAAGCAAGAAACGCAAAATAATTTTTTTGAATATCTCATTTGGCTTTCGGGATATACGATATGAATTGAGCACTGCTTTAAGGGTTTATAGTTTATCATCGTGCATCTCAACCAGACATCGAAAAAACTATTTTATATGTATGAGACGCCTTAACTGTGCAATTTTATCTTGAAAATTACAAAGTGTTATGCGCCATAGTAAATGTTTCAAATATGAAAACTTTAAATGTCATTAATGCACAATTTTAGTTTTTGTATCATATCATCTTCATCCACTCATGTCCTTAACCTTTTTGGCCTCTAAGCAATGGACCTAAACTAATACCAAGCAATGTAGATCTATTACTCTCTGGAAGTCATTTTGTTTATTCAGAATAAAATTTGACTGGATGTAAAGGAACTTTTATGTAGCTTTGAAAAAAAAAATGTATAGATAATAATATCTGTGCAACATTTATCAAACATATATCGGATGTATGTATTTGAACATTTTTTGAAATGAAATTTCTCAAAAACAATGGGGAATAGAATACAAAAACCTAGGAACTTTTTTGATTAGGAATGCTTCAGTTTTATGAGAACAAATAAGAAATCATAACTAAATTTGTTTAAACATTGAATTTTTTAATCACAAAAATATTTCTCAAAATCTTTGATATAACATCTTGTTTTTTTATTTTTTTATATGTTACTCTTCAATCAATCATAAGAATGTATCTGCTTTAATATCGAAATTCACGCCATAACTTTGGAAAATATTTATATTATAAATTGAAGATATTTTGAGAAAAACTTTTTTAAATAAAAAAAATTAATGTTTCAACAAATTTATTTAAATCTTTTTAATTTTTATTATAAATATATAGTATTTCTCAAAAAAATGATTAAATGATTTTTATCCTAACCCTTATAGTTTTTGAGATATTTCGTTTCAAAAAAAGCTCAAAAAAACAAGTGTGCAGTTATTAAAAAATGATGAATTATGTACTTCTATCGTTTCATTATTTACGAATAAAAGTTATGCACGTGGGTCGAAAACCTAATCTCATAACAGAAAACTTTATTCAATATTTATTGTTTGTCTCTACGAGTTTTACAAGAATCAAAGATCTTGTCTTACCAGAAACTAAAGTCTTGCCGACTTTTAAAAATATTCTTCTCGGCATTTGAGGAATTCGTTAAAGAAAATCGACATCAGAGAAGTCATATTCTAGCTTCATTTTTATAAATCAGTGGATAAAAAAGGAAAACTTAAGTCCTTAGATCAAGAAGTTTTATTATCGACTTAGAAAACCCTACCCGCGCGCCCCTTCGTAAGATATCGTTGTATAAATGGTTTATTAAGTGAGAGTAATTAATTATTGAACCTCAACCCCCCATAAAGTCTTATTTAATTGATGTACAGCACTCACGTCTTTAACTTAAACAAAGGACCCTTAAGCTGTTTTTATTTTGTTTTTGCTACAAAACTACTATTAACTGATTGGAAAATAAAGTCCCCAATTAAAATGAGATTAAAATTTAAATGTAAATACTGAAGTGGCAGGTTACAAGAATAATAACAATACAATAAAACAATAATAAACAAAATTAATGATAGAAAAATATACGATATACGAAATAAAAAAATAATAAACAAATGCCCGGAACAACTTATAAACAACAACAAAAATAATAATAGGTACAGAATGACACAAAACCAAGGAAAGTAAGAAGAACAAGCAAAATATCCGAGCATATAAAAAATAAAAAGGTTAGTATAGGATGGGGGAGTGAAGCTCAGAAAGCCAATGCAAATTATGACATGAAGAAAACGAAGAAACGAGGGAACACAGACAACGCGCCGATGTTTAGGTCAAGGTACCGAATATCACAAGCAAGGGAAAAATCGAATAAGTTTTGCAAAATATTCACTTTGTTATTCTTATTGGCGCTTATTCTCATACTCACTAATTTATGAAGCCACTGCAAAAAAGAAAATATCAATGAAGAATTTTGCAAAAAGTTTGCAAAATTCTTATTTTTTTCCCACAAAGTCGAAGTAATTTCGTCAGTCAAAAAGAAAATTTTTTTTTTCTTATTTGCGTTTTCGCGATAAAATCTCTGCCAAGCGCTGAAGCTGCTACCCCTTGATTGATATTTTTAACTTTTAAAATTCACTACAAAACGCGCGAATACACTTTTTATTATTTATTTTTTTGTTTTTGCACTTAATTATCTTTGAATTTTCAATATTCAATGTTTGCAAATCACTTTTATTGCAATTTTTATTTGGACAAAAATTTCAGGCTCAAATTGTGTGTTTCTCTAGTCTGCCAATGAAAAATGTACATGTTGCTGTTTCACTTTTTGCGTGTTTTCTTTTAGCTGCTGTCATTCGTTTGTCCAAGTAGATTTTCCATCGCAGTATTGCCAACATTAGTAAGACTATTGTGAATGGTAACAAAAGAAAGAAATAAACGAAATGCGAGGGTTACTGGTATAAAATAAATTATATGAAAACTTAATTCAACAAAAACCCGATTCTCCAGTTACCTAAAATTCAGCGAAGTATTCGATGTGTCAAAAGGGTAGTTCACATGATCCTGCATGTTGGACAGCATGGTTTGACACATGTGGAGCTAATAATATCGCTTTGCGCACTCATGGTACAGCTTGTTGTAAAACATTATTTGCAGTAATTTTTGAAGTGATGGTACATATTTGGCTGTTGTGAGAATGTATGTGCTAAAGAATGTATGTCGGAATGTTAATTTTTGATAGCGAATATACCAAGAAAAAATGGAAAAATGTACGGTTGGACAATCAAAAAATTTTAAAATCCATACAACATGTGAGTTAAGAGGCTGTTTCTAGCATTCACATGGTCAAACTTTGATGTTATTAAGCCATGTTGTGCAGCATAGCATTTCTGGAACAGCTGCCAATGAAAAAAAATAGTATACTAAAAGAAAGAAGATACGTTGCGCAAGGCCAGATATGAATAATGAACACAAATCAGGTGGAAACACTTAAATAAAGCAAATATATAAGTATGTATAAAACATTATTTTACCGTTATTTACAATAATCTCATTTGGCAAGAATGACACAAACTAGAGGAACGCAGGAGTTGGGGGCTGGTTTTAACAGGGGTAAGTTTTAACACTCAAATTCTGAGAATACCACATAACGTAGATATGTATTATTTTTTTGGCCTCTGTGCTTTCTCTCTCCACTTGGCATTAGCTGAGCTTATTAAGTTTTTCCTCCGGGCAGTGCCGCATTAAGACTACTCGATGCCCTAAGCAATCCACGCCTGTGGGCCCCCCTTATCCACTAGTAAACTAGTATCGGTCTTTAAAAAACTTTTAACGTATTTATTATAACGAGATAGATCATTACGTACTTTACGAAAGGCGAAAGAGATACGCGGAGTAGGTACAGTAGAGTCCCGATAATTCGTAATCTCTACTTTCACACACCTCTGGTGTGACGAACAGACTAAACACGAAAAACACAAAAATTACATAAAAGCAAACGTAGCCGTAGCTGCCTACTATGATTGATTTTTTTTTCTGAAACATACTGCCGTCAGAAGCGAAATAGGCGTATCTCAAAAAAACTCGTTTCGAGATAATTGATGTTTTGTTTATGTCAATTTGTTGAAATACATGTAAAATTGAGAAATAGGCAATTTTCTTAAGCGATTTTTTATAGGTTTGAACTAAGATACCGGCATTAAACACAGTTCATAGTTCATAGTAATTTCTTAAGCTATCCGAAGCCATAAGAATCTCGAATATCAACTTTTTTGAGATACGCCCATTTCGCTTCTGAGGGTAGCATAGTTCCACAGGATTTTGATTTTCATTACGAATTATAAGAAGTTGTCAAATCCCTTTTACGATTTATAAGAAGTTAAACAGAGGTTAAAAAGTACGAATTATCGAGTGAACCAAATGTATGAAATTTTTACGAATTAAAGCGTTTTTTCAAGGGACCAACAGTTTGTCTCGAATTATTGAGATTTTCGAATTAACGGGGTTCGAATTATTGGGATTTCACTGTATTACAATAAAAACCAAAGCATACATTCTTTTATATGTATATTGAAATGTGATTTGCGACTTTTACGGGCATTAAATTCTCGGACAATAATCGTCGTTCTTTTCTCAATTTTTATTATACACCCCTGCGGCCGCAGGCCGCCCACTTACCCCTACTCTTATGTAAAATTTCTGTGGCTAGCAAACTAGGTGTTGGATATATCATAAAACTTTTTCAATGGGTAACCGACGGCAAGTCCAACGGAACATACAAATTTTTCAATGGCCTAAATCAAACGGAATTATGTTCAGAGTACCCCTTGTGAACTACCCCCGCTACCCTCACCCCCTGTCACAATGGGGTCAAAAAGTACGTAATTACCTTCGCCAGATGAGGTGCCAAAATATACAGATGATCTTGAAATTTTTCAAAATGCTTTAAAAAATTTACTTTTGCTGACCAATTAATCGGACTATCTAACCAATTATGACCAATTAGTGACTTATTAGATGCATATTTTTTTATTTCAAAATTCGCTAGGTGGGGTGCCAAAATATGCAGATGACCTTGAAATTTTTCAAAACGCTTTAAAAAATGTACTTTTGCTGACCAATTATTCGGACTAACTGACCAATTTGTGACCTATTAGATGTAATTTTTTTATCAAAATTCGCTAGATGGGGTGCTAGCGGAGTGGAGCCACGATGAAAACGAATACAACTTTCAAAAAACATGCTTAAAGGCATGTTAAAATTTATCGAATAATTGTAATTAGCATTTATGTATATGGGAAGCAATAACATAACAAGTTACAACCTCGTAAAATATTGTAAATTCACTAGCCCAATTTACAAAGATCTGTGAATTGTATAACTAAATTCAATGTTTAGAACACAATTCAATTCAAGACCAAAAGCTTTTTTGTATTTTAAGCAAAAAACATACATACATATCGAAATATTAAAATATTTTGAGAAACATTTTTTTAGTTAAAAAAATTAACATTTTAACAAATTTATTTAATTTTTTTTATAAAGTTATAGTATTAATTGTCACTATATCACAAAAACGGTTTTTTTATTATGAAACCAAAAAAAAAATTTTTGTATTATTAAACGGCCAGTTTCGTAAAATAACTTCACTTCTGACAATTTCTCAAGCCTGACAATTTCTTAATGTTAATGAAATTTCGCATCAATTATCATATGATTTATCAAAATCCGCGATGACGGTAAAACATTATGGCCATTTAATATTACATAATTTATTTAAACATATTTGCAACCAATTAAATCCACGCCGACCAAGCTTATCTTATTCGTCTAAGTGTAAACTATTATTTTTCATTAAAAATTTTCAAATCCGCGATCACGGGTCTTTCAGGATTGCCGGCTCCTCGCATATTAACAAAAATGATCAAATGGTTTTTCATCCTATCTCCTATAGTTTTTGAGATATTTCGTTTCAAAAAATGTTGAAAAACGTAAAAAAAGCAAAGTGGGCGTTTATTAAAAGAATGACCGATATGTACATATGTGTTACAAAATTGCAATTAACTTTTTCGAAGAAATTTTAATATTTTTTCGGTGCTGTTTATGGTGCCCTTCGAGATGTAATGCCCCAAGCAATTGCTTAATTTGCTTATGGGCTAATCCGGAACTGCCTCCGGCGTTGTAAAAGAAAGTTATGAGTGAATATCAAAAAATTGAGCCAAATCACAAATTTCTTGCGTACTTAAATTTTGATTATTGTCTACAGTTTTGGTGTCTCTGTACAATATTTTTTTTTTAATGTAAGCTTAAAGACTCAGTTTAAAGTTTTGATACTTTGTTGATGATTACTTTTACTGAGTTTCTTATGAAATTATTTTGTTCATAAGAAACGAGAAGCGATGAGGCAAGTATTAACAAAGCGATGCGGTAAGTTTTAACACTGATAAGTGCTAATAATACTGTTAAAACTTTCCCCCATTCCATTTTCGATAAAACACGTCAAAATAAATCGAAAATTTTAAATAAAAAAAATCGATATCTTGTTTAGTTTTCGAGGTATCCTTATGTAAAATTACTGTGGCAAAATAGGTGTTGATGTTGATGTATTATAGAGTGATCGGCAACCGAAGGCCGCCGCGAAGGCGGTGTTGGATTTTTGGGACTCTTTAATCCGCCCACATATCCTAGTTTTTATGTATAATTACTGTGGCTAGCGAAGCCGGTATTGGACATCGGATATCGTAATCGTGCCCATTTTGGTACGTAAAATGCTTACAATTAGATATATTCCAAATAAATGGATAATAGAAAAAAAAATTTAATTGCGTTCTTGTTAAAAATGTTGCTTACAATTCGCAAAGGTATTGAAAAGTGTTCTTCATGTCAAAACTTGCCCTAATTCTGTTAATTTTAGCCCCACGAACGTGGCTTACAAACTAGAGCTAATTTTCCAAAAAGTGTTAATACCAACCCCAACCTCCCCAGCTCAGTCACTCCATAAGTGACTACTCATCAAAGCAGTTCACTCCGAGTCACTTTGGGTCACTTGGAGTCACCAAGGTGAGTGAAAATCACGATTTTGTGGTTTGCGTGCGATTTTGTAGAATTGCACTATACCACCTACATATAAGCCACGTTGGTGCAAACACTTATCGCACCTAATTATGTTTTGCGTTGGGGATTGAAAATAAGCAAAAGCGATTCAAGCACCGGACTAACGTTATACTGAGAGTTTTTTTTTATGGTGATGTAATAAAATTTTACACAAATTCCTGGAATGGTTAAGACAAGATCTGAACAAAAATTGGAAAAATTTCGATAAAAGATCTTGGCGCCTCCAATACAAGAAAATGCTGAGAATCACTACTCTGAGGGTTTTTTTTTAAAATAATCCAACTTAATTTCACTCACTGGTTTGGACTAGCACAAGACACAATGGGAGGGTTTTGACAAAAGAGTGTGGTACCTCCGATGAATTTTACAAACTTTTGAGGTCATATTGCGAGATAGTTATTTAAGGTGAAGCAACCAAACATAAGTAAAAGTGACGATTTATACAAGCTATTGATGAAAATTGGGCGTGTTTCAACTATTAAGCAACGTGTTGTATAAGATGTGAAAGTTTCTACTAGTATTATAATTATGTATATCTCAAAAGAAAAAACTTGTAAATAGTACATGAGAGACAGCACATATTGACATACTGCCTCAATGCCATAATTCTGAGCGGAAGCGGATCATTTCCACTTACCCTCGTCAAATCACATATAGTTGTTGGTTAAAACTTGAAGGAACTGCATTGTTGGAGGTTTACAACTCCCCGAGCATGGTAATTACAAAGTCTGCCGATATAGTGCACAGAAAATTACAACGCTTTCGGCAGAAACCTTGTTTTGCATCACTTTTGGCTAAGAATGAGGCAAAATTTTACTTAACAAATTCGAAAAAAATATACTTTTATGCCTTAACATACTAAAATAGCTATATTTCTTAACTCTAAATAAATTCGAAATACTTACGCTATTTGTAGATAATCAGCAGCTTTCCCTTTCTACTTACCATTTAATATTCCAAGCTTAAAATTTCCTTAAAATAAAAGAAACTGTAAGAAATAACCAAATAAATTCTAAAACCCTATGAATTGTGCTTCCAAGGAATCGTTAAATAAAAGAATATTTCAGAGAATATTAATTATTTTATATGCTATTTTTTCTAATTAAAAGTTTATTTTTGTTTTAGTTAAATAAAATTTATACAAATGCTAATTTTTATTAACGTTGTTCTGCTTTTTATTTAGTAAGTAAGATATTAGAGATTTTCGTAGATAGTTTAACATGAATAAATGATTTAAACGTATTCACTTATTACATTAGTTGATTTTTGTATATTTTGTTTGCTAGATATTTTAATAAATTATTAATTTTTGTTTTCAATAAAGTTTACAGTCAGCTAAATATTTATATATGCTACACGTATCATAGGAAATATTTGAGTTAAAAGAATTATTTTATTTGTTTATATATAACAATAAGTTGAATGTATTTTGAAAGAAAGCAATAAAATACTATTATTTGTAAATTTCTACAATAAAATAATGTTTGTAGCTTTATTTTCAAAACCTTCAAAAACATCGATAAGTCACAAAATCTTTGTTTTTATAATTTCATCTTAGTTTACGTTTAGTCTTCGGTTAAAATTCTACGCTCATAAATACAAAAATATATGTTTTTAAGCCATTCCTAACTGCTCATATTTTCGATTTGTTTTAATTTTTTTTTATATACGATAGATATATTTTTTGCGCGTGTAGAATAGGTGCATTAAAAAAAAAAAACAAAAATAATAAATTACAAGTTTATGAAACGCTGTTTACGTCGTTGTTCGAATACCTCTCTTAGTTTACCAATGTTCGTGCATGTGATAAAAATATGTATATTGACTGCATGAAAACTAAAATAAATAAAAGAAAAATGTGCGTTCTTTGTAATTGTTATTTTATTTTTTATATTTGGTACATAAATTGTTTTTTTTTATAGTTTTTTACAATTAAAAAAAGTAAAGTCAATTTTGCTTTAACATTTATTTTTTATTTTTATTTTTAATTTAGTATAGATATTTAAAATTTAAAAACACTAAATTTCTAATTTTGCAAAGAATTTAATTCAAAAATGATTTACTATTTACATTTTGTGCCTAAATTATTAGGTATATATTTTTTTTTTTTGCTAAAACCAAAAATGAAGCGAATCTTCTACCTAGTATTAAGAAAAAGCCAAAACATAACAATTTTGAAAAATAACTATATTATTAGTACGATACCTATTTTGTTTTACAGAATTTTGTGTTTATTTTCGTTTTTTATATTTCCAAAAATATCACATGAGCATAAATTTTGAAAAAATTCCGAATTTATTGATTTTATTAATGTTTTCATTATTATTTTTTTTTGAATAAGAGCTAAAGAACCAAAATAATAATTTTGAATATCACAAAATTTTTAAAATATACGAAATAATTTTTATATTCAAATTAATTAAGCACTTTTTTTCGGATATAATCATTTAGAAAAGAGAATACACTAGCGTTGCAAGTGTAAAATTACAGAGAAATTCGTACGAAAATGAAATAATTCAATACTACATACAAACCTTATTGTTTAGCTGAGGTAGCTAAGGTAGACAAGCCACAAAGAAAATGTTTCAAAACTAAAAGATCTCAGAGGTTGTTTTTTTTTTGTTTTATGTGACTTGGAACAATAA
Source organism: Meiosimyza platycephala (assembly GCA_963662105.1). Lineage (NCBI taxonomy): Eukaryota > Metazoa > Arthropoda > Insecta > Diptera > Lauxaniidae > Meiosimyza > Meiosimyza platycephala. The sequence goes on along the minus strand of OY759209.1, from coordinate 92,756,950 downwards.
TTTTTTGACTTTAAAATGAACCGTACAAGTTTTTAGAGTAATTCAATTCGCATAGAAGATGCAAAAGATTCTCATCTGTTTGGAGCTATAAACGAAAAGATAAATTTAAGCTTCTTATATTTATTTAACATTTATATTAACTGCTTTAAAGCGTAGAGGAGAGCTAAGTGTTTTGAATTTCTAACTTTGCATGTTCGAGTATGTTTTTCTTATAAAAATTAACATTAACCATCTAAAGGATTATGCAAAGAGTGCTACACCCCGAGAATACAATGTTAAAGGGGAGCATAAAATGCATGCAGCATTGTATTACTACTCTGGAATGACTCAAAAATTATTCAAGGGATCATCCTCTTTTCAACTGAGAATAATTTATTCAGAATCATCGAATCCAGATTAAACGTTTTCTTTACAATATTTTGGATATTACCAAAGAAGCAATTGCATCTTAAGGTGGATTTCGATTTCGAATTAATTTTTCGTTATTATTAAATAATTATAATATATAAGAGCTCTTTATAATGTTTTTTGTTAAATCTTCCTTTAAAAGCATTGAATATTTCGTTAGCGAAGTGATTTCCTGTAATACATTAAATGCTTAATTAAATTTTGAGATTTTTTTTTTAGAACAAATAAAAAAAGCAACATTGTTTTATTTCTGTAAAAAAGAAACAGCAACTTGGCACTTGAGTAAACACATTATTATTATAATAATAAAATATAATTAATAGAAGGAGTAAAATGCTTAGTACAGTTTTATTTTTAATGTATTAGCTTCTCTGATTTTTGTTAGATTGACATTGAATGAAATTTTCATTTATCTTTAGTTAAAAAAAATTGAGCAATTTTTTATATTTAATTATTTTATGTATTTGCCTCTATTTTTATATCATATGATATGGATATTTTTAATAGTTTTGTAAGACATATTGTCGGTTTTGAAAAAAAAAATTAAGAAAATTATTTTAAATGTTGCACTTTCGTGTTTGAAAGGTTGTAACTATTGAAAAGGTTGTCATCCAGTAAATTCTCAGTAATAACTGATAGCTTTTGAGCTTATATATGCGAGAAAGCTTACTCTTAACTTTTCACTACTCTCTTGAAAACACTGGCCAAACTATCCAATTGTTACAAAATATTTACTTAAAAGAAAGCCAAACTCATACGGAAATTTTGGTATTTTTTTTAATTTTAATGTAAAAAAGTTTTTGATTCTATGTATATAAAGAATTTTTTTTTTTGCTTTTTTCTCAATAACATTTAAGATTCCAAAACCATTTATCGTACATACGTATTTATGTATTTGTATTTCAGTTGAGAAATATGCCTTTAATTTGACCAGCAGTAGTACTCTTTACAAATAAAAAGCTAACGTATTTATTTTTTTTTTTGCGAAAACATATTTAAAATTAAAACTAAACCTAACTATCTAGGTTGACTTTAAAATTATGTTGCATAACAAAAAAAAAAAAAAAAAAAAATTAAAATAACAGTGAATTATTTAAAAACTAATTTTTTGTTAAAACTGAAATGCATTTCTTGAGGTATATTGATATTTGTTTTGTTGTTTCCTTAAAAATATAAAAAAAATTAACACTTCTAAAAAAAGCTTATGAATACGACAAAAATAACGCTTAAAAGCCATTTGAGCTTTGCGCACAAAAAAACTGAACGCTAGCTTTTTTGTGAGCTTGAAATCCATAATTTAACAAATTAGGAATCAAAACTTAGGAAGTTGACAATTAAAGCTTGCATATTGTTTTTTTTTGTTGATTTGTTTTTGTTTTTCTTTGTTATAAGGAAAATTTTGCACAATTAAAAATTTGCACGTTTCAATAAATAGCGTACCTTATGCCAGTGCCCGCCAAAAAGTATAAGAAATCTCAAATGCTCTCTGCATACAAGTAAAGCACGAAAGCTTTTGTTTTTTTGGCTTTCACATGCATTTGATTTCATGTTAACATAACGAGAGTTTCTCAATTCGAAAAGCTTTTAAGGTTTGCCTCTTTCGCTAACATAACACAAAGATTTTTTTTCTTTGACCGACACTGAAGATTTCACGGATAATTTTATTAAAATAAATAAAAATTTCTCATGAAAGCTTTTTTAAATGCGTGAAACTATCGTACAAATGTATTTTTTTCAAGATTAAAAAACTAAGCACAAAATTAAATAAAAAAAACTTCATGCTTAGAATATCGATTGAAGCGAATAAAAAATATGCTTTTAACGTTTGCTTTCACAAAATGCTGTTGCTAAGAGCTGACAAAAAGTTTATTTCGAGAGCAGGTATGTTTCCGTGCGTATTCAAAACCTTTCCTCTTAACCACTTTCATTCAAATTTTCCTACGATAATTTTTGCAAGCTTCTTTCTGAGTTCAATAAATCCAGTGCTACTTAAAATATTTGAGGTGATTTTCTAAGTAGAATTGTAACAAACTTGTTCAAAAATTCCATAAATAATTATAAACATACACTAAAATCTAGTACGAAGCACGTTTAAGTATATTAAATGCTTTAATTAATAATTTGCTTTTTTTACAATATTTTGTGCGTATTTTTTTTTTTTTGAATTGTTTTGAATAAAACAAACTTAAGTTAATAGGAAAAATCAACAACTTAATTTAAATTTTTGTCATTACAAATAAAGAAACCTTACGTTTTATAATAACAGCACTCATTCTAGATCTCTAGTATAGCATGTATAGAGTTTAAAAATTTATTATTTTTTAAATTGTTAAATTTACATCTTTTGTTTTAGTAATTTTTATAATAATAATTATTATTATTATTATTATTAGTATAGTGTAAACAAGGAAACCGACGATTTATTTGTAGTTGTTGTAAAAAATTTTTGTAAGTTCCGTAACACCAACGTGACGTTACGGTTTGGGTTTCTTCTTCTCCTTTATGGTGGTAAATTTAATCTTCCCTTTTCCAGAATAAGTTCTTTTCATACGCATTTGCTTTCAAGTTTTTTGTTTTTTAATTTTTATTTTTCTTTCTTTAGTTTTTTTAAATCGATGAGCTCAGCTTTAGTAATCGATCCGGATGTTTAACCCGCAAATGCGAACGTAACGTATCGATGCGACTATAGGTTGCTGGACAATAGGGACACATTGAACGTTGTGCTGTATGCGAATGATAGTGATGCCATCTGTTGGTAACTTCTTTACCGCACGAACGACAACGCCACATGGTACCGGGATCACGGGACGGTGTAAACATATTGTGATACGACATCTGATGATGAGAGTTGTGTGCCGATGTGGGCGTAGTGGAGCCAATGGCCTGTGATTGATTGAAACCATGCGTCGTCGGATGTGCGCCATGATGGGCATGGTGATGATGATGGGAGCCTGGTAGGCCACCATTACTGCCTGCTACACCTCCACTACGTATATAGTCCAGATGGTATTCGCTTTTTAGCGCTTCTGGGAAATGCATACCAAACGCATGCCCGGTCGACGGTGGTGGTGATGATGATGAGGTGGTAGAAAGTGGTCTTGATAGATGGCGACGTCCCCCCGGCTCTGTAATCAACGAGAAAAAAAAGAACACACACCACATAATGGGGCGAAAATCAGCCCAAGAGAAACAAACAGAGTTTTCAATACAAAACAAGTAAAATTATAATAAGTAATATATTCATGTATATGTAAGAATACAAATACGCTATAATAATGGAGAAATGTATGTAGTATGTATGAATACTAGATAAGAAAGCAATAAGAAACTCATATATAAATCAAAACCAAAAAAAAAAAAAACAAAACTGAGAATACGTCAAAGTTATTCTATAACTTATGGAAACTTAAATGTTATTCTCGTACATACATACATGTATGTATGAACGATTTTTGCAAAAATAGCATATATTCAATTAAATTATAACCATTACTCTGGGATAAATGATCTCAATTGTATATCAACGCTATATATATATGTGTATAATTTTTTTTTTTTTGAAAAAAAAATAAAGTGAAACCAATATTTGTATGCAATATTTCAAGTTAAAACTGTTGATGATATATATCAAAAATTTTTCAAAACTAGATCAAATTCATAAACATTTTTAATTGATAGAAATAGTAAACTAAAATAATATTTCCTACATGGAATTGGAACTAATAACAATGTAATTGGAACTAATAACAATGTAATTGGAACTAATAACAATGTAATGGACACTACTCGCAAAACTAAAAAGAGTAAAAAAGTTAAATTAAAATAATAGAAAACACAATAGGTGTTTTATAAAATTTAAATTTGGATAATTATTGTACACAGCGCTACAAAAAAATTAAAAATTTAAGACTATATATATCGACATATTGTCTCCTATCTACCTTAATCACTTATCTACATTTTTAAAATTTTTTTAAATTATTGGCAATTGGCTGATTTTTTTTTAAATATGAAATAATTAAGTTTGAATAAGTTTGTATTTACGATGTTAAGGCATAAAGATGAATATATATGAATTTTAACTGGCTGAAACCGAATTTCAGATCGTTAATGAGCTAGGATTTCTAAGAAGTCGATAAAATAAAACTTTACCTCTTATAAGTGAATATTCGAAATAAAATAAAAACTGAGCAAAATGAGCATCAGTTCAGAAAAATGTAACATATTTGCTCAAGATTTCTTCCATTTTTTCTACATTGATAAATATAACCATATCAATAGCTTTGAGAATTGTAGATACCAAAAATTTCAGGATGTTCTGACTTAAGTTTTTGAAAACAACAGGATGAAGAACAATGTGAATTTTCAAAATTCATAACTTTTTAACTAAGCAATTTTTAAAGAAATTTTTTCATTATTTATTTTTATTATATATTTTTTTTTAAGATGATTTAGGTGATTAGTTTAACTATAGATAAACTGGGAGATCAGCGTACGGACGTTGCCATAAGACGTATACAGTGACTATGGACGAACATCCATCAGCATCCACCCACGAACAACCTTGCAGAGAATTTTAAGGGATTTGCACTAATTTGTGAAAATATTTGTATTAAGTCAGCAACTGCTTGCCAGAGATTATTATTGGCCCGCGCATTTTTTAAAAATCAAAAATCAAGAGCAAAATTAATTATGTCAGACAAAGCCCGTTTCAATCTGAATGAAAGAAAACTCCAGAATAATTAAAGAGCGGCAGATGAAACCACTTCGAGTTACGGTTTATTTGTGGTATCTCGGCTGAAAAGAGCCCTATTTCTCTGAAGACGCAAAGAGCAATGCTGGTTATATTTTTACATTTACAGACGGGTCACCTATCTTGTGCCCACATGGAATTTCAATAGCTCATGGTTACGCTCTATACACCCACAGATACGATAACTATTCTTTGGGATTGGAATGAGAATATCCAGAAGGATAGTAATTTCCATTCTTAACATGTTTCATAAAAAATATAATCGATAGACTTTCAATATTCTTCTGGTTTTGCCAAAATTCTTTAATCAAATAAAAGTTTAAAATTCACTAAATATTTTAAGGACACGCAGCACAAAACAAAATGTTTCTTTGGAAGTTTTTAAAGATTTGCATGAAAAAAGGCAATATTTTATCTGATTATGAGGTTGAAGAAAAAATATATATATATTTTTAATTTATTGAAAAAAAAAAAAAAATAAATGAAATAAAAATGATGTCAAAAATATCATCAATTCATTACGCTGTGCAGTCATTTATTTAATATGTAAATATGTAATGCTAAAATTATTTCAAAGTGATAATGTGTGTGTGCATTTTTACATGATTTGCAAAAAAGCCTAAATTTCACATTTCTTTCGATCGTTTTGTTTCTTTAAATTTGTAGTTTATTTACCATAGTATAAGGCTCTGTTGTTCTTGCAAATTTACCATACTCATATTAATACATAAAGTTTTTATAATATTTATTTCAATAATACTTAAAGATAAAAATTATTATTAAACAAAAAAAAAAAATAGAAAAAACACATAGTAAAAAAATAGAATTAGTCACGAACGTAAACAGATAATATTTTTTAGAACAATATTTTTTCACACAAGAAAATTTCATAAAAAAAATTAAAAAAATAAATAAATTCGCCCGCTATTTTGGCTAAATGAAATTCAGAGATTTTTGTTGTTTTTCTGGTATTTGATTTTTTTTTTTTGGGTGTAACTCGTGAGCGAATTTCGCAGTTAAGGCTTAAAATGTAAACAATTATTTAAAAGTTTTGTACATACAAACGCTTCAATAGTAAAGGATAATACGTACATATATGCTATTGAAAATGATAATGTCAAATAAAATATTTATACTGGAAAAATGATTTATTATTAGTTAAAAAATACGTAGCTATTACATTAAGTTTTCACATTCATTGAAAGCTCGCTGATTTTTAAGAAAACACAAAAAAGCACTACGCGCGTGCTTGAGCTGGGCGTTACTGTTTCCAGGTTGTTTGCTTATTATGTTGTCTTATGTTTAACCATAAATAATAAGTTAAAAAAAAAAAAAAAATGTGAAACACCTTTTTAATATTATTGTTTAAGTAAAAAAAATATGATTTTCTAAAAAAAATACAATAAAAACAGGAAATTGGGCCGAGGGTTAGAAATTTTTCAAAACTGCTATATATGTTGAATTAATATATTTTCGTACTTGTAAATAAAATATTTAATAATTTAATAATATGCATAAAAATTACTTTGCACATACATAAATATAAAAGTTTATTTTGTATGCTTAAGATTAAGTGTTCTTTTTTTGCGTCGATAACCCCTACTTTGGAAGCACAATTCATTTATTGATAAGAAAAAACCTATAACATTTCTTGTTTTCTAAGCTGAGCATAAAAAAACGTATTGAAAAAAATAATAAGAAAGGTTTTTTAGTTTTTGTTTCAAAAAAATCATTTTTATTTTTTTTTAGTTTTTTAATAAATTTTTTATTTTTCGTTAGTTTTTTCTTTGTATTTGCTTTTTGTTGCTATTTTTTTAATGTTTCTTAAAATATGTTGTATATAATTTAAAAGTTAAATAAAAAGTTACATAAATTTTAGTTTTTTTGCTGTAAAGTTTCAAAACAGTGTTTTTTGATCATTTTAGTCCATAATAAAGTAAACATAACTCGTAAACAATGTGTTTTCCTTTGCTTTATAAATAACTTAACTTAAATTGCATTAGTGTTACTTATAAATACTCTTTATACATATACCTATATGTTTTTTTTAAATATACATACATGATGTTTCAATTCGTTAGGGGGTATATTTCTCAAAACTTTTACATTAAAATTAAAAAAAAAATTCCCTTTATGAATCCTTAAAATAGGATTATGCCTTTTCGATTTAAAAAAAAAACACTGCATATGAAATTTAATTTCTTAAAAACAGTATTTTTAAACTTTTAATTAAATGCTTTGTTTTTTTCTAGTTTTGCTATATAATTAAATTTTTTTTTTAAACTCTCACAAAAATATAACGTACAAAAATATTACAAAAAAATTTTTTTTTTATAAACTTCATGCTGTTATGGTATTAAGTTAAAAACAAAATCGTATTTTTTTAGTTTGTGCAAACATAAATAAATTCAACAATTAAATAAATTCAATCAAAAAAGATAGTTTGGAACATTTCCAACGTTTTCAATATTTCAAAAGCTGTAGAGTTTTTTAAAGTTGCGCCCGCATATGAGCGTAACGTACGCACAATACTTGCAAGAGGTATGCACGCTATGCAGAAAACTTTGTGACAAGGTAACATTTACTGTTACAATGTAATTTTATTCCGCAATACGTATATTTCTACGCCAAATCGAACTTTTTGCATTTGCATCTTTGGTTCTTTTCAAATTTGGGAATATATTCTCAACCAGTACTAAATGAAAAAGAAGTTTCGAAAAAATCAGAGATGCAAAACCAAAACTATGTCTGATTTGGAGTGTAATGTGCCATATATACTTGCCAAAAATAAAAAAAAAGTAAAATATTGAAATTGCTTTCTTTTTTATAAATATAAATCGCATTATGCAGCCTTGATTTTCATTGAAAGTAACCAAAAATTCAGTAAGAATCCACAGTCGTTTACGTTGCACAATAAAATTTTTTCTATTTTTGAATAACAACAATTTCGTACTTTTCCACAGTAATATCAAAAAACAGTCAGCTTTAAAATTATGTATTCTGTTAAATTTCTTTTCTGTGCTAAAAAACAATATAAAACCTAAGACTACAAACTAAATTTAAATTAAGTTTAGCATAAATAATTCTCAACTAATAATGTTTAGCTTATAAATAATAAAAGTAGCAAGCATAAAAGTTATTTATTTTATAATATTTGTTTTTTTTTCTGTTTCTGTGTATATGTAGGTAAATAATCAATTTTATTTTAAACAAAAAAGCAATGGTTTAATTAGTACAAAAAAAAATTAATAATAAAATAACTAGTCATTATTGCACATACGGTTGTCTCATTAGTTACTTTTATTAATTCACTTAACATTTTGCATTTTAAAAAAATAAAAACTTAACTATTAATATTTCTTATAAAGTTTAAATAATTTATTTTGCTTTTTTTATTATTCGTTTTTTAAAGTAATTTATGCTTTTGCGTCCTCATTTTTGCGCTCTTTAAAATATAAATATTTGGATTTAGCACCATTTTCACCATACATACATTATGTTCTTTAAAACTTTTCTTTTTTTCCTTTTTAATAATTATCACATTTTTTCTTTTACGAAAAAAAAATATAAAAAAAGAAATAAAATATAATTCGTTTTTTATAATAAAAAAGATAATTAAGACACAAAAAAATTAATAATTATAAGATGTATTTTTTTTAATTTTTGCTTGAACTTAAGAGTGCTAATTTATCTACATATAGAGCAAAGCACACAAATTGACAGATATGAATGAACATTTTATACTCTAAATAATGGCTAAAAATGTCTACCTTTATTTTATTTTCGAAAAAAATTTGTTCAGATTTAAGAAATGTGTTGAAATTTTCAGTTTTTTCAACTTTAATTTTAACTTTGCGTTATATAACCAAACAAAAATTACCTTTAAATCAATGAAAAATATAAGGTTCGAAAAAGTAATATACTAAAGTTTATGTACATGTGTAGTGCATGTTTTTATGAAATGTGGTTTTATATAAATTTATTTTATAGGGGCATTTATCAAGTAATTTGAGAACAAACTGACATCATTGGATATACGAACATAGTTGGACATACGAAATTTCAAAGTACACATACGCAAAAAGAAAAAAAATTTATAGATTATTTTTTCCGAAAAAATTATCTACGAAATTGAAAAAGCTGCAACTGTGAGAAAATAAGCTCAAGACCATTGACAACGTTCAGAAGCTTAAAGTTTATTATTTCTAAACCTTCGGAAAAAATAGGTATAAGCGATTTGAGACATGATATTTTTAACAAAGTCAAAGTTTTTTAAATGATTAAATATTTGAAACTAACTAACATTTAGGTGCAAAAAGAAAAAATAACTGGTTGATTTTAAGATTAAATAAATTTTTAAAAAAAAAAAATTTCCTCTTTCGACTTAATAAGGTTTATTTTAAGAAAATTGAATATATTATTTGAAACTTTTGAATATTAGTGTACTTAAATATATACCGACAGTTTTTAAAAAGAAATCTCAAATAACGTCAAATAGACAAATGAAAGTTGCTGCCAGTGACAATCAGCTAAATGATGCTGAGAAAGGTGATATATGAAGCAAACATTATTTGAAGTTATTTTCTGCAAAGATGTACTTCATACAGTAGATAGGATATTCTCACTCACTCATATATGTATGTGCATATTAAAGTGGTATGTGTTGTAAGCATTCCTTTAAAACAAACTTTTTAAATGAAATAAAATCAAATTTTTAAAAAATACAAAGTATTATTAAAGTCTCAGTTAAGCTAAACTATAGTTCTGTGATGGGGTCAGTAAGCCGTAGGCCGTTGCCTAAAGAAGGCACTCGTACCGTCAACCTTCAAACGCTTATCGTAACAATCCATACATTCTTCTATTAAACGACGTTCAGAAACTCAATTTTTCTCAATTAGCTAAAAAGTTTTCGAGACATGAGGTTGAAGACATTATAAATTTAATTTCTGGTCAACTACATGGAATGGTGGATATTCTAATTTTTTCGAAAAAATATAAAGTTTCTGACAAGTTTAACATTGGAGCTAATTAAGTAAAATTAACGTAATTGTCGAATTTTGTGGGTCAAACAGGTTCCTATAATATGTTCTTAGGATCCAAAACTAAAATTTTATTAAATTTTTCTTGCCTTGTGTAGTTTTCAGTTAAAAAACAAATATTTTTTTTTTGTACATATATCCGGCGAATTCACCATTAACGCGACTTTCTTCGAATATCCTAAGTTTGCTTGTGAAAAATATTTATACTTTGAGATAATGATAGTTAATTTTTTCTATAAATCTATGTTAATTATTTTAAACATAAACTTATAATAAAATATTTTTTGTACATTTGTTTAGTATAAAAAGAGTTAATTTAAATAAATAAATATTTTATGAGTTAGTTAAATAGCTGTTTTGTGTGTGTGTGTCAGTTTTGTTTTTGAGTTCAGTTACGGCAGTTAAGTTAAATTAGAAGAAATCAGGTTAAAGTTAGAATAAAAAACATTCAAAATGCAGTTAACACTAAAGAAATTACGATTTTTTTTCTGTGAATATTTGTGGGTACAGTCATTCATCATAGATATTTTTCTATTGAAAAAGTGCTACAAACAGCTATAGAAGACATGATAAACTTTTTACCAACTGATAAAGTGCTTTGTATTTTACACTATAATTAGATGTGAAAATGTGCATTTATTTTCTTTCTGTTACTAACTTTTTATTACATACTTATAGTACATAATATAACTCTAGACATTTAATGTATTTTTCTGTTTTATAATTTCATTACGATTGTAATTTTTTTCTTAGTCTTATTATTTACTTGTTCTTATTCATATATGTATGTATGTGTGAACGTCAAGTTATTATTTTCAACATTTAGCCATAAAAAATAATGATTAATACTAAAAAAATGTTATTAATTTACAAAATTTAAAATTATAATATTCATAAAAATAATGTTATTTAGCTAATAGTTTAAATTTTTTTTTATAAAATTCATTGTTTTTTTTTAATAGTAAATAAATCTCTTTATTAATTTTGTGAATTGATTTGTTTTTAATTAGTTAAAATAGTATTTGTATGGTTTGTTATTAACACAAAAATAAAAAAAAGTCCTTGCGAATAAACTTTTAGTGTGAAAATTAAGTGTTCACTTTGACAAAAAATTCAGAGCCAGTTCTGTCAAATTTGATCCTTAATTTTTCTTAATAAACTTTTATCAGTAAGAACCATAAGTAGTGTAGTAGGTAGATTTTTCATAAACATCTTTATAAATATATCTGGATATATATTCAGACACTGATATATCTTTGCATGTAAATATTTATAACAACAATGTACACAACAATCAGAATATATGGTTAGAGATTTTTATATTTTTTTCTTTCTGGTAATATGTTACTAAATTTGGGTACAACGTAGTAAGTATGACGTAGGTTTCGCTCATTTAAGCAACTGAATTTCTACACATTATATTTAATCATTTTAAAGTTACAAAATCCTACAATTTCGTTTAATTGATTATTTTAGAAATTGTTATAAAACTGTGCATTTTTTTTGGACTAAGAATTAAACAATAATAAGTTGTCCTAGCCTTAATACTAAAACTACCAGCTGGTCAAAGTAAATGGTTGGATTTTTTTTCTTTGAATCAAATAATTATGTTACAAAGTAACAGATTGGGGGATAGTGCACTAAATGGTAGCAAGGTAAGTATTTTTAAACTGCACATCACTAATTTATTTAGTGGTACTGCATATTTTTTCACTATCAGTAAATAAATGATAGTAGAAATTATTTTGGAGGCCCTATGTTCCGTGAGGAGATTATTTCGGAGGCCCTTTGCTCCGTGAGGAGATAAAGAACAAAAGAAAAATAAACTTTTTTTTTCTTTGCCATTAAATAAACCTAGTGATAGTGGCATTTTTTCATTCAATTTGTACTATCACAATGTTTTTTCAAAAAATTTCAGAAAGTAATTTTAATTACAAGCATAAAAAACATTTGTTCATCGCTGGCAATAGAATGTTAATCGGTTTAGTTGGTTCCTTTGAAAAATTCAAACCCTTTACTGCAAACAAAATTTTTAAAAGCCCGTTAGTTTGTCCGGTAGTTCTAGTGTTAAAAACGATTAGGTTTTCAAAAAACAAATTAATTTTTTCTCATAAAAATCGATTTCCTACGAAACCAATTTTCGAAAACTTTAAAAGAACTTGAACATCTTGTAAATAAACAAGGCAACACAAAGTTAAAGTGACAATAACATAACAATAATGAGATATGCCAATCCATACGGTAATATTTTGCTTAGTAGCAGTACACTCTTGAAGAACACCTAGATCAGAACTTTGTTTTTAAACGTATTGCTATTTTTAAATTCAATAAACACCTATATCGAACTAATATTATGTTTCATTTTTGTTTTAAATGTAGTTTTAAGAATTTTTACTTTTTGTGTAAGTTTGGCATTTTCTGGACAGTTTAAAAATTTGTTTTCATTTCTGTTAAATTTTGAAGACCAAGAATCCTTGTATGTTATGAAATGCTTTATGTGGTGCAGGATTTTATTTTTTTTTTATATAGTTATTTTTAATATTGTTTGTATTAAGAGCAACGGAAACCTTTATATCTTCAATTTGGTTGATTTTGATGTTACTCATAAATACTTTTGTACTTTTTTTAAATCTTTAGTTTTGTGTCATATGATAAATATTTTTTACGAATACATAATTGACATTATTTTAAACAATCTTTTACGTTCGAATAATAAACTTCATTGTGAAAAAAAGGTCAGAAGAAATTTTTGTTCAAATAATTATGCATATGGTATATATTGATTTTGTTTTTAAGTAGTAAATCGTAAATGATCTGGCTCGCTGAATTCAAAAATGATGTTGATATTATGGAGAAATATTTCACTTCCACTATCTTAAGTTAAAAATTAAATCAATAAACCTAAACCATATCTGATGTATGCTCATTATGAATAATTAAAAATGATCAGATTTTGGGTTAGTGGACACACAAATAAAATATTCGCTGATTGCCGCTTGCACTTATGCACGGATTATCATAAATAATTCATAAATATTAAATAAAAAGAAGATAATTTCCAAGTGATCATTAAATACTTTGGCATAGGAAGTTGCATAATTAAGAAGCATATCGTCATTGTGGCAAGACTGTTAAAACTTTCAAGTAGAAAGATTAAGAAATCAAAATTTATTCTGCGGGCCAAAAGCAACAAAGAGCAGGTCCTTATACCAAAAAATTTAGTTGTTACTTTATGTTGGACAATCTTATACAAAGTAACTTAACAGACTGTGAGTTATTTTTGGATTTTTTATATTATACATCTTGCGCAACATATACCGTTTGCAACATATTTTTTGAACTTCTTCATTTGCATATAGTGTAAATTTACACATTCATTTATCAGACCATTTACAAGATTTTTGTAATTTCCGTTGTTATTATTTATCGGATTTTAAGTAAAAGATTGTTCTTTACCACTTACTTATATTAAAATTATTTAATTTATTTACTAGTTGTAATTGTTGGTTTCAATTGTTGTTGCTTTTGTTCTATTATACTTGGTGTTATTGTTGTTGCTGCTGTTGTCATTGCTATCGTTGTCTCCGTAATATTGTTGCTTAAGTTAGAATTGAACGTTGTCGTGTCTTCAACTCTGTTACTTTTTCCAGATGACGTTGTCGTTAATGCAACGGATGTTGCTGCCGTCATTGTTTCAGTTACATTATTTATATCAGTATTTTCCATTTTAATATTGTTCTCATTGTATTTGTTATTATTTAAAATCTCACTAACTTTTTTGGCAATATTAGTAACAGCAATAAGATCAAAATCGGAATCATCAAAATTATTATTGCTACGATCGTTATCATCGACATTGTTGCTCTTGTTGTTTAACAAAGAACGCTCAAATGCAGCAAACTGTTGCTGTAGACTGTTGATATTATCGCTGCTGTTACTATTTCGATATTTACGATTTGAAAAACTACTCTTGTTGATTTGTTCCAGCATACTACCATTTGTGTTAGTATTTGTATTACTTAAATTGTAAGCACCATAAAAGTTGCTGTTACTCTGCTGCTGTTGTTGTTGTTGCTGTTGCTGCTGCTGCTGCTGCTGATGATGATGAAGATGTCGATGATATTGGTGATGGTTATTTTGTTGTTCACGCTGATGTTGCTGGTGGCGTTGAATTTGTAATGTTTCGTCGAGATTCCACAGGAAGGTATTATTCGCAACATTTGCTGCTTTTGTCGCTACTGCAGTTGTTGCCGTTGCATTTGGTGAGCTGGGAGGCAACATGTTGCTATAATTCCAGCCCAAATACTGAGTGTATCATTCACTTGTTGCATTATGTTGCTGCGGCGTTTGATGTTGCTGTGGTAGCTGCTGATGCAACAAATGTTGCTGTTGCGTTAAATTATGTACATGTTGCTGTAATTGCTGTTGATGCAGATGTAGTTGTTCCCGTTGTTGTTGTTGTTGCTGAAAATGATGCTGATCACGATGCTGATGTTGTTGCTGTTGCTGCTGCTGCTGTTGTGCAGCATTAAATGCAGCTGCAGCTGCCGCCGCTGCCATTGCTGCCTGTGAAGCAGCTGCAATTTGTGTAGCGGTGGGCGATTGGGCAGCAGCTGCTGCTGTTGCCGCCGCCGCAGTTATCAGGTTGTCGAACTTTCGCGTATCAGGGTTGTACATCGGATGTTTAAACTTACAATGCGTGCGCAAGTTGTCGCTGCGCGTATATGTTGCACGACAAAGCGGGCATTCGAAGCGGCCGGGAAAATGCACATGATAGTGGTTGCGGATGTGAGTGACGACCTTGCCGCACAATTTGCATCGATGCAGATTGCAGCCGCCGGAAAGACGCTCGAACGTTAGGCGCATGTGCCACGCTTTCGAGCCTAGGTGAGGGTTCAATTCCAGTTTTAATGCAGATACATTTTGTGTATTTGGATTTGGTTTTTGGATTATTTGTGTATTTTTTTTAATTTTAATTTTTTCAAACACGAACGACGCACAAAGAAAAAAAGAAGAGAAAAAACAATGTTTTTGTTGGTGATTCACATAAACAAAAGATGTTATTTTTTTTATAATAAACATTTAAAAGTAATTAAAAATTAAAAGTTTTGTTTTAAGAAAATAAAATAATACAGACATACATATGTATATATAAGATATATATATATAGATATGTTTATGTAAAATATGAACATAAAAGTTTGTAAGCTAAAAATTCAATTTTTATTTTGGTTTTTTTTTTGTTTTTTTAAAGGGGACAAGGGGACCATTAAATATTTTTTTCATATGTTTAGTTATTAATAAAAATTAAAGAGTAAATAGTGATTGTTAGAGAAGAAGACTCGAAGAAATTTGCGGTATGCATTAAAATTTACACTTATTCTTCAAAAAGTGAGTTTGTTTGATGCCGAAATCAGAGGATTCAACAATTTGGTGTCTTCTAATAAAATCTTTTAGATTGTGAACTAATTTGAATTTTTTCATTTATCTAAATTACAATGCCTGAAAGATCCATATAATGGCTTTCTTTATAGTCATATACACAACTCTCAGCTTAATTAAAAATAAAAATGTGTTGTTTGTTGAATATAAAAATTATTGATGTTATTTCCAGCAAACAGAGATATCAGGTTAAATTCAGGCTTGATGCCCTTGATACAAGTATACAATTTTTGGTGTAAGAATAAGTGGATGTCCTGAAAAATGCGAAAACTTATAATTTTTAGGAAGTGATTCCTTAAAAATTTTCGATTCAAGATATCTCAAAGACTTTTCTTTATACATATTTTAATTTTTAAGACACCAAATTGCACTTCCTTAACGCAAAATCGCAATAATTTTTGTTACACCCAAAAAAAGAAAATTATTTTGTACAAAATTTTTTTATGAATATTAATAAAAGGTAATTAAAATATTTTGAGAAGTATCTTTTGTTACATATACAAAGCAATTGGGGTTAAAACATTTAAAATCAATAAACCAAAATGTATAGTATTAGAAAGAAAAAAGAAAAAAAAATTGCGAAAAGAAAATTCAAAATATTTTATTTCTTAAGATCATTTTTTTTTCAAAAGAAGGGTATGCTTTTAAATCTGTTTCGCTCAAGCCAAGTAATTTTATAAATATCATATATACATATATGTATTGGAATCAGCATCCGTAACAGTACAAAAATCGCTTTTCATGTCAGAGTTTTAGTTGGTTTTTAAGAGCTTTGTGCATATGCTGGAAAAGGATAGCGCTCAAATGTGGTCTTATTGGTTTTTGAAATTCAAAAATAAATTGAAATTTCTGAATTCGTTGGCACAATGTTTTAACTGAATTTGATAGTTTTGCTTGAATACAACTGTCGGCCAATACGAGTACAAATCAAATTTGTAGTTGTACTCGTTGAATACAGTTTCAAAAGCTTTTAACATTGAGAGAACTGCTTGCATTGTTTTGTGGTTGCAATTGAATAACAAGAAACGTAAGGCCTAGTCGAACATTGTATACTGAGAAAATAATACGTTGTCTTGACTTGAAAGTAAAATTAATTTGTATTTCACTTCATTTAATGTTCAATAAATGAAAATGTATGTGCTTGAGTTAAATATTATGTACTTAAAACACCTGCAGCTAAATTAGACTATTTCGGTATTTATGATTCGATAAAAGATGTTGAAGAATATCAACATAAGTATAATTATTTTGTATAATCGATTTTGTGTTCATCGATTTTTTCATAAATCAATTTATCAATTTACAAAGAATTATTTGATCTACCCTACACAGAAAAATGGATTTTATTGTATATACCAAGAACTGGTGATAGTAAGCAAATAGTAATATTTGTAATATTATTTAACATTTCACATATTGAACAATGTTATTGGAAACTGATCGGCACTGGATCTTGTGAGAGTACAAAAGAGCCAGTTAATGCTTGAATTCAGGCAGATAAGGTTTTAAAAGTCGAAATCACTTATAAGAAGCAAGTTTGGTTGTCTTTGCAATGGTGTTGGGATAATGTTTAAGAACGGCACAAACAATTTTTAGCTCCGATGAAAAGCAGTCCTTGTACAAGAGATGATATATATTAAAAATTTTGTTATATGCAATAAAAAGCTAGCGAGCTATCAGCATGTCGACACTGACTTAGACTACAGTGCACTGAGACAGATTTAGATTCTAGCAGGTCAAAATTCAAAAACAAATTATCTTGTTTTGAAGAAGTACTTGGAATTGCTTCCATTTGCTTCACTTGGCTACTCCTCGTAAAATTTACTCGTAAAAAAAATATCAGATATATCAATTGAGTTCATTATATTGCCAAAACAATCATTGATTTCGATCCAGGTTCGATTCATTTTGATTATAGCACAATATGGAAAAAAAAGTGATAAAGAATATATTTTGTTTACACGTAAAAATTTTATCAAATAATAACACAATAGGTTTGTAAATCGGTCTATCATTGTAGACGTTACGATCATTTGAAAATTTGCCCAATTAAAAATTTTAATACCTTTTGTCTTTGAAAACCAGTCATATAGAGTTAAATTTAGACGAAACACGAAACGAAACGAATAAACTACCCTTTTCATAGGAAGAAGGCGTGGCAGTGATTACTTTTATTTTGAATATCGATACTTCTGCTCGTAAAAGTTATCAATACATGCAATTTCAAGAACATTTCTGTCATGCCCCTAGTCATACTGCCTTCTCAATTATTGTCATATAGTTTTATTACGGCCTATTGTACAAAGAGTCATGTTTTAAATGTTTGATCGGCTAAAAGTGAATCTGGGCCCATAGTGCAGTGTGTAATCTTAAGGGTAATTGAATTTAATTGAATAAAAGAGTTGAATTTTATTTATTTTTTTTTGAAATTGAATAAGTTGATGCAAATAAATATTTTTCAAAACTATTCTGTAAAATATTCTGAAAGTGTTGCTTTGGGTAAACAAAATATGAACTAAAAATATAAATTTAAAAAACAAAAGTTAGCAATTTATTTAATTTGTTAAAAAAGAAAGTATTTATCAAAATATAAAATGTTTAAGAATAAATTTTGTTGTTAAGTTAAATTTATAAATAATTTTTGTTTTACATACAATACAGTTATAGGAACTCACTTATGTACTAGAGAAATGAATCAAAACCGTATCCGAATTTTAGCAACAAATTTACAAAATTTTTTTAATTGGTTTTTTGTGTAATTTTATTAATAATTAAAACTTTTGTTTGATTCCCTCACCCGCGCACCACACAAAACGAGAGAAACAAATAATTGAGAATTTAATGAAACAAAAGTTAAAGAAATTTTATTTATGATTTAATGTAGGAGGTATGTTAGATTTGAGATTTTCATTTTGTTTGTGCACCGTTTACCATTTTTTTCATTTCGATATTAATAAAGTAGTATGATGTTGAAAAATGGGCTTTAATTAATTGGAGTATAAATTAATTAATAAAATAAATTACTCTGCAATAAAAAAAATATTATATTTAAATGTAAGTAAATTATGAACAAACAGCACTGGGGTAGTATAAAAATAGAAAAGTAAGTAGAGTTAAAAGTAGTATTAAGTAATAATATAAATAAACCTTTTTTGTAGATAATATTTTATTTTTTTACATTACAATGGAAAAATAATGCATATTTTATAGTTTTCAACACCCCTCCTTCTTTCCCGCTGTAGTACGCATAAACTTTTACTTTTTGCTTATATGCTAAACTTATTTCTCTAAAACTTTATTGGCCAATTCCTGTTTTTAGAGTTTTTTTTTTAAATTAAAAATTTTTTAAACATTCCTTACTTATCAAATTAATTATAGTTACCTTTAAAAATAATATTCATAAATGTTTCAAATAAAATTAACCCTATGATGCTTAATAGCAGTTTTATTTTTCAAGTTGCCAGAACAGTTTTTAAAACTATGTAGTTTATTTTTTGGACACGAATCTGATATTAGATTTTCAAAAGTTGGTTATTGTTTTCTAATAAATTCTCAAAAGGTATTACTGTCCAGCAAAATTGCAATCAAAGGCTTAGAGCCTCTTATGTATCACGAATCGTCTTGTTTCGTCTCTAATTTTCAAGCCTAAAAATATGCTATTATATTTCAAATGAAAACAAAAATGTCTGAGCTGCGTTTAATGGATTAAGAAATATAAAAATAGTGCTAGCATAATTTTCGGCTTGAAAATTAGAAGCGAGACGAATTGTGATACATAAAGAGGCCCTTAATATTCATACAAGAGGAAAATATAGTGTGATTCGAATAAACAGAAAAAAATGCTATTTATATTGATACACTGTAAAAAGGGACAAAAAAATTTTCTGCTTTTGGATAAAGAAAAAAAGTAAAAAAAGGCATAACGCATTGCTCCCATCATGAGGCAATTTGCTTTTGCAATTATCTCTCGACAATTTGAAAAATAGTGTATTCAACAACATTTTGTAGTTGCTTTAACTCAGATTCAGTGATTGAATAATAATGACGTCATCAATAAGCTTAGGTTATCGAAATGAAGCGATCAAAATATTGTTAGCTTATCGCAAACGTACAATGGTACACTTTAGTGTGTCAACAGAAATGATTAACACCATTCATTGACTTTGAATTGACTACGCTTCTTAGTAGACGCGAAAATCAACCAAAGTATATTGTTAATTTAACCAATGGATTTTTTCATATAATTTTAAAAAATAATCTGGACAAAACAAAATTAACATAGAATCGCGAGAAAGTTTTAGGTTTAAAAGAGTTGTGATGGATTTGATTATGTTAAATGAACCGTATGGTCTCACGATCTTAACGGTATTTAGCCTCATAAGTTCAAAAGAATACATTTCTAGCGAATTGTCTACAAAGCGTCCAAGGTAATTAAAAAAAATGTCCTTAATAAATTTTCGTTAAGCTTTTTTCTCTGATAAATATTTATTGTTTGTTTCTTAAATTTTTAATTTGACTTAAAAAAAGACTATGTTTGATTTAAAAACTTAATATTCAATTGAAAAAATGTTCTTTAAATTTTAAAATTTTTTTTTAAATATAACTTAAACTTAAATACGTGCTACTCCGAATCGTAATTAATGAATATATATTGTAGATCATTTATGATAAAAATGTTTAATATTTTTCATTTTGATTTAACTTACCATTGTCGTAGATTTCGGCTAACCGAAGCCAATTGGCACAGATGTTTAAAAAAGAATTAGTAGGAAAGTGAAAAACTTAAATGTTCTAAGATTTAAATACCAAAATTCGACGTAGGCAATGAACCTCTTTTGCGAAAATCATATGCAGATCATTAAAAGAAGATTGCCTAATGCTATGCGTTAAAGTTCTTATACTACTGTTATTATCTCAACTTAATTAGTTGATGATACGTAGCAGATTTCATTGCATAGTTGTAGGCAACTTCTGTAATATGTAGCTGTAAATGACTACTTAATACGATTTGAGTTGGGTTTTTAAGAGCCACATTATTTTATTAAAAAAGAAAAGAACTGGAATTAATTTTAAAAATAAATACAACATTTCAGACAATTTAGCAAAACTACCAACTTTTTTATTATTAAGTCTTTATTAGATAAAATTTATGAATTAAGTTAAAATAGATATACATGTATATAGTATATTTGCAGATTGCATTTTATTAGTTGTTTATAATTTTAATATTATTATTTAAAATTTGATACTTTTTCTAAAGGTTAAACTTCTTGAATACATTTTTTACTTTAACCAATATCCCTAAGTAAAATTGAAATTTTAAGTTTTCAAATTTTGAAAAAAAACAAAAGTTTTTGAATTTTTAAAATTATGTTTTCAAATACTAGTACATGTGTACAGGTAGTTTTAACAAAACATTGGTGGGTGCATTGCAATTTATATAATTTTTGCTTAATTTAATAAAATATTCTGAAAATGCAAACTAATGACGTACAATATCTGCTGGTCTTTTATCTTATCGGTGGGTTTCAGTTTCAGTTGAATTTTTTATTGACTAGAAAATTATTACAGTTAAAATAATAAAAAAAGGACAAAATGTGCAACTTTCAAACTGACGAAATATAATTCTACTTTTAATTATTTGTTTTAAGAATACATATGTATTCATATGTATATGGTGTATTACGAGAGTCAAAACTAAGCTGGTAGACCTTGAAGTCTCCAATTGATTTACTTTCTTAATAGATATAGTAAACTACGCACAAAATACTTTTAAATAATATTACAGTACAGTCTCGATTATATTGCTTAATTAATGTTGCACTTGTTCATAAAATCGAGAGTGATACATAACGTTTTTACGTTATGTTAAACTCAATTTTTAGGACAAATGAGACAATCCGATTTTTTTTTAAATAAGAATTCTAATTCACTACTCGTTTATATAAAAGTACAAGGTGTGCTTGTAACCGAGGGTACATATAACCAAGTGTAAATATAATCGAGAGTGTACTGTATATAAATGAAAAATAGAATGTTACTTCCGAAATCTTCGATGAAATACTTTTTTAGTTATGTAATTCTAAAAAGTATAAAAAAGTAATTTGTATAACAAATATAATATTAATAAGGCTTTCACACTGTACATTTATCTCGTTTTTGAAAAACTTAACTATTATAATAGTTTTGCACTTTTTTTACAAAACTGCTAACGTCAGACAAAATGATGTCAGTAAAAAATAATAATGCCAGTGTAAAAGCAATTTTTAAAAACTTGATACAAAAACGAAATATAAGACGTAGTTTAAAAAACTTGATACACAAACAAAATATAACGGGCTGTTTCGAAACCAGTGTAAAAGCCTTATGAGTTACAAATCGCAGCGCTTTTATATTGCTTCAGAAATTTTCTTTAAACGCCGTATCCTGAACCTGGTATCAATTGATATAGTAATAAACAATAGCTCCTAAAGTTATGCCTCTTTTTTATAATTTGAAACTTAAATTTTGTATTCGAATGAGATAAAAATAATTTTTTTTACTTGAATATTTTTAGAAGTTCACTGTAATGGTAGCAACTGTAACAGTATTCAGAATAAGGGAGTAATAAATTGAGACGTTTTTCTCGAAATTTAAATTTTGAAATAATCTTTTTTTTTTAATGAACATTAGATAGCTTCAAAGCTTGAAAGCTTAATTTAAAATTATTGCTTTTGAGTTTCCTCTAACCCAATGTCTCCACATAATTTACAAACTTAAAACAGTTGGTGATTTCATTTCATTTGTGAAACTTGAATGTAAGTAATGTGGGATTAAATATGTCCCAAAATATTTTAGAAAATAAGATTTTAAGGCTATATCCTTACTATTTGCATTTGCACTAGAATAACTCGCAATGTCGTAGAAACTTAAAAAGATTGCTCCTCAAAAATGTTTGAAACATTCTTCAATGAAATATAAATTGTTCCATATTGTTGGCTTATTGTATGTAGTAGGAACATCTGCTCTCTGAATACTTTTCATTTGTGCATTATATTTTGTTTCATTTCAAGCATTACTAGAAAAATTACATTTCGGAGGTAAGATTTATTAGCTTAACTGAACTTTTGAGAGTACAATTTCAATCAGCCACGATCATTTACCTATTTGCATTTGTTCAATTTCAACACTGATATACATGAAAGGGTTAAATAAATTGCGTTTGATAATATGTATAAGTAAGTCCCATTGTTTTTAATTACGTATATATTTTTTAATTATACTTTACATTTTCAGAATACTTCGTAACTTATTTAAAATACATATGTTTTTTTATATTGAAAAGAACTATTGCCAAGAAGTGCTATTTATAGTAAGGGCGCATTTTTAGTTATAATATTTAGCTAATTCATAAGGTGTTATAGTCATAATCCGTAGTGTTAAAAAATATGAAATATTAAAAATAAAAAATTAAAAAATAAAAAAAGAGCTTTCTTTCATTATCCTATTGTTAAGTCTCTCTTTTTCTATATGATTTTCTCAATAAAATAGAAATATTAATACAACACTTAAGAAACAGAGGGTGTAGAGTTAAATTCTCTTTTTACATAGATTTCGATAAAATTATCTCATATTATGATGACATATTATCAGTGGCGTCAATTCGGTAGGGCTGGGGAGGGCATTGCCCCCCCCCAAGGATCTGATACTAGGTATTATTCAATACAGAAATTCAATAAAATCATCTAATATTGGTGGAATTATAATTCTTGGCCCCCCCCCCCAAGGTTTTGCTGAAGTGACGCTCCTGCATATTATGATGAAATCTTGCGAATTCCATGCGTTGGCAATTATAAAAGTGATCTAAGCTATCTTTTTTTTATTTATAATCTCAATTGACATTGTAATTTCATACCTTATTACCAATATCAATTGCAAATTTTGTTTTAAAAAATAAGACGTAGAACAAAATTAAGGCAAAAAAAAATTTATTTTTTCCAAATTTTTTATACTAAGAACCTAATTTTTTGGCCAATTTCATGAATTTAATTCAGGGAGACCAATGTTTTGCATATACTCACTACAAAATCGTAGTTTACCAATTTCTTTAAAACTCAAGCTATTTTTTTTTTTTTTTTAAAAAAAGATGTTACCATTTTAAATTTAGCGTATTAAAAACTATAAGCAGTGAAATAAGATTATCGGGAAATTAAATAAATAGGATATTAGTAATAACTACTAATAGAATATAGTTCAGAACCGTTCCTTAGAATCCTGTAACTTATTCTGCCATGATCAGTGTAAAACAGAAAAAATCGTTTGTTTATATCATTATTAAGCGCCAAAAAACACAAAGAAAATGATTACAAAAAAATTTAAAAAATTGATTTTCATACAAATACGTTTACTCAAAAAAAAGTGTTAATAGTATTATTTAAAATTTTACTGATTCTCGATCAAAAAGTAGTTTTTAGAATCTTTCAAAAATTAAAATATGTTGCTGTTTCTTTCATTTAAGTTCTAGTCTTAAGTTTAAAACTCATTTTCAGCCTCATAAAATTACCCTTGACGAGTCTAGTGGTATGAGTTTCGAAGACTCCAATGAGGCTATATATGAAAAGAGAATTCAGTTCACTCACTGACGCACTGTCAGTGTTTCACAGAATAAAATTTTAAAACACAACCAAAACAATCAAAAATATCGAGCGATTTCACTTTTGAAAGTTGTAAATAAAGAATATGTGTATGCAGGAAAAAATGTTATCTGTCTGCAAATATAGATTTTCTGAAAACACTTTTGGTAGAATTGCTGTTTAACTTTCGTTTCATAAAATCAACTCAGTGAAACCAGTTCTGAAATTTGGCCATCTTTCAAACGCTATTTCACCTTCATGTGCAGAAATATCAAGATAAAAATTATATCACGCACTCAGGCAATAGTTCTTTTCAAGTTAGAAACGATAACGCTAAATAATTAAGGATTCTTCGTTTTGGTTAGTTTTGTCTTTTTTTCAAGTAATAGGAATAAAATTATATAAACTACTTTTGGCATGTGACTACTAACTTACTACGTTAACTAAAACGGAATTTCTAGAAATAATACTTTTTCATGATAATTTGAAATTTTTTCTTATAATACATTTAGGTAATTTGTATATAATATAATTTAAGGTATATTTAAACTAATTGAAAAAGGTATAATCGAAATGGGATACTATCTACAGTCTTTAAAATCATAAAAATAATACTTTGTTTTTATTAACACTAATTTCGTTTTGTAATTTAAGTACTTTTAAAAATATTTGCTCATTTTTTTATATCAATACATTATGTTTTTGTTCATGTTCGTTCATGAATGTTATTTACGAAGAATAAAAATTTATTGTAAAAATACGAATTACCTTTTAAAAACCATTAGTTGTTAACAATCATTCAGGGAACATTGTATCTTTTTTTTTTTTTTTGTGGGAGTATTATAGGAGCAATATTATGAATGATACTTTTAAGTTTTAGTTTTTTTTTAATTTTTTGTTTAATTTACTTGACAACATAGAAAATTGATCACATGTGTACATAATGACTAAAGAATCTGTCTTTAATGTCGGCATGTTTTATTTTACAATGTGCCTTCATGTTGTCTCGACGCGTAAACTTTTGTCCACAGACAGGACACTCATGACTCTGTGGCCTATGTATGTTGGCATGATGCCAGCGATTAGAGACGATTTTATTGCAACTGACACATCGGTATAGCGTCGGCAATGTACCCGATATTTGCACGAAGAGTGCTGAATAGTCAATATTATGATCACGACGATTTGCTGCAGCTGCTGCCGCTGCAGCAACAGCAGCTGACGTTGATGCTGGCGATGTTGATGCAGCAGCATGTTGCTGATGATGCAAGCTAGCTATACATGTTGGTGACTGCTGTTGCTGCGTATAGTTAGTTATATGTTGCTGATGCTGATGATGATGATGTTGCAATGCAAACGTTAAGTGTTGCTGTTGCAAAGATGCACTTGAAGATGCTGTCGAAGAAGTTGGTGATATTGCTTCATTTGTACAAAATTTTTCCAAATTGGTGCTGCATCTTCCGATCATATTAATGACAGAATGAGGTGTGGATGCTGTCGATTCACTTAGTTGTCCATTGCGTGATACATTTGAATGTTGTTGCAGCGACTGGTGGTCATTATAATGCTGTCGATAACGCTGTTGTCGATTGCAACGTATTGCTGACATTTTGTATTGTTTACATTTATAATGGCAATCATAACTGTTGTTATTGTCTTCATCTTTGTCATCATCTTCATCGGCATTGGTTTCGTTGGCATCAAAAATTATTGCATTCTCTTCTTCAAGATCAGCGTCTGTCATATTATCCAAATTATTGCAACCAGTAGCAATTTTCACTTCAACACGATCTTCATCACCTTCACCTGTAAACATTTTGCGCATTATGCAGAGTCACGTGACACACAAACAAGTTTTGGGGGGTGGGGGGTTGGTAGGTAAGTGGATTAGGATTTGTGTAATTTTTGGTAGTTAAAAATCTGTATTTCTTTTTGAAATTAGCGAATTTTTTTTTTTTTTAACTTGGGGTACTTAAACTTTTTTATATACTTTTCTCGCAACAAATTCAAACAAAATGAAAACTTTTTTTAAATAGCAAATTAAAAATTATAGGAATCTCATTGAAATGAGCAGCATTTATAAATAACAAAACTATTAAGGCGTTTTGTATGGGAATTGATTAAGTTCAGTGGTATAGAGCATTCGCCACTAACTAAAAGTGTAATAAAAAAAAATAAATATTTCAACATAAAAGCTATTTATTTGAAAAAAGAAATTAAAATGTGATTTAATTTGCTTAAGGCATGAACATTTAAGGGTAGAGCGATACACCTACTTATGTACATGTAGCATAGAACCTCGCATACAGGCAAGCGGAAAGCTTTTTAATCCGATTTGCTTATACTTAAGTGCTTAGATACTTAATAACATCGATGTGGCATGGTAAAATGTTTTCTTCAAAAATAGCCACGCGTATAAGTCTTAGTTTTCCAATCTTTAGTGTGACTTGTTATTGTCTCACCATAAAAAATTTTAGTGTACCATCAACACTATACCCCTTGTGTATCGAAAACTGACTAAAATTGTTCTCCAGCCTTCTTGAGCTTTTGACATTGTAAACAATCTATTTGAATCGAAATGTTTCAAACAACATTAGCAAAAAGTAAGGTAGTTTTCCCAAATTCCTTCTTTTTTTTTTGTTTTCATAACTACTGCCTTTTAAAAAATAGCACATAGGCGAAAATTTAAGAAAAAAGTTCATTCCAAAATAACTTTAAATCCACTTTGTGTGAAAAATTACACACAGGGTGAGCTATAAGCTGAAAATCTAATAATTTTTCCCCACTTATTATTTTTTGTTTTTTGTCTTTGTAATTAATTTCTAGATCTAAATTTATTTCTAATGTTTCTTCATAATAAATATTGCTTGCATAAACTTGGAATGCCCATTAAAGGAATCAAATTTTTATCGAACAGAATATTCCTTAGGCAATAAATTAACGACAAGCAACTATGAATTCTAATATAAAGGGTGTTTTTTTTAGAGGTTTGTTTTTCGAATAGAGATAAAACTGGGATTTTGTGGTCAAATCTGGCAACTCTAATGTCATTTATATTCAGTTTGGTTTGCCATTTCATCATGAACAGGTTGACGCATGAACAACGCGTCCAAATTGTGCAAATTTATTATAGTCACTAAAATTTCAACTTTATTTTCACTCAAAATTCACATGATTTTTGCAATTATGAAGTCAAGAAGGCCGCCTAAATCTTGTGATATCACACCTTAATTTTTTTTTTTGGGGTTATGTGAAGCCAAAAGTATGCGTCGATAAGCCAGCTACGATTCAATACTTCGAAGCCAACATTACTCGCGTAATTCGCGATATACCTTGAAAATTGGACCTCCATTTTAGACTACGTCCGAGCTAGCCGTGGCGTTCATATGCCAGAAGTCATATTTAAATTATAATGCCAGAAGATTATCTTTCGAATAAAGTAATTTTCATGTCTATTTAAAAAATTCATCTTTGTTTTATTCCATTTTAAAGTTCTATACCTCTAAAAAAAACACCCTATATTATTTTTGATATTTTAATTGATAATTGTTCTTTTTAAATGTTTAATACATTATATTTTTATAGCAACTAGTGTCTTAACGAAATAATTAATTTTGGTAACTCGTAAACAAATAAAAAGTATAGGCGTAAAAAAATGTTGGGATCAGAGTAAACGAAATCAAAAGGTAAGAAAACATAAAGTATTATTTTGATGATTTTAAAAACTTTTATTTGTTTTTTGTTCGGGTACGCGGGACAGCTTGGTTTGGTAAAAAAATAAGGTAAAAAAAATAAATAATATAGCATAGGTAAAAACTAGCTTAAAATTAGAAATTTCAGAAACAAAATAATGATATGAAAAAATAAAAATAATATATTTTAAGAAAAATATTCTGACAAATGCACAACTTGGATTCGGATTTCTTAAGACAATTTAATTTTTGTTTTTTAAATAATTTTATTTGTTTCAACTCTTTCATTAATATAGTTTTTTCGAAATTATTATACAGTCTTTAATTGTTGCAACATTTTCCTATAGAAATACATAATTTCGTCACATTTTTCTTTGTAATTTAATTCCAGTTCTTTTATTTTCGAGGTTTTTTCATTCAAATTTTTACAGAAAATACGAAAAAGTTCTTTTTTTAATATAAATTTTTCTGTTAATGGTTTTAATAAAATTTTCATACAAAACATAGAATTTAAGAAAATTATATACCTATATTAAAAAATTAGTTTCAGAAAATTCATTTAATATGTGCAATTCATAAGAAAACTAAATTCTTTCTTTGTTTTAATAAGAAGTAAGATGTTTTTAAAAAATTGTTAGAAATATTACAAAACAAGAAGTAGAAGCAGTATTCGTGGGTATGTATTGAAAATCTTGGATCTTTTAATAAAAAAAAAACGTATTGAAACCAAAAACAAAAATTATCAAAAATTTGTTTGTCAGTCAAACTAAAACAAAAATATAACATATGTAAACGTCCAAAATAATTATTTTTTTCTTTTAATAGTACCTGCCAAAATCTCAATACTCTAAATAAAAATAAAAAATTAAATAGTTTACATACAATTTTATGTGTGGCCAAATATAATTAAAAAATTTTTATAAGAATACAGATAACAGTTAGGGTTTGAACTCATTGTAAAAAAAAAACAAACTTTAGCAACAAGCCCACCCTATGTTAAACACGGTTAGATTAGAATAGGCTTTGCTGAAAAACTACGTTTTTATATAGAAAGTTGTACTATTTCTCAAGTACCTTTATCTATTATTTTCAATACTTTAAATTTAATAAGCAATAGGCTCAATAACTTTAAAAATTCTACTAAGTTCGATGCCTAAGTCATAGTTGTTACCATTATATGGGGTACAACAGAAAAGCAAAAAAGTGGAAGAACACAAGTTCCACCCGAATTACCCCATGTACAACATAAAGCTATTGATTTTATTGTTTTAAAGACAGTTCAGTTTTAAGCTTCTGGGTCCAGGAAACAAACATAATCCATTGTTTTGTAAACTAACGTTTTCTGTGTGAAATTCGTACGTAAATTTATGTGAGTAACTAGGAGACCTGTAGGACTAAGCAGTTGGCCATAATCATATGAAATTTCTGAAATATTATAATTTTTGCTTGAGTCCAGTAAAAGTTGGTTATTTTGAGGGAGCGTATAGCTACTAATGCCAATGTCATTTTATCAAAGGTTTCCACTTTTCTCAACCTTAATGGAGCTACTAAAAAATAAGTAAAAAAACCTTCCAAATTTTAGTTTATTGTTATTATTTTTATAATTATTCTTATAAAAGAAGTTGCAACATTAAAGACAAAAATATGGGTTAAAAAGAAATTTATTTGTTGATGTAAGGTAACATAAATTTCAATAAGAGCAGAAGATTATAAATAAAATAAATAAAAATTAATTATGAATAAATCAGTAGACACATATTAAGAAATTATGATGAACAAATCTTTAAGTAAAAGCTAAATGAGTGGGGGGAAAAAGCTAAGGCAAAATGGTGAGTAATTATATATATGATTCAATGACTTTTGAGTGCGCCAAGTTTTAAGATATCAAAAAATCTTCAAAGGATTGCTCAAAACCCGAGTTTCAGCTCTCCAAGTACTCTAAGTACTGAGAAGAATGTACAAAAATTGACGTTTTTAGGCTATAGTCTGAACGTGATTGGTCTCATTTTTTTATTCTCTATAAATCAAAAAAAAAAAAACAAATTTAGGATCTCTAAGCCAAAAAAATTACACTTAGCGCCAAATACTGATGTTTCATCTAAATTACTTTTGATGGGCTTAGTTTGTTTTGCCTTTTTATACCCTTTAAAATGACCCTTCGATTTCGTTATCTTTTTTTTAAAAAAAATACAAGAAATTAGAAAGATCTGCATGTAAAGAATAACACAACATGTGGTTATCCATTTACCTCATTCGAAAGGTATTTTTTAGTAAAAAGCACGAAATGCAAAAAATTAAGCCAATCAATTAGGATTTTAGAGCATTGCGAATTGAAATTTCAAAAATAGGGTGAAAACGGCTAATTCTGAACTTTGATTGGTTTGTTTTCAGAACCCAAAGCACCAAGAGAGCTGTTACTCAGTGAGCATAATTTTTAAGTTACTTAGGTATATGTATTTGGTAAAAATAGAAGAATCTCGTCTACAAAATTTTCTGACAAGTAATGGATCTACTCATGTACGAGTACATAAAAGATTTTCGAAACATCGCGGGATGTATACGGCGCTTCTAACAATTAAGAAAGAATATCTATCGATATGTAATTAAACATATGTTTTACTCAAAAACAGAGAATTTAAGGAAAAAGGATTTTTTATTAAAAAAAAGGTGAACTAGAGAAGCAACATCATTTGGAAAAAAATTAACTCAAAAGTATATTTTTTCATTACATATCAAATTTTTGAATTTATTTTTACAGGATAGTAAACAACATTTTAAGTTTTTCGAAAAAATCTCGAAAATTTTTTTTTCAAAAGTATTAATTCCTACAATTAATACTAAATTGGTTATTTCAAAACGCATGAAAAATGGTAGATAATGTCTTTTATACTCGCCTTATAGTAAATGCCGATTGTGCCAATGGAACTTCAAACTTATCAAACTCTATGACCACAAAAATTATCTTTGATGTGTGATTATCTGTACTGGCGAAAATTTATATTATAGGGAATTGGCTGATTCAACTAACGCCAACTCGATATTCATAACATCACAAAATAAATGGAATAAAAGTTCAAAACTCCCAAGCAACATGCTTACCAGCCTTTTTTGTCAATATGCAACTTGCCTCCCCTTAGCTGGTTGGAAGTTTGGCCATATTCCAAACAAAAATTATATAGGCTGAGCAGCGATAGTTGAAATGTGGCGTGTAAAAGATTAAAGCATGACATTTTCAAGAAAGATATTATTGTAGATTTGATCATTCATTAAAATTAAGTAGGAAATGTTTGTCTGTTGCTTATACAAAATATTTGAGGTCAAAGGTCAAAAAACTGATTAAAAATTATAGATTACACAATTTTCTATAAAAACTCGTATAGTAAAAGATCTTATTCACAGACTTTCATACATTTTGAAATGACAAAGCTACATCGGTCGCTAGCTTTTAGCCTATATATGTATAACAGTTACCGACTTATTCAGAATGCTGTCTAAAATGACAAAGATAAAACGGCCGCAGAATTATTATTTAATATGAAACCCCTACGGGTAAATTTAATGCCCAAAATATTATAATTTTTATGATACATATTGTAAATATAGAATTTCTTTATATCGACTTAATTTTGAAATATGATGTTTAGTTTACGTATTCTAATATGCAAGAACAACAGATACTTAAATTTTCTTCTGTAGCTAAAAAGTGGTCAAAATAATAAATCGATTGGGAAAATATTGTGTAAAATTTTTATAATGAATATGAAAATTTTTTTTTGAACTTTTTATTATAAATTTCATAAAATATAAAAAATTTAAAATGGAAATAAAGAAACAAAATAAAAAAAGAAAAACAAAAATATTTTTAATGTAAAAAAAGTGCCTTAAAAGAAAAATATTAGAAGTATGATTTACTAAATTTAAAAATAATACTTTAATCAATTTAATATGTATGTTTTTTTCTTTTTTAAAAAATCACATGCAGCATGCCACATTCACACATACACAAAATTGATATTAACTAACGTATATATACGAGAAAAGTTCTATTGCAAAAAAAAAGCTGTATGGTACGAGACACACTATCAAATACAGAAAAATTAACTTTTATTAAAAACAAAAATTTTTTTCTAAAATTTTTATTTTCAACTTTCAAGTATCTATTTATTGGTTGTAGGAGAGGTGTTGATCTATGTTTATTTTTTTATTTTATTTTTAAGGTTTGCAGTTGATAGTTTTAAATTTTCTGTAGCAAATTATATCAAAAGAGTGGTAGTCATAGCGTCAATAGCATAAAACGTCAATTGACAAAAAGTTACCATAGAGAGTTGTAAAAGTAATTACGCTATAACTCGAAAACCGCATGTATTTGTATTTGTAGAAGTAAGTAGGTTTTTTTGTTTTCAACTTAAAAGTTGTGAAAATAATTTTTTCTAAGTCTAAGGTTGGAAAATTTATATACTGCATGCAGAAATCAAAAAGCTACCAAATATTAATAATATAGTTACATATATATAAATATTACCTACGATTTATTTAATTTTTTTTTTTTTGTTTTGTTTGTTAAAGAATAATAGCAAAAAGAAATTAATTCAAAGAAAATATTAGATATAGAAAATTTAGTAATGAACAAAAAAAAGTAGTAGTTGTGTAGAACGAGTCAGAGCCACTTTTAGCTTAGTAGTTGGAAGATAAACAGTAGTACCGTAGAAATTTTATAGATAAAGATATACATCTTTTCTAAATTACTCGGTTTATTTGAAGTTTTTTCAAACTTTATACTTGTATAAGAAATACACTATATAATAAAAGGGTAATGATATTTCAAAATTTATACAAAAATTATATAAAAAAAAAAATTATTTTGTTTTGCTTGGTAATTTTGCCTTTACTGAATTTCTGAAATTAAAGATTTAATTTTTTTTTTTATGTTATTTACATTTTATTTTTTTAACTCGTAACCGAAATTTTCTAAAAATTTTGATAGAGCACAGTGTGCTTTTGCACAACTTTCTAAGACACTTCCAGGACCAAATCGAAGGTTTCACAATAAGTTTTAAGAAATTATATATATTTTATTATACTTCAAGTGACGGCGATACAAGTGCGGAAAATCATATATGGGCTCCAGCGGGATAAAGTAATAAACTTTAGACGCAGAAATTATGTCGCAATTAGTTACACTGCTCGAATCATTTTTAAAACAATATCTCAAAAATTGAAGAAACCATATATCGCAAAGTATTCTTAACTATATTACCTACAAAATATAGGGGCAAACTAATTTAGAGGCCAACTAGCTTATTTATAGGCAACAATAAAATAGTATATATATATACTTCTGATCAGAATTCACAATGGGCGAAATCGGTTTATGCTTACTATCCATATGAATTTAAATATATCTATTTTACCACATTTTAGGGAATAACAAGGGCGCATATATTTACCCCTACCACTGGGCAGCCCTGGGACCATCTCAGGAACTATTGATTCAAATTTCAAAACTTTAATACCGTGCAGGATATATTATAAATAAATTAATAATTTAAAGGGGCACGGCACATTTCCTTCAAGCAAAACATTTTGAATGCTAAACTGGTTGCTCTGTTTGAGTATTTTAAACCCAATTTTATATAAATACTAGAAATGATTAGGACAAGTTCCAAAGGAGAAGTGCGAAAATTTGACAAGAGTACTTATGATCTTTCAAACGAAGCTATTTAAGTACATTTTATACACAATTTTTTTAATATTTCAATAAAGTTGGTTAATTGGCTGAAATATTTAATATCTTGCAATAAATAAAATAGCCTAGAGGCTCGCTGGACAATTTGGTCAAAGCCTAGAGAGATACTAAGATCACTAAGATCATTATTAGTTACAAACGGAATGCCTCTACAAGACATTATGCATTGTGCAAAAATTAAATTTCTAGAAATTGTCCTGTTGAAGAAAAGATACATTAATTAACATGCTCGTTCCTGGTTTTCCCAGAAAAATTACAGCATTTTGAAAGTAAATCTAACTGGCTGATTTGAAAACAATCATTGAAGAAGGGATAAAAACACATCACAACGGAATGACAATGGGCCGTCTTAAACTAACAAAGCCTGAGGTTTTCGCAAAATGTCTTTCGTCCTTACGAAAATGCAATTTTTCGGAATTCTTCGGAATAGACGGGAGATTCATAAAAAGATGTGATAGATTTTCAAACTAATTGACTTAAGTATGAAAGATTTGAACAATTTTCTTTACTTTTAATTAAATTTTAATTTCGGCTACGAGCTGAATATTCTATTTATTTTAAATTAAGTTAACACAAAAAATTCTAATGCTGCATGAAAATAGCAAAAAGGATTTGTTTTTTTTTTT
This sequence comes from Meiosimyza platycephala, assembly GCA_963662105.1. Lineage (NCBI taxonomy): Eukaryota > Metazoa > Arthropoda > Insecta > Diptera > Lauxaniidae > Meiosimyza > Meiosimyza platycephala. The sequence goes on along the minus strand of OY759209.1, from coordinate 92,722,632 downwards.
CAACTGTGCCAATATCATATATATGTAGTATATTATAATATTGTGTGTAATAAAAATTAACAGCTAGAGCCATATAATTTTTACAAAACAAAAGTAAGCTTAATCAAAATAAAAAAAATTATACATAGGTGGTATTTTTCTACAAAACTTTTAATTTAGATTCTTGTATTGTAATTATAATAGGTATAATTATGTGTGTAATAAGGTTATTCATTAATTATTTGGTACGGCACTATTTTTTTTTTCTAATTATATACTATGAAAAAATGTATATATGTATAAAAATTTCCTTTTTTTATATATAAATATTGTCAATACTGTTTAAAGTTATTGGTTTGGTTAAATGTTAGAATATATAACTAAAGGTTTTTGCATTTTTTTTTTTGTTTTGTATATAGGAGTTTATAAAAATATAGATTGGAAAATATTAGAAAATTTGTACTCACCATCAATGTTATCCGATTGGTCTAATTGCATTTGTTTGCTATCATTTTGATCTTCTCGGTTATCGGACTGGAGACCATGTGTTGATAATAAGCTTGACATATCTTCGGGATGTAGCTTGAGTGCACCGCTCTGGATTTTTGTTTTTTGTTTATTTTTGTTAGCGATTTTAAGGGAGTTCAATACACAATTGTTTAAGAAACAGAAGAAATTTAAAGTAAAAGTTTTGTTAGTTTTCAGTATAATTTAATAATTTTTTTTTTTTTTGTTTTTTGGTCTAAAATATTTTATTTCTAAGGAGTAATTCGAATTATCACCAGACAAAAAATGCGCGTATATCGTCAACAGAGCATGGCAACTTTTATACAATCAAAAACTTTAAAACGCTGTACTGTTGAAATTATTTAGGGGTAGTGCAATTTAATTTCATTCAATTACTTAGAATGAATCGGACAAACTCTAAACTAAATTTGACAAGCGGACGGATCTAAACCGAATATAAGAGTAATTTAAATGGAGTTTCATGGATTTTTCCGAAGTGCTGACGTTAAAAGTTGTTTTTTGACACTAGAGACTCTTTATCCAGATACCATAAGCGTGTGGGGTTCTTTACACTTTTGCTCTAAATATAGAAAAATATTAAAAACGGTAACCTACTCGCGCGTAGTTTCAACTGCAAATGAGCTTATTTTGTTATGTATAATATATAAGTAATCGGCAATTTTGACAAAAGTTCCTTTGCAAGGATATGAGCTAGCCTGTACTGGTTCAGTTAGATGTGATCTCAATTCTGTCATTAAGGATTGAGTTTTTTAGTATCATTAGAAAGTCATTCAACTGAATACTGTTTGTTTTTTTTTTTATGTTTTTCTTTTTGAAAATGACAACATGAAATCCTTTTTTATTTCTTATTTACAGCCATGTGTTATGACCCGCTGCGAAATTATTTCGTCAACGAAAAAAATTTTCTAGAAAATTTAAAGAAATTTTGCTTCGGGATGATACATTGAAACGATCTTTTAAGGCTACTTTTCTCTAAAATTTTCCGTGACATTTAAGTTAAAAAACAATGAGGTGATACATACTAAAAAACAATTGTTTAGGTTTTAATATTTTATCTATCATTTTATTTTATTTATGCTTCAAACTTAAAATCTTTAAATATATATATATATTTTTAGCAGTTTTTAAAATGTTTAACTAATTTATATGACAAAAAAGAAAAGGAAAAAAAAAACAAGAGTTCAAGACTGTAATAAAATAAATTAAACGTTTTTTTTAATGTTCTACATATTTGATTAAGCGTAGATACGAGTATATGCATATTTTTGTGTATAGATTAAAATAATATTAACATTTAAAGGACATTTTCATTGTGATTTTAAGAATAATTTTTAGGCACAAAAATCAAAACATAAGTATAATTTTTTTAAAAAAAGTTTTAAAAATATTATGTAATTTCCATTTTTAAAAGAAAACTTCTGTTCGTATGTAAAATTTCTTCATTGTTACTTATAAAATAATTAATAAAAATAACGTGATACGTTACAAGTATAAATAAAGTAATACTTTAATAGGTATACAAATATTGCTTCTTTTTTTGAATTAAAAGAAAAGATATTAAGCATTTTATATATTTAATTAATATTACATAAATTCCTGAGTTAAATTATTGTCAAAGTGTCAACGAAGGATATTTTGTTGCATAAAATGGCAGAGAAATCAAAAGTGGTATTCACAGCATTGGTATTTTTGTAAGTTTGCGACGTTATAAATTGATTTCAGTATTCAAAATAAAATGCTATTTCGGTAATTGAAAAATAAACTATAAGACAAATAACGAAAACTAAATTTAATTTCAGTAAACATTAATTGACAATGTCGTAAATTTACTATGATGCAAAATTATACTCAAACTGTGAATACCCAAAATTTTCGATTGATTTTCATTTCATCATCTACATTGTCTGATTATTTGCTAAAGTTGCAAAAAAAAAATAAGATGTTTATTCACAAAATATCGTTACTGGAATTGTTATTGTTCAGTACTCGAAAATAATAATTTTTTTATTTCTAATATTTATAGAAAATTCATTGTTTTAAAATCAGCTCTCCCTGAAATTGACTAATATTTTAGAATGATGTAGCTTAGATCGATCTGATTGGCCAAAATTCTAAGTTTTGATCAGTTTTGGAGAGCTATATATGTATATTCATAAAAATTGAATTTGATACGCCCATAACTCAAAGTTGTTAGCATATAAACTTAAATCAGGACTATCAAAACAAAATTATACTTAAGCTTCAATGAATTTGACTTAAATGCCTTTTTTTAAAAATACGCGCTGTGTACTTTTAGCATGATCGTTCTGATCGAAAGTCAATACTGTCACAAGTCTGAGTTTTGGACGGTTTAAACGATATCGAGTATCAAAAATTGAATCCAATTAAAATCTGTTCCATTGAGTTTTGCAACCCTTAACTTGGGCATAAAAAGTATTGGATTTTGATCAGAATGACATAAACCATATCATACTAAGACCTTAGCCAATTTGACGAAGAGCTGATTTCCATACTCAAATGTTTAATATTTCTTTTGATTGTCTTTTTCTTTAACATTGTCTAATTCTTTGCTATGATGGCTCGTCACCAACATGTATTGTTATAATTTCAGGTGTGGCACGTTTTGTAGCAACACTGCTACGCCCACTACTATCCTTTGTTGTAACGTTAAGTTTACGCTGCAGTTCTTCATTGCCATCATAGTTTTTAGATTTTTCTGTTGACGTTTTATCATCCAGCAGTTGTTGTTGCTGTTGTTGTTGCTCCTCTTGCTGATGTTGCATCTCACGTTCATAACAAAGCCGATGTGATTTACATTTATTATGATGGTTAACAATCTCGAGGCGAAAATTGGAATTACCCTCGACGAAGGAGGTGCGTATGTCCGGTATATCATTACACCAACGACGACAAAATTTACAAAACATTGTATTGGCAATCTCGTCATATTGCAACCAATCGAATTGGAATAGCCAATTGGAACGAAAACGTCCACTCTTACGAGAACCACTGGTTGGCAAAGCCGCTGTAATATTAGCAACATTTTTCGATGTTGAGGCAGCAACATCAAATTTATATTTGCCAATGGCATTTGTTGTACTGCTGTTTGGTAGATTTGTTGTGTTTGGACTACTGACTGTAGTGGTGGCTCGGTGAAATGATTCTGTAGATGGTAGCAAAAAATTATGTTGTTGTTGTTGTTGTTGTTGTTGTTGTTCTTGGAGCAGACGTTGCATTGCTGCAGGTTTTGTTGCAATCGGATCAGCAACATTTTGTGCGCCATACCAGACAGTATTCTGTAAGTGCTTTTGTGTTTGTTGCTGTAATTGTTGCAATTGTTGCAACAGCAATTGTTGTTGTTGTTGCGCTTGGTCTTTAGAAAATTGTTGCTGTTTTTGTTGTTGGAATAGCTCATATTGTTGGCGTACATGTTGCTGCAATAATGTTTCATGTTGTATTAGCAATGTTGTGTTTGTCGCTGAAAAGTTGCTTGAAGTATCGCCGAAATGTTGTTGTGCTGCTGTTGTTGCTGATATTGTCAATGGCGTTGATGTTGTTGTTGGAGAAACTGATTTTGTTGACAGTAATAATGCATCAACAAGTCGAGGATTATCGAGCGCAACATTTTTCTGTCAGTTGAGTTTTGTTTGTTTTTTTTTTGTATTTTTTTTTTGAAAAATTTTTACGGCAGAAACAAACGAAAAAAATAAAAATAAAGAAAAACTTAAGAAAAAGTACAAACAAAGATAAGGGAAGGATTTATTGTGGGTCCGTATTTTATATTTACTTTTTCATTTGATTTGTGTATTCAGAAGATATTTAAAAATAAAAAATGAAAAAATAAACAAAAACAACGAAGCACAAAAACAAAATTAACACAAAAAGTTTATTAAGTTCTTTAGTTTTTTGAAGAGAGAATTGCTTAGATTTTTTCTTTTTCTCGGCCGATCCGTCTCAATAATCCTTCATCCTTTGTTTAAATTGGTTTTCTTAAGTTTTTCATTTATTTATTGGCTAAAATATTATTGAAGATTTTCAATATTTTAAATTTAAAATAAGGGGTTTTAGGCGGCGTTCATTTTTAAGCATTTTAAGTTTGAAGCATTTTTTGTTTTTAATTTAAAATAAAATTCCATTAAATTCTAAATATTTAAGAGAATGTTAAATAAATAAAATGTATATAGATATTGGAACCACGTACCGGTCCAAAGAAAAAACCTTAACAAAAGTCATGAAAAAGCAACATGAAAAAATTGGTTATTTTTTTATTGATTTTACAACTGCAATAGCTATTTGTGAAATAAAATCATATTGTTTAGCTTTCACAAAAAAAAAAGCTCTTGATATCTTGATTAATATGGTTTTTTTGTTTTCAAAACTTACCGTCAACAAATCAGGTGGCAACCCCACATGATGTTCACGCTGTTGTTGCTGGGCATCCATTAATTCCTGTTTAATACTAAGCGATTGACTGAGACCAATAGTGCTGCCCACTTGACTCGCTGTTGATAATGGCGAATCTCGGCGACCACCCGCATCTTCGGATTCGGACGTATTTCCAGCTTTTGGCACGGGACTCGATTTAAAATTACTGTGGGAGGACGCCTAAAAAATGTAAAAATTTTTATATTGCAATTTCTTTGATGAATAAAAACATTATTACTAAACATTTTTATCTTTCTCTTTTACTATTTCTCATTTCAAAGCATAACATTTTGAGGCTCACGCATTATCTCAATCCAAGCTAGAGTATAAAAATGTTGCCACTCCAGGACATTGCAGTGGCACTTTCTTCGAATTGCTTTTAATTGAGACCGATGATCTTTTAAGAATTTATGTTTCAATTAACTTTTTTTATTAAAAACGTTTACTTATTTAAAAAAAAAAACGTTCTAATGATAAAATTTTAAGTCTTTACTGATCCTAACGTTTTAAATCAAAAACAAAAAAAGATTTGCTCTCTTTCGCTTGAGCCTTCATTTGAACCCTACAATAGCAATAGTTTTTATGCCGCATCGAAATTAAATTTATCATAATTCAACCGACACGTGCAATTAAAAATGTAAACTTAATTTCTTTTAATAAAAATTTATTTTCGTAAAGCGTGACAATCATGTGATATGTTATCATTAATTACGAAAAGTGACAAACTGTTTTTTCAACTTGAGATAAAGTGATTACAATAAAAAAAAAAATATTACAAAAAAACTAATGTGATAACTACGCTAGCATATAAAAAATCTTATCACTAATAAATTTTTACAATTTCACATTACGTCAAGCAAAAAAAAAAGTCTATTAAGACGAAGTTTCGGAACCCTACAATTTAGCTGCAAACAAACGAAAAAAAAAACTGTAGAATGTTTCTACAAAAACTCAGCTATATCAATTATGTAACAACCCTAAACCCATGTTTTGTAGGTTTCCTATCTTCACTATTATTACCATATTCTTTTCTTAATTTTTTGTAGGTTCCTTTGAACTGTGTTGATCCAAATTAGCACAATATTAATTTTTTTTTCAGTTATGCTACGGAAGTACGCTACTTGTGCAAAACATAAAGGGTTGAAATTGCTTTGAAGTTCAAAGGCATAACACTTGCATCTGATCGCTATCATTCTCATTAATGCGACACAATAATTAGACAAAATACTTTCAAAAAACGCGTTGCTCTATAGTTTGACTTATTAACACTCTTATGTTTCCCCCTTTCTTCGACACTTAACGTATCAAAAGGGTTATCAACTAAAAGATTTTTCAAAAAAAAAATTTGTGAATGAAATTTCGTTTTTTTGAGCCGTGTTATTACTTATAAATGGAAATTGGATTATTAGAACACTTTTTTATTTTACCAAATTAAGAAAAAGTTCAAAGTTCTGAGGTGCTTTAGTAAAAATTTTAATTATTAAAAAAAAATTGCCCAATATCTAATATCTTTCTAACAAAGGTTTAATTTTAGCTACTTTTCTTTTTATTAAGAACTATATTTTCTAACAATTCAAGATAGGCCCTATTGAACCCCTTCCTTTTCCATACGTAATTAATAGCTATAATTAGTGTGACCTGAACTGCATGTAGAGTAAAATCAGCAAAACAGAACTTGAAAAAGGGAAAGTGCATTACTGATTAAAGTATTTACTATGGTATTAGTGAAAGAGTTAGAGAAAGAAAATAAAATAAATTCAATGTGATAAGAGGTCTATTTTTACTTAATCAGTATCATTTAAAGTAAAGAATTACAATTTTTATAATTTTCAAAAAAACCCAAACTTGAAATTCTTAACGCAAGCAGCGAAATTGTCAAAGGTCTTAATAAGAAAACTTGTTGTTTTAGAAAAAGTTTTTGTTGCGAAAGTATATACGCGGTTTAAGCTGATGCCACTATAACTATCTGAAAATCTTAATACAGACACCACCATGGTAACTTAATATAGAACCTGTCGACGCGGCGCGTAAGTATATATTAAAGTTGAAAAGATTAACTAGAAAATCGAAACTAAAGAACTTCTCATCATGCTAAAGACTATTGCTGCGAAATCGAAAATTAAACAAAAAAAAAAAACAAGATCAAAGATCGTTGACAAAATTCCCCCATATCAACTTACCTGAGAGTCTTGAGTGTAATGCCTGTCCTGTACATTTGCGTTATGCGTCGAGGTCAACGAATTATCACAGTTGGATGAGTTCTTACGTCTTCTCTTATTACTACTTATATGCTCCACCGGTGTGGTGGATCTCTCTCTATCACGATCACGATCTCTGTTATCCTTGTTACTATAATCTAGCTGCAACATATCATCTCGACTGTCGGCACGTTCTCGTTGACGTAGTAGTTCTTCGCTACCACTACCAACACCGCTGCCGCCGCTGCTATTACCACCGAGTGCAGCACTGCTACTTGTATTAATAACACTACCGCTGATGGCACCAATTACATTGCCATCAGTACTTCCACCTCTGCTGAGCGCATCTGCGCTAGCACTGCGATTTGCAGCCGCTGCAACGGCTGCAGCAACAGCAGCAGCAGCGGCACTGGCGCTGCCAACACTTGGAGATCTTTCACTTAAACCTAGCGCAGCAGCTGCTGACTGAAGGCTGGCATTGACGTTATTACCGGCAGCAGCTAAGGCGGCTGCTGTTGCTGCTGCAGCTGCTGCCGCCGCTGCTGCTGAACTGCGTTCGCTGAGACTGCTATTGCTGCGGTGAGAATGCAGATCATCGCGTAGTTCACGATCGCGATCACGATCTCTTTCTCGACCGCGTATCGAATCGCGGGAATCACGCTCACCAAAGGTATTGCGACCCGTTGGGGAGGAGTCGGCCGATTCACGATGCTTATCGGGATCAGGACGATAGTTTAAGTTGTTATTATCTGTGAGACCACGAACCTAACAGGCGTGAGGTGTAAGTAGAAACAGAAGTTTAGGTATATTTTCCAATTAAATTGAATTTATTCGAAACCCACCTGTAAGCTCTCGGCCGTTTTAAGAAACATCGGCAACGAACTTTGACCAACATTGACTTCACCTTTGTACATAAAATCGAGCAAGGAACGCATCTCTGAGTATCGTACATCTTTCAAGTAAATTATAGGATGTGGATGACGGTTCTGTAGGAAAATCGTTTCAAAATATGGGCTGCAAGCTGATAGTATAGTTTGATGCGCCTATTAGAAGATACATTGAAGAAGTTGTAATTTGGGAAATTCAAGAAATTTACTTTAAGAATAAAATTTAAAAAAAGTACATTATGTGCTAGGACCTTTTCTAGTTTCAGTATCAGCACCAGTACTATTTTATAGAAATATTTTTATTTCATTTTGTTATCTCACCTTAACTGTTTCACCGTCACATGCCAGAGTTACGTCGCAAAGGGCCTCCCTTTGCAACAAGGAAGTTAGTACACCAGTTAAGTTAGTCGGATGATTGTTCCAGCGTAGACAAAATTGCTGGTCCATAGCTCCTTGGTCAGTGTTGTACCTGTAAATTAAGGAAGAAAAAATCTATTTAATTCAAGACGAAAAATAAAAGATTTTTTTTATTACTGATATAATTTATCCGAGCAGGAATTTTTCAATGCACAAATGGTTGATATTCTATACAAAAAAACACAGACAACATGATTTTCTTTTTCCAGGCTTTTGAGATGTGACAAACTGGAGTCGAAATAATAAAAATTTTACTCAAAAAAAAAAAAAAATCAAAATCATCATGATAACCTGAAGATAATATAGATCCTTGGAAGTTTTCATTATATTTACATTATTTTTTTTAATCTGGATTAATGTATTGAAATTCCACTGTTATAACTTATCACCAATATAATAACGTATGCATTTGTAAACAATATTTATCATTACTGAATGCATCTATCGATATACAAACATACGAGTACATGTGTAATTATTTTGACTTAAATAAACAATCGCACAAATGCAATCATCCTTATTGCATATTCACACCTGAGGATTGTGTATTGCAAACAAATAGAAGAAGAACAGCGACCGCATAATGCCATCACAAACAGCAATAATGACAATAAATTTACGTGAACAGCATCCAACTCAACTGAAATGGGGCAGAATTATCACAAATATTAATAATGACATTTTGTCATTATCCTCAATTGCTTTGGCGTTGGCATTGGTTATGGTAATCGTAGATTTGTTTGTTATCATTAAGATTGAGGTATTTGCCAGCTTTCAACCAACCTCGAAGGAAATTTACACAGCGACACAGTGTACATTATGGTCTTCTTTATTTAATTTAAAAATAAATGTCGTATTTGTGTTCTATAACTAGTGCAGTGCCGATACACTGCGCTTGCAATACAGAGATTCTGAGTTCGATTCTCAGCAGAACAAACATTTTTATTTTATTTGATTTGAAAAATCTGTATATCATGCCTAAGCATACCAACTGTACTTATTTAATAAGTTTAAAAAAAAAATTAAATGCCGGACGTGATGAGAGAAGACATTTTTTTAAAAAAAGCTAAATATACTTTGTGTTAGCCCTGTTACGGCAAGCTTTATTCGAACAATTTTTGAAAGGTAGAGGTGTAAGAAAGCCTGGTAGGGGAAGTGATACTCGGAGACCTTATTATCATGCATTCTTCCAGTCCTCTTATCGAAAGTGATGTATATAAGAAGATCTTTTGAAAAGTGCTTTGTATCAGGTCTTCTTAAGAATACCTGTTTTAATTGGTCATTTCATATAAAAACTAAAGTGCGTTTGAAAGGATATGAGAAGGCCTGTTAAGGCCTACTAATACCTTACTACTACCGACATAATTGATGTTTTGTTTATGTCAATTTGTTGAAATAACTCTAAAACTGAGATAGAAGGAAATTTCTTAGGAGACTTTTTATAGGTTTGTACTAAGATACCGGCATTTGGCGTAGTTCATTAGTTGCTTAATTTCTTAAGCTTTCCGATGCCATAAGAATCACGAATATGAACTTTTTTGAGATACCGCCTTTCCGCTTCTGAGGGCGGTATTGTCTACTGGGGAATATCACTTAGAATGCCAAGAGAATAAGAGAGTAAATTAATCATAGAAAAAGAATTCTACAAAGAATATGAGAAAGCTTACGTAAAAACTTAAAATTCTCTCAAAATATTAATTTTGTATGCTATCGTACTGAGAGATAGAGAGAGCTTTCATGAATAAAATTTACACACAATGAATGAACGCTTGATAACATTCGGGTGGTCGAGCTGCCAGAAGGGGGGCTCTTCAATACATAAAGCTCATTTACAAAAGCAGCAACAATACAATTATATTTACTAAATAAATAAACTAGCACAACGTCAAAGAACTTTTTTGCAAACGCTTACTATCTCATTCCCGCATATGATCGTTAAATTTATTTTAAAGGCAAAACTGCCGGTTGAAGGCGCTGCTGGCGGCGTCACAACAACATTTGAATGTTGTATTCTGTTGGTGCTTTTTACAAAATTAGTGCAAAATTTCTATTTTATTTTTATTTGTTTATAATTTTTTTTTTTTTTATTGTAATTTATTATCGGTATCGCGTTAGAGTGTACTATACATAGGCAGGCTATAGAGCGAGAGAGAGATAGAGAGCGAAAAGGAGAGAGATGATTCGAATTACAGTCAACTTTGTTACAATGGTATTCATTAGATCGTTTTGTCATTCATACGTTTGTTCTCCCATAGTTTCACTTTCATTTGTCGCTGCTGCTGCTGCTGCTTCTGCGACCGTCGCTGCTGGCTTGATCGAGCGATGAAGTAATACAGCGGAGCTCGTACTTCGTGCTAGAGAATAATGCTAGCGATAGATAGAAGAAAAATTTCGTAGAACACTCGCACCTTTTTTATTTTTGCACTAAATCGTTGCTGGTAGATTAGTTTTCTTTTATTTGTTTTATTTTGTTTACTTTTACTTTTAGCAAATGTTATCTATAAAATTGTAAATATTTTAAATCCAGCTTTCTAATGGTTTTATTTGCATGAAATTGAGTAGTTTTTCTTATTGAATACCATTGGTTTTTTAACGCATTAATCTTGAGTAAAAACTATACTTCATCGGAGACATTTCTTTGAAAGTCATTCGAGTTAACTTATTAGTATGTATGTACTTTCTTGAAAAATGAATAATTTTATCCTTTCAAAAGGTATTTCTCCCCTTAATTCGGTAAGCTGACTCCTTAAATCCACCCTAAACTTTTTTCATATGAAACTGGTAACCATTTCAATATATGTATATATGGGACGTTTCACGTCAAGCGGATCACCTTCGGGGCCAAAAATTGGCTGGACCGATCAAGACGTACGAGATCTTAAAATGTTCGTCCCATGAAAACCTTTTTAAACCCGTGTGGCCTGTCATGAAATTCAAAATGACGGATCCAATATGGCGGCCAGAAGCCGGAGAAAAATCGAGTGTCCAGACAAAAAAGCTAGTAAAAATAAAAATTCTTAACCGATCGAGTCGTTTCTTGGATCAAAATGTAGCTCCTAAAAAGTTGGCGGACAAATTTCTCGAAAGTCATCCGATTTGTACCAAGTTTGTTATAAGAGGGTCTTGGGAATCACTGATTACGAATCCAAGATCATATTTTACAAAATCAAGATGGCGGAACTAAGATGGCGGACAAATTTCTCGAAAGTCATTCGACTTGTACCAAATATGTATATTTGAAAATGTATCAAATTTCTAGTGAATTTAAGCTAAAGCCAATATTTTTCATCGTTGCAAGAAAGTAAACAACTACTAGTGCATTGTACATTTCAATATTGTTAACTGTCTCAAAAAAGTAGCTATTGCTTAACTTATACCAAAATGGTGTTTGGTAAATGATCAATAGCTACTCAAGAAAATAAGAAATCAGCAAAAGTGGAGACCTCATGTCTGTACTAAGTCCCAAATTGGTTAACAATATTTATGTGATTTTTTTCCATGAAAAGTTGTACTGATAGTCATTACAAAATGTAACAAAATATTTGATATATTGCACTTTTCAACCAATTGAATCAACAGGTTTCACATGCTCAGTTGAAGAGCCACGTGAATTAAATGAATTAAGCAAATAAATAAAGAAAATAAATTACGATCAAAAATGTGTCACACACAGTTGGGCACATTCAGCAGATGCCAATAAATAGTTGAAAAGTGATTTAATGAAAAATCAACAAAAAGCAACAACAATAATAAGAAAAATGCAATGATTTTTATTTGTTATAATGCAATGAGATGATACTTTTTGTTGTTATTTAGAATGCAAATAAAATGCAATGAAAAATAAAAATGATAGCACCGCGCACACGTTCGAGTATTTACGGGTAATAGTTATAAAAGTATCTGTGTATGTACGTACGTATGTATGTACGTAAGTGTGTAAAAGTGTAGCTGTATTTGTGTAATAAAACTGACACACGACAACGATGCGATATAACGACTTGACGTTACTTTCGCTTTTAAATTGAAAGTGAATTGAAATGAAATTTACGCCGGCCAACTTCTTGTTGTTTTTGTTCTGGAACGCGTTGTTATTGTTGTTGTTGTTTTTTGCAACAGTAACAACAACATTTCTCAACACAAACAAAAGCGCAAAAAATTCTTAAGTTTTGCGATACTTTCGCTCGCTCGCTCGTAACAGCAGCAACAGCAACAGCAGAGAAAAAAAAATAAAAGAATTATTACGAGCTGCTGCTGCTGCTGCTGTTGTTGTTTTTGGTTGGGTATTTTAAAAATATTCACGAGATAATAAATTTGCTTACGTAAATTGTTAGAACTTATTGTTGTTGTTGTTGTTTTTAGCACACAAAAAACGAAGAGATTACGCAATTTTTGTTTTTAATTTTATAATTTTTTTTATTATTTAATTTTATGTTACAAATTTTGATTAATTTACACAACGCTGACGGGCTGGACAAAAAAGTTTCTAGCACTTTCTATATGAATTTAGCAATAAATACGCATACAGGGTGTTAGGGTTTTCCTTTCTCCGTTTTGCGCCGTGAAGCGTCTAAAGCGCAGAGATTTAATGCTTAAAATATATCAGATTTAAAAGCGGCCAGTAATTAAATTATGAATTACTTTAGAATAGGAGAGCACAAATTTTTTAAACGGGGAGCCAAATTATCATTACACAATTTTACTGTGGGACAAAAACATAACAAAATCGATTGATTTTTGTATACACATTAAATTTGGGTATTGTTTCTTATTCTGGCATTGATAAAATTGTCCCTCCCATTAACATTGTATTTTTGTCTTAATATTTCACAGGAGTGCAGATATATTAATTTCAATCGCAGATGTGTGCGAAAATGTTATTGGGTGAGTTGGGAGCCGTAAGATACATCTCTGAGGGCCACATACGACACGCAGGCCGCACTTTGTGCACCCCTGCTTTAGAACATCAAATAAAGAGACCAATTTGAACGACATGTTGATTACAAGTGGCATCAAACGAGAGTTTTCTTAAACAGAAACTTGAAAAAAGTATACAGTATATCTATTAGGTGTTACTCATACGTCCTGTTGAACTACGCAGAATGAAAAACTAACTGAAAAGTATTTTTAAAATTATTAATAGGAGAATAATAAATCGCTAGAAAATTTAAAAATAAAATTCTTCATAGTTTTGTAATTAATTGTTTATAAGCAGTTACTTTTTTTTGTGCTCTGGACCTTTAAAATATCTAAAAAAAAAAAATTACCATGAATCAAAACCTTAAGGATTTCAAATCCGTTGATAAAATTTTGTTACCGCAATTATTTTAGAAATAATGATGAAAACAATGCTGCACGGCATGGTGCATTGCTTTCAAATCCATCAACATCAAAGTTATTGAACAGGGTAGGCCATATTATATATATTGAAAAGCGGTATCAAACAAAACCCTATAACAAAATAAAGCGTTCATCACATATAACTAATTGCGCCGTTTTGGATAGTAATAATATGCAGTTTTTGGACATAACGAGTTTGCGATTTTTTTCGACAGCTTTTGTTTGCATTGATGTCATGACATGATGTCGATTTTTTAAGCAGCCAATAACAAAATCTTGATTTTACTTTACAATAACAAAGGCTTAAAAAATTGCGACTGCAGATGCGTCCTTAGTCACATCGAAGACGAAGTGCACATAAAAATTTCACGTATTATTTTGTAAGACAATTAAATTGTTACTCATACGTTGGGATGAGCAAAGGAGATAAAATAAGTTGGTGATTTTATTCTGTAACTATGTAATCCAGTCAGTCAGTCAGTGAAAAAAAACTGCTTTATATTATACATCATCCTACAACTTACAAATAAGGCAAAATGTATAATTTATGAAACACCCTGTTTTGTAATAACATCGGCAGTGTATTTTGCACCTCTTTAGATAAAATATTAGATTTGGAAAAGTAAAGATAAGCGAAGGTGTTTCGAGTACCTAAGTTACTTTGTTGGCCTTATCTTACATATATGTATGTATATAATATATTGTATATGGGTACGCATAGTTGTTGTTGTTGTTGTTGCTGTACGCCCTTCAACTCTTGTTGTAAGTGTGTTTTTCTTAGCTTTTTTTTTGCGCTTATCGTTTAAATGTTGAAATCAATTTGCACGTTCCTAATTATTTTCGTTGGAATTTTCTTAACTACAACATTTGAGTCGAAACATCATCATTACGTATTAGTAGTGGTGGTGGTGGTGGTGGTGGTTGTTGTAACGCGTGTGCCTTGTTTTTTTTTATTTATCTAAATAGTTTACATGTTGTTGGCACATGTGTTTGTTTGTTGTACGTCTACGTATCACCGATATACTATAGTTATAGTTTTCATAGACGATATTTTGTATCCAACTGTATCTTTTGCTCTAACATCACTTATTCTGATTGTTGTCATTTAGTCAGTCAGGCAGTCAGTTAGTTAATAATAAAAGATACTGCGAGTTCGATGAACGCATAGCACGTTGAATAGCTAAATATTTGCCCATGGGCGTTTATTTATGTAATAAGTAAATGTGTGAATTGTAAAAAATTATAGTAAAAACACAACAACTACAGCAACAACAACGAGAATAACAAATTTAAACTTGACGCACGTGCGCTTTATTTGTTTTTTGTAGCTATTGACGTCGCTGTTGTTGTTGTGCTCGAGTTTTCCACGATTATCACAAAATAAATAAATGAAAAAGTTTACAAGCCTTGTAATTAATTAATCGCTACAGTTGCTAGGCAAGGAATCTTTAATTTTCACATATTTTTTTTTGTTTATTTTTGTGTGTTTCGTGTTGCCAATTTATTATCATTTTTAGATTTTTAGATTATTATTTGTTTAATTCGATTAGGAATTGAAATTTTTACAGAATAAAAAAAAAATATTAGGTACTTAAGCAAAACTAAATAATATGTACAGGAAAACAAAAATTCCATTGCATACTTTCAGTTGTCAAAGAAATGTAGTATTCATTATTTTCTATTAATCTCTATTTTTTACTAAATTTTAAATTAAGTTAAAAGAGACAAACAATTTTCAAACTAAAAGGTTATGATTTCTTTACAACTTTTGAAGGAAGATTGAACTTTTTCAATAAAAATCTAAAACAAACTACAATTTTCTCCCTGGAAAATACAAATAAATGATCATAGTTGACATTCTCAAGGTTATTGTATAATTTTGTCGCATTAAAAATTAAATCGCTTATGTATTTGATAAAAAAACATTTGAAAATGTAACAAAAATAATTGCTAAAATTAACAAATTACAGCAAAGAAAAAAATTAATAGTGTACACTACGCATTTTACGGTACATGAAGTTTAATCGAGCTGACATTTTCGCCTCCATTTAAAATTTTTTCCCCACGCGTTCATTGAACTCATCAGTCAGTTAGTTGGTCGCCGCGCTATTCAGTCAAGCACACACCAACAACAAGAAATAAATAAATAAAATAAAATTCTACGTATCACTATTCAAAAAAAAATATTTAAGTACCCTACAATAACAAAAACGTTATGCTTAGCAAAAGCTAAATAACAAAATATTTATAAATGATTGGTAAAAGGAAAAACAAAAACAAAAGTATCAAAAAAAAAAATAAATTGAAAAAAAAAGAGCTCCATACAGTATATTTATACATACATACAAATATGTATATCTAGTGTTCCGATTGTGACTACTGGGTAGCATGCGTTGAGGTAGGCGTCAGAAGCGCGTAAGCGTACGCACTTTTTTTTTTGTTACGCACACACAAACAGAGGTCTGCTCAATGAGCCCAAAGTTCAACAACTTAAGTGACAGCGAAATCTTGGTATGCAGTTTTGTTGGCGGGTGCAATTCTGGAAAACTATACAACTTACTAGAAACGAAACCTGACTTGATAATTTTTTCGAAAAAGTTTAAAATGCTGATATACAGAAAGGTCTGGATCCGGATGGATTATAGGTAGATTCACTGGTTCATTGTGAGTAAGAATAGTGTGCATGTGGGTAGTCTATATTAAAAACCCTATGAGTTATAGGGTGTTTAACGAAGTTATTTCAGAGTAGTAACTACTTACAAACAAAAACTACCTCATAACATTCTGAGTACTTAGCACGGTTAGAGCAATAAAATGAGTGAGTTTTATTAATCACGTTCCTCTTGACCTGCTAGGTAAACGGATGGCAGCTTGTACTGCCATTAGACTCAGGGAAACTGTTTGCTGGTCCGATGGTAGAACAGGACACTCCACTAGCCTGAGCTCTGTACCCTCTAATTTGGACTACATTGTTTCAGTAATCTCATTCAATAGGGATTACGTAACTCACATTCCATCTAAGGATGACTGGAAGGGAGGACTCCCGGTGAGAAGGGGCCATATTAATTTCTACACAGATGGTTCCAAGCTAAATAACCAGGTGGGTTATGGTATTCACTCTAAGGAACTGAAGATTAGAATTGCTGCGAGGTTGCCAGACCATTGTAGCGTTTTTCAGGCAGAGGTTATAGCGATAGAAGAAGTAGCATCCTGGCTTAGCATGAATGTTGTATCCAGAAAGGATATAAACATTTATTCAGATAGTCAGGCTGCTATCAAATCTCTAGAATCAGTCTTCCTAAAAACACTAGTGGTCCAACAATGCCGCTCATCTCTAAATGAGATGGCTCAGCATTTTAATATTCACCTCATCTGGGTGCCACGGCATAGGAACATTGACGGCAATTGCAAAGCTTATGAACTTGCTAGGCAAGGGACTACTGCACAAATTCCCCATGACAGGGAAGGTGTTGGCATGACACTTGCAAGTTACTGCTTAAAGAAGAAATGGTAAAGAATGCTAACAATAGATGGACTCAAGGGTCAACTTGCAATATAACTAGGCAGATCTGACCGAAATGGGATGCTAAGCATTCGTCAGAACTGATTTCTCGCACTAGACATAGTGTCTCTTCAGTTGTTGCAGTAGTAACTGGACACTGCTTCATCGGCAGACATGCGGAGAGATTAGGTGCTATAGGTCTTTTGACTTCTGCAGAAGTTGTGGAGATGTGGAGGAGGAAGAAAACATAAAAAATCTTCTCTACTCCTACCCCGCACCTGCTACAAAACGCCACAAAACACTTAGTTCGTTTTTATTCGATGACCTGGATGACCTAAGACATGTTGGTATAGGTCAGCTATCTAATTTTATTTATCGGACACCCTGTGGTATCACAATGGATCACATTTGGTCTAAGTGAGTCAGGTCGCAACTAACTGCTACTCCTACCTAACCTAACCTATAGCAGATAACAGATTGAATCATATCAATTATTTAAAAATAATAATTTAAATCTCACTGAAGGAAAGGGTTCCCGCCAGATCTCAAAAAATCTCACCAAGGGGAAGGGGGTGGGGTCTGAAATTTAAAAAAAAACACCTCACGTAATTCATGGACGGGCCCCTAAGCATCAAAAGTATGTAAGTCATGGTTTTCATCTGCCAATGCTAGAAATTTGTTTTGGTTTATTTCAAAATTGTTGACCTCTTCTTCGAAAAACCTTTATCTACGATTTTATGGCTAACTTTTTCTTACTTTCTCGAGAGCTGTCTACAAAACTGTATACTCAGATTTTGTTAGAATATTATGAATCAAATATTCATTACAATTTGTTCTGAATTCGAAATTTTAAGTTGAGTAAAAATATGAAGTGATAAAGATATAAATACATACTGTGATAAAGTTGCTCAAAAGCAAGCTCTGCTTAAAAAAATTTACTATATCGCAACTTTTCTTACAAAAAATAGTTTGAAAATTGTTCAGTAATTAGGTTATTTCCCCACGTATTTGAGCGCTAGCAACGCAACGGTATACTTTACAGCTCATCAACCGTTTTACTTAAAAAAAAAACTTTTAATTCTCGAACAAGACTTGATATTATGCTTTCAATATTTAAAACTTTAAACAATTAATTTCCTTTACAGTTACTCCCCTTGTGTTAAACAAACAAAAACACCCACATATTACACTTTAAAAACTCAAATGAACAGAAGAGAAAAAAAAAACCCCAAACACAAAATTTACCATTGTTAATGGGTTGGCTGATTGGTGTGCAAATATTTTCGTGACATGAACTTAATTTTTTTGCTTTACATTGAATTACAAACTGCAAGATACGTACTACTCGCACTTGGCAATCCGAATGAATAACAGCCCGCACTAACAAATACGCACACATGCCCATACTTATGAACAAATACTTTACATTTATGTACGATTTTGAATGAACTCATTCAATTAGTTTCCAGCCCACGGGCAAAAAAATACTCGTAAAATGAAAAAAAAAATGTATTTTCACAATAATTGTTTGTAATGCTTGAACATACTATACATATGTACATATATCTACACTTATTTGTACAGATGTAGATGTTTTCCAGTAAAACTTTATTCACACAAATTACAAAGAAACAAAAAAAAAAACAGAATCTAACGTTTTTCAAATGGCAAAAATAGGCAGCTAACAACAACCACATTACATTGAATACCCGCAATATAAAAGATTGATTGAGTGTTAATATAAGTAACTGTAAATTTTACATCATATATCGTTCCAGATACAAAAAATACGAGTACAAGTTGACGCCAACACGTTGTTACTTTAGATAGATAATTCAAATAATGTTCTTTTATTTGGCAGAACAATAGTTTCGCCAGATATCAGTCGAGTACGACAATGTGTACCTACTGGTACACTCGCTAATGACATCAGTTACGACAAATAGAGAGAGAGAGAGTTTTGCAAAGCGTTGTTTTTTTTTCAAGAAAATATGTTTAAAATATCGGGGGAAATTTCATATGTAGCACACACTATATTCAAGCTACATATTCTCCACTAAAAACTAAAAAAAATATTGATCGATTTGTAAATTCGAAGAACATCGATCTTTGCTTATCAGTGAATCATTATTAAAAGAAGCTTTCAATTGTAATTGATAACTTTGCTCATGGGAAATGACTAGGTATTTTTTTTTCGGGTTTAGTACTCATAGTTATCCAAAAATGGCCAAAACCCAAATGCTACCCCCATGTTGTCAAAAACTATACGTGATGGGCAACTTCTGAGGCTAGTTTTGTGTTCTATCGGAATAACGAACATTTACATCTTTTCTTTTATACTCTAAAGCAGCGATGGGCAAGTAGAGGCACTTTCAGCCCTTATGGCCCCTTCCGTTATTCGACGCACAAACAAGCTACCAAAAGTTTGCAGAATTTCAACGCTATCGGCGCACAGTTGAATTCTAATGAAAACAAAAACAACACAAACAGGCGTTAGCGACGGCGCTGCATTGTGTTTCGACGAATGTAGCAATTGTTTTTGTTTATAACTAGTGCAATTTGGTTTTTTTTGTGCGGTTGGAGAATGAAATGAAAGCAAAAAAACTTTAAAACTTAGTTTGTTGTTGCTTGATGCTGTTGTTGTGCCCTTTTGCTAGATTTCCGTGCCCACCACTGCTCTAAAGTGAATAGTGTAAAGAGTAAAAAAAAGTGGATTTTTGCAATTTCTAAGTTCCCAAAATTGTTGATCTACGAGGTCGAAAGTTTTGTTTTTGGGTTGAGATATTGTTCTAGCAGCATATGTAAAATCCTATTCCACTTTTTGCAAAATTTCTGTTGACTGGACTACATATAAGCGATTAATAAAAGAAAAATTTGGAAAAAACTTTAGTACGAAGTATTTAGTGTCGGATACCTAAGCAATGAGGTCTTCCAGTATATTTACGGTCAATCATATTCTAAAATTTAATTTTGTGTATAAACTGCATTCTGTTGCTGTATCGTTTTTCAAAAATAAAATATTCCTCATAATAAATAATAAAGATTTTTTTTTTAAATAGACAAACAAATGCATAAACTATGAAATAAAAAAAAAAAACTATCAAAAACTAGTTATAACAATTGCACATCAATAAATTAGTAAATACTAAAGAAATAAACAATCAGCGCCATCTAGTGTAAGCTGCGCCAATTAAAATAATTTATTGGCCACATTTTTGACCCAGTTGTTTTAGTTCTAACCACCGTTTATCTTTTATTTTCTCCTTTGATATACATTTTTATTGCAAATTTTTTTGTACGAACTTATGGAGAATTATAAGAATACGGGAAGGAGAAGCAAAATTACGTCCATACAAATGTGTAAATTAATGAACACTTAACCAGTGTTGTTGTTGTTGTTGTTGTTGCTACAAGTTGTCTAATGCCATTAATAAACGAGATTCTAACGCAGCATTCGCTAATTGGCATAAATGCAATGAATATCTGTAGATGGCATTACAACGAAGAAGTTACCCAATTGGAAATTGAGTGATTAGTGACCAAAGTTAATTGTAATTAATTGTTTAAGTGCACATGTAGATGGGTGACTTAGAATTTATGAAACTAGAGCGATTTGGGGCCAAATAATCATGCTGAATTATAAAAGATATAATGGCTGTATGAATAGACCTCATTAGATAATTGAGTAAAGCCTCTATTGGAGAAAGCCTGCTAGGACTTCTGCAAATAGTATCATTACATTGTATGCTGTATGTGTAAGCGCCCATGCGAATATACGTTCGTTTTGAGAGTTTTTACACTTGAAATGTATGATTAATGGGTGTTCCTTTGAAATGTCTTGTGCCAATTAACTACAAAATTTGGACAAATGAAAACAAATCGGAGCTCTATATATCCATCTAGGTAGGTATGAACGACTTATTTAGATGTGGTATTAACTCTATATCAATCCTGTAACTAGTGATCAGGTCACGCGAAAATGATTTTTGCCATAATACAAAGTAGTAAGCTTAATAGCCAATAGCCATAAAGAATCTGGTACCATGGGATGTTAAGAGCCTGTGGACCTTTGATTTCGGGAAAGCCCCGAAATATTATTTTCTTTCTTCCACTGAAGGTCCAGTTGCAAACTGACTGTTCGTTTTTAAGGGAAGCCTTCTATTAACACTTTCTACTACTGCTTTTCCCTACTGGGGAAGAGTGGTTAGAACTGATTTCCTGGGTTGTGTAACAAGAAATGTTGAGTTTAAGATTTCAAATCATTATTATTCTACGATTGTGTGTAGCTTTGTACTTTTCGCAGAATAAATTGCATGGTTCCTTAAAGTACTTCAAAGATTTTCCCAACCGGGTAGCTACTATTTGCAATTTTACCTAAATCTCAGCACCACAATGTAAACAAAGTTCGGTGGCGATGCATCGAAATTTGCATTTGCAATATGCAGCATGCAGCATGATGCCATTTGTCGCACAGATTTAAATTGCTGCGTTTGCTTAACATAAATAAGTTAATTTGTAACAGCGCGTGGGTTGACGTGCGATATCTTAATTGAGATATACTTGTATCTAAGTAATGTGTGATTTTTGCAAAAGTAGAAGAAATAAAATAAGAGATTTGTGCTCATAAATGCATGCAATTGTGTGGTAAAATGATTTTTGCGCTAAGAATTTGATGTTTGTAATTGCGAAAAAAAATTGTAAAAAAATTTGCTTCGTCACAAAATTTCGCATGACCTAAATTACAAAATAAAAAAAAATTTAAAAAAAATCGCTTAAGCTTCCCAAAAACTAAAATTTTTGACAGCTACAAGTAGTAAACATGGCGTGGGCTGCTTTGTACAATCGAAGCATCGATCCAACGCAGATACTCTCACGTACATATGTACTTACAATACAAACGCCCATATGAACAGCAGCAACACAAACAAACCCCATCGCAGCGGCAAGCACTCGAAATTATTTGTTTAGCCCTAATTTTCTAAAAACCGAACTGATGTAGGTTCGTTTCGCGTCAACACTTAAGTTTTTATTTTCAGCAAAAAGTAAAAATAAAAAAAAAAACATTTAATATACGAGAACAACGTTTTGAAAAGCTCGCGAAAGTTTATTATTAACAAGATCGTAAGGCAAAAATTGAACTGGCTGGCGTTCGTTCAGTTGGTATCGCAAGCGTCATCAGTTCGCAAAAACTGTGGGGGGGCAATCTAGGGAGTCCTATTATGAGTTTTATAGTTTATTTTTTAAAATTTTACTTTTTAGAAAACTTAGTAAATTTTATTGTAAAAGATTCGTTTTTGACAAAATAGATTTCTTTAAAATCGAAAAATATTTATATCTTTAGCAAGTTAGGTAAATATACATACATATAAAGGGTGATTTAATTAGAGGTTAACATATTTTAATATTAAGTATTAAAATTTTTAATTATGAAGCGGTGTTTAACAGTATTATAATTGCAAAAACTTATCTTTATTTTCAAAATGGAAAAGTTGACCAACGCAATTTGTGTATTATGAAATGATCATTATATTGTGCCGTGTTTAAATTATTGATCGAATAAAATCACGCCTTTGAAATCTTCTACATTAGGAGTTAGTTCAAGTTAAAGTTCAAGTCCAAGTGAATCACTGCAGAACTTATGTCAAAATGCATTGGAAAGCTATATGAAAGGGCGGTACAGTCTGCAATGATGGTCGTAGCATCTATTTGGAAGATATTATTTTCGATATACATAACATATGTACATCCATATAATGCCAATTCTAGATAAAATATCAACACGTTATATTATATTTTGGAATACTGCCGGATTACAAGAAAGCTAGTAGCAGATTAGTGTGCAGTAGGTACCTAAATGCCAATTAAATAAATTTTTGATTGGTAAAAAACATCAAGAAATTTTCAGACGCTAATAAAAAAAAACATTATTTTTGCTTCTTTAAAGTTTTTTTGATATGATATCTACAAATATTAATAAGTTCTAAAATATAAGATTTATATTTTATTAGGTAGGTATGTGTTTCATTAAAATTTATCAACGTTTGTCATTTTAGTTCAAAAACAGATATGTAACTATTTCTTAAGAAATCGAAAATTAAAACAAAAAATCCAGATTTCTGACTTTATAACTTTCCACAAAAAAGTGATCGATAAAATATTTTCATTTCAAATGCATTTTTTTCTTTTATTGCACTTGACAATTTTTTTTTTCGATGACGTCATATATATTTTTCTTCTAATAGAGTGATTTTCATAAAAAATTGCTATGAGTTTTACTCTTAAAATTGGTAAAAAACATAATAAATATTATGTAGCATATGAATATATTGTTTAACTAAACAAAATATTTTGCTGAATATTTTGACTTATTTTAAGAACTTTTTACTCGGTGGAATTTTTATTGAAAACTGATAGTTCAAGAGAAAAAATTTGATAAAAGGTAAAATTTTGATCAACTGTTTTTATCACTAACACAAAAACTACAATTTTTTTAGAAAATTTTTACAGTCAAAAATATTCTAAATCAACCAAACTGTGCATTCAAAGCATAAAAAATATTTCTTCAATATTTTATGTGACCTTTACCGCTGAGGACGCCATGTTGCTTTAAAAAAAAATTGAAGGACGATCTTCCATGTTAATTAAATCGGAAACAACTTCTGCTTGCGCAGAATGTTAACAGTACTGATGCAGGAAGCAGAAAATTGTGGGAGAAATTTCCTTAGACCCAATGCTAAGACCTTACCTTGTCCAATCGGAACGAAAAGGCAAAAAAAAAACATCCTAATACATACATACATACACTTTATGAATCCATGTATATCTGCAGTTAGCAACACTAACCAAGATTCGTAAAGCTATGGGAAGCTATAGATATCTATGTAAATCTATTCCATAAGTAACGAATTTCTGATTAATTTTTGACAAAACTGGCATCAACTGAAAAACAATATAAAAAGGCTTCAAAATCAGTACAGTACTTTTATTAGATACGTACATAACTATGTATTGAACTCTTCGAACTATAATTATAAATTTAAGTTATTATATATAATATATATAAAAAATAAATTGAATTGAATTGAAAAAAAAAAGTTACGCAAAGTATTTTGTGTACAAGGATGATGTAATCTTGGATATCGCCTTTACATCAGATTTTTTGGTCAATAAATTTATTGTAAGATTATTTTAAGACATTATTTTAAAAGAAACAAATTAGGCTTTCTCAAGTTGTGATCAATAAAACATTTTTTCAGCAAATTTACGGTTAAAAAAAAATCTTAAAATTTAAAAAAAAAATTTATTGTAATAATCTAAGGAATGACAATGATTTCCTTCAAAATAGTGTAAGGCAGTTTCCAAACTAAACCCGTTTTTCAGAAAAAGTACGCACACAACTACCGATTTTTAAATTTCTGGAGGCCGAAATAATTCTTCTGAATTATGCCTTCTTAAAGTTGTACCAGAAGGATGTGAGAATATGAGGTTTTTATGTAGGTATAAGGCAAATGTAAACCCAATTTAAAAATTACTGACCTTTTTTTCGCCAGCAAGAATGATATATCCAATTGTATAAATTCAGTAATTTCTTGTGTTTTTTATCCAAATAATCCAAATATGAAACGTAGTTGAGTTGAGTTTTTTAGTGTTCTTAATTTTTATTAGAAACAATTAACTTTTGGCACTTATTTTATATACAAACGAATGACGAAAAACCTGCGATACGATAAAATTAAACAAAAATACAATAATGTATTTCTCACAGTGCATTAAATTGGGTCATTCTGTTTTATTCACTTTTAATTAAGTTGATTTCTTTCTGTTTAAAATCGTTTTATTTTTCTTTCTTTTTTTCAAAATTTAATTAGTACGTCAACGAGTGTTATATAATTATTTTAGCACTTATTATTTAAAATCTTAGCTTTGTTTTTATCGCAGTTTCTTACGATACCCACGATACCTCAAAAACTACACAGGTCATTAAGTGAGTGGTGATTGTGGCGTCAAGAATAATGTTGCAAATTTAATTTTTATTATTTATTCTAATTAATTAGGAATAAGGAAAATTCTCGCTAAAATTATTTTCACGCTTTTTTGCCGACGCTTTTGCAGTTAAAATTTTTAAAATTCACAATTCGTTATTTTTCTTCTCTTTTTGCAACAAAAAATTTTTTCGCGTCAACGCGAAATCCGTAGCCGTCCGTCGACGTATCTATCGCCCAACATCACAAAAATGTAACTAATGTTTGCAGCCGAGTAAATAGGTTAAGAGTGCCAGCCGCGACAGCAACAACAACACCAACAACTTGACTTGAATCCAAGAGCCTTCCGTCGAGCGCTGTCAACGTTAGCAGCGAAACATTAAAACAAAACAACACACACAACAAAAAAAGAATAGAAAACGGCAACAGCAATCGAAAATTCGCAAAGAAAAGAGCAAACGATCGTAGTGCGTTACTCGACGTAGTCAAAGCGCGTTGTGATGCGATGCGGCGCGACACGACCTACCAACCGACTAAAAATTTGCCAAAAAAAAACCTTGATACCGATCACCAAATTGCGAGTAACCGAAATTAGCGTTAGTAAGAGAGCGATCAGTGGCGTATTGAGAACTAGAGTGGACCTAAACTTAGAAGGGCGCTAAGCTTTTACAAATCAAATGATACACGTGTACATCAGTGTTGGCAAAATGAAAATTTTGAGGTCGAGTGTATTTCTTTAATTTTTTTTAAGAAATACCCTTTTATCACTAAATTCGATCAGTTGGAAATATTATTAAATTACGGAAAATGTCTTCATTTACGTACAAACAAAGATTCATTTCGCAGTATGTACTCTTTTTCAAAAAAAAAAAAATTAAAAAATTCAATCTTTATTATCCTACAAAGAAACCATTCTTTACATTTATTTATAGCTTATTTAGCTTATTTTTAGAGACAATTTCTTTTTTAGAGATATTTCTTTCAAATGTTGGCTAATATGATCCATTCTTAAGTATCAAACAATATCGAACAAAAATCTCATGACAGTTTGACACGACTCACGCGTGATGTCATAAAATCCCTTGCAAATGTTTATTTTAATTAAATCAAGTAAATTTATTTTATGAGCGCCACAAAAAAGAGGCCTTTCGTTACAAAACTTAAACCTCTACTGAAGCCCTCACAAAAGAGAGAGAGAGAGAGAGCAAAAGCTAAAACGACTGCCACAAAAAAAAGCCAAAAAATTCAAGTACGAGTTAATGCGAAAAAATCAGCAAACTGATCTGCACGATCTGCCGCCAACAATAGCAGAAGGAAGCTAGCAGCGACGTATACGTCGAAGTCATTGTGTTCGACGTTGACGTCGCTGTCGATGTAGTTAATGTGTATAACATGCAGAGAGAGAGAGGGTGTTATTGGGATGGATCCTGAACATGACTGTGCGATGACGTTGGCGAATAACGCGCACATGTATCGCTCACCCACCCACCCGCTCCGCAAAAATTGAAATGAAACGCGCGATTCGAGTCTACACAACTGCTGCTGCTGACAACGACGACGACGACGACGATGGACGATCGTAATATGTACCTACATCGATTGATCGCTTTGTATTAGATGAGCGTATGTATGTTATTGGCGTTCGATCGTCGTTGTGTTTGTTGTTGTTGTTGTATCTTTTATAGGTTCCCATTTATGAGACAAAGTCGTAATTTTTTGCCGCTATTGTTGTTGTTGCCGTTCTTTAAACTGGGCGAAGCAGCAATGAATTGAAAAAAATAAAATAAAAACTTTGCAAATTTTTCGCTTAGTTTTTCTCTTGTTGTTGCCGTTGTTATTGCTGTTGTATTTTTTTTGGATATGTTGTTGTTTGAAGGTCAACTTTACGACCCAAAAGTGCGAGTTTTTTTTGTAGTTTTATTTCTTTTATTTTTATTTGTATTTATTTATTTATTTTTTTATTTTACTTTTGGCGATTTTTTCTTCTTTACTTTTATATTGATGTACATATGTGGTGTTTCTTTCTGTGTAAAAGTATTTGTGCATTTATTTTTTATAGAAAAAAAAAAACTAAACTTTGAGGGTCTTTTTTTTTTGGCAAGCCAAGAAAATTTAAAGGTAAGCAGCAGATTTTTTATTTATTTTTTTTTTTTTTTTGATCAAGTGTTGAAATATATTTTCAAGTTTTTTATATCATCATCTTTGGCTCTTTCAAAATTTGCAGGTAAATCTTTTTAGTTCTTTGTTTCAAAAAGTTTAAGATGCAGACGGATGTAGAAAAGTAGCGTTTGTAAGATTCATGGATGCAATTTTCAGGAAAGTTAGTTCTGTACCTATGTATACATCAAAATTAATTGATAAGGATTACCTTACGGTAATTTAGCACTAACCAAGTTTCTCGTATTTGTAATATAAATATGAATCGAAAAGATACACAGTTGAACAAGTCATTAGTTAAGCGCATTAATCGCTAGTTCAACCGTTTTCATGATATTCAATGTCAAACTTAAAATTGTTATCTCGCTTCCTATTGCCAGCCACTAATTTATTTAAACTAAAAATTGTAGATTATGTAATTTTATAAAAAAGTTGGTAAGATTTTTACGTATGAATAGTCGTTTTCTTAATACAAGGCCGATAAAGACAAAATAGCATAAAACACAGGGCTATAAATTTCGGAGTTTAATAAAAATTAAATATACGAAGCAGATTTTTTGCACCAAATCAATCAAACTTAATCTATGATATTCACTATTTTTCCGTAACAGGCCTTTTATCATGAAATCAGTGCGTCATGCACAAAAATTATTCCACATAGAAAACGTGATATGTACCATATGTATGTATGTATGTATGTACTATCAAAAAACAAAAACATTTTTAACCTTCAAACTTGAGTATCATGAAGAAGATTGAACTACTGTGAACAAGGCACTACCTTCTCTAAGCACAATTTTCTAGTTTCTGTGCGATGGAAAGGAAGCGAGACCACTACGAGGGTGAAGTGGGCTTTGGTGTATCAATTGAGGGTTTCTACTGCCGTAATAGCCGATATTATGCTTATTAACAATGTTAGTCAAGTCGAAGTGTGCTTCTTCGCTCATAATGAGCTTTTGCCAAAAATGGTGGTTGCTTATACCGAGCTGTAAGATTCGAGCACTCCAATCTCACCACCGTTCATGATAATTTTCCTGCAGCTGTCGTGTCAATTGAATTTTATACAGGTAAAAAAGCAAATCTCTTTTGAGAACAATTTTAAGAATTCGAATTCCCGGCGTCGATGAGAGGAACACGGACAGGAGCTACACTCTGCTTAACTTCATCAATTTTTTCTGGTGTACGTTGGCTTAATTGTCGCTCAGCTTTACTTTATTTTCCAGTGTATGCAAATTTTTAAAATTTCTTATTACACGCTGAATGATTGACTTGCTCGGGACATGATTAAAACATCAAAAATTCCCAATTGAACAATTATTTTAATAAAATGTTTTAATAATTTTAACAAGTTGTTACGGCGTTAGATGCCAAATTGTTAAGACTGAAACATTAAACGCAACCTGTATAATAGTAACTCTTCTCAAAATTATACCCACGAATGTTATACACACCCCTTTTCACAATCGCCTCTAGACCTTCAATGATCAGTGAATAAAAGTTTCTAGGTAGCAGATAAAAGCTACTATCTACTAAAACAAAAACTTTAATGTATTAGATTACTCTTCAGTGCCTTGTCAATTCAGAAACTACAAAAGAATAAATTTAGGAAGATTATAAGTACCTATAAAGAGGCTTCAGCCACTTGAATTTCGAGGGCCCGCAAATCATCGTCTTATATTTAGTTTGAAAACGAAGTCGCTCAATATGAATATTATGAAGGAAACAAGTATCCCACAAAAGCTACACACTCTCTATTCGACAATTTCTCCACTTCAATTGTGTACTTTAGTTGAAAGTCCTTTTAAAAATATCTTTCTCGGGGGAGGTGGTCTTAAGTGCTTGTTTTCCTGACAACGTTTAAAGGCTCTGATCTTTCTGGTAATGAGTTTCCAAAATTAGACCTCAAAAAGGAGTCATATCATATGGCCATAACGCTCCTGATAAGAGAAATAGTTTTTAAATAATGGCTTATACTGACATCAAATTGATATTTATCAATGAACATTTTTTTTGCGAGCCTTTAGGGTCAGCGCATACAACTCAACATTGCGTTAACTTACAATTTAACAGTCGACAAGTTTTGAATTGAATAGAAAGAGTTGTGCGCAGTCGACAAATAAGAAAATAATAAAAAATTATAGCCGGTTATTGTTTTCTTCATCTTCCTTATCGCATTGATTGCACAAATTAAAAATTTTTTGGTTACTATACGTATGTAGATATGTGTTTTAATCAAGGAAAAAAACCAAATTATTTCAGTCGATGTTTAACTATTTAATTGGCCACCGACCATTTGATTGGTCCTAATTATTGAATTGGTGATCGTTTGCAGGCCGACTCAAATATTTGATTGAGATCAATAGTCGCATAAATATTTTATTGTATGCATGCGCAGTAGTGTAGTCCATAGAGAAAAAACTTTTTCAAGTGGAAGTCACGCCACCCCCTTTTTTTTTGTTACACCTACCAATCTTATTGCATGTTCGAAATTTCATCCACACATATTTCATTTTCTATTATAAAAATTCCAGGTAATATATTTTTACAATAAATAAACAGTGTTCTTTCAAATGACATCAAAATTTTATTCATATTCCACATAGTTTCAAAGTTACAGAGCATTGAAGTTAAAAGTATGCACTGCATGAAATAAGCTGTGAGCCACTGTACATACTATGTACATATGAGAATGTATGTAATTTCTGGATCTTAGAAGCTTTATTTGTCTTTAATTGGTATTTTCAGAACTCATTCTACATTCATTCATTTCACTAAAATAACACATAAAATCTTTGTAAACTTGAACAAAAGCTGTTCTTAGTTCTATTAAAATGTTTTTAAAACTATGGGCGTGGCTTAAAACTCACGTTTAAATGTAATCAAAAATTAAGACACAAAAATCACCTTTTTATTACAAAAAAAAAACTACGTTAACCGTAAATTCTTTTCTTTATTTACAACACGTTACGTTGTAATCTTACAACAAACAGGCTTAATGGCGTTGGTGGAACAAGCGAAGAGAGGAAAACACAAAAACTGCCGTTAGATTCGCACACGCCTGCGTCACAATTGCTGCCGCCAGCGACGACGGAAAAGACGAGATTACTTAACCGATTCACTACTCGCGCCGCTCGGAAAAGAACTGAAACTGAAGAGCGGCGCAGAAAAAATTTCGGTGAAGTTTAGAAAAAAAATCTGATATGAAAAACAGCATAGTGACGGCGACGTCAACAGCAATGGCGACAGCGACGGCCATCAAATGGCAAATGGCAAAAAAAGACCAAGAACAACAGCAGCAAAAAAAAATTATTAAATAAACAGACAACCAAAAGCAACAACAACAACATGATAGAACATATGCTGCGCGTTACCAAAACAACAACAACAAAAATAATAATAGTAATAATAATAATAATAAAAATAAAAAATGGGCAACAAGAATTTAAAGAACAGAGCAGAATAAAAAAAAAAAAATGGCAAACGCGCATTGTGGAGCGACGACAGCGAAAATATCTATCGCGAATTTTACACATTTACACAATCATACAATTACACTTACACACACTCTTACAAATACGCGCGCCGCTCTCACGCTCTCAGAGTGCAAAAAGTGTAGTAACACTTAAAAAAATTAGGACACTATAATAAAATCTAAACAAAAAAAAAAAAAAAAAAACAACGAAAACTGCTGCCAGAATAAAATATACGCAAATTTTTTTCGCCAAAGAATTTGTTGTCGCCCAGCAAGTTTTATTTGCTGTAGTGTGTGCATGTGTGCATTAAATAAAAGCTTCAAGAATTATGATTAGAATATTACGGGATGACGTTTGCTTCGAAAGTAAGCCATGCTCTTACAAAAAGGGAAGGGTACACAAAGTTTTGGGCCCTCAACGTGTAATGATCTAAAAAAAGCTTTTGGAAGATTGTCGACACATCTTGACAGCCAAGCCAAATGAATTTTATGCAATTTTTGACTAAAAAGGCTTTCACACTGGCATCAAAAACAGCACATTTATTTCGTTTTTGAACAAAAAAATAGCTACATATGTATGTACATAAAAAAAAAAACCGTTTTCGATAGGAAATTTGACGCTAAACTCGATTCTGACATTAAAAATTTGATACTAAGTGGGAGCAGTTGTTAAAAATTGATTTAAACACTTAAATTATTTATAATAATATTAATTTGTCAATAATTTCTTTAAAAATTATTATTTTATTTTCTTATTTTTAGCTTTACAAAGAAATTAATTTCAATTTTATAGCTTTAACACAACCGGAGTTATGAATTTTTGAAAGTGAGTCTCCAAGCCAAAAATCGCGAAATTCTCAAAATTTAAGAGAAATAATAGTTTGCCCTTTAAAAAAAAAATACGTTTTCGATAGGAAATTTGGCGTAGCATGCGATGGTCATATTAAAAATTTGATACAGTTTGGGGAAAATTCTTAAAAATCAATTTAAACCATTTAATTGTTTATAACAATATTAATTTGTTAATAATTTTTAAAAAAAATATTTATTTATTAAAGATAATTTTCTTAAAATGACAGTAAAATGATTTTTCTAGCTTTCACAGAACCGGAGTTATGAATTTTTGAAAGTGAGCTTCCAAGCCAAAAATCACAAAATTCTCAAAATTTGAATTCGCTCAATTTTGAAAAAAATTTTTTTTTTAAAAAATCCTCGAATACGTATCTCTTTTTTTTCGATACAGAACCCATAAAAAAAATTTCAGCCAAATCAAAAATGTGTCGGTCAATTTTTGTCAAAATTCGTTCGGTTTGTAAAAGACTGTCCCCAATATTATGTTATAACATAGCGTCAATTTAATTCTTTTTTTTTGGGTTTGGATATGTCAGTCTTCTTCAGATAATTTTCTGTAATTTGTGCTCTCTCTAAAGAAATGAAGCATTTTTGTTTAAACTTTATCCGGACACAAAAGATCTTTTTAGGATGCAGTACCCGACTTCAAGCAAAGACATCATTATTAATCTTAGATAATTATGTCAGTACCAGAGAATTTTGCTAACGCTGGAATAACAGTTTCATCAACAGAAATCTGCTAATTATTCTGTACCTATATTTTTTTATAAACTTTTTTGAGATATAAATTAAATTTGGGTTAAATATGGAATTCAACATGCAATATAAAAATTTTATTAGTTATTTTCTAAACATATTGGCCTTTAACCTTCAGTTTTTATGTAACCATAATATTTATGGGTAATTTTGTTCAAATATAATAATATTTATTTCTATACTTAGTTACTAAAGAGCGGTCTTAGATTATGGTCATTTTGTCTCTCTAAAAAATTGTCAATAAAATTTTATTTAACTGAAGTTTAAGAAGGTGTCGTCAACGTTATGTTTTTGTTTTCACATTTAATTCTTTTTTCGATAAGTAATATTTTATAGCATAACAAGATTGCATCTTAGCATTACCTTGGCCCACAAATCAGTTACAACACAAACATTACACTTCGATGCTCGACAAAAGTTCTCAAACAATCGTGAGAACTATGCTGGATATTGCTATAACTCAAGTAACAACATACAAAAAAACAATCCATAAAAGGTGTTCCTTTTGTCCAATAAAATAAGAAAAAAAAAATGCAAAAAAAATTAAAAGGTGTGCTAAGTCGTAC
Organism: Meiosimyza platycephala; assembly: GCA_963662105.1. NCBI lineage: Eukaryota > Metazoa > Arthropoda > Insecta > Diptera > Lauxaniidae > Meiosimyza > Meiosimyza platycephala. Next base: position 92,689,574 of record OY759209.1, on the reverse strand, counting down.
TGACGCGAATTGGCTTCGCCAAAAAGGTAAAAAATATTTACCTTTTTTTAACATTCATACTAAGTATAGTTTGTCATACAGTGGCACATACCTAGCAGGAATACATAAGTCATCAATGTTGTCTAACAATTTCATAATGAACTTCGTTGAAGCAACATTTGCTTGCACATAGCTTTATTTTCAGCTGGGTATCTGATAGATCCCTTAACAAAACTACTGCGCACTAATGAAATTATCTCAATGCGACTTTAGGTGTAATGTACGGCGATGGCATTGAATTATTTGGTATTGGCATTTCATTATTTTAACGATTTTATTTTTGATGCCAGGCATATAAAAATACGCAGCATACAAAATATTTTTATTTTAAGTTAGAAAATGCATAACTTGTGGGTGTTAGATAAAAAACTTAGTAACTTTGAATTCAGAATCTTTAAAGTAATTTTGAAGTATCGCGTATAAATTCCAAAATCACTTGAAAGAAGAAAAGCCAGTACTTAGTAAAAATATTTTTTTGAGAAGATAACATTTGTCATAAAGTTTTTCAATTTCCACAACTAACTGAACACACAATCTACCAGCTGCATTGCTGACTGGCAGAGACAGAATAGCACCGTTGCTGGAGTTGATCTTTAAGGGATGCATGCTACATATTCATACCTCAGACGAATCTAAGGAGATGATAATGCTTTTATCTCTAATATCTAAACAGGCTTGTTGTCTTCCCTAAAAGGGAGCAACAGTCGAAATTCTTCATACGCATATTACAGTGGCGTCACTTCACCAAAACCTTGGGAGGAACGAGAAATATAATTCCATCACTATTGGATGGTTTTATTGAATTAATATATTGAATAATAACTAGTTTCAGATCCTTGAGGGAGGCAATGCCCTCCTCAGCCCTACCGAATTGACGCCACTGGCATATATTATAAACTTTTGCATATTACAAATGTTTGCCTGCGGCGTAACTGATAACACTTAAGAATGAAAACAAAAATTATTGCTTTCACAATTTAATGTGATAAATTTTATTGTCTTTGGTGCCGCAATCATAACAACAACCTCAGTTTTTTTTTATTATGTTCCAATTTTAAGAAAGTGATTTGTGGTTATTTAGAAACATAACTTAAATCTCACTTACAATTTATGGACAAAAGAAAAATTTTGCACACATGTACATATGATACTAGTAATTTAACTAATGAAACTAATTTATACATTGTGGTCAGTTTTTTCTTTAAATTTAATAATATAGAAATTAAGAATATGTTATTTAAAAATTGTAAAGAAAAAATTTCACAGCGCCACAAGCAAACATCTTAAGAAACAAGTCGCCTTTTTTTAGCCTCCACTCTTCAAGAGATAGTAGTGATCATCTAACAACCTAAGCCAAGTAAAACAACTGGTTGAGATAACATCCCAGGCGAAGTATCAGCGCTGCTTCTTCCTATTTGAAGCCATTTGATATGCAAAGGGTTTCCCTGGTGAATGGCTAGAGAGTTTATTTATTATAGTTCATAAAAATATGATCTCACACTTTGTAAAAATTATAAAGAAATCACGATTATATAATAATTCTCTAAAGTCCGAAACTCTCAATTGCATTCAAAGCATACACTGCGAATGGCAAGTGAGCCTTCATGTATGCTCCATTGACTTCACTACTATACTTCTAATAGCATTTCTGTTATAGAGAGTCAGTTTGAAGCGTACTGGCAACACAAAAAATTTTCTTATTAAACTCATTTATATTATTAAGGTGCACTACGAAGGTTTTGAATGCCACATCGTTCACAACAATTTCTCACTGCCAATCCAACCATATATCTACAGGCGTCGAACAGGAAATCCCCCGGGCACATTGGGTGCCCGGGGCAAAAAAGTTATTTGCCGTCCCCGACCAAAAAAGATAATTACCAAAAAAGGAATGTCCTCACTTTTGACTTTCTTTCAAAAACCCTAGCGAAATGAGATATATTTCACTGTATATTCGAAAATCTCCACCTTCACATTGCAACTTACTATTTTCATTTACTAAAAAAAAGGCCTCACTTTTCACTTTCAACTCTAGCAAAATGAGATATGTTTCATGAATATTTTGCTGCGCTCCAATCGTTGCGACCGGGGTGACCGCAACTTCATCCCCGCCCCCCTCCTCCTAGGTACGCCACTGGATGTAAGCACTATCTCTTACATGTACTAGAAAATAAAAAAGTCACTTTTATAGCCCCAAAAGACATGAAGCCATCACCCTAATTGAGAATATTAAATAGAAGATTTAAAAAAAAAAAAAATGGTATTTGAAATGATTCATAATAAATTTTTGAAACGAAGTATAATTCAGTCTTTTAGCTAAAAATTTTGGTGGCTCAGAACTATCTCCAATATTGAATTGCTCAACAGATGCTGACAAGCATCGATTTTCATTCAAATCAATCAGGTAAAATGGAATGGATGCACGTCGCGGAAACTACCAAATGAAGTCTGCCGAAAAGCATTGGAATGGAATGTTCAGGGTAGCAGAAAACGCGGCCAACTAAATTATTGTGGAGTCGATCGCCGGAACAGGAAATATGCGAATTAGAGAAATGTTGTTCAGTTTTGTAGGCACTCGCATATTGAAAGAGTTTCGTGAAGACTCTATGCTTCGTGATAGAAGGAATCCATGAAAAAGCCTGAGAAAGTCAGTATTTGATCTACGTATATAGAAAATTGTAGAAATATGGAAACTGGAATAAGCAAATTAAATGCAATGTTTAGATATTAACTATACATACTATATGTTACGTAACATGTTACTTATACGAAACGTAAGCTACCGTACTTCTTTAGGCAAAATGTTATTTATCTTTTGCTCCTTCTACTGTATACTTTCGAAGTACTCCTTTGTATTTCTTTTTACTAATTAGGCCATAAGTAGTATAAAAACATTAAAATCTTTTACACTGAGAAAATGATTTGTTTAAATATAAAACATTAATTTCATATATAACAATTATATATTTGATTGAATCAAACATAAAATAATTCAACGAACATTTACCACTATTTGATCCAAATACAATATGTTTGATTCAAATAAATATTTGATTGCTCTATATAAAAATTTACACTGACCGTTTTGTCAGTATATGAAATAACATTTTCATATTATTCTTTGTAAATCTTTTCAAATTGCTTGTGCAAATGATGACCTTTTTTTTACTGATACAAATTTTTCTTACAATTAGTAAATTTGTAGATTTTTTTTTTGGTAAAATGTCACATATTTTGTGTACTTCTTTTCAGTTCGGCTTGTACGTCTTTGGGCTCCAAAATAGTTGGGCATAGGAAATGTTGGAAAATCAATACCTAAGGCGTTCTAAGTCGTCACCATGAAAAATCACTAGTAACGCCAATAAGAGGGCGGAAAATATTTTTGGATCTACGCTACAAAAGTGAATAAGTCAGAAACCTAGAGTAGCTCTAGTATTTTTAATCAAAAACCAACAACCAAAAAGGTAAGTAAGTATACATAAGAAATAAAATCATCCTAGAGTATGTGATACAATAAATCAACTACAAAATCACAACCATTAAAATTGGCGCACAACAAATACCGTTGTAATGCCAAAAAAAAAAAAAAGCGCAGACCTTGTTTGGGCATCGCTTTTCGCTCAGCTTGTTATGACGAGACAACTGCAAAACACGCACCCATAAAAAACCCATTAAATATCATAAAAAAATCATCTAAACGGCCTAAAAATGTAATGTCGAATAAACGAGAAAAAAAAGGTGAAAAGAAAAACCGCAAAAATAATAAAATGGATCTTAGTGAATTGGTGGACTGAGAAGGAGACGCAAGCAGATAGCAAATAGAAGTTATTGGTGATGGTAATGGTGATGGTGGTGGTGGTGGTAACGTCTAATGCGCAAGTACAACAAAACTCAATGGAGCGTAAAAAATGTTACTTTAAGTAAAGAAACCTACGCATGCATTACCCAATGCTGCCACCTCCCCCTCCACCTCCACCGCCACTACAAACTTCGCTGAAAACACATGAAATCTCTTTCTTTACTTTACTCATGTAAGTGAAGCTTAATGACGATCGGTGCTCCTCTTAGCATGAACAACAAGTACATTCACCCTGTGTTGTTCTTTCTGTAAGCTGCTGTTATTGTTGTTGTAAGCATAGCTTGTGCTATGCAAGATATGGGTTACCTGAGGCTACTCAATAAATGTAAAATATGGCTAACTCTAATTGTTACATGCAAAATACATATGGACGCTTAAGTATATCCAGAAATATTGGTAATAGTTTAAGGGCCTTAAGGTTATTCGAAAGTTGTTGGTATGCTAGACATTCTTAAGATATTAACGGTGCTTTTAAGATGTTGGTAAAATACCATACGATTCAATAGGTGCATTTTTTACATACTTGCTGAAAGATTTAAGATCTCATGGGCGTTTTCGAATAAGCATCAATCCAAGTATGAGACATGAAACTTACCTGAAAGAAAAATACAGAAAAAAAAAATTTAATAAAAACTTAATTTAATAAAAAATGAAACAATTAAAAATTGTCGAAATAAAAATATTTTTTAATTGAAATTTGTGACAAATATGCACAACATAAAAAGCACCGACAATTTACAAATAATAAACTCGTAATTATTCAATCAACCAATATTTATTCTCTGCATTTTCAGCGCTGAATTAACATAACAATGCCAACTCATTAATAAACAGTTCGCCTGGCCCTTAGTGCTGCTTCCGTAATTATTGTTAAAATCCAGCTACAATTACAATCAATTTATGTCTTTATTTTGCAAAAATAATATTTTTTTTATGAATTATTAAAATTAAATATTTCTTTCAATTATGTACTAATAATTAGTAAGGTTGTTATCTTTGGTCTCGTTAAATATCCTATACCGCATTAACAGTAGAAATGGAGAAAGGGTATACATATCTTCCAAAACGCTACGTATGTATGTTCTGGCTAGTATAAACGTACTCCCATTTAATTTGGCAATATTTATTAAATAGCTCTCTGTGTAGCCTTTAAAAGCTTATGCTTGTATGGGGGCTACCACGCCCTCTTGTTGTTAAATAAATTTTTCAAATTTTTGTCAGAGCTTGTCCGTACTATTCCTAGTATTATTATGGAATTTGGTTACACTGCCTTTAAAGTAATTACTTATACGGCAGGTGCCACGCCTTTTAGTAAAAAGGTGTCTTATTTTTTTCTGGTGCTAGGCCGAAGTATTTCTAATACATAACTGTGCGAAATTTGGTTGCATTAACTTAAATAATTCCCTCAGTATAATGTTTTAAAGTTTTTGTTTCTTTGGGGTTGTTATGCCCCCTTGCGAAAATTCGCCTAGCTCTTGCCCAGAACTTTTCCGAATCTTTTCTGCTATTTGTGTGACCTTTGGTTTCGTTACCTTAAATAACACAGGCCGACAAAATTGGATCAAAATACATACCCAGAAACCGGACTATATATTTCCGTAGGTTTCCGAGATATTCTAACCTAAAATTGCAAAAAACACGGTTTTTGGCTATATTTGACGTTAAGTTACATCGCGAATAAAATCGTTTTTTCCAAAACTGGTTGCGGCATCTGAAAGTATTACTCTTACCCTTCAAAACCCATTTTAAATTATGTCGATTTCTCTTTTAATCACCGAAATAACATAAATTTAAATTTTCTATGTATCCTGCCATACTAGAGCTAATGTAGATCTGTATGTAGGCCTATGTAATAAATTTCAAGTTACGATATTTCGGAGACAAAAAAAGTTATTGATATAATCTAAAAAAAGATTTGAAGGGTAAGGGTAGTACTTTCAGATGCCGTAACCAATTTTGGAAAAAAATAATTATTCGCGATGTAAAATAAGCGCAAATATAGCCAAAAACCGTGTTTTTTGCACTTTTAGGTTAGGATATCTCAAAAACCTGACGTGATGGAGCAATTCTGCGACCAGATTCGGAATCAGCGCATCGAAAACTTACGGAAATATATAATCTGGTTTCTGGGTATAATTTTTGTCGGCCTGTGTAATTCTTTTAGTATAGTACTTTAAACATTTTGCTTATATGGAATATGTCATGCCCTCAAAATTCAACAAACTTTCTGTCCAGCACATGTTCCTGGTATTTAGAAGAAATTTGGTTACACTACATCAAATAACTTTCTCAATATAACGTTTAACGTGTTTTATTTTTACGAGCGTGGGCTTTTCTATGAACCGATTTCGCTCATTTTCAATCCCAAAAACCTTGTGTACCGAACTCTATTCACTAATCTTGATAGTTTTCCCGTTAATCGTGATTTGCAGAGAGAGACAGACATACAGACAGGTTTTATTTAATGACCTGGATGATTTTAGACATGTTAGTTTAGGTGAGTTACTTTGGTTAGAAAGAGGTCGAGGCAACGCTTAAACTTAAAAGCTTGAAAAGTAAGCCTCAGTCCTCATTAATTTGTATTCTTTCTCATTAAATCCAATTTTGGCTTGTAATATATATATTGATAGAACGAATATTACAACAGAAAGTGTGGTTCGGACTTAATTTCGAAAACATCTTTAACCTTTTGAAAATTCGGATATACCATCAAACTTCTATAGTGTATTTTAAGCGGATGTCTTTGTAAATCGTAAAGCATTGGAATAGCTAAAGTGCAGTGGCATTTCTTCGAGAAAATCAAATCTCTCTTGTTGTGGAAGTGGATGTAGATGCTGATAATTTCTAAATGAGAATGCCAGAACAATCGTACTACAGGGCATGCAGCTATTGAGGGAAACGAAGGGTAATAAGCTAGTTGGACATGAAATTACTATTCGACAAAAAATGGGTGGGCCCAGGAGCTATCTAGACTTTTTTGTAAAGAAAGTTACAACCTACAATGTCATTATAACTTTTTCCAGCTATTCATACCTTCGATGACTTTGTTTTCATTTCCCGACCTTTTCAAGTCTTTTCGGCTAACATCATTAAGTTTACACATCACGCCGCGATTGCATTTTTACAAACTGCTTTCCATCAAATTCTGAGTAATGCCCAAATATTTAAATTGCACTTTATACTTGTAGTATTTTGTATATACTGCCCTTTACTCCCCTATGAGATGTAGCCGCTTTAAATTTAAACTTTTTTTTTATATATTTTACTTTGGCAAAAAAAATGTGCGCATTTTCCGAAAGCAAATTTAAAATTCATTGAAGCGAAAACCAATTCAAGTGGGGAAACAATTAAATAGCTCCCATCCTCTGTCATTCCCTTTCTTGCGCAACCGGGCTAATGTAGTGGGTGTGTCATGTTGTCGTATTGTCGTATTTCGCTTTCCATTATATTGCGGCTATTACCATGATATTACATACACTCAACGTTATGCCAATGAGCGAGCGGTGGCGCGCCATTAATGGTACTTAGGGTGGGTTGTTTGCGTTAAGCCAAAAATCAACCCCAAACCCCAGGTTATATCGTCATCATCGTTGGCATGGAGGATGAGGGATGCTCTGTTTGAATACCGAGTAACATCCGCTGAAGCATTGTGAAGCGATTAACTTTTCTTCTTAAGGCGCAAATAGCAACTTTCATTGTTTGTGCTTAGGTTGTAGTTACAGGAAATTTTAGCTGGCGTGAGAAAAAAATTTAATTTTTTTTTGAAAGCATTGATATTAGAGAATACGATAAATGAAGGAAACGTTGCAAACTTAATAAAAATGTAAAAATGTGGAAAAATTTTTGTGATTTGACACCCTATTTATGGGAATAGGGTGTGATATTTTCGGCAAGTGATTTTTTGAAATTGAAAAGTCTCGTAAATTTATAGTAACTGGCAAGTAGATAATTTGAGCAAAGCGGTTTTTGATTGCGATTTCGGTGACAAATATCTTAAATTCAATAGCTTTTAACTTCTGTATATTGCACTGCATGTATTACATGCTGGTTTGTAAGGTTAATTCGCCACAGAGAAATTAAACTCTGAAAATGTAATAAAAAATTAAACGGGGGCTATTATATTCTTCTGTATTGACAACAAACACAGCGACAGTATATGTGAAAAAATAGACGCGGGCTTGAAGAAAAATAAAATATTGACAGCGCTGGTTATCACAGCTATGAGCCACAGAGATGGTTCGATGAAAAAGTAATAACGAATAGCGGGAAGATTAAGAAGCTCATAGCTCAAATTTTTTTACAACACAAAATTTTTTGATAGCATTACACTTCCTAATACAAAAACTTTTTTTAACCCTCTCACTGATGCGATGGATACTAATTTTTATGAATTTAATTTGACTTTAATAAATAAGAAAGAAAGTGAGAAAATTAGTATGACCAGCTGTGGGTAAGGACTTGGTGGTGTCAGGAGCTAAATACTCCCAAATAGACTCTTTTCTAAAAACGCTCTGTCATAGCTTTCCCTACCTTAGTCCGGCACTGAGTGTGACGTCTTTCAAAGATATTAGCTCTCCGTCTCCTGTAAAAAGTGAGTCCAGTACTATACTTGCCTGAATCTCTGCCCAAATTTCTGTGGTACTTTCGGGGCTACCGGATAGTTCTGCAACGAGAGTTACAGGCATGATATCTTCGACGATTTCTTGAAGAAGTCTTATTTTTTATGCTAAGCCCATAGCATCAGTGTCTCCGGAGGTTACAACCTACCTCATTGTTCCTCACTCCACTTTAGGAACGTCGAGTGACCTATTGAATTTTGAGACAAAATTAAGTGGCTGATTTGGGTTAAGCATAAAGTGGCTATTGTAATCTCTTTCGCGCCAGTAAATGCCGCCACATTTGTGGCATCGAGGGTAACATTTGAGAACTACTCTAAAGAAGGACTTTTTAGAATACCATGTGCATGGCCAATGCTCGTCGATTAACTCTCGTTGATGGATTAAAAGCTAGAAATTTGTCTACCGAAAACTTATGAAGGTCATGAAGGAGTACCGCTCAGAGGCGCTTCCCAGCAAAACGTAGAAATTACAGTGCCGGATTTGAATTTCGATAAGGTTGGAAGCCATATAATTTATTTTATGACATTTGTCAATTTTGCAATCAATAAGCATGGAAAATTACACGAGTGAGTAACGTGCTATCATATACATACATACTAACATTACAACTCACTACAAAACTGAGGAAATTTTTGCTTAAATTTTGCAAGCTTCGCAGAATTATCGGTTGAAATACTGCTCAAAATGATTCTTCAAAGACTAATCCAGGAATTCAAGGAAACTAGTTCGAATGTGGACAGCAGGTCATCTATGTGTACTAGTAACAGACGTTCCGTCGAAAACGTATCGATTGATACTGCTCTAAAAACCTAAAGTCGTCAATTCGTCATCGTTCGCAAGAATAAGGTGTTTCAAAGGCACCACCAAGCTTGCAAAATCCATGAACTCAAATAAATAGACCATTGTAAGTGAATAGATTTTATCAATATTGATGAAACAGCAGCTAGCGTACTACAGTTTTGGTAAGAAATTCATCATGAACGAATCATCGTGGGATCTTTTCTGCATCTACTGATGAATTCGATTGGGCGGTTTATTAAGAAAAAGTAGAATCGCATAACTAACCCTGGCACACGAAACCCTTTCATTTGTTGAACTGTTAATATGTGGAACAGAGTACTTAAGTTTTGTTAACTAAGTGGTTCAGTTTTCTATCGCAAAAGCGAGCGTTGTCTCATGTTACATTTCTGCTTTGGTATAGAACCATTGAACCATGAAATTACGATCTAGCGAGCGCCCTTCATCTGACGGTATGCTAAGCAAAATTAGCTACAGTAAGCAATTGTTTCTATGTAAATTGAAAAATTTCAAATATTTAAAAACTTTCGCTTTAGTGATTACATTTTTGGTATAGCTGCATGTTATGGAAAATGAGCAAAAACGATACACGTTACGCCTACTACCTAATCTAATTAAAATCTATCCCACGAATGACTTGAAAGAGGTATTTTAGGTTGCCAGAAACCGTCTTGAACTGAGAATAACGGTGACTAAATTTTATTTTAAAATAATGATTTTTATAATGTCAAGCAGTAAAAATGGGTCGTTATCAAGAAAAAATAATATAACGAACCTTTAAGGCATAAGCGAAAATAATTCAACTGAAATCGATAACTTGCTTTTTCTCAGTGTGTGCTTCCAATAAAAAGGAAAAAGTGAAAACCAACTAACTTCTTATCTGTGCGCCAGTTTGTCTGATAACAGACCCCACCCGCAAAAACGTGCTCTGTGTTTCATTTAATCTCAAGCAATCAAAATATGATAAAAATAACAATCACAGCGAAAAAGACAGATAACTGCAACATCTGCTGAAAAAAACGAGCGCGTGCCAAGCGATCTTTGATTGGCGCTTAAATTGAGGTACGAAAAGCCCACATGCTATCGAGAAAACATGATAAGCGAATATTGAGATGAATAAAAAATCATCGAACGAAAAAAAATCGTCGGACAAAAACTGTCCATAAAAGTAGTCAATGATTAAAAGTGCAAGTCATTTGCACCGATTTTCCGCATTGGGAGTAAAGATTTCCCAGTAGAAAGAAAAAAGACAGAATCAAAGATGATAAACATTTCGTAGACAAGATAATTAGAGAGTTACAAACATAACGTATGCTGTTGACAACCAGCAAAACATACAACAAACAAACAATGAACGAACAGTCGCGTGCACTTGGCGCCAGTTCAATGTGGAAAAAGTAAAATCAGCAAATCCACGCCATGGTGAAAAGCGCGCCAAAGTGATGAAAAGTCGAAAAAATGGTGAATACTCCATCCACCATTACGTTTCACTCCATTCCATCCTCATCAGCATAGTATGTACGGAGTGAAGCCAACGGCAACATCATCAACACCTAACTACTGCAATTGAACAGTGACGAGCTGATAGACTGACTGACAGACAGACAATTTCACATTCAGTCAGTTGGACAGTCAGTCAGCATAAGCGCACTCTAGCGTTAAAGAGTGACATACAAATCGGTTAAAAAACAAAAATGAAATGAGAGAAACGACGGAATAAAAATTCGTAACAGCACACAAATTTGAAGGTTACGAGTTTCAACGCTGGCGTGCAGTTCTTCGGGGTCAAGGTAGTCGCTTGATAATGATTTTGTTTTGTGCTCTTCGAGCGTTGAGTTTGGTTGACTTAAATTGGTTTGAGTTTATTTGACTTTTATTTGATTCAGTTGAGTTGTGCTCATTTTGATTTTGAACACTCACATAGATAGCTTGATTCAGTTTCTTTTCGATGATAACTTCGATATAACTTCCGCTTAGTGCTGCCAGATTATTTAATTTGGCAGAAGAAAGTTTCGTTATTTAGGAAAACTATCAATTTTGACTAAATAAAAAACTGACAAATTTAGACTGTCACAGTGAATTATCGATTTGCACAAATTTGAGATTTCATTAATATGAAAAATGCCCAGAAAGTTTTGACTATTGTTTGAGTGTAGGCAAAATTTTGTAATACAAAAAAGGGTTCGAATAGGGTATTTGTTTTTTAGACAATCATTTTGGAAGTTTTTTATGTTCCTTATTTGCGATATATTCAAAGTATTATACTGCTCTACACGAATAGAAAATTTTCTGGTGTAGGTGTGTCCTAGATAAGAGAATTTAATTGATACGACGATAAAAAATAAACTTTGAAGGACTCTAATCGAAGTAATTTATCTACCGAAATTTTTAAGAAACTATAATTAATTTAAAATATGCAACGTTATAGCTAAAAATGTGGCTCCGTTTTTCTTATTTTAAACAAAAATGAGGATGCTCCCATAAATATTTATATGGAAAATCTTCATCGATCTTGAGCGTCCCTTAAATTCTCGAATTCGGAAGTTTCCTTCTATATATATACCAAAAACATTTTTTCCAAACTTTAGCAATTGCCTACGCATACAGATAGCTAAATACACTTTCAGACTTTTCTCATATGCTCGAAGTTATCCCAGAAACTACTGAACTCAAAGTACCAAAATTTAATACCGCTAGAAAGCGTTAAAAAATGGTAGATGTTGCAGTTTTAGAGGCTTGCTACTTCTACTAAAAGCAAGATCTTTGAAACGCTGTACCGGGTACACTATTTAATTAAGTGCAACAATATTTTACACAATTAATAGAAACAATAACTGAAAAATGTTGCACTAAGAAAATGATTAATAACAATATAACCGAATTTCTTACACATACTGGGATTGATTGGGGTAATTAATAGACAAAACACCCCCCTTTGCAAGCAAAAATTTTTAAATGCCATGCTAGGAAAAAATATCAAGCAAATTTTTCTATACTTTAAATAAACTGCTATGCTGAAAAAACTATTCAAGACAATTGTTACCTGGTATTGAAACTTTTGACAAAACTTCTGAACAAAAAGTGGGCGTGTCATCTCCTCATCCTCAAAAGTAACTTGTTCAATTAATAACACCAGCACGTAAATAAAACAATTTGCTGACATTAATGTAGGACATATCATACTGAAATCTTAGCTTATTTCACAGGGACTTTATTTACATACAAGAAGCGTTGTCCTTTACAAGTACTAGAAGTGCCACTCTAAAGCCTTTCCATAATTAAAAGTTAATATGACATTAAACAACTGTCATGACTTAAATTTTGTGTTGAAAGTAAAGGCTTTCGCTACAGCTTGCCCCGAGAGCCTCGATAACTTAAGTCCATCGCCGACTACATTATCGAGAATGTTGACTAGACAGCAAATTTTCCACTACTCAATGGATAACTCTCGTACTCTTTAGTCCAAATCAATATAAATATAATTATGAAACTAAGCATAAAGTATGTACTAAAGGTGTGAATATATATGTACAAGAACGACACTAGTAGATTTTCGAATAATACAAAGCAAACAACAAAGCTGTCAATTAGACACACTCACCACAAAAAAAAAAAATGTTTTTAAAGAAAATAGTAAATATTTTTTATTACAAAAATACTAAATGAAAAATGTTAAATTTCAATAACAAAAGCATCAGCAATGGTAGGTAATAAATCTGTTAATTGATAGCTAGAGAGAGAGAGCGCGACAGAAGCATTCATTGCCTACTTCAACCGATAAATTCAACTGCGCGAATGCAAGTACTTACTACTCGTTTGAGCAAAGATATGGCAACAAATGACATAAAGAATGACACTCCGCCTTAACATCATTCACTGCAACATTGAATCTTGTGCAACGCAAAAGTATTACATGTATATTTTTCTGAGGCATAAAGGAAGAGACAGAGCTATGCATAAGTAAAGATAATTATTTATACATAAATAGAGATAAATATATATATATTTACTGTTATCTCTGTAGCTTGGTTAGCACCAATCCTTACCCCAAAATATGATAGAAAATTCTACTGCATGTCACAAGATTCAATGTTGCTGTGAATGTTGCTAAAGCGGAGTGTCATTCTTTATGTCATTTGTTGCCATATCTTTGCTCAAACGAGTAATACTTGCATTCGCGCAGTTGAATTTGTCCGTTGAGGTAGGCAATGACTGCTTCTGTCGCTCTCTCTCTTTCAGCTTTCAATTAACAGATTTATTACCTACTATTGCTGATGCGATTGTTATTGAAATTTAATATTTTTCATTAAGTATTTTTGTAATAAAAAAATTTACTATTTTCTTTAAAAATATTTTGATGAGTGTGTCTAATTGACAGCTTTATTGTTAGCTGTGTATTATACATAGCTATGCACATATGAGTACTTATCTTCACAGATTATAAATTTTAAAAACGAAAAGAGGAGAAATTCTCATTAAAAGCACCAGTTTTGATTATCAACTTTAAGCCAAGTAGGGCATTAACTTTCTTCAACAAAAACTATACTTTCACCTAATCAATTCAAATCAAATAATTAATGAACGGATCGTAGTTCAACCGTTTCACAACCGTTTTCTCAATAAAATTTGGGTTGTTTTGAGCTTAAATTTATATTTGAACTTAAAATGTTTTAATATCTACTAAATAAGAAGAGTCATAAAACGAATTTCTATTTTCCGCCACCACTACCGCCGCCACCTCCACTGCCACTACCTCCGCCGTTACCACCTCCTCCGCCGCTACCTGCGCCGTTACCACTTCCACCGCCGCCACCACCACCGTTACCACCTCCTCCGCCGCCACCTCCACCGCTACCACCTCCTCCGCCACCACCTCCGCCGTTACCACCTCCTCCTCCACCACCTCCGCCGTTACCACCTCCTCCACCTCCGCCATTACCACCTCCTCCGCCGCCGCCACCACCTCCCCCGCCACCACCACCTCCTCCGCCACCACTACCTCCGCCTAAGCAACCACCACCACTACCACCGCCACCTCCTCCACCGCCATTGCCGCCGCCACCACCCCCTCCTCCTCCACCGCCCGTTCCATAACAGCAGTTTTGGTTTCCATTATTGCAGCAATTTTGGTTTACATTATTACAGCAGTTTTGATTTCCATTATTACAGCAGTTTTGGTTTACATTGTTACAGCAGTTTTGATTTCCATTATTGCAGCAGTTTTGATTTAAGCACTGATTCAATTTATTCGCGTTATCACCACCACCACCACCGCCTCCACCATTTGGATGAGGATATGCTACGTGGGAAAAAAATTAAGTTTTAGTAACGTCTTTGCACAAGTTCATTCCATTGTATTTACCAAAGGCTAAAGCAAACAAAGCCATAATTAGCACAAAATAAGTGAAAATCTTCATCTTGGTGTCAACGATCGAGCACTTGCGATGTTGATAATGATGATAGCTGAGCTAGAACTTTTAAAATGATTTTGCAAAGCAACTATCCAAATATTTATACCCTTACAAAAGAGAAGAAATGAATAACGATGGAATAGAATAATCGAAACTACCTCATTTATCGATAATCAATGTCTTGAATTTTTAGTATAGATTGCTTATCTAAATACTCGTAAAAAAATCTTTTTGTACTTTAATATAAAAGAATTATTAGAAAATTATTTAAATAATTTATATCCTTTAACAAAATAAATATATGGGCGTTTACTCAAATAATAAAAAGTTCTTAAATATCACATAATTTGTCATATCTACTCTATGAAATTTGTCATATCTACTCTATGAAAAAAAAGTATTTTTGATAGATGAACTAAATTCTCCCTTAATTTATCTTCCAACTTGATATTATTTGAAATAGAATTTTCGCCACTTCAACATTAACCACTCCTAAACGCGGAAGCCTGCTCTAATCTGATAATGTTTCTCTCCAAGGAAAGGATACCATTGTGTTCGGTAAAAGTATGATTGTTGATCTGGCTATGGCAAAGGCGTTTGATCGAGTGATTGATCACCCTCTAAGCTAATTGCTTATGGTGTTGGTAATTCCTTTGCTCTGTCATCGAAGCTAGAGTTTCTCAGGAAACTATTTTTGTCTTCAACCCACTTCCTTGTTTTTATAGATATCCTTCTGTCTACCAATATATTTTATCCTTTAGCAAATGATAGCAATATTTGTCATTCTTATTGACATAAAAATTTCCAAGGCTTTGTGAAGGTTTATAGAAGAGGCGACATAAAAATGCCACGGTCTCTAACAATCTCCGAGTGGACTCGTTTTTATCGAATGAATTTTATTGCTACCAAGATTCATTGTTATCTGTTAATTCATAGAAGAAACAAATATTACCCAACTTCGATATTAAGCTATATTAGAGCTGGCGTAGATATTTTGAGATAATCAACTTGACATGCTGGTGTCAACTGGAACTGAAGTGAATAGCTCATCAGTTGATATGTGAAAAAAAGCGGCGGCCAAGTGTAGTGGTTTTTAAGAAAAAAATTACTAATATTGATCTTCGAACTGTCTATAACTTATAGCTGGGTTGAGGCTTTAAAAACCACTCTCTAACTCTTCGGTCGAGCTCAGCATTGACGATTGAGCATTGACACAACGCCTGGTCCTTAGCTTTTTTTCATAGATATTACAATATGATGTGCTTTGGAGAAATGTGCACTAGTCTCATGAGCTCCGAATTTTCTTTTCAAAACTTTTGGACATAACCAGTGTCCTTTTGTTTAGATAAACACGGTACATTACATTTATAGAAGGCACCCTCTAAGTGTTGATTTATCATTTGATTTTTCATTCGACTGGCTGACAGAATTGGTTGTAACATTAGCCAATATACGCTACGATTTGTCTTCCAAATCTCAATTTGAAATAAGCAAGTTCAGACAATCAAAGAAATGGAAGATTCAAATTTCGAATTGCTCTTGAAACCATTACCTTTTTGAAACCTTTCACAGTATCTCCGGAGATTTCATATAAAGACTTTTTTGATGACAGAACCAAACTGAATGTAAGTTAAGGCACATAAAACTTTTAAGTTAAGAAAATATAACTATAGCAAAAATATGTGGAGAGAGCTTTCAAGTACTTATGCAATGCAAGTGATGTCCAGGGGAATGATAAAAGAAGTTGTGAAATGAAAATGTAACATTTTGATCGCCCACTTCTCATATATTTAGGAAACAAAGCTTTTCGTTAAATTGCTTTGAAAATAGTTTAAATAAAACATTCCCTCAGCTTAGAGAAGTAATTTATTTATTATACCAAATGTATATTTGTGATGCGACCAAAACAAAAAAATAAATAAGTAAGATTTTATTCAATTTTACTATTAGAAATTTCTCATCTCCATTCAAAAGAATAAATAGAAATTGGGGTTTCCAAGGAAGTTATCATAAGCCAAAAATTTCTATTGGTCATAGGGTTATCCATATTTTGCGATAAGAACATAAACATTACAGCATTCGAATTTGCCAGCTCTAAATGAGAATGATGCCAAAAACTAAACATCAACTTTATAATCAAATTTTTTTTATTGTTATAAAATTTGGGAATTTGTATCTGTTTTCATCACTTAGTTTTTGTTTTGTTATATGTATTTATTTTGACTTTACACATTGAACGTTTGATAAAGAATTTCATAGCTAAAGGAACGTATTTTATGAAGTATAGCATGTTAAAGTTTAGCCGCTTGTTAAGTGAAAAGACTTTTTTCTGACGTATTTGATTTACAAACGAAAAAAAAATTTTTTTTCTCAAAAAAAAAAACCCAAATATAATTTACATAAAAACATTTTAAAGTTTAGCTCTTGAATCATTGCTGGCTTATTGTTGGCATAGACCTTATTTTTGTGATGACTCCAAAGAGAGAATTCCAATCGCATGAACTCGGTGGACAATTGGCATCGCTTTTTCGCGAGATGTGTCCCAGAAACTTATCGTACAATAAAAATATTTTTTCATTAGCAGTAAGATGTGGCGCGGTTTTGTTGAAGCCACATATCGTTAATATCCTTATTATATTACTGATAACAGACTCATGCTGAACTACTCTTGTGTACTTAGCGTCCTCACGCAGCATAGGTCCTCCACAAATCTCTTCCCACGTGCACGATCAGTCGCGAGTGACTTGAGTTTTCTCTAGCGCTTTACCGAGAACTACTGAATATCGTTATCGTTGCCGGTCCCAGGTAGCAGACGTTTTGAAATTTGGTGCTAGGATGCATATTGTATATACTAAGCCTCACGAAATGTGGTCAAGATTAGACAACTAGGTGTGGCACTTTCCATACAACAAGAACATTTAAAATGCTATATCTTGGCATTTATGGCAGCTATATAAGAATTTACTTTTTCATCATAATAAATTAACACTTACGTATTCTATAGCAGTTTAGTCTTTGAAGAACTAGAGAAACTGGGACTGATATTACACGAACAATATATTGTCAACTATATTATATACATAAATATTTGTATATGTAATACTCGTACTTAACTAAGTAAGGCTGTCTTAATAAAATAAGAAAAAGATACTAATATCTAAGCTTGATGTCATTCTTGAGTATTTTTTTTTTTTTTTTGCTTAACACAGATCATTGACATAAAATTGTTTTTATCAATTGAAAAACACTAACTGAAATCATCGCCTATAAATTACTCGCACCATACGCTTGTCCTCTTTATTGAAAAACCATATGGTCAAAAAAACCTTACAACGTACGACTATGATGCATTGCATTACATGAACTCGCAATGCCATCTGTATAATGCAAACAAATTGTAGAACCGTTTGTATGCGCTAACTTTGGCTTAAGTAACGTTCAGTATTTTTCATTTTTTTTTATTTTGGACTTAACCTAACTGAGCCTGAAGTTAACTAACTGAAAAGTCAAATGCTATGGTGTTTTGGCCAGGGCTTGAACAAAAAAAAAAAAAACAGAAACGTTGCCCAGAAGTTTTTTAAATCAAAACATGGCAAACTGGTAGGTATAAAGACAAATACTAAGCAAATGAACGCAACAACAACAACAACAAGCATAGGTACCTAAGCGTATAAGCCGCCAAATCGTTATTGCCAAAAATGGTGACCAATACGTTGTTGCATTTCAAGTGTTGCCAATATAACTAATGGTAGTCAACTAGTTTGCTGGTATTTTGTTCGTTAGTGCTACCAACGGTTACAATGTGCACTTGTGCAAAAGGTCTTCCAACCGGTTAGTCACCAGCAGTGTTATGGACATTTTGCTTATTAAGGTTCTTTAAGCAGTAGTTCTTAAACTTTTCGAGATGACATAGAAATTGAGGTTATAGGATAAGGCTTTTTTATCATTTCGAATGTTAGATTGGAAACGATGAAATTGAAGCTTTCTGAAATTATTGAGGATCGCTAGAGTAAGAAATACATGAATTGGAGAAATGAGCGAATTGAAGGCAAGTTGGAAGAGTTTTGTGGAGGTCCTATGTTCTAATAGGAGAAAAAGAACACTTGAAGATTTTGCAGAGTTGTCACGGAATGCATTATGCATACATTTTTACTATTAAATAATAATATCCGTAAAGATTTTTTTTTATTTAACTTTTTTTTCCATGTTTGGAAAATAATGTGCACAAATCATTAAATCGAGAACTAATGATAATGTGGGAATCGAATTGGAAAGATGTCTCAATTCTGATATATAACTAGCAATATATAAATACCTAAGGGACATTGTGTCATACTAAAAATGTTTGTGATCTAAGCTACAATATCTCAGTTTCTGTAAAAGCTATGAAGCCAAGCAGTTAGATTACCTACATATAAAATACATGGTACGGACTGTAATATATATTTTATAGACAGTTAATAAGTTTTTTTTAGAATCGTGTCTGACTGTTAGAAGAGGAATATTTTAAAATAAAATAGGACAAAATAGTTGAATTATTCAAATTTATGTTCTATACAGGACTTTTACAGTGCATATATGAATGTCATATGTTGTATGTGGGTTTAGATGATTCTTGTTGCATTTATGTCTTTTTATGGGGTTTTATTGCTGTTCTTTTTTTATGTTTTCAGCAAAATAACATCAAAATCGGATTATAAAACGTAACATACATATACAAAAGTTGCAGGTGAAGCAGACGATTTTATTGCAGTTGCTGTAGTTGGTGCTGCTGCTGCTGCTGCTGCTGACCTTCTTTCAATATGGCATCGATTACCACACATTGCTATGCCGCTGTGTTTTGTACTGCAACGTAAGTAGCGTTGTTGTTGTTAACGTAACGTTACGTTGTTGTTTGTTGCACTTGCATTCAAATTGTTGGAGGAGTTTTGTGATCTGTTCTTGTTGTAGCTATGGTGTTTTTTATGACATCATAGTTTTTATTTAAATTGATTAGCGTTTGTCTTAAAGCTTTTCAAATTTAAAATTCAAGCAATTTATTACGTATATAAATTGTAATACGTAGCACTTGAGTGAATGCACGCACACATAGTTTGCTTTGCTGACTTAGTTTATATGATTTATTTGACTTAAAAGCAAAGAAATCAAAATTTTTATTTGCATATAAATCAAGAAAAATTATCCTTGAGATATGTCAGAGTAAAATGAGATCTATAGAAATATATATATTGCAGCTATACGTTCTATGTTCTTGTTAAAATATTACGGCATAATTATGTCCTAAGGTTTTGTATTGTACACGCAGGAAAAAAGGCATTGCAAATTTGAAAATTTTATTTCAGATTTAAAACCACAAATTTTGAAATTGAAATTGACTTTACTTCAATCGTAGAAATCTTCAAATTGAAGTTGTAACGAATTTGAAATTACTCTATTTATTTTACATTAAGCACTTTGTGATCCAAACTCCAAAGGATACTGTCCTAAAAAGTTCAAAATACCAACATCACTGGCTCGTGGTTTTTGTGTTAAGTAGCCGTCAAAATTATCACCGAACTTTATTAATCATAGGTTTGAGGCAAAGATCTCATTATATTTTGTTTTTCGATTTTATGAATTACGCTTGCACAGTGTACCGTGTTAAATTTTTTCAGTTTTTTCAATATTTCAAAAAAAAATATTTTGTCTCTTAGTATGATAAGTAAGTCCTCTAACAAAAAATATTAATAATAAAAAATAGTTTTAGACTTACTCCTCATATATTCTGGGATGACATTGAAAATTCATTACGCTAGAACTTTTTTCATACATGTATATTTACATAAGTGTAAGGATACAACGAGTTGTAGAAAACTTACCTAGAAAGATAAGAAAAAAAATTTAAAAAAAATGATTAAAAATGGATCATAAGTTAAATGTTTTATAAAATATGATTATATTCACTACCAAGCAATTTTGATGCATGATATTTATTTATTTGCGATTATTTGTTTTAAATATCTTGCTAAATGATTAATTTATTGGTGCAGTCATAAAATATATATTTTTCGCATATCATATTGGTATATTTAAATACTTTGATTAGGATATTCATACAAATGCGATGAACTGTTTTATTGTATTGTTTTATGGTTCATCTTCAATCGACAAAAGTGTTCTTTCAATCATTGACAAATTTCTTAGGAAGTCGTTATTTTGTGCATTAGGTATGTTAAATTAATGTTAATGTTAACATTTATGTTAAGTTTTATGCTGCTAGTTTACATAATTTGTTTTGTAAAATAGGTTTTTTAATATGTAGCTAGATCTTAACTACAAAATTTTCGATAAACTTATATGCCATTAGCCGAATTCAATGTAATTGAATTGAGCAGAAAATACGGTTTCGCTGTTTTAAAAATAAAAAAAAACATAAAAAAACAAAGACTATCATATAGGGTGTTCCAATGGGGGTGACTAATTGACTGTGTGACCACATTAACTTGTGTCACTGCCAGTTGATATACATCTCAACGATGCACTATGGGTTCGCTGACCCCTTTTGCTAGTTTTGTAATCTATTAGAAAATACTTCAGGGCAACCAAAAATGCACTTTGTTTTTGTAAATACTAATTTACAGTTTAACAGCGTACCATGAAAGTCTAGCTTTCTGAGTAGAATTGTGAATACAATTTTGTGAGTGTTTTTTTTAAGGTTATTAAAATATAATTTTTGCTTGAAAAAAAAAAGTTTAAAAAAAGTAAAATATAGAAAAGAAAGATAATGGTAAGTACTTTAATGATTATATATGAAACATTTCAAAAAAAGATCTGGTGCACTGAAAAAATCAGTTGTTTAATGCAACCAATAAAATTATTGTAAATTTTTAATTCTTAAGTTTGTGTCGGCGTACAAAATTTTGCCCAAGTTTGCCCAACCTAAACTAAAAAAAAAAAAAACAATAATTTTTTCCAGGCTTCGAAAATTTCGAAAAAAAAATTAATTTTTTATCAAAAGGGTCGAATGGGTTAAGGTTCCCATCTAAATTTCAGCAAATATAGTTAAATTTTAAAGGAAAATGTATTACAAGTCTAAAAAACTTGGTATAAGAGGGTAATCGCTGATTTCGATTTGAACAAAAAAATTTCTAAATCTGGAAATAGTTTATCAAGTATGCAATTAGAATACCAGATGGCACATTGAAGTCGCCATCTAAAATTTTTAAATTTTGACATTAAATTCGAAATTAGCGATTTCGAAAGCCCCCTTACGCAACGTTTCATACAGAGAAAATGAAATTTCCAAATTTTGGCCCTCGAAAGCCCTCTTACGAAACGTTTCATACAGAGAAAATGACATTTTTAAATTTTGGCCGCCTTACTGGATCCACCATTTTGAATTTTGAATTTTTGACATCAAACTCGAAATCAGCGACCTCGAAAACCCCTTTCAGAGTTTTGGCCAGAAAAAGTGGTCAGCGAGCCCATAGTGCGATGCTTGGAAATTATCCACTTTTTTTTTTTTCAAAACGTTTGTTCTTTTATTGCAACTTATAATGCAGTTTTTACAATTTATGGTCTAGTGTGCTCGCTATTCGTCAAACTGTGGATAATTTTGACGGTAATCTTTCACGTGCCTGTAAAGCAATGATGCGGTCAAGTTGACGAAAATATTACTGCCGTTCAAGCAAATATTGATGAAGACCCAAATTTATCGACGATTCCAAGGCCTTCTCAAGAATAAAGTCTATCTGACACAATAAAATGACATATTTTACGGTTAAACTTCTTTATTGAGAACATGCATGCAACCATGAGAAGACACCTTCTTTGTTTTTACCACGCCTTGGCATAAAATAGATTAAAATACTTCGGGCTACCTTAGGAACTTACAAATAATTCAACGTAACAACAGGCATCTCCATATTGAATGGGTACCATAATGAAAGGACCAACATTTAGTAAGTACAGGCTTTGTGATTTCACAATGAATCCCTGTGATCTATATGAAGCTAAGTGGCCGACACGTTAATCTTACCAACAGTTGAAACGCCTTGAATGTGCTGACATCCCACTGACACAACTAGAAAATGAAGTGAATTTTGCCAAGAAAATTATTAACAGATCATTCTTATTGGAAAATCTCTTTAATGAATAATGCAATCAATTCATCAAGTGTTTACTAAAACTACAAAATTAACAACAAAATAAAAAAATATTTCATCATAATTCCCTGCCATCAATGTAGATGATCGATTAAACATGGCAACACGAAAAAAGTAAGTAGTTGCAGCGAGGAAATAAAATCAATTGCCTGGAAAATTGCTCTGCAGCAGTAGCTCAACTTAATCTAAAAGCTTAAAGAAATGCTATCATCCGCAACGAAGTCAAGTTACTCAATAGGTAACTTGCACCTTCAGGTAATATAATCAATATAATTATTCAATGAGTGTACAGTGCAGAGGAGGCCTTTACAAACGATTAATGGCTAGTAGCTAGTAGCTAGCAGATTATTGCATACGAGTACTTAAGTTTAAAGCTAATGTTACCAACTAACTAAACATTAGAGGGTAAATATTTAAACAGCTTCTAATTTCTGCTGCTGCTATGTATGTAGTCGTATACTTTCCAACTCTGGATTAGTTTCAATAGTTAAGTTGTAGCGAATGTTTTGTTTTACGATCGTTTGTTTTACTTTTGCGATTTTAGCAATAGTCTGTAAAATTGGCGGTTGTTTTATTGGATCGCTTACTATGTGTGACATATTTTTTTTTTAAGTATTGTATTTACTAAAAAAACACGGAGAAAAATCGTTGCAAAGACTACTATTACTTACTTCAACTTTTACCATAAACGAAATGTACAGTTTATTGCAATTGCTCCTTTTGTTTTGCTGATTATAACAAACAAAATAGCAAATTATGTAAATATTAATTATTATAATATGATAAAACGATTTAAGAATTGTTCTGTTTATTAAAAAACTTACTATAATAGTGATAAGTCTTCTAAATTCGCAGTAACGATATATGGTATATCTTGAAAAAAGTTAAAAATCCTATATCCTTTTCAGTAACAACAGCAAGGAAACTATTAAGTACATAATTTGTGTTAAATTTAATTTTTTATTTTATTTCCGCATTCATTTCTTTTATGATTCTCAAGAAGTTTTCGATGCTAAACTGATCATATGAAAGCTAATAGGAAACGCTATTGGCGAATCTTAGTCGAATCAATTTTTGTTATTCAAATCATTTATTAAAGTAAAATTTAAATTAAAATCAAAAGTTTATTCCAGGATTTGAACCCGTGTTTGCTGCGTCTCAGGCAAATGTTCTAACAGCCGACATATATATAAATTTTTTTCATTGTCATCAAAATTAAATCGAAATTTATATTTTTATTTTTTGTTGAGAAAACTTTTATAGCAGAGTTATTTGTTGCCATACAATCATTTTCCCAGCTATGATGTATTACAATGAATTACACATTGTATACAGAGATGTAGACAAACTGCCTACAAAAAGACCAACGCTTTGTAAAAATAAGCTAGAGCTAGAGTTGTGAGTATCACAGTACATTGGTGTTATTTATGACATACTTATTTGCCATCGCGACATAAGCTGCGTTGAAATTTAGATAATCTTGTCGGTTTGAAATTTACTCCGCGAATATATTGACAATTAATTTGTCGAACAATTTTTCTGCGTGTAAAAAAATTAAATTTTAAAAAGCCTGTAGTTCATATTGTTGATTTTGTGAGACGTGGCTTTTAAGCTATAGTTTTTAAAATTGTCAAATTATATCGCGTGTGCTTTATTTATTTTTCACTTTGATAAGTTTTTTAATAATTTAAAAAAAAATTATATTATGAATAAATTTTGAAACAATACACAAAGCTTGATGAAGCTATACTTCTTTTAGCTGTAAAGTACTTCTTCTTTAAAGAATAAGCCTTCTAATAGCACTTTTTATTCTTGATTTTTATTACTGGGTTAGTATGCCGAAAGTGGAAAAATGATAAAACCTCCAAACTTTGTACAATATGTTACTAAAAGTTCGGTGTTTTACGTTAGGTATTCACATTTATGTATACGTGAAAGTTTATACTGAATTTGCTCAATATTTCCTGTACACAAAGTATTTAAGAATCCTGCTATTTGAGTACTTCTAAAGTCGTTGCTTATGTTCACTCATGCCAATCGGCACGATTGCGAGCCTATCGAGCCCTTACGAACTCAAATCACGAATCAAAACAAAACAAAAGACCATGCAAGCGAAGTGAGTGCTGCACTCACACATAAAATGTGCTGCGAGTTGAAGCACTCGTAGTTTATTGCATTCGACAACGAGTGAATTCTTATCTTTTACTGCGTTTTCTTGGACAGCTCAGAATCCAAGCCCGAGCACACTCATTTTATTGGCCGTTTCTATGACCATTCCTAGGACCTAGGACAATCAGACCAACTTTAGTTTCCTCTATATATATTTGGCCATAAAAATTTTTCCAAATCCCTTATCAGTTTGTTGTAAATGTATTGTATGTAGATCTGCATTCATTGCCTTTTCTCATGTTCGGTCTTGTAAATGGCTGGAACAACATTGACACCGATATAAGAGTCAGAACGAGTTGGATTGCAAGCGAATCACAATCAGCGAGCCAACTGATGACTCGTACAATGTCAATAGAACCATTGTGCTCGACAGCATGTACACTGATCGGTTGACAGAGCGAGTGCACTCACGCCGTAGACCTTTAGTCTGTATTCGAGTTGTCTTTCTCTGGATAACGGATTTACTCGCAATGTTAGTTCTTGACGCCATTACTATTTGAAATATTTACTTAATAAAGTAAGTTAAATTTTGTCCTGAAATCGTACATAAGAGTATCGAGTATCTGAATTCAAAGTATTTCATTTAAGTAACTACTATTCATACCATACATTGTAATCAATTTTTATCAAAGACATAACTCATTGGTATTGGTATTCACAAAAGTTTAGCATCGATTTTCTTTTATGTTTTTGTTGCTGTTGTAACTGTTATGACATTGTCAACATTCCTTAACAACTATGTATGTATGTTGCTATCGATCGATGTTGTTGTTAGGTCAAAATTGCTAAAACGCGCTTTAAAAGGAAACTTGAAACGTTTCTACAAGTTTTTAGGACAAGAATTTAGATGCTAGCCGCTGTTGTTGTATTTGTTTTAAGTAAATATTTGCCATAAGACTGAGGGACAAACGAGTAGCAGTTGCAACATCAGCAGCAACAACAACAACAACAACAACAACATCGATAAACAGTTAGATTCTTAATGCAATCGACTGGTAACAACAACAAGTTTCTCAAAGTTAAGTGCAATGAATGCAACAGCAACTTGCAACAGCAACAACAACAGCAACAACTATAATAATAATGGTAATAATAATAAAACAACAAAAAAAAAAAAAAATATAAACCTGCAACACTGGCAACGGCAACAGCAACAACAAGTGCAATTCGTGCTCTATCGCAAATGTTTATAGGCAGTCAGGCAGTTAAGCAGCTTCCTTTGGCTTGAGTTTTTTTTTTTTTTGTGTATTTGTTTTGTGCATTGTAGAAATATTTACTATATATCATTAGACTAAACGATACTTGCAGTTTTTATAATTGTACTCATTGGATCTATGAATACATTGTATCGAAGGTCGATACTTTGCAGTTTGATGAAAATTCTTGAATAAGCATATGAATAATTCGTTTCAAAAACATCTTTGGTCTCATACTTTCTATAAGGATTTGCATTATTTCTTAAATCAACGATTTCCTCTTAGATACATATATAACCAAATATGGAATCGGTTCTTTATATGGAATAGTATTATTTTTTAACGTAAACATGAGTGTCACACTATCTCATTGATGCAAATAAAAACAAAAACTGTTTATCAAATATTTATGCGACCCAACCAAATTTTTTCAATCCACTCTAACATATGCCATATTTGTCTCAATTGACAACAATTTAACTTTTCATTCAGCGCATATCTTCTAAATATCAGCAAGAAACATTTATTTCTCAGTGTACTGAAGAATTATTATGCAAATTTCAAAAATATCAAAAAATTCCAACCGATACTTTTGAATCGCTTAATCGATAATTTTTGTAGAACCTCCACTAACACATTTTTTGTGTAAAGGTTTTCTTTATCTTTTGCTATTTTGTTATTTACTTATTTTTTTCAATATAGGTACATAGCTATACCTTCATTTTTTGCCAAGACCAAAACGCTGTACTGCACTACTCTGCTGCGCACACTAGTGGTGCGCTTAGTAACGCTCGTGTGCGCATTAGTTTGAATGGAATGAACTACAGCAGCGGCAATAACAACAAATAACAAAAAAGGTGCATAAATGCAGTTAGCCAAATAAATAAGACAATAATAAAAAAGAAGGAAAAAAAAATAGGAAACACCAAACTGTAAAAAGAAACTGGACGCATGCGCATGTAGCACAGAGCACCAATTGCTGCCACTTCGCTTAGTTTGTTAGTTTTCTTTTTCCAATGATTTCATTAGATTAAATGTAAATTGCGGACAAAGAATTAACCCCTTCTTCAACTTAAAGAATTCAATAATAAAAAATAGAGGAATTCAATTGCCAAACATGAAATGAAAATTTAAGTTTTATTTACTACACATTAGCTATATCTTCAAGTTGAGATAAGATTCTTTTTATTCGGGACGGAGTGTAAATCTATTTATGTTCCTCTATATAGAATGTAAAGAAAATAACATTTGAATCAAACGCAACTTGTCATTAATTTTTTAACATAAAAATTCACTTTGAAACGTAATATTCACTTAGAACTTTTTTTTGTCATGCATGGGTTAAGCTTTTTTTTTATAGGTTGCAGATAAATTTTTCAAGTGCTGAATTTTCTTACACTCTTATTTAAGTTCTTTAAGCTTTTAGTAGATATCGTTATTATGGCAAAATAATTTACAGAAACCTTAAGGCCACAATTCCTATGGTTGTTGTATCCATAATAGTTGCAATGGCATGTGTTGCCAAAATCGAATATGGACAGCTTGCGTGTGCAGCCACTTCATTACCGTTTGGATTTTGTTTTTGGTCTGATAATAAGGTACTAACGTGAAATATATATATGTACATAGATATAGTCACCTGTAGAGAAAACAAAAACACAACTACATATTGACAATTTCTTATGTTCAATACAACATAATGCTTCTTACGTGCATCTTTTTCTTATACTGAAGTTTGCAACACTTTTTGATACTAAAGAGCACATACATAGATGCCATCTAATTTGCTGTTGTTTACCAGACCATAAAATACTATAAATTAAAATTTGCACTTAAATCGTAACGCAAAAAAAAAAATTTATTTTATTTTAATTATTACTATTTTTAGTATGTAGTTGGTAACACTTTTCTGCTGCACAGTTTAAATACTTAGTTCTAATACTACAGTTGTACATTGATACTTTTAACCTTTCTACATTGAGAGTATTTTTCCTTTTATTAAATGCATTGGGTTGATAGATTTTTAAAAATATATATGCCCTTAATTAGAAGTTATGTAGCTGTATATTGAAATAAATATGATATTTGTTTGAATGAACTGAAGAGGTTTGGTTGTATCAAATATATGTATGTTTGATATGCATTTTTATATATACCAAGATTTGCAAAAGCCAAGCCAAGTCCCTTTATCATAATTTTGGAAAAATAACGGAAAACGTTTATCTTCATCTATATTCATTGAAAAACTAAAACGTATTTCTCACATAATACATAGCATATATAATTTCTTACTCAGAACACGTCAGATGATACTTTTCGAGTTTTATCTGCCCATATTTTTGAGAAAAAAATTTTGGACTTGTCAGGTTATGATCCATTGAATATGAACTTGTCTGATTTTGATATAGTAATCAACAAATTTTGTTTGAAAAAAAAAGTGGACTTGAACTGTTTTATATCAATGTACGGGACTTGGTTTTGAAAGCAAATTAATGGACTTGGCCGGTTTTGAAATCTATAAATTTAATATTTCTTTTAAAATTTTTTTTAATCTAAAAACATAGTCATAGTAGAAAGATAAAACTGATATATGAGAATATCTCAAAATTTGATTTTTTATGTCTTGGCCGATTTTGCAATTGGATGCCTCAAATGTTGATGCATTATGATACCACATGGTATTTAACTACATATACTCTCTCGTTGAAGCAACGTAATATAACTGAGTAGGATCAGTTTGAGAGAGCGCTTAGCATCCCATTTTTGCCAGTTTTGCCATGTTATATTAAAAGTTAATGCTTGGAACCATCTTGTGGCCCTTTTATATATCCAAATCAATCAGTTCCGGCAAAAAGAGAAAATCAGCTATCATTGTTCTGTAACACAATATTGGGACGCATATTCAGAGAAGTTCGGCTCAATCATTCCAACTGAATAAAAACCAAACCAAACAGCATTAACGCGCATTATTTTCTCCGGAATCACTTTTGGGTTCTCCGCATCTCAAATTCATTAATTTTGCTTGTTATTGAAAGTCGAGAAATTGGAATTTTTCTTTAATATATGTTAGCAAAGTTCTTAAAAAAATTTGTCAAAACATCATTAAAATATTAATCTCTCGAAAACTGTAAGTCTGATTTCAAACTCTTGTACATTATAATTATAGCTTATTGCATTGTACTTATATGATATGACAGTCATATACCTGAATTTTATATAAAGCATTCCAGAAAACTACGATTTGTGAGAGATGATATATCACGACTTGCGAAAGCTTTACCTTTGATTTTACAGACGCATCAAAATTCACGTCAGGAGAATGGGGTTTGATAAAAAAGGAGAGCAAATTACAATATTCGTAGGTCGAGCTGTGGGCTATAGAAATTATAAGTAGGTTTATTACATGGATATTATTCTGCCTATTCGGTAACGTCTTATTATTGTGAAAATTATGAATCGATATGCTTTGGTTCTCAGTTATTGTCTATTGAACGTTTGCTTCGAGAAGAAATTGGTGACCCACAATTTACACCCGGACGAATTCCTTCAAATTTGTAGATAATAAAATATTTGATAATAGTTAACACGCCACATATTAAACCGTATCTAATATTATTAATCATGTATTTGGTATTAATCAACCAATTATATCTGGATAACTATACTAAGGGAGCGTTCAAGTATTACGTAACGCATTTAGGGGAGGGGGGTTTGAACAACGCGTTACGGTACGAGTTAAAAATCTCTTGTTTTATTTATTATTACCACAAACGCGACTAAAACATAACAAAAGTATCTTAGCTACTTTCCGGTACTTTGCGCAACATAATTTTGTGTATTTTTGGGAAACATGGTTACTTGGGTGCTGTGTTACGTTTAAGTAGAGGGGGGGGGGGTCAAAAATCTTCAAAAATTGCGTTCCGTAATACTTGAACGCTTCCTAAACTAATTATAAATGAAATGAAATTCTTTGAGGAAAGCATTATCTTTTCTCAATATACGATATGATTTGTTTTGAAAATATAGCGATCCTTTAACCCATGATAATCTATCAAATACAAAAAGAAACCCTTCAACTGAATTTTTCACTTACTCAACTCATCTCAAACAAGGTTCAACTGTATTTATGGTTAATTTTTTTCTAAAACATTTATAAATTTGGCAAAGCGCACGCTCGTTTGAGTTTGAGTGCATATAAAATGACCACCAAAAAAACAAAAAAAAAAATAGAAAAAAATCTGTAAATTTTTATTTGTTCAACAACAATAAAACATTTAAACTGAAATTTAATAGCGAAAAAAACTATGCAAAACAAATGAATAAACTCAGATCTAATTTTAGCCATTATGAAGCAGCAGCAGCAGCAGAAACGCAACACACTTAAACGCTTGCTTATGGGCTAGTTAGCTCTAGCTTACATTTCTAGCTTTAACTTTGGATTAACTGCTGGTTAAGCTGGTTTTTAATTTTTTTATGACTTCAAGTTGATTTTGTTGAATTTTTGTGCAGCTTTTGGCCAAATGTCAGATTTCTTTCCATGTGCTGTTGATTTAAATTGCTGAAGGTCATTATAATGCTACGTTTGTTCGCGTTGTTGTAAAAATTATGCTACTGAACTTTTATTTGGTAATTAAATTGGTAGCAAATGCATTCAAATGCAATCATGTTAACAACGAAAATACAACAACAACAATAATATTTGGCCAAATTCAGCAATTTAATTTGAATTGCAGGAAGTAAAGCAGCAACAGCAACAGCAACAGCAAATCGTCAAAAAGATGCCAACAACGATCATTAAAAAAAAAAACTAGAGCTCGAGATGCGGGGGCCCTGAAATCGTTGCAAATTTGATTTAATTGATTTTCAGTTGATTTATGATAATGAACTGATGCAAATTTTAACTTTTTTTTTGTTGTACAAAATACATAGCTTTATTCCACCATCATAGTTGGGTGTGTCGAAAACCTTGAATCGGTGTATATTTTTTTTTTGTTGCCAAAGGTATGGCGAAAATTATGCTAAAACAATTTAGCATTAAGTCAACTTCGGTCATAACAAATGCTCTGATTAAAAAAGTTGCAACATTTGTATATTTGACAAGGCATATCAATTTTAAATAATCATGTCATGTGCTGATTTCATTAGATGTTGTTAATACACTACACGAAAAATCCTGCCTGAATGACATTTCTTAGACGCCAGTAACCCTGAGAGGGAGTAAGAGTCAAAAACTTTGATTTAGAGAGCATGGCCAGATCAACTAAGGATATGACGCTGATTGAGAATTCCTCAATTTTTTGCCGAAAAAAAAAATCGCACTGTGGAGACAAAAATTATATATGAGCGCTATGAAATAAGCCCTAAATGAAATAAATTTTATACTGTTGATTTCAAGTTACTTTTAAAATAAAAGGTACATATCGCTCACTTACTCCAAAGACGTGATTTTTAAGTTAACTATACAGAAATCAGTGTTTAAAAGAAAAAAACAACTTCAAATGAACGTGCCATTTGTGAATTACGCTACCATGTAATGCACTATTTCTATATTAACAATTTTTAAATTCCCAAGTAGTCGGTTTTTGTTTGCTTGGCGTATAAGCCCGCATATTGAATAATAAATTTTTAACAAATTTTGCTTACAGCGAAATTTTCTCAAAGTTATATAAATTACAATTTATATTTATAAATGCAAAAACGAACGAGAAATATACCAACATACAATTTATTATTAAAATAACGAAATAAAAAGCGCAAGTCGTGTAAGTGCCTCCAGAAATTTTGTGTTTTTCTTTTCAAAATTTTTTTGTAATTTTTTGCAGCGAAAGACCTTCGTTGGGCGCCACATATAGTAAATACGAATATGCGATTTTCTGTTTTGTAGTCGGCGCCAGCTTTACTGCCGCCGCGTACGTTCTGAATGAAAACTTTGGAGTTAACACTTCTTTCACACCGATTACACTGACAGTGCGTTTTTTCAGAGTAGTCGTTTTTATTTCGACATTAATTTAAAAATTAAATTTAAAAGTTTTGTGACTTAAGGTCTTTTATTTTAAAAGTGCTGTAAGTTGAGTTTTCGGAGAGCTTGTAAGGTAGACTTGAAACCGCTTGCAAAATAATTGACTCATCTACATAAAAGATAGTTTCTTTTAAGAAATTTATATTGATTTTCCAAGACGTAAAAAAATTTTAAATCTGTGTCCACATAACCATTTCAGTCCGGGTTTCAGTTTCATATTTTTCATACGCGATTTTTGAGGGAATGGTCAGAAGAATTTTTGAAACTTTTTTTTTAATATTTTCACATTTTCAAGCGAGCTTTGAACATCTAATTTTAAGTTTTCGCAAAAGTTGATAACATCATTGGAATAAGGATAATAGCTACTGACTAAAATTTTGGTTTGATAAAAAAATATTTCCAAAACTCTCTTTAGATCAATCTCCAACCTTCCATTTACAGATGCTTGGGGTTGAACACCAACATTTACCAAAAAACATTTAACACACTATATTTCGGCACTTATGGTAGCTGAAGTTATAAAATTTGGTACATAGATAATGATTATTATCGTGGAAAATGAAACTTCAAATCGTGAAAGTCATAGAAGATGTAAATAAAAAATAAAGTTACTTCATTTCAAAATTCGAAAAAAAATTTATGAGTATTTTAAGTGGGCAAAGCCGCAGAACAACATTTACTAACTAAGTATATATGGAATAAATAATCTAAAATTTTTAATAAGAATAATATGAAAATTTTCTAAAAAAAAAATCACATATGATATAAAGTGAAATATTTACTCTGAACTTTTAAGGTCTTAATGTCTTCATATTTTTCCCAATTATTTTAGCCAAATTTTTCCTAACAAAGCCCAAATGTAATATAAAAGTTTGTGGGAAAAAACAACAAGCAATGAACAACAATAACATGAACAATACAAGTACCGTTCTAACAACTCCCAAAAGTCAAATGTTGGAAAAGTTTAAGCAACGAATTTAACATTTGAGCCTTCAAAGAAAATGCATACAACAGCGAACGAACTTCGCACAAACAAACGTGTGGGTGTTGCGAAGGATTACACTTGTCTACTCTTGGCCGCAACAAGCGACTGTTGGCCAAAATAACAATAACAGCAAGTGCCAACTGCTAATAAACGGAAAAGTATGTCGTGTATGAATATTGCGCGGTTACTTTTTTTTATTAACTTTGGTTGTTTGCCTAGAATCATTTGGGTAAGCAA
This sequence comes from Meiosimyza platycephala, assembly GCA_963662105.1. Classification (NCBI taxonomy): domain Eukaryota; kingdom Metazoa; phylum Arthropoda; class Insecta; order Diptera; family Lauxaniidae; genus Meiosimyza; species Meiosimyza platycephala. The sequence continues at coordinate 92,656,098 of OY759209.1, read as the reverse complement.
TTTGGTAACATTTAACAAGTTGTTTTGAGTATAGTACACTGAGGAAAATATGTATTAGTATATGTTTAATTTAACTTAAGAATGAGAATATTTTCGGATCAAGTTAAAAGCTTGATGTTAAGACTAGATATGCTGTTAGGAGATCAAGCGCTTTACCACTGCGCCAGAGAATTTTAAAGTAAATTATGGAATTTTTTGGAAATGCATAAAGCATCTTCTTTCTAATTTTTTTCAACTACATTCCAAGTAAATTTAAATTTTTTTCGTTTAATTTAGAAATCTCCTGTTTGTGCACTAGGAATCAACTGAAAATCCATTCACTAGTGGGCTAATTTAAAAAGTCGAGGTACTTTTTCTTCAGTGTAGATTTTGTATTGAAAATATGCCTTAAAAAAGAGACGTATACCTGCATGATTTCCATATGAAAGGTAATATAATAAGCTACAATATTGACCTAGAAATTTTTGAAATCCGGATCGTAATTTTCGAGATATTACGACTTTTCTGGAATTTGGACTGATTTTTTTTTTTTCAAAAAACCGTTATTTTTCCAAAAAAAATCGTTATTACTCTACAGTTTTATTAAAATATTTATAAAGCTCAATTTGTCCCCTTTAAAATGATTTTACATTTAAGCAAACATTTTTGCATTAACCCTTTCTAACCGAAAAAATTTTACTTTTTTTGGGAATTTTGAGCTCTTAATTACCAAAAATGCATCCAAAAGATCTGATTTCTTGGTGAAAGTTGTAGATATTGAAGAGACGAACAAAACCAGATGCAATAAAACTCAGTTTTCTTACGAGATATATCGAAAAAACCACATGAATCTAGGTGTCGAATTCAAATGTCCATTTCTCGAAAATCTGAGCCAACATGAAAAAACTGAGCCAGATGGTTTCTTGTTTTGACCTATATTTTCACCCCGTAGCGTCAGATCTGAGTAGACTTGTGCAAAAAAAAATTTTTGTTCCACAGTGTTATTCAACCAAGTTTTCACTTATCTTAAAATATTTACAATAAACATATGAGTTCAAAAAAATGTAATACCATCCCATCCCTCTCTTCGGACCAAGAAGTGATCAATCTCCTCCTCCTTGCATGTAATGTATTAGAATTCTTTGTGCTCTTAATAAGCCAATGTCTGTATGAAGAAAGTTTTTGTTTTTTTTTTGTATGAATATTATGTATTATATATTTTCAAAACATTTTTAATCAACAGCATTTCCTGTATCGTATTGCGTTGAAAAAAATTTCAATATTTTCCAACATATGCGCGATAAATCTGCTAAAAATCCAATCAAATGAATTAGTTACATTACGTGTTTTAAATTTAAAAGATCGATGAATTCATCAGCAACAAATTTTACAACAAATTGTAGTTTTTCTCAAAGTTTTCCAAAAGTGACGTCATGACCTCAGGCAAACAACTGCAATCGTGCAGCAGCAGCAGCAGCAGTCACTCAAAAGACCATAAGGTACAAAATCATGAATTTTGTATATCTATGGCAGCAAGTTCAAAGGGGCAAGCAGGCAATAGTGGGTGTCAAACGTGTAAATGTCACTCATTTACAAAAAAAAAAAAAACGCGAAAATATCACAAGAATAAAATAAACATTATAACGTTTTTCATCATTTTTTGCGAGGTCAACTACTGGCTCATAGTGAGTAATGCTCATTGAGTTCGCGCTATGATGATGATGCCTATGTGCAATAGTTGCTATTTGGTGACTGCATCTATATAGCAACTGCTGCAGCAATATTATTAACAACATTTAAGTGGCAGCAACTTGCAAATAGGCATATCGCAAAATAAAAACGTTTTTAGTGGACACGTTATTTTTGTTTTTGCAAAAGGAGATTAAACTACTGCAAATGTTTTGAAAACAATCAGCACATGAACAAATAGGAACGTTGCAACTTTATGTTCAAATTAATTTCATATCAAATGAAACATAGCATACATAAATCATTAATTTAGGATTGAGAACATGAATTCGAGCTCTTTTAAATGCGTTTTTCATCAGATCTTTGATTACTTTTGACGATATTTCTAAGATTTTTCTGTCCTGATCAGAATAGAATTTATTATTGATAATTGCAAAGGTAAGCCGTTGCTACGCGTGTGAGCGAAACGGCATACAGGATCAGGGCTGCTAAATTACGTTAATGTATTCTCGAACATTAGTGACTGGTATATAAATAAATAAATAAAGACGCCCACACACCGTCGAAGAGTCGATGTTAGATTGTGTATTTTGAATTAACGTCCTAAATTATTAAAAATTAGTTTAAATAGTGTAAACAAATCCATCAAGATTTGTGAATCATTTTGAAGAGTGAATAAAGTGATTATTTTGTAAACATTGAAAAGTGTGTTTTAGATTGCAATTCATTGCGGACACGAAGCTTGTAATAAATAAAAGCCTTTAATTTGAGAACTATATTGAGGATATTTGTTTTAGCATTTGCTTTTAAATTTTTGGGCTTGAGTAATTTTTCTTAGCAAAAATCACAAAAAAAATATATGGAAAAATTAATCCAAAAATAGTTTGAACGAAGTAAAAAACGATTTGAATTAATGTTTGTGTACTCAGAGATACTCCAAAGCATTTGGAATTCTTGATGCAAATGTACGAATATGGACAATATCGGAGTTTTTAAAACTTTTAAACCAGAATTCATAGAAAAAAACAAATGAGTGCCAGATTCGGTTAAGCGTTAAAATTTACCTAAGCAATAAAAATTATCTGATGTTTCAGGCAAAAAAGTATAAACAGAAAATAAATGTTCATTTTTATGTGGCAATGACAGAACTTTAAATTTTACTGAACCTTCATTTGTGAGTTATATCTAATATTTTAAAAAAAAAAGATTGTTCCCGCATCCTTCATTTCAATATAGTGCTAATATTTATTAGGAACCATTCATAAACTTTTACCTAAACTCATAATGAAGATATGAACCTTCAACACGAATACATTGAAATAAAGATTTGCAAAAAACATAACGAATTAAAATTCAAAACAATAGGTTTAATTTGTAAATCTTATTAATAGAGCAGCTGTAAATAAAGAAGCGAAAAAACTCAAGGTCAACAAAAAGTGAAAAAGCCATCAACATTAAAAATTGACCATATATATATATATGTAAATGTAAACAGATCTACAAGATTTACATGGTCAAAACACAGAACACAAAAAACTAAGACCTAATTTTGAATAGATACCAACACTTACAAATACGATACAACAATAACAATCAACAATAATATATGTAAAAAAATAAAAACAAAAAAAACAAAAAAAAACCTGAACTCGCCCTTTACCTTGCTGACACACTTTTTATGCTAAATAGACGCGATATAGCGAACTTAGCGAATTATAAATTGCTGTAACAAAATAAAGCCACAACTTTGCAAACTAATTTTGTAATCAGTAACAACCTACAACAACAACAACAAAATCAAAATAGCAATAACAGAAAACAACAACAACAAATTTGGCAAAAAGTTGAAAAACCTTCAGAGAAACAAAAACTTAGGTCGGCTCAACTTAACAACTTATTTGTTGTAAACATTTACAACCAGAACAACAACAACAACTACTACAACAATAGCGAAAACAACAAAACTACTGCTTCACACCAGATATAATGGTTTTGAAGCTATATATGTATTGTTGTTGTTGTTGTTGCTGTTATTTTAGTATAGACCTTTTTAATATTAATGCCAATTTTTATTGCGATCCGCATACGTTTGGCATCTCATTAACTGTGTTTTTAATTAAATTACACATTTCACAGATACAAATTATTTACACTGAAAAAAGCAACGGAACATTTTTCAACTCAAATTTGTTTTTTTAATAGAACGTCAAAAGAAAAAAAACTTTTATTTAAGTTTTTGAAAATTCAGAATAAAAAGCTCTATACGCCATTATCATACCAGTGAAGGCGTTTGAAGGAGAGTTTTTTTAATGTGCGGGACTTAGAGTCGGAATGCATTTTTTGGTTAGCGACAGTGGCGTCACTTCAACAAAACCTTGGGTGGGAGGGTGCAAGAATTATAATACCATCACTATTAGATAGTTTTATTGAATTGATGTATTGAATAATAACTAGTAACGCAAAGGCACCACCTACCGACCACTTATTGGCACGTCTGTTTGAATCTCCCAAAGGATATATAAATATTATATCAAATTTCACTAAAATCAACCTATTTGTTGTTATAGATATTTACTGCGGAAAAAATAAGTTAGCAATAGTTTAATTGATAGTTTTTAATTCTAAATTTTGTTTTTAAGAAATTGTTACAAAAAAACACAAGGTGATAATTTTGCCTGTTTCCGTCCACTGAAGTACCTGATACCGACCGCAAATGTCGCAATAAGAAAAATAAAAATCATTATATTTATATTTGTTTTAAAGAAAATGCATTTTACGATTTTGATTAAAATCTTTTCAGTTTTTAGAAAACAAAAACCAGTAGTTTCATTTGCATTACCATTATTATTCAAAATTGCTCACCAATATTGATGTCCAAAATAAGTTGGTTGTGCTCGTTAGGAATTTAAAACCTTTATAAAAAGAGCAATTATATGAGCAAACAGGAAAATAAGGTAAAAACTTAAAAGTTTTGAGTCAAATTATGGCAAATCTAATTTATTTCAACTAGGTCGTATATAGGTTCACCATCGTAGAATTATGTGTAGATTAAATAATCTAACAAAAATTATGCGTTATTAGTTTAACTAAACACAAAAACTATCTTTTTTACGAAGCGTAAATATCCTGTAACAGGGTAAATGAGAATGAGGAATGAGGAACGTGAGAAATTTTTACGTAACCGAATTCCGACCGCTTTTATTTACCTCATAAGTCTTTTAAATTAAATAAAAAGTAGTAATTACTTTATAGTAATGATAAATATTTATATAAGCATGCAATAAAATATTAAAATAATTATAGCTCAGTTTATTTCCGCTGAAAACTCTACAACTTTGCAACTATTTTTTTTTTTGTATTTTTTTTTTACACTCGCGAAACCATCGAATCGCACCGTTGCGTAGTTTTAACTCAATTGACAAAAAATCTGTTAAAATTTTAAAACGATTTTTTTACAGTTGACGTATCAATATTGAAGGAATGAAATGCGTTCACTTTCGTAAACCTTGCGCTGGAAACTCATGGACTTTTATAGAGTTTTTTAAAGCGGTCGGATACATAAACGCGGTCGGCGACCGATGCCGTTGCGTTATCAGATCTTTTGGGGGGCCAATGCCATCTTCAGTCCCACCGAATTGACACCACTGGTTGCCGAATGTATTTTGGCCATATCCCCAACAAAAAAAAAATATCGAAATATACTTGCCCTGCCTTGGCAAATAATAGATTGAAATACTTTAGGCAGCCATTCTTTATATCCCTCGAAGAACTAAATTAAGACCACCTGAGTGAAATCAAAAGATTCGCTGTAACAACAGGCAACTTCATTTTGGACGTATACCACAATGAAAGAACCAGAATTTACTAATAAGACTGTAGCAGAGAGTTTGTGGTAACACTATGAACCCTTGTGGTCTATGTGAGGCTATGTCGCCACCCAAACCTAATCTAACCTTTTACTTTCTTGTTGCATCTGCTGATCAGCGCCTATTCTAAGAGTGTTTCGGAGCGCACAAAAAGAAAGACAACCACTCGAGGCTGCTTGGGTTGTAAGCAAACCAGTTTGCAAGGTGGACTCGGATAATGGTCAAACAATTGAACAGAAAACTCTCCCCGAAAAGCAAAGAAAGAAAAACAATATCATTGATACAATCAAAGCCGACATCAAGTCTTACTGAAAGCTGGGAGAAACCAAATCATTTTTGTTCTTTTGCTGGATTGCATGGAAGGATAGAGTCATTGGATTTTTTCGTAACACGAGAAAAACCATAAAAATTGTGTCAATAGTTGAGAAAATTCGACAGAATAAATTGTGGTAATACGGTTATGTGTCGTTTGGAAACCAGGGTTATATGAATACGAGTAGTAAGAACTGCAAGAAATATTAGGATTAAGGGGACCGCTCCTCCTTGCGTATTTCAAATTAAAGCGTAACAAGTGTAAATTGAAATATTTTACATTTAAGATTTTAAGGATTTTTTATACAAAAAAAAAATAATTCTTCAATTATTCTAAAATAACCACACAAAATATAATTTGCTCCAATTTAACTAAGCAGCTAGCAAACTTTTTAAATACAAAGGAAATGAACTGCAATCACTCAAAAGCGTCTTATGTTAATCTGTCTAATTATTAAAATTTTTAAAGAAAATTTGAACATTACAGTTTTTGAAAATAATTGTAAGTGATGTTAAGAAGAAGAAGAAAAAAACCAGTGACAGGATGCCATTTAAAAAAAAAAAAATAAGAAAACAAAAAGTTTTTAGGCCAAAAGTGTTTTTTGTCAAGAATAATTTAAAATAATTAAACAAATGAACAAACGCCTAAAGTCAGAAAGTATCTATGAAACAAATGAACCAAGATTTTTTGCATAAACTACTGGTGGAACCTAGAAAAACTTCGTTGATTTTGTTCGGTTGTTTTTTTTTTTTGCATGGCAAAAAATTAATGATGTGGAACATAGGCAGCCGCAAAAAATTAAAGAATGAATTATTTGACGTTTGTTTGCAGAATTTTGAATGGCGTATCTATGGGAATTGACAAATGCTTACACGTTAGAGTTTTTTTTTGTCTTTCAGTTTTTACATGACAGCGTTGCCAATTGGCCATACTTGACAACGTGCTAATGATCGGGCTGCTTAGTTAGAAGCCTACTATAGGCAGCTACTACATAGTAGACGCGGCACAATGATGAAGATGACAGAAAATGTGTGATATTTTGTCAACTTTTTTGCTCGAGATGATACCTACAGCTCAGCTTTGCGTACATATAATATTTTGACAGCTAAATTATAATTTGCTTGTAACAAATTAATATGCGGCATTTTAAGTAGCTGCATAAACTGTTGCATTAGTTTAATGAGTTTATTTTATGTTGCAGAATTTTTGTTCTCTTGATTTTTTAGTTTTTTTTTCATTTAAGTCGAAGATAAATTAAGTTTTCGCTTAGAAATGCTGATATGAATTGACAGCGTGGTTCCCGTTTCTTTGTAGCGCTCTAAGAAATCACAAATCTTATTGACAGAGTCAAATCCATTCGGTGTAGGGGAAGTATGAAAATTTCAGCAGTTTCTTGTGTATATTCCAAAGCAAACACATGATGGTCTTTCCAAAAGGTTACAAAATTTATGCAGAAAATAAAAATGTTTTTTTTTTATGGTATAACATTTATGACCGACCAAATAATTCATAGTTTGTGTACTTTGACTCATATTTGATTTAAATTTTGCATATGCAAAATAATTTAAAATTAGAAGCACAAACAAATGGTTTAGTTCTTTGGCTGTCACTTTGTTTTACATGAATTTCGGTGACAAACATTAAGCAGTCTATTTTGGAAAACTAAAGTGGGCGTCTGATGCCAACTAGCACTTTGCAAGTAAACAGTCAGTCGTCAGACAGACAAACGGACATTGCAATCATCTTTGCAGCCTCCACACATTCATTTGTAATAATTTGCACGTCTAAACAACAAGAATGTATGTGTAAACATATAGTGCATACATACGTACGTATAACCAGTAGTACCAACAGCAGCAACAATAAGTCTGACCACTGTAACAAGTTGCTTTGACTTAGTTTCCAGTAAAAAAACATGAGTGCATCCAATAATAATAATATTCAAAGGAATATGGCTGAATCGTTTGTGATGACAACGCACAGTGGAAATTAGATTATTAATTTTCCAGAAGATTTTGATACAGAAAAGTATCATTTTCTGATTTAACATATTGAGCTTGCTCATTGTTCAATAATAATTTTTAATAATGATTAAGCACTTGAGAGTATGCCTCAAATTTTGCACCATTTCGCCAGCCTAAATTTCAATCGCCTAAAATTTTTGGCAATTAATTTAATTTTTCATCTTTCTTTATATATTGTCTATCAATACTATACTTCATTAACACTGTAGGGAACTTCTATTCAAAGAACAAAATTAAAATAAAAAACTAGCTCTTGAGAGCTCATTTATTTATAATGACGGTTTTGTCACTTTATTTGAAATTGCTGCCTAAAACTGAACAGTATTGCTAAATATTTTATTAGTATCGAAGATCATTGAAAAAGTCGAGTATCAAGTTATAAAGAAAAGTATCAATAAACATCGAAAAAGTCAAAAAGCAATGCAATGAAAAACTTCAAAGAAGTCAAGAAAAGTACATAAGTATCGAAAAACATCAAAAAACTTGGAAAGGTATCAAATAGTATTATGAAAGTTGTAAGGTATTAAAAAAGCCGATGAATATCGAATAACTCGGCGAATTTAGATGAAAATCGAAATTATTGAATAAGATCCGAGAGTTTATAAGTCGAAAAATATTTAATAGTAACGCAAAGGCACCACTTACCGACCACTTATCGTTACGTCTGTTTGAGTCTCCTAAAAGATACATAAATATGATACGCAATATCATGAAAATTAACCTATTAGTTAACAATAGTTTAAATGATAGTTTTAATTTCTAAATTTTGTTTTTTAAAAATTGATAAAGAAAACCACAAAGTGCACCATTTACCGACCGGCCTGTGATAATTTAGCCTGTTTCCGTCCACTGAAGTACCTGATTTCGACCGCTAATGTCGCAATAAGAAGAATAAAAATCACTATATTCAGCGATTCAACAATATCGATACACAGCATTCATTAAAGTCGCTCCAGAAGCTACGAGTTTCCGTTTCAAATTTCAAGAGTTCAACAGGCAAAGAGTCCAAGTGTTACCACGAGTTCTAGGGCTCTCACTACATGTAGAAATATGATATTATATTACATTTTTTAAAATATTTGTTCCTTACAAAATATTTAAGTTTTAACATTATCACAAGTACATATAAAATATTTAGCCAAAAAAAGCTGTCAATTCCCACTGTGACTGCCACTATCTTAAAATGCCTCAAATTGCATTGCTCATGGTTACAAATCATTCCATTTAATTAAAACTAAAAACTTTGCATTTCTTTTTAAAAACTACATTTTTCAACAAATATTTTTTTTTTTGTTTGTAAATTAATTAGTGTGGCACTATATTTTTTGTTGTTGTTGTTGTCACTTTGACTTGTCCAAAAAGCACTTGATGATACCATTTGGAATCCATTCATTGGACATCGCAAGTTTTGTCGCCACAATAACTGATGGGTCATTTTCACCACCTCCGTAGTTTGTGCCAGTTCTGTCAAAATGGTTTCTTTAACATTTTCAGAATTTACAAGATAAAAAGAAAACGATAAAAATTAAAAAAAATAGTAGTTTTTCAAAGATCTAGTCTCTTGCTACAATTTGATTGTTCTTAATGGAATAATTTTATATTTTTGTGCTAAAGAATCAAAAGATTTGAATGAATTTATGGAAATTAAAATTGAAGTTTTACATTCAAAAAGAGATGTTAAAATATAAAAAAATGATCAAAAAGTTTTCCAAAAATTCAATAAAGATTTCAGCAATATATTTTGTGACTAAATACCTATAAAGAGAGAACATTTCTTGTACATATATTGTATAAATTGTAGTAAAAAATACAAAATAATCGCTTTATGTTCTTTTAATCTCTTTAAAAATTTCTGAATAGTTCAAATATATTGGATTATAAAAATATAAAAATAATTTAAAAATGTTGCTTTAATTCTTGGCACATTTCACAGCGCGATTTGATGCAACAAAACTTGAAATGAAAGTGAAAACAGTTTCGTTGTATTTTGTTTCTAAAGATAGATTTTATCTTATCTATTTTGCTTTGTTGTAAAATGCACGTAATTTATTTATTAGAAAGTATATTTTAGCACAGAGATTATGTAATCATTCTCATTGTTAGATTTTACGTACATATCACGTGAACTGGATTGTTCTTTCTTCTGTATGTCCAAAATATGCTGGCATACATACATACATAAATGAAAATATTATAGGTATATCTGGTAAAGTTTTTCTCTTGCATGAGAAATTCATTTCGAGTCTTAGTTTCTAAAAAAACGACCCTTTTGAAAAAAAAAACTCATTATCATTTGATATTTATTGCAGAAAAAATATAAAGAATTTGCCCACACATATTACATTTCGTCTCGTTTCAGTTGACTTCCTTAATTTTTGCAAGCTTTTTGGTAAACTTCCTCCCTTTAGCCCCACACATAACGATCATCATTGACTGCCGATCAGCATTGACCGTGAATCGAATTAATTTGATGAATTTTAATTTACATTTTTGGTTTTCAACTTTGTTGTAATTTGCGTTCGATTGCGTGTACGCTACAGTTGGTCTTGGTAGGTAGTTAAATAAACGTAGATTCGGTGTACACAAGCTACGAGTATATGAACACCACAGTGCTAATATGACAAAAACGAATTGTAGTTAGTGCTCACAAAAATCTTTCATATCGTTAAAAAAAAAGAGAAAACTCCAAGAAACATTTGGGATATAGAGATTTTTTTTTGTCTTAATCGTCTAACATAATTTTTGAAATCTCTAGAAAAATATGGCAATGCAATTGAGTATTGAAAAATTTCTATATATAGCCCCGTTAATCTTTTAACTAAATTTTTTTTTTTTAAATAACTTTCGATCGTAAGATATATAAATATGTATGTATTATTGGTATCTTTATAAAATAGCTCCATATTTCGGCACACTTATAGCCTGTGAAGTCCGACCAAGTTTTTCTGAGTGAATGTGTCAGTACTAGAAATTAACTTTCCAACGATATCTAGGTCAGTTAGGCGACGTCCATTAATTACGTGGTGTTTTTTTTTAAATTCGGATCCCCCTCCCCTTGGAGAGATTTGGTGAGATCTGGCGGGAACCCTCCCTCCCCCTCTCGTGAGATTTAAATTAAAATTTTTAATGTAAGTTCTATGCATTAAAAAGTTGACGTGAGGTTTTCCTTGACCCCCTCCCCCCTTGGTGAGATTTGGTGAGATGATTTTGCCAGACCCCCTCCTCCCTATTTTAGCTAACGTAATTAATGGACGTCCCCTTAGGTGAGGCTATGACGTAAACGTTAATGGCGAGAAATTCCCCAAATGTCATTTCCATCAATGATTTTTTGACACTTGAACATTGGCACCGAAAATTGGCATATATGTATGTACATACATTAAAAACGGCAGCATCAAGTTTTTAATACCATAATTATAGCCCCTGTGATTATCTATAAAATGACGTCATCATTTTTGAAATCGGTACAGCCGTTACAGAATAATGGACATAAATAAAAACATGGATTTGCCCCTTCCATTCTTTTCCTTAGATATATACTCGTCTTCCTGGGGGGTTACGGGGGAGATTTTCATGCTCTTTTTAGCTTAGACCTTTACCTAATTAACGATACCAATATCGATAAAATATAGCGGGGAGTTATTAATTTATCGACAAAGAAGTCATTTTGTTGAGCCTTTCTACCCGAGCGACGATATTTTTTAAAGTTTAGTTTTTAAATTGGCAATATTGTTTCTAGTGGCAGTCAATTTGACAGCTGACAGATGATATGTGTTCAGTATATTTTGGCTTTTTTTTTGATAACAAAAAAAATTTTAACTTAAGTGATTTTTATATTTAAAAACAAACCCTTACGCTCAGCTATACTTTTAAAAAAGGAACATTTTTCAAAGTAGGAGCGAAAAGCTTCGTCAAAGCCGTTCATTGTTTCAAAACATATCAACAGATTGCTGATTTTTTTTTGTATGATTTTGACCAATTTGAAGCCCTTGCGGAACTATAGAAAGAGCGTGAAGAGAGAAAAAAAAATGAGAGGGTACGCTTTTTGCGCAATATTCGCTGCACGATTCTTCTTATCTATTTTGCGATTTTTTTTTTGTTTTTTTTTTCATTTTTGCAGCTTTTTTTATTTATTTTGCTTTTGTTTTTTTTTTTTTTTCATTTCTTGGCAATGTATATGTAAATAATTTACGTCGTTCACAGAAAGTATCTGTGATACTAACAAAGTTAATGTAATTGTATTAGTTTAGGTTTTTGTTTTGTTTTTTTTTCTTTAAATTTTTTATGTCTGCTAGTATTTTTGGGTGTTTTATTAATATTGTTGCTGCTGCTGCTGCTGCCTGCTACTTTGTACTATGGTTGCGCTGCATATATTTGCCATAAAAAAACAACAACAACAACAACAATGTATGCGAATTATAGATGAAACGATGTAGGTATGTAAGTACAGGGGTATGAACTGGTAACGGAGATACCTACGGGTATGGTTGTATTAAAAAAAAAATTAATACATTTTTTAGTGCACGTTTTGAATTTTGAGTGACCTTGATTTTTCAAATAAAAAAAAATTAATTTGTTGCTTTTTTTTCAATTTCATTGGCAAAAAAAAAATAAATAATGTTGGAACAGCTTAACAGAAGAAGAAGCGGCGACGTAGTTGATGCGTTTTTATACGTTTTTGGAATAAAAAAAATAAATATTTTTTTCTTTTTGCGGAAGACTTTTTGCAAGCATACATATGTCTAGTATATACATATGTATGTACATACATGTATGTATGTATGATAAACATGTTTGTATATTTATATGTATCTACTCATTAGCATTTTCTTTTTTTTCTCTTTGCAAATTTATTGTAGGGGAAAAGCATGTACCTTGGACCGATTTTACCTTGGACCAACAGCGATATTTCATGTTTGCCAGCGTGTAGCTAAAAATTGTAAATTGTACAATTTTCTCTATTTATGTAACCGATTACAGCAACGCTGCATAAAAGCTATTTTGATTTACGTTCTTTCGTCAACTGAGGAAGACAAAATTTTCACGTAATTTGTAAATTTTGTGCAAATTTTCAAGGTCAACTTACGAGCTGTGTTATTTAGTTGTGTTGGGGATCAATGACGAAATAACGGTACCCAACGTTTCTCTTCAAGTTAATTATCTTAAAATCTTATTATTTACTAGGGTAACATTTTTTTGAATATTTTCCAAATTTTGTGCTTGGCGTGTACCTTGGGCCAATGCATGGATTGTACCTTGAACCTATCCTAATTATATAGTTTTTCTGTGTCGTGAAATGTATTATGAATGTAGTTTAGAAATATTCCTCGGAGTATAAATTACGGTAAAGGCAAAGGTAAAGTATGCTATTTAAAATGGTATAAGGGGTAGATCTGCTGTTAAAAAGGACAAGATCGGAAAAGCAAATTTAATTCGCCATTTAGCTAAACTTTGATTACCTGGAAGCACTATATTGATATATTAGACCAAAATTGATCATAAAAAACTATTTAGTGCAGAGGAAAGGAAAATTTTGGAAAATTTAGTCTCGTGGTCCAAGATACAATGCCTGATTGTACCTTGGACCACTTTGGCATTCTAAAGAAAAACGTCTTTTACGTGGGTTTGGAAAAAAGACTGCGGCTTTTTGTATTCATGCCATTATAGCTAAAATATCAGTTTAAAATATAGAGGCGTCAGAGAAAAAAAAGCAGCCGTAGTTTGGAGTCAGCAAACGATTTACTCAAAATCTGTCCAAGGTACACGCACTTCCCCTACTTTTATTATTCTCTATAAACGTTTTTTTTATAAACTGCACCCAGAGCAGTTTGCAAACGGTTCGAGTTTTATTAAAATTTACTATTTTAGTACATATTAGAAAAAATTTATTGGACCATCGATATTTGCACAGCTACAAAAAGTCTACTTTTTGAACAATAGAAATATGTAAATATCATTATAACAGACTCGAATATTTCCTGTGTTTCCTCATGTTATAAATTGTTTATGACCTTTCAAACGATAAATCTATTTCGCATCAATTCGAACATAATTAATCCAATCGGAGGGAGGAATACAAAAATTCGCTCAGAAATTAGAATCTCTGTTCTAATTTCAGAGCTTAAAATTTTGAGCTCGAGAATTAGATTTTTTTTTTCTAATTTCCAAGCTGTGTACACAAAATAAAATAGAGACCTAATTTCCAAGCAATTCGAATTTCCGAGAGTTCTAATTTGCGAGCTTTGCTGTATTTATATTTTGCTAAAAAGAAAATTTTTGAGTTTCCAACATTTATTTTTAACCCTATGTTACTCATCACGAAACACTTGATTTTTTATATTCTTTATTATTTTACTCGAACTAAATAGCTTACAGAAAGAATGGCTACCATCATTTTTATACCCTACACAAAGGTAGGGTATTCACTTTGTAATTCCGTTTGAAATGCATAGAGGGAGGCGTGGCAGGTAGAGAAAAGTGCATATATTCTTAACGATTTAACCATGTCCGTCTGCTTGCATAATAGCTTGGATAAGCTCTGAAGAAAAAGTTGAAGAATTTCGACAGAAGGGCGTGGCACCACCCACTTAGACAAAAACTTCAAAGCGCTATACTGAAGAATTATTTGACGTAATGGAATTGAATTTCACGCAATTAGAGGGAATGATTCGGAAAAGCTCTGGACAAAATCTTTGCGAATTTGTAGAAGTATCCATGGCACCCTCCAGAGAATCGAAATCTTTAAAAGGTTTACTGTGAGAATTATTTAAAGTAATGAACCCAAATTTAACACAAATATATATGTATCAGGAATGGTTCGATTTAGCATCAGACAAAAAGCTGGCGAATTACGAAAGTATTTCACATACAAGCATAAGCTTCAAAACGTTACACAGAGAGCAATTTAAGTTAATGTTGTTAATAAAAATTATGACTTCAGCGAACTTTTAGTGTTAACGCGGTCTATAGTAAGAACATCTAATTTTTGGCGAGGCTAAAGATATCACCCTTACTAGTTATTTATTATTTGAAGATTTCTAAAAGAAAAATAAATTGTACTAAAAAAAGATGCAAAAAAAGTATGTACATACTTTTATGTACATTAATTTTAATCTTAATTTTTTGGCAGAAAATAATTTTTTAGAAAAATAAAAACCCTGAGGAAAAAACCTATTACGGGAGGCTTCATTTTTAAAAAAAAATTTTAACTTGGCGACTGAACCGCTTAGTAGTTTGGGGTAAAATTGAGATAAAGAAAATATTCTTAAGGGATTTTTTATATGTTTGAATTAAAATATCGTTGTTTGGCCATATCCGATGCCATAAGAATATCGAATATCAATTTTTTTGAGATACACCTATTACGCTTCTGACGGCAGTATATTGATTGAAAACAATTTTTTAGCGCTTGTACCGATATCTTTGGCCAGCTGTGTATGTAAATACTTCGAAAAAACAAAACTATTCTATTCTAAAATACGGTATACATATTTCAATGGCTGATTAGTGGTTACTCGAAATATTCGGAAGATAAATTCTTTCTAAGTCTAAGAAGACTTTCTGCATATTGGCAACGTGCTTGTGGTTTCGAATGAAACAGAATAAAGTTTTGGTGCGAATTGCCTCAAAAAAAAATTCTCAAGTCTGCACTTACGGACATGTTGTGAACAGCTACAATGTGCCCAACATAAATTAGTAACATTATCGTTGTATTTGTTTCTGTACATGTATTCGAATCTTAATAGTATGTACATATGTAGTTGTAAGTGTATCTGTAGCATCAACAAAAGTTAATTTGGCAAAATTTGTCCTTGAGATGAGTCGGAGCTGTCGCTGTCGCTGTCGTTGGCGATGATGACGAGATTCGGAAACAAATGCGACGATACTTTAAAATGCGCGCAACAACAGTAATGTAGTAAGCAGCGACTGCGACTGCAGTTACTGGGCTTGGCGGCGTTGAGCGAGAAAATTTCGCGAACATTAAGATCGTTTATTTTATTTTATTTTGGAAACCGAAGCCAATCGAACAGAATTTGGCTACAAACGTGCCAGCGTTCAAGATAGTAAGTTAGGGAGCTTTTTACATATATTCACATACATACATATGTGTGTTGGTATGCATTAGGAACAACAACAACACAAAGAGAACACATACGAAGTTAGGAGCATATTAATTACAACAGCAACAACAGAGCGAAAAAATAACAACATCGAGGGTAGCAACAACAAATTCAACATTTGCAAAAACAAAAAAAAAAAAATTTATTTTGCAAAACTGAGCACTAAAAATACTAATGGTTGGGCTTTATTTAATTTGTTTATTGTTGTTGTTGTAACTTTGTTTTTAATATTGCTGTTATTTTTTGGTTGTTGTTGTTGTATTTTTTTTTTCATCTTTTTTCAGCAGCAGCATAAAATGAGGAAGAAATAAATACAAATTTTGCACCAATGTTTTTTACTAAAATTTTAAACTTTTTTTTATTTTATTAATTTTTTTTCTTTTATTTTGTTGTTGTTACAGTTGTTGTTAGTTTGGCAAACCCACTAATACAAACGCAACATTTCCTCGTTTGCTGCTATGACCAAAATTCTGTCTGTGCCTTTATTCTGGCTTTTGTTGCACGTTAAACGGCGCCGTTGGCGTCAACCACGATTTGATATGTAAGCGCACGCACAGTGGAACAAACAAAATTTTTGGAAATTTTTTTTTCTTATAAGAAAAAAATGCAAAATGCTTTTTTTTGGGATTCCGCAATTTTTATATGTAATTTGGGTTTGATTAAAGGGAGCTATTTTGGAAGAAACATAAAAAGCATCGCTAAAGTTAATTTGCTCCATAATTTTTCCAAACTAACCGACCTTTCATAATACAAAAACACTTTTCTAAGTTCCACACGAATTCTGGAAGGGATTAGAAAACGAGGCGTGGCATATATATACAACAAAATCACTTAAAACGCAATATACTGGCATCTGTGGCAGCAACAGTTATGAAACATGATACGTAAATGTAAATTGTTTGTGCCACACAACTTGCTAAATGTGAACGGGGTTGAATAATGGCTCTTGGCTCATCCCATACAGCAAAAATTCCTATACTATGTATAGCTAATCTTGGTAACTACTTATACCAAGTTGTGAAGTTTGGCATATTGACCCAATTATCAACAATAGGACTGTAGACTTTCAATTGCTCTAGAGCTGCGATGGGCACGTAGTGGCACTTTCCGCCCTCATAGTCTGAATAACGATTCGACGTACAAGCAACCAAAAAACAACACAAATGAAAATAAAAACAACACACAAAGGTAATAGCGACGGTGCCGCATTGCGTCTCGACGAATGTAGCAATTGATTTTAATTCTCGTGCAATTTGGTTTTTTTTTTTGTGCTGGTGGCAAAATTGGAAATGAAAGCAAAAAAACTATAAAATTTCGCAATACCTTAAATGCCAATTACAAAACTGGACGAGTCGTATGACTACTGGTGCCGCTTTGTTAAAACCAAGTGTCGTCCATATCAAAACTTTCAATTGTTGGCTAAAAAAATATCTGTTATCATACAGTCATAGCGCTCATTAACGATCGCTTCTTCGTCATTCTTTTCGAAAAATGGTAAATGACACCACCAGTCCATAATGCAGCGCGGTCTTCCGACTTTGCGGGGTCCGTAAACTTTTTATGGATAAAGATGTAAGTCTAAATACACAATACGACAACATTTGCCATAAGACATGCCACAGGATCATCGAACACAGTTTCACTAAGGGGCCGTCCATTAATTATGTGAGCTAAAATAGGTGGGGAAAATCTCACCAAGGGGGGGCAGGGGTTCAAGGAAAACCTCACGTCAACTTTTTGATGCATAGAATTTACATAAAAATTATAATTTAAATCTCACGGGAGGGAAGGGGGTGGTGCCACTAAATCTCACCAAGGGGAGGGAAGGGTCTGAATTTTCAAAAAAACACCTCACATAATCAATGGACGTCCCCTAACAGCACCGGCATTTTCAATACAGTGCTGATGTCATGATAATGCACATAATAGTATAAAAGACTTCCCGAGCCACGAAATGGATAATAAGCGTATTTTCGAATAATTAAATTTTTCTTGTACTCCACTGTGCAACTGAAACAAAGATTGTTGTAAGCAATTCTATTGTTGTTTTTTTTTACGATTATTATTAAATTCAAATTAAATGATTAATTTTAATCAAGAACTTTTTTTTTTTGAAATTTTTGAGTTTTGTTTTGCGCAAAACTTTTACCTTGATGATGTTAAATAAAAAAATAAATAAAACTAATGAACGGAAAAAAATGTGCGAAAAAATACAATTTGCTTGTAAGTCACGTCTTTTTTTTTTTTGTTACGATACTTCAACCACAGCAGCGATGTTAGGAGACGAAGGTAACTTAACTAAGCTACAAATATCTGTACGATACATATAAACAAGGAACAACAACAACATGGTTGCACAGTGGCGCAAAATCTTATATTTTATTTAATTGACGAAAAATGGAAGGTTCTGCGCATTTTTTGTGTTTTTTTTTTTCAATTTATAATATTTTTTGTTTTTTATTTAGTGGCACTTTTTATTGTTGCTGTTTTGTTTTGGTTGCCTAAATATTTGCGAATTAATTTTGTTGTTGTTGTTACTGTTGTTGTTGTTATTATATTCCCTTGTCAATTTAATGTTGTTTTTGTTCGTTAGGTTCTTTGTCTCTTATTTTGCACACATGTTGCGCAGCAGCGGCAGTAGCAGCGGCAGCAGCAGTTGCTGACAACAACTCGCAAACTTTTTTTTTTTTGTTGTAAGTTCTCGTTCTCTTTGAAATTGCTGTCTACGTTGCGAATTCAACGAATTCTTAACTTGTTCGAATCTTCTTTGCCTTTCTATTTATTAGATATTTTTCTGCATTTATTTAATTTTGTATTTGTAAGCCAATTTATTTAGTTACTGTAGAATGACTTTTTTTTTATGAATCCTCAAAAGTCTGTAATATGACATAAAGTGACCATTTTTCTAAAGATAAGATCTGCATTTGTATTGGTGTAGGTATTTTCTATTATTTCTGTTTGTTTGGTAAGTGCTAATGCAATGTATCTCAGTATGGGTCAGACTTTATCAAATAACATTCGATAGTGTCGGGTAATGCCGAATATTTTTGGAAGATACCTATCAGCTGATAACAGCAGAGGCAGATTAAACCTAAATGCAAAGTGTACAATTGACCATGGGTACCGCTTCGTTATGGAGCCTCTTGGAGTTTTCTACAATACTCATCAGTGTAATTAAAGACGTGAGTGAATGATGGCACCATACCAACGGGATATATGATAGCAGCTTCCAAGTGGAGCACAACAGTTGCCCTTCTTCGAAAGCATTTCATTCTATATTCTATTTAATTTAAAAAAATATTTATAGTCCGCATTCACTGGGGTTTGAACCTGAACATTCTGTGTTGTTATATGCGCAATTTAACGACATCAGCCAAGACAATCGATTTTTTGAGCTGGTTAATTATATGAATTATCAAGTGGCAACTGTACACGGTTAGAAATCTTGGATTAAATTTTAATACAAGCGAAATATTACAACGATTTTTAATACATTTTTGATTAAATTTAATACTTTTCAATAGATTACAAAATTTCGTAATAAATTTTATATTAAATTTTAATACATAAGTATTATATTTGATTTTTAAACCATCCTGTATTATATTTAAATACTTCAATATTGAACTTTTATTTTACTCTGTTGTCAGTATAAATAAACTTTTAGCCAACTAATAAATAACACTTCGTTGGCTGATGTCGTTAAGCTGCGCATGCAACCATTGTATTAAAAGGGAACCCGGTTCGAATACCATTCGAAATGAACATTTTTTTTTAAAATCTTAATAAAAACGAGTATTAAATTTTATTACAAAAAGGTATTAAAAATGAATTTTAATATTTAGGCAGTATTAAATTTTAATACAATTCTGGTGTAGTCATATATGTAAGTCCAAAAGTATTAAAATTTAATCCAAAATTTCTAACCGTGTAGAACTCGAAAGCTCAACTTTTCATTTTGACATAAAACAAACGCATAATAAGAGTAATAATAAGAGCAGCTCAGTTGGTTAAGATGCGCGCCTCGAGGATCAAATCTAAGGGAAAATTAAAAAAAAAAAAAATAATTAAGTTTTTTTCCAGTGTCGAGCTTCCTTGAATATATAGTATCTAGGGCATGTTTTATATGCTTCCAAAAATTTGCTTCTACAAAGAAGCGTACTTTATATGCTACCAAAGATGTGCTTCTACCAAACATTTAAGGAAGCGCATTTCATACGCTTTCAAAGATATTGTTCCCCGCAATGGCATCCTATTTTAAAATAGATAAGAAGTTAGAAGTGCATTGTAAGCAGATTTCTGCTTCCTTTGAAGCACAGCCGAAGCGTTTGTACGCGTTTCTGTTTCTCGTTGGGATGTATATGTAATGTCCATCAGAAATCGTCCACGCAAATGAAAACTTCAGCTCTCATATAAACAAAAACTATGTTTGATACGGTGTCCTGTGAAAACGGTCCTAGCAAAAGCTACCAATTTTAGTACGGGAACATATGTACATATGTATGTCCGAAATACGTATAACGTAATAGAAACTGTTCATGTAGTCTTTTGCCACGCCTACTGGTACAGTACCGCACATATTGTCTCAAAAACAAGACAGTCACTGTCTGAATCTAAAGACTTCATATCATTGCAATAGCTTTGATGGTTTTCGAGATATACCAATGGACTACAAGAATATAACAGGAAACTGCGGTGATAGAAAATTAGAACAAATAAAATAATGTTTGGCAGACACACAAAGGCTGGACCTAAAATGTTGTTTTTTTGAAGTGAAACTTCTTTAATGAGGGGTCATTTGAAAAATTAGGTGTGTATAATGAAACGCAAAATATGAAACGCTTTTTTAAATTGGGATCTAGAATAGCTACAGCAGTAAATGATATATCAAATTAAAGTACTCTTCGAGCAGACATCAACATCAAGATTGGTTAACCAAAATCAGAGACATAATCGTGGAAAGATTTGCTCTTTTTTCATTTTTGTCAAGAAATGCACCAAAGCCTTGTTGTAACATCATTTTAATAAAACATTTTCGTTTCATTCTTTTGCAGTTCAGTTTTCTGAAGGTTTAACTTCTACCGCACACAGGTTTTTTTTTTTGTTTGGCGAACTTTTGTGCCCAAATTCGTGTTATTCATTTACAAATTTATTTCCAAGTACATACATACATATTTATGAATCTCTCAAGTCACAAAACTAATCGTTTTTAAATGATACCAAACATGAACAGCAATCAGATTGTCTGAATACTCCAATGTGCGTAGGCGTTAAGGCGTAGCAGTTGTGACACCAATTATGCAAAAATGACCAAATAAAAACAAAGAAATCAAAATATATCGTATATTCATTTATTTTGTGCAATATAGCATTGATTAATTAATTCATTAATTAATTTAATCCAACAGCATTCAATTGACAAGAAAATCGTGCTAAAATGCATAACAAAAGCATTGCATGCAACAAAACAAATGATTCAACTTTAACCTGACCCTGTATTTGATTGTGTTTGTATGTATGTCCGTCTCTGACTGCCTGCCTGTCAAAGTGTCTCAATTTCAATGCGTGTTGTTGCATTCTTAACAAAACTATCTTTTTCTTTTTTGCGCACAAAAATGACATCATAATTGAAAACCAATTGAATGAGAAATTCCATATAAGATGCGTTTATCAAAAGTATTTTCATTATAACGTGCATTTTTGTTTTTCTCGAATTTGCATTTTTTTTTATCTGTAAATTGTATCTTTTACTAGCTGCCACTAATATTCAATTCAATTAACGTAACGTAACAATTGCAAAAATTATTTTTTTTTTCATATTCTAATGAATTACGACAGACGCTACAACAGACGTCGACTTAGAGTCAAATCAGGCCGTCAGCGTCAGCGTCACCGTCACTTACTGTTGCCCAGCTCTTGAGCGCGTATTGTCGTGGTGTCACCCACTTTTCGTGTTCGAGTATGCGATGCGTGAAGACTTTAACACCTACGCAAAAAATGTCAAAAATTTTGCAATCGAATAAAACAAAAAAAAAAAAAAAATAGCAAATTTTTTACGCTTGAGAACAACATGTAAATCCAAATTAGTTGTATTCTGTAATTAGCTATGCAAATACATACAATGAATATTTTAACTCATAGTTTTTTAATGTCATACTTATTAGCTGCATTTTGCATAAGTTTTTAGTAAATACAATTTTATTTTACGGAAGTAAGTAAAGTTCTCTATTTGAGAACTTCAAGAGAAGTTTAAGTATTTTATTGATATTAACTTTGGTTGTATGCAAAAACGCTCAAGGGATAATAGCGAAAAAAAAATAAAGGTCGAAATAATTTGTACTCATAAATGTTAAAAACTGCCCATAAAAAGAAGTAAAGTTCGCCCACAGCTAATGTAAACATTGCGACAGGTAGATATTAAATTTTTAGCACATCATTACAAAAAATACAAATAAAAATTACAGCAGTTTTTGCATTACTCAGGATTGCAAAGTGGCCGTTAATTGCATGCCAAAACCGTAGGAATTTGAAAATTTTGCAAAAAGCCGTTCATTGGAGGTAAAAATCGTTAATGGCCGTTAACTGGAGTTTAACTTCTTTTTATACAAGCAGAAAAAAAAGGTCAATCATTTTGTCCTAAAAAAATAATTTTTGTGTTTTTTTTTAAAGGAATGCTAATGGTCAATTCCTCATTTTCGATGAGAATGAAAAGGCGCTTAAAGAGCATAACAAGTGTCAAAGTCTCAAAGAGCGTAAAAAAGCGTGTAAGTATACAAAAGCATCAATACATGCTAATTCTTTCACACTGGCATCAAAACAGTCAATTTGTTAATTATATCGTTTCTAAAATAGCATTCACACTGGCATTGTCAAGTTTTTGCTAACATATTTTGTATAAAATTAGTTATATCACTGTAAATCTTTACCAAAGACTGATGCAGCTGACATCAAACTAAAACGAGCTAGTAAAAACACAATAAGGCCAGTGTGTAAACTATCTTTAAAAACGCGATAAAAAGCCTTATAAATCAACGGGATAGTGTAAAATCCTTACTAGACTTATTTTGCCTAGTTCAGAACGTAGAAGATAGATGAATATTTCATTTCAACTTAAAGAAAAAGTCATGGCTCGAATAGTTTCTTACCAAAATGTACGCAATTGCATTTCCCACAGCTTTTAGTTGGAATAATCGTTTGCAAAAACAAAAAAACATTTTCAGCCTCAAAAATGGTTGCTGACAAACGCGGTAGTAATCGGTTATGTTGATGTGATGTCTTAAGGCACACATTCTGAACATTATATCCCTATTATTTGATTTGTACTTCTGTACTACCTGTTTTCTTGCTACTGTTCTCCACTTGGCGTGCAAAGTGGGATTTTAAATTTAACAAATAGTTGCATAAAAATTAAAGATATTTTTATTTCATACAAAAATGCAAATAAACAAATAACATGTAAATAAAATATAAAAATTAATAGTACATAAACTAACCTGGTCATTTTGTCACCTCTACTTTTGTTTATGTTATCCAAGATAAAATCATGAGTTATTGCTGAAATTCAATAGTTTTCAAATTCAAATTCTTCACTGCAATGCAGCGCAGGATCAATATCCAATAATAGGGTAAATTCCCTTACACACACACACTCACGCGCGGACACTCAGTAGTAAATTGTATTGGTAAAAGAGTTCCAAGCAAAATATTTTCGTCTTAAGATTTTCGACTTTTATTACATGACTTACAGAAAATTCCAAGTGAATTATTTTTCTACGTATACTTTTTTTTTTCGATTGTGACTACAGCATGTAAAATTGTTTTGTAATTTTTTAATTTTTTTTACTTTTCAAATCGAAAAAAAAAATATGAAATGATTATCGTAAGTTTTGATATTTTCCAATTTTGTAAAGTTGTTACAGTTTTTTTATGTTGAAAATTTCTTTAAAAAATTTTACAAAAATTCATTTGCAAAAATATCGCAGAGTTGTAACAATATTTATTCAAATTCAATTTTAAAAATTATATAACTTTTCTCAAAGTAATTTTTTCATAACAGTTAAATGTTGATATTTGTATGGTATGCAAAATAGCCTAGTTCTCATTGAGTTATTGAAAATCATAGGTTTTATTATTTTACACTTACATATGAACCTATGGACCTACATATATGTACTTTAAAACAAATATTAAAGGATTTATTGTCTGGCTGAACCAAATACATTTCAGAGACTTTCCAATCTCAAAAATTCATCTAGCGGAAAGTTTGTAAAATTTTGAGTGGGACGCTGTTATTTCCGCGAATGAATTTCTAAGTGATTTCACTGCACTAAATTTGGACCGATTTGCAGCGGTTGTCAATGCAATAATTTGTCAAATACGAGTTTCAATTGGATCTTGAGCATTTAATGAAAAAAGTGTTGGCGAGATTGTACCAGTGAGATGTTATTTTATCTGAACTATCGAAGTAACCTTTAAGAAAATTTCTTCAGAGATGGGCACCTCACATGCGAAAGCTTTGAGCTTTCGCTCTTATAAAGTTTGCTTTCAGTTGCAACAACAAAGCAATACGAAAAATTTGGCTCAAAGATCAAATTTTGAGTTTCTGCTGAAAGTTTTTGAAAACTGTTTTTTTTTTTTATGAGAACCAGCACTTTCTCGTTTTGGCCATCCCTGACTTAGAGCAATGATTTGCTACTGGGAGAAGATGAAATGGGTATATTAAAAATTGGCCTAGTTTCTTTTCATAGTGACCTCCGATTAAAGTAGGTTTTTTTTTGTAAAGAAAACATCAATGCAAGCAACTTATTTATACGGAAAGTATGTTTTTAAGCTGTAATCGCTTTTCCGCGATTTTTGCTTTCAAAGACGCGAGCAAATGTTATAAATCCTGCTCTTATTTTAAGCTACTGAATGTGTGCAGTGATCATGACTTTAAAAATCATAAAAAAACAATTTGCTTAAAATTTATTCCTAAGAAGGCGTGGAACCGCCTAATTTCGTCAGTTCTACAAAATGGGGTACATATTATGAGAATCTATTCCATTCTTCAAGTTGAAATTAACATACCCATTAAAGGGTATGCTCTCAAAGAGCGAAATTTCAAAAGCTTTGAATATTTAGAGAACTTTTCATGTTGTTTTTTTGTTGTAATTAAAAAAAAAAACTAACTATCTCTTCTATTATTGATACTACTTTCATTTGTCATAGTCAAGAGCGAAAGCTCGAGCTCTAAGCTTTACATCACTAGCTTTATTTATTTAGAAAGAAACATAATCTGATGTTCTTTTAAGGAGAACCAAATCTTCTCGGACCTCGAAGCTAGTGGAGCTTACAGACACTCTAGTACAACCAGATGTGGAAAGCCCCTTCATCCTGCAATCGACTCATATACTTGCAAAGAGATACATAGTAGTTGGACAAATGTGTAGCATCTCCATGAGAATAGGAATGGATACGAATATTAGTCAACACTAATAGTTAGCAGTGGCCTTATAGTTGGCCAACTATTTAAATGCATGTTTGTGGTAGCCCTAAATATGTAAGTGATTTCGAAAAGCTCTTAAAATATCAAAAACTAATCAAAGGATAAGTATGCAGTTCATATAAAAAAAACACCCTGTATCTCTTAACTGTCTGCTAAATAGAATGTAAAAGGCTGTTATTAGTTATAAAACCTTAATTTTTGCGTTTTTTCTAATTCACATTCTGCCTTTTCAAGTTTTTTTTTTTTTTCAATTTTTTCTCGACTTTTTTTTTTGTTTTTGCAAATTTCATTAGCTTCTGCTGCTGTTCATTTCATGTTGCTGCCATCGTTGTTGTAGCTGTTGCTGCTAATTCAAGAATGAAAAACAACAACAACATTTTTAATAGACACTCAAATATGCGAATAAATAAAAAAAAAGAAGAAAACGTCAACGTCGAAAAGCGCGAATTTTGTAAGCGCAAATTTTTTTTTTTTTTTTTTTTTTCGCTCATCATGATGTTCATTTATGTATCTATGAAGTAAAGATACAAATACGACAACAACAACAACAGCAATGAAAAAATTTAAACGATCAAGGGCGAATTGGACACGTTGTCGACGTTAGCGTCGCAGTCGACGTTAACGTCATCAACGTCAAAGACTTTGTAGATGTTGTTTTTGTCATCGTCAGCCTTCATCGCCGTCGTAGTCGTCGTCAACATTTTGCGAATTTTATATTAAATTTTTTTCCTTCTTTTTTTCGCTATTCTTTTCTTCTTCTTTCCATGCCTTTTATTTTTTTGCAAAATGTAAAATAAGCGAGAGAGCGCTACTGTGCCACTCCCCCCTCCCCGTCGAGCGTTTTGGTTAGTTTTGCTCTTTTTATTTGATTTTTTAATGCGCGCGCCCTCTTTTAGACTTTATGATGATCATCATTTGCGTTTGATGATCGTTTGTCTTCATTTTATTTTTATTTCAATTCTTTTCATCTTTTATTACTTTAGGTTTTCGTTTTCAAGAATTTTTGCCCAATAAAACAAGAAAAGAAAAAAAAAACCCATTTAAATGGAGAAGGTACAAGTGTACCGAAAAAATGGAAAGAAAATTTGACCGAATGTGTAACGTCTTCTAACCAAGTCCCTCTCTCGTGTTTCTTTTGCGCATCCCTTCATTTCTTTATCCTCTTTATATCAAATTTGTGCTTGTGCTTTTTCGGTTATTCCTTATGTAGTGTCTATGTCTGTGCTGACGTTCTACCCTTTTATTCCCTAATAAAATATTTGAGAACTTTAGAGTGTCTCTTTTTTGATGATATCGCTAAAGTTTTCAAAGGGATTGAAAGGTTCAGAAATAAAAGAGACGACATTCAACTTTTTCCCGGTGATAACCTGCAAATGCAAATTTATATTTGAACTTTGACTCATTTACTGCAATAATTCAAAATCTCAAAAAACGCGTTTCGAGACATGACATAAACAAAAGTTTATGTCAAATTGTTGATTGAGGAAATTCTCTTAGGAGACTTTTTACAGGTTTGAACTAAGATATCGGAATTTGGCGTAGTTCATTCGATGCGTAATTTCTTAAGCTATCCGATGTCATAAGAATCACGAATATGAATTTTTTGAGATACGCCCATTTCGCTTCTGAGGGCTGAATGGCCTCCGAATCAAATTTCTCAAACCTTGTACATATCACACATAGTATTATGCAAAGTTCCAAGTACTGGTTCAAAAATAACTTCATGTAGGATGCAAAGAATGCTCGCAATTGCAGAGCATATATGGTATGTACATAACTTTTTGAATTTATAATAAAAAATTGTACATGAAATAAAAGTTACAGCTGCTTACAGAAACAACTCTTTCAAAGGGACACTCTAATTTTTATTAATGTATTGTATTAGAGGATCATCAAATCGTTTCAATTCTTAAGAACTGAATGAGAATACAAAAACAAATTTTATATAACGATGAAGTAGACGGACGACGTTGAGATATCATGTGTTGGAATTGGGAACCCTGAAGCTTAATGTTGTTTTGTAAAATGTCTGCTTTGTTACCGATTTTTGTTGTTATTGCATATGTTATTGTTGTTGCTGCTGTTGTTGTTGCATGTTTTTGTAAATGTGCCGCAAAAGTTTCGGTTACAAAATTTCATTTCAATTTTAGGAATTTTAAAGCTGGCAAAACTAAAGCTACGTATGTTTTGGCAGAGCAGGTATACATATTATTTCAGTACTGGACCCTATCGTAAAATGACATGTGTCTGGTTTTTTATTTTAAGCTAAGTACAGTGGAGCAGTTAGAGTAAAAATGACAACAGTACGTTAGATTAAATAACTAACTCTACCTATATGAATTTCATTATCTGTTGCAATATAAATAAAAGTTTTGAAAGTTTTTTTTGGAAACTAGATCCGTAATTCAGAATTCTTAAAACCATTGATGCACTTCGGAATAAGTATATTGTAGGTATGTATGTATGTATGACGAAAAAAAAAGCATAGCTTCTTTGATTGCAAAATTGAAGTGCCCATAATGAATTTTAAAGCTACATCCATATAGGGAAAGGAGATATTTCATGGTAGCTGCTTTTTAATCATTACTTTGGAAGGGTCAAGCAATCAAGGTTGGGTCAGACTTTTTTCTTTTTTTAATTTCCTTCTTCTTTTGATGAACTTCAAAGACACATACAACAATTTAGCATAGAATTTTTCATTACCGAATAGCGTGGAGATGGCCCAATGTGTCGATATGTTAATATTAAACAGTCCATTAGTCAGATACCAAGATTGCTACTTCTTTTTGAATGTCTAAAACTTTTTGAATTACATTTGGTAGTTTCGTCTAGAAAGCTTTTTCCATTTGCTATGCGTTTTGCAATATAATTAGGGGACGTCCATTAATAACGTGAGGTGTTTCTTTGAAAATATGGACCGCCAATCCCCTTGGTGAGATCTGGCGGGACCCCTCCCTTCCCTCCCGTGAGATTTAAATTATAATTTTTAATGTAAATTCTATGCATTAGGAAGTTGACGTGAGGTTTTCCTTGACCCCCTCTTCCCCCTTGGTGAGGTTTGGTGAGATTTCCCCGGATCCCCTCCGCCTTATTTTGACTCATGTAATTAATGGACGTCCCCTTAGGGTAATGTAAGTTAAGATATAAATTTCAGAAATTTCGAAATAGGGATTTCAAGATCAGCAGCTCTGTGCTTATCACGCTTTCTACCGATCGGACACCAAATTATGCTTTATAGCAGTTTTTTTTTTTATGGAATGAGAAATAATTTTGCTCAGGATCATTACCTTTGACTAGAATTTTCTGGGTATGCAAGTTAAGGGATATTTTTGTATTCAATTGTTCAAATATAATTTTTTTTACAGTAAAAATTATGAAGATGAAGTCGGACCTTAGCCATTTTATATATAATTTTAGAGTAAATTAAATAGACCATTATACCAAAATGCCAAAATTAAAGTTTTTCCTGACACCATTTGCCGGGTAATTCTCATAAGCTTTCAGTAAATGAGTGAATGATATGAATTCGTTCAAATTCGGCGCATCATTGCTTATCACAAATGACTGATGCTACCTTAAGTCGATTATGCTCTATAAGCATATCCATTCCGCTGAGAAATTCACGAGTTTTATTTATTTCAAAAAATAAATTTGCTTAAATTATTCAATGAAAATTTATTGGATTGGAGTTCAATGGATTGGCTATAAGTAGTTAGTTAAAAAAATTAATTTTACATCTAAGAGACGGGTCGTCCACCTAAGTTTCCTATATTATTTATTTCCAAATCTCCTAAAAGCAAATAAAAATTCACTGAAAGACTGGTCCATCTTATTACTTCAGTCCGTTGTAAACTTTGTGTTTTAAATATGTTTTGGATAAAGTTAAAAATTATGACCACTGATCCAAGAAAAAATCCCATTACTTCGTAAAGCCTGATTATTCTGATATTTCATTTCATATAAGAAATTTGAGCATGCCAAATTGTCGGTCACACCATGTAATACAATTTACTTCCAAAAAACGACCCAAATATTTGGTTATGAACTCTAAGCAAATGATCTATCTAGCATGCTCTTTGCCCACTAAATCAAAAAATCATATTAATTTTGCTCACTAAAATTTTGGTTGTTGTGATTTATGCTATCAAACTTGCATTTCTGGTTATAGAGTTTGTATAAGGAAATATTTTTGACTATTTTGTCTTACGCAGCTGGAGTGCTTCTCAAAAACCAAGTTAAATTGTATCAGTTCAAAAATAATTTGATATATTTACATATTTTATACATGCTTTCTTTAAATAAAAATAGCATGTAACAAATATCATGTAATTGGAAATGTATATTGAAGAAATAGCGTGGTTACTTAGGTTAATTTCAAAAAAATTGTGTCTAATATGAATGCTTGAAGTTGGCAAAATGTTGAGATTTTATATTATACAAAATTCAGAGCTATCTAAGTAACCCACTTGCCTTGTACCCCTTCGTAAACTTTTCAGAAATCTTTCACATGAAATCTTACAAAATTTCACATACGTTTCATAAATCTTGCATTTACATTTCAGAAATGTTTCTGTTTGGTAGCAGAAATTTGAAGTACATACTTACATAAGAAAGATTTCTGTAACGTTTCGTTTGCAAGATTTCAAATCAAATATTTCTGATACAGAGGATTCTAGGTAGAGGTTAACTATCATTTCAAAATTCGTGCAAAAGAATATAGATGTTGAATGGGTTGTAAGATATTCAGGCCTGTTCTATTTCTGATTTAGTTCGGTAATGGAATTGAAGTCCAAAGTTCAATGCCTATAGCTCTACAAAATTTAATGAACAGAATTTTCCATGGAACTTATTGTTTTGAACTTCGAACTTGAGCTGTTATAGTTCCAATAATTTGACGGATTTTCCTTTATTGTATGATCCCGAAATTAACCTCGAATATCAATTCCGTTTCCGAAGCAAAGTTTAAGGTTTTGGGGATTTGTTTTTAAAATTTTTGCTAGATTTCAAAGTTTTGTAAAAATTACATCTGAATTTCAGCGAAAGGATTCAAAAGAAAAAACAAATACCTACATTCCTTAGGAATAACTGATTTTCAGTTAAAGTAAACACCATGAGTTAAAGAAAAATACACAAATTAAAATTGATTTGTCATCTCAAAGATAAAAAAAAATTAAAATCAAATTAACAAGCTTGTAATTTCTGCACGTTGTGCACGCTGATCTCATCAGCAACAACATCACAAAAACAACAGAGAAAAAATATCCTGAAGCACATGTTTATTTCAGATACGATACAATACTTTACGTTGTTGAGATACTTTTGCACAAGATATGAGGAGAAACGTTTTTGTTCACTTAATTTTTTGCTGGTTTTGTTTTTGTTTTTTTTTTTTTTTTTTTTTTTTGCAAAATTGCGCGCTAAATAACGCTTTGGAACTGAGCGTAAATTTTTTTTTTAGTTTTTATTTAAATAAATTATTTTTTTTTTTTAGTTTTAAAAGTTACTATTTTCTTAACGTAGTTTCATTGCTAAATTTGGCTAAAACTTTAAGTTAACACTTTGATTATTGCACGTGTTTTGGAGGTATTTTAATGTTAGGCCGGATGTTTTTTTTACTGTATATTTGAAGGACACTACTGTTCTGTTTTTTTAAGGTTTTAAATTTGTTTTTTTTTTGTTTTTGTAAATTTTTTCAGTTCACTTTAAAATTTTCCAACTTCTGCGCGCGTATTACAACAACATTTCTATGAAACGAAGAAATATTTTTTTGTTTTCTTGACTTTTCATCCGTATGCTCGCGTTCCACAACTTTGCGGTTGCAGTTGTTTTCGACGAGTGTTCGTTGCGATTGCAACCAAAGAATGCAAAAGTCTTCAAATCCGTTCAAATTTTTGCACAAAAATTTCTTACAAGATGCCGCTACCACAGCGTTACAACCCGTCGTCGTCTTCTATTGCTTGGCTATTGCTATTTCTTTTGGTTCTTCAATGGCTTTTGCTTCATCTTCCACACGGCGTTATGTTTTATGTTGGAAGAATAGGCTTAGATACTTGTTCCGAATAGCTACTAGCTAGATACTTGTTTGTTGCTGCTGTTGTTGTTGTTGTTGTTTTAGCTAAAGTTCTACTTATTCGTTTTGTGCAGTTAGTTTTGAGTGCACAACATCGGCATGCTTATGCTTTTCCTGCTCCCGTACCGCTCTCCAAACTCTACACAGCGCTGTGCTGAAACTCAAACTCTCCAAATTTTTAACCAGTTCTAGAATTCGCTACTCTTGCGCGTATTTATCGCTGTTGTTGTTGTATTGTTATTGTTTTATCTAATATCTCTTTTGCAGTTACGTTAGATACGCGCGAACGTTTTCGAATTTATATTTCGCGAACTGCTCTCAAAACCAAATCGCACTTTTTTTTAGGTTTTTTTTTTTGCTTTTTGTTTTGTATTTCAATCTAACTAAGCCAGCAAGCAGTCAACTCGCAACTAAACATTGCGTTTGCATGGATTTAAAATTCGCAAACTGCACACACTGATGTAGTTGAAGCACACTAGCACAGTTATTTACACACTCACACAGATACAGTAACGACGACGATCCACAAAATTTTTCAAATTCACAAAAATAATGCGATGCGTTGCGATGATATCTACACACAATGACAAATATAGGCGAAATAAAACAAAAAAAAAAAAAACAGAAAAAAAATTAAAAGCTTTTGCAGATACTTGTTGCACATACTAAATACTCCTATTGTTGTTGTTGAGCATGTGCAAGAGCGTAAAACGTATCGTAGTTTTATTCGTTGATGGCAGGGTTGCCGCTTGAGCAGCAATTTTTTTTTGTTTGTTTGAGATTTGATTGATGAAATTTGCAAAATACCGCCAAGATATAAACTTCTAAGCTCTTAATTCCCTTCTCTATTTGCAGCGAGCCAGGTAGGGGTTTATCAAAACTGTCGACGCAAACAGTGCATGCTTAATTGTAGGAGAGCCTTTATAGCTTAAGCATCAAGTGATCGCAAAACCGGACCAGATCAACTTTTTTAAAAATAATTTCGAAAAGTTTCTATTACTACTACAGGATAATTCCAAAAGTAACAAAATACCCGGAGAATGAAGAAATCAAATTGCCATTGAGCGCTATTTTCATTATTTCTTTTTTATCACACATTATCATAGGACATCAAGATCTATCGCACTTTCTTTTAAATTGAAGGAAGAAAGAAGGCTTGCGACGTCCGGTTCAAACAAAATGGAGAAAGCAGAGCCTACTGTTCAAAGGAAAAGATAAATTTCGTCCTGTTTTCTCCGAATCTCTAGGGAAATACCAGAGCAATTTTTTAGACACCTTTAGTACACCTTTATTTAAATGGACGGTACAGTAATCAGCAAATTGATATTCTTTTTGACAGCCAGGCTGCCCTAATGTAGGATTTTGAAATTTGATCGAAGCTAGTTTGGGACTACTTTATTAACTAAAACGCACTCCGTAAAAAAAATAATGAGAAATGAGCTTCACTACCTCTCCTAGGTCCAGAACCATATTATGGAATCGGACCAGATAAAGTCTACTTATCAACTGTAAAAGTGAAATATAACAACAGGGTAGAAATCTGGGATAATATCATTTTTGTACTATCTAAAGAAGATTCTGTGTAAAATTTAGGTAGAGGATAAAAGAGTTGTGTCCACTTTAAACAAAACCAAATGCGTGTTTTTCGTCCGCCTTAAAAGTTGGAATTGTTATGGCATGGGCATAAATTGATGTCCATATGAACCAAAAAATATGGTTTGTGATAAGAAAATGTTGTGGGAGAAAGTAGTTGTGAATATGAACCAAAAAAGCATTGTTTTTAATAGGCTTTCCAGTTAAATTTTCTCAAGAGCTTGACCTTCTATGGTAATCAGAAATATAGTTTCGAGGAACTCTATCAATAAAGTCATGTAGTATATATGATTAAAGTTTTTTTTTCCACTTTTTACAGAGGTGTAAAAAAATTTTAATGACAAATTAGGAATCCGCATTTAAAAATAATTAGTCTGATTTTCGGTTCTAAATAAGATCAGGCATTTCATGTACAATATAATACATGTATGATAATAAATTTTAAAACTGTCCTGTTAGAGCCCTAACTGGAATTCACAAAATCTGCTTTCTCTTTTTTGTTTTCAAAGCTTGCTTGACACTCAAAAATTACTGGATATCCACGATATTCGTGATCCGATATAGCTAAATATTGTTAAATGTCGGTGTTCAAGTGTGTCGATATTGTATTATATACATATATCAATTTTGAATGTGCCGATATTTCTATTCTACATTTATGTATGTATGTAATACTCGTACCATGTATGTACATATCTATAGAAAGGCTTTACGTTAGCTCCATACTAAGCGCAAGTGAAGAGTTATTTTACGGTTTACTTTAAAAAAGGTAGTTCTTTTTAAGATAGGCAATATCCAATTTCCTTCGAGATGCATCATCAGTCCACTAATTAATCAGAGGTATAAACAACTTGAATTGGCTTCGGAATATCACTTTATCTTTTTTTACTAATATGAAGCTGTTCACTCCTTATTTTTTATCGGAGAAATTCCTTACTTCTTAATTTCACAAAAATATCAAACATTATGGCAACCCTGGTTGGGAGCACAACGATCGTGCAAAAAAAAAATTCGCAAATTAATTTTTTTTACTTCGCAGATAAATATAGCAGATACAAGACAACACAAAAAAAAAATATTCGCGCATTTTTCTCACGAAAAAGCCGACAGATCCACACGGTACGAGTGTAATAGAGAATGTACAAAAACAGTTGTGTAGTTGAGAGAGCGCTCCCTGCATAGAGTAAAATTTTTTCTTGGTACCTGCGAGACACGAATACGATTGTAACCAGCCAGCCGGCCGTGGAGATCGCAATAAAAGCACAGTTTGCTAGAACGGCACGTGGTTTCTTTTTCTGGTGTCCCGCAAAAGACAGTGCAAACAAATGCTCAATATTACAGGTAACAAATGTAATTTCAGTATGAAAAGCTTTAAGTGCCAATTGAGGATAGAATTAATGAATACATTATCCCAGTAGACAATTGAACAAGTCATCTCGCGTAAGCGCTTCTATAAGGTCTTCTCTTAATGAGTTTCTCCCGCCAATATGAAGGGCCCTATTCTGTACTTAATGCGATGCGAAAGCATTCAATGCATTTTAGAACACAATTTATTCAATTGCGTATCGCAGTACTTTCGCATCGCAATACAGAATAGGGCCCCAGATCTGTTGCACATGCAATTTTTCCTTTCAATTGAAACCAGGACCTTAAATAAAGGCTACAAAATCTGCTCCTAATTTAAGTTTTTACAATGTGTTTACTTTTATGCTTCGTAAGAGTTTTGTAAAAAGTAGAGTATTTTTGGCACTCAAAAATTGCAGCTTTATGGATGGACTTCACCATTTTGTATGAAAGCTTTTTTTACAATCATTTTGATGTGAGGGCGATATTGTGTGAAAAACAGAGCAGAGTTCGGATAAGATCACTTTCCAAATCGAACATTCACTCGCTAGCAAATCAAAGGCTACTTTCCCCAGTCTACATACCACGTGTTGTTCGTACAGAAATTCGGGCAAAGCTGAATGAACACCAATCCAATTCTACTTTAAACATGGACACATTGACAAAAAAAAGTACAAAAAAATCCAATGTGACAAATTTCTCTGAAATTGATTAAATTCGCTTGAAACTTGTTACTCGTGGGTTTTCAGGGTCTCTGATTTAAAAATTCCATATGACGGATCCAATATGGGCTATGAACTTTTTAAAAACTCGTCTGCCAGATTGGACCCGCCATTTTGAGTTTTGAAAATCTGACATTAAATTCATAATCAGTGACCCCATATACCTCCGAGTAACGAGTTTCAAGCGAATCCGTTCAATTTTCAAAAAACTCGTCAGCAATATTTGATCCGCCATTTTGAATTTTGAAAATCTAATACCATATTCGTAATCAGCGGCCCCAAAAAACTCCGAGTAAGGTGTTTCAAGCCATAAAAACGTTCAGGCGCATCAAAATCCACTTCTTAACTTCAAAGTCATTTTTCTCGAAAACTCATTTCCCTTAGGTCCCTTTTAACTTTCCCTGTCACATATATTTCAATGCTACTCATCACTGAATTTGGAACTTTTTTATGATATAGAAATGTGCATTTTATTAGACCAATTCGAAAACGCTATAAAAAAGAATTTAGAAAGAAGTTGGAGTAATGCTCTTTTAACTTATCAGAGCGATCTTTTTTACTGATAAATTGAGTTGCATATGCAATTAGTTTAAGATCTTCTTCAACAAATTCAGCCAAATCACTACTTTTTTTCATATATGGAAGCAAAATGGCTGATGACACTTGATAAATTTGAGGGCTTTGAACATTTTCCAACAACAACTAGCACAACTGTAGCAACTAAGCAAAAGATTTAATCGTACATATCTGAGGATTCTGAGTAAAGTATTGACTTCCGACAAGCACAATTACCAAAACTTGTAGCTATATTTTATTGGTATACCACAAATGAGCAGATTGGTCTAATGGTGACCAAAATACGGACCATTTGCTTACCAATATACAGCATTTCCTCCTAAACTTCTTTAGGAATCACTGTACTTGTGCGGCATCTGTTGATTAACTGAACAATCCGACAGGAAAATTAAAACTGCGAAAAGTTGTTTTAACTTTTTTCAAGCGATCCCAAGTGGCTTAGAGTATTTCTGATAAATTTTTTTTCTATAAAGGGACGTCCATTTTACGGGAGTCAAAATAGGGGGGAGGGGGCCCGTCAAAATCTCACCAACGGGGTCAACTTCTAATGCATAGAATTTACATTCAAAATTATAATTTAAAGCTCACGGGTGGGAGCGGAAGGGTCCCGCCAGATCTCACCAAATCTCACAAAAGAGAGCGGGGGGGGGGGGGGGGCTGGGGACGGGTTGTTCCGAATTTTCAAAAAAACTCCTCACGTAATTAATGGATGTCCCCTAAGTTCATATACAGTGATGGCATTTCGGTTTTGTGAAAAATGTAAAAATGTACTGAATCGAGACTAGAAATGTACTTTTTAGAGGCCGAACGTACTATTTTGTCTTGAACACCCAATTTTACTAAAATGAACGATATTTTTCCAAATAAATTTCCAACAAAAAAAAAGGTCCTCACTTTTCCCGTCTCAAAAACCTTAGCAAAATGAGATATATTTCACAATAAATTACAAAATCACATTGCGACTATTTTTATTTACTCAAAAAAAAAGGTCATTATTATAAACCGAAAATGTACTGAAAATGCGATTAAAATTCGCCTCGCCAAATGTACTAAAAATGCGGCAAATGTACCGAATGTACTGAAAACTTGTCGAATGTTTTGACGACGAATTTTTAGGACGCAAGTGTAACGAAAGAAGTAAAAATGTACCGAAAATGCCATCACTGTCATATACAGGGCATGACACAAAGCAAATGTTTTGTAGAACTCATAGATCGAATTCTAATTAAAAATTTTCATGAAAAAAAATTCCAAACATTAGCAATTTGAGTTAATACATCAAAGGTAAACGCAACGTAACCTATTGTATAATGCATTGCTGCATTTGCAACA
Source organism: Meiosimyza platycephala (assembly GCA_963662105.1). Taxonomy (NCBI): domain Eukaryota; kingdom Metazoa; phylum Arthropoda; class Insecta; order Diptera; family Lauxaniidae; genus Meiosimyza; species Meiosimyza platycephala. The sequence goes on along the minus strand of OY759209.1, from coordinate 92,618,986 downwards.
GAACACTACATATTTTGACATATGAAAAGAAACGATGGCTATAAGGGCGGATGACGATGATATATCAACCATTTTTTAAGATTAAACAGATTTTGGAGAACTTAAAAACCGCAAGTAATTTGAAGTTAAAGTTAAAAATTAAAAACATATGAATGAATAATTTTTCCTTAATGCCGGGCGTGTATGACCAAAATACATTGAGTAATATAGTTTCAATCCTTTAAGAACTATCTATAAAATTGCAATAACATATTTTAATTTTTTCTTTACTAATTTTGTATTTCGACAGTCCCTAGTTTATGAAAAAGTGCTAAAGCACTCAAACATTTCTATATCTTTTATGCTTTCTACAAACGAGCAAAGTGTCACTTAGCATTTTTTATACGTAGACGCCGTTGATTTGTTTTTACCGCATAGATAGCGATTTCATTAATGTTTTGCTCTTACCTATGAACATTAAAGCGTTTTACTCACAATAAGTTCTGTCTCTTCTTTGAAAAAGATTCAGAGTTTCGTTTGAATGAAATACATACAATGCACAATAATTGGCAAGGTCGTTTGTCGTAACGTTGGCAATTTTGTTGGTAAAGAGAGAGAGAGTTGGCAAAGTGAGAGAAGAGATAGCAAAACTTTTATGAAAAGCTACCAATACAAAGAGAATACGTTACGGAAAAAAAGAGGCAATAATGCTTTATCTTTTTGTTTCAATATTTTCTTATGTAGTAAATTAATTAATTTTGAACTCCTGCGTAAGATATTGGTCATGAAAGGATGTACTTACATACATAGTAGTTTCCTCTTTTTTTACAAACAAATCTTATCCTTAAAAGATGTATGAGCATAATTTATGATATATAGCGATCAGAGTGATCAGATAAAGCCTTCAAAAAAATCACAATATGTTGAGAATGCCTCATCACTTTGAATATTATTTAAAAGGTAATAGGTACCTACCAAACGAGTTTACGATCAACTTACATCTACAATTATGATATATATAATAAAGATTCAGAATTGTTGGTCGATCTCTTATAAAAAAATCTATTTTTTTTTTAAAAAAATTAACTTAATTAAAAAATATCTTTATCATAACATTTCAATAGCTACTATGTCATTTCGACGAAAATACGTTGTTTTAAACAGGGTTGTCGAGATAAAAATCAGTAATTAACGCCCTTCCCAAAAAACAAAAAAAAAATTTGATTACCATTAATGGCTTTTACTTCCAATTAACGGCCTCTTACGCGACCAGAGGCGTAGGTACCGTGCATTTTTGGTGCCTGGGGCGAACACTTCGAATGCCACCCCCAAGTACCAAAACATTGAAGTTAACAACAAGACACCTATGGAGTCAAAGTATTTTTAATAATTAGAAGACTTAATATTACACAAATTTCTAATAAAAAATGGGAGAAAAAGTAACGCAGGGTAACACGGTGGTTGTTCATTCACAGCACTTATCACTTTTTTAAAGAAAATTTGGCAGATAATTATTCTAGACAAAGAATTAACTTAATGGAAAATAAAATAAAAAAAATATCTTCAAATCAATGTATCTAAGTAACATTAAAATATTTTTGTTAAATATAGGTCGAAGAAAATAGCATCTTAAAAACTAATTAAGAGTTCTGACAAATAAAACTTTTTCTGCTAAAAAAAACCAAGTCATGTACTGCTATTTTTGTTAAAATAACATTAATTACTTAGAAAAGCAACTGCGTTACCAATAAAACAACTGCGTTATCCTGTATGGTAACGCAGTGTAGCAGTAACGCGGTTGTAAAAATTATTTCATCAATGTTTACTAAATGCAAAAGAATTAAGCGAATTTTTATCACTAAATAACTGTGTTTGTGAATAAAAATAACGGAAATATCATCATAAACTACATTTCTACGACGGTAACTCAGCGGTCATTCAATTAACACACTCACTTCTGACGATGTTAGTTAGGCTAATAATTCAGCTAGCTTACTTCCCCCCGCGCGGTGGTCACATTTCAATCGTAAGATACATCGAATTAAACGAACTAAGATAGTTACACAGAATGCAAATTGTTTTATTTTAAAGATCAGTTTCGTATGGTAACACAGTGTAGCTAAAATATTATTTATTGTTGGGGACACAATGTAAAATATATTGTATTTCATTACACGTTTTAGAAAAATTGGGTTTGCAATAAAACTCAAAAGCTTTAACAGTTATTAGGACATTTAGATAATGTGTCATCAAGTGAACAGTTTATGAGAAAGCTCTTTATAACATGAGACTAATACTCCAGCACAGCATTCTTCTATATGAAAAGCAGCTGTGTTACTGAAAAAGAAAAATATTCAATTTTGCTATAGTTTTATGTTTTAGATTAGGGTTGACCATTTACCCTCCGTTCCTTTGAAAAATGAATATGCAAGAGACCCAGTCGGAATCAAACGCAATGCCAGTTGTGAAAATTTCACATGTATTATTGACTTATAAAAAAAATGAGGGACTAAAAAAACTGCTCTTGTGTGCATCATTGTTGTCAAAAAAAAAAAAACTCATATTCATGGAAAAATAGTTTTATTGCTCGGAAAAGTACTTTTTGTTTTTATTGATGAATTTTGATTTTAATAATTTTTTTTGTAGCCATGCGATGCTTTCACAGTTTATTTATTTATTTATGTACATCAGTGATGCACGAATTTCCACTGGGTAATGTTTTCTTTACGTGGAAAAGACAAAACACATTTATACTCATACTTTTTTTTCGTTGGAATTCCTACACACATTTATACACATACCTACTAGCGCGAAATTTTCGTTGTAAACGTCAGCGCGCTGTCGACTTTTGGGCACATCAGTTGGTCATCCCTATTTTAGATGATGTATTAATTGTATTAGATTTGTGAATGCAAACTTTTTTTTCAAAAATTCCCTGTCTTTTCGCATGAAAAGTGAAATTATCTAAAGGGACCAAGTTTAAGGCATAAAAAAGAATTTTGGCCCATGTACCTATTTTAAAATTCAATTCAGATTAATGCTTTATAATCCAAATTTTTTGAGAATCTCTCAATGCTGTCAATACCTATACCTAAATTTTAGAATACATCACTGTGCAAATATAAATGCTGGTTGCGTTTTATGTTCCACGTCGATGTTTTTTTTTTAAATAATTTTTAAATGAAATACAATTATATTTTCTTCATTGACTAACAGGCCTGGCAGAAGTTGATCTGCCCTTATCGGTAGGTGGGGCGATTAATTTAATTTGGTTATAGACCTTGTCCTTGCTGAGATATAAAAAATTTTGCTTTTCGCATATGGGAGGCGTGGTACAGCCCATTTTTTTTTTACTGAAACTAATTTTTCCCTTATATTTTATATGTATATACATACATATACCAAGTCTTATCCATATACTTAAATTTGTTCATGAGATATGATGAATTAAATTTATTTCTTATATGGGAGGTGTGGCATTGCCCATTTTCATCAAACCAAACTATGCTTAGAGCCATAAAAATATAGTATGCACACAATTTTATTCATCTTAGTCAAATAGTTGATGAGATATGATGAATTTAATATTCTCTTGTATTTGGGGGCGTGGCATCACCCATATTATCCAAATATTTATGGTCTTTAGCATAATGTATGAAATATGTTGTCCTTAAGCACCGAGATTGTGATTGGTTTGTTGATATTCTACTTTTCCTTCAAGTACTCTCATAGGAAGAAAGCGGGATAAGTCAAATTTACGATCTCGCAAAATTTGGCTGTGTCTTGTTGAACCACATGTCGGGCACAAAAAAGTTTTCCAACATGTCCCGATAGCGGTTACCAGTAACTGTTACAGCATTGCCTCCAGCATACAGTTACTTTATAAGGATGTAGTGGTCATTGAGGGTTTCACTGCCAAAATTGCGGCAATTCTGTTAATTTACAAAGCCAGCTAAATCGAAGTATGCTTTGGCGCTCATAATTTTTTTCCCAGAAATGGTGGTCCGAACTGTAAAACGTTACAGCCAACAGTTAACAAAAAGTATGGAGCTTAAAGTGTTTGGACTCTTTTATCAAACCTTGAGAATTATTGTGAAGAGTAAATAAAGCAATTTTAATCACGAAAAAATGTGATCTTATACATAAGCAACCTTGCAGGAAGTTGAGTAAAATTATTTAAAAAACTATTGTTAATATCGTAATACTTTTTAAAAGATTGACATTATTTTTAAGTATCAATAATTTTAATAAAAAACATTTTTCAACTGCAAATGGTAATGTGTAAAAAATTAAACTATGTCCACCATACATACATACAAAGGGCAAAAAAAACAAACAAATTTAAATTTTTTTTTTATTTTTAAACAGCTACATTTTAAATTTAAATCAATAGTTAATTTACAAAAAAACATGTGACACATGTGAGGCAATAACGACCCAATTTAGCAATAATTTTACTAACTTACTTGGACCCCCCCAATGAAAAACAAAAACAATCTGTCAAAATTGGGTTAAGTAAATGCATTAAAGTTCATACTTTTTAGCAACAAATATTAATAGATAGTTGTAAACAAATTGAGATCGACAATAGAAAAACGAGAGCAAGAGCCTGACGATACAACATGGGTCCCACTTTCTGTGCGCGCCGCCTGTCAGCCGTTGCCTTAGCAGCACAGAAGTGGCTAATAATTTTTCCAGCAATAACAACAACATCAACAATTGACTTAAAGAAAGAAAGAAACCATATTGTGTACACAAACCATGTCGACCTGTAATAAATTCGAAGTTTTTGTTTTTTTAAAAAAGGTGGGTTTTTTCTCAAATGATTTTTTTAGAATTTAGGTTATTTGCATAGACCTGCTGTTACACTTCAAAAAACGCTGTTGTAGATTTTGGACGCACAATTGAAAATAAACAAAATTCTGCAAGTGTAGCGCAAATTACGCACGCGAATTAGTAATTAATTTTACAAATAGTAAAATAAAAAAAAAAAAACAAAAAACGACAAATTTTTTCTGAAATTAAAAATAAAAAATTCTGCAAAAAATTCGCGCACCAAGAGAGAAAATTAAAAATTAGCAAATTTTTTACTCGCCAAGTGTATTTTTGTATTTGGCATAACAAAAAAAAAAAAAGACGAAAAAAATAAGAAAATAAATAAACATTTTTTGTTAAAACTTTTTCTGTACTTAGATTGCCTCACTATTTCCTAATTATACGCATATTTCGCATGGGCGTGCTGCCTTCTTTTTTTTTTTTTCAAAAAACTGAAAACATCTGCTCTGTTATTTTACTAGGTAAATAACAGTAGTATGACGAGTAACAATTCTAACGCAGTAAAATCATTTTATAATTTCGCAAAATAATGGCACAATTTCACATTAATTTTTTTTTAATTGAATGATGCCCATGATAATTTAATAATACAATCTGTACGGTATTCGACACATATAGTATATGGGTCATTCTACCTCGTTTTGACATTCAAAATTTAGATTTCTCGATACTTTGTCTAAAAATATTCGACACGTATTTCTGGAAAAAGTTTTTCCGAACTTATTTTCGAAAATACGATTTTTTGAAAATCATAAAATTTAAAAATACATGAATTTTCGGACGCTTGTATGTATTTCAAAAAGTACACGTCAGAGAGAAAAATCGTTAGGGCATAAAAACAAGTATTTTACGTTATTTTTTTCTAATTGTTGCAATAATTTTGAATTTAAAAATTAAAGTCGAAAATTTTCGTCTTTTGTTATGTTTAGTTTTTTTGATTTTTTTTTTTCGGAGAGAAAATAAAATCTTAGCAATCATTTTGCAATTTACTTTAGAATGGGCTGAGTCGTGGTGCTCTAGATATGAATTTTTCTATATCGCCACGCGCAAAAATTAACTAACAAAAATTTTGGACATTAAAAGAGGAATCAAATTCTTTGATATAATTTCTTGGAACGAAATATATATTTTGCTACCCGAATTTTGATACCTTATATGGAGTTTAGTTCATTGGAAATGAACTGAAATATTTCAATTCGAAATTTTGATTGTGTAATCCAGCTCTGATCGCTGTAAGCTGTATATATCATCAACTATCTTGTTCCGAATTACAAGTAAGCACAAGCTAAAAAATGCAGGGACCGTAACGATTATGAATTTTATGATAAAAATCACTGCATAATCGTTATTCTGGATTTGTATTTCTTTCGATTAAAAATAATCATTATTTTAGATTTCTATTTTTTTCGATTAAAATAATCGTTATTCTGGATTTAAATTTTTTTCGATCAAAATAAATCGTTATATTGGAATTTTAATTTTTCGATCAAAAATAATCGTTATTTTTTATTTCTATTTATTTCGATCAAAAATAATCGTTATTTTTTATTTCAATTTTTTCGATCAAAAATAATCGTTATTTACAATTTCTATTTTTTCGATCAAAAATAATCATTATTTTGGACTTCTATTCATTTCGATCAGAAATAATCGTTATTTTGGATTTATATTTTTTTCGATCAAAAATAATTATTATTTTTAATTTCTATTTTTCGATCACGAAATGCACGGCACGCTAGCTATACTGCGAAAAAATTTGCTTTAAGTATGTTAAAATCTCTTAATAGCGATTATTTTTGATCGAAAAAAATAAAAATTCAAAATAACGATTGTTTTTGATCGAAACAAATAGAAATCCAAAATAACTACTATTTTTGATCGAAGAGAATAAAAATTCAAAATAACGATTGTTTTTGATCGAAAAAAATAGAAATCCGATATAACAATTAAAAATAATGTCATATATCTTGGCTTCTCGTCAAAAGAAGTTCATCTGTATACTCAAACTCATATTTCCACTTTTCCTTCATTGTGATTTTTTTTGAATTTAATTATAGAAAATAACGGTTATTTACGGTCCCTGAAAAAATATTATTTACAGGCAAAAAATGGTATACCTACGATGTAGATACGAAGAACCGGAAAGAATTGAGAGTTTAACAAACTTTGACCTTCATTTCAAAATTACAAAAGATAATAATGAAATAATTCCGTATACCATGCACACAGGATATATTCACTCTGTTATTCCGTTTGAAACGCATGGAAAGGGGCATAGTAGCTATAGAAAAGTATATCAGTACTGATTTGATATAGTCATGTTCGTCTGCTTGCTCGTCTGTCTGCCTATTTGACTGTCTGCGGAAGTCACGTCAACGGGAAAAATAAGCTCGTGGGATTGAAAATACGCAAAATCGGTTCATGGACACGCCTACCGCCTATAGAAATAAATCGCTTTATTGAGGGAGTTATTGGATGTAGTGTAACCAAATTTCTCACAAATACTAGAAATAACTCGGACAAGCTCTGAACTCTGAAAGTTAACCAAGATGACATGGAACTGAAATGCACACAAAGATAAGAAATGGTTAGCATCAGACAAAAAATATGGCCATATTTTAAATGGAAAGCGTGGCACCTCCCATACAAGCACACGCATTAATATGCTAAACTGAAAGCTATTTATGTAAAGATTGTCATATTCAATAAGGCTACGTTTAGCTAAAACAGCCTGCACGTATAGTGGTATAAGCAGACCTAAGATGACTCCACAAGTTCTTGTAAGAGTAATACTTAAATTATCCGATGTAGTTTCAATCCAACTTCTTCTATCTTCTATCGTCTTCTATCAGACTTTGACAAAAAAAAAAGATAAAGAAACAAAATAAAAAAACCCACATTGTATGCCGTGACAATTAATTAATCCTTTTGTCTTTATTAACTGTTTCAATTACTTTTCAAGTACATATATATTTTACGATATTCTGGAAAGATCAGTACTACAAAAAGTCGTTGACGTGGCTGCACCTCGTACTAAAATCATTTCTATAAAAAGCTGCTTTTACATTTTGTAGAATTCATTACCCTTTTCTTAAATCAAAAAACATACCAATAAATCGTATATTTATCTATGTATATGTTTGCCAATCCCCAATCTGATGACTTCATTGCAGCAGAGAAAAAAAAATATCCAAAACATAAATAACCAAGAGTATAATCGATATACCCCTATATATTGAACGCCCAATTAGTTGATATTAATGAGAATATCAAGAAAACAAATAAAAAACGACTCGAAGAATATTGTCACTTTATTTACGAAATACAAATACAAAACAGTAAGATCTGTTCTTTCTTTCTTCTCTAATTGGCGCCAATAAAATAAAACAAAAGGAAAATATTTGATATTGTTTTATGGAAATTTGTTGTCATGTTATGCTCTTAAAATAAAAATTTAGAAAAGATATATAAAAAAATTCATTGCAAAATGTGCGCAAAAAAAAAAATGTCGTAATTTGCCCTTGAATTTAAGCAAATTTTGCATACTGGGCTTATATTGTAGCTCACACACACACACGACTACAAGAAAAAGTTTGCAAAAATGTTTTTTTTTTAAATTTACCATAAATTAATGCTGCTTTTTAGCATTTGAATTTTAAAGTTTTTTTTTTTTTTAGTTTTTAGTATAAATTAAGAAGCAACCTTTTGCCTTTTGTTGTAGTAATATTTTTGCATGTAATTTTAAACAGGTATCCTAATGAAATTTAACGATTCTGATTTAAGATGGGTTTATTCGGATCAAATGTTTAAAATTTTTGCTGTAATAATTTATTCAAAGAAAAAGCGGTGAAAAGAAAAAAGTTGAACCAGATTGAAAAAATCAAAGACTCATCATATACACAGCTAGAAAAATAATATAAAAAAAGAAAAAATGGATTAGTAAATTTTTCACAAGACAATTTAGATGATTTTATATAGATATATTCTTAATAGTATGCAGATTAAGTGCTCAAAAACGTCTGCCTTCGAAAAATTAGTGCTCAAATCGTTTGCAATAGCTATTTTTATGTTTATCTTAAGTAAAAGAATCAGTCAGCCAAGAGGCAGACGGAATGAAATATATGATTCATTATTTAAATTTTTGTATACATTTTTTTAACCTTACAATTTTTAAAATGCAGCAATTACTAAGTGACAGATGTTGTTTATCTTGCTTTTATGACATAATCCTTATAATTATCGAAATCTGCCTGACGACACGAGCTCTTAAATTTGTACATATTAAAAAAATTAAAGAAAAAATTAAATAACTCTTAAACGTGGCAACAAAACGTCTGCCTCTTGCATCAAACTGTGTTTGTGCCTGCAAATATTTCTTTAAGTAAATGGCAGACGCGATTGAATTGTTTATGTCACTTTTTTTTTAAAGGAGCTCTCAATTAATAATGCAGAGATAACGATTTAACAGGGGTTGTTCGTATTATTTATCTAACTGTGAACTTTATGACTTTCAACCGCTGCCGCTGAATAAAATCATTTCAAAGTTTGAGCCACCGGCTCCCTTACTATCAGGACAGTACATTTTTTCTCAAAAAAAATAAGATTAAACTATAACTTGAAGAAGCTTAACTTTATATCAAACGAACGACACTTACTTTATAGAGAAGGCATGGCTTTAGTGCATATTTAAGTAAACCATATACCGTTATTTAGGAATTCTTGCTTAAACGAAGTAAACCTTTAACGGTATAGATGTTATGTAGGGTGTCGCATATCAATTATTTCGAAAAAATAGTTTATACACAAAAATTCAGGAATTTGCCGTGCAAATTTTTTTTGTTTGTTTCTTCCTGTTAAACTTTAAAATACACAACATACATACATACATACATAGGCACATGTGTGTGAGTAAGGTTCTTATGTTGCCAACTAAGATGGGCATTAACCTCTAGCCGGTTTGACACCTTTTTGTTTTTTTTTTTTGCATTTATGTATGAAAACTATTTTATGCTGCTTTTTCTAAGTCAGATCAACAAAATAATTGCGCAACAAACTGGAAATGTTAACGAACAACGAACAGTTCACCTGAAGCACCATCAGCAACAGAATCAGCATCAGCATTAGCAGCAACAACAGCCTCGTCCAAGGCAACAGCAACACCTGTGCAATAGAAAAAAGGCCTACGATTAGCCTAACCAGTAACGCGTTTTGTCCCTCGAATAAAATAAAGAGAATTTGATCGGTGCAACAACAACAACGACAGCAACAGCAACAATAATGCAACTGCATGAAATGCGCAGGAATGACGGCGACGTTGCACAACGATAGCGATGGCACAAGAAGACACTCGAAGGCATCAACAGCAGCAGCAACATCATCGTCCCAGCAATCTATGCAAACGCATATACATACATACATATAAGCATACACACACACACACACACACACATGCACTGTTAAAATAACTGCACTTTGAAACAGTGCAATGCTGCTGCTTCTGCTACAATGCGCCGTTATCGAGATCAAGTTTTCCTTAGTGCGTTGAACGGACGCACATGAGTCCAGTGTGGCAGCAATTTGGTCGATTATTGGCCAAGTTTGTGCAGCATAAACCTGTGAAGGGAATTGCAAGTACCTGTACCTGTAGCTGCTGCAGCTGAGATCTACTGGATGCATCGTGTGAGTTGAGTTTATGGGGCCATATCGTTTGAGACTTCATGGAGTACAACAAATAAGAAAAAAACACAACTAAGGATTGCAATGGTTTCTATTCAAATCAACATCAAGATTTTTCCTCTTCAGTTTTTTTGTGAAAAATGCGTTGTTAATTTTTAATGGAAAAACTGCAGGAGTCCAGGAAATGTTTTAACTTTTTTTCCACTCTAATGGTGTTGATGAACCCTTTTACAGTTATATGATAAAGGATTTACATAAGTTAAAATGAATTAGGGAAGACAAGCGTATCATGAGACCTTATATGGATAAAAGAAACTAGATCATATGAATTTGATATTAAGATGACAAATGTCTAATGACCTTGCTACCGCGTAGATAATTAAGATAATCGATGAAACCAAATTCATTCAGTTTGGCCCAAATTTCATAAGAGAAATTTCTCAAACAATAGCGATGCTATTCAATATTTTTTCAACGTTTTCGCATTGCTAAAAGAGAAATTTCTACCCAAAACTAAGGGCAGATTTTATTAAGGTATTACTATTTTTATAAGGTATCCCATAAGCAAAAGTGGGCGCAACAGTACTAATGGGCGTTGCACCTACCACAAAAGGAAAAAAAAAGTTGTATGTTATATTTAGTGTTGAGTCTGAGATGTCGGTTACTATTATCTTTCAAATTATATTAAATTCGACGGGATTGCACGAGAGGGAGTGGCACCTCCCATTTTAACAAAAAGTTATAAGCGTTATTTTAAGTGAACGATTGCAACAATTGGTATAAAACTGAATGTAGGTGGTTTACTTGGTATAAAGTAGATCTGAACAAAATAACACCAGTGGGCGTGTCACCTCCCTTACAAATAAAACACCTCAAATGATTAATCTGACAAAATATGTGAGCAATACTAATATTTCGTGTAAGAATATTAAGTATTGAATGAATGAATGTAAGCTATTTCATGATAAAAATTGGGCTGGATTGTACTAGTGGGTGTTAAATTTTAAGACTTATTTCAGCATATCTCGCAAGTAATACAAGCTATTGTAATAAAGTTTGGATGCCGATCACAGACATGATTTAATGAACTAAAAGTAAGAGGATTTGGAAAAGTGGGCGTGTCAATTTTTGACTTTTCAATTTTTTGCAACCTTTTTCAACATTTTCCATGTTTTTTCAACTCTTAAGTTTTTGCAACTTTTTAACAACTTTTCCCTTTTTCTTTACGACCTTTTTCAACTAAATCAAATTCAACGTGAATAATTCAACCTGTTTAAATTTTTTTCGAGCTTTTCAACTTTTTCGAATTTTTCAAACTTTTTCAACTTTTTTTACATATTCCATATTTTATCGACTTATTCAGCCTGTTTCAACTGTCTGACCCACTATCAACTTTTTGTCAACATTTTCCATATCTTTTCGACTTTTCCAGCTTTTTCATTAGTTTTCATATTTTTTCGACTTTTTAGCAATCTTCAATGATTTTCAACCTCATTCAATTCATTTCTTCAAATTTTTTCGAGTTTTTCACCCTCATTAAAACTTTTTTCAACATATTCCATATCTTATGTTTCGAATTTTTTTAACCTCTTTTAACTTTCTTTATTCCATATATTTTTTTCCAACATTTTCTGTACTTCTTCGACTTTTTTTACATCTTACGACTTTTTTCAAACTTTACCATATTTTTTTTTCATGATTTTTCAGCCTTTTTCGCATTTTTCTACAGTTTTCTTTGTTGATTTTTTCAACCTCATTCAATTTCTTAAATATTTTCCATTTTTTTCAACTTAATAAATCTCATTCAACTTTTTTCAACACTTTCCATATTTTTGTCGACTTTTTTAACCTCAGAACGAAAAACCGAGCTATGATTGGGGTGAACCTTGTCAAAACAATGTTAGGGATTTTTTAAAGCAAAATTACTAACGGAGACGATATGTGAAAATTAGAGTTTTATTTTGTCGAATTCAATTTGAAGGCATTTGGTTAACAGAATGCTATTTCCGATATAAAACTTTTCTATAACGAAATTAATAAATTTTATTTAATGTAAAATTAAGACATTTACAAATAAAATTAACAGATTTAGCACGGATATTTTGCATGCAGTTCACACATATCATTGCGAAGGTCGTTGTGTATTAAAAATCTCTTGAACATATTAACTAAATGCCAAAGATTTGTTCTCAATTGTTGGCCAATTGATTTTTTTTGGTTAATTAATAGCATGTGAGGTCGATTGCCTTTCTTTATTCAGCAGCTAAACACAAGTAGCACAAGGAATTTTCTCAATGGAATCTTTATTCCCTCTAATACCTTTCATTACAGTTCATTTGTTTATTATTGAGCACGTTGTTGCTGCTGCTGATCGTACAGTGAAAACCAGCTCCAGAGCGATCACTGTTATCTGTTCAAATATGGAGTGCAATGTAGAATGCACATGCCTAGATACATCTACTATATGTATGTATTTGTACAGTTAAAGCGAGTTGTTGCATGCTGCAAATTCCATTTCCTCCTTTAATTCTGTTTATGTGGAGTTCTTTCTTTTCTTTTTTGTATGGAATCTTTGCAGCATCAACCTGTCTATGAAAAAGGCATAAAGTATGCAGCTGTCAGTTTTGAAAGTAGAATTAAGTTTTTTTTTTGTTCTTTTGGATAATGAACATCAGAATTAATAAAAATAATCATTGACGTTGTAATTTCTAATGGATGCATTGAAATAAGGATTTAAAAACAAGGAAACTTAGCTTACAGCATAGCAGTTACTGGGTATACAAAAAATTGGTGAGATTTCCTTATGATAATCTTTGTGTGTCAAAAAACCTATATGTATATCGCACTTAATAAAAATTCGCAGCGTACTGATAATAAAGCCATGCACCAGCTCGTTGTGCTGCAATAAATTTTATTTCCTCTAACATTAACTGCTTTCTAAGCCATTTGAATACAAACTCTTTAGATGCGCAATTAAATTATAAATGTGACCGCCTGGCCTATCGCTGCCCCAACCATCCGCCCCCCCGCAATTCTATTAATCGCAGCGACATGTTATAAAACGATTTAAATATCTGCACTTGCAGTCATGTTCAGTTAGAAGCAGCACAAAATAAGCTCAGCGCACAAAACATTTCCTTAAACATTCGTAGTCTAAACTCAAAAGAAAAAGCCTAGACCATAGCCCTCACGGCCAGTAATAAAACTAGTTTCACAAATATATATAACCAGAAAAACAAATCAGATGATCTCCAACGACCATCGTAGTGGACATGCGTCTTCTTAGTCTATGTACCTGCAAAAGTTGAATATTGTCCATTTGAGTAAAAAACTTCAGCTTTCAAATGTGCAGAGGGACAATGACGACGACGGCATTTGGCGCGCGCACTTCCATGTGAGAACTTAACGCATCAAGATGCGATGCTGGGAACCTTTAGGCACTGAATTTGTATAAAAATTCCTAACTGTAGGAATAAAAGAAGAAGAAATAGTCGTAGCGCAAACATGCATGCAAGTAAACTCTATTCATTAAAAAAAAAAATCTTTTTTTTTTATAGCCCTATCTATATACTTACATAGAAATAGTGATGTGAAATATTGAAATGATTCATCCATATAAAAGTAATCAATTGAAATGAACATCAAAGTGTCACGTGGTATGATGGCTGGGATAATTTCTTGAAATTTAGTTCAATTGATAAATAGGAAGATCGAAAACAAGTCTTGGTGCAGTCGATATAAATCAACAATGACATTTGCAATAAGAATCAGCTTTTTAAGCACATAATTTCGTTTTTCCATTAGAAGTATATATGAAAAGAGTATAGAAAGCCCTGATCTGCCGATAATTGTTAGAGTATTCAGACATAAGTTGATATATAAATGGATGTTCTTAAAATGTTAAACCAGCATTTGTCCACTATAATGGCTATTAGAAGATATGAGAACATATTTTCATTTATGCGTAATACCGAGAGAGATGGAGGAGATAAGTTGTATCTCCCTATGATTGGAGATTTTTGGCTTGAAGACACTTTGAAATGAAAACATTTCACTAATTGGTATTTTATACAAAAAACACCTTACTGAACATCTAACCCAACCCGTGCAAAACAAGAAAACGAGCAATTCTGAATCATACTCTTCACTTCTTCAGTGTCCAGTTTGTTAACATAGACAAAATTGTATAAGTACAATCAAAACATCATTCGTCCACTCACCACATTAGTTGCTTTTTTGGATACTGAGGGGGCTTTTATAATTATCAAACCAGACACCACTGTCAAATTTGGATGTGAACAGGTCTGCCAGTTTATTGGTCGTAAATTTGCTTACTGAGCAGCGATGTTACTTCAGAGAAAAAAAAAAAAAAAAAAAAAAAAAAAAATGCAAGCGTGCCCTAACCTCTGCAGTGCTATATAGCAAACAATACATTGCGTATTTTATTGAATGTAATACTGAGGGCTTGCGGAAAGTTTCTTTCAACTGTAGGATGTGTTCAATAAAGAACTCTGAATATGCTAACACCTTGGTTCGAAAAGCTCCGCCTTAGGACTTGCAAAAAACATTTAGTCATTTTTTTCAAGGTCAACATCGATCCACTGGTTCTTAAGTGCTTGGTATTATTGTCTGGTATCATTGTCTGGTTACCTATTTAGATTTGGTTAGCTCCCGGAGATGACCAAATCTTTAACATAAGCCAGTCCGATAGCAACAAATTTGAGCTGAATTTATTGGAACCATTTCGAACTATATATGCGTTAAGAAAATATTGCATGTTAGGAGGACGACTGACTCTAGAAACGTTAAGTGGTGTCGGTTGCTTTGGGGTGATGAAATGTACACCCACACGGTGCGCCTTAATCAAATTTAATTGAATGTTCGAAAACTACTGAAATTCTGCTAGAAAATTAATTTCTGTAATAAGGTCATTTCGCCTGCTCGCGTCCATTTAGTGCAGTTGGCAAGTTTGACGGCGATAATAAAAATATCCCAGCACTAATTTCTATGAAAAATTTATGTAATGTGTTCATTATATACTCTATTTTAAGATTAACTTTCAGTTTTTTTTTTTAAATAGAAAAACTTCAGAATTACGCGTTTTACCCACTTTGCGTCCACAAAGCGCACGGACCTTTTGTCCATGTGTGCGTGCCTCTTATACATTGAGGTATTAGCGGTAATGACTTTTCGTTTGATTGGTGTGTTAGTTTACTTATTTTGAAGATTTTTAAAGGGAAATCCGTAAAATGGACGTGAAATGGGCGATGGACGCGAACAGGCGAAATGATCCTATGTCGAGAAGATGTCTAAGAAAATAAATTTGGCCGAAGCATAAAATCGTCAAATGATACGAAAATATCTCATACGATTTAGTTTTTTAAATTTACCGAATATTTGAATATCAACATTTGCTATATCCGATTACCCAAATACCTTCCTTGAAACTACACAAATCTTTTATCGTTTGCACTTTATCGAAACTCTCTTCCCTCCATTAATTCACTTAAAATAAAATATGCTAACCAAATAATAGCTACAACAACAACAAAAACAGCGAATAGCGGAAAACATTCTTCCTGTTACAACAACTTATCCCGAATCCAGCAACTAACCGAGCTGGACACCGTAAATTTTTCCAACAACAGCAACAAATTTAGCCGAACCCACTAAAGATCTGAAAAAAAAAAAAAACAACAAAATAGAAGTCAACATCAAGGGACAGGTCTTAGTAAAGAGCTTCTTTATAATACCAAACACAACAACGCTGGATATTACTACATTGCGCACTCCAATAAAATCAACTTGGTGCAAATACAACAACCACCTCAACTTGGAAAAAATGAGTAAAAACAATTACGTAGTTGTTTAGTTTTTTGCTTCATCTTCTTCATAATTTTTTTTTTCTTTTTTGTACTTCTAGGAAGCAAAATGATCGTTGTCGTCGCATCCGACAGTGTCACAAAAATTACGTTATATTGGCAACCACGAAATAGCCTGATATATTAAATACATCTTAATTTTGTTGTAAACTGAATAAGACTTAAAAATAATTTTCGAAATATAAATGAAAATTCAAAAGCAAAAGGAATATAAAAATGCTCCTTTTAAAAAGTCACATTATTGCCAAAAGGCTTAAAACGAAAAACGTGATTATAAACTTTGAGCTAAAATAATATTCAGCATGAAAAAAAAATAAAACAAATGGTGAAGTTGATTTGTGTCGTAAAGAATCGAATAATAGAGAAAAGAAATAAATGGAAAAATTTAATAAGACTTCAAATATATCGAAAAGTTTTATATGAAAGCTCAGTAGCATCGAACAATATCGAATTGTATCAACTGTTTTGGAAAATGTTTGTTAAAAGTATCAATTATTAAAGAAAAATTTAAGAATTCATTGGATGTCGAAAAATATCGAATAGAATAATAAAATGTTAATAAAAAGTCAAAACTTGTCAAATAAATGCATAAATGAATTCAAAATTTGTACAAATGCTGAAAATTATCGAATAATTTGGTATAAGTCGAGAAGAATCGAATAGTATCGATAACTATCGAAACTAAGTATATATTGAAAATATCGCATAGTATCGAAGAAGTCGACAAAGCCCAAAATATATCGAAAAATATCAATTAAATGCGATTAGCGTCAAAATGCAATGAACAGCACTGAAAAAAATAAGAGAAGATCGTATAGTATTGTATCGAAGTATCGAAAAAGTCTAAAGAAGATGTTATCAAAAAGTCTATAAATTAAAATCAAAAAATACCAAATAGTATCGAAAAAGCCTCTAGTGATACTATCTGCAAATTTTTCGCTGATGCTGATGAGACCTTTCAGAAATAATTACGGGATGCCCGATCAAACATCTTGGGGCATGCTTCAAAAGTTTTGCAGAAATTAAACCTGTAATTCTACAAGATTTTTAACGAGTTCAGTCTTATGCAGTTGAAATAGATACAATTGACTGGATGGATATATTTTAACTAATTCGGCATACCCAGCGGACTAAAAAAAGGATAAAAAATCAATCCAATTCCTAAATCTGGAAACGATTGCCTATTGCTATATTGCCGTAATGACTTAAGATTCACTGATTATTTAATTGAGAATTCATTTCTTACGGAAAGACAACCATGTTCTATATAGGCATAAACACAGTTGTGGCCGCTTTGATTGGTGTATCAGAAGGAATAAGAGCGAATTCGGATTTTTTGGTGTTATTGGAACATTCCAAAGCCTTCGTTAAATTATCGACATTATTCAATTTTTTAAATATAGCAGTAAGGAAATGGGACGTCCATTAATTACGTGAACTAAAATAGGGGGAGGGAGGGGGGGTTCCAATTTAAAAAAAAAACACCTCACCTCACCAAAGTGAATTCTTATTTTAGTGGTCGATCACAGCTGTTTCATTTAATAATGTTCTTTCTCAATATCTTGTTGTCTCTATGGAGACAGCCTAACCCGAGGATTTAATCCTGAGATCTTTACTTTTTTCAATATATATAAATGACCTCTACATTATTTTTGATCAATCTTTAACCTGATTCAATTATGTAAACATAACTAAATAAAAAGTTTATGAAATGCTTAATTTGTGGTATAATCAGCACTTTACTCCTCTAAAGATACGAATGTTCATGGCACAGACTTATCTCCTTGATATAAGCCGGTCATCTAATGAGCACTCCATGTTGAGAGCGTGAAATTGAGAGGCATTTCCAATGCTTAATATGACAGTATAAGGTAAGATTTGCAGTATTTCTCCGCTTGCATTTCAATGTTAATGCTAATTGGGATTTATCAGATGTTTTTTCACAGTGTACTACAGCTTAAATATAAAAACTTCTTCGATTACATTTCAACTTCTTGTTTAACTGCATTGATTGCTGATAGCATGAAGAATTAGTGCCTTTATAGCAACTGGACATTTGAGTTTGACCAATAAAAATTCACTTTAATCTCATCGTATAATGGTTATGTTAAGTTAACAGGCAACTGAATAGAATTAAGAAAAAAAAAAACCAACTCCCCATTACATGAGGGAGACCTTGCCAAGGAGAAATAGGCGACGTCACACGTGAGGAAGATACAGTTGCGGAAGATGTAGCCAATAAGTAAAAACGGTCGCTATGATAACAACAACAACAGCAAGAGTGCAACATTTAATAGAAGCTACACAACAGAACTAAATAGAAGAACCTGCCAAACGGCCTACGTTAGGTCAGGATCAGGTTTTTTTTGTTTTTGTTCTCCTTCATCGCTTTGCATTTAGATCGTACGTACACGCTACAAGTGTAGGAAACACTTGAAGGAAACTCTAAGGTAAAGTTGCATACACGCGAGGGAGCTATTGAAGCAGTTGCTGTTGTTTGGCCTGTTGTTGTTGTTGTTGGAGGGGCTACTAAATGCAGCCCACCACCACCAGATTTGAATGACGTTGAGCCGATTAAAATGACTTTTGAAGCAGCAGGCAACAAACACTGCGCGTACGTAGGTTGGTTGGTTGCGGAATTGTGGTTCTTGAACAGCGTTAAGCGCAGTTGCACATATTTCTAATGTAAATGTTTTTGTTGTGTTAAGATGTTGGGTGATTTTGGTTGTTGTTACTTGAGATGTTCTTATGGCTTTTCTTTAAAAGAATATTGGTGTAATTTCGTGTTTTTTTTATTTTTTTAAGTTATTTATTGATGCAAACGCTCTAAGGATACTATCTTCCTATGTGGACATGTTGATATACATAACTATATTGTTGGTTTTACCAGAAATTTCTTGACCTATACATTAAGAATACGGAGGCAAAAGGGATTCTTAATTTCAAAGAATGTAACGAGTTGCTTAGTTCTGAGGGTCATGTGTCTAGTTTGCAGAATATGCAGTGAAAGCTGCGGCTAATGGCGAGTGATTACCGAGTACCAATACCTGACTACGACACTGCCTACAACATTAACTTTCCGACAAGAGACGAGTGGAACTCTGCCACCGTCCTAGAAGGAAGGTAGCCAACCATCTTCACGGATGGATTCAAAATGGAATTTAGTGCAGTAGCGGATATCTGCTCGGATAATATTAACATGAAGATGTTTTTTAGGCCACCCATTTATTGCTGCGCTTTCAAGATAATATCTACATGGAGCTTTCTCTAACCGCTTTAACCATATATGTGAACTGTCAGGCAGCAATCAAAGTACTAAACGCGAATATCGTGAAGTCTAGGTGTATAGAACACTGCAGGGAATGTCAATCCGACTACACACTATAGAGCTCTGTTGAGTTTCCGGTCTTGAGAGTATTACCGGGAATGAGAAAGCTGACGAATGTATCAAAGTTGTGGCAGAATAACCAGAGAATCAAGAAGTGGTAGACCTAAAGAAACTAGTGGCGGAACTACAATAGGAAGAATGCAGTAAATAGAGAGAGCGTTATTTAGTTTTCAATTTTTTTATAACGCCGAATGGTATTTTCTATAATTTTTGTTTTTCGGAATGCCATAAAATGTTGTTGCCAGCGTTGAATATTATCGATCTCATGTTATACCTCTGGCGCTGATTTTGATGATTTTGTTGATGATGATCTTATCTGATTGACGTGTTAATACATGTTTTTACCGTGAATGATTGGCCATTTGTTTATTAGTTGCGCTTAGATATCGAGAAGATCTTTTAAGAGCGATTTGAAAAATAGGAAAAACAAATTAAAGATGCATCCATGGTGTTGTCTAGACCACATCAATTTGATTTTAAAATGAGTGTTGTTTTGTTGATAAGGAAATCATATAAGTTTTTCAATATTATTGGAGGCAAATGGTGTTTGGTCAAAACAATGAATTGTCGCTTTTAAATTTGTTGGTGAAATTTAATTCAGACACTCAAATTTGATATCCTTGACTTTGAGGCTAAGTCTTTGAATTTGATGTAGTGTATTCTAATGCATTCGCGTTCTCTAAAAATTGTAAATATTCTTGGTTGGTTCGATGCCTTTTTAGTAAATTGCGCTTAAAACTTTTAGTTTTTCTGAGCTTCCTAGATTTGCCACTTGGTTATTTGATAACGCTATTTAAGGGAATGTCAGATATGTAAAGAATTTAAGTGAAATATTTTTTGATCGATGTTTTTCATTACCTTTTTTTTTGCTTATTTAGTTTCTCAGCTACTTGAAATTCAGCTGCAATGCACAGCCAACTGATAAGCATGTTGACAGTAATAGCAATTGGAACAGAACCACCATCTGCAACTGGATGACCGCGTAACAACGTTCACGAAAGAACAAACTTTTCGCATACCAATGTGTGAAATCAGGTTCACAGCAGCAGCAACAAGGGTTAAAGGCAAATTTTTAGAAAACAAAGTGTATATGGTTTCCAGAATCTGCGATTGTTATAAAATAAAACATGAATAAAACAAATTTACTCTCAATAGACACCCCAAAAGTATGCAACCACAAATATACAAGCAGCTACAATAAGTTGAATAAAATACTATCTTTACACTTTTAAAGCATAGTTTTAGGCACTAAACTAAAAAATTTGTAGTATTTTTATGAAATTTTAAATATTTTCCGTCGAAAAAATTATTTCGTAATGGCAACTCTGACGGCGTTTCGACAAAGAAAGTCCTGCACTTGACTTGGTGCACATCGTGTTTGTAAATATTACTTCATTTTTTTTTTTCATTTCTTACGCTTGAGCTTTCGTCTAGTCTTTGAGTGAATGCAGTTCATGTTTTGCCCTTGGATAGCAAATCGTCTTTATTTTTTAAACATTTGCTCCAATTGCAGCAAAGGAGAAAACAAATTCTCCACGGTTGACTTTAAATTCAATTAAAGGTTTTATTTTTTAAATAACGATTTTCTTTTTCTGTGTAGTATAATCTGGTGGTGCTTTGAGAAAACATAAATTTACGAAGTTATGAAAAAAGAACAACCAAATTATGGAAATAGAATCAATAAAGTGAGAATTTAAGTTAATAAAGTGAATACAAACAATTGAATGTTTATCTGGATCTTACAGGAAACAAAAGTTTTATTGAAAAATGATGACAATATATTCAATTCAACTTGAAGACCGGCAGTTGTGTTATGTATTCCTACGACTTATGGACTTTTTAAACGTTAAGATGTTTCAGATAACCAGATCAAATGGGCCAGCTAAGATGCAATAAAATAAAATCGTAGCCATTATTCATAAAAACTGAAACTTAAAAGCTACAAGATGCTAGAATCGGCTCGAGAGGTATTGTATTATGCTTGATAAAGGACATCTCTTCGCCATAAGCTAATATCAGTCAAAGTCGCATTGCAATTAAGCAAAAAGAAACTGAGAAAACCATACACTGAAAAGCTTTTCTTTTCATCTTAGATCCTCCTTTTGGATGAACACTTGATCACAGGGGTGGAAGTGATGATGCAACGTGTCAAGATCGCTCAACACAAACCCTTATAGATTAATCGAAACTAAATGGTAAAACATTAATTGTTGAGACTACAATCTCTGGATAAGTAACGCAATTTATGAGATTGAAGAAAAAATGAGAGTTGTTAGGCAAAACCCAACAAGCAACAACAGTAATCAAAGACCTTCCAAAAATGACTTTGCTTCAAGAGCTTAACTGGGAATCTATTAATTATTACCATTGACCAACTAATCCGTTGAAAAGGAATTTTGTTTCCATCCTCTAGCCATAGACATCAGCGGTTGGTCTCAAGAGAAACTTCATTAAAATAGATCATAGATCATACTACATCCGTTTAAAGTCATAAAATATTCTTAAAATATGTGTATTGCCCTCATTCAGATTAGACACGAATAACGCAAATCTGAGATTTGGCTCATAGAAATCTTGAAAATATTTCCAAAACAGGTTCACTTATAGTTATGATATTGCTTATCTCATCCAAGGTCTTGTCGAAAGTCTACCTCACCAGAGTCAGGCTCAAAAGTTTTCGCTCGAATCGATCATGCTCTGATCAAATAAATGCCCTTGACATGACCATGAAGCAGAATATTTACAAAGTTTAAACGTTGATAAACAAAATAAGGTCCTCTCTTTTGAATATATAACTAATAGACATACAGTTAATTCAACAAATGTGAGATCTCTCTAAATATGCAAGGCTCAGTGTGGTCTGGGTTGATTCGTATAATTAGCTCTTTCGTCCGAGACTAATCACTTCTTCATAGCTCAATGCAAAAGTCTCAATTATAAAGTTTTACATAGTAGTTTTACGTATCGTAACAATCAATGAAGTATCAGCAAGCACCTTTTACACATGATTTATTCCTCAGTACTTAGCAATCCGACAGACAAGTGAAACCCTCTGTTCTAAGGTTCATTCTGTAAGAGTTTTAGAAAATCTGAAAGATCATAAATTTTCTTAAAATCTGATTGCGGGACTAATCTATGCTAGAACTAACAAAGCGAAAGGTGCCCTCCCTTAGATTCATAGTGTCTGAAATTCTTCATTCCAGTCATAGACAACAAATCTTAAAATTTTTATGAAATCAGTTCTTCTCCGATTAGATGGTTAACCAACAGCACCTTTCTACACAAATCTCAAGTGCTTAACAACAATTGTATTGAATTGTAGTGAATACGATCACAGGACTTAGAATTCTTAAATCGGGCATTTGTTGATGTGCATTAAGGCTACGCCGAAACTACCATGGCGAAATAGTTTTATTTATGTCCTTTCCTTTATGATAAATTTCCTTGCAATAGCGATATTTCCACTTTTAAGCAAAGATATCTTTACTTCTTAATTTTCTTAACAATTTCCCGGCTGAGTGCAGTTCTTGGTGATCAGAATTTCAACCAATATTCCGCTCAAATTTCTTTGAAATCTTCGGCAAATAATATTTTTGTTGAGACACAGATTATTTGTATCATTTTTGGAGCACAACTCTGCTCTTCTCGGTGACTATTGCCTTTAGGATACCTACATTTGAATGCATTAGGAATGAAACACATCATATTAACAGATTCTTTCATATCCATTGAAGAATGCTTTATTTTACTTAATTTCAGTAATAGCATTATAATTTAAATGATATGTTAATGATAAAAAGAACAACATATTTTTATATTTTATGGTTTGCAATCTTTTAATGATCCCATTAAAATGTTGTCCTCCAGTACAGCGTGAACCAGTTGGGAAGAGATGCAACTATGGTAAGTAGCAACAACAGGAGAAACAGTTTAAAATTATCAAATAAAAATCAAATTACTATGTTAAGCAGAGTAAACAGAAATGATGGAAAAAAAAAAACAAAAAGCCAACAACAGCAGCAACAAACCCAACAGAATAACAGGCAGGACATTAAAGAAAAAAACAACCGTTGGAAAATTGCTGCAACAATGAAGTCAAAACAGAGTGCATAACAAGCGATTGTGTCACTTTAGCGTTATAATGTTGCTATAGTGTCTGGCAGCAATAGTTTTAGCAGCAGCAGCAGTAGCAACATCAACAACAATGGAATCAAACAACAACTACAATGTAGAGCAAACACAGGCATTTAATTGAATTTTGTTGCAACAATTTAACAGACAATTGCAATAATTGTTACTGCTTTTAGGTGTTGTTGTTATTGGTAGTAACAGCAGCAACTTATGTTAAAGTGTCAAGTTAATAATCGACTTAATTGATGACCACAAAGTGACGCGTAACTTTTTTTACTAACATAACTGGCAAATGTTGGCAACATAAAATTAAAGCAACACACTATTTAATGGCAACTTCAAAAACAAATACACAGCTGTGAGTAGTCAATAAAAATATCAAAGAAAGAGGCTCTAAGTTATATGGAAAATTAAGTACCAATAAAAACTTTAAGTGAAAAATGGCAGGTTATGAATTCATAAAATTTTAGCGTCAGAAAACTGAATGTAAGTCATAACCCATCTCTGGCAGAGATTTCGTGAAAACATAAACTTAATTTTCTCGAATTCGAATTTCGCAAATTTTCGTTTATGGCAATAGAAAGATATTACAAATTCATTAATATTTCGTTAGTTTTTGGTTGTTAAGGTTTATTAATTGCAAATTAATTGTGCGGTAAATGTGAAAAGAAAGTGAGGGATAGAAAGCAATATCGAAAATAACTTTGATAAAATGTTTTGAAATGAGTTTATCAAAATTTTCGATATATAAGCTAACCCAATTTTTCGATGAGTTCGTCAAGTTAGCTTTTTCGGAAATTATTCGAGTAATCTACCATTTTAGTATTAAACCCGTACTTTATGTCCTCTGAATTTGACCATAGTATATGTGTTACTGACGAAGTATACTTAGGGGGTATGGTTCCTACCTCTTGACAAAATTCCATTCGTTTTTGTTCATAAGTTATGTGAGAGATTCCGTGAAATTTGGGTACATTGTCACTGGGTAATATATACACATGATGGGTGTAATAATTTCCATAGAAGTATACTATTTAAGTTACTATATCTAGGATTATTCCGAATGGAATGTTATAAAGTTTTTTTACAAGCGTACAGACCAGAATTGAACAGTTCGGACAAGTGCGCAACTTTAACTTATCGTATCTGGTGAGTGTTCCAACATAATACAATGAAACTTTATACCAGGGTACAAAATGACAAAGTAACAATTCAAGCGAAAAGTGGGCGATGTTAAACAAAAGGATGTGTCTCACAAGAGAGATTTCAAATAGATTGTAATGAAACTTTGTACAATGGTTCAGAAATATAAATCGCTCATCGTTCATAATAAAGGTAGCCGAAAATGAAGAATTGGGCGTGGCACTACAGACTTAAACAAAAACTATAAGCTATTATATCTAAAGAGTATGTAAGAATGTAATAAAAGTTTGTATGTACATGGATACATAATGACAAAGCAACAATTCAGATGAGAACTGGGTGTGGCACATACACAATACATTTAAGTTAACATATCAAGAGAAAATTCAAAGGAATTTAATGAAACTTTGTACAAGTGGCTTATGGGTGGATATAAAAGCTTTACAAATTTGTTCATAGGTGGCGCTATTTCTTCGATATCTCTTTTATCAAATTTCGGTTTTAATGAGATTTTCATTGTTTTTCCTTACTATTCGATACTTTTCGATATTTCCGAAGCTATTCGATGCCGGATTCGGAACTTTTCTGTTGGCTTTTTCGATATTTTTGGCTTTTTTATATTATCGTTTCATTTAGATTCTTATTGAATTTTCCAATGATGTCTGATGTCTTCCAAATTTTGGATAATTTTCGGTACTTTATTGATATATTCCAATATTTCTGGAAGTTTTCGATATTTTCCGCTACCATTCTGCATAATTATACACCGAAAATAGAACTTAGCTTAAGTTACAGAAATAACTTTTCCTTAGTGATTTTTCCTCATATTAAGAAATTCACCAAGTCAATAAGTAATTTTTAATGAGTTTATGATCCATTAGAAAAAGTTTATGCTCAGCTTTTAAGCCAATACTTCATTAGTTGTTATCTCTGGTACGTGTTTAATAATTACCTACATAAAATAGTGAACAGCATTTTTGAAGAACAAACCAATCTTGAAAAAAGTTGTACGGAAATATTTGTTGTACCTTTTAAAAGTAAAGTCCACTTGGTATAGAATTAATGCCTTAACTGTTATTTTGCTTGTTCAAATTTTTAATTTCTGTAACAACTTTTTGCATCAATCTATGTTAGATATAACAGGCATGCGCCATCTTTCGTCTATTGCCAGATCTTTCACTATGAATTTATATCCCAAGCATTAAATTGTCGTTTGTCTGTCTGCCTAACCACTCATCCATCTATCTCACTGATACATCAATAATAAAAAGAAACAGCAAACAGTTACAGCATGCAGCAAGCACCAAAACGCATGTGCAGCAACAATTCAATGATGCGTTTCAACAAAGTTGGCCGCTTCGAATATGTAATTTATTCGTTTGTTGCTGTTCTTCTAGTGATCAACCCATGTGGAATGTGCTATAATGTCTTAGCGTTCTTTGCTTTGGTTGTATTATAACTACCGTAAGTGATTCTTCTTTTCCTTTTGATGATGCATCATAGATTTTTGCTAAAACGACGCCTTAGGCATCAACACGCATGCGCACATAAGTCATCCATTAGCTGTATCGAAAATGAACATGGCGCATGGATGCTTAGTTTGGTCACTGGAGGACACTTAAATTGAGCTGACAAATTGTTCGCAGCTGCAGTTGGAGGTTGGAGCTAATTTCCTTGCATTCAATGTTCTTTTTTGGATTTGCCCTAACAGCAGTTTTATCGATCAAACAATTTGAATCAGTTCTTGTACATATGTACATACATACATACATAATATTACACAAAAGTGGAGACACCAAGCTCGGGTGGAAAATGTAGCAGAACTTTAGCTGCTAAGACAATCCTTACTAGAAGACTGTTTTCGAGAATGCCTGGTGAACATTCACTGATAACTTATTGCCATGCTAGAGCTACAGCGCTGACTTATGGTATATAATTTTCATTCATGGTCCTGTCAAAAATCGTCTTAACTCAAGTCAGTGAGAAACTACATCGATTTATTCGGGAGCAAAAGTGATTCTCTGTATTGAAGTTACTTTCTAATGACAGTGCACAGTAGAATAGTTTTCTTTGAGCCCTTTTGCCCTAGCTGGAGATAAAGCACCTAAATCGAAATAAGGGCAAGTGTCATGGCAAAAATTCAGTGATGTCTTGGCATCTTAATTTAAAAGAATTTGCCATTGTAGCGAATTTTGGTTTTATCTTGCTAGAGCCAGATAAAAAACCATAGTAAAGAGAGACGTAAAATTTAATACAGCAGCGTACCTAGGGTGGAGCCAAGGGGCGACAAAATGGTCGTGAAATATATCTCAATTTACAAGGGAATTACGTAGAATATCTCTAATACAGAAGATTTTTTTTTAGTATGTAAGTATTTCATTCTTTTGAAGAAATATATTATATTCTTAAGCTTCAATTTCTTTCTTTAATTATATATTGTAATACATATTTATAACATTCGCTGCATTTCCTGAAATCCACCCATATGCGGGCATTTACGTACGTATCTGTACTTTTGAACAACTGCTTTTGCAATTACCAGCAACTTGATTTGCGCTACTGAAAAGAAACACATCTCGTAGCGTTTTATCGCTCACCCTACCGTTATTTGTACCTTGTGAACATTTTTCTTTTCTCATATCTGCAATTCTACCCTATAGATAGATATCAGTATTGTGTGTACCGTAAATCGCCGTTGGTTGCAACGCCATCTATTTTGCGTTCTTGCGTGGCTTCGTTGTCTACGCTGTTGCAGTAATCAGTAATCATCATAATTTTTCGACAAATTAAATTCCAATAAACCTAAGCAATCGACAAACTAACCAACCAACGAACCAACCAAGAATATCTCGGACATAGATGCTTAGTGCTTCGGGCGGAAATCAATTACTGGACATGACATACAACGTCTTGGTATAAGTTACCTTAAATGATTTTGCATGCGCACAAAGCTTGTATCGTAGCACAGTGGGTCAAATGCGGCAAAAACTATCAAATATGTTCAAGTTCAGATTAAATTTGCCAAAGTAGCTCGTACGATTCTTAAAAGGGCGAAATTGATTTACAGGCACGCCTAAGACATATTCAGGTTACACTTTTAATAAATTTAAGATTTTCTTGGTTGAATTATGGCATTTATGATGAACTATCACTGCATGTTAAAAGTAGAAGCAAAATGTTTTTTCGTTTGTTTGGACTTTACTTGAAGTAAAATCGACAATTTTACTTCCGAGAACTTCAAGTACTCCCGATAAACATCAAAAATTATTTTCTTCATATTTCCAAACACGTGTCCACTGTCTATCGCAGCGACATCTATCAAAGATGTCATGAACTATTTTGAACTTAAGCTTTCAATTTCGAATTCATTAAGATTTTAATGAACACAAAAAAAAAAAAAAACATTTTCAGAGTTCACACCGCTGTCCCACTGTGCGTAAGTTACCAAAGGCAGGCATTAGAAGTGAACACAACACACAGTTTGCATGCATTGACTGCCCATGCACTTAAGCAGCAAAGGTATTTAAGAAAAATTGATTTTTCATGGCATGTCCGAATTACTGACAGAGGCTTTTTTTTTTCAAACCGACAGTAAAAATTCATAAGCGTTTACAATTAAAAATTGGCAATAAAAAAGATAGGAAAAATAAAAATCATTTTAAATTTCACGTATCTGTCACTAGCAAACTTTCATTCACATCCTGAAATTTGAAAAGTTTCGGTTGTGTTGTGTTATCACCCAACCGACAACAAAGATGCAGTTTAGTTTCTGATGCAATAAGGAACTGTCAAATGTTGGCAAATGTAGATTTGAAACTGTTGCAATGTAAGCGAAAAGTTTATGACTTTGGCATGCAAGTGATAAGGTTTTTTTTTTCTAAGAAATTCAAAACTACAAAATAAAAATGAAATGCAATTTAAGTACCCACGATTTCTTTATGCGAACACACTTTGTAAATTTTATAGTGACAACATAAAACCAATTTGAAATGTTTTTAAAGAGATTTTCATTTCCATAGCAACATTTAACAGCAGGATGCGATTGGAAAACATTATGGGGCAGTGAACAGTTTGGTAAGCGATTCACGTGTTATTCTGGAATGATCGAAACCACCCAGAGCTTTGAATGAATCTGGCAATTTCTATTAGTGGAGCATTTTCAGCCATATCCGATTCTTTAAAGGTTTCGTCACCTAGGTCCAGGACATTCTCAGAGGAGGTGATTCAACTTCTTCGTCATTTTTACAACTCTTGCAATAGTCCCAATGGAGAGGATTGAGCTTTCAAGCTAATATTCTGATATAACAATGCGGATCATCTTCTTGTTAATCCGTTAAAGATTTTTAGTTCTTTTCTGGATTTTGACACCCTGCGTCAAAATGTGGTGAACCACCTCTGATTGGTAAGTTCTTTTGTTTGGTTATCTATTTTAGCTCTGCTTAGAATTCTTGTAATGACGTACTTAAAATTACCACCTATTGCTTATATTTCTGATTTACTGTGAACTAGATAGTCAGCTTGCTCGTTGCACTTACAGACATAATGGTCAGGTACCCACGAGGTCCTGATTTTATACTCACGAATGAGGCTTAGAGATTTTCTTCAGTTCATTATGCAGTTTGATTTAATACAGATCAACTGTCGATACATATGATATTGGAGAATGAAATATTCTTCACAGCAATCATATGCCATCACCGATTCCATGAGTTTAATGGCTGTTGTTAGGAATTTTCTATATTTCGATCTCAACAAAGTTAGGATGTAGTTAAGACGTTTCCTTGAAATGTTGCCTTTGTTCACTAATTTTATAAGTGATGTTATGCCGAAGGATATGTTTTAATCCATCAATTTTGTTCAGCCCAGCAGTGTTTAGTGCTTCAAAATCTGGTGCAAATTGATAGCAATAAGTGGTAACGATTGCTGCTATTGTTGAAATTAAGAGTACTCCTATTAATTAGATTGGCTATCTCCCTTTAGAAAATAACGATGATAACCTAATCGATCTGTCAGATGAAGCTATATAGCTAGAATACCTTGCTGTAGGTATAAAAAACACTTACTACTACCTTTCATTCATATGAATATCTAGCAGGCATACCTAAAAGATCAACTCTAAAAAGGATGCATCTCGTTTCAGTATAACTTCAGCAAAAAAAAAAGGTTTTATAGCTTCTCTTACAAGCCTTTTAAAGACAAGTAGAAAGACAATGTATTATATATATAAATTTGTTATAGGCGCTTATAAGAGCCATTTGACATATGAATTTCCCTCCCTATGTTATTATTCATGAAACTCTGTAAAATATCTTTTCTGTTTAAAGGACACCTCACAAACATTTAAAAAAAATTTCTGTATTTTGTTTAGAGACATTAAAGATTTATCTATATTATATTTTAAGGACATGGGGTCTCAAGTCTTCTTAAGACGTACGGTCTCAAGTTTTCTTGTCTTCAATCACTTGAAAGACATGCGGTCACAAGTCTTCCTGTCTTCAAGTCACTTAAAAGATATGACAAGGCTTCTTGTCTTAAAGTCACATTTATACATCTCTCTTTATCATGATTTTTTATCTTGTTTTAGCAAGATATTATAAGACTAAATTTCGCTATAAAGGCAAATTATCTTATTAATTACGATACAAAGATATTTTAAGGACATCACTGTTATGTAAGATGGATTTTTTTCTTTATAACTTCCCCTTATGCTACTAAGGTGGGTAGATATCTTCTGGTCTCAGTGATTTGTAGGGTTATGTTTTCTCTTCACAGCTATTCCAGGAACGCTTGGTCACACCTGATAAGCAATCCTGGGACACAAAGATCCTTAGTGAATATCTTGTGAAGTTTAGTAGCTTTATTAGTTACCAGATATCTAAGAGGCAAATTGAAGACAAACGCTTATGTACATATATATGTTTTGGGCTTTGTGCTCTTATAAATTATTGCCTGTTATGCAAAGAACTTTATGCGTTAAAATTTTAGAACAATCCTCAAGTCTGATTTGAAACTCTAATGCACCAATATTATGTCTTATTAAACTAGATTACATACATACACATGTATGTATGTACTATGTATGTCATTCATGTTTCTGAATCGTTCCCAACTTATAAGAATCTTTAGAAAACATACTATGTCCAGGATTTCCCGTAGCATTATTACCGATATTACTATCTTATTAGTTGTCTTCTATAACTTTTGATTCCATACTCGCTAAAAGTATTAAAATTAACGTCAGAAAAACGGATTTAATAAAAAAACTGAAGAGAAGATCTAATCAGAGTAGCAAAATACTCTACATCAACATTATTCAGACTTTTTGGTAAGTTTTCATCAAAATTCGAAAAAAAATCATTAGGGCCCACCCTAAAGAGTATGTAGCCTTGAAAAAGAAAAACAACAAAATAACTGGACCACATTACGGTTTCTTTTAAATATTTGCGCGAAAACAACAAAAAAGCAAAAGAAAAAGAAAAACCAATACCAACTAAACAATTGAGTTTCCGTTGCAACCGTTTTTCACCTGTTATTGTTGTTGCACCAGTTGTGCTTCTTCTGCTTATCGTTATTGTTTTTGTTTTATTGCTTTTTCTGTTTCTCGTATTTAAGTCAATTTCTATAGCTAATTTTCATTGTTGTTGTTGTTTTCATATTTATCTATGTATGTACAAGCGACCTTAAAAGTTCCAATAAAACTACATACATACTTGCAAAGCTGCTAGCACTGCCCGTGGTGGTGGTTGCCGACGAAAGAACGTACGAACGAAGTTGTTCTTCAATCGGATTAATGCAATGGATGTGCAAGTACGTACTCCTTTTTGTTGTTATTGTTGGTGTTGCCGTATCGATACTCTCTATTGTTGTCGGTGGTGCTGTCATGGATTGCATGTTTTGTTTGAGATGAGTTAAGATAATAGCAATCACGGATCAAACGATTAGAATTGTTGCTGTTGAAAAGTTTTGAAACAGGGTGTGTCATACTGAAGTGGAAATTTTTTTAAAAATTCTTTTGGGAAGTGATAAAATTCCTTTAAATTATAGTTATAGTTTCCAAGATATATGTAAATCAAAAAATTTCGTTCAGCCGACTTTCACATTATTAATGGAACGAGTACAACAATTAAATAACTAGAATTTACTAATTTGATTATAGTGGACCGTCTAATTTATGCTTAAGAAGAAGTTTTATGAAAAATGCTCTTTGCATTGTAAGCATATGGGAATTGAAAATATCCAAATTTTTGGACATTTTAGAAAATGTCTCGTATTGTAAATAAAAATTTGTCACTCACTGACTCATACGACTTACACTATTTTTCATTGTCAATGCCATTTGGAATGTTTATTGTCTGCTGGTTTCAGTTAAGCCAAAATCATGCTGTCATCCAAACAAATCACAATCTAAGCTGAACTCGTGTTAACTCCGCTTAAATTCCTTTTTTCTTTTTTGACTGTCTGCCGAAACATTAAGACACCACAGGCGGCACTCCTCAATACTTTGTATCGAACTTTTTTCTCTCTTTGTGTAATGTTGAATAAAAAAAGCTTCTAAGTCCAGCTTTGGCAGCATCTCAGTCGAATGATGCAAATAAGAAACAGCAAGGAAAAAGACTTTAAGATCGGTTGAAAAACAAAAAAAAAAAAATGCAATTTTTTCGCTCCATATGGTAAGGTGAAATACAAAGCAACGTCTGAACTCACTATATCGCCGATTGAAGTAATTCTACCTGCTTAGTTCTGTCGGCGGCAATATGTTTAAAGTTTGACTTTTGTGTGGGTTGACAGTTGACATTCTATGTAATACAGGGGAGTTTCGTGTGTATGGGTAAAGGAAATGTTTAGATTTTTCATATTGATTTTTCGTATTAAATGCTTTTATAAACTATATTTGTAATGGAACACAACATAATACTGCTCCAGAATAACGTGACCAGATATTTTTGACCAAAACGAGGAGCAGGAAAAAGTTGATGAAACTTTTATTAAGATTCTTTTGTTTTAACTGGAAAAAATTGTATGTAGGTACTATAAAAAAAGGTCCTCACTTTCAAATTCCGAAATATGTTTTAACAAGCATTAAATTCATGTCATTTCTCTCTCATATTAATACAAATCCACAATAAAATTTTAAGCATACAAAACATTGGGGTTTTTCAGAAAATCAGCCTTATTTTTTTTCATAAAACGCGCTATAACTCTGGCAATTTTCAACAGTTTTCAAAATTTCTTAAAGATTCTGACAGAATCAAAAGACAAAAATTCATTATTTTGATTTGGATGAAAATGCGAAAAAGTTTTTGAAAAATTTTTAGTGGTTTTTCAAGAAGTCATTCCGACTGCATGGTTTGAAATGGATTTGGTCTCCAGTCATTTGTATTATTCTTTGTATTTTCTAAAAAAAAGGTCCTCACCGAAAACTCTAGCAAAATGAGACTTATTATTTTCAATGAAAACGTGGAACGCGCGGAGCAGAAAATCAAAACCGCGGACTTGCTCCGCGAAAAGCGGATAATATGGAAACGTTACTCCAGAAGAATCAAATTCTATATCTTTGAGTCTTATCCTAACGTAATATTGGTCCATTGAATCTGAAAATTATCTCCAAATAGGAGACACATATCTGTGGTTAAATATATATGTATATCAAAAATCTTAGTTACAGCCAACATCATGCAAATATTTTAGAGAATTAAATTGCCCCCGAATATTTTTAACTACATCAGAGACATTCCAAAGTATGTATTTTTAATAATATCCGATATCATGTATATTGTTTAAATTTATCATTAGCATACCTTAGGACGAGGCTTAGAAAAATGTGGCTTAGTTTTTTCGTTTGAGACTTAGTTTTACGGTTTACAACTCACAATACAACTGTTGAACTTCCGCAAAGATTTCGGGCAAAAGTCTGTCAGCTGAGCCGTGTCTGTCTGTCTGTGCATTACAATTACTTATTTTTCTTAAGAAAAACGACGTGTTTGTTGTAAAGAGCTGAAATTGGCATAGTTTCCTTTCTTTGCCCACCTATAACTTAGAGCTATCTACATATAAAACTGTGCTGGAATGTATATAGAGCCCCCTTAGCCTTTCATGGAATATATGTAGTCTGTCATATGAATGAATATCACAAATCTTTTTGAAGAATAAAAGGTTATCCTTATGGATGGCGTGAAAAGTCAGTCGTTTCATCAATCAATTGAAAAATACTCTACGGAATTTAAATTTTTATGAATTTAAAGAAGCATCCTTTGTGTACATTATGCTCCTTATTTAAGGAAACTACAAAATTCACCTAGCAGCTTCCAAATGTATGTATAAGGATTAGATTTGTGTACCTAATTGTTTTCTATTTTTTTTATGCAATTATCTAAATAGAAAGATTGAAAAATTTCAACAATTTGACTGTTGGTGACAAATTTGTGAATTGCGACAAGAAATAAAATTTCAATTTCATGAAATACTCAAAGAAATAAACAAATGTCGAATATTGCATACTTGCCTAATTCATTGAATTTCAAAATTTCCTCCTCTCTTTATCTCACTAGTAGTAGCAAGAAAATTACGTGCACATACATTAGACAACAAGTTTTATGTACAAAGAAAGTTTGCAATAGAATTTCATCGATTAACCTTCTTAAGCTTAAAGCTTAAGCTACAGAAATATACCCAATTATTATAAAGTCATTTAAAAAGCCGTAATAGCATCATACACTTGAAAATAATTCCAATAAAATTTACAAAGATACGTTATTTCTAAATACCGCTTAATATGATGATGGTGATGGTGATCATGTTGATCTTGATGATGATGGTGATCGAAGCAAACGTGTGACTCGTGTTCAACTGGTTATTTTGCGAGTATTATGCTCGATTGCGATTCTATTGTTAAACAATAAACAGACAGACAGACAGACAGACAGAAAGACAGACGGACGAATGAACCAAGTGTCTTGTTCACCATTCTATTCCTTACGGTTTTATGTTCACTTCTGGTCCAAATAAACGCATAAATTGCGTTAGGATAATCATCGCAACGAATACCGACTTAGGCATTTTAGTACGGATTCGTGCCGCGCGCGCCGATGAATGAAAGAAACAAAACGGAATATAATGCAGTGAAAAAGAACAGTTGGAATAAAAAATCACTTCGAGCCACATTGTACCAGCAGCTATGCAATGGAGTGTGCGCGGCGCACAGAAAACTGATAACTGGTTTCGATATTAAAAAGACTTATAGATCGCATGCACTCGTACTGCTCTATGGTATCTGTAGACAAATGAAAGAAAGAACCGTTGAATATGTTGGGCGCCAGTAAATGGAGATTTATGCTGGAAAGCAGTAAGCAAGATGCAGGTGCATCTGAAACACAAATGCATTGAAAATTTGAGGGATTTTCTTTAACAGTATGAAACAGTTATAGCTGTACCAGTGTATAGTGTGGTATTTTGTTAGTTTTCGGGAATATCAGGACAGGTGCAACAAAGACTCAAGTAAAAAATGATTCAGCACCAAAATTATTCAATCGAAAAACTTTATATAAATTTAACCTAACTTTTTGTGATACGAAAACTTTTGAGATTGTATAAGTTAATTTTTCCGAAAGTCAACTTTTTCCGAAATTGCGTACTTTTGTTGTGGCGACGGTGTCTTATACGTACAGAATTGAATCCCAAAATGCAAAAACTATTTTACAGACGATTTTATGACTAATGACCCCGGAAATTTTTTTTTCAAAATTTATATTAATATAGATAGAACAGGCATAAATTGCAAGGTCCAAGCCTTCAGAGTCACAATTAAATAAAATATTTCTATTTTCTTTGTATAAAAATAATATTCTTTGAAAAAGTGGAAAAAGAAAAAATTCTGTTAAAAGTTCAAAATTCGCCATTGTATGTAGATTGTGTTTTTTTCGTGATTGAGTTAACTAATAAACGATTAAGCTCCAAGGTAAATTATTAAAAGTTACTGCAATCAAATGAATCCATAATTATAAAGAATTCTTTACAGTATTATCCTTTTCATCCAACTCACATAAAATCTGCTACGAATGGCCATAAGTGAAAAATCTCACTGATTTGCATTGCTTTACATCTTTACACTTCAACCGTTGCACGGCATTCGCTTTGCTAATTACAAATGACATTGATTACAATATCCACACTATATAACAAGCAATAATACAAAATGCCTTAGGTGCAGATAATTAAATTTAAGACTCATTTATATGCAGCGTAATCATTTTTGTGCAACAATGAAATATAAATGCGAAACGCTTAAATTGGAAAGTCGAAGACCGGATTTTGGAGAAGCAAAAAAAAAATAAAAGAAGCAATTCAATTTGATGTAAGGAAAACTAACAGTTCGCGAAATGAAAAAAAAAAAATTGGAGGAAAAATCAGCAACAGGTGCCACCTGCTGTTTGGATGCTGCTGCTGACTGTTGCGAATGATGATTGTTGATGTTTTGGTTGTTGTTATTGTTATTCTTTCTACTACAATATATCTGCTGCATCTGTGAATCTGAAATTAAATTGTAGCTGCCTGGATTCGCAAGTGTAATCAAGAACTACGCGTACAGCTGCTTTTGGGTATAAAAGAACGGCCGCAACGGTTCGCTAATGTAATCATTATCAACGGTTGTTTAGATTTTATAATTTATAAGTAGTAACTTTTCTAGAATTTTAATTTTTATTAATATCGAATGCTTGCTATGTAAATTACCATCTTATACCACTTAAAAGAATGACATACAGCTTTTCAATAACTTTTCTTCAAGATAAATTGGTATTTGACCGATTTTGATTTTTGATGTCGTTACAATGAAAACAAAAGCAATTTTCGTACATAGACGGCTTCTTACAAATCACAATATAAACGAAAAATTTGTGGAAAAAGCATACGATAGGCCTACCTTATACTCATATATCGGAAAGGTTCAAATGTCACGAGCTTCAGTAACCAATCTCTAAAGTCATTTATAATACCATTAAAGAACTGATACCATTACGGAAGTGACAGCCAATGCAAAATATTTAATTTTGCTATTATTTTTTGAATTGAGGCCCGACATGTCCTTTAAAACACTCTAGTGAGCAAGTGAGGTCAAGGGCCAAGATCTCAACAAGGGGAGTGGGGGTCAGAATTTTCAAAAAAACTTAATTTACGGATAGCCCCTATGCACTTATGTACATCGAAAAAAAGCGGATTAGGTCCATATTCTTCAAAGATAGGGGAATTCCCTAACTAAATTTCTAAGAGATTACGGTTATTAATAATATTTTTCTTTCAATCAAATACATTTTTTTAATCGTGCTAAATCGAAGGAAATCGTGTGAAATGGATTCATTTTATTTTTCTGGGCCGTGTTAAATAGAAACCGTGTAAAAAAAGACCGTGTAAAAACAGAAGTGAGTGTGTGTGAGTGACTTTATAGTACCCAACATAAAACTTTATTAAGGGGGCAGGGGCTGTTATGTTTTTTGAGAAATCGATTTTTTGTTTTTTCCATTTTCTTTAAGTATAATATCTTAAAAATATATCCTGAAAATTTGAAGTCAATCCGACGATTACTTTTGGAGTTATTTGGCAATAACCAAAGGGCTCTCGGTGGTAAGAGTACCGAGTGTAAAACTATAAATGCGTATTTCTCAAAACTATGTTTTCGGAACCGAGGACCACTGTGACTCGAAAACCGCTCGATAGATTTCAATGAAATTTACGCAGTTTTTGAAAAATATAAAAAGCTAGTGCCTGATCGAAGGAACTTTTTTTTTTAAAAATCGATTTTGTATGAACAATTAACTGTTGGTTTTTTACCGAAAATCTGGAGGTAAATATTCCTGAGGCCACCATTTTGTTGATTTAAAAAAAAAACTTTGATCAGGCACTAAATTATTTAATTAACAAACTAATTTTTCTTATCCGATTGAGTTTAGATGATTTTCCAAGGATTTGTGCCAGCTATAACTTTTTTAATTTTTAATATTTTTTTTTTTTTAAACTTTCGTCAAGTCAAGTTGAAACACAATTTAATAATTCCATATTATCACTTTTATTAAATAAATTAAATTAATACAAAAAAAAAAATTATTGAAAATGCTCTAATTTTCACGGCCATGACTGGAACTGCCCCCTTAAGATCACTTTAGTACAGTGAATATAAAATATAAAGTTTTTAGCTTGAATGGGAGGTGACTTACAGACACATTAATTGTTCTTAGGTATATACATATGTCTTATTAAAATTCATAACGATCACTTTATTAGTTCTAATTTTATGTATAACTTCTAAAAGTTTTACGGGCGGGGTCACGCCTTTTACTGGCTTTATCAATGTAAACACTAAGTAATGTTATTTATCATTTTTAAAGGCATCATCTCTTAAATTTTTCGAATGTAGAAAGGTGCCATGCGAAGCCTCCAAAAACTTTATACCTAGCCTAACGTTCTCGTGCGCAGGAAGAATACGAGCACTGCAGTCAAATGATTAACTTTAAAAATACTATCTTTCATCTATTTTTTTTACAAATCGAACTAAAATATATATAAACTCAAAACTCCAAAGCATATGTTTCTATTAAATAGAGTTAATATTTATTATAGTACTAAATAGTTGCCGCATTGGATATTGAATTCATTGATCAATCGAATTGATCTTCAATTGGAAGATATCAATATAGTTCCAGGAATTGAATAGAATATATTGGAGTGTACGCTAAGTAAAAAAACATATCTGTTTCACTTGAAGAAGTGTGGCCTAAATTGCAGCATGTGTCCGTTCACTTACAAGTTTCATTCTTCATAATAATGTCAACAGCAATCAAGATTTCAGGCCACTGATTCGATCTTTCGTTGCAATCGTGCGCGAAACAATGCAAATTTTCTAGCAATCATTATTGCATTGTCATTTATCTCAGTACTAAATGCAGTAACAGCAACAGCAACACGAGCAAAATTAACTGTACCACCAACAGGTAGCCGCCTCAGTCAATGAAGCGATAATTTACCACCGTTTTGTGTGCGATGTCACTTCGGGCTTCTGCCAGGCTGTCTGCCAAATGGCGTTTCTTCACGTGTCCTCCTTAGAGAGAAGAGTTGTCACTCTCCCGAATGGCAACATCTGGCACTTCAATTTTCTATAGTTGTTGTACTTAAATTTGCTGAACCTGAAATTCAGGAGCAACAGTGGTAGCCTCAGCTACTTGCAATTAGTTTTACAAAATTACGCGCTGATTGTTGGCAATTGAAACAATTGCTGTTTTTATAGGTAGCCAATGTTGCCAGACAGTGCTATCTCAACGTTTTGATGTTTTTTCTACTACATTTCAAACACTTGGCAACCCTAAATGTAGCTGTAATCGTTTCAGTTGCAACAATTACATTTAGAGAGTCACTTATTGTTGTGTGTGCATAGTAAAACAACAGCAACATTTCCTGACGGAAGACTTGCAACAACTTAAACACAAACTGGACTCAAGTCAAGAACAACCCGATTTGGTTGATGTTGTTGTTTTTTTTCTTTTTCGATTAACTGCAATACAATGGATGCAAGATCTGATTTGATGTGATACTTCTCGAACTCTACAATGAAATGTTGAGAATGATGTTGGTAACATGCAACTACAGCTAAAGCTACAGGGAATCATTGCAATGATTGTTGTTACTACTTACTTGCAATCGCATTGACAGCAACAAGTTCAATTGTTGCTGCTGCTGTTCTACAAAAGATAAAATTATTGTAATCGAGATAAATGTTACAATTTCGCAAACACCACTATTGACTATTGAAGTGAGTTACGTGAAAATGTCTAAGCGAACTGGCACACGAGTAGCCAGAAAGAACGGTACCTGCGTTTGAAAAACAAAGCAGTTTACTTTACTTTAAATAAGTTGAATCGGAACACCTGGTACTGTGATTTGTTTTTGTCATTTATTTCATCAGTATAAATGTAGATACCGTAGACATATACTTTTTATTTAATCTAACGAAAAATTTAAAATGAGAACATTTCTAGCTGTGGTATAAACTAGAAATGGGCGTGTAAGTGACTTTTGACTCACGTCACATGGTTTCGTTTTGGACTGTTTCAGCATTCGATTTCTTTAACATTTAATACTTACGATATGGCAATTTTCCACCCAGACTTTATAT
The DNA here is from genome assembly GCA_963662105.1 of Meiosimyza platycephala. NCBI lineage: Eukaryota > Metazoa > Arthropoda > Insecta > Diptera > Lauxaniidae > Meiosimyza > Meiosimyza platycephala. The sequence goes on along the minus strand of OY759209.1, from coordinate 92,578,794 downwards.
ATCCTGCTAGAACAGGTAGCATCATCTACCAGGCCTGAATTCTACAAAAACGTACGAAACGTTGCCAAAAGTTTACGGACATGAGTGCTTGAGCCGAGCAAGAGTTTTTGACTGTTATAAACGTTTTCGCGAAAGTGCTGCCTGGAAGTCATCTGTGGAACCGAAATCCAAAAACAGATCAAATACCATCAAAAATCAAAGCAAAGCTGATCGCCTTCTACGATAGCAAGGGTTTGTTGCATAACGAGATCTTCCAAGTGGTCAACAGTAACAGCAGTATTCTACCTATAAACTCGACGTGGGCGGCCAGAAAACAAAATTTGGAAAAATTTTATTTTTTACCATTGAAAAATTATTTTATTTTGGAAAAGCCTCTTGTTTCCTTGTTTTCAATTAGGCAACCATATCACAATATCATTTTGTTACTTCAGATTCTAGCAAAAAATCAAGTCATCCGCCTGATTTAGCACCGCGTGACTTCTTGCTGTTCCCGAAACAAAAATTGGTACTCAAAATTGGTTTTTTTGAGGACGTAGAAATCATTGGCGAGAGGAGCGTCATGACGTTCGAAAATGATAAAATTTTTAGATAGTCTAGCAGAATCATGATTATAAGAACTTAATGTAATAATTGAAGTTCTCAGTTATTATTGTGTACATAAAGCAAACACATTTGTCCTTAGGCTCTTACAATTAACTAGAGCAGTAACTAACCGTCTGGCTACGGTTCCGTATCAACCACTAAGCGCGCAATCTGATTGACAGCTGATACCTATATCAACGCGCGAAGCCTTTAACTTACACTCACCCGCAACGATTCTATTCCGAATTAAGGGTCGCTCTTCGAAACCTTTTTTTTTACAGTTGTCATATTGGTTGTCACCGTGGCAGCCTTGATTGCTAGAACCACGACGATAACTTCAGCGCCGACTTGACACAAAATCTATGTAATAGGGACACCAAATTCGGAACAATTCGGAGCGCGGGTGAGCGTACGATGAAAAAATGCGCGAAAAATTCCCATGTTGAATTCCTTATGGGGAATTCTCACGCGTGTGGAGTTCTTAACACACGCAACAGGTCTTCCGGCGCCCCTAAGTGGCGTCACTACTATTAAAAGTAGTATCGGTTGAGGACATTTTCCACTGGTTTGGATCACTTTTAGGTCGCTGTCAACAGTGTATGGATGTGGAAGCGGAATACTTTGAATGATAAATGAAACTTTTTGAAAAATATTGAATATGGTATTATTAGGAAAGTTCTGGTGGAAAATTGTCGCACTGTGTATAGTAAAACCAAATTGATGCAACAATTTCAGTTATAAACATTGAAATTGAATATCTTGCAGTTTGTAATCCTTTCTACACCGAGCGTCTATAAAACTTGACATTCATTGCGTCAATATGCTACGGTCACTGGTATTAAAATTTTTTCGGACATAAATGTCATAGTCTCCATGGGCAGAAAACTATGAAAGGAAGTTTAACCCCAACATGTGAAAATCAAGTAGATATGCATTCCCTTACAACGGAATTTTACCTAGTGCCTTTAATCTAAGCGCATCCCCCTTCCCTTAGATAGTACATCATGGTATTTTCCTGTCACGAGAATTGCAAGAACTTTTGTCTTTTCACATTGTTACTGCTAAGTACTTGCATACCCAAAAGTTTCATATTATAATTTTTGTATTTTTTTTTATTTTATTTCAATATCGACTCACCAAGTGCAACAATACTCCAAAATCAGCTAACATAATATCTTCGAGAAATCGTTAAATTTTTTTACTCAACTATTACAGAGTTTTGTAATCTAATGAAATTTATTTATATTTTTCCACTTAAAATCACTTAATTTGCATTTGTTAAAGTCCACTTGAAATATTTTTCTCTAATAAATATTTTTGCAAATTTTCGTTTAAGCTGCAGCTGCTGTCAAAAACACTATCAACCGAGAGTGAAAACTGCTCAGCTTTCGGTCCTAAAGGCAAAATATGGCATACAAATATGGTTGAATGCCAAAAGAAGAGGAAGACGAAGAGCACAAAACAGGCGACAAAGATTCGCCTAACTGGGCCTCTTCCAGCAGTTGTGGGCGGTAAGCCGGTAGAATGAGCAATGGTGAGTGCGAAAATTTTGCAAATTTACAAATTCGCCGCATTAAGTGGTAAAGTGTTTACTACTCACATGATGTGCCTGTTATGTTGTAACAGGTTATATTATTTTCAAGCATAAGGATTTTGTTATAGAAAATTTTAAGCTGAAACTGAATTGATATTGAAATTGTGTAGGTTGTGTCAGAAAAAATCTTAAACACGTTGATTTGTATTTAAATAGTAGAAGGCGAATGAGTTTTGGATGAAGATCAATGGACATTAGTCCGAAGTTCCGAAAAAACGGGTTATGATTCCAGAAGTCAGTAATTTAAAAAAAAAAAATAAATTAACGGCTTCAAAATAGCAGAATTTTTTCTTCAAAAATTTCCCAATTATTATGAAGTTCTGTATTGAAATATTTTTCAGACCGAATATGCAATGGCAGTCTCAACCTGGCCGATTTTATTCCGAAAAATAAAAGAATTTTTATAAAATTCCGTTTAACAAAAAACAGAATAGCCGTCCCCAAAATGACTACCCACTAAGTGAATTCGTGATTTTGGTAATAATAATAATAAAAATTCTGGTGAAAGGAGAGCTCGTAATATTAATATTTACTTGTGACTTTTTATTTTTCTATACAATTTTCATGGGAAAGAATGCTTTATTAGACAGTTGCATACATATGTCTCGTGAGAGAAAAATCTTACACAAACGAATGCAAGCCCATTGGAAATAACATAAAATTTTTCATAAAAAAGTATCAAATCTTTCTTCCGTGAAGATAATATTTCATCAGTTTATTGGCTTTCAGAGCATAGGAATATTTCAAAGGTTGGAAAAAATGTAAATTTTTTTGTTAATTTTTTTTTTTTTTAAATTGTATGCTTCTTCCATACAATGGGTGGGTCCTGTTCGTGTAAAAATTTTTTTACGAGATATAAGCGAAGCTGTCTAAAAAGCATCGACCCATATAAATCGATTAAAACATTTGAAAGCCACCATCGATATGAGCTCACTTTGCACCACAAAAAAAAATTAACTAGCCTAATGTATGTATTTATGTATATGTTAAGAAAAACTAGTTGGCTTTTATGCAATGAAATAATTATGGTGGTGGACGTATTAATATCTTTTATTAGGAATTACTCCGTTTTGCGAAGAAAAAGTTAGGCATACTATCAAACCAAATTCGTTTTCAAGTAAAGGCCACCCTAAGATAAAGAACACTCAGGACGCCCCGACTAAGATGACTTTCCTGACGAAAATGAATAGTGTTTCCTGCGCTATTCAAGTCAAGAAGTCCAAATTCGAAACGGACGAGTTAAATATAATAAATTCGGCGTTTTTGTTGTACTCCTCGAACAATTTTGTCTCTCTGGACTTTTACCTTACCTGCCTAAATGACATTTATCGGATGGAGGAAACATTTTCTTTTTCTGTTTTTCATATAATAGGATAGTAAGTATCACTAAAGGCAATTTTATTCAGTAATTCAACGTCGGAAAATTAATTTCTGCGTGCAGGCATTCAGATTTCAAGTAACTCTGCTCCAAACAGATGTAATGCATCTTTAGTAAAGAACAGTTTCTAAGGAAAGTAGAATAATATTAACGCCTGATATCTCGCTAGATATAAGAGCAATCATTATGTGTTCTCATGACTTTTTTTACACTAAATGGAAAAATGTTGCTCATTAACTTATCTTTGAAACTGACAGTTAGTCGTTTTGTCGGACTGAATTTCGTGGTTAAATTGGAGACTGACAGCACTTGTTGTTCTTGGAAACTATTCCATGATGTGGTTTTGATTGGAAAACTTTGGGGGGGTGCCAAATATTTATAATGCTCTACTGTGTACTCAGGTGAGGTCCGACCGGATCTGCTTCCAACTCCAAAAAAAATTTCATCTAAGTCAATTTAAAAATGTATGTACAGGGTGAATAAATACTCTAGAGAAAAAAAAACTCAATAGCTTGTCAATGATATATCAGGATTTGAAAACATTAGATTCTAATAAACCACAGAGAAAATGCAATAATTTTTTGATACCTTAAGTTACTTAATAGCTATTAAAAACATATATTTATATATGTAGACACACCTTAAGTCTAACTAATAAGGTCATGTACTTATGATTTGCTCCAAATATTTTGTCGCTTCAACACCTACAATTGGTCACGTGGAATAAATTCGCTGCATCGAATTAAAGCTGCTGAGAGAATAATTGACAAAAGTTTTAAAATTGCACAATAAATGAGAAAAAGAGTGGAAAGATGTGCAATATTTTTTTATCTGCGGCGAAGAGAAGCCGCTCTCAACCGGTCTGACAGAAAACAGCTGAGTTGTATATAAAATCAACAAAACAAAAAAAACAATCAGCTGTCATAACAAGGCGGAAAAAGCATGCGAACTTACTCAACTAAAAGCATACAGAAAGGATGAAAGCTTTTCTGCAGAAGCAAAAGAAGCTTTTGCTAAATTTGGCGCCAAGTGCGTTTCTCGCTTGAGTTGCTGCTGTCGCTACTACTGTTGTAGTGATTACACGAAGAGATAAAGAAAAAACAACTGTAATTATGACAATTGCACTGACCGCTAAAGGTTACGCGTCCGTGGATGCCATATTTGTAGGTGTGTGTGTGTGGCGCTTGGAATGCATTGCACTTTGTTACAAATGAATATGGAAATGGAAAAATGTTGCTGATACAAAGTAGGCAACGATGACTTTCATATTCGAACAAGTGTTTAATTAAGTAAAGCGGCTTAAAATTCTGTCTCGTCGCTATGGCAGAGACTACGTTTGCTGCTGCAGTTTGTGTGCCATCGAACGGCGTAATTAGATTACTGCAACCTCCATGTCGGCTCGTTTTCGCACAAATTTTGTTTTCTTGGTTTTTACTTTTGTTTTAAATATTTGCCTATTTTTTGTGTGCGGTTACGAAACTCAAGTGAATTTGTTATGTGAACTGACAAAGTAGTTTGCATACCTTTAGGGATCAATAACAATGGTATTCGTGATCCGCAAAATATGCAATATTTGTTTATTATTTTGTTGCAAAAATTTTTGTAAAGTGAAAAATTGAATATTGCATGGGTTTCTTTGCATGTGTTCGCTATTGCAAAATAGATACGTAGTACGCAACGAAGCAAGGTCTCTCGCGGAGAATATGTTTTGAAAGCGAGCAGCTTCAAATCGCATGCAAAAACAGCAGCCGGGGCCTTTCGCATTGAGAGCGACAGTCTTCGTTCACTTACATATCTACTAATTTTAATATCAACTTACAAGTAATGTGTATGTATTCGAAAACCGAAACTATGATCCTTTCCAATAACAAATTTCATAAAATTATTAAAAATAATAACTGAAAGAATTTTCAATTGAGATTTTTCGATTTTGGCTGAAAATCAATAATGAAAAATTTGAATTCAACGTTAAAAATATTGATTTTCGTTTTTTTATTTTTACAATAGCAGGCCTAAAACATGTTTAACATCTGCCATTTTTAAGATCTTTAATTTGTAAAAATCTGTTTTGTTGCCTCTACAATATACTCCTCAAAATTCTAAAATTACAAAATATTTAAAGTTGGAACTTTTAATCTCATTAGCTATGCAAAATTAAATGGATATTAGGGCATAATACTTAATATTTAAAAGATAATTTTTTTTGTATGATTTCAAAATTAAAAGTATTCTATGAATTCTCAATGATGGTAAAATTATTAGTTTATTAGTATATTACCTTGTATACATTCATTTAAGCGTGCATTGATGAACGCATCCTTAATTTTAACCCATCATTGATTTTGATGTGTCAAATGACAAATTATTTTGCAATCTATGGTTGGCTTATTGTTAGTCAATGTAACCAATAACAAATATTTGCACATTCCTTGATAATTGGCACACATAATATGATAGGACGTAGTTAACATTTAATGCACTTCTCATTACTCTGACATTTGGTGTAAACCTTTGTTTTGGTATAGTAAAAGATATATTCTTGTATACCTTTAGGCTCTACGTTGATAACAAATTTTGAGTTGAATTTATTGAAATATTGCAAATATATTGAACACAAATCATAAAACAATCGATATTAGAAAAAGGAAAGTTTAAACATCATTAAAATAAGAAACATTTTGTTCAAGTAACATCGCCATTGAGTAAAATTCATCGCATCAATTTTCCTTGAAATAAATGAATTATGAAAATAAATTTTCAAAATGGCTATGCAAAAGCGTTATCTAAACGGCATTTTTAAATAATGCACAAAAAAGGACTGGACTCCAGTTGAAAGCTTGATTTTTAAAGTAAATTGAAATCGAAAACTATTGTTTTGTCATAAATTGAATACCCTTAATGCTTTTGCAGTAAAATAGTGCGTAATAGTTAAAATAAGCCCCCTTTTTGTCTATTGATAGTCCGAGCCATTTCTATAATTTTTTTGTAATTTAGTTGCATTACCTGCATTTATATTTTAGCTGGTTTAATTTACCAGTTTAGTTTTTATTTTTTTTATATTCACTGATTTCTGACGCAAACAAGACTCATGTGGCTTTAATTTCTCTGAGTGTAACAACACAACTTCATTTATTGTAATCAGTCGAAAACCACAGCACCACATTAAAATACCACTTGAGGGCAATTGAAGCTGATGAATGCACTGAAAACGCTAGCAAGTATGCAATAAAATTTTCTTATTCCAAGTAAATTGGTGTGACTTCATAGCCAACAACCCAGCAAACATTTTTGAATGCATATATATAAACTGCGACGTAATCATATTCCATAGTCAAGCGATAGTTTGTTCGGGATAAACTGTCTGGCTGTAACAACATGCACATTGATATTTAGGAATAGTTTTAAAGTATTACTGTGAATAAGACAGGATAAAAATATTTCTTAACATAAACAACATTAAATCATGAATTATTGTTAGTATAAAAAAGCAAGCTTATAAAATCTTTGCTGGCAGTGTGGCTAGGATGTTGTATAATGACAAGTGCTGATTTTTATTGCATTTATGACAATCATTTAATGGGATATGGACCAAATCTAAATACTATTTTAGTGCTGAGCATTGCCGTCGGATGGTTTGGTATTGGTAGTTATATGAGGTTTTTATTTATGAGCTATTTATTTAGTTTTATCGAGTGGAGATTTATCAAAGTTTAAGCAATATTTTATATACATTTGACTTTGACTAAATTGTTCGATCATTTATATTTGAGCGGTGAATAAAATAATTGTAAGATTTTTCTCAGATAAGACGTAGCTAATTATGCTGATATAGCATTGAAGTCAATAGCAAGAAAAACAATAGGTGGATTTCATACGGTCTAGGCTATTTTAAGCAATTCTAAACCACTAATAACTTGCTATTAAATTAGAATATCTTTATTATTTTTATTAAATTAAATAAATATGAAACCACTGTTAATTAAGCTTAAAGACGTATTTAAGGCGCTTGCTTTAAACTACACAAAAGTAAATAAATGATAAAAGAAAAAACGATAGCTTCACTTATAGAAAATATATTACATCATTTGTGGAAGACATTTGTATTGCATAAGGACGCTTTTTTGTTTGGCTTAAGTCAAGTAGTGCCTAAAACTATGCAATATTTTTGCTTTCGCCATTAAATTGCATTAGGAATTTGCATATTCTTGATTACATTGCTTAAGGCAAACACATATTTTATATGCATAAGCTATAGTGTGTATAGGTGACAAATGATTCTTTTCCTTAACCAATTACAAGTTATTATAATCTAAGAAGTTAGATATATCAACGATAATGGCGTATGCATTTAAATAGAAGGAATAATGAAAATAATAAAAGCAAACGCACGCACATAAACAAAAATCAAAATGCAATAAATTTTATTTCAAATTACCTGAGATTATGATAAGATGGCATAATATTCTAGAAAATAACAATGACGTACTGAACTATTGCTTTGGGGCTTCTTTGTAAAGAGGTTGATTAAAATTATCGTTATCAAAACACCAAACAAACATCTTAAGAAAATAAGCGTTTGCTACTGCTGATGATGTAAGACATTTTGACAAATAAATATAAACAACAATAAATCATATGAGTCACTCTAATCTGCATACGACTTATGTAAAGGGTGTTTTGTCAAGAGTGTCGTAATTATGAAAAAATATTAAATGCCAAAATTTTATGTTGTCATTTGTGCTCAGTAAGTTTTGCCATTTCATCGTGGAAATGTTGACTTCCCACTAAATTTGATTTCAATTTTGGATATATACTATATAGATTTTTGATTTATTCTACAATGTGGAAATTTATTGAATGCTCAAAAATTTCTACTATAAATTTACTTAAAATTCACTTGATTTCATGTAAATTTGACATGAGTTGGTCTCCAAAATTATGTGATTTGACGCTACTCATTTACCGCTATAGTGGTCAAAAACCTGACCACTAGACTGCGCTGATGTTTAAAATTTTTTAAAAGTACTAAATAGTATGCAACTATCCACCGAATATAACCAAGTTTCAAGTCATTTGTATAATTCGAAAATATGGCGTTCTAAAAAAAAAACACCCGTCATATGCAGAAAGCTTTATCTACTAATGGTATGCATTTGTTGACGTTGTCTGAAGAATATCTTAAATGTCTTTCTGCCGTTGCTGCTGCAACATTGACTTCATTTTGTAGAAATTATGATTTGTTTAATTTGTGCACGAAGCAACAGCCAGCAGTTAAATAGCAGTGCTTTAGTTCTTAATTCTGTTGAAATATTTTCTGTAGACATTTGATCCTTTTGCAGAGCTTTATAATAGGTGACAAAACTTCATTATTTTTGTATGAAAACAAATCAAAATTATTTATTTATTTGATGCCACATGCACATGTTTGAATTCAAACTATATGAAGGTCTAAGTGAACTGCTCACTGCTAACAACACTTTTCAAATTGTGTTAAGTTTTCGAGTGTACCGCTAATTGGTTATGCGTTTTTATTAAACTTATGTAAGCCATCTTTCATATTTTTCAAATTTATATTTCACTGACGAACGATTCCTTTTCGTGTTTTCTCAGCATTTTGATCAGTGAAGTTTATTGGTATTTCAACGTGCATTTTTAAATAAATATATGAAATTTTGAAAAGTCACTGTCATAAGACTCCATAAGGAGCCTTGCTGCTGAGCAAATGTTCTTGGAATATTACGATCTCTGGCTAGATTTTTTTTTCTGTACCAATTCGATACAATTTTTGATATGTCGCTCTGAATCTTTCTCCTCTTCATCTTTCACACTCAGTGGCGTCAATTCAGTAGGGCTGGGGAGGGCATTGGCCCCTCCCAAGGATCTGATACTAGGTATTATTCAATACAACAATTCAATAAAATCATCTAATAGTGGTGGAATTATAATTCTTGCCCCCCCCCCCAAGGTTTTGGTGAAGTGACGCTCCTGGTCACACTGGATGCTACCAAAGTTTTCCTAGAACTTTTTATGATCATTTGGTTGCTATGGTAGCGCGGGACAGCCAGGATAATTGTTATGTTAAAAAAATCGTTTAAGAGAAACTGACGAAAGCGTGTTGTAAGGCACAACAGTACCATTTCATCAATAACAATTTCTATTGTAAATTATTGCCTTTTTATAATTTTTACGACTTGTGGACTGGCTTATAAGTCATATTCTGGTATGACATAATTTATTTTACAGAATTATTCAATTTAATAGTTCAACACAAATTTGTAATTAATTCAAGTTAAGCCACACAAACTTTAAAAACTTATTGCATACTTAAGGCTTATCGTTATAAAGTAATGTTTTGTTTATCATTTGTATATAACTCTTTTACAAAAACTTAAACTTTCGTTATGCAGTACATAAATCACAATAAATAAGTATTTGATCCTTATACAAGACAACTTTGCTTAAGATGACAAATCAGCTAAAATTATTTATGATTTAATAAGAGAGTTGCCCTGGCGGAAAATATCTTTCTAAGCCTTTAAAAGTTTTGCACTGCGGCATTCACTTGAGAACTGAATAGCATAATGCACTGTCAAAGAGCTGTGCATTAAGTTGAAGCTCCAATATTAAACCAAATTTCATATAAAAACCTTAAGCTTTACTTAAAATTTTACAAACTTTGTACCAAATGACTCGTCGGAGTCAGAATTTTCGAAAATAAACTCGTTTTTTATTATTTAAATATTTATTTTTTGACCTTTAATTTAAAATGAAAATTTTGTTTTTAGATTCATTGAATCTTTGCAGTTTTCGTAGGCTTTCGTTATTAAAAAAAAAGAAGAATTGTTCATTTCCGACAAGATTTGCATTCTCTAGCCATTTTTAAACCAACATTATTTTTGTAGGCCTTTAATTTAAAATAATAAAAAACGAAAATGGTTTTGTGCATGGGTTAGATTTTTTAAAATGGTTAACTTTTTGTTAAAAATTTTTTTTTATAAAATAATTTTTTTCGATTTATTACCTGCTTAGTCCCAAGATATACTATATGTGTCGCATACCAATATAAAAAAATATATAAAGTATATGCTGGGGCTCCTGGCTAAGGGTACTTTTTGCATTTGGAATTGCCGTAAAGAATTAACGAATGTTAAAGTTTAAATGAATGCGTTGCCTGCTAGGTTTTATTGTGTAATCATTATAAATTATAATTGAAACATCAGAAAAACAAAAAAACTATTAAATAAATATTATCATGGCTTTCATGGATAAAGCCACGAAATAATTCCGAGTCGCCAACGGCATAATAAAAACTTTTATTGAACCTTCAAAAATAATCTTTTAAGACTCTTCCTTACAATTTATATGCGAATCACCATTGCCGTAAAGAACATCCCGGCATATAATCTCGAATGCGATCAAAATCATCGCCGCTTCGATTAAAATACGATTCTTTCGCATTTATAAATTGTTGGCTGGGTATACATAGCAGAATAAAATAAAACTTTTGGTGTTATTCTCTATCGCAAGGTCACAGGTGAGAAATATAACGCAGCTATGAATACATTTGAATATTAAAAATAAATGATTTCGCCTCAAAGCAACACTGCAAAAAACTTCTTTCGTGAGTGAAGTGGAACTAATGGCAAAAAAATATAAGATATATGTATATATATATATAAGAAAAGCCTTAATAAAATGAAAATCAAGAACCACACAACGCTGACGCGAAGCAATCCCTTGAGATGTACTTAGCGAAACTGTTAACATCCTCTTGATGTTAAGTGCCACTTGATGTTAAGCATTGCCGAGTTGTGTTTTTTTGTTTGTTTGCTTGTTTTTTATTAAGATGATGGGAGACAGTAAAAATCAGTATGAAAGATTACGAGAAAGAAAAAAAACACTTTCGGAGTGTTGTGTAAATACACCAATTAAGTGCACTAATTTGTGATGCACCTTCTATATTCTGAGTAAAGAGTAAAGAGTAAACAAAATCATCTAGTTTTGAAGATTCATATACTTTATTCGATTGATCTGCTCGAGTACTTCAATTTTTAACAGTTGACTCATTTTATAATTTGGAAAGGAAAACCATTACACCCCTGCACTAAAGTAAATCTTTTAAATAAAATGTAAATGTATTTCAAAACTTTGATGATTCTCTTAATATTGCTATCCGCTTTGTTTCCCAATAAAAAAGCAAAGTTCTTAATAATTTTTGTTATTGCTTTGATATGAGAGCTTTAATGCTGTCTGGTATGAAAGAAAATCTAGACTGGAGACAGCGGCGTAGCGTGCATTTTTGGCGCCTGGTGCGTACACTTGCAATGCCAACTCTAAGTACCACAAAGAAAAATTTTGACGAGCAAAAAGAAGGGTACTCTTTCTAAAACTTTCCATTTGAAAAACTAAAGTTGACCTTCAAATAACCTTGAAAAAGTAGGTCAAGGTCATGGCTGGATCAGCCCTTTGATACCCAGCAACTTTTATTTGAAACATTTTTTGAATGATTTGCAATTTTTTGACTTATTCAGCAGTGTAAGTTAAAATGGCACACCCAGTATAGACCGGGAGCTGGATGGAGTTGAGTGTGCAAAATATGAGGACCGCATTCTGTACATAGTTGTGAACTCAAGCTTGCAGACCATGATTCTGAATGTTGCCAGGAGGTTTGTTGGTTCATTTATTTTTTATATTGATGAATTCCAGAACGAATTTAAGTGTGCAGCGTGCGACGAATCAAAATTTAATAACGAGTGTTAGGTACTCGTTCCTTTGTTTTGACTCGTCGCACGCTGCACACTTAAATTCGTTCTGAAATTCATGACTTGCGCTGGAAAATATTTAATAACTTCCGATCTAACAGAGACTCCACTTTTTTGTAAAATGGGTTTTGTAGATAAAAGAATAAGGAACAAAATTTTATTTTTTTAAATGTATTCTAGTTGGGGGGACATCATGTTAAAACTATTTAAACAATTAAATTGTTATTATTTTTCATTTGTTGACAATATAAATTTTTTTTTAATTTAGTGCAAAATCTAACGTTATAGACTACTAAATACATAAAAATTCGGCATTGATCGGATCAGTAGAACTGGAGATAATAGACTTCAAGTATGAGTAGATTTTACAAAATCTAGCCAATTATCAAAAATTCATATGTTAATATTTTAGAAAAAAAAAATTTTTTCAGCAAAATAATAAAACATGGGTCAAGTAATTTTATGTATATTAGCTGTAAAACAATTTTCGGGCGATTCTAAAATACCAAGCCAAGTCCAAAATGCTGTGCGGTTCGTAAAAGAATGACCGATTTGTGATACCTTAAAAAATTGGTTAAAAATTTATATTGTGTATAATGATTTAAACGGAATACAGTAACAGTATATATCAACTATAGATTATAACATTTTATTTGTATTATTTTTTGGAAGTTCCGAAGATATCAATGGAAATTTTCACTTACACAGAAGTTATTTTATTGACATTTTTTAAATAATTTTATTTTCTCTTATCAATTAATTGTATGACTTAAATATTCAAAAAAAAAACTTGTATAAAACAAGTAAGCTAGACTATACTTTCATTTTTTCACACAGACCCGTACCCAGTCACCTTGACTTTGCTGTAAAGACAATTCCTCTACTGTGCATCATCTTTTGTTTTGGCAACTCTATGATATCATACTTATCAGGGTTTTCACGCAATCCAATTTCGAAAACAAAAAAATACTGAAATATATTCATTCCTTTACCAGAACAAATTATGAAGCGCATGCAAATCCATTTGATTGATTGTTGACCACAACATACCTACACGTAGCTTATAGAATATGGCATCCTTACAATTCCAATTTTGCATACCAACACATAAAATTGTCCAGAATTTCATTTTATAATAAGGGTATGTAAAAACTATTTTTTCAAGGAAATTAAACTGTACTTTCTAAGGACGTATAAATTTCTTGTGTGTTGCTCTGAAGTTATGAAAATACTGCACTAAACAATATTATTGAACATACTTGAGAGAATATTCAACACTATCCTGCATACAAATAACAAGTATGTTCAAGACATTTCATTCCAGGTAGCACAGACAATTGGCCATAAGAAATTCCTTTGAATGGTTCATACAATACATATATTGCAATTGTCCACATGCGTGGATATGCTGGCATCATGTGTGCTTGTATGACATCTGCGATAAATTGATATTCAAGTTCATGACATAAAATGCATTCTTACAGCATTACGCTCTGCACCATATTTCACAATTATATCTTTAATATACTTAGGTATGTTGAAAAGCTTTTTTTTTGCCATATTTTTAAGTTAAAGGCTTACAAGATTTGCAAATATTAATTTTGGAATTTTTTTGTGAAACATCATGAAAATTGTTATTAGATGAAAAGTCTATGCAGTTCTCAAATGCAAAATAAATGTATTAGAAATAATATTTTTACTTTGATGCATTAAAAAAATGACTATTCCATTAAAATCTGTTTGAGTTAGCAATATATGGACATCGCGTGCACTAAATGCGCTCGTGTTTGGCATATCCTGCAAAAGGAAAGCATAAAACGATTTTACTTGCATTGAGTTGGCGACCAAGCTAGTTTAAGGTCAAAATGAAACCTTTGGGGATACAAAAAAAAAATTATATTTGAAAAGCTGCACTAAACATTTCCACGTGCATAAAATTTGTGTACTTTAATTCAACTTAAATAATATAGATAAGTGGTAAAATATGACTATTTTATGCATTTAACATTGAATACAAGTCGGCCTAACACCGTTGATTTTTATGCATACACCTAGTATTCCCTCGCTCTCTCTTTTACTCGTATTGCATCTTTAAAAAACTTTTTTCGAACGGAAATGGAAGCCTTAGAGCTATAATCGTGCAATCACGCTGATCTACGCAAACTAAGTATTACATGTACAATATATTATGCGTATTAGTATAAGGGTTATAGTGCATACAGACACATTAGCATAAGCCAATAAACTGAAACAACACGCAGAGCTAGTGACGTTATTGAATGTGGCCTGAGAATACATTTGTTCAACTATTTCGATATTATAAAAAAAGAAAGCTTAGTGCAACTGGCGCACTTGGAAAGGGCCAAAACGATACTTGTTTAAATTAATTGAAAATATATAATGTGGAAACCTTCGAAACGTTGGTTTGACCACAACGAGCGAATGGAAGAGAATGTACCAATGTGAGGGAGTGCTCATTTCGCAACAACCAGATATTAGAAGAAAAATCAAATCAATTTTTTGCTTCAGACATCATGTGATCTCCGACACCGCGATCAGTGGGTTTTTACCGGTTTCTGGAGTTCTATCTATGTATATTTGTATATTCAAAGCTATATAGTTTCGTTAATATACATATATGTATATATATAAATGAGGCAATTTTGGTGTGATAAGCTCCAGTATTCAATATATACAAGGTTTCAACTCAAAATAATACCCTATATGTGAAATAATTATCTTGTAAGTCAGTAAGGTCATTGTCCGATTTTATTGCTATAGATCTCAAATATGCAGATAATAACATGGGATTACCCAAAATATTAAGTCACAATGGAATATATTTCGCTATGAGTCAACTAAAAACAAATAATTGAATAAATGACGTTGATATGTAAAATATACCATATAATAAATATGGGAAGTTCTATACACAAAGGAAGCAAATGGGGCTAATAACGACACAGTGTTTTTTTTTTGCGTATGAGACTTGGTAAGTTATTTTATTTGAAGTTGATGATATTCATTCAACTATCTGAAAGTGGCCAGTGAAAAAATTACTAATTCTTAGCGGACTAAGATCAGGAGAGTAAGATGAGGAGATTGATAATATCTTTAATATTTTTCTAAAAAACGCAAGAAAACAATGTAAGAAATATAATTCAAAATGTGGTTATTTCGAGAATCATCTTTATTTGAAAAAAGAAGAATTTTCCTATTTCAATATAAAAAATATGCTATGACGTCCAAAAATGCCCTTGTTTGTAGAACTACCCAATTATACTTTAGACGACGCTTGATAAGACAAATTAAAATCTGCGTGGAAAATACAAAATACTCGTAATCAATAAATATTTTGAAACTCACTGTACTCGTATAAAATGGAAAAGTTTTGTAATGTGACTTCACAGTCAGAGCAAGGACAACGTTCTCTTCGTTAAAAAATGAAGATTTATACGGTACTTTTATTTGTTGTGGTATTATTTCAATTAACTGTTGGTATGTAGGTATGGCGTAATCATAGCCATTATCCTTCTCTATGTCATTTCTAATTCCCTTTCTAATCACTGATTTTGTCATTCAGCACTTGGTGGAGATGGAGGTAGAGGAGGGGATGGTGGTCACGGTGGATTCGGTGGTCAAGGCGGCAATGGAGGAAATGGTGGATATGGCGGAGATGGATCTAAAGTTGGTAGTGGTGGTGGTGGTGGAGGAGGTGGTGGTGGCGGAGGAGGTGGTAAATTTGGTGGACGAGGCGGTGATGGTCAACCAGGTGGTGATGGAAGTCGAGACGGCACAGGTGGTCCCGTAGGTAAAGGTGGTCTTGGTGGTGCAGGCGGTCTTTCTGGAAGAGATGGTGGAGATGGTAAAGATGGCTCAGGAATTGGTGGCGGTCAAGGTGGGCTTGGAGGCAAAAGTGGTCTTAGTGAAACAGGCGGCTATACTGGAAAAGATGGTAGAGATGGTAAAGATGGATCAGGAGCTGGTGGCGGCCAAGGAGGGCGTGGAGGTAAAGCTGTCTCTGAAGCGAAATGGTGGCAATTTTGGCGTTGGGGTTAGTTGTGGTGCTAATGCATGCAAACTGAGGTGGTGAAACTTGACAAAAATTAATATCTAAAAGCAGATAAAATGAAATAATAAAAAAAAAATATTTGACATAACTTTTTTAATAAATACAAATGAAAGCATTTTTAGTACATTTGTATTATTTTCAAGACGCACTCATTTTTTTCGGAGCCTTAGTTTTACTATAGATAAAACTAGAAAAATTAGTTAGTTGCTCAAAATTATCAAACACTGGCTAAAACTTTTTCTTTTTTTAATTAAATTTCTTGATACGTCTCAAAATATACATTCTACATTCGATAAATAAAATTTCGAGTCTAAATTCAGTATATTTTCAGAAAACCAAAATTCCATCTGTGATCCACGTCAGGTGAATAGAAATTCATGAATTCAGAAGTGGAATTCCTGAAGAACAATTGACGCAAATTATGAGAGTTTTTGGTGTAGATACGTGTGTCAATGACGCAATAAGATTTGCGACATATTTACATTGATATTATTAAGCCCATTTGACAATGTTTCATCAATATACCAAATCGAAAGTCATATTATGACCCACCCTAATGTTAACTGCTATGACTTAGTGTTTTATATGATCATACTTATTAGTACGTGCATCGTCTTTTCGGATTTTATCCTGCTCTGTTATAAAAGTTTTGCTCACCTTGCTCTCAACATGTTTCTTGAATAATATATGTACATTGTATTGAAGGCTTGACCAGGATAGTTTATAAAAATTGTATGTTAATTGCGCTCATTTCCATATTGGTTTTTTCCACATTTTTTATAAGCAATTTTGTTGCATGCAACCTATTTTTAAAAGTCTCCTCTGTTTCTCTACATTTTCCAAGCTAAGTAAAGACTTGAGTTTTCATATTTTCCAACTCAAAAAAATTTTCATACATTCGTGTTTGTAAAGCAGAGGAGTGGGAAAATATATTATTTCTTTCGTGACAAGTTTAAGTGTATGGTTTTTTATGTATCATACCATAAAAATCGCATGCAATATGAGTTAAATTTTTGCACTCCTTAATTATATGCATTATGCTAAGGAAACTACTTTTTTCTTTAAGCAAATGTTGATTGATTTTGAAAATATAAATAAATACCAAATAACTTTGCTTTTTATTTATTGGTTGAAATATGCTCTTTGTTAGAGAGGATTAATAATATTTGGTAATTATTAAATAGTCATTATATATTTCAATATGGTAAATTCAATAATATTGCTTATTTCTGTGAAATATATGGTATGTTTGTACACTATTTTCTTACCATTCCTAAGGAAAAGTAAACTTTATTGACCTCAATATTAGTTACCGTAGAACTTTGGAAAATAATCAGAGTTGTTAAAATTATGTTTGCTCATAAAGGCAAATAAATGTGTTTTACTAAATCATGCAGTTCTATTTAGGGGGATATATGTACGTATTATGCATTTTCAATCGCTAAAGGCTTTATGGCATAAATTAATGCATTTAATTCTACATTTGTGTGTTACACCACATCGAATTGCTTTCATAAAAGAGTTTTTTATTCGTAGTGGCCAGAATATTTGCATAAATTTTACGTTTCTCCCTAAGGGCATGCATAACGAAGACGTTTTAATTTTATTTCTTACTTTTTCATATTTCTGCTGTCATGCGGTATTTTGATTTAAAAATATTTCCAAAGATTTTGAAAAACTAACTTTATCCGAATTGCGACAAAATCGAAATTCGAAAAATCTTAGAATTGCCTTCAAAATTAAAATAAGTAACAACAACAGACCTGAAAAATTTGATAAAATCAAATTAATAGTTTTTAATGATGATTATTTTGAATAGATATTTAGAGTTTGGGCAAATTTGTATCAACAATTTAATTATTATGCATAAAACAGCTGATAATTATAGAAAATGTTAAACATAGATCCATTAACTTTTTGAAACATCATTTCAACATTTTGGATGCACTAAATAAAATATAATAAAATTTGCCCAACTCTACGCTAAAAAGTTTATTAAATATGCAGTAATTTATATTCGTTGCATTCCACTAATTGATTATCAGAGGATATCTTAAATATATGTACGTATATATTTTCCACTACTTTTGCTACGTACTACATACTACATTTGTAAGTTATGCTATTTGATGCGTATCGTGTTATATCGAAAAAGTATTAAAGAGATTTCGATCACTTACCGCTTGCAGCAGAGTTCATGATTGATCGATGTTGATTGAAGATTTCAATGATAGTGAAATTTTTTTTTATTTTTAAATATTTTACGATGAAAAATTAATATTGAAAAAAATTCTATTTGCATGATTTGAAAAAAAAAAAAATTAACGTATGTATTTAAGATTAATTTATTTATTATTTTAATTGCTTATTTTGGTTGGTATATCAATTAATTATTTGACGTATGAAGGACTTAAAACTAATGATATTATTTTGTTTTTTTTCTCTCTTTTTCTTCTTGTGAGCCATTAAGTTTGAAATATTTTTATATTGAAAATTAAAGAAATATTTGTTTTTTGTCAGTGTTGATTTTTGTGTTGGTGTTTCGGTGATGTTGTCCATGTCAATAAAAGAGTATCGCTGAACCTCCGCCATATTGCGTGCGTTGCATCACTCAATTGAATGTTGATTGTAGTTAAATGTAGTATTTGGGATGGATGCGATATATGGCTTTTTGTTTTTAATAATTTTATATATATTAATTTCACATACTGTTTCACAGTTCTTATCTATTTGTTGTCACATATCCGTAAATACAGTTTTGTTTTTCGGTTCATCAATATTTCAATATTTTTTGTACTCTCGGCATAAAATTGCATTTTACAATGTGCTCTTGAAAAGTTTTTTCTCTAAGTTTTTTTAAAATTATTTTATAATTGTTTGGAAAAAATGTTCTATATTATTTAATTATTTATTTTTCTACTAGTCGTAAATTACTAAGAAAATAGTTGATTCGAAAATATTTTAAAAACGTTTGAATAATTCTATGTAGGAATGCTACTATTACTTAAAATACAAGATATTTTCGTATACATTTTAGTATTGTTCAAATGGTAGTAGTTTATTTATTGTTAAATCTATTTAGTATTAGTAAAGCGTAATCTGATTTAAATAGTAGTTTTCAATATAATTTAATTTATGTTGCAT
Organism: Meiosimyza platycephala; assembly: GCA_963662105.1. NCBI lineage: Eukaryota > Metazoa > Arthropoda > Insecta > Diptera > Lauxaniidae > Meiosimyza > Meiosimyza platycephala. Next base: position 92,559,262 of record OY759209.1, on the reverse strand, counting down.
ATTCTAATAATTTTGTAAACAAATATCTACTACTATTTTGTAAAAAGTACTGTATTGCTACTACAACTAAGTACATCTTGTTATCCAACGGATTTTTTTACTTATATATTTTCGTATACAGCTATTGTGTATTGTTACATTTTATTGTTAGAATATTGGCTTTCTCTATTTTTATGATTTATTACACTACGACTTTGTTACTACTTAGTAGTATGGCAAAATTTAAAAGTAAATATTTGTAGTGTTCAATATAATGTTTTATTTTAAATTATTTTTTTAATTAAGTATTTTATTTTGTTTTTTTTTTTGCTTTTTGCTAAGAACACATTTAAAAATGGTTGGTATCTTAAAAATATAAATTATTGTGATATCTAGAGAGTAGCTTTTATCTGATAGTATCAAGTAGTAAAATTTAAAAGTTCTCAACACTTACGAGTATAAGTTATAGATTAGATATAATTAATCGTATACTATGTCAGCTGGCTACTCATCGAAATCCCTTTAAAGATGGCGTGACATGGAGAGAAAGCTAAATACTATTAATGGTGGAATATGATAAACTTCCGAAACTGTCTCTAAAAGTCGATGATGTGCTTAGAAGAATTCGTTTCAAAATAAAGTGTTACTGACTAGTGGTAAAAACTTGTTTTAAAGATTTCTATGGATGAAGCTTCGATTGAATTTTCCCCGTCATTGAACTTCCTGTCAATTCACAAATTCGGGATCTTTAAAACCTATTATGTTGCATCTAGACTGTAGAAGTACCACTCTAGTTCTGCGATGTCCAAAGTGCCAAAAAGTATAAGGGTCTCTATTGGAGAATCCAAAACCATGCTTTTTAGTCCTAACCCTTTGACGACCATTGGGACACCGGTGACCCTTTTACCTTCATCCTCGCGCGTTCAGTCAGTCGGAATATCTGCAACACATAAGAAACTAAGCACAACTGGGACGTGAAATATCGTCCACATTTTTCCTATACGTTAATAATAAGTACAAAATTGACACTAAAAAATTTATCGCAGAGAAATAGAACAAATTCTAGTTTTTGGTGCGATTTGACACAGAAGCTAAGTCCACATCCCAGTTCTAATTCGATGCTATTGTGTTCAATACTAATTGTCGACATGCCAAACAAACTGAATTGATATAATACAATCTGTTATCTGCTATAATAATATAAATACTCTACATTAAACGTGTTGACGTTGACGTGAGGTTTTCCTTAACCTCCTCCTCCCCCTTGGTGAGATTTTGCCGGTCTCCTTCCCCACTATTTTGACTCACGTAATTAATGGATGGCCCCTTACATGAATTTAAGTAAATAAATAAAAGTTCATGAGTAATTGAATGCGTTTGAGTTCTGAAACAGTCGCATACATTTTTACCGTTGACGACCATTGTGACATATATTAAGTCCCACGATTTTTCACACCTTTGCAGGTAAAATAATTTTTTCTTCGCCACATTTTTGTTGAGTAATTTAGGGTCGCTCAACACGAATCCGGCATCGGATTTTAAAATTTCCCCGCGGTTCATGAGCGGTCGTCAAAGGGTTAAAGAGCGTATTTATTGGACTAGCAAATTTCTATTCAAGAAAAAATTTTAACAGTATCAAACACATTCATGCAAAATACAAAACAGAATGAATCTCTCTAGGAATACTATTTTCAGACAATGGTTGAAAAATTAACGTTATACATTAAAGCTTATCAAAATATCTCATGTTCTTGAATTCTTCAGGAACAGTTTATCTTCGAACATATACACTCTTGGAAGAATATTCCTTAAACCACAAATAAGTATAGGATTTTGTTATTCCCTCAAAAAATTACGAAGAATTAATTTTGTTTTCTAATTTTATTCCGCTTTGTTGTTTACATAAAAAAAGGCACGAAAACAAAAGAAGTTTTGTTATTTTTGAATGCCCGTGGAAAAAATCACCGGACAACATTATTCGAAGCTGTTGGACAGTTTTGATGCTAATATGATGCGGAAATGAACACACATACCGAAATTGTACGAATCCTGTGCTTATTATCTTTTTCCAAAATTAAAGAAATGACTTCATGGAAAGAGATTAACATCAAATGAATAGGTCTTCTTTGAAGCAAAAATCTATTTTGAGTACCCTGATAAATCGTATTATGCACAAAACATCAAAACTTGCAGGACCGTTGGATCAAGTGTTCTGAGCTAAAAGGAGATAATGTTGAGAAATAATTAAGTTATACCCAATTAAGTTAGCCCACCAACGTAGATACCTTGCGGTTGAAATAGTTTTTTAACAACAATTTTTTTGTTGCACAGTCGCATAGGTATGCCAATACAGGTCATACTATATACTGATCTCCAATCTGTCATTTTAGTACTCATATTTAAAGTATGTTTGTATATGCCACTCTCTACTCAAAAGATTTTAACAAAGATATTTAATGAAATTTTTAATAAAAGATCATTATAAAGTTAAATTGGAAGTTAAGAACCACTATAGATTTTTTAATTATTTTAGTAGATTAAGTCTATTCAAAACATCTATTATATATAATCATATATGTTTATTTTAGCAAATACTTAACCTATGTATATTAATGGCAGGAAGAAAAAATAACGCGTATACTATTTTATTTGATATTTCAGATATATAAAGTAACACTGGATTCTAGTATACTGTATGTCCTCAAAATACTACTACTTAAAGACACCTAAGATTTAATTGTTATTTATAAATTGTTTTCTCTAGTGGTATATGTCAGTTACTCTTGCTTAGAATGCTCTGCTTACAAATGCTATGCTATTTTTAGAATTTTTAATTTAGTATTCTTGATATATCTTTAGTTAGATTAAAGGATTAAAAATAAATATTACGCTACGATATAACATTCTAACTACATACTTAAACATTTGGCGTTTGTCTTACAATGTTTTTAATAGCTTAGCAACCATATGTTATTATATGTATGAATTTTATAAAAATTTTAATTACAATTACTACTATTAATTTATTAAGTGGGGAATAAAGTCCATATTAACCAGCTTACGCTACGGCCTAAACCAACCAAAACTTGCATTCATTTAAATATTTACTATGAAAATGACATACGTTACTCATGCATTTTTATTAAATTTAATTAAAAAAAATTACGATTTTGATTTTAAAAAGTTACATTACATTTTAATTCATCTAAGCTACACGCGGTTAGTTAAAACAAGAAAAATTGTGCGCGTTTTAAAAAATTTAAGTATCTCGAATAAGCATTTTTTTTTATTTTAAACACGATATGCGCTGTTTTACGTTACAGTTAATTTACGTTTTTTTCGGAATTGATTGCAGAACTTTTAGCTTTTGTTGATTGAAGAGATATGACAAAAATAATGCGATGATATTTCGATTTATGTTATATTGCGCTGAAATGTATAGCCTTTTCGATTTTTAATGTTATCCGAGTTGATCGAAACGCTGCCTTTTTGGCTTTAGGACAGACATATATTGATTGTGTTGTTGTTCTTGTTGTTGGTGGTGGTTTTAAACAGATATGTCGCTTTAAACCTTACCTCGGTGGCGATGGTGGTACCGGTTGCGGCGGCGGTGGTGGTGCTTCTTGTTGATAAGCGCCCATATTATTCATGCCGTTACTGCTGGTGCAGTCACCACTTCGCTTATTGGCGGTTTGTAAATCAAGTGCAAATGTGTTGTGCAGACCTTCAGGTGGTGGTCGCATTGTTGTTGGCGGACAACGAAATATCACATCATATGGATTGCCAAAGAAATCTGATGAAGTGGACATCATGTTATTGATGTTTGAATATCTAAAAAGGAGAGAAAAAGTTTAACCATAAAAATTTGTCTTTCTCAGGGAGGGAGAAGGTCTCTTAAATTATTTTCATGGTATTTTTTGAAAGTAAAAGGTCTAAGAAATAAAAAAAAGCCACCTTTCATCGATGGGCGCCAATGAAAATATATGTGTGTAATACGCGAATTGAGGTATGCCCCATTTGTCAGTTTATCAAAAGTACAAAAGAGCTTAAAAAGTTTACATGACTTTTGTGATTTATTTTCATATCAGTTAAGTGTCACTTACAGAGTTTTGCGTAGGATATTTTCGAACAAAAAATTAATGTTACTGTTCTTTTCATTTCCATTTATTTCCTTTACTTAACCGCCTCGAATATGCATTGCAAATGTTATGCAAATGTTATGTTTGACCAATTTCATATTTTAAAAATGTTTAATGTCATAGTCTTCGACTCGAGTATGAACATATAAGTTTAGTTATGCCTAGAGATGGTTTTGTCATAGGTAATATATATAAATAGGAAAGCAATTTTGTTTTTAGTTTATTCATGAAAATATATATAATTTTTTTCTAAAATTTGTTTCAATTAAAAAACATTTTTCAATTCTCTAAAAATTGTTTTGCGAAATTTCTTTGAACCTCAATCTCTCAACATACATATGTATGTATGTACATATATCTAAATATCAGAATCAAAAATCCTTTGTTCGGTTTGGCTCTTCTTGGAAGATCCACACACAACGATTGTATCTTATGACAATTTCCTTGCACTAATCAACACGGAATATCATTTGCCGATCTTTCATAATTAGTTTATGCATAACTTCAACTTGTTTTCTGGCACAACAACAAATCGTCCGTGAGAAAATGTTGGCCTCGTTTGAATTCATTAGACTAGTGAAGAATAGTTTATGAAGTGTTGCATTCAGGAACTAGTGACTTTGTATGACTGCAACGCAATTGAAGGCCAGGAACTCAGCCATACTGTCTTTCTTTTTATTTCACTATAAGCTATATCTGCAATATATTTTCTCATGCCACAATATACAAAAAGGGGAAAAAAAACAATTTAATTAGAATAATTTAATTTTGCATCAAAGCACATGCACAAAATATTCAAGCAAAATAAACAAAATTATTACAAAACTTCATGCATTTAATGTCAAGTGTAGATTTCCAAATGAATTTCATTATATAACATTTTTGTTTAAACGTAAAATTAACATAGAATGACCCAGAAAAAGGACAAAAGCTTTAACAGACACAGTTGACATTTTCACAAAAGCTCAAGTGACCCAAAGTCTAGCATTGTTTGTCTATCAGATTGGCTGTCTGTTGGTGGCACTTAGTGTTTGCTTATTCGATAAATTTTACATAACACTTTTATTTTATCGCAAATTTTCTCTAACATGAAGTTTATTTTTATTTTCACAATTTTAATTTAATTTTGTCAATTTTTACATTTTATGTGAGGAAGAGTTAGTTTTGGTTTAAATGAAGAATTACACCATCCGACACCAAAACTGTTCCATGATATTTATTATTTTTTTTTATGATGCAATAAGGTCCCCTAAGTTTAAAAAAATTTTTGATAGATTTTTCTCACGGTTAGTTTTTTTTTAAATTTGTTTTAAGTGTATTTTCAGTGTATTTTCAGCTTTTAGGCTATATCTCATCAAAATATAAACCGATTTTGTTCGAATAAATTTTGAGTCCGAAAGGAGATATTGTCAAAAAACTGATTTTTGGTGCCATTTCTCCAATTTGGCGGCATGAGCGGCAAAAATACGAGGTTGCAAAATTAATATTCGCAAAGATCACATCGAAATCTGTAGAATTACCCATTTTCAAAACTCCCGAAGAACTTTCCAGGTAACCTCAATTTTTTTTTAACCTAATGACTGTACTAATAGCCTATAAATAAGAAAAAACTGAAAAATTGGTAGAATTGGTAAAATTAAATTATAAAAATTTACACTAAATTGGCTATAACTTTGGCATTTATGAACGGATTTTCAAAAACTTGCTGTTATTTTCTTTTGAAGAGCTTTTTCTTTGTAATTAAAGAGCTAAATTGATGTATTTTGAAATATTTATATTTTTAAAGTTATTTTTAATTGGATACAAATTTTTAAAAAATCAATTTTTTCAAATGTATCAGCTTTTATCTCGCAACGTGTATATTGAAACCAAAACTTTCTGTTACAAGAGTTGTGGGGAATCTTATTACCTTTTTTCCAAAATTTATTCGAACAAAATCGGTTTATATTTTGATAAGATATAGCCTTAAAGCTGAAAATACACTGAAAATACACTAAAAAAAATTTAAAAAAAACTAAGCGTGAGAAAAATCTATCAAAAATTTTTTTTGAACTTAGGGGATCTTATTGCGTCATAAAAAATTAATAAATATCATGGAACAAAAAACAAAAATGTCAAGAAAGTCGGATAGTGTTATTTAATTAAATTAAATTAAATTTACTCAAATAAAACGTACAAAAAACTTTCGAATAAAAAAATAAGATCAACGTCTTAAAAATGTTGTTGGATTGAGAACGAAAATTCGGCACCAAAATTCTTATGAGCAGAAGCGTTCCAAGATATATAATATATAAGATCCTGTCAACGAAACACAAAACCAAAGACTTTGTGTCAAACGACGAACATTTTAGTATTGGTCTGCTGCATTTTTTTTACAATATGATGACTTGATGTTTTCTACAAAATTTTTAAGGAACGCAATCCCTGACTCAACGAAAAAAATTTGTGGAAAACTTTATTCAATTGAAACTGGATGTTAATGAGAGACCATTTCCTTCCATGTGCTGTAAAAGTGTTGCTTGTGTCATAGCCCGAAGCACTACCTGGTGCTCTAACTCTTTAATAGATAGAAGTTGTTATGTTTACTAAAGCGGAAACATCATAGGACAGAAATTTAGTAATTGCATTACTAGTGAAAATTAACTAAGTAATTTTATTTTAACTAATTTTTATTAATATAGTGAATCGTTACTCATTCGCCTTTAATACTTTTATTTTTAAATGAGGGCCACTTTAGTTAATTCGGGCTCAGAAGTTAACCATATCGTTTGAGGGAGGGAAATCTTATGTGAGTAAGACATTTGTGTACAGAGATATCGGTGTTTCAAAAGAGCTTCTGCATTTTTTGTGAACGTAAGTGTGGGAGTTTTGCTTAGTACTGCTCATTCAAGGGTAAGGCTGCACAGGTTACTACTTCTCCATGATGTTTATAAACAACTGAGTCATAAAACTTTCACACTAACATAAAAAACCGTTCACCTTTCATTTATCTTGTTTTGTTATCACGTTTTCAAAAACAGCTTTCATACTAGAATTATTGCGTTTTTTGTTGATTGTTTTTTTGAGTATCGTCAATCGTTTTGTTAAGAAGTGCATACACAAAAATACCTTTATCACTATGAAAGTTTTATTTTTGTTATTATTTACTTTATGTGTTTGTTTATTTCTTTTTCGTTGTTTTAACAGTTGTTTATTAGAGCATTTATCTTTACATGAGTATGAAAAATTTAGCAACCCTGAAAGTTTATTTACAAATTGGTACAAATGGTTTTTTAGAGAAAAAAACATGGTTATTATGGAAAGCGATGTCCAATAGATTTCTGTTTTATTCGTAGAGATGGCTCGCTATTCAATGACGAAATAAATTAAATACGGGCTGTTTTTGTTCCCAAGTGAAAAATATGCAATGCAGAAAAAATCGCAATTGCTCTTCAAGTCAAATTTTCTCTTCAAAAAAGTCCCCATCTATACTATTTATATAAAATAACTTAAATGGAAATCATTTGTAACGCTTTGGCGCAAAATATACTGACCCGATTTTGATAATTTATTTTTTAAAACTATATATTTGTGACTAAAAAAGTTATTGTATACTCTTTATTTTATAATTCAGTATCTTTTTTTTAAGATTAAGTTTTTACAAAACCTCACACAAAAATTGTGGTTTTGCTTTTTCGCAGCTTCTGAAATTCCGGAGCCGTAGGTACCACTAGTTACTTAATATTTTTGGGCTTATTTTCGAAACTAGATTAGAGGTTTTAAAAAAAAAATGTACTTGAAGAAAATCTTTACAGCTTTTAACATTTTTGCTCAACGAAAGAAAAATATTACGGGTTCAAGAGCAAATACGCCTTTTACCTCACGCTCTCGATGGCACTGTTTATTTTTGTAACTTTTGTATACACAGTCTGCACAAAAGCTTTAGGTGTGGAAAGTGTTTTATATAACTTTTAAATTTTTTTATATTAACTCTTTGGCTGTAATTAATTAATGCAGCAGATGAAGGCCATCAGCACACTTTGCCGTCACCGCTGCATTAAAAAGTTCTGTTTTCTGCGCTAAATTGCTGTAAATCAGACAAAAAGTTAAATGTCAGCGTGTGATAATAATGTGTGACTTACAACAAAAGTTCTTACAACCTTTTTTTTATAAGATTACATATTAAAATTTTAATGTTTTGTTTCAAAATATTTAAATATGGTATATAAATACCAAACCAAACCAAAACTAAAAATTTGCATTTTAGTTGTAAATTATTACGTGATTGAATTGGCTAAGGCATGAAATATATAACTGTAAGCCTTTCATCCAAAACTGTTAATAACAATTTTTATATTTTTTGCTAAATTGTATCAAAATAGAAAGCAATAAATGCAATATTCTTATTTATCAAAGAAATTTATAAATATTTGCATTGAAATAAAATCGTTTTATTTATTTTTTCCGCAAAGTGAAAATCTGTTTGCAACTGTGAGCATTTTAGCCATGAATGTAACACTTAAATTGCGTCATAAATAAAATGTTATATTGTATAAAAACTTTATTTCATAAAAATGAAAATTGTTTATTATTCAGCATTCGGCTTGGTTGTTCTCTTTTTGCATTTTATGTGCAGTTTACAGGTAAACCAAACCAAAACTTTGCATAAAAATAATAGATCACGATTGGATTTTCATATGGGTTTAATTGTTGCAAACAAAATTATAAAAATTCAAGGATTTTTTATTTATCAATATGTGTCAGTCATTGATTCAGCATATTGATTTATGCACAAGTCTACATAGCATATTATTTAATTATGTTTTGAGCTGGATTCTCTTTAAAGTTGAATTTTCAAATAGGAAAGGAAAAAACTTGCTAGCAAGGAATGACGCTGAAATTTGAAATAAAATTTGTCTACCTATAAGTACATATATGAGATCGATTTAGCCATTATATAGCCTTAAAAGGAGAAATTATTCATTAGCACTGGCAAGATAAAACATACGCATTTAAGCTGTTGCCAATATTAGACATTGGGCCCTGCAAAACCACAGCTGAAGTTCATGTAAAAGTTGATATGATCTAGAGATAGAAGAGACGCAACTCTACTTCTTTTATGAGAGTTCATTCGGACTTACTTTCAAATGTATAATCACCTATGGAATCTTATTTTAGACTCACTTGACAAACTTTCTGCAGGGAGTTTTAAGTCCGTATGGTTGTATATGTCACCGGCCAAACTAGTTCTTCCTAGGCCAAACTAGTTTAATTGAAGGCCTAAAAGTATGCAATTTAATTTTAATGTAAAAGCACTATGAATAGCGAACCCAGTGTTGCACATATTATAGACTGAACCGCGGCGAAGCCGCTGTTGGACATATTAGGGGATGTAAATTCTGAACCGCAGCCGTAGGCCGCGCAATTACCCTCACTTGTCACATGCCAAGTATACAATGAAATTGTCAAATTTTGTTGTCTGACTTTGCTGCTGTCGTAGACTTCACTAACCACAGTGTTCTGGCATTAAAGTTTCATTGCACATCTTTAGGATTAACGGAACTAGTGTGGCCTAAAAACTAGTTTGGCCGGTAACATATATATGTGTATTGGGCTACGAAAAGAGACCTATTGTCCGAAAATCGATTTCACCCTTCAACGTTTCTGATAGAAAAATAATGCTCTTTTTAATAAAATAAACATTGTAAGCACATATTGCTATTTCACTGACAGTACTTCTGTGGATTTAGAATGTTTTGTTTGTTTGACTTTGTCAGCGAAAAAGCTATATGTGCTTACAATGTTTTTATATATTTCCTATGATAAAATAATGGTGAAAAAAAGTATGCAGAATGCAAGCAGGATTTGCAGAAAGTAATTTGGAATATTGCTGTTGTTATTTGCTTTGAAAATAGTACCGTAGAGTGGCTTGGCAATGATGAAAAAAAAATTGACATTTTCATTTTCGGAAAAATAATCTCCTGACCTCAAATGTGTTTTAACAGGCATTAAACGCATGTCCTTTCTTTATCATGTTTTTATAAGTCCACAGTAAAATTTTAAGCGTAAAATCATTGGGGTTTTTGATAAATCAGCCTTGTTTTTTTTTCATAAAAAGCGTAATAATTCCGTCAATTTTCAACAACTTTCAAAATTTCTTAAAGATTCTGACAGCGAATCAGAAGTTCTATTAGAATCAAAAGACAAAAATTCATTATTTTGATTTGGATGAAAGTGCGACTATTTTGAACCAATTTTCAGCGGTTTTTCAAGCTCTGGCACTAAAATTTTAAATGGGCATAACTTCGTAAAAAATAATTTTCAATCAAATCGGGGGACGGTATATTCCCTTAATTACTTTGAAAAACAACATATATAATCGGCAACCATGACGCATATCACCAATTTTAAAAATATATTAATATTTTTTATATTATCATTTTTGAAAATTGCTCTTAACACAGAAAATACAATTTTGTTGATTTAAAAAATTCGAAAGGAGTATTAATTGAAATTAATTCATGGCATTCTTTCATTGAATAGATAATCACTCAGAGCTGTGTTTACAATCATGTTCGCAGAAACCAAAATTTTATTAAAAATAAATGATTGCAAAAACTATGATTTTTGTGCTGCAAAAAATTTAAGCTTTTTATAAATTTGTACAAAATTAAATGTGAATTGCATATATCCATTTTTAAATTTTTTGTAACAACTCTTATTTTTTAAATCGAATGTTAAAATTTAGTTGCAATAAAATGGACAAAAAGCAAAAAAAAAAAGAATGAATGAACTGCATAATTGGGTTACATATTCAAATTTAAACGTATGCAAACAAAGGTGTTTGTGAACTTGTATTCATTCGTTTGTTTGTATTGATGTACGCTTTACCTTGAAATTCATTTACTTATATTACGGAATTCATATGCAATACCGCAAATATTACTGACATTGCATACAAACGAGCAATACACAGATTGGCAGTATTATTTCCCACACTCATCCACAATAAAACCAAAACTGAAAATCTAAAAGAAGAAATGATAAAAAATAAACCAAAATAAAAAAGACAATAAATTCAATGAGTGAAAATAAAACGACAATTTCATTGTTTGGCCAAAAAAGTTTCAATTTAATAACTTTTTTATTTTGCTTATGTTTCTATTTACTTTGACATTCGTTTTACATTTTTCATTGCATCATAAAGATATAACAATAAATTTCGAGTTGTTTATGTGTATGCATTTGGGGGTGGGGGAGGGGTCAATGCAGTTTATAAAAAGCAAAAGCAATTCAGTTGAAAATATAGTCACAACAACAAGTTCAGCGAGTACGAAAAAAGTTTATTATTTAGAATATTTGAGTTGTTACTCAGCATTGAATAAAACAACATGTCGTATGAGTAACCTTTAATTATTTCTCAGTTGTTTGGCGTTTAAAGCTAAATTCGCACTATTTGGCTAGATCGAACAATATTTTTAAAAAATAACAGATTTTGATGTGTCAACATTTTTACTGCGGTAAGAGGAACGGGAATGATAGAAAATCTATGCTGGAGTGAACTGGCGAAGATGTAACACATGTAAACCTTTTTCGATTTTGTTCGATATATCAAACCTTTTTAAGGTTTCAATTTAGTCAATTCTTGTTCTTTGCACCTTTTTAACTTTTTTTCATATTTTTCTACATGAACGCGATATCGGGATTAGGCTCCCAACAATATTATCACTTTTTGATCTACATAATGATTGGAATGTGATTTAAGAACTTGTACTTTGAAATTTGTATTTTGAATTGTGTTCCCTTTGGTAGTTCACAATAAGTTTACGATAAATTAATAATATATAAATAGTTTTACAATGAGTAAAATTATGCATATAGGACAGATGATGAAAAGAATGACAAGGACAAAGCGATGGAATGTGAAGGCGCAAAGAACTCAAGATGAATTTGATAACGTTCGGAATGGAAAGAAAATATACACTTTAAATACAGTTCCGAGTGGTATTGTTTAATGTTAATATGGTCTAGTAGAAAAAAAAAACAAAAATTATTGGAATAAATAGTCAAAAACGACTAAATAATAAAGTGCAAAATGGCTAGAAAAAGCAGCTACATATCAGTTAAAAATGACTTCACATATGAGTCAAAAACGAATCCAAATATGAGTAAAACTATTTGAAATTAAAGGTCCCAAAAGACTCTTCATGGTGCCGTTTTCTCCTGACAACAAAGTCATATTTGATCGAAAAATCAGCGCATATTTGATTGTTTTCAATCATACTGCAGAGCAGTGATGGCATTTTAGTACATTTGTACTTTTTTCGGTACATTTGCGTGTTGAAAAATCGTTGTAAGTACATTCGGTACATTTGGAGCATTTTCAGTACATTCGCCAAATTTTTAGCACATTTTCAGTACATTTTCGGTACATTTGGACAATTTATAATATCTACCTATTTTTTTGTTTTTTAGTAAATGAAAATAACCGCAATGAGTAGATTTATAGAAATTACCTGTATATAATATAATTACCCTATTATATTAATTACGTTTTTTTTTGTTTTTTTTAGTAAATGAAAATAGTCGCGCAATGTGTAGATTTTGTAATTAATTTAATGTGAAATATATCTAATTTTGCTAGGGTTTTTGAGATGGGAAAAGTGAGGATCTTTTTTTTTTTTTTTTTTGATAGTAAATTTTAGAACAATTTCGTGCATTTTAGGAAAATTTCGTGTTCAAGACAAAAAAGTACATTCGGGCTCTAAAAAGTACATTTGAACTCTCGATTCAGTACATTTTCACAAAACCCAAATGCCATCACTGCTGCAGAGTCAAATATGACTCAATTTAGATTGAAATTTTCAAAAAATGCTAGCTGGGATTAAGTACATACCTATACTTATGTATATGTACATAAATAGATAATTTTTTTTTCCAATTACTTTTTTCACTTAAAATACATACAGACACATCCATATGTATTTACTTAGGAATATTTTGAAAAATTGTTAGTTAGAATCTATTTGCTAAAAAAAAACCAAAATATTATTCCTCATAATAATAATAATAATAATATTTATTTTTATAAATTCTGCATTTTGCATTTATTGAATCTTCGTTATGGTTATTTGCCATTACCACTACGCCACCACTGGGCCACCACTTTCTTTCCTGCCATGGCCCCAAATTTCGCCACCATTTCCAACACTATTTCCACCATTTACACCTATTTGTGGGTCGGCATTTGGATTGCCTGCGTTGGAAAATAAAAAAAATTAATGAGGTGTAATAGTTGCTATCGGTAGCTTCACGGAAACTTACCAGCAGCGAGAGCCAGCAGAGCGAGCACAAATCCAAAAAATGCGTAGAATTTCATATTTAAATGATTGATATTGGAAGACTGTTGAAATGTTTCTGTGATTACATAACATTTATTTTGAGATATTTATACAAATTGTAATGTACAGATTATGCAGCTCATGAAGAAGAAAAATAAATATTTCAAAGCGAAATAAATTTCATTATCTTTTCATTCTGCTTTTAGTTCACATTTTTGGTCATTGCATGCAAATTTTTTATTATGACATTTTTGGAAAAACCACATGACTCTCCATATTGCTCAATGCAAATTGTTATCAAATGTTAACTCTCAACTAATTTTGCGGTCATATATCAATGTCTTGATTATTTTACCGGAAATTAAAACGACCGATTCAAGCCAAGTAGATTTAAAATTTTTTTAATAAAATCGGACTAAGTACTCACAATTACTTTCTAATGTCCAGAGAATTCAAAAAAAATTACCACCAAAAGCTGATCATTTACCGATAATTTTAATAAAGATAAGAAAATTTATTCATGCTATGTATCAAATTATTTATCGTTTACATTTGATAATTTTTATTTTTATTAATTCGATTTTTTGTGTTTTATTCAATTTTCTATGTTAATTTGGACTACCACCGCCGAGGCCACCATATCCTGTTGATCTATGGCGTTCACGTTCCCTTTCACCTCTGCTTAGCCGTCTCGGACCCACATCGCCTGCAGTAAATATTAAAAATTAATGAGATGCACTAAGTGCTATCGGTAGCCCCACTAAAACTTACCAGCAGCGAGAGCCAGCAGAGCGAGAGCAAATCCAAAAAATGCGTAGAATTTCAATGTTTCTGTGATAAAATTGCATTTAAATTGAGATATTTATACAAATTAAAGTGTGCAGATCGACTTGTTTTTCGCAGATCATGCAAAACAAAAAGAAAAGAAGCAATGCATTTTATTATCAGCAAACAAAATTTTTGTTGACCTGCATACATTTTGGTTTTAGATGACGTTTTTGGAAAAATCGAAGAGGTTATTGAATGCGTGGTTTTTAACATAGTATCTTTGGAAAACCCACCAAAATTTCCAGATTGCGCAGTGTTAATTGATATTTAATGTTTACATTCAACTCTCATTGCGGTCATATATCAAATTAAATACTAAAAGCAAACTTACTCATAAATTTTGCAGAGCTATGTTAAGTTCAGTTTTAATATTACGCCCAGTAGACTGTTTTGAATTATTTTTCTGATGAGAAGCTGCCACATCTCATCTCAACACCCTTTCGGGTGTATTTTATCCACATTATCAACATTACGAAACTGCAACTTCAACAAAATCAGACACAAACTCTGTCCGCGCCGTTTATAGATTTGAGTTAGAGAGCTATTTATAAGCCTCATGTTAAAATATAGTCAAAACAAAAACAATCAAACAAATTTTCTAAATAGACACCCTAGAATATATGTATATGTATGTACCTTATACCCGTATACTTAAAGCTCACTTAAAGCTTACTTAAGCATTCTGATGGCGACCGAATTTCAAATCGGCCTAGTAGTTCCTAAACTAAACTTTAACTAAGCTAGTTGAACTGATTTTTACAGAATTTCAGGGACCTAGCTACAGTTTTGTGCCAGATCTCCATGGCAACTTTATGATAAAGTATTCCCTCAAAGCAGGGTAAGTACCTTGTTAGAAAAAAAAACATTATTCTGTAGACATACCAATAATCATTGAGCTCCTCAGTATAGTGTACCCTAAAAATAATAAATTCAAAAGTGCGATTAAATTAAGGGTTGGACTTTTGAGAACGGTACAAATTTGTCCATTTCTTATTTTGTTTTTTAACTATTACTCAAAAACTATACAGTTTTAATGCAAATCTTATTTAAATGCATAAAGCTTACAGATAAGCTTTCAGCGTATTAAAAATTCATATTTCGAAAATTTCTGGATAGGCCTTGTGTTTATAGGTATGTTTTTTTACATATGTATGTAATAGATGTGCTTTTCGGAATATTTGAAAAAAATTTTAAGCCTTGAGAGAACTACCCAAAGTACTTTATTTTCTGAGTCCAAATAAAGAAAACAATTTTTTTTCGTAAACATTTGATCATTTTTATTTTATAAATTAGCCTTTTTTGTTTTGATTTAATTTTTCATGTGATTATTTGCCATTTCCACCACGGCCACCATTCCCTGCTCGGCCACGACCCCAGACGTCACCACCTTTTCCACCATGTCCGCCTGTTTGTGGCTCAGGATTTGGGTTGCCTGCATTGAAAAATTAAAAAATTAATGTGACATATTAGGGGATATCAGTAATCCCACTAAGACTTACCAGCAGCGAGAGCCAGCAGAGCGAGCACAAATCCAAAAATTGCGTAGATTTTCATATTTTGTTGATTGATATTGGAAGACTGTTGAAATGTTACTGTGATTACAATACATTCACTTTGAGATATTTATACAAATTGTAATGTACTGATCGATATGTTTTTTTACAGATCATGAGAAACAAAAAGAAATATTTAAAAGAGCTATGTATTTTATTATCAGGAAGCAAGATTCTTGCTGGCAGCTTACATTTACTTTAAAGAAGACGTTTTTGAAAACATCTACTAACGAGGTCATTGAATGGAAATTTTTTTTCATGAAATTTTTGGGAAAACCACAAGAAGTCCTAGGTTGTGCAGTTTTAATTGCATTTTGGAGTCATATATCAAATTCAATACTAAAAAGTAAATTTACTCGTAATTCTATAGAACATTTTGCTGGAAATAAGAAAAAGGTCCGACTGGTATTTTTTCATTTGTAAAAGTATAAGGCTTTCACTTGTTTTTAAAAAGACTGGTGACAACTATACAGTTTGCATTTTATTTTTTTTTAAGTCAGCAACCGTATTTGCTTGCTATTGCAACTTATTCCAATCTAAGATGTCATAATTATTCGATCAATTAATTGGCTTTTAATTATTTTGTTAGCGTATCATAAGTTTTATATTTTACATTTGTAGCGCTCTCACTAGCAAACCTTTTTACCTTATTTGCAGGACAAGTATTGTTGTATATGCTATATATCAAAATATCTTTCAACCTACTTATTACTTAACACGTTGACGGACAGTTGCGTCTATAGCCGTCAAGTTCAAGTTCACTATGTGACATGACGGCAATAGCCGTCCAATACGAAACGGTCGTTTTTAGACACTGCGGCTGTAGCAGCACAAATGTGCATTTACCAGCGTACAAGTAGAAGCCTAGTGTCATGTTTTCGAAAAAAAATTTATTTATTTTTGTTTGATCATGAACTAACATTTCGTGTAAAACTCCCAAAAATACTTTGTTGCTCACAAAAAATTGCTTATTTCAGTCATTAAACCTGTCATTTACGTTTTTAAATTTTTGCTGTTATAGCCGCCATCGTCCCATTACATAGTGTCTAGAGTCCGCTGGCGCCATGACGGTTGTAGCCGCAACCTAATTAAAGGTGCTGAATTAATCAAAATTAAGTGTATTTAAGCAGAAAGAGTAAAACTATACTTCTAATATTCTAAAAATTACAAAAACATATAGTGTCAATTTTCGAATTTCACTTGTTTCTACTGTCCGTCAACGTGTTAATACACTATTTTTTCTTAAAAAAATTGCACAATATTAGCGATAATCAAACCAAGTGTTTCACCGAGGCTGCGAGGCAACCGGAACCGAGAACGAGGCAAGGTGGAAAAGTAAATTTTCCTCGTTCGACCAAGGCGAGGCGAGATCACACCGGCATCTCGCTGCGTACTCTCCTCGTTCTCGATTCCGAGAGCGATATTGCCACTTTAAAATATTTGTGTTCTCTGCTGCACACTAAGCTTCTAAATATTGGCTTATTTCGGTCTCCCAAAATTATTAAAGCACTTAAAGCTGTAAAACCAATGTGCCAAAATACTATCGCTACCCATTTGAAAATATTCCAGGTCCGAAATTTTCTTTACAGCTTATATACGAGTCTTAGCAGGTGAAAACGTTCAATCGGTAAGGCCAGCTTAGTTAATACTTTGCTCAAACTTAATGTTTATGTAGGGTTCCAAAGAACGAAATCCAACGGTATTTGATTTTCGAAAGCCTCAGTTCCAGGCCTGCCCGAATTAAAGCATTTTAAAAACATAATTTTTATGCTTCAATATTTTTAACTGTAAACATTTTTCTATTAAAGATATAGATACACTTGAGATGACATCTTAAGGCTACAAGATGTTAATTTTTGCACTAGAAATATAAATTCACACAATCAGTACATGGAAAAAATTACGCAGTGCTGAAAATATCTGTATTTTACTGACTTTTTGTAATTTTTAGCTGGCTCCAGTGTCACGACTGTTATATGCAAACAATAATTATATCTCATAGATCATGACTCATTTGCCATCAGTGATGGCATTTTCGGTACACTTGTACTTTTTTCGGGTTATTTGCGTCCTGAAAAATCGTCGTCAACACATTCGGTACATTTGCCGCATTTTCAGTATATTTGGCGAATTTTCAGTACATTTTCGGTACATTTGGACAATTTTTAATATTGTTTGTTAGAAAATGAAAATAAAATAATTCGAGATAGTAAATTGCAATGTATAAGTGGGCATTGTGTTAAAAAAACTTCATTTTGCTAGTGTTTTCAAGACCTTTCTTTTTAGTAATCTTTATATTTTTAGAAAAATTTTATTAATTTTAGCAAAATTGGGTGTTCAAGACAAAAAAAATACATTCCACCACTAAAAAGTACATTTCAAGTCTCGATTCAGTACATTTTCACAAAAACCAAATGCCATTACTTTTTGGCCTACTCCATATAAAAAAAAACTCTGCTTAAATTTTCAAACTTTTGGAAAATCGTATTTTTTGGGCCATGATAACAACATGAGGACTTCGAGGTCAAAATATGAAATTTACAGAATGTTTAGTTCTAACCTTGATATTCAAAAGCTTATAATCTCGATATTTTTATCCTTTCCGCGTCTTCAGGTGGCTTGAAAAACAAGACAAAAAAAAAATAAAGTGTTTGATATTCAAAACCAAACACCAATGCAAAAAAGTTATCTTTCTTTCCTGAATAAAAGTGAAAGTAAAAATATCTTTCCTTAAATTTTTAAATGAAATTTTAAAGTTTTTAAGTTAAATTAATGTCTTGCATCACTTAAATCAGAACTGTTTCAGCTAAGTTGGCATTGATATGTGGAAGTTCGAAACAAAAATTCTGGGAAATCTTCATAAGTGCGATCCCGTGATATAACTCTCTACTACATATGTACCCTACATACATAGGTAAGTATATGTTGAAAACAAAATCCATTCCCTAAAAGAAGTAGTTCGTATGAAGACTATTGCAATTTTATCTCTTTAGGAGCATAGATTTTTACATCTCCATAAAAAATATTACTCAAATTACATACCTATTTGGTAAGTGCAGTTAAAAAAAAACAAAATATTTTTCGCTCACATTTGATAATTTTTATTTCTATAAATTCGCCTTATTCAATTTTCTTTCTTAATAATCTATATTTCCACCGGGGCCACCACCTCCTGCCCATCCATGGTGCCAGTGGTTTCCACCTTGTCTTTCTTCACTGCTTGGCCGCTCCGTAGGACCTGCATTACCTGCGGGTAAATAATTGAAAATTTATGAGATGCACTATGTGCTATCCGTAGCCCCACTAAAACTTACCAGCAGCGAGAGCCAGCAGAGCGAGAGCAAATCCAAAAAATGCGTAGAATTTCATATTAAGTTGATTGGATTGGACGATTGATGAAATGTTTCTGTGATGAAATTGCATTCACATTGAGATATTTATACAAATTTTAGTGTGCAGATAGACATGTTTTTTGTACAGATCACGTAAAACAAAAGGAAATGTTAAAGAGTGAAATGAATTTTATTATCAGCAGATAAAGTTTATGTTTTATCATGACATTTTTGGAAAAACCACAAGAAGTTCTAGATTGCACAGTGGTTATTGTGAAGTAATGTTTACACTCAACTCATTTCGCGGCAATATGTACATGTATTAGATTAAATGCTAAGAAGCAATTTTATTCGTAAATGTCCAGAGCTTTTTACCATAGATTATAAAAAAAAGCCCAACTGATCATTTGTCACAATTTAAAATATATGGAAGCGAGAATTGTTATTTTTGTAATGAAGATTTAAAAGAGTTTTTATTTAGCTTAAAACATAAATAAAATGTTTGTTAAAAAATATGAAAATTTTTTTCGGTAGGGGCGTCAAAGATTTTTTGTCCCGCGTGCCCAATATACACCGTACGCCTCTGCATACGAGTATGTTCGAAAGAGTCAAACAAAAATTATGTTTTAACTGGCAAAAACTGAAAAGATTACCTATTTTAAATTAACATGATTTTCCAATCATATTTTGTTCAGTAATTGTTGTGTCACCAAATGTTCCTTAACTGAATTTGATAAAATTTCGCTATAATGGTACAGTACATAAGGCCTTTCAAAGCTTTTGGTTACATGGTCCATGGTCCACGTTCACTTATAAAACTTCTTCATCATCTTATTGTTAGATAGGATCCTAGCATAGTTTTTCAAATTTGTTGCTTGTTTGATAACTGCCATACCTACCATATTCCCAAACCAAGATACTTATACTCATTTACATTATCTCGCTCAAAAGACTGTATTAAATTATTGATTTTGAAGGGCGTGTCACTGCTAAATCGAACTTTGCAAATACCTTAGACCATTAGAAACATTGAAAAAACAATTATGAAATCTTCGTGAAAATTCTATTTAAAAATACTGTATAAGGGCAAAGACTAAGTCTGTACCTTTAAATTAAGTGGTCTTCGAGAAAATGATATTTTAAAAATATGTTTGTTTGAGGGCCACCCTAAGTATGTGCCCTAGATAAAAGTTTTATCGCTTAAGCTTTTCCACTTAATATAAAAGACACGTGCAGTAAATTCCATGTGAATCGATTGACCGGTCTTCGTGAAAATAATAGTATAAATATATATATATGTTTGTATGAGGGCCAACCTAAATAAAAGTTTTACTGTCTAAGCTATTATTTTTAACATAGAAGCCACTTGGTGTAAGTTCCATATGAATCGAGTAAGTGGTCTTTGTGAAAATGCTATTTAAAAAGTACGTTTGTATGAGGACCACCCTAACTATGCACCCTAAGCAAAAGTCTTGTAGCCTTAGCTATGACGCTTAATATATAAGACACACGGTGTAAATTCCATGTGAATCGATTTAGTGGTCTTTATGAAAATGCTATTTTTAAAGTATTTTTGTATGAGGGTCACCCTAAATATGCACTTAATTGAAATATAAACCATGTCCCAAGTTAGACCAAATTATAGACATAAGCTAAATTTCATACAAATTGGTTGAATAGTTCCAGAGTTTACCTGGATGGAGAATATTTTTGGTTTTACCATTTGGTGCACAAATGAACACTCATATCGAAGGGCGTGGCACTGTCCTTTTTTTTCAAATCAAATAAAGCTTAGAACCTTTTACAAACTATAAGAAATATACATATGTATGTACCAAATCTAATCCGTATGAGTCAAATAAAAAAACTTTAAATAAGTTTTTCTCCCACTTTTGAGTTGTGCCAGTCATGAAGTAAGTAAGAGATCGATATGTATCCAAATTTGTTTTTTAGTCATATGCAATATATGTTTTTTGGAATAATTGGAAAAATTATCAGCCTTAACCCTTAGCCCGAACCAAAGTTGGTACTTTTTTTTTCTAAGTGTAAATAAAAAACCAAGTTATTTTTCTTTCACATTTGATAGTTTTTATTTTCATAAATACGTCTTTTTGCTATATATTCAATATTCCATGTGGTTATTTGCCATTTCCACCGTGGCCACCATTTCCTGCCTTGACCCAAACGTCACCACCTTTTCCACCATATCCGCCTGTTTGTGGCTCAGGATTTGGATTGCCTGTATTAAAAATTTAAAAAATTAATAAGATGATCAAGGACTAAGTATGCATTCCCAATAAAGCTTACCAGCAGCGAGAGCAAGCAGAGCGAGCACAAATCCAAAAATAGCGTAGATTTTCATATTTTATTGATTGATATTGAAAGACTGTTGAAATGTTTCTGTGATTACATTGTATTCACTTTGAGATATTTATAGAAATTGTAAAGTGCAGATTATGAAAAACAAAAAGAAAGATTTTAAAAGAACAATGAGTTTCATTATCAGTAGAGAGCAAACGTTTTGCTTTAAGATGACTTTTCGGGAAACATCGAAGAGGTTATTGAATGCAAGATTTTTTATCATGTCAACTTTGGAAAATCCACAAAAAGCTCTATCTAATGTTTTCACTCAACTCATTTTGCAGTCATATATCAAATTAAATGCCAAAAGTAAATTTATCCGAAGAATTATTTGGGCATTATGACATTTTCGATTTAAGCTTTGGGCTCTATGACTTTTTCGGTGTGACGTTTCCATGGCTGATCTCAAAAAAAATGTGTGTTTCGCCCACTCCTAACGAACAATGCTTTAAATGCAAAATTGAAAAAATAAAATATATCTTATTAAATAACTGTTCCCAGCTGACCATCGTGACCAACTTTAACAATGTGTGCTCTTGCACTTAGAATTGTTACATAAATACACTTTGAAAAATGAACAAGTTGACACACATATTGATAGAATGTACTTTTGTTTTGCGATTTGGACAGGATTCACATAACATAACATATACTGACGAAAGTTTAAAGTCTTGGCAGACTTAACAAAGTTGATAGCAAAAGTTTCTTAAAATTACATATATCTTGGTCAGCTACGAAACGCTGTGGTTTTATTATTAAAGATTGCTTTTTGCAAAATAAATAGCAGCATAGCAAAATTAAATTATCATTGAAAAATATTCCATTAAGGGTCCTAAGCAGTATTGGTAACAATTGAATTGAATATTCACATAATTATCATCATATTTTAACTCTAACAATTAATTTTTGGCACTGATTAAAATTTGGTGCCAACTTTAAGCGTTGTAATTATTTTGAGTTATGTTATTTATATTAACAGCATTATTAGCACGCGTATTGGCCTCATATTAAAAATATGAAATATGAACCAGACTCTAAAATTTTATGCGTCCATAAGTACTTTCGCACTGACTAACGTGCATACGTGTAAGCACACACACTGACATACATACCATACATAAATGCCAATGTGCGTGCATTCATCGAATTCTCGCGGATCATCATCATCACATTCTCATGACTACAAATTTTTCCACTGGATTATGTGGACTTTTCGTTCAATTAACGTTTTGCCATTTTATTATGGCCGCACAATGCAATTTAATAGTTTACATTATTTTTGGTTGTATGCTGCACGTATCGCTCATGCATACATACATACATATGTATGTCTATATGTATGCAAGCAAGTATGCACACGCTTTTATTTGGACATACATACATAAATAGATAAATATGAATGTGATTGATGGTGTTTCGAGTAGAATTGTACTTTCCTCAGTAAAATTGTACTTTCTCTCAGTAAAATTGTGCTTTTTTCTCAATACAATTGTGCTTTTTTTCTATACAAGTGTACTTTTTCTTAGTACAATTGTACTTTATCTCATTTGAATTGTACTTTTTCTTAGTAAGATTCTACTTTTCTCAATGAAATTGCACTTTTTCTCAGTACAGTTACACTTTTTCTCATAACAATTTTGCTTTTCTCAGTACAATTGTACTTTTTTTCAGTAAAATTGCACTTTTTTCCAGTACAATTGTACTTTTTCTAAGCACAATCGTACTTTTTCTCAGTACAATTGTGATTTTTCTCAGTACAATTGTGCTTTTTCTCTGTACAAGTGTACTTTTCTTAGTACAATTGTACTTTTATCTCATTTGAATTGTACTTTTTCTCAGTAAGATTGTACTTTCCTCAATGGAATTGTCCATTTCTTTAGTAAAATTGCACTTTTTCTCAGTACAATTGCACTTTTTCTCATAACAATTTTACTTTTCTCAGTACAATTGTACTTTTTCTCAGTAAGATTGTACTTTCCAAAATGAAATTGTCCATTTGTTCAGTAAAATTGCACTTTTTCTCAGTACAATTACACTTTTTCTCATAACAATTTTACTTTTCTCAGTACAATTGCACTTTTTCTCAGTACAATTATACATTTTTTCAGTACAATTGTACTTTTTCTGAGCACAATTGTACTTTTTCTAAGTACAGTTGTGCTTTTTCTCTGTACAAGTGTACCTTTCTTAGAGCAACTGTACTTATATCTCATTCGAATTGTACTTTTTCTCAGTAAGATTGTACTTTTCTCAATGAAATTGTCCATTTCTTCAGTAAAATTGTATTTTTTCTCAGTAAAACTGCACTGGTTTTCAGCACCCTTTTTACTACATTTCTGCTTTTTTAAAGTACAATAGTACTTTTTCTCAGTACAATTGTACTTTCTCTCAGTACAATTCAACTTTTTCTCAGTAATTAATTATTCTTATTGCAGAAGCTAGACATCGTACAAAAATATAGAAAAAAGCGGCTCCAGAGCGATGTTTTCTTCAAATTTCTTTTAAATTGTAAGAGTTTCAAAGCCAAGGTAACATGAAAGCTAGATAACATATTCTCGAAGATGTTATCGCTTGCAATTCGCAACGCTTTCATGGAAGCGATATAATGTGATATCATTTCATTAACAGTTTGTGGTCTAAAAATATTAAAATTGAAGGTAACTGGTATAATCATTATTTATAATAATCAAGAATTTATTGCGAAAAAGTGATATTCAGTTGACAATCGTCTTACATGGAACAAAATTCAAATAGTGGATAATCGACTGTCAACTTAGCCGATACTACCTCAGTACCTTTGTGATAATTTTCAGTGTCATCACTGATTTACATACACACATATATAATAAATGGCCACATGTTGATTGGTTTTGTGAATATTTATTGTATATTTTTGTTTGGCTTAATTGAATTGTTCGTCGTGTTTTCAACGGTGTATATAGGTGTACATAAAAGCCTTTGTTTTGTTGTTTACAATATCGACGATTGTATCAGTGTTTTGTGCAGTTGATATTAATTTTCGATTTTTTTCCGTTTTTATGGTGTGATAATCTAAATTAGATTAAGTTAATATTACAATTATGGTTTCATGGTGTTAATGTGTGATATTTTTTGATGATAAAGTTTCATTTCAAGTTAATTACAATTTCATTAGCATTTTTTTTTGCGTTTTTAATATATCGCTGGTGAGCCTTATAATAATTAGTATCGGGCATTTCACGTGAAGCCAAAAACGAAATTTTTAATGTGTAATTGTATTTCTAGAAGGTGTTAACACATAAATTTTGCTTTTTGTATGAGGCTTACTTGTCAAATTATGCGCTTCTAAAGAATTGTTGTAACTGAAATAATAATTATTCGGAAGCAGTTTTTTGAATTAATCAAATTTACAATAAAATTAAAACATTAAAATTAAACATTTTTGGTTTCTAGAGAAAATTTACTTTACTGTTATGAAATCAGATTTGAAATTTGAATTTTTTTTTTTTCTTGTAGAAAACCAAAAGTGAGCATTTCAAATCAGAATTTCAACATTTTTGGCTTTTTTATTTTTTTTTAATTTAATTTTAAAATATAGCTTAAAGTGTGTATATAGATAATATACCAAAAACTTCAGAAGGAGATTCCATGGAATTTCATTTAAAAATTTAAACAACTGTTAAATGAAGCTAGCTTAACTCATAAGTGGATTTCAAAACTTTATTGTAACTTTGATGTTGATTTAACTTGTAGACTTTGCATAATATGTATATCCATTGAGTTCTTGCTTGTCTTCATTTTTTATAAAAGAAAAGTTTTTTTTTCTTCAAATAGCATAAACTATTCTATTATGTTTATCAAAAGCTTAACACGCTTTTCTTGAAAAAGTATTAAATAAACTCACAATCAGACTCAGAGTTGAACGTATCATAACATCACCTAAGGTTATTAGGATAAGAGAAAGAAAAACTTTTCATGTTGCAGCATTTAAAGTTTTTTGCTTTTTTATTTAATTTTACCAACGATGACATTTACAATAAGCGTTGCATGAAAAAATATTGAAGTAAAAATGTTTGTGGTATAAATTTCAAAAAACCAAAATGGAAGAAAATGTTGCAAAATGTAGGTAGCATTTAAAATAACGTTTTATTATTTTTCACAAGTATAAATATTACGGAGATGGATATACCACTTAAAATATTTAATAAAATCGATCTGTGAGCAAGAGATTTTCAATCTATCCGTTTTCCTTGAAAAATATTAACATGGGCGAAAATCAAACGAACCAGAGTACATTTATGGTAATGCTGATTACATCATCTAAGTTTCAGTTGAAAAGAAATTAACACGCTCTAATAAAATTCATTTTTGCACTTAGAATCTATTTTCGCGTAATAAAATTTTTATTGCAACGGAGTATACGCAAAAAGCTGATGAGAGAATGCAATGCATTGAAAGCCTTTCATCCAACTACCCATAAATCCTTCTTTAGCAATTTAGCAATAATTACACGAGTTGTAAAAAATGTGTAGGTCACAATGTTGCATTTGTACTTATTAACCGGGAAATAATAATAAATAAATCAAAAGCCTTAAGACGCAAGATGCTTTTAACCTTATTACAAAAACCATAACCAGTAGAGTTAAAAAAAAACAACTTAAATGAAATCACTGCAGTGAATCGCTACCAGCAGAATAAAACAACTTTACCACAATGTCACCATAATTTAACACATGTCGTTGCATGCTGCGACGTTTCATACAAATTATTGAAGAAACATGGAATTGGCCTTGACCTGGAGACCGACCATTGATCGGTTAAAAATTTAAATTTCACTTATGGAGTGACTACCTCTGGGATACTTCAAAGGACGAGGAAAATATCCTTAAAGCAATAAAATCGAAAAAATCGCACGTATCGCAAAACATAATTATGTGCGGTAAAAGTTTGCACCAACGTGGGCTATAGGTGTTATGGACCTATTCCACAAAAATCGCACGCAAACCACAAGATCGCGATTTTCACTCACCTCGGTGACTTCAAGTGACCCAAAGTTACTTGCAGTGAACCGCCTCGATGAGTAATCACTTATGGAGTGACTACCTCCGGGATACTCCAAAGAACAAAGAAAATATCCTTACAGCAACAAATTCCGCAAATCGCTCAGGACGCACTAAGTGGTCAAATATTAAAAATGACCACTACAATATTAACACTACACCACTGTAATTAAAAGTCTATTGGAACAAAAAAAAATTTTTTTTTTCGAGCTTTCTCTATCGATTGGACCAAAAAATTTTAAAAAAAAATTACTGCCATAGTACACTAAAAAATATAAAATATTAAACGTTTTTTGTATGTATGGGAGGTGCCACGCCCACTAATGAAATCCCTTTGAAATCCATATAATTACAAAGCTTATAGTAATCGACATCTCTATACTAAATTTAAAAAAAACTACTCCCATAGTACACTAATTATAACATTAAACGTTTTTTGTATATATGGGAGGTGCCACGCCCACTAATGAAATCTCGTTGAAATCCATTTAACTTCCAAATTTATGGTACCCAAATTTTATTAAGATCACTCCAATAGTACACTTAATATAACATTTAATGGTTTTTGTTTTTATGGGAGGTGCCACGCCCACTGAATCACTCCCGTCGAAATCCATTTAATTTCAAAACTTATAGTAACCGACACCTCCTCACCAAATTTTAAGAAGATTACTCCCATAGCACACTATATATAACATTTAACGTTTTTTGCTTGTATGTTAGGTGCCACGCCCACATGTACTATTGCGCCCATTTTTGGTTATAAAATACTTTGTAGCAAGTATACCTACGATGCTAAATTTCATATCGACTGCATTGTTAGTTCTCCTATCATAACGTTTATAAATATTGTGGGATGTGCAACGCCCTTCAACGAGTTTTGCTAGTATAGTGATATACCTTGTTATGATGACTGCTTTTTAGTGGTATTATATTTAAAATTTTTATGAAAATCGTCAGTGCCGTTTTCGAGTAAAATTGAATCAAAACTTTCAATTATGTGTCACTCATACTGAAGTGATATCCCTTCAACAGAATATATCTTTCAGATCCCTCTTAATTCTTTGACACTACATAAAGCAAATAAAAGTCACATTTGCGATAGAAAATATTAATGTTGATGACATTTATGTATGTAAGTATGAAAGATGCAACATGACAGCCGCCACAAAAGCAACCAAAATGAACCATCCCGGTAATGACATTTCAGTATGAATATGAGTTCATATTACGTGCTTTTGAAAAAAAAAACCATCGGCAAGCTACGATAAAATTAGTAAAATAATAAAGAAAGTTGAATGACTGAATACTAATGGCCATAGCATAAGCATAAGTACATTAGTTTTGGAGAAGCTCTATTGCAGAAATTTTCAGATGCAGCTTAAAATTTTCCAAATAGCAAATAATGCAGCATCGAGCAAGAATTTCAGTATTATATATAAAAACAAACAACTGTGGCTATGAATTTCATAAATCATTAAAGGATATGAGTTGTGAATGCAAAAGAATTTTTTTTTGTTTAAAAAATAAATGTACGTTAAATAATTGTGATTTTTAATATTCAATGGAACTCATGTTGAATAAAAAATTTCCCAAATTAATGAAATCAAAATTCAATGTTGCTACAAAGTATGCGAATTTGGAAATGTTAGTGGGTAAGAAAATATTACCATTTTATGATGATATCCTTACATATTTTTGAATTTCATAAAAAATATCAAAAAAAAAATTTTATCATTTTATCAGCAAAGGTTTCAAAAATTATCCACTTAAGCTGTCATAATCTTGCAATTTCCGTTGAATTCTGCATTCATATTACTAAATATTTTAAAAACTTTACTGAATTTTTTCGTTTCTTTGAGAACTTCGAAACTTAGTATCATTATTAAGGCGCAAAAATCTAACCAGAAGATAGTAAAACTTCTTTGCAACAACAACTAAAAGCAGGAAAAGTGAAAATTAAACTAATGTGAAGCATTAAAGTAACGAAATAATTACGAAAGTAGCACCAAAAGCAGCGGTGGAACATTTTAAATGGACAAAGGAGTAAAAACAAAGAAACAAACAATACACACGAAATAAAGTAAATGTTTCCTTAAGAACTTTATGTTGCAAAATAACAAAAAGAATCTGCAGCTTAGTGTCGGCGCTTATACACCGTTAGTGAACCACGTTTCCTTATCACATTTGACTTTTGCTTCTTTTTCTAATGAGAGCAATCGCGGAACTGCGATTCAGTCATGAACAGAAGTGGGCTGTATTGAATATATTTTATAATATCATATATTTACAAGTATAAAGTATAATAACACAGGTTTACAAATATCGATCAACTTTTGAACCCGAAAAGACTAGAGCATAATTTTACGTATTTCACGCGCTGAATTCATATCTGCTACCCGCATCCCACCGTCAAGTCGATTTTTGAGATGTAACATAAAATATTCTAAATTTCCATCTGACAGAGATTCCTTTTTATTTGGCATTCAATCGAATTTAATTCAGATGAGCGCATTGAAATTTTACACTGCAACACTTAAATTGCAGCTTTAAAGACATTGGCAACACCTACTATTAATGGAAACATGGAAGAGTAGTCGTAAAGCAAGAAGGTGTAGACTACGGAAAGTTTTATGTGCGGCAAAACTTTTTAATTATTACATTTAAAAATGTGTGGAAAAATGAAGTTACACTGGCAAATATTAACGCAAATATTGAAAAGCATAAAGCTGTTATGACACTTAACATGTTTTTGATTCCAGCAATATAACTTGAAATATGACGAGATGTAATGCGTTCATATTTGATTGAATCAAATTTGAAGAGTTAAGGCTAAATTACTTTATATTAGGTAATGTTATAATGACCCAATTTCACGCAGATATTGAACTCATTTATTCTAAAGACATAATATACTATAGGCGGAGAGCCGGCTGTAAAAAAGTCGAGTGTATAAGATTACAGCTTGAAATGTATGTCAAATGATAGACCTTGATGATCTCTAATAAAATATATAATGTTGCCCAACCATAAACTTTTTTCTAAAAAAGTTTGCCCAAAGAACAGGTGGCAACTCATATTTGGGACGGGATTCGGCAAAGAAACCTTATATATATTTTATTAGAGCTCATCAAGGTCTATCATTTGACTCACATTTCAAGCTGCAATCTCACACCATGAACATTTTTCTGAAAAATCTTGGGCCAAAAACAGGTGGCAACCCACATTTGGAACGAGATTCGGCAAGGCAACCCTATATATTTTATTAGAGATCATCAAGGTCTATCATTTGACATACATTTCAAGCTACGATCTTGAACCATAAACTCTTTTCCAAAAAAAGTTTGCCCAAAAAACATGTGGTAACGCTCATTTGGGACGGGATTCGACAAGATTACTCGAAGTATTTTTTTAATGTTCAGCAAGATCTATCATTTGGCATGCATATCGAGCTGAAATCTTAAACCATAAACATTTTTCTGAAAAATTTTGGCCCAAAAAATAGGTGGCAACCTATGTTTGGGGCGGGATTCGGCAAAGCAACCCTATATATTATATTTAGACTCTTCAAGCTCTATCATTTGACATACTTTTTAAGCTGGAATCTTAAACCATAATTTTTTTTCTAAAAAATGTTGGCTCAAAAAACGGGTGGCAACCCATATTTAGGACAGGCTTTGGCAAGGCAACCCTATATATTGTATTTAAGCTCATCGAGCTCTATCATTTGACATACATTTCAAGCTGTAATCTTATACACTCGCCTTTTCTACAGCCGGCTCTTGGGCTACTACTATTATGCTATAGCTACATTAGAGGCGTGGC
Source organism: Meiosimyza platycephala (assembly GCA_963662105.1). Taxonomy (NCBI): domain Eukaryota; kingdom Metazoa; phylum Arthropoda; class Insecta; order Diptera; family Lauxaniidae; genus Meiosimyza; species Meiosimyza platycephala. The sequence goes on along the minus strand of OY759209.1, from coordinate 92,528,886 downwards.
TGCTTGTTTTATTTTATGCTAGTTTATTCGAATTTTTACCTATGACATTCTATGATTATTCAGCGCCAAGATTTTTTGGGATTTCCTTTGCTTTTGTATACCAGTAGATTCCACTTAAGCGATCGGTTTCCAAAGAGGATTTCTTGATATTGTGGCATAGACATTGTCAACGTCCTTTCTTTATTTCAGTTGAGATATGAGTTTAGTTGGTAACCACATGAGTTTCGTGAGTTGAGATAGTCACCAACAGCTTAGTTGATGCTTGATGTTACGCGGCACCACTTGTAGTAGTAGTAAAAACTCTGCCATATTAGCAGAATGATATCATATATTGCTGGGCAACTACTGTTACCGTATATGTTAAGATATGGCAGAAGAACTCTTGTTGATATTACTTTAGCTTTCGCAATGTTAACATAAGGTCTAATACTCAATATCGTTAGCTCTTCCATAAGAACTCAAATGTTCTACTGAATGCCATGATCCAAAATTAGAGTGCTGTTTATCTTGTCTTCGTCCGATACTATTAGAAATAACTACGAGACATTCAGTAGCGTACCTTGAACAAATTTCGCCCGAGACGAAGAACAATATGCCACCCCCTATTTTTTAGTTTTGGACATGTGGACATTATGCGACCAGACTTGACTGCCGTATTTTGCTATCCTTCTGTACTGCGCCATATTGATGTTAATTATATTGATAGGAACATTTTATGTTTCCAGTGCGTTCTAAACTGACACTCTGTATACACTTTTTGGGATAGTTGTAAAGTCAACTAAAGAGGGTTACTTATCGTTTTTATATTTATTCAAGGATAACACGGAATCTATATACGTGTGGTTTGTAAGGAATACAAGTTGCTGTATATTAATCTCTCGTGTTTGATTGAGGATGGTATTTAAGAGATTGAGTGCAAGAATGTTATTCCCCTATAATTTTTATATAAAATAGGTTAATTTTTTGAGTAGTTTTAGTACGTAAGCCATTAAACCATTTATCTAATAGTCTCCTGTCTTTAGAAAAGAAAATTTAATTCTTTAAGAACTGATTGCTGATTGGTTTCTTTTCGAAAGAAAACGTTCTGTAAATCAACATAATTTTTAAATTGATGAAATGATTTTTGATTATAAGTCTGAAAATCTTATAAGTTATTGAAACCAAACTTGTCGTATGTACAATTGCCAAAAGGTGCTGGTTACATTTGATGAAAGAAAATTTTAAAAATTTCCATAGTGTTCGCTTAGCTTAAACGATAGATGCAGGTGATGCATTAATTCACCGAGAAAACTTTAACGTCTTAGCTTCGAGCATGTTAATTGTTTTAATTTAAACTTTTAGAGTTTTTTGTGGCATAGAATTTTTGGCAAAGTTGCTATGATGACCTGACTTGAAGCCGTAAAACGAATACGTGAAGGATGTAGACAACTTTTTGTTTTGCTTATTGTCATTGCCGTTGATGTTTTTAATTTTGCGCACAACTTTTAATGTGCTGTTTCCGGTAACTGAGATGACGGTAAGTTGAAAAGTCGTAACACCTATCAAAGTGTTAACAAGTTTCAATAAAATTCAGTTAGTTTCTATTGTTGTGTTGTTGAAGAACTGTTGCAGATATTGTTATGTATAATTTGCTTTTATTATCATTTTCGGTTTGAAATTGTATTTTTGCACAAAGAAAGTTTGTTTTCAGACATTATATTTATCTCTTTATTAATATTATTTTTAAATCATATGGTTATTCTTCCTTGAAGCAAGGATTTATTATTTATTTTCTTCTCATTTCATTGTTATCCTCTTTTAGATAACAAGTAATAAAATCTCCTCTTTCTTGTTTTCAACTTTTACAACTTTACACAACAATTTTATTTACCATGATGACTTTATTTTTTTTTACATATTTTAAATTACATTTCAGTTTTATATTAAATTTTCCTTTCGTTTACTACGCACACTTTCCTTTTGTGTGCCACACATACTACAAAATGCGCCTTGGTAGCGTTACACTGCATTTGACATAACATTTTCTCTTTTATTTTATTTTAATTTTTTATTTTAACCTTATTTTCTTATTTTTTATTTTTTGCTTATTTTTGTGCATTTCTGAAAATTTAAATGTATTTGGATTTTGTATTATTTTATTGCCAACGTTGTTGGTTTTGTTGCAATTTTCATTAAAGTAAAAGGCTCTCATGCTGTATTGGTCAAACAAGGACACGCAAGGAGGCAAACTATAAAAACACATGTGCACAATTGTGCTCATCAGTTGGCGTAGAGAAATTATGCGTGGCAGTGAAGTTAAGTTGTTGGTTGGGCCACTTTATGCGCGTAAAATAAAGTGGGCAAAATTACACTGCGAAACATTTTCTGGATCATCGTCTGGGAAAAGTCTTCAGTTTTTACTACAATGGTCATATTTATTAGAGGAAAGTATTTGAATATTTTTTTTACATAGTTATAGCATTGTTTTAATTGAAAAAAAGTTAATTATAAGAGAAAAATATATATAAAATGCTCAGTAGGAGAATGAAGTTGTACAATGAAGGAACAATTTTATTCTTTGCTTACTTCTTCTTCTCAAACATTATCATTGAACAATACTATTAGTACTGTCATGTTCATGTCTGCATTCGATGATACATTTAATCAATCATTTCCAGATAGCAGCTCAAAGCTATTGCGGCTGAAGCAAAAGCTATGAGATTAATACAAATTTCTATAACTCCTTTATTCTGCACGACGAGCCAAGCCGAACATATCGAGTGTTACACATTTTCAAGTAGCATTAAACCCGGATTCTTTGCATTCCAAGAATATGATGGTCCAACAGTAACAACAACCCTTAGAAGAGATGCCACATTGAGCCAATTGAAAATTTCATTAGGCTTCGAAAATGGAAGTGTATAAAACATGCAATGTGAAGACAAAAACCACCACTTCCGCTCGGATTGAGTTATGAGTTAACCATAAGAAGGGTCGAGCTAAGGCTTCGTGATAGAATTATGTATCAAGAGGTAAAAAGCGTCATTGGGAGTTCGAAGATATTAAGATTGTGAATGCATAAGACTACGTGCTGACTTAAAAGGTTGATGATTTCAGCTATCATATGTAAAGATATTATGGGGAAATACTAATCCACGAAGCATATTGGCATTTTTTTTTTCACTTCAGATGTGGCATCAAAAAAATACTTCGGAAATTGACTAATTTAATTTCATTTATTTTTCAGATCCCATATTTTGAGTATTTTTGTATCATTTCTCATCAATCATTTTATTTATTAACTTGTGTACAGAAATGATAAGGATATGAACGCGGTACGGATTAAAATGAATCTCTTCCTTTGCCTACCAAATTTCAAATTTATTGACAGAAATGTTAAGAAGCAACAAATGCTCAAATAAACTTTAAAATGCCATCACTGGCTCCTACAGACATATAAACAAATGATTATCACTTCATTATTTAATTATTAAATCAAACTGGCAAGTAAATTCTAAGCTCAGTAGAACTCATTGCAGCTGTAAACTTTAAGGTAGTTATTTGTGTTCCAGTGTGTCCAGTGTTGCCAAAGCTACGTGTATTACATTGTGTGCAGTAACAAGTCAATTAAAAATTTTTACAATAAAAGCCGCACAGAGTCAGAGCAATAAAAATTAATTATCACAGACTGGTTGGTTCTCGATTTGTTCTCGAAGTAGGTTGCAGCAATTTACTGTCATAGCAGAACAGAGTAGTTGCTATAGAGGTCAGTCTGCAAGGAGTATTAAGGAGTATCAAGCTTTAAACTTTTAGGAATTTTTGCCATCACCAGTCGGAATTGCGCTTGGGTTTGAGCTTGTGAGTTGCTAACATAAGAACTTCGCTTATTGAAAGATTGGAAAATCATCACCTTTTGCTTAATTAAATATACATATACATCGATTCCGTTTTCGAAGCAAATCCGAAATGGAATCAAAACAGCCCTTATATATTGATATATATGTACAATATATTTGTTTAAACATTTGTAGAGTAAAAATCTATACATATGGTAGATGCATAAAGTGCGAAACGAGTAATTGCCAAAGCTAAGAATTAAGGAAATTTTCCCATGAAATTCGTAATGAGATAAAATTGAAACATAACGAATAATAATTTTGGAATTTTAAAAGAAGAGCTAAAAATTATAGCTACGAGTATTACAACAACAAATAAATATATTAAAAACAATTACTGTGTAAACTTCAGAGTAAATACAAATTTGTTTACATTCAAATAGCAGCATTTGGTATGAATTTCAAGGACACAATAATTTATTTTGAACTAAATTAAGAAAAAGTCCTTCGTGCAACTTTACTTTATTGATATTGGTATCTATAGTAATGATATTGTGCTATTGAATCCAAGAAACAATAATTTGATAAGGGTAAAAACAGCAGTATAATCAAAGGACAATCAACTTGATCCTTACGCTTAAATTAATACTGAAAAATTAATAAAAAAACAACTTAAAGTGAAACAGTCTGTGCGCCACTTTCACATGGAACGCTTTATAAATGCATCTTTTTTAGCTTAAAATTAAATTATAAACAGGGTTGTTCGGTTAAATATACAGTTATCTTAGGAGTAACATAAGTGGCTTATTTTAAATAAAAATTGTTCGAGAGTAGCTACAAAGTGTTTTAAGAAAATCGGTTCAGCGTAAGAAAAAACAGAGCTTTCTTTTAATAATTTTATCGTTTTTTTTTCCAGAATTTAGTTGTCTTTAGTATTGCTCCTGCTTTCTCAAAATATATGGAACTGTGTATGTCAAAATCGTCGATTCTGGTTAACTTCGTATATTTTTTTAGGGAAAAAAAAATTTTCCAAATTTATTTTATTAAATTATAAAGTTGAAAGACTTAAATTTTTTTCCTTCAAGCCCTTTTTAAATTATATCGATATCTTTTTTTCCTCAGAAATATCGCAAATTTAAATTTTTTAGTTATTCTATCATACTGAATATATGGAATCATCTGTCTTCTCTCTTTTAAGTTTTTTATAAGTAAAGGAACCCGTCAGTAAAGTGGCAGACGTGATAACATGATTAATCAAAACGTCTGCCTTCAAAAAAACAGCGCCGGAATCATCTGCCTTCTTTTTTTATGTTTTTTATAAATAGAGAAACCAGTCAGCCAAGTGGTATACGTGATAAAATGATTAACTTTTGTGCTTAGAAGCATTACTCTAATTAAAAGGCAGACGCGATGAAATTGTTTATGATACATTTTTTTACAGTTTTAAAGGCTTCTTAATTGATAACACGGAGTTGCAGAGATTGTTCGCATTATTTATGTTGCTAAAACATCATAGTTGTCAACGTCTGCCAAACGTTTTTATGGGATTTTCTTCCATTGTTTCTTATAATAATTTTATAACTTAGAGTTAAAGTTCTGCCATTAAAATTTTATAACTTTTGTTTTAAGACTTAAATGGAATTAGAGGGCCTTTAAAACCTTAGAAATATTCATTTTTCTATATGCGATTCAGTGCAATAGAACGAAGAAAATAATGTTTTACATTCAGTTGACTTACATATTAGATAAATTACCCTTTTACAGCAAGCAATTATACGTAAATTTTATTGAATCAAAGGGATTAAGAAATAAAAAAAACGCAAGGATAACAAACTCATTTATGGAACTGATGCTCTGCTGTCAATTCACTTACATAACGGCATACCGATTTACTTGAGTTCATGTAACTCGTGTTACATCATACTACATATGGCGATACAAACATAAAGGCTACAGGATCTGTGAATCGACACGATCCTTTGAGCATATAATCATTCTTAACATATGCAGAGCTCTATGACAATAAGGAAGACAAAAACAAGTGAAGTACCAAAAAGGATCAAATTGTGTGGCATTACACTTTTATCATATTGCTCAATTTTACATTCTTACGCGAAACACAAACAACAACTTCCACGCTCCAGTATGCCACGATACCGCTTAAATCCCATACGTAACGGCGAACAACTGATGCCACTTGTTAAAGGTACTACGTTTCGGACAGACGGAAATTGTGTGCCGTTTATTAAAATAACAATAACAACAAACACAAGTGCAAGCCGCCATCACGCAAGTAGAATGGTCAGTGAATATTAATAAACAAAAATTGATAAAAACGGACATTCAATGAAAGGATGTTGAATGCCTGTGAGTGTGGCTTATGACGCTGTACTACACTCAGTACCCAGTTGTTGCTGTTCGTAACGATGTTGTTGGCTTTTTTTGAACAACACACATTGCATTAAATATTCGTTTAATAAAACCCCATTTCAATCACGAATGCAACATGCGGCCTAACGTATCAACAGCAACTTTAATGGTGTTAGTTATATATACCTCTACAAAAAAGGATCTACTCTTTGGCTTGCCATTCTTGCATGTTAAAGGTCAGACATTTTGTTACTAAAATGATTTTACCGTTGAGCTGTTTTGTTTTTATTTTGATTCAAATGACAATAGAATTTTGAAAACTCGCAAAATTTTCAATAATTTCATAGTTATTATTAAATTCTTTGTGGATGTTTTAAGCTATTTAAGGAGTAGTGCATTAAGGATCTTAAAAGATATTTATGCTGGTCTCTTAACGAGATGGCTCAGCATTTTAACATTCACCTCATTTGGGTGCCTGGGCATAGGAACATTGATGACACTTGCCAAGCTGATGAACTTGCCAGACAGACACTTGATACTTGGAGTTACTTTTGAAACACAAGGTGGAGCCAATGGATATAAAAAGACAAATCTGCCTGGAATGGGATGCTAAGCATTCGCTATCACGCACTAGACTCAGTCAGTTGATTCATTTGGATGCTTGGTTTTATGACTTCTGTAGAAATTGTAAGGATAGGGGGAAGAGATTATATACCTGTTTATCTGGATGAACTTCGACATATTAGTATAGGTCAGCTATTTTTTTATATTCTGAAATCTAGTTGGTTTAATGAGAGATTATAGTTAGATAATCAGTGGTATCACAAAGGATCAACATTTGGTCTAGGTGAGCCAGCTCTTAAGCTGACTGCCACTCCTACCTAACCTAACATATGGAAGAAAGTGTAAACAAGATTATAATGGTTTCTGCCTGCCTACCTTATGGCTGCAGCACTACTATTCCATTAAGGAACCTAATGGAAATCGTGCGATACGGGAAGAGAAAACCGCCTAAGACCAATAAGGCTTTGCAGTTTGCAGAACAGTTAGTAAGCTAAAAGGATGGCTTTAGAGATAATAGAGTAATAGAGAGTCAGATCAAGAGATGGCGTGACTCGGAGCTAGTGGTCCTTTCAGACTTTCTCTTTATAAAACTTTGGTATTTAGCACTACTCGACTCCAACAGATCGAAATCTTAGAATACGATGTTAAGAACTAGTCGTGCAAGTGACAGGACACATTCCTAAGCTCAGGACAGTAGAGTTGAATAATAACGCTTTCAATGTGTATGGTAAAATCTTCGTCGAGTGCCACGAGTAATGAAGGAATCGAGAGAGAAACATGATTCACTGATGAAACTCAAAACTCTGACGACTTCTTAAGCAACTCAGTGAGATTTAGTGTGATCTGGTGGGACAATTTCGCCTCCTTTTCCTTGATCCCCTCCCCCCCCCCTTGGTGAGATTTGGTGAAATTTTGCCGGACCCCCTCCCTCCCTATTTTAGCTCACGTAATTAATGGACGTCCCCTTACGTGTACTCCTAATTGCAGTAAATTTCCACTACTTTGATAGAAATCTGACTGGCTGTCTTCACACCTTTGCAATGGTAAATAAACCAAAAATTATTCATTACATCGCTTTGAATTTAAACACTTTTAACAAAAAAAAAAAATCCAATGTATACCACAAAGGTGAAAGCACCACTCTGCAGCACATCGTTTCATTTAAATGCAATATGAGGCAACGACACTCCAACTCACGTTCTTTTACTTGGCTTTTGTAAACATGGAATGCAATTCAATCAGAAGGTGTAACTTTTAACACGCGCCGTTTTCACACCCCAGACAAACCAAAGTAAATAAAGAGCAACTGCCCGAGTGGGTCGAAAAACCAACAAAACAAAAGCGAGAACAATAGATTCAAAGATTCTGCACAAAAAACAAAAACAAATGAATTCAAGGCAGTCGGGGGAGGCGGTGAAATTTGAGCTTCATTCATATGGGAAAGCTACAGAAATAGCACACTTGGGATAGAAACTCAAAATATACAAACGAAAATAAGAAATGAAAAGTAATTTTGCAAATAAAGACACGTGTTGATATAAAGCTCAAATGGATGCAGAAAATTGAGCAGAATATTAAATAATTTAAAGAAGCAAAATAAAAAATAAAACTGAAATGAGATCTCTGGGTTGTAACAAGAATAAGGCTTCGTTTCAGGATTGTGTGAATTTAGCAACAGCAACTCAGTTTAAGTGACAGAAATATTTTACATCTTCCTTAAATGTTCAACTACATAAAAAGTGAGAGCGAAAAATTCTTAACAACGGGTATGGTGTAACTCATAACTACTTTACACTGTCTTAAAATGAAATATTTGCCCATTTATTGCAGAGACCCTCTTTCAGGGTTGCTAATTGCCATAGAAAATTTATTCAAATTTGGTGTTGAAAGTTAATATTGTGGGTGGGCTGGAAAGAGACCTTTCTATAGCACATTGTCCAAAGACTTTTGTACTAAGACCGAATGGAGGAAACGGATATCAAAACAAAAAATATAAATAGAATAGGAGATAAAAAGGAAACTGAAGGATATAGAGTAGAAGTAACTGTTTTAAACTACTTTGTTTCTTTAAGAAATTTCAGAGCTCATAAAGTCATTGATCTAACGAGTGTTTTCCGTGAAATTGATGCCGATGGATGGCTTCGGACCCATTGAAGTGGCCGCTGAACTCTGATTAGCCAATTCATTGCCTGTGACACTGCAGTATCCGAGAACTCAAATGAGAATCCACTCATTGTGCCTTGCTACACATTTGAGTTTCGCCTTACAATTGCTGATGATTTTCGAATAGCTGGCCAGATTAGCAAATGCCTTGAGAATAATAATAATAAATGTCACTACAAACACCTATTTGTATACTATCATTTTCGAAAACTAAGGAAACTGTTGTCATCTTTCCTATAGATGAAGAATATATAGACTCGTCGTCTAGATAATAACCGAAACCCGACATTAATTCCCTCAACCTATTTAACGCAAAGGCACTGACTCAAGAAGACAGCAATATCTTCTCTATTTTTACTATTATTGTTACTTGCTGTTCAACTAAAAGTATATAACAGGTACCTTGCAGTGGGGTCGGAGCAGTCGTAGCCAGTTTTTTTACATTTTAGGCATACCTACATCCGTAATAATATGAAATGCGTAATCACTTCTTGAACGAATGATCAGCATATGCACTGATTATGAAGTGACATAGCTACTGTCTTAGCTATTTGATAATGGTACCACAATGCATATACCATAATAATATTATAGTTTACGATTAGAGCAAAATAGATGTTATGTTGCATGAATATAATAAATCGCATGCAATAATTATTATGGCATTCTATTAAACACTACAGCAAAAAGTAAAAAAAACTTAAAATAGTGGCAAAATGATGAAAGTCACCAAGGGAACTGTGTGGCAACTCTACTTTTCAAAACAATCAGTTGCTACTCAATGTAATGCTCCAGTGTTGATTACCAACAGACTAACCAACAGGCAGACAGATGTGACAGACATCTACTGCTAAATCCAACAAGTTTTATGTTGTCCATATATACTTGCACAAGTATAGCAAAATAAAAGTGTCCTGAAGCTGGAAGTAAAAGGGAAGATGAAATTGAAGTGACAATAAATGTGAACAGTATATTATAGTTTCACAAACAATCTGAGTGCTGTAGGACACTTTTAAGGAGGCCAATGCAAATGAACAAGAAACAACAGCATAATGTAACAGTGACACTGTAAGTCAACAGACAGATATTGAGACTGACTGACTGATAGCCTAACTAGACGACATTACGTAAATTATGTGGCAGACAGACAATTGTTGTGGGTTCGGATATATATGTATTTACATAGAGTGGATAAAGGAAGCACTCACAGTAGACTAAGTAAACATGGAGTGGATAATGGAAGTATTGTAGATAAGGCAGAAAAGATTTAAGAGAATCAACACAAGAAAGAGTAATTGTAAAATTTTCGCTAAAATATAGAACAGAGATGTTAAACTTTTTCTATATAAATTTTCTTTCAATTTTATTTTAGTTCAGTCACAACTGTACGCTTCTGTTCACATATAAGTTTTAGTTGGCATTCCATAAACTTGAATTGTTCTTTGATATTTTTGATTTCAAAGATTTGGTATCTAATTGAAAATATTTAAAATTTGTGTATTAAGAACTTTTTGGTCCAATTTTCTTTCATATAACATATTTCGATATAGTTGTTCTGCTATAAAAAGACTAAACTATTTGTTGTTTATTCGGAGAAGAACTCATAAGTATAATAACACCTCTAAGCTTCGCAAGAAATATGGGAGTTACTTTTTACTACTATTTTCCGTCACTAGCAAGCTTATTTAAGTCATCTTTTTGGGTGTGAGTGTTGCATGTTGTAAGTTTTTTATTGCCAAAGTTTTGCTTGTTCTTTGAAAACTTCGCACAACGCTCGCAAACACTAGACTTAGAGTAGTACCCATAAGTACCAAAAAAAAAAAAAAAAAACAGTAAAACAAATCCACATCGAAAGCAAACAAAAATATAAAAAATACCAACAGCCATGCAATATGGGAAAGCTCAAAATCGAGGAGAATAGGAAGCTATCGTAATGAATGCTTAAATTTCACGTATTTTCTATTTGCTCCTTTCTTACTCAAATAGGAAACCTATGTATGGTAAGTGTCGGATTTCTTTAAGCAGATAATCGCGAAGAATTATTTTTCGGAAAGCGCATGTTAACTCAGGAACAATTGAAAGAGAATTTGATTTGGGCGGTATTAAATTGAAAAAGTATTTTCTATTTTTACTTGAGGAACTTCAAAACTTAAAGTGCTTTTATATAAGGATTTCTTTTTTCTTCTCTAAAAACTGTTGAAATCTAATTAGCCAAAATATAGCATACTTCTACTTCACTTTAGACACAAGAAGATTAAAAGCCTATGGAAACATCATTAAACTCACGTTATGGATTGTCAATCATCGGTGTATTTTTGTATTGCCCATGCATCAACGCAAGATTGAGATGACAAATGAATTCACATGAAATTGAAGTATGATTCCATACCCAACTGTTGGCTTTCAGATAATGAACGAAGAAACAGATGGATAGACCATAGAAATTCTTTCCATCAAAAAGTGCAACATCAAAAAGCAATAAAAAGCGCGCCAAAACAAAAGTCAATGCAAAGATGGACATCGTATACTGCTGCTGCTGATGTCAACATATTTCCAAAGTGAAGAAGCAAAAATCCAATAATTTGATTCTGAATCCAAAAACAAAGCATTTGACATAAATGCAGAAGCGTAGCAGAAAAACAGCACGTGAGCGCATAAAGGTTGGTTTGATTACCCGCATTTACTTGACTTCCAGAGCCACCCGATATTGATAAAGGCACTCGCTGTGCTGTGCTCCATGAAAATGCAAACGAATAAAGTTGCTTTCATTACTTACAGCTACTGAAGCAATTTCGTATGTTCATCATTTGCCCGTGCATCAGTCTGTTAGCTGCCCTTCCTGCACTTGTTCGTACACGTCTCTTTGGCGCCAAATGTTGGATTTTACAACGTTCATGCCATTTATTCAACGATGCAAGTAAAGTTTTTTTTATGCCTTTATAAAAATTTTATTTTCTCTATGTGGATAATGGTTAGACAAACCAATTGACATTTACTGCACAGACTGTCTTTTAGTCAGTCAGCACTTTTTTCGTTTTGGTGACTCTTTTTCGGAAGTTTTCTTGCCATTATTTTCAAGATATCGTCATAGTTGGTGTAATTGTAAGCGAATGTTAAAAGATTTGTGTGTTTTCTTTCCAAAAAAAAAATGCATCAATAACATTGGTGTTGAGCAGCGAATATTTAGGAAAACTGCAGCGTGATATTGTGGAAAATTAAGCTACTACATACATATGTATAAAATAAAATTACGTCCAAAGGTCAAAAAACTCTAAAATAAATAAATCCTCGTAAAGAACAGAAAAATCTAAGAAAATCCAGGTGCTACCAGAAGTGATTTAAATAATGTTCAGGCGTGAGAATCACATGCGTGCAAAAAATTCATAACACTAACTCGCATGCGACTTAAATCATTTGCGAAAAAAATTCATAATGCTTAGTCTAAAAAATTGCTTGTGATAAAATGTGGCATATCTGAGAAATTAATTACATGCAAAAAATTATTCGCGTGTGACAAATTAGTTGCATTCGACAAAATAGTTGCTTGTAAGAAAGAAAGTCTTATGTGATTAAAAAACCGAATGCGGCAAATTATTCGCTGTGGAAGCAACTTTAAATGCTTTGCTCACATCAAAACCTCAAGCAAAAGCAGCTTGCAACACAAGCATCGCAGCAGTTCTTGTGAAACCAGTAGACAGTGATTAGCTCATGTGGGACTCGCAGCGAGGTATTGAGAAACGATGAAATTTTTCGACCCAAAGGGAAAAAACGGTTTAGCCACGAAGCGTTATAAAAGCTATGCATTTTAAAGTCAACAGAAACTGCGCTTCAATAAAAACTTGCCGCAGAATGATAAGTATTAACGACGTGTTACACCAATAAATAAGCTGTGGCGTAGAGAGCATTTTTGGCACCTAGTGCGAACATTTCGAATGCCGCCTCCCTAAGCATCAAATAAAATTTTGACGAGCAAAAAAAAAACAAAACAAAAAAGATCCTCACTTCCCACCTTCAAAAACTCTAGGAAAATTAAATATATTTCCCTAAAACTTCCAAAATTTCCATTTATACAATCAAATTTTTCACTAAAAAAAACAAAATTTCCTCATTTTTCAGTTTCAAAAACTCTAGCAAATTAAGATATATCTCACTACCATTTTGCCGCCGCCCAAGCGTTGCGTCTGGTCGCACCACCCTAGCTACGCCTCTGAGAATAAGTACAGCGATGGAGAAATCATCACAAAGACTACCAGGATTCGAGTTCGAATGAACAAGTAGATAATCGTGGGACGTTTTAATGGATTGGGTACACAAATTCAACTTGAATTGAACCCAAATTTCATCTATACGATAAGGACTGACGGGCGTATAGCCTCTAACATTGAGTTCACAACTCTGGCTGAACTATTAAAACGGATCTAAGCATTTCTCTGCTTAATCGGAAATTATCAAACTTAGCGCTCGAAAAATAAGTAAAGATCCTAGTATCTTGTGATTAAAAATGCGCACGACTAAAAAAACATATTGAATTAAAAGTCATGCGAATTAAAAAAGGAATTTGTGGCTAAAACGTCATGTGACTTAAAATACATTTGCTATTAAAAAGCTGTATGTGACTAAAAAATGCGCAGGACTTAATGTACTTAAATAGTTTCGAAGATGTCATCAAAAGTCGTTTGTGACTGAAAATGTTCAGTGGACAAGGAACTCGTGAGAGACTTAAAAGCTCTAAGCGACTAATACGACAAAAAAAGTTGCTTGCGACTAAAAAGTTCGATTGCTGAAAATATCGCTTAAAAGGTTTAAGCGACTATTACGACAAAATAGTTGCTTGCGACTAAAAAGTTGGACGAAAGAAAAAGTCGCTTGCAACTAAGCAGTCAAATGTAGATTGAAATAATTTGTGTCTAAAAAGTTGTATTCTAAAAGTTGCATACAACATCTTTTTTTAACCGATTTAAGTGCTTAAGTTCTTTGAATCACCCTTTGTCGTTGTGATATGCAACTCAAACAATTTACTTGCCTTACTGCACTTGCAAAACCACCAATATTTATTGGCGAGTTGGCAGGCGACATGAATTAAGGACATTATAGTGTTTAAAAATTGCGTGAGCAAATTTTAAAAGAAAAAATGAATAACAAATAGGTGATGTAAAACATAGTAAACGCAACGTAAGGAAGTTCTAAAGAAATGTATTACTGTCATGATGTAGTTTTCCATGATTAGAAATTAGTTTGTAGGTCCGAGAGTATGTCACTGTTTTTACAGCATAGACTTTTGAGTATTTTGAATATTTTATGAAAACTTCTGTATGGTAAGTAAATAAATAAAGTGTTTAGATTGCATTACAATCCAAAAGATAGAAATATTCTTAAAAAATGAATAGCTACATTTTGTATCACTATGTACACTTTACATACTATGCTCTCCTAGAGCATTATAATTTATTTCAATGAAAAGATTTTTCATTCCATTAATGCAAAGTACTTAGTAAATTAAAACAAAATGGCTTATGGTTGAAATTCTAATTGAAACTACCAATTTCTAATTGAAGCTTCCAGCTTTCAATGACCAAATCCTGAAGAACTTCCACAAAACCAACCTGATAGCACAATTTTTATTTCGGAAATATTGATGACATTTAATTTCCGCGCGCAAATACCACTTTTCCTCTCTTGACAATAAAACCGCTAAATGCTCTATGCGCTGCGTTTTGAGCTTCCCTTTTGACTGCATGTTTTACGAAAAGTTCTTTCACACTTCTATGCCAAGGACGTTGTCGTGAAGTGGAAACAAATTATTGTACGCTCACTTTAGGTTGCCGACTGCAAAAGCCAAAGAGTAAGCCACGTTAGTTTCAAGGACTGAGCAATTTTATTGGTTGACTGCAAGATAGTGACACACTGAGCGAATTTTTTTTTTTTCATTTTAAACATTGAAGGTATTCAGTACGCTCTAGCAGCTTGCTTTTTTATGTGCACTGGTCAAGATAGAGAGGTCAAGGCCTTTTCAAGCAGATATAGTTTCAATAAACATGAAGCTCTACTTTAGACTCTGCATTGTGATGACATGTCCCTTAAGGTACGCTGCTTGTAATGATTTTTAGTAGCAATTGAGACTAATACTGATTCGGACAAGTAGGCTAACGCCAAATACTAGTCCCAATTCACGGAGAGCTAAGTAAAAGTCAAAGAAAAAGTTTGTATTACTCAAGCTTTGAATGTCCACCAAATACGTAAGACTTTCGATTTAACATAATTAAACGTTACTCATACGACGCGTTGAACACAACTAAATGATTAAAAGACTGCCCATAAAATGTGTTGATATCTCAAAATGTTCACGTTTAAGTAAAGAAAATACAAGCTTTGCAAATATCACAAATAAATTCCTGCAGTGTATTTGCTACTTTAGTTTATACGCACAAATACTTAGTTGGTGAATGCCGACAAAATTCTTTAGAATTAAAGTTACGAGTACAACACAGCAAGTATTTGGCGCCAATAACAGGGTGACACAGTAGAATGTTTTGCTCAGAGTTACTCTTCGACAGTATTGTAAGTATAAATATGGGTTGTTGAACGTCGAAGCATAAGGTGGTAAGCAAATCCACTTTTTTACTACACCCACGCAACTCGTTCATTATGTTGATTATGTTAATGATGTTGTTGTTGATAATGATTGCACTGGCACTGTCCATGATGGCACAAATTATGGAAATTACTACGCTTGTGGCTGCACTATTCGTCTGAAATTTGAAGCTTAAATATGCAAAAGTGTGCAGCTGAATAATAGAGACTCTGTTCGCCGCTGTTGTCTGACCGTTTTGACTTTCAGGATAAAAGTTTATGAAAGTTGCTCGTTTTGGTGAAATTTTAAGTAGTTGTTTTGAAACGGCAACAAAAGTACTGCAACGACTTAGTGATAAACAAAGGAGGTTAAAAGAAAGCCTAGAGCAAGTCTTATCTTCCACTTATTTACCAAATTATTTGCTCATAGCGCGAAAAGCGCTTCCTTGATATTAGGAAATTTATTATTGATATGAGAAACGTTGGGGGAGAAAAATTGTGGTACTGTTGATGTTATTCAAGATAAATTGAATCTATGTTTTAATAATGAATTATTCCAGTTCCAAGGAGAACCACTTAATCTTATAATTACCGACTGTTGTCAACCAAAAAAAAAAAAATGTGGCGAATGTATATCACACTTCTGATGAGTGAATGCTTTAGCCTAAGATCAAATACAACGAAAGGTACATGCATACCATTTAATCAAGTCCTATTAAAGTTCTGACAATGATCTTTTCAACGATATATTTACATGCCAAGAAAACATTTCCATCTGTCAAACATCTCTATGTTCGGGCACCCACCAAAGCGTAAGATTAATTTCGCTTAAGTTATTAGATTACGAATCACGCTAAGGCATTCACTACGTACGTACTTCTAAGTTACATTTGGCGGTACTTCTTTCTAAAAAGTATCCATCTTGAAAAAAAAAGTTTAATTTATTTTTGATATTGAAAAATCAAGGCCCTCCCCCCCTTCTCTTCTTCGGCCATTTTTAGAAGTAGCAGAAAAATATGTTGGGATATAATTATGTACTATCCAAAAAGACAACACTTTAACCCTCCTGTGCGTGACAAAAAAAAACACCTTTCCCAAGAGGACGGGGTACCTTTGTACCCCCATACAAATTGTATGAAAATTTCAAAGTTTTTCGTTCGTACTGTACAAAATAACTTCCGTTTACGCAACAGCAAATCGCTTAATTAACCTTAAAATTTAGGGCGGTGATACACCCTTTGATACAATCGAGACTGATTTTGATCCAGAAATAACTTTCCATAAACAAACCTCTTTTACCAAATTTCAGTATGATTGCTCATATATTTCAATAGATATGCCACTTAAGGTATTTTACTTGTATGGGAGATGCCACGCCCAGTGGTGCTATTTCGCCCGCTTTAGACATACCTACATCAAATTTCATGCCAATTGCTGCAATAGTTCTCTTTAAATATCACTTCCAACTCTATGTTCATATGGGAGGTGCCACGCCCACTGATGAAATCCTGTCGAAATTTATTTAATTTTATAGCTTATAATAATAACGTTTATAAATATTGTAGGCTGTACCACGCCCTTCAACGTGTTTTTTCAGTATACTGATGCAGCTTGTATTGATGACTGCGCTCAGTATATATAACCTTTGTAATTTGTCATGGCCGAAACATTGCATTAGTGCACAATTATCATTGCCTTACTCAGCAAATATTCCAAGCGAAAGTGCGTTGCTTCAACTACAGCTACTGAGGAAATGGCATATTATTTATAGTAAGAGCCGGAGAATCACTTCCGTTTACGCAACAGCAAATCGCTTCCATTGTTTCAACACAGGAAATGTATAAAGAAAAACTGTGATAACACGTGAATTTTGCTACTACTCACTGAATTACAGTCTACAATGCGTAAATATTTTATTTACTTTTTTTATGATTAAAGTGATAACTTAATTATAGTCCATTGGATTGCACGCAAAATAATTCCAGCAATTAATGTAGTTTTGTTTACAATTTTGTTTAGTTATAGTGTATTCATTTAAAAATATTTCGAAAAAATGTTGCCTATGACCTTATACCACTGCGCTCGTAAAAGACTTTGATGGACTTTTACAATTTTATGGTATGTATGTCAATATATAAGCAGTGGCGGGCTGCAGCCTGCAAAAGCCTTAATCTATACAGAAACATTATTTTTTAACTTAAAAAAAAAAAAATCTAGTAGGGGTGTTATCTTCGCCCACGCTTAAAATTATATACTTTTGAATCTTACGTTTCTATTAACCGTAGACCGACCTTTAAATATTTCGACTAATCTTACGGTATATATTTTGTATGAAATTTTGAAGATCTGGATCTTTTTGCTTCAATCGATAGAGAAATGTCGAAATTGGACCCATTTTCGGAAAAGTTTTTTTTTGCTCCAATCGGTGGGGAAAGGTCGAAAATAGATTTTGAACATCACTTGGAGTACCTCCGGACCCTGGAAAGAACCGTTTTTAACCCATTTTCGGAAAGTTTTTTTTCTGTTCCAATCGATGGGGAAAGGTCGAAAATGGACTATGGACATCACTTGGAGTATCTCCGGACCCTGGAAAGGACCGTTTTTGACCCATTTTCGGAAAAATTTTTTTTCCTACAATCTATGGGAAAAGGTCGGATAATTGCTAAGTTGCTAAACTTTTAAGCAGTCTTAAGCAGTTTTGTCTTAATAAATAAAAGGATGTTTTTAATATAATATACAATACATTAAAATCAACTAATTGAAACTTGTTGAGTTATTCATTATATGAAACTATCTCTTCTAATGTCCTTTTATTTCAATTTCTCAATTACTTAAAAATAAATCAACGCGCTATTTTGCATAAAGAACCATTTTGATTTGGTATAGTTGGCCAGTGTAATTTGAGTCTTTTGGTTGTTAAAATAATGAAAGTTTTTAAGTTTTTCATTTTTCCAACTTAAAAAAACTTACCTTTGACTGTAGCCCTCCAGTGTGTTAGTTGATATTGTGCGCTGGTGTTTTGAATTTATTTTGTTTATTTTTTTTTTTTGTGAATGAATGAAAAGAATCACCTTTTTTATTGTTTGATTTATTTATTTTATTTATATTGAAACCGATTGTTCACACTCGCTAGTCTTTCAAGTGTGCTCCTTAATTTTATTTGTGCATTAATTAAAATTTTCACTGTTATCATTAATAAAAAATTTGTTAAAAAAGAAACAAAATACAAAAATATTAAATGAAAATGTGAATGAAATATTAACATCATACAGTTTTTCGCATTCAGAAGGCTGATTGAAATGCTGTTAGTTTGCCTAAAAATTAGTTGTTTTTTTTCGCTGCACCCTTCAACTGCATTAATTTCGCTGCAATGATATTGAAATCCGAATATAATTTAAAATTCACATAATCAACTATTTAAAAAAACAACATTATCTTATACATTCAATGAATGACTCGTATTCGGCGCGTCAGTAACATAAACTGAATACAATAAAATATTGCTCATACGACAGGATAACTTAAAGATAGAATCATACATTATTTCCCAAGTTTCTTTAATTGAGCTGCTCGGTATTAGATCTAATATTTCAATATTTTTGACCCAAGAACAAATTTTTTTTGCCCAGTATAATTTTTTTATTTTATAAACAATTTTTCTCGAAAACTGACCGTAATTTTCCAAAGGACTTTTTTTATAACGATTTGATGATCTTTTAAGAGATAAAATAAAAAGAAGCATAGTTCTAACTTAATCGGTGAACGTCAGCTTTAACTCAAAAAGGTCCAAGATGCGAAATTTTTTTTTTGCACGATATTATGACCCCAAACCTTTTAGCTCAAGCTTCTTATAAAGAAACATAAAAATGTTCGCATGTAAGCAAAATCACAAACTTTACGAATTTATCACCAACAGTTAAGTAAAAATTCAATTTTCTCAAGCAAAAATTAAAAATTCCTAATAAAAATGTCCTTACTAAATTACCAACTTAAAGTCCTTAATAAAGAGTTTTCTATTAAAATTTCTTGAACTCAGTGTCCTTTGCTATCACGCACAATTCTAATTTATTTGCGATTTGTTTTTGCTTCACTTTTAGCACGTTGTTTACAACAAGGAAAACAAAAACAAAAGCAAAACCTTTGCTTCAATGCCAATTTGCCGACACGAGCGTAAGGCGAGACACAACAAAAAAAAAAAACACTGCACTCTTTTGTCGGTCAGGGTGTTTGTTGTTACAGCTTGGTCTGAAAACCAAGCAGCTTGACTGATGACTTTGCATTACCAGCAAGCGCATTTATATATGGGGCATTATTTACCAAATCGTAAGTCTTCGATTTTGCTTTTCTTTTTGTATAGAATTTGACTGGTTGATGTTGATGCCATACATCTTTGCGGCATAAGTCGAAACATTGCTGCGCTACAATAATTAAAAATTTTCATTTTCAAAACATTTTTACTTTAGAAAAATTTTTTGGAATATCTTCCATAGTGTCAGTGATTTCGAGGTATTTTTTAGTAAAACTTGAAAATTAACCAAATGTCAATTTTTGAGTTTTTTATATTTTATTTTTCTTTTAAATTTGCACAAAAAAAATGCAAATTTTTTCTGAATAAAAAAAAAAAAAATATTTTACCAAAACTTAGAAAAAAATAACTTAGACGTTCCTTGGACGTCATATTAATTTCTATACTATTTTTTTTGGGAATATATCTTTTAAAATCTTAAAAATTATAAAATTCAGAGCTTGAGTCTGAAAAAATTTGCAAGTTTGTCTATAAATTTATCTTCTAAAAAATTTAAAAAAAAACATTTAACGTATTGCGATTTTTTCTTAAATTTATAAAATTCCCCAAAATTATTGTTTCGAAAATATTTGTTTTCTCTGCATATGTATATAAGTTCTACAAAATTATTGTCAGAACATAAAATGTTAAAAATCGATTGGTATTTTAAAAACTTTTGCTTTCAAGCTCGTATCTCGTACAGTCAAATGATATTTTGAGTCAAACTTGAAAATTGCCCAAAAACTTGAATTTCAATACCTTTATTTTTTAAAATTTTTTTTTTTTAAATCGGCACAAAAAATAGTGAGATATTGATAAAACTCAGATCTTAAAATCTTCTATTGTTTATGATTTTTTAAAAATTTTATTTCTTTTAAAAGTACATACACATTAAAAGTAGACGGTATTGGGATCACATTTTGGCTTTGACGCACATTTTCCTTTAATTTAGCATTATTAAAATAATAAAGTTAAAAATTATTGAATCAAAGTATAAGCTTTTGTCAATTTTCAAGTTTAACTATTAATATTATTATTTACCCCATGGAAGATAAATAATTTAAGAAAAAAATTGTTCGA
The DNA here is from genome assembly GCA_963662105.1 of Meiosimyza platycephala. Classification (NCBI taxonomy): domain Eukaryota; kingdom Metazoa; phylum Arthropoda; class Insecta; order Diptera; family Lauxaniidae; genus Meiosimyza; species Meiosimyza platycephala. The sequence continues at coordinate 92,508,039 of OY759209.1, read as the reverse complement.
AAACCTATCCGATAACTAACATTAGAGTTCTTTAAAAATTTCATTTCCGTAGAAATAATATTTACAGCGATTAAAAACCTTTCAAAAGTTAGTTTTTTAATTTTTCATAAATTTATATTGAAACCAATGTATGGCAGAACATGAGCTAATCAAATAATATGCAAGAAAAAATCGTAGGCCTTACGGACCAACTCTTTTTGATTTAGCAAAGAATGCCCCATATGTAATCACAAAACTGTTAACGTTTTTACTGCATGTAAAAGCGTCTGCAAAAGGACGATTTGTAAATAAAAATTTTTTGTTAACAATCAGTTGTTGCCAACTCGTTGTGTGCTGCACAACGTCATAAAATCAAGTTATGTGGAAACTTCCAAGCAGCAAATTTTTGTCGTAAAATGCAAGGATAATAAAGTATAGTTCCATATTAAAATTGACAAGTAGCACAAAATGACAATAAAAAAAAAGCAAATGAAATGAATGGAGATAAAAATTATAATATTAAATTTAAAAAAAAAAAAAAAAAATTGTTCTTTTCATTTTTAATATTTGCACTTTGTTATTTTGACCAATTTTGATTTCTTAACACTTCGCAGCAATTGCATATCTAAATGTTGCATTGACACTACTCTCTATACACTGGCATACATCAGTTTAAGCAACACCTACACATTCATTTACAAAACAGTTAATGCTAATAACAACAACAACAAGTGAATTTTGAAATGATGTTACCACAACACAAGCACTGCAAGTTGCTGCAAGTGTTTTGCGTCCTTACTGAAGGAGCATTCGCGTTCGACTGATTTCTGGAAATTTTATGTTTGCAAAGGACGACGCGTCTGCCATAGCATCGTATGCAACTAAAAGTCGTTGATAACGGTGATGACGACGACAGCGTCACCATTGAATTTTCGCTTCAACTTTCATTGCATTCATTCCAATTGTTGATGTTGATGTTGATGATGGGGAATGTGCAGTAGGTGCATGTTGGTTGCCATTGATGTTATGCTGTGCTGTGCTGTAGTTAATGTTATAGTGCAGAGTAATTCAACTTCGAAGCTTCCTTCAAAATTTTATCGTAACTTTTTTATTTTTGTCGTTTGCAGCTTCAACTGCAATTTGTTGCTAACCAGAGCTGCAAAAGAATGCAGTTTTTTACATGCCCAATAGACTATCTATGGTTAGTGAAAGCTTTGGTATTATCTTCTGTAAACGTTTGAAAGAACTTGCATATGGCGGCGATATCGAATTATTGCCATCCAAATCGTCAGATATGCACAGCCCACATGTTGTTAATCTTAAAAAGCCGTTGTTGGAAATGTAACTTGCAGTATAATTTACATGTTCCATGCAAACGAATTGATTGCAGTCAGCGCAGTTACATTTTATTTATCTGTCTTTGTTCCAGAATCACCCAAAGCATCTTCTTCTGAATGCCTGATTTTGTAGTTCCTCAAACATTTTTACAGAGCTTCTACTTATTCTTTTGCTAAGTTTCCTAGTAACGCGGTCTATGAAGTGGGGTGTAACATACCCCAGCAGCGTTTGCCTTCATATTTCTCTTTCAATGTGATACGCTCGATCAAGCGTGTTTGCTGTGCCAGTTGTTGGATTTTTTATCTTCAGCTACTGAGAGTATGTGTGAGATAAGCTTAAAGAAGACAATGCTGTAAATAAAAAAAAATTAATTATGCAAAAAAAAGTTTTAATGTATATCACAAGTCGCCCAAATTTTTGGGCTAATTTTTCATACGAAATATGTTCATAATAGCATTTTCAAGAAAAAATGTTACTATCTCAAAATATTCGATTTGAACAGAGATTCAGCACAGTAATTTAAGAAATTGGCACTTCTGACTTATTAGTGCTACATAAGTATGTACATTCCTCACTATAGAACATTTTTTATTTTTACATCCCTCACTGTAGTTGGTACTGTTAAGACTACCAACTTCTACTCTTTTTCAACCTTTGAAATATATTTCAGTGCAGGAGTGCGAATATAGCGCAGCATATAGCTGCAGCTTGCAGCAAAATAATTTCTACCACAGAGCATAAGTAGCGCCATATTACGACTGATTGTGCAGCCGCATTATCAACAAGTACATACCATGCATAGCGTGTATTCTCTTACACAGTATTGCAACTTACAGTTGAAGTTTTCTGCAGCAACCTTTGAAGCGCATAGTTGCTAGCACTTCGTGCATTATTTCTCTCCAATGAATTAATTTCTTGCATGTTATCAGGCCTATCAACAACAACTTGCGTAACAATGCGAATGAACTCTTTAAAGGAGCATACTGTTAGGCGTAGCATTGATACGAACAACATTACCGGCAATCGCACGAAATAACTAAATGTGGGGGTGTATTCGTGATATCAGCTGTGTTTTTTTTTGCAGCGTCAACTCTCTGCAAAGAGCGCATGACTGTTGCTGTGTGCATTCTTGGCGGTTTTGCAAGCACACGGAATTTTTTTTTTGCCGCTGCTGCTACAGCTGTTATTGTTATTGTCTGTTTACTAACGGGTCATTAGTTGTATACAAGACCAAGGCCATTTGCAATGCAACTGTATGCGTGAGCGTGGCAGATTTTTTTTTGGTAAATGTTAAAGCAAATAAATAGGAGTGCACCAGAGCTTACAGCGCGTTAACAGCGAGGGTATATCTTAGTGAATCTACTTTTGTACAAAAAGAAAAATCATTTAAAAGACATTTTTGAGTTGAAATTTTTCATTATGATATTTCAAAATTAAAAATTAAGAAAACAAAAGGAGTTTCGAAGGATAAGGTAGAATTTGGAAAATTTTCTTGGACTAAACTTATTGTTAATAATGGGAGTATTCTATGAAGAACAGTAGATGTAAGACTTAGTCATGCCCCAAAATTTAAAATGAAAAACTGAAGTGATTATTTAACGATGTAACCGCCCATGCAACGAGGGATACAATTAATTTACAAAATCAGAAAACTTCCCAACTTTACCGCGAGTTTCCCGACACATGATTTTTTAACTGATTATCTGCTGCTCAACTTTTCTTATGAATTAAAAATACTAATACATTAATGATTTTATCAAAATGATGCAACTATTTTTATATTTCCATAGAAAGTCAAATTAATTTTGATTGACAATTATTGTAATCTAATAAATTAAAACAATTACAAACTGTAAAACTAATATAAAAGTTTATCCCAGTTTAATATGTCTAGATGGACTTTTTTCATGTATATAGGTATACCTTGTATATGTTGAACTAACGCTCTCACAACCGGCACGTGTTTCTCTCACAGTTTCTGTAGAGAATTGGAAATGCTATTTTTATTTGTTTTTGATTGCTTTTTTTTATTGCAATTGGTTTAGTAAATAATATGCGTATTATGCTATGTACAAAACCAGGATATGCAACAAAATCACGTGGTTTATGTTAAACTCTCTCTCTCTCTGTGCGAATTACGTATTCACCGGCTGCTTAACTGACCTTTGAACTTGAGCTATGAAAGAGAAAAATTATATATATATATGTACATATGTATATCAGTGGGAAGAGAACGTGACACAAACAGCACTTCCTCAATTTCAAATATTCATATTGAAGTTGCTTCTGTAAAATGAGAGTTTTACTGTTAATTCTCTCTTAACAGAAGAAAACTTTATATCTTGCTTTGCAGCTTGAGAGCCAATAGCATTTATACAGCAAGCATGAAAAAGTTTGGCAAACATTTTTATGCTTGTATAGTATAAAGCTTGAGGATATGCAAAGTTTTTGTTAGAATTTCGAACAAAATTTCCCATATAAGAGTTTTACTTCTTTTTTTCATTCGTCTTTCTCCCTTGCACTTGATTTATTTGTGCAAATTTTTACACCTCCTACAGAATTTTCAATCGGCTTATTCCGCACCTAAAGCTGAAAGACTTTTATTCGCTTTTTTTGTTATTAATTCGCAAAAAAAAGTAGTCATATTAGAGGATTTGCTTTAATTTTGCTTATGTGTAAACAATAATTTTTGAATATATCAGCAATATACTCCCACATGCATACTCCCTAGTGCGCACGTGAATATTTAATGTTTATTTTATATTTCGTTTGTTTCCATAGACTTTGTTGTTGGGAGAGGGAAGTTTCCTAAAATTGTTCCTGTCCTTCTTTTTTGTTGTCTTTGCATATACTTTTTCAGTGGTTGATGAAAGCAATGAAGCGCCATTGGACGAATGAACAACATGCAAAATATGTCCAAAAAAAAAGAAAGGATATATTAAGGGAACAGTCGTATTGCTATCAATATGAAAAATTGAAATATAACATTTACATAAATCGACTATATTTGCTTAGACTTACTACCGCATGTTTTATATAATTTGTTTGCTTAAGATATTTGTATATTACTCATGAACTAAATATTACCCCTTAATTTACTCCACCTCTTACAACATGTTGCAAGTTGCAAACGTGTAATTACCACCAAATATCTTTTGTTTCATGACAGCCCACCACGTGTGTTGTATATCCTCACAGCATCCTTCTTACAATGAGTTTATCGTCAAGCCTCCTTGTTTGTTCGTTTTTGGAGTTTTACAGTTCGGTTCGTTCGGCTTTCGTTGCCGTATGCAAATTTTTAAGGATTTTAACGACTCCAAAAGTGCTTCGTTGACATTCGTTGTTGGTTCTGTTATGAGTTGTTCGTTGCTGTGAGCGGTTATGCGACAGAAACTTTCAGCGCTGCTGATTTTACTATAAATCATCTTTATTATTTATCTTTGGAATAAAAACTTCCAACTATTTAATGAAACTCCAAATTCAGGGGCTTAGTTTACAGGTAATCTTATACGCATAAAAGGTCATATGAAATTCAGTTTTCGATAGCTTGGACTTTTGAAAACGGTGCAAATTTATCCATTTTTTATTTTTTCAATTATAACTCTAAAACTATGCATTTTATGTAAGTTAGTATACTCACATCATCAGACTTATTGTAGGGACTAAAATTTCATTCATTTCATCATTTAGGCCAAATGGCTAGTTCTTATTTAGGTATTAACTAAATGCCAACTTTATATTTTTGAAGAATTTAATAATTATTGACATTGAATTCAAATTAAATCAAAGACATACATAAGTAGCATCAGCTTAAAAATTATCTCCATGATCTTCGTGTCCACTTAGCATGACTACACACGGTGCGCTTGAAGCAAGTTCAAGATCGATAAAATTTTGAACCAAATCGGACAATGCACAATTATTATATAGTGCCCGGAGATTCCTATTAAAAAAAAATACGTTTTCGATAGGAAATTTGAGGCGATGGTCATATTAAAAATTTGATGCAGGGTAGGGTAAATTCTTAAAAATCAATTAAAACAATTTAATTGTTTATAACAATATTAATTTGTTAATAATTTTTAAAAAAAAAAATATTTTTTATTAAAGACATTTTTCTTAGCTTTAAAATGTCAATAAATTCAATTTTCTAGCTTCAACAGAACCGGATTTATGAATTTTTGAAAGTGAGCAAACTTCCAAGCCAAAAATCACGAAATTCTCAAAATTTGAATTCGCTCTTTTTTGAAAAAAAAAAAATGTTTTTTTTTAAATCCTCTCTTCTTTTTCGATACAGAGCCCATAAAAAAAATTTCAGCCAAATCAAAAATGTGTCGGTCAATTTTTGTCAAAATTCGTTCGGTTTGTAAAAGACTGTCCCATGTCCGTTGAAGACGGTAAGATCTGTAGAAGGACGACTCAACGATTTTATGCCACGACAATTTGCCATCGCAGAATGCGTTTCATTTAACAATTCCGGATACCTACTTCTATTTTTTTATTTATAAAGATAAATCCCACCCAAAAAACAAATTTTCGAAGACGAAAATTTAAAGGTTTCTCAAGACCGATGGAGCTAAGTATTATAAAAAATTTTCAAATTAACTGTTGTCGACTTTTGCGTTTTAAAATGGTTTGAATACGTTTGCTTGAACTCAGGGAAATACTACCAAATCCATGTCTCATCAAAGGTGACTATTTGAGAACAAATTTCTTTCAAATAATTTTTACATTCATGCTTGAGACCTTATAGCGCTAATGGCATTTTTATATTAAGTAAGATGCTGTCTTAAGCTGCCTTTAGGTTCTCTTTTTTGTTTTTTTTTGTTTTTTATTTTTTTTTGTACGCAATTTCAAACGACATCAATGTTTTTGGAACAGTAATATTATCATATATAATTCGTGCTTATAATTTTGTTTCCACTAGAATACAACAAATTATTTAAATTTAGTCTTATAACCATCAGCTGCCGATGTCAACACTTGAATAATTCATTCAACTGTTAAAAATACTGACAGGATTCACATCCGTACACCAGCAGCAGCAGCAGCATCAATTCACCGCTTGTCTGGGAAGCCTCATTGCAACAATTTCCAATTCAAATGAACTCCACAATTCACAATTCATTGTACTGATTGTCGTTGTGTATCGTTGTCGTCACTGCTGCGCTATCCTTTTGTCTCGTCCTTATTGCCTGCCATAACAATGACATAATTGAGTTAAGTGCAAAAATGAAGAAATTCAAAGGAGCAAAATATAAATAAAAACAGAAATTGCAAATTGAAATTGGAACTGTGCCAAGCAGCAGAAAGTGTGGCCGCTTACAACGCATTTAGCCGTACGGAATGTCATGATATTCCTATGACTTCATTACAATACGTTGAGCGATAGAAACCGTGGAACGTGCTTATACCGTTGGAATATGGCTTTGTCACTTTGTTACAATAAAATGAACTTATTGTTGGTCAACAGCACTGGTTACATTTAAACTGCCGGGGTAAAAATGTTGCTTCATTTTAAATTTCATCGTAAATTTAGTGGAATGTTATTTAAAGTGATATCTACAAATTAGAATCAATCAATAAAATTCAACCATCTAAACATAAAACAATTACTAATTCTCATTCAATTAAATTTTGAATGAATTCTTTTGCGTTTTCAGCAGTTCAGGATTTTTGTAGGCTTTTTCCAAAACTCCGTTATGACATTGAAGTAGTGCTGCACCGATACGTGAACGAATTTTGAACTAACGTATTGGGCCTTTCTCCAAGCTTATCTCGTATTCGTTCTCGTACTAGAAATTTCTGATCTGTATCGTTCTCGTCTCGTTTTCGACAATTTTTCTCGGAAATTTTCCCTTAAATTTATATATTTAATATTAGATGAAACGGCGGTTTTTCCCGCGCACTATCTGTTATACAACCCCACCTACACTTTGCGCAGTTCTAACTGCAGACAATTAGGTCCATGTTTCAAGTTTCGCAATTTGGTATAAGTACCAAGAATAGCAATATTAGGGTTTTTGTTATTTGGGAGATGGTAAGACCCGCTATCCAACTCCGCTCACATTAAGCGAGTTGCATAGGCATAATTTTTTGCAGCCGTTGGGCTGTGCTCCATCATTTCTACTACAGCTGTAATTAACTTATCTCAGTTGAACCTTCGAAAAGTTTATGTTCCACCTAGGTTAGGGGGCGTCCATTAATTACGTGAGCTAAAATAGGGGGGGAGGGGTTCAGCAAAACCCCACCAAATCTCATCAAGGGGGGGAGGGGGTCAAGAAAGACCTCACGTCAACTTTTTAATGCATAGAATTTACAGTAAAAATTATAATTTAAATCTCACGATAGGGGGGGAGAGGTCCCGCCAGATCTCACCAAATCTTACCAAGGGGAGCGGGGGTCCGAATTTAAAAAAAAAACACCTCACGTAATTACTGGACGTTCCCTTAGGTGATATGTTTCGAGACGTTCTGCATTCAGCGGCAAGATTCCACCTTCTGTTCGTTTCTTTCTTGATTGAATCTTCTATCCGATAGTGTAGTCCTGCCAGCGATATCCTAAACTCTACTACATGATGATTCTTCGGTTGCTCTAATCCTATTTTGGCGCATTCTTCAGCTTTCTCTTTTCCGGAAATACCTTTATGATCGAGCACCCAGCAAAGCTCTATAGTATGCTGACAGATTGTGCGTAGTACAGTGTTCTACACACTTAACCCTCTTTCGGCCGAACAGTCACCCGGGTGACTATTTCAACTTTTTCGACCAAAAAAATGAATTTCTTATCAATTCTTTTAACCTATCTTCCTTGACATCTCAAACAAAAAAGCGAAATTAATTTTGAGAATTTCGTGATTTTCGGCTTGGAGATTCACTTTCGAAAATTTATAACTCCGGATCTGTTAAAACTAGAAAATTGAAATTATGTTCATTGTAAAACTAAGAAAATGAAATGAAAAAAATTATTTATTAAAAAATTATTCCTCCATATCCAAAATTGCTCATATTTTCAAATATAGTCAGCCGGGTGACTGCTTCGGCCGAAATGAGTTACAAAAATATTCGGTCGAACTAGGGTTAAGCTATTTTATTTTCAATACCAATGTTTTAGTTTATAACTTTGAACCTTAGCATTAGTATGCACAACTTCAATTTTTAATGCTATTTTAGGGATTATTGTAAATGTAAGAGAAAAGCTCATGTAACTTGTATCCAAAAGAAAATTATTAATCAGCATTGTAGCCTACGATAATACAAGTGGCACATTCTTTTTAATAGATGACGTTGCTATAGCTTAAAAGGACTAAAGCAGCAGCTAATTTGATCAATTTAACAAGCTACCAGAGCATGCAGGACATGCCAGTAAAAAAGATTGTCAAATGGTTTTAAGGCGTTCAACACAAAAGCAACAGCATCAGCGCTGCCTTTACGTACATAAGTGTGCAGCATATTTTACTGCGAAGAAACACCAGCATAACAAAGGAGCATTTTATGTTGAAACACACCGCAGTGTTGCATAAAAATTTGGGATTAACAACGAAATTAAATAATTGGAAAAGTTTTTTTTTGCTGTTTTTTATTCAAGAAAGGAAGGCATTCGCAAAAGTTGCAACGCGTGCAAGAAAAATGCTGAAGTCTTCCGCATTCAGAGGTTCGGTATTCGGAGAAGAAGCTTGGATTGAAGTTTTATGTAGCATGTTGGCCAGCATCATCACTAGGATGAATAAGTTGCATGGCTAAGAGTAACTGAAGACATGTCTAATTGCAGATTTTGAGCTTCAGTGAAGTTTTTCAAAAAAAAAAAAACAAAAAAAACTTCAAATAAAATTATACATTTTTCGGTTGAAATACTTTAATGAAATGCTAATGGCATGAAAATTAATGTTCAAGTATTAATTTAAAATGTTTTTAAGCGGATTCTTGAGAATTATTGAAGTTTTAAAGAGAGAAATTTGTACTTTTTGATTCATTGAATGCTCTACTTGAAGTAAATGGTCAGAAAGCTGAAGTTAATATTCACTAGCTGATGTGCAAATTTATTGATTTTCATATAAAATGAAATTAAACATAACTTATTTGAATTTTGAAATTGAATAAATTTCTAAGCAAGTGAAAAAATGAGAAAACTTTATGCTGCAGAAAATTCTTCCTCAAACTAAATTTACCATAAAAAAAAGCAGATACGCTACTCAAAAGGATCAAGCATATGTATGTTAAAAATGCATCAAAGAAGAAAATTATTCAGCGTATTAAGTTAAAAAGAAAAAACACCACCGACCGCCAACAACAGGAGTTTCCGGTAAAAGCAGCGATAGTTTTTCTTTTGCACCCACTTTAGTTTTGCTCTCGAATTGAGGCAATGAATAAAATAGTTTAAGCAGCTTTTGCCGCTTCACAAGACGAGTATTTTCTTTCTTGTTCACAAAGAGCAGTTTATAAATCGTTCTTTGTTGCAGTTAAGGATTGCAAGTATCGTTTTCTCGGTATAAAACTATTAGCCAAGTAATTTATGCTGCCGCAGGCTGACATCATGCGCATAAGGTGACGCATCGTTTTAACGTTCTCAAATTCTTATTAAACAAATTGCGCAAATTGTAAAATATGCAATTAAAATTTTTCTTTGAATTTTCATAAGTTTTTGCAACCTATGAATATATAAAGAACTTTCACCAAAAGAACCCATGAAAAATAAGTATTTTTTGCGGTCTTAGCAAATACTATGAGGTAGATCATGGTATCGTCACGCAATTAAGTAGATGAGAAATTTATACTTTATCATAGAGAATCAATTGTATTTGAAAATTTCTCATTTAAAGTATCGATACTTGAATAATAATATATCGTTATCAGTGACTTACAGTTGAGCACTACCAAACATATTTGAAAATTAAGTACAGGATTATACTTAAAATCATTTGATTTTTATCAACTTTTTCGATACTTTTGGGTGCAATTTATTTCTTCAAAATTTTATGCGCAATATTTTTAATTTTCAGAATATTTTTGATATAATTCAATAATTTTGTTCTATAGCGAGTTTTCAAAGTTTTTGATACTTTTGAGCATTCATCAATTCTTTCAATAATTTTCGCTATATTCGAGACTTCCAATAATTTTTCGATACTAAAAAATATGAAGAACTTTAGCTCCAATTCTTACATTCAATTTAATACGTTCTTCGGAAACTTTCATCACTGACCCACAACGTTACTTGTGCACCGAAAAAAAAAACCACCGTACTAAATTTGAAGAACTGCTTCCTCCGATTTAGTGTAAAAATTTTCCTTAATCTAAGTTATTTTTCCTCATATTGATGAAAATATCGTTTCATTTAGTAATTGAGTCTTTGAAATGAGTTCATGTTTCATTAAAGCAAGTCAAAGCTCTTCCTCAAATATCGTATATATTTGTGGTTTTAGTAAAACTTTCCTTTGAAATAGTAAATTTTTCTTTGGGAAGAATTTTTGAGGACAATTTGTTCCTCATTTGAGTAAAAATTTCCTCAATCTAATGGAATGTTTTGTTTAAGGAAAATCGTACTCAGTTTTAGTTAGTTTCTTCAAAAAATTTACTATAACGTAGGAATATTTTCCTTAATACTTGAGTGGCAACACTCGCTGCTTTACTCGCAGAAATTAATATCTATTCTTCTCGTAAGTATTCTGTTTTTGTCTATATATTTATAGTTCTCTACTTAATATTTTGTTTTTTAAATAAAAAAATTAAAAAAAAAAATTATGTCGTCGCCGGGGTTTGAACCGAGGCTTCCCTAATCAGACAATGGTTGTTACATGCGCAGTTTAACAACATCATTTTAGTGTGTCTTAATAATGCTGTCGGTTGCTGAGTTGGGTAAGATGAGAATCTTTGAACAGTGGCATGGCGCAGAACACAGGTTTAATTCTCTGATCGGGTGACAGGTAAAAAAAAAATAAGTTCTCCTTTGAAGTTTTAAAAACGTATTACAATTAAAATAAGAATGACTGACAATAAGTAGCCAACAAATAAGAAAATAGAGGAAATAGAAAATTTACAATTTTTTTTTTGAAATCAACGAATTTATTTAAAGTAAATTTCTTTCATTTAAGTATACCTTCATCCTTAGAAAAAGTAAAATTTTCCTCAGTTTTATAACCTTGTCCTCACATTGAGTAAACTTTTCCTTATTTCAAAGCAGCTACATTTACTTGTACTAAGGAATCCAACTTACTTATTTTGAGGAACCCATGGCTTTAGCTCGTATTGAAGGACATTTTTCCTTACACTTAGGCATTTTTCATTAAACGGAGTAAGTTTTTTTCTCGGTGTGAAACTGGTAAGTACAATATCAATTTCTGAGCAGAAGAGATGTTTCCACTCAAGTTCATATTTCTTTCGACATGTTAAAAGTAATTACCGACCATAATTCCTGAGGCATTTATAAAGTACTAAAATATATGACATTGATATACCTAAGCATGAATTGTTTCGTATCGATATCCTATAGCTTTTGATCATTTTAAAGAGCTTGCCATCATATTTTACTCATCAGCGTAGAGTATGGTAAAAATATAGATAGGTGTGAGATACGCGTTAATCCTCTGCTGAACAAAAAGCAACAATCTGCTGATATACTGCTGCTACAATGATGAAATTGCTGCAACTTGACTTTTTCTTTTACGATGCAGCCGCAGCACAAGCTGCCGTCTGATATTATTACTATGCAAACAATAAAATTAACTTGCATTGCTCGCTGTCGTCAGCGTTGTAGTCATCAACCGCGGTCTGCTTAGCAAAATTGTACTGCTTCAGCATAACTCTGACTCACAGTGGTACAAATTGTAACTTTTCTATTTATAATAAATTCATTCATAAAGCAGAAGCTTAAATTCTTAATACTTACAATCATTTTTTTTTTTTTGTTATCAATCCATACCGTGGAAAATATCGTCAGATTAATAGTCTTCTTTAGACGATACCTATGGTATCGACTTCTTAAGTCGAAGCTTTTTAGGATTTGAAAAAATTTAATGATTATAAGATTATAAGACTTCGGGATGTAGATTTACCCAGGACACATAGCAGTAAAGTATAAAATTCTGCATGTGTTTCATTTAAATTGAGGTGTGGCCTTCCTTCAATCTTACTCTCACTGATTCTGACTCTCAATTGTAGATTGGCTCCAAAGTTTGTTAACTAAGACGTCTAAGGACTATGAGTACGAGAATATCATATATCATTCACATGCTTCTCTTTCATCGAAATTTATTGTTCTCAGCGCTGTTGTCACTGATATTCCGCGATCTGGGCGGAATATCCGAGTCTTGGAGTTCCAAGGCTCAAAAAATTAAGATACGGAAAGTTGAATATGTTGACAAAATGCAAAAAAGTGAAGGAAAAAAAGTTAAAAAAATTAATAATTTTTTCAAGATATATAGCTAAGAAGGCTAATAGCTGTAATAGCTAAACTCTATTATTATTATTATAAATTCTTTAAATGAAGCTGCAATAATGCGGAAAGTATTCACTTGCTGGCTGGTGGAATGTTCACAGCATATTAAACTGCAGAATTACTTAAGGTTATACCAGTCACATATGTAGCTCCGAAGTACTTCCCGTAGAGACTTATTGGCTCAAAACTAATTTTAAGAATTAGTAAGGGTTGTTGATGTATATTTAAGGAGCGTACTTAATGGCACTTATTTCGACATGCTGACTGACAGAGATAACTTTTTCTTTGGCAAAAAAATTTCTACCAATTAAGAATTTTTAAAACAGCATTTACAGATTTTTACCACGGTAATGTGTTACTAATTTTTTTTTTTTTTTTAGCTCAAAGATAACAGTTTTTGCTGTTAATTCTTTTGGCAACTTCAGCATCCTTGCATCTCACAGTCAGTTGAAAAAGTGTAATTTATGGTAAGAAATTTTTGTTGAATATGGAATACGTCGAAGAAGGTGGATAATGAAAATTCGCAAGCATGTCATCGGGCCACGGCGATGGCTTTGACTTTTTGAAGTTAATTGAAATACAGGCTGCAAAATTAAGTAGAAGCGTGTTTCAAATTAATTCCTGCAACGTTAACACCATAATACCATGAATTTTTTTTCAAGCATATACAAAATTTGATATAAAACCTATGCAAAAATTAATTAAACGTAAGATATTCGGTTGTTATGTGCTCGCTTAACGAAAAAGATTAGATTAGGATTAAAGAACTTAATACTTATGACAAATGCATAGTACGGTTATAGCATGAAAAACGGCTAATGACAAGTACATGTACATAACTTAAATCGAAATAAATGCAAAATAGGACTCCATTGCAAAACATTTGGTGACACCTTTTGATCGCAAACTATGACTGACGAGAAGAGCGTTATTTACAATAAATCGTTTTATGCAACCAAGGATATTAAAAGTAATTGACCATGAAATAAAGCTGTCTTCTTCTAACCTCCGGTTTAAAAACATCTGCGTTTTGGCCTGTATCCTTATACTGATCGAGTTTATCGAATTCACTTCAGTTAAATTTGGAATCCTCGTTAAGTTGTAGTAGTAGTTTTACTTTGAAAAGTTAAACTTTGAAAAGTTAAACTACATTATGCCAATGTCATATTATTGAGTAACTCTAAAGCTTATGCGTCGAGTCCTTATAACTTACTTGACGCTTAAGTGAGAAGTAATGTGTATTTCTGAGTTAACCATTTGTTATAGTTATATTTTCAAGTAAATCCAAACTCTATTTTTCTAACTAAGAAAATAAATACAATCATTTCAAATTACATATATGTATATGTAAGTTCAAAACCGTGTGAAAACTTTAAAAGGAATAATCAGCATCATTTGATTTTATTTGAGAATTCCATTTAGAATTAAATTAATGCATTAATAAACGTGTTCAATTTCAAAACCCAGGATAACAAATACAAACAGTTGCTGCTGCCGAAATTGCATTTAGAAACTCAAGCTACAAAAAGTTCACGTATAATGGCAAGAATAGAATTAGGTTTTTTGTCACAGTTTTTTCTTGCAGTACCATTTCCTTCTTGGCCAACGACAACATGAACTACAATAAAAAAGTTCATTTAATAGAAATTGAAAACAATTTCCAAACTAAATAGACAAAATATCTTGTTATTTCTGGAATTAAAATGGTGTCCACAATACTCTCTGTGGAGCATGCATATACATAAAATATGAAAATAATATTTTTCCAGAGAATACTCTTGTTGAAAACACATTTTACTGGGATTTTATTTGGTTTGGGGAACTTTTAAATAGGAAAAACTTTGAAACACCTAGGCAAACACTATCAACCTCATATGTATATATGTGCAGCTTTAACGTACTGTATATAGTGGGTGATTTTTTTCCGCATACTCATGATATATGCTGTCAAAGAAAGTACTACGCATGGAGTACAAAATTAAAATGAATTATGTAGAACAAACAATAGCTGCTAAATTTTAGATTATTTTATAACTTCTCTTAAAAAGTGACAATAAAAAACACTGTCAGAGCGAAAAGTGGCGAAATTCAAACAAGTTGTAGTACGAGTAGTACTATTATTAAAGTACTAAATTATAATTAGCAAACAGTTTAGAAGCCCTAACTTGCTTTAATTGTAACGTTCTAATACCAATGACGTGCCCCGACGTATTGATGGAAGTTAAAACTTCCTTGATAACGATGAACAGCTTTATCCAATTAGCCTCATTAAGGTAGCTAGGCAGCAGGTCGAGTTTGACTACGGCGAAGTTACTGTGGTTTTCCAACACATCTATTTCTGGTTCTGGCTAAGGCTGAATAGCTCCAAAGAAAGCGCTTGCGTGATTCCTTATCGTTTGCATACAAGCTGCTGCGGCGGGAACACTTGTCTTTCGGCATACTTGCCGATTGCTTAGTGTCCAGTGTAAGTCACTCTGGCGCTATAAAAACGGCTTCTGGACAGTTAGTAAGGGGTTATCAATTTATTATAAGAGTGCCAGATTGATCTAGCTGTCTTATACAGCCGAAGTGGCTCTATCAAGAGAGAAACCACGCATTGATAGTTCATCTGCCTTATCATTTCCCTCAAGTTGCACATAAGTTAAGATGCAATTAAGAAAACTTACTCTATACCGCTTAGAAATGTGCTATATAAAATATTTTAGCTTTGTCTCTTACATTATTATGACAAGTATTTTCTGTTGCATATTTTTGGGCAACAATCCTAAGCTTTTTGAAATGAGAAAAACAAATAATTTTATTTTTTAAATTGACTTTGAATTTAAATTTTACGCTTCCAATTGCTTGAAATCTACTTACAATAACAACATTGTCTTGAACAATGTACATTGCTGTTTTAAGTTTTCCAAAAATAATCACAACGTCCATGTAGACATTCTACGTAATTTATTCACATCATAAGACAAAACACCGAGTTCCTTCTATAAAGTCTACCTTCCGTCATTCCTTCCTTCATTCCTTGCTGCAACCGATAACACAATAATTCCTAGAAATATATTGTTTGTTCAGGCCTCCTTATTTAGTTTTCCATCATTTCTCAATTTGTATGTTGATTTCATACAAATTGCGAATTGTAATCTGGCAACACCTTTGGGTATTAAAAGACGAACATTGCGTGGATTGCATTTGCTAATGAGAATTGGGATTGGAGAAATTTCAAAATGCGGCAGCCGCAGCAGTAGCAATGACTTTAGTGCAAAGACCAAGTTAAAGTCCAACCAACAAAGTTTAAATTAAAATTTTTACAATTATAGAAAAAATGATATAAATAAAAATGTTTTAGTTTTTTACCAAATGTTGCACAAACAAAAAACTTAAATTTTTTTTTCCAACATAAATTAAAAATCGCGCACATCCGGTACAATAGAGACAAAAAATTGAGTTGTGCATATAATTTAAATTAAAACTTTTTCACCATTTGATTTGCAATTTTTTTATAAGTTGCATATATACTTTTTTGCCTTCGTCCTTTTTTCAGTTGTTTTCCTTGCATAATTTTAAAGTTAAATAAGGCACGTGCGCGTGAATTACTCGTGAAAATTGTGCTGTTGAAAAAACAGCACGGAATATTTTTCTAAATTTTATTTCTTTTTGCCATGTTATTTTTAAAAGCAACAGTTGGTGATTTTTTTATTTTGTAGAACCGTTGAAAAAGTGTACATTACGCCTAATGAACTTGGTATGTTGACTATTTTTTCTTTTTTTAGCTACGAAAAGTCGCATTTTATGTTGAAAAGCAAAGAATGAATTCAGAGAATGAGAGCCTGAGATAAGTAAAAATTTGGGAAAACATTAGCAATTAATTAATTTCCACAATAACTTATTTATTCAATGTGATCAAAAACTTACTTATTAGTTACCTTCTTATGCACTTTATATTCTCAATTTCCATTTTGCGGTGTTTTTTTTTTAATGGAAATCAGATCTGGTGAGAGACATTGACATTGAAAATAATCCTGGGACATTATATTATCTGAGTTCAGAATTCTAGAGCTTCAGAACAGCGTTCAGTATATTATGAATTATAAATTTTTCCGACATATAATACTTAATTACTTTCAGACTGGCATAACTCAGAAAACGTGATTTTTGAGTTAATGCTGCAGAAATATCCACCATTTTATGTTTTATATTGTGTGAAAAAATCAAAAAGGTATCTTATAAACTTGCCTTGTGAAACATAAACTTGCCTGGTTTCAAATGCACTTAATAAACAAAATTTGTTATTTCACAATATGGTTAAGAACTCAACTTTCTATGCTTTTAACCATCAATTACCATTAATTATCGTTAACATTATTGGTATAATGAAACAATATTTTAATATTATACATAGAAAAAACAAATATTATTATCATCTGTTCTTCAACTCCATCGGGTGTAAAGAGCATAAGAAAAAACTTCCACAAATTAAATTATTACAATACTTCAGCATAGTTTGCTTAACGATTAAATTGAATTTCGTTCTCATTTACAAAAGCTACTAAACTATTTAAAATGCCAACAGCCTACAGCCAACCAACTGTCTGGCCACAATCTATTTCAGCTCGAAATGAAAACCTTCAATTTTTATGTATTTTTCCATTTTATTTTCTTTTTTAATTCACTTTGAAGCCTAAAATAATTTGCATAAAATTGAAGTAGACGACTAAACAAACTATAAGGGACATTATTTTCTAGGCAAGTACAAAAAAAAAAAGGATATTATTGCATACACTTGTGGAGTATAACCACATTGACATTGACAGTGAATAGACGAGAAGTTCTTTGTTGCAGTACCTTAGGCCAAATTGATATGCGGAGAAAATATTTTATGTACATGATGCATAAAATAAAAAAAAATGTATATTATATTGCACTGGCGACTGTTGGTACTTTCTTGCTCCTAACCATAGATCTTGGCAATAATCTCTTAAATTTGATATCCTTATAAATTTGATTTTATATGATATATATTTATTTTTAAAATTTGACCAGAGCGTGTTTTCCGTAATATATAGTACGACGAAAGCTTTTCTTTGAAAATATTCTAAAATTTGTTCTTTTATTCCGCTCATTATATAACATTTGACAGTACAACAGGCATAGTTCACGTATTATGCAGAATAACCTTGTTCTTTCAGAGGAGTAGCTTTGAACCCAATAGTTTCAATATTCCACATTTACAGCGGTTGCCTAAGAATACTCAACTTCGGATCTCCACTATTATTTTGAGAACTGGCATCTATTTGAATATCACACATTATATTTGATATAGAGCAATCGAATATTTATTTGAGTCAAACATATTGTATTTAGATCAAATAGTGGTATATGTATGCTGGTTGAAGCATTTTCTGTTTGGTTCAATCATATATGTATTTAATTGCTCTGTATCATATATATTGTTACGACTGTATTCAAAGAAATAATTTCTCAGTGTATCGATTGTAGCAATTTGTCTCAGACGATGTGTAGTCTTAGTTTCTTACAAAATAGCGTTTAATTTGTTTTGTCCTCGTTGAACCCTCATTAAATTCAATCTTATGTGAATATCAACTTTAGGTAGAACAGATTTTTAAAACACCGCCTGCTTTTCGTCTCTTAATGTCTCTAAACAAACAATATGTGCCTCATTTTAAAGATCATATAGTACAACAAGTTCATTTCAGACATAATGGTCATAAATTGTACATATAGGGCTCTAGAGGTCAATATACATAACTCCAGCGTAAAATTAAAATATACTATATAAATAATAATAACTATTTAAATAATGATGCATTTGTTAAAAAATACCATCAACCGTAGTACATACTATATATCTGTAAATTCGACTTTTTTCTTATCATTTCTAGCAAAAACTATGATGATTACATAGATGTATACATGAAAAAGCTTCATTCACCTTGAGCTACCTCTAAGTACAATATTCGAATTTGATAGTTGGCTTGGGTCTGGATTTCTCTTTATTCACATACATACATATATACACTAGAAAAAAAAATATCTTGCGAATTTGAGATAAGTAAAAAATTTATAAAAAAAGCCACCCTAATACGTTGAATAAAAATTATCGTTACTATATTGTGTACAAATTCTAGCAATAAAAAAAGTTGATGTTTTAAATTAATGCTGAACTTAATTTATTTATAAACTAAAAAAGCTAATAATAATAAAGCTATAAGCAAACAAAAAAAAATCAACTTCTTATCAAGAGAAATGGTTGACCAAGGTATTATCACTTATGTGATGTCGTAATACTTTGAGATTACGTAAATATTTTTATCATCATTTAGCAGTACAGTGAATTTGTTAGAAAAAAAATTTAATATTTTTATAAAAACAAATTTGAAATTGTTTCTTTCGTGTGATTTTTTTCAATTACAATTGAAATTATAAAACTGTGAAAAATTATCAAAAAAAAAACATAGGACTTTGAGCTTAAATTTAATAATCTTTTGATAATAAGCTAAGGTATGATGTTAGAATTAGAGTTGTCAGTGCATGGGTTCATAAATGATTGCTTTAAATGTATTGAATTCTTGAATCGACATTATCGCAGAAGATTTTCGAACATTTGAAACTGAATTAGTATATGTACAGCTACAGATCTAATAACCGACACTTTTCCTTCTAATCTGCAATGAATAAAGTAGACACTTTGTCGAACGCCGAAAATCGTGTTCGGAAAACTTACCGCCAGCAGTGTTTAAAGGACATTGGGAATCATTCCTTAAAAATTATAATTCTAAGAAAATGGCATTAGAAATCGACTTTTTCAATTTCAAAGAAGTTGCTTCATTCATTTCAGAAATCAAAATTTTGAGTTGGAAAAATTTGGTGTTCATTTCTAAAAAAATTTAAGTCTTTTATCGATTCCATTCCAGAAATCAAAATTTTAATTTAATTTGAAGATATTGCATTAAATGTTACAAACGAATCTTTGCAAAACAAATAGTCCAAAAGTGTGCTCCTCATGGGCCCGCTGTGTTTTCAAAATCTTTTCTCGACGTTTTTTCAACGAACTATGTTATTTTTCAAAAAAGGTTCCTCTCTCAATTTTTTGTTACAGTTCCACGATTTGAATCGATACCTTAATCAATGCAATGAAATTTAAAAGTTTGATCGAAATTTCAATAGCCATGGAATGAAAATTTTCTGTTGTGCCGTCGATTCCCTCACGAACAGGCCCGGATTTACCTTAGAGGCACACTAGGCCAGTGCCTAGGGCGGCACAATTTTAGGGGCGGCAAATATTGGGAACTTTGAAATTTTTTGTTTTTAATTTTTTGAAATTTATTTACATAGGGGGGAAAAAGTGCAAATACTGGGATTGTGTGCACTAAATTACGTAAAAATGTTAACAAGCAAAAAAAAAAAAAATCCAAAAAATTCTGAAGTCAATGAACAGCATGTACATTGAGGTCGTATTTCTAGCACTTACTCCATAATAAGGCAGCTACAATTCCAAACTATTCCGATCGCGAAATCTTATCAATGTGAACAATTATTCTTTCAAGTACGACACTCATGAATAACATCATGACAACGTGGAGAGCATTAATGCCTCTCCAATTGGTCATAAAGTATAATAGGATAGTATCCTGGAATCAAATTTAATTAAAAGGCGACTGTATACACATGACTTTATTGACTAATTCAAGACGTTTTGACAACGTCATAGCTAACTTTTACATAAAACTCTTCAAAAGCTCCATAGAATGTGCACTTTTGGTCTTAAGTAGAATTTATTCAGTATTTTAATTTTATTTTAGCGAATATTTTCAAGTGTTTTGCTCTTATCAGAATGGTTACATAGAACTCTGGATGAGCCTTATATATACAGAAATGCCTAGTGGGTAATGTTTCCGCGAATAGGTTTGGTTCAGCTTTCAGTACTTTTGTAGCTATGTCGTCCAATTCGAAGACATTTATTGCGAGTACAATTTCATTTGGTAAGTAACTCTCATCAGTGTCCTTTTTCTTTATATTTTATCTGGCAATTTATTTATTTTATTATTTTATTAGTCAGATTTAGTCAGCTTACCTTACTCTTTCTGATGGATCTCGTAATATTTTCATGTGACTTTCTGTGTTTTTGTGCATCTCTCACATTCTAGAAAAAAGGATATCACTTGCTCGATGATGTAAAGTCCAACGTCATCGTCATCGATTGCATTGAATTCCAAAACTTTTCTTTTTCGTTTTTTTTTTTTTCGAGCGAAAACTTTATTATTAAATTAAACTTACCTTCATCAAACACGTTGGCACTAATAATAAAATAATAAGGAACTGATGAAATCTGTTGCCATTTTGGCAACTAGCTGGCCATGGTCCTTCCTGCATGTTTGTTTTTCTTCACACTTTGAGTAAATTTTAGGGACTTGATTCATCTGTTTGTGCAGTTTGACAAATTCAAATGAAAACCACAATTGTTTTTGTGGCAATTGCAACATGTTTTTGACTTGGTTATTTGCTTGGTCAGAATAGGGGACGAAAAAAGTCGTAGCAGGATGCTGTGGCATGTGTACGTTTGCTGCATGTTCAAGTAGTATGCTGCACGAAGTTGCTGCCGACTAACAAAGTGTGAATTTATTTAAACTACTTGTTTCAGTGATTATATTTGATTAGTGTGAAGTTAGTTGTAATTAGAGAAAACGTCACTGCTATCCTGTGGCGATCCCTAAGCAAATATGAAAAATAAAAAATTTATTTAATTTATTGTACAGATTATTGTTGCAACTCATTTGCATTATGTTGTTTTCAATTGAATTTTAGTTTTGCTATGCTTCCTTGGCTTATTTTTAATAAAAGTTAATTTTTTTTAATTAAATTAAATAAAAATCTCTGAACATAAATTACTCCGCTTAAATATTTTAAAGGTTTTTTTTTAACAGCGTCATTGCCATTGCCAGCAGCGCAATTTCGCGAACATTTGCTTCTCAGAATCACATATGACGGCACGATGTCTATGTCAATTGCATCTGTCATATGCTGTGTAAACGACCCATTTCTCAAAATATGATTTCGTGAAATTTCTATCTTTCTGAAATATACTTTCTTTTTGTTTTTTTTGTTCATGGGTGTTTTTTTCCTCTAAAAGAGTCCTTGGATAGTAGTAGCTCAGCATGACTTTTACGCCTGCATTTTGTACACCGAATTGTCGTCATAAATAAACGGAGCTGCATATGTTGGCAGTTGTATTGTTTGAGTTGCCTTTAGCAAAATTTTCATTCTACAGCAATTTATTGTACAATTTACGGCAACTTGGCTCGGCATTATGTATTGCATCTTTATTACACTCACTACAATAAACGTAAACTTATATTTATTATTTTTCTTCAGTGATTGTTTGCATTTGTAAAATATACTTTACGGTATTTTTTAGCACTTTTTATAAGTTGAGCTCATACGCTATATATATGAAATATGAATTGTTTTGGTTGAAGTTAAGGACATAATTTCAGTCACTTATTGCTTATCTTCTTACAAAATATGACAAGTATTACCTACTGCAAGGTAATCGAATCTGAAATAAAAAGAAACATTTTTCTTTTCGGTATTGTAATTTCGTGCTATCAACAATTTCCGTTTTTTATTGCGTTTCACTTTTTTAGCTGTTTCAGCGTTGTAAATCTAAGCATAATTTAGAAAAATATTTTTTTTTATGAAAAGTTTTGATCAACAATACCAAGCAAAGCATAATTTTTTCAGCAAAAAAGATTAGATTTGCCATATGAACGAATGCCTATAGCGATTGTACACAACATTCTATAATATAGAATCTTTATATAATAACCATTTAACTAACGAGCAATATATAGGTTAGTCAGTAAGTTTCAGGCCTACAAATGAAAGAGTACGAGTCTGTTTGTGAAATATGATTTATTCTTCAATATAATCTCGCTTAACTTTAAAATACTTCTTCCAACGATTCTCCAATTTATGTATCCCATCCCTGAAGCGATTTTTCGGAAAGCCTTCGTAATACCACCTCTATATCTGAAATTGCTTCTTCATTCGATGAAATACGCTTTTTACGCCGAAATTTATTTAGGTATCAGAGGGAGCTAGATCTGGTGCATAGAGTGGATGTTCCAACAAATGAAACTTTAATTTTCTTAGCTTATAGCCTGTTACAGCACATTTGTGACCAGATGCATTGCCATGATGATCCAGCTGGTCTAAAAGGTTGCAATAATATGCTCCGGTTGTTGTGCTACCAGTTTGGAGAAGAACAACATCATTCTTTTGGTATTCCAAAATAACTGATGAAATAACCTTTTTTAAATATTTTTACAACATTGTCTGTTTCTGAGCAAACCAACCGGTCGCAGTCCACTCAGATGCTTGTTTTCGCAGTTCAGGATCATAGTAGTAAGCTTCAATCTTATCCATAGTTACAAACCGATAAAGAAAATCTATTGTATTCCGCGTAAAATACTTCAAAAGTACATGAGAAAGTTTCACTCGAATGCGTTTTTGATCCATAGTTAGCAAATGCTGAACCCATCTCGCCATTAGCATAACTTGAAAGAAAATTTTTTATGTGGAAAAATAATGCAGGAACTTTTTTCCAGTGCATTTTTATATTTTATTTTAATAGCTGATCACACACAATGTGATAGTACTATTTTTTCTGTTAGCTTAAAGTTTTCCGAAAATAAAGCAAAAACAAAATGCTCGATGGCACGCTATGTTGAGCATACATACAGTGGAAGTCGCTTATAACGACGGCAAAGGGACCGTTCAAACTTGGTCGTTATAACCGACAGTCGAGTATAAATTCTTTGAGTATAAATTCTAATTTTTTTTTTTGGGAAAACATTGATATACCGATGACATTGATTAAAGAAACTGGGGAAATAATGTACAGTCTAATGTAAAAGCAAATTTGTTTCCGTTACGGCTTTAATATATCCACCGCATACAGCGCAACTCAACGCTTTCATTGTTTATCTTTAGCGCACATAAATCGGCGATTATTGTGAGTGTGTGTGTACAAATTGACCGTTAGACTTTGAAATGCAGCTGCTTTTGCGTACCCGTCATACGTAATTCATCTGTTCACATTTAAACTGCGGTTGCGGTAATCGGTACAAACACTGCAACCTCTTAGCGATGGGCTTGTTAAACAGAGATTAGTGGCTTGAATGCAGTATTATCCGCTAGTGAAATAAAGGGTGTATCAGTATGGCATTAGAATGTTAATTCTGAATTGATATTTGTATATTAAAGAGCTATTGACATTCTTTTGGACATTTGTGATGTCATTTTAAAATTTTTTTTTCTGATTTATTTGCTTGTCAATCCGCGATTAGCTTGCGCCAGACAGTGGTAAACTATATGTTCCAGCGTTTCTCTCTCGTGGGGTTTGCTGTATTTTCAACACCAATCATTAGATATTAATCCCATCAATTGTTATGTAAAAATATTAAAGAATTTTTGAACTCAAGAAAACTTTTAGCGAAATTAGCAAGTCACAAATTAAAATTGCTACAATTTTCCTGAACATACTACATGCAACTTGGTTTTGAACTTAAAGTAAATAAAATAAATTTCATACATGTAGCCTTTAGCACCAACTGTAAGATTTGTAAAGCGTTTGAAAATATGTTGTTTTTAATGATGAAACTACATACAATTTTTGTATGTAATTTATTAACCCTTTGAACCAACTCCACCTGAAGGCGAAATTACTGTCGCTTTTTGTTGGATTTCTTTTCATGTATCGTGGCGTAAAGTTCACAAGCATGTTTGTGCTTATCGTATTTTAAAATTTTGTTAAATCATATGATTAAAACACTATATTTAATATGCAAACACGCATGGTACCTTAAGGGACCATCATGTGGTTAAATGTTTGCTTACTTTTTGCTCTCACTGTTCTAATTTTTCTTTGATATGGAAGTAAAATTTAGATTTTGCATTTGATGAGTATTTCTGGTGCCACAGCTTTAAAAAAGTGTAAATCATTCATCATAATCAGGTCTATTTTCCTCAACTATTAAATTACTTTATATGTACCATATATCTTTCAACAAGACCAATTAAGCAATTCACTTAAGTAAGTAATTTCTTAAAAGACTTAATGCAAACGAAACTAATTGTAATGCAAACAATTCAGATCTACGAACAAAAATTCTTCTAAGCAAAACATTTAGCTGCCCATTACAATTTTACCATTTAGTCTTTGTGTCCATTTCTTGAGAGAAATAAAATTAAATCGATGTCTGATGATGATATCCTGTCCATATCCTGTACACTTGTCATGTCTGCACTGCCAAGCACAATAAATTTTCAGTTATCCTTTACTGCTTTGGCTAATGCTGGTCGCACAAAGGAGCGTTTGTTTCCTTTGAGAGCTTAGCAATTTTCGCACATCTTGAAGGATTTCGCATGTTTTACTTCCTTGTTTTTTTTTTGCTTGACGTCTATAAACAAAATACTACAACGAATTGAAATTTTCTGGATGGAGTTTAACAAACACATTTGTAAAATCTGAAATGTTGTTTTATTTTTTGTAAAAAAAAAAATACAAAAATATAAAGGAATTTGTTTATTGGCTGGCGTGTTGCCAGGCAAAAGAAAAAAGGATGCAAAATAAAGAAATAAAACTGAAAACAAGCAACAACCACAAATATCTAAGAAAGCATTTCATGCAAATTAGTGCATTTAAGGATATCGACATAAAACTTTTAACATTTTATTATTGTTTGGATTTTACTATTTCTTTAAGTTGCCACATGTAGTAAAATTTTCATTATAAATATTAGCATATCTAACCAGAGGGATACACGTGGGGTCAAAAGTATTGTCAGAGATTGACAACATGCTTTTTTGCAACATCACTAATCACTTACACTCATACCGCTGTATTTGCGTGAGTGGTTCTTGAATATTTTGAGAGATAATTTTCATGGATAACATATTGAGAAGTGGGCGATCATAAAGGAATAGTAGTACCAGGAGACCGACCACTGTTCGGTTTTTCGTTTTGAGGTTGAAAAAAATCGATAAAATATGCAATTTGCTGAAAAAAGTTGACCAATACTGAATAAGTTGAAATATTTAAAAAACATTGAAAAGAGTTGAAAAGCCGAAAATAAAAATTAAGAAAGTTGTAAAAGGTTGAAAAACGTCAAAAAAAAGGTGTGGGCAATGTTGAAATGGGTTGAAAAGGCGATAAATGTTGGAAAAGTTGGAAAAAAAGGGAACAGAAAAAAGTTGAGAGACGTTGAAGCAGGTGAAAATGGCTGATATAGTCGATAATATATGAAAAGTGTTGGAAAAGTTGAAAGAGGTTGAAAGTCTCCAAAAAGTTGAATATCTATAAAAAAGTTGAACAATGTTGAAAAAGTCAAGAAAACTTGAATAAAGTCGGAAAAATATGGAAAATTTTAAAAAAATTCAAAGAGGTTGAAAAATGTTGAAACAGTTGAAAGAGATGAATATTTCTAAAAAAGTTGAATGAGGTTGAAAAAGTCGAAAAAAAGTTGAATGAGCTTGAAAAAGTCGAAAAAAATGCAAAATATTAAAAAAATTGAAAGAGGTTGAAAAATGTTGAAACTGTTGAAAGAAATTGAACAACTCAAAAATAAAAATTAATTAGGTTGAAAAGTTCGAAATAAATTGAAAGAGGTTCAAAAATTCGAAAAAAGTTGAATGTCTCTAAAAAATTGAATGAGTTTGAAAAAGTCGAAAAAATTTAATGAATTTGACAAAGTCGGAAAAATATGGAAAATGTTAAAAAAATTGAAAGAGGTTGGAAAATGTTGAACAGATAAAAGAAAAAAAAATAACTCAAAAAAATTTGAATAAGGTTAAAGAATTTGAAATAAATTGAAAGGGGTTTAAAAACTCGAAAAAAGTTGAACATCTTTAAAAAAATTGAAAAAGATTGAAAAATTCCAAAAAAGTTGCATAAGTTTCGAAAAAGATATAAGAGGTTGAAAGATTCGAAAAAAGTTGAAAGGAGTTGAAGATCTCAAAAAAAATTTAAACATCTTGGTAAATTCAGTTAAGTTGAAATATGTATGTTGGAAAATTTGAAAGGAAAATGTTGAAAAAAGTTGAAACAGTCAAAAAATGTTTAAATAAATCACAAAATGACCCACTTAAAACATTTTGTTATAATGGGAGGTACCACGCCCACTGATGCAATCCCGTCGAAGTTAATTTAATTTCAAAGTTTTTTGTAACCGACATCTCTATATCAAATTTTAAACAGATAACTCTCATAGCCCACTAAATATAACACAAAACGTTTTTTTGCTTGTATGGGAGGTGCCACGCCCACTTATGCAATCCCGTCGAAATCCAATTAAACGCTTATAGTAACCGACATCTCTATACCAAATTTTGTTAGGATTACACAAAACGTTTTTTGCTTGTATGGGAGGTGCCACGCCCACTTATGCAATCCCGTCAAAATCCATTTGATTTCAAACTCTATAGTAACCGACATCTTAGCACAAATGATATTGCTTTTTTTGCGCATTGTGACAAATCTGTTGTGGCATAACACCCAAAAATATCATAAAGCCTTAAGTTAAATCGTAAATGTCACGAGGTTCAAATAACTTCAGGTTATGTTATGTCTTAACTGAATTTGGGCGTTATGTGTTTGGGCCTTATTATACACCGAATTCTAAGTGATTATTATTTGTATTTGCTAACCTCAAATAGTGTTATAGAAAAAAAATTTTAACGAAAAATTGCTGTGGGATATATTTTTATATTCACAATGGCATCAAGGGGTTTTGAACCCAAAGTGCTCAGTTGTTTATATGTATGTCTCCATTGAAAGTCATAAGCCAATTAACAAAGCGTGTGATTTTCTTATAAAAGAAAGAAACGGGTAGTAATTAAGAAATTTATAATAGTGGCCTTCACATGTGGTCTTTTTTTGCGTTAAAAATTTTTTGCTGAAAGGACTATAAAGCTGCAAAAGCGACCTATTTATTTTGGGCAACAAAATGTGAGTTATGGGGCTCGATAAGGATATTTCTTTCAGCCCTTAAGATTTAATAGTAATATATAATTTGATATTATGGCTTTTTTCAAAATGTAAGTCTGTAAAATGTTAATTGAAGTAAAACATTGCACAAGAGACCTTAATAACAAGATACCTTAACACTTCTGTTTTTTTAATAGCAATTCCTATTGTCATTTCTTTTACATTAAGATAGAATCTTCTGTGAATTTCCCTTAATTATTTTTTTCAAATAAATGTTTAAGATCCCCCTAAATCTATCATAAATACAGCTTGCTTTTAAAGTTTCAAATAATATCTTACCAACATTAAAAACTCAACGTAATGTGGAGCCAAAATTTATTGAGTAGTTCCTTTTAAAATTGAAAACTATTAAAATCTATTTCCAAATTAAAATCGAAATACAACTGGTGCGAGGAGTATTGCACGTAACAATCATCGTATTGACAGCACCTACACACTCTTGAAAGTGTACACACACATTCGAGTACAACGAATTTTAGTTGCATATTTTTAAGCGTAAAGCTATTTCAATATTTGCCATGGCATTGTTTGCAAACTCCAAATATACAGTAAAAATTTAATTTGGAACTTTATTTGCTTGTATTTATATGCGTTATATTGTTCCAAAAAATGTAAATGGTTGCATTTATATGCAGCAGTTATAATAAAAGGGTACAAAAGCTCTTCTTATTGGTGCTTTATATGGCATTTTAAGAATAGTGCTATATTTCGGCACAATTACGAGCGCAATGAAAACCTTTTGAAGACGAAACGCAAGACGCCAAATTTGTGCTTAAACTGAAGAGAATTATTTAGGAAATAAGTTGTTGTTGTGTTGAAGCATAGCATAAAAATGGAAAAAGTTATAGGCCAACTCATATTTAAAAGTGTATTCAGCTATGCATACACTGACACTTAAAAGAATTTCTTCAGTTTTTATCTTCTGCTTAAATAGAGAAATAGTTTTCAATGAAAATAAGTATGACATCATAAACTTTTTGGATGAATACTACTACTACTAATTAATACCACAACTACTACTAATATAATTTAACTTCATTAGAAACGTAGCACTTGAACAAATAGTGCCGGTGCTTTATTAAAATGCAAAGTAAAGTATTGTAAATTATTTTGAATATTAAATAAAGCGTTCATTTTTCAACATAAAACTGTGGTTTTGATTGTAACTATTCCACTATTACAGGGTGCTCAACTGTATTGTTTAGAGGCAAGTTTGTATCAGTTAGACTTTCATAGTTCAATTTCAGCTTGAACTAAAATTCTCAAAAAAAAAAAATTACATTAAGCCATTCACACCGTTTTGCCCTTAAGTGCTTTCTCGTAACTAAATCCTTCCATTCTCAAAATTGCGTTATCAAAATAAGCTAACTGTAAGTTCACTTAACGATAATATAATAACAAAACATCTCATATATAACGCAATTACTTAAATATTAATTTTATTTGCTTTCGGCGCAAACTTAGAAATAGCGACATTGGACGGCACATTGCAAGTCACACTTGCCAATAATTGTCATCGAATTTTGTACGTTTATTCACTACTGAACGTTGCAACTGCCGCAAAATAATGAAATCGTAAATACGAAATTTTATTAGCAACACCAGCACCCCAAAAGCATCGTCAGTAACAGCAACAAATATCAATTGATAGCCATTATCCAATGGGATCATTGGAATGTGTTGCCAGCAACTCTATTGAACAAAGTGGCATCGTCAACTGTCTATGAGTTGTTACTCCTTTGCGGTAATAAATTTCTATTATCCCTAATGATTGCAATTCTTTTTCATAGCACTAAAACTAAATATTCCTACAGGGAAAGTTTAAATACGTGCAAATAAAAGTATATCATGTCCGGAACAGGAAGCGAGAGACTGGAACATGACGTGGCTATGGCATCAATGGCAGTAGATGATGTTGCGTTAGTTGAGCCGTAAATTATATTAGAGTTTTGTGCACTATTTTTCGTGATGTTTTCTATAAGAAATGAAATAGTACAAAGGATTGGAAAAAAATATTTAAGAAAATTCAGAAGCTAATAGCATTAAATTGGCGTGAAAAATTTAGTACTCGTACACACATAAATGTATTAAAGTCGTCATACATTTAATAAAATACTTAGAGTATAGTAAGTATAAGAGTATTCTTGGTTTCCTCTGAGAAATTGATACGCCAAAACCTTAGCCTCCCACTCAAAATTAGATTTCAATAATTTGTATGAATTGACAAAGGGTAACAGGGGCTAACTTTACCGAGTTAACCTTACTTTATAACTTAGTCCGCCAAAAGTAAGGCTGAAAATATTACTGCTTTTGCACCATTCAGAAATTTTCATATAAAGGCGTACAGCAAAAAGTGCTCACATGCACATGGAATTTATCTTTCTTATGCAAACCAGATATGGAATCAGGAAGGCTAAAAGTATCTGACAGTCTTGTAACGCTTTCATATCATAGCTTCAGCATCGACTTCTTGATATTCATTAAAGCGTTAGGCGTGATCAAACAGCCTTTTTAATGTAACCTAACCTTAAAACTAGTTATTACCATTCATGTTGTTATGAAAATACCCAGGCCCGGATTTACCTTAGAGGCACAATAGGCTAGTGCCTAGGGCGGCAAGAATGTAGGGGCGGCAAATATTGGGAACTTTGAAAATTTTTTTACACAGGGGAAAAAAGATCAAAAAAAAAAAGGTTCTCACTTTTGATGTTAGAAACATTATTTCCCATATTCACCAGTGAAGAAGGGCGGCAATTTGTGAATGGCCTAAGGGCGGCAAATTTCTAAATCCGGGCCTGAAAATGTCCGTTACTTCTGTACAGTCTACAAAGAAGTGATACTGAACAAAAGTAACGCAGTAGAGCGGTGTGAAAGATAAACTAACACGTACGAACGAAATATCAGTGAGATCAGTGTTGTGAGCCTACAGTGCTTCGATGAGAGTTTTTCACGTACTATATAAGAAGAAACTCAGGCACAACTCGAAAGAACAATTTAAATTTTAATCTTGTGATTTTAACAATAGGGAAGCGTTCAGTTAACTTGACTTAAAGTATGTGAACAGTTTCATAAGAACTTTTGAATTCTTTTGAACTGTGAATAAAATATTTATTTTTAAGCATTGAAAAGTATGTTTTTGATTGCAATACAATGTACAGTGAATTTTTCTCAGTTTATTAGAGAAATCAGTTATTAAATAAATTGCATAATAAGGAAATATAATAAGACTTCCATTTCATATAGGGTTAATTTCTTGAATTAAATATGCCATTCATCTTCCTCGATCGTGAGCTATTCTAATCCAAATTTTTTAGTCTGAAAACTATTTAGCTTCCTTTTATCCATTTCCTTGATCTTGTTGTTATTTTTTGCATTTTTTTTAGCACAAGATCAATATTAGCGCTCAGCTGGCCTCTTAATTGTTCGTCCTGTCTTTCCTAATCAAACTTGGCATCTGTGAGCAAAGCTATTGCCAGACTTTCACCATTTGATAAATTTTTCGACGTGTGATCCCTTTTAGAATATATAAAAAGTTCTATCTAAATTTGGAAAAATTGAGAAAAAAGTATGCTCGACCTCCAAGAGAACATTAAGTAAAACACATTTGCGAAAAATGTAAATGCCTGCGTTACATACGAAGGAACAAAGAAACATAATAAACTTTATCCTTTCCTAACGATGAAACTATTAGAAAGTCCCTATAGTATACATTGTAGCTTGTGTGATAATGTTGTAACTTATTGAAGGAAACTTAACCGCGCTTAACAAGCACCTGTCTTAAGCTTTGGAACTATTTATTTGCTTCTAAGGAAGAGTCATGAAAAAGTATCAATAATAAAGTGATTAACCGTAGCAACTCAAATAAAGTGACTTATAGGAATCTGAGCATTTTATGTAGCTGTTTTTGTTCTATAAAAATTTTAAGTCTTTGGATAAGAGAGTCAGCGGAAATATGAAATAATATACATACATACAAACAAAAACCAAATTTGCATGTGGAAAGCATATTTGCCTGAATTTTATGTTTCCACATTATATGCCTGAGCATCTTAATTTGGAAAAACAAAAACAACTAGCAATAAAAAACTTAATTCCCTAAAGCAAATGCAACAAGACGCTATGACTTCGTCATGTATTGCCTGCAAAATATTTTGCTGTTTGAAATTTATTATGCAGCATAAAAGAAATGCTCTCCTTCCATACCCTGATGCTGGCAATCTACCCCTGTTAGCCTGATAGAACTTCCATCGTATAAAGGAAATTGCGTGTAAAGCTGCTTGTATGTATAAAAATAGCATGCAAGTTTATCGTATTCGTTCACGCGTGAAATAACATCCAACGCTGACCGTGTATGCTTCAATGAGCGCTATATCCGTTTCCTTTCAAGGAAGTACAAATGTTGCACGTCAATTATGTCCGGCTTCAGTAGACGTGCGGTTGCTTAGTGCTTTTTTTTTTCGCTGACTTTTTTTCAAGCGGAAAGTCAACAAAATTTCATTCATAAAAATACAATTTTGTTAATAAACAGAATTTGCATTAAATGGCGCATTATCATGAACAGAATTCATAAGAACAGCGATGGAATTTATAAGAAATATTAAGGATTCATTATTTATGATAATGATCCATCAATTTTAAGGTAAAAATTCAATCGACCTTTCCAATTTTCTTCAAATTGTTTAACTCATTATAGAGTGGCTTAATAAGAAATTATTAAGCATGTTCTGAACTTTTGTGTCTTTGTTCGATCATTGCCACAATGATTTAGAATGGCAGCATTTTCTAGATTTCAGGGTTCCAGTTCCTGTCGGTAGACCTCAATTGACGATATTCATAAACTTAAACGGTAATCGGACCTTCATGGCATCTCGGCATTTGACATGTTGCCGGGACAGAATTTGGTGAAGACAATTGTTGGTGACCACTTCTGAATTGTATAACTGAACACTGTTTTTACATTGGAATGAAAGATTTTAAGCTTCGTTTTCCTTAGCACTGCTGGACATTACGGAGCTAAGCAAATGTACTTTTCGCTTTGTTGATTTTTGCATGAATGTCCTTCATGCTACTGTTATCAAGTCACATGATGCTGCCGAAATAATTGAAGTTGTCTACTTCTTTCCTGATGAATTCGCTCTATCACAAAACTACTAATGGTACTAGTTGGGCTATTGGACATACTTTTTGTTATAACTTTAACTTCTTTGCTGTCCAGATTTCGCAAATACCTTGGCCAGACTGACAACTAAAGTCTATTTGATTTTGAACTGGAACAGTTTGCAGTTTAGACATTAAGACATTTTCACCCAGCTTTGTTAAGACTAAGTACCTGAAAGATAAGCCCATTTTATTATAGCTGCAATAGCGAAATTTCTATAGGGATAGGTTTCAGTTGGAAAACTGGAAACTGTCGATTAACTGTAAAAAAAGTCATGACAAAAATTCAAACAAAGCTGACACTATATAAAACAACGAGCTGAGGACAGAAAATTACGAATGTACTTAGTTAAAGATTTTAGAAACGTTAGTAAAGGATTGCAGAATATTTCAGAATTTTGGAAATATAATATTTTTTTAAAGCAGGTTTTGAGTTTTTTAGGAAGTGAGCAGCTCCAGTTACATAAACACGATTTTCTTTTAATTTTCTTGCCTTACGAGTACATTCTATTATTGAAGCAAATCTCTCTTTCTAAATCCACTTAAAAGACACACAATAGTTTTTCGATCAAATTTTTATGATTTTTATATTCCGTAGTTCACTTTTACGTTTTTTTTTTAATTTCATTTTTGATTATTTGCCATTTCCACCATTGCCTCCATGACCAGCATTGCCAGCGCCAATGACACCACCGCCGTTTCCACCATCTCCACCTTGTTGTGGCTCAGGATTTGAATTGCCTGAATTGTAGAATTAAATATTAAATAGGTGGACTAAGGATCAATTCGTAGCCCAATAAGACTTACCTGCAGCGAGAGCCAGCAGCGCTAGCACAAATCCAAATAACGCGTAGAATTTCATATTTTGTTGATTGATATTGGAAGACTGTTGAAATGTTTCTGTGATTACATTGTATACACTTGGAGATATTTATACAAGTTGTAATTTGTAGATAAACATTTTTGCAATCACCATGAAAAATAAAACAAGAAAAGGTTTACAGTGCAGGTTACGCCATTATCAGAAGGCAATGTACTTTCATTTTGCTTTCAGTTGAAATTTTTGGAAAAACCCAAGTGGTTACTGAATGTAAATTGTGACATCTTTGTAAAAACCCAAGAGCTTAATGATTGCACAGTGTTAATCGTTTGATTTTTCTTAACATCAAAATGATAAGCGTATATCAGTCTAAACATGGGATTAGAAGGAGCATAAAATTACATCACAAAAGGTTTGACTGTTACTGCCTCTTTAGTAGCAAATTTCAACAAAGTTTGTAAATACATTTTCTGCTCTTAAATAAATAATCGCATTTCAGCTTTACATATTGTTGTTTATGACGAGACCAAAAATGTTTATCAACTCAATGTTTGCAATTTGTATAAATATCTCCAAGTAAATACAATGTCATCACAGAAACATTTCAACAGTCTTCTAATATCAATCAACAAAATATGAATTTCTACGCCGTATTTGGATTTGTGCTCGCGCTGCTGGCTCTCGCTGCAGGTAAGTTTTATTGGGCTACTAATTGATCCTTAGTCCACCTATTTAATATTTAATTCTACAATATAGGCAATCCAAATCCTGAGCCACAACAAGGCGGAGATGGTGGAACCGGCGGTGATGTCTGGGGCGGTGGTAATGCGGGCAATGGCGGCCATGGTGGAAATGGCAAATAATTAAATTTAAAATTGATTTAAAAATGAAAGGCGAATTTTTAAAAATAATAACCTAAGAATTGTAAATGAAAAAATATTATGTTTTTCTTAAATTCATTTAGCAAATATGCATTTTGGGTGGTCATCTGTAAGTATATAAAGAGGCAAACATTTTTGAGCCACTAAAACAAAATTTTAAATAATAAAAAAGAAAATATTGTGTATATGAAAAAAATTAAAATTAGTTGGAACTTTTCTATTTCACATAAGCATTAAATAATAAGATTTACTTTTAGGTCCTTAATTTTAATAAAACGGTTGATAAATTCAGTGTTACCTATTTTAAGAATTGTTTTTTAACCAACCATGTACGGGTACTCTTCTGCCCAACAATTGAAAAATTGTAAGTGCATGATTCTTAAATGTTGGTAAAGTCGTAATCGAAATTTCAACGAAAAAAAGTTTTTTTTTAAAAAAAATTAAAGTACTTCGGGTAGGTAGTGTATGGTCTTCTTCAAAGAAATACGGATCAAGGAGAAATACACCCGTTTTCTATCCACCTAAGTCTATGGATCTTCGGCAGAGCTTAGAAGGGATATCAAAGCTGTAAGGTTGGAATAGGTTGAGCTTCAGGAGTTAAAAGAAAAATTGTTGACACACCTCCCATACAAAAATAACAAACATAAAACGCTATACCATGGCAACAATGATAGTTACAAATTTGAAATTTGGAACTTGAACCTATACATGCCATGATAAGCAGGAAACCAAAAAAAAATAAATGTTTCTGATAGTACTGGACGATGTTCTCAACAGAGCTGTACTAACTATACAAATCGTGGCTTTCAATTATGGTTACTTTCAGCGTGCTTCCGGAAGACCTCGCTTATGTCTCTCCACCAAATACTCTATGTAAAAAAAACTGATCTTCTTCAGAGAAAGTTGGCCTGAAAATCAACATAAATAAAACAAAAAGTTTGTTCCAAGCAGTGCCAGTAATTCTTAGCTTCCTGATGGGCGAATCCATGAAGTGGATAACTTTACTAATTTAGGCAGCATATTAGCGTCTGAGTGCGGTACCATAAAAGATAATCATGCTAGAATCAACCAAGCGAAAGGTACTATCTTTGGTCAGTAAATATCTTCTGTCTGGCAGTCTTTGGTAAGGATGTGAAACTTAATTGGCTTCCCAATTGGAACTGTTACACAATTTACAGGTGTTACCAAATTGGCCCATTATTTTCAGATTTTGGCAGTTTTTGGTGAACACTTTCAAATTATGTAGCTGGGCGCTGTTGGTAAGCTAAGTTTCAAAGCATTTCAGCATTGCTGTCGTTGACAAAAACGAAGACTGTCAGACAATAAGAAGCTGAGCGAAGATACCTTTCGCTTTGTTGTTTCTAGAATGTACTGGTACCGCCATAAGGTATCATTATGCTGCTCAAGTATGTAAAGTTATGCTGATGAGGTTAATGATCTTGGGTGCCGCACCTCATCTAAATAATGCATACCAGATGTATTATAGTCAATAAAAGTTAAATAAAATTAAGCCTGCCTGTCATTTAATTGCTCCATGAGAAGGCTATATATTTGATCAATACACGATTAGCTATGTTGCTTCGGAATAAATGCTTCTACTTTTTCACTGACTCTGATGAGACTGAAAACTTAAGTTCATTTTTACAATAACTAGAAATTTGAAAACAATTCAAATGCACTGAAGTCGCTTAATTTCGACCAAACGAAATTTAGCTGTAACATTATTTGTCTGATATGATAACACTTCACTACTTTTCACCCTTCTCTCGAACTGGAACAGTTTGCAGTTCTGATCAATAAACTTTTACGAGCACCTTTGTTAAGACTAAGTACCTGAAAGCTAAGCTTATTGTACTATGGCGGCGATAGCAAAATTTTGACCATAGACTTTCTCAATAGGGAAATAAGAAACAAGACTAATTCTAGAAAACGCCATGACAAAAATCGGAACTAGCTGGCATTATATAAAGCAACGAGCCAAGAAACTCACAAATACAAATGTAGTTAGAGATTTTTTAAAAATGTTATTAAAGGATTGCAGGATATTGCAGAATTCTGTAAATATAATACTAATTGACAGCTGAAATTGAATTTTTCAGGAAGTGAACAGCCCGAGTTACCCGTAATCAAATTTTCTTATATATTTTCATAATGGTTTTTTGTTATTTTTTTGCCTTTCGTCCTTTAATAGAAAAAGTACTTATTTTCTAAATTCATTTAAAAGACACACAATAGTTTTTCGATCAAATTTTTATGATTTTTATTTTCCGTAGCTCTTCACCTTTTCGCTTTTTGTTCAATTTCATTTTTGATTATTTGCCATTTCCACCATTGCCTCCATGACCTGCATTGCCAGCGCCAATGACACCACCGCCGTTTCCACCATCTCCACCTTGTTGTGGCTCAGGATTTGGATTGCCTGAATTGTAGAATTAAATATTAAATAGGTGGACTAAGGATCAATTTGTAGCCCAATAAAACTTACCTGCAGCGAGAGCCAGCAGCGCGAGCACAAATCCAAATAACGCGTAGAATTTCATATTTTGTTGATTGATATTGGAAGACTGTTGAAATGTTTCTGTGATTACATTGTATACACTTGGAGATATTTATACAAATTGTAATTTGTAGATAAACATTTTTGCAATCGTCATGGTAAATAAAGCAAGGGAAGGTTTAAAGTGCAAGTTACGCCATTATCAGAAAGCCATGTAGTTACACTTTGCTTTAAGATTACATTTTTGGAAAACCCCAATTAGTTACTTAACATAAATTTTTCATCGTGCCTTCTTTATAAAAACCCAAGAAGTTAATGATTGGCACAGTGTTAATAATTGGTATCTTCTTAACTTGTTCTCTTATTTTCTGGTCGTTGCACAGTATACGTAAAATAACTACATTTCATAAACTTTAAGTTATTTTAAATTAAAAAAGTAATAATTCATAATTAACATAACTTTTGTTATTATATTACACAAAAAAATCGACGAGATAAGTCTCCTTTATGCACCACGTTTTTAAAAATTCCTTACACACTGGAATTATTACGTTTTCTTCAACTCCTTTTTGTTTGATGCCAACAGTTTTAAAAAGTGGAAGAAATATTTTAAAAGCTGTTTGACGATGAACTTTTTTGACAGACATGTTTTATTTTGTTTGTCTTTTTGTTCTCTTTAAACTGAGATATCATGTAGTGAAAATAGTTGGCCTGACTCAGAGATTTTAGATATTGAATTCGTTTCTTTTCGCATAAATTGCGTTTTTTATTTGCAAAATTTGACTTAACAGTACTCAGAACCCTGCCTGCCTACGGAACTCAAATTAAGACTGTAGAGCTATCCTTAAAGGTTCTTTGATGATGTGACATCGCCATTCTCATGGTGAAATATCCATTGGCCCGCCATTTAAATGAAAAACAGGCGGTTTTTGCTATAAGTATGAAAGCCTTCTTAAGCATAAAGTTGTAAGTGACACATCGGTGATGAAAGATTCTATCTAGTTGTCTAAAGCTAAACTCAATTTAATTTAACAATTTAATCGAATTGAAATAAAAAAGGACAGGATACCATAGAAGAATATTTGGAAAAAGTAATTTAGAAATTCTCAAATTCAACTCTTTATATTATTTTGAAAATTTCCACATAGATCTCCGTTTCCTTTCAGGGTTCACCGTTGACAAGTATGGAACACCGTTGTCGTACACTGCATCGGAAACTCAGAAATTCATTAGTTCCAATGGTATGTATTCGATTTCTGAACAGCGCTGATATTACGCATTAAAAAGTTTCGTTACAATTCTATTCTATACATTTGAGGATATGTAAAATCAAGATTTCTTAGCAGTGCCAGCTTGATGGCTGGCACTGCAACCTAAAAAGAATTGTTTTCCCAGGAAGAAGTAAAGACAAGTGAGGAATCATATTCCTATGAGAAAAGTGATTCATTTGATGAAAATTCTCTAGGATGGTTTGATTAAGGATTTCTTTCAAAATTTGTTCTTTGTTTAGATGCAAAGCGTGTCGCTTTTTTTCTTGATATTTATCTATAAGACATGTATTTGTAACTTTGAGAAGCTGCAGCTACAGTAAATTTATTGTCAGCAATCCAATATTTAATGATTGATTTAATACAATTAATATGCGAAAAACTCTTCTTTACGAAAAAGAATAGGCTCATAGTGACTATTTTAATGAAAAGTTGGAAAAAAATATAAAAGTTCAATCAGAAATCAATATAAATGTAACTAACTCGTAAGTATTAAGGAGTCGTTTGTGATAGGGAAAGGTCTGGAAATTTGTGACCTACTGTAATATAGTAGGTAGGTGTTAAAGTTGATTTAACATAACTTTAATACTTTTTACTTATTTATAATTTCTTGGGTTTTTCCAAAAGTTTCATCTTACATAAATCAAATAACTAACAATTTTTCCTTATTGTTGTTTCTAATGAGTCAAAAATATTCATCTACAAATTACAATTTGTATAAATATCGCCTAATGTGAACAGTGTAATCACAGAAACATTTCAACATTCTTCCAATATCAATCAACTAAATATGAAATTCTACGCATTATTTGGAATTGTGCTCGCACTGTTAGCTCTCGGTGCAGGTAAGTTTTATTGAGCTACGAATTGATTCTAGATACACCTATTGAGTTCTTAATTTTTCAATGTACATAGGCAATCCAAATCCTGAGCTACAACAAGGCGGCGGTGGGGGATCAGGCGGTGATGTCTGGGGCAGTGGCAATGCTGGCAATGGAGGCAATGGTGGAAATGGCAAATAATTAAAAATCGAAATCGAAAAGATGAACCTTTGAAAATAAAAATTATAATTAAAAGAAAAATATTTTTTTTAATACATTGTATTGTAGAAAGTTTTCTATTTTACATCAGTGATGGCATTTTCGTTACATTTGTACTTTTTTCGGAACATTTGCGCCTTGAAAAATCGTAATTCAATGGCAATGTGTAGGTGGACATTTCGTAATTTACTCTCAAATATATCTCATTTTGCAAGGGTTTTGGAGATGCCAAATGTGAGGAACTTTTTTTTAGTAATTTTTAGAAAAATTTTCTAAATTTTTGTAAAATTGGGTGTTCAAGGCAAAAAAAAAAAAAAATACATTCGGCCCCTAAAAAGTACATTTCAAGTCTCGATTCAGTACATATTCACAAAACCCAAATGCCGTCACTGTTTAACATATGCAGTACCAAATGAACTTTACCTTTAGGTCCTTAATTTTGATAACTTTGATATAAAACATTTATCGAAGAAATGTTGGAGAGAATTGAGAGCATTCGCTACTGATTGTGTACGTCGGAAGAGTTTTGTGGATGCTCTATGCTCCGTGGAGAAATAAATGAATTAATTAAACTGCCCATCCTTTTTCAATTGTTATTAAATTTTAGCTAATCCACAAGCAAATAAATTCATATACTTATGCTACAAAACCATGCGTAACATTAGTTTCCTTTGTCAACATTG
The DNA here is from genome assembly GCA_963662105.1 of Meiosimyza platycephala. Lineage (NCBI taxonomy): Eukaryota > Metazoa > Arthropoda > Insecta > Diptera > Lauxaniidae > Meiosimyza > Meiosimyza platycephala. The sequence goes on along the minus strand of OY759209.1, from coordinate 92,467,882 downwards.
AAGATTGCATGGTTATTACTATTCGAAAGGGGCTTTTTTTTCGTAATTTAATAAAATAAAAATTTAAATTTAAAACATTTTATTTATATTTTCATACTCAATTCCATACTGTTCATATTTTCGTATTTCAATGTCACAACTTTTATGAGCCTCATTCAATGAATATTAAATTATTTGCCGCGTCCGCCACGTCCTCCATTGCCAGCTCTGCCATGTCCATAAACACTTCCACCGTCTCCACCATTTCCACCTACCTGTGGATCAGGATTGGGATTACCTTTAAAATACAATTAAATTGTGTAATTATTAAATCTTAGGACATAGTAAACGAATTTATTTAACTTACCAGCAGCCAAAGCCAAGAAGACAAGGACAAATCCGAAAAATACGTAAACCTTCATTTTGGACGTTTTTAGTAGAGTGTTCAACTAATTCTGTGATTGGGATACATTTGGTTGTAGTTATTTATAAGAAGCTGCAGATAATTAAGAAATGTTTGACTGTTGCATATAAGTGAGAATGCATTTGGAGTTTTTTATCTGTGTGATTTTTGTTTTGCGATTATTTTTCTAGGTAAGATTATATTTTTTGGGGAAAACTCAAGATGAAAGACAATATTTTTTTTTTGCAGAGGCGTTGACCCTAAATTATTGATATCAATTAAGGAAGTTCAATTTTATAAGAAGTAGTCTATAAGTACATATATTTACCGTGATATTGCCATCAGAAGCTTAGGATAAATCTACCAAATTATTAGTACAATCTGAAAGTTTATATGAAAAGCTTTAAGGATATGCATGGGAGTTTTCATTGTTACGGATGGGACATTTTTAATTTTTTTTTATTGTAACTTATTTGCCATAATTAATATAAGAAATAGAATGCTCCAGAATGCACTTTTCAGGACTACATCGATGTTAAAAAATTCTTTACATTAATTAAATTATTTTTTTTTTTTTTTTGCTAGGCCGTTAATTCCTCATTTTCAATTTGGCAACCCAGGTTTTGATTTACTTAATAAGGAAAATGTTTGACATTAAAAGTCAAAAGATATCGAAAAGCATAAATAAAATGATTAACAGTCGATATAAAATCAAAATATATCGATTGAGCATGTTATAATAAGCGTTACCAATAGTCGAAAAGAATTGGCAAAGTTGATAAAATTCGATTACCATCAAATATAATCGGAAATCATTAAAAATTTCACAATCGAAAATAGTCTGATATCATCAAAAAAAATCATAATCGAAAAATTTCAATGGTTTTGGATAGCAACGATAAAGTCGAAAAGTGTCAAATAAAATAAAAAAGTCGACAGATGTATGATGTAGGGTATCGAATTGTATCGAAAATCATCGAAAAGACAAAATATATCGATGATATGGAAAACCTTGTTGAAAATAGTTGAATAATACCTAAAAGCATCTCCTAATTCAGGTGACTCGCGAACGGTAATAGGGCTATAAAATTGTTTATAAAAGTCAGAGTAGATTTGTATCGCATAGTAAGGAAAAAAATCGAAAGATTACAAAATTACATTTAAATCCAAAAATTAATGCCAAAAATATTGTTTAATATTGATTTATTTGTCTACTACGCCATCTATGATCAAATTTTTTAAGCTCTAATATCTTTAAAAAAAGTTATTTACAATTTGTTGGAAAACTCTCGAAATATGATAGCTTAAAAGTTTGCTTACATCCCACAAAAAGCAAAATTTAGAATTTCTACGATGTGGCATTAGGTACATAGGATTCGAAATTCAAAAAATCCGTCTCAAATGACGACTGCGGTGTATTAAGAGCATGTACCTACCTCAAATGCATGAATGGATGATTGTAAGTTAGTCGGATAATGAATTTTATATACATATATAAGAGTATAATATTATATACCATATATAAATTTATATTTGTGATGTGAACTGTAGCTCCTTACTTCATATCTTCAGAAAACTTATAAAAGATTAAAACGATTGAAATAAAATGTTAATAAAGAATATCAAATAAACGATAGTTTTGAATGATCATATGAAATTTGGGGTACATTTTTATTAAAAATCCAAAAATATATCTAATTCTGGCTTCGCATGCTTCAATAATTTAAGATTTCAGATTATAAGTACATAAATAATAAAATGACAACCCTCTACCCCAAAAAAACAGAACCAGAAAATAACGATTAACACGTAAGTAATCCTGTCCCCTATTTTGCGCATCCTTACACGTTACTCATACTTAATGGAACTTTTCTCTTTCCTGGGACAAAAATCTCTCGTTATTCCAGCAATTGTTATAAAATCTTTAGATCTCTCGAACAATCGCCTTGAGCGCTGTTATCAAAAAAAATTTGAGTATTTCCCAAAGATGTTATCTTCGCTCAAGAAGCAATCAACCACTGTACAATTTTTTTAATTGGTTGTTTTTCACATGTCATTATCAAGTTGACGAAAACAAAAATGTCTCCTTAATCTCCTATAAAAGGGTCCAATCCATTAAGACACAATCACAGAAGCATTTCAGTCGGTTAACAATCGAGTTCTCTTGCAGCAAAACAATAATTTTTTTCAAAATGAAAATCTACGCATTCATTGGATTCGTTCTTGCTATGCTGGCCTTAGCTGCTGGTAATTAAAACTTTGGTTTTATCTTAAAAATTTTTCAATTAATTTTTTTCGTAGGTAACCCAAATCCTGAACCACAAACAGGTGGACGTGGTGGAGACGGTGGTGGTGTCCAAGGCTGCGGGAATGCTGGCAACGGAGGTGACGGTGGACATGGCAAATAAGATGTAGACAAATTGAGTACTATGTGAGGGTTAAGAAACTATTTAAACTATTGAAAAATGCATTCACTCATATCGAAAATAAATGTTACAAAAAAAAAATTTAGTTTTTTATGTTTCACTTTAAAAAAGAAAAAGAAAGTTATATGGCTCATGAACTTAAGATAAAAAAAAAGAGCTAATTGGAAAGCTTAAATTTTTTTCATTTAAGAACTTTATTTTGAGAAAGAAGAGAAATTGCTCAGGAAGAGTTTTAGACTAGAAAAAAATTGACAAAAATTTTTCAATTTATTCATCATGGCTTCAACCTCTTCGTGATGTGCAGCTTTAAAATTAAAACTATTTTTATAAAAAAAGTCGAAAATAGTCAAAAAAACTGTAGGCTAAATTTTCTTTTCCCAAACATTTTTTATGTATCTGAAGTCGTTCTTTAGTATAGTATATCACTATACTAAATATATTAAAAAATATATCTGAGAAAGATTTTCTCTCTGACCTAAAACAGACCAACAGCGTATAATATTTGTCACAGCATTCAATCCCAGTAGACAACTCAGAAAGATCTTTGACGGATAAGCCTTTCAGCATACTACAGCAAGCTGCGCCAGCGCTTATTTATTGCCATCTGACTCTGGGGAGTAAGGCTCATGTAAGTAATGCAAAGACAAAAATATCACCCACACATACATACGTTAAAGAAAAGTAATATATGTAATTCAAATGCGCCCAAAGAACTTAACTCATTTTAAGCATATTTTCTAAAAGAATTTTAATAATAAATATCGTTCAAAATAGAATTTCGGAGTAATTTCACGTTTCTGTCATGATATAATTTTTAAAATAAAAAGGAAATAGCTCCAAATATTCGCATGTGACAACTCCCAAAACTTTGCGTTATACCATATAATACATACAGACTTACTACGTTTATTAATTTTGGAAACTTACTACCAAAATCAGTTATCAGTTAGAGAATGTTATAATTGGGTGATCCAATAAGAGCTTCCGACTTTGTTTTCAAAATAAAATACATAATAATCAATGTACTGATACTATCTGGAATGATAGTTCGGTTCCTATAACTCAATGTTTAGAAATTATATCGTTCAAATGTTACCCACGACTAGTTCTTAAATGGTCCATTCTGTGGGTCCAATATTCGACAACTCTTTCGAGCATATCGGACGGTATTCCTTGAATAGCACGAGTTATGTATGTCGGTTTCCAAAGCGTCAATAGTTTCGGGTTTGTCAACATAAACAAGTGATTTAACATATCCCCAAAGAAAGTAATCCAAATGGCGTCAAATCACATGATCTTGGTGGTAGGAAGCTCTTATTGTATCACCCATTATATACCTAATTATTTGCTGTTGGTCGGCTTTTAGGTCAGTGTTAATTCATTAAGAGCTTTATAGCTCAAGAAGCGCTCTTAAGAAAATTAAGACCTACAGCTTCTTAGTAAACTTAAAAGCCTGAGGCGCTATATTAACAGTTATGTGTCTTGCAAAATTTGACGATTTTCCGCCTTTCATCATGAAAATATTTGATCATAGGTAGAGAATCTAAGTATGTACAACCTATCTATTATAATTTAGTGTCTGACCAAATTTTAATTTTAACGCTGAACTTCATGAAAACGGTCAAGCTCAAGGCGAATAAACCGAACCATTTTTGCCGGAATTTTTCTGTTCTCAAAATAGAATACTTATTTTAACTTTTGACCTTATTGACGTTCCAGTTTATGACGAGGAGTTATTAACGATATCAAAAAAAGATCGTTAATGAAAAAATCGTATACTTTCCAATTAACTCTCTTTTTTTTTTGTATATAAAGCTCTTGAGCTACAGAAGCATTTTTCTTAAGACACAACATATAAAGTAAAGTTTTTTAAAAGTTAAGTTTGTTTTTTTTTTATAACATTTATTTCGAGTATCAGTGTACATATGTATTTTTCAATAGTTTCCATAATTTCTTAACCCTCACATAGTTCACAATTTGTCTACATCTTATTTGCCATTTCCACCGTTGCCTCCATTGCCAGCATTACCGCAGCCACGGACACCACCACCGTCTCCACCGCGTCCACCTGTTTGTGGTTCAGGATTTGGATTACCTATAGAAAAAAATTAATTGAAAAATTTGTAAGGTTAAACCTAAGTTTTTCTTACCAGCAGCTAAGGCGAGCATAGCAAGAACGAATCCAATGAATGCGTAGATTTTCATTTTGAAAAAAAATATTGTTTTGTTGCAAGAGAACTCGATTGTTAACCGACTGAAATGCTTCTGTGATTGTGTCTTAATGGATTGGACCCTTTTATAGGAGATTAAGGAGATATTTTTGTTTTCGTCAACTTGATAATGACAAGTGAAAAACAACCAATTAAAATTTGTACAGTGGTTGATTGCTTCTTGAGCAAAGATAACATCTTTGGAAAGTACGCAAATTTATTTTGATAACTGTATGTACTCAAGGCGATTATAGCTTACATAATGACTAATTCCAGGGATTTTACAACAGGATAACGAAAAATTTGGATTTTCTGACCAAAGTAGGAAACGTCATAGGTAATCATTTAAAAGTTCATTTAAAAGAAGAAAGACGTTACTAAATGATGTTTTTATTAGATATATACTGAAAACAAAGCCGAATCCTATACATAACTTCAAAAGTAAACAAAAATCCTATTTATATGTATGTTACCTCAAATATATCAAAACCCTGGCGTGATGGGCCAATTCTGTGACCAAATTTGGATAAAGCGCAAAAAATTCTTCGAAAGGACTCAACAACATTGACAACTCCTATATTCCCAGACCTGTGTAGTGATTGATGACAAGCTTCTGTTTATTTACATTATTAAATTGTATATTATTTTATTTATGTCGATTTTTTTACTCATAATAATATAACCATAAATAACCAGGTTTTTCCTGGTTTTAATTAAATGACTAAAAATTTCAAGAATCAATAACATTTAAATAATTCTATGGAAGTAATTTCATGAGGAGTTAGGATTTCTAAATTCGGAACATACACATGGTGATGGAAACTTGGCACTTGGCTCTTAATAAATGGATATTAACAATATGCAACATCCGCCGAAACAGGATGCAAGAAATTGATATGTTGAAAGCGTTTGATTCTTACACGTAACAATTTTTCATGAAAATACAATGCTACGATGAAGACATTCCGGTTTTCCTGAAAAAATTAACAAAAATACCCTTACTTTCTCCTTTATATCTTGTAGCGAAAGTGATAGACCTACCCTTTTCTATCTCGCCGTTAGAAAGGCTGTCGTGTAGTGCTTTCCACCAGATCTCCTTAGAAATACATATTCACTAAAGTTATTTTATATAAAAAAAGAGGGTATAACATAAGAAAGCATTATTTTTACCCAAAGGAGGCCTTCTTCTTCTGGTAGTATTCTGTCTACTGGGATACTCTTGCAATAACAAGTAGCTACCTCAACCAATTTGTGGAATTACATTCAGCTTAAGCAATGTCAATCGATAAATCCAATGCAATTCATTTTCCTTGTTACGAAATTCAATTGAACTTCTGTAATCAGACTGGGATGTTCGTCTGTCTGTCTGTCTGCTTGCTGTCACCACACAATTAACACCTAAGAAGATGAAATACAGGACGTGTTGTTATAAATCTGGCACACAAGCGCCTGCGTCAGCAGTATCAGTAACGACACTTGAGAACATTATTACCTGGATGACTTTCACATAAAGATTGAGGGAAAAAGAATACTCGTATACAAGAAAATGTAGTAGAAATACAGGATAAAAAACCAACGTAACTAAAATCATCAACATCAGTTAAAGTTGCAAACGAAAGTAATCCGTAATGTAAAAAGTTCTGATGTCGTTTGCACTTATGGTGTTGCAGATTACCGGTGAACAGGTTATAAACGAAGAGGCAGTGTGGATTTTCTTGGTTGGTTTTAAAGTGTATATGAAGCACATATTTAATCTCCGACAGAGTTGAAAAGCAGCCACTCTGGTTCAACTGACCAGAATTCTATTATGCAATCCTAATACACTTTCAAATATATCACAAACGATGTCCTAAGAAAATCTACACTTTGGTACCTTTGGGCTATAATTTGCGTTGATGATTCTGTGAGCATATAGGAAAATTTTTTCCGCGCCTGAACCCAAAGGCGAACACATTGCTTTAGTTTTGTTGGCATAAGTTCCTACATTAATTTCTACGCAAGCATCCATCACTTTTGTGTCTTAGATCGATAACTACATGATTGATGTAGTTGGTAATTTGATCATTTAGTGATAATCTGTTTGCCCCATGAAATTTGATGGATAAAATATTTTCAAAAAAAGTAACTGGTAGCTTGATTATTCGTTACAAGCTCACACTATGCATGATATTACTGCATATGCACATTTTCAAATTTCTTAACATAAGTTTTTCCATTCAATTGTTGCTGCCAACCACGACTAGATGGATAACAATAACAAAACACCAACAACAACAACAACAACAAAATAATAATCAACCTCTGAAACTTTTCTAGTTAAGCAATTCTTTGCTTTGCTTTTTTGGCAATTTCTAAAAGTTTTTCCGTTTTGACTTTTTAACGACACCCTGAGAATTTTGACATTAGCGAGCTGAAAAGAGGAGGAGGAGGAAGCAAAAACATCAATGCTAACTTTTGCTCAACACCTTAGCAATTTTATGTCAATTAACTTTATAAAGTTTACGTTAAGGAAATGAATTTTTTTTTTTGTATCATCACCGCATTTCAAGAGATTCTATACTCGCAAGTCGTGTGCTTTAATCATGTGAAGACCGAAAAGATATGTTCGAGAAGTATTTATTAACATTTTTTTCCAGAATTTTTCGTAGTAAGATTTCCAAGTACTCATTAAATGTAAATTAATAACAATTGAGATATTCGTCAGGTGAGCTTTTGTTCAAAAATAGTGTTCAGGACAAAAGTGCGACTGCGCTATAAGGGAATTTTTGATTGATTTATAAAGGAAGCTTTTGTATTGACTTTTTTTTAACACCAATCAATTCTACGACTAAAAACCCTTACCATAACAAAATTTTAGAGTGGAAACTCTACAGCTTTTTTCAATTTAGGGCACGGCACTTATATCCTTTTTTGGATCTAATTGAATGAATTTCGCGAAAAGAAGTGTTAGGCCACAATTCTTTCCAGACATAGATTTCGACTAAAAACCCTTGTCATATTAAATTTTCAATGTAAAAAAATTTTGTTATATCTGTCGTATTTTATCCCAAGCCTATGGCTATCCGCACTTATGAGCGCAGTCAATTTTTATGACAAATTTTTAGCTCTTTTAGCACAACTTTTTCGGCCTAAGGACTAGTGAAAATTTTCTAAATTTTTTTTTTTTTTTTTTTGACTCTTCTTCGATATTTTTCCATGAAAATGATTAATAACACAATAAAAATAAAGTATTTTTTCCCAGTTTTTAAGCCGAAAAAAAATTTACTTATCTTTTTCTATTTTTTTCTTGGTAATTATCATAAAAAAAACAGACGATCTGTTGGAATTTCGGTGTTGGAGTTTTTTTTTATTATCAGAGCGTTCAGGAAACGATTCTCATAAGCCAAATCCTTCGTTAACGTAGACAAAATTTCTTTGCTTTCAATACCACCGTGTTAAGAGTAATTTTGTATACGTATCGATTTTCGAATATCAATATATTTTCGTTGCTATCACTCGCACACTGACGACTTAAGTTCGTTTTCACATGTATCTGACTTTTAAATTATAAATATAATTGTACTTGAACTTGAGTCGTTTATCCTGGGCATACACAGTTCTAAAACAATAGTTTTTTTTGTTAAGAAAAATAACGAAAACCAAATTTTGGTGAGAATATGATCTAAATAGCTATCCAATCCGGTTTTCTAGGTACCGAATGATTTGTCACTTTCAAATTTCCATTTAACATAAAATTTAAGTTCGAAACAGCTGATAGTTGAGAAAATAATTTTTTTTTTGTTATGTACGCCAGGGCCCCGCTTTGCGTCGCTAACTGGTTCCACCAGTAGAGACGCAAACTGAATTTTAACGAAAAGCGAACAACTTATATTAAACTAAAAATTTAAATTTTATATTCGATTATACACAACATAATGGAATTTCCCGAATTATGCGGGTCTTATATTTAATAAAAATTTGAAAAAAAAAGAAACATACATACAACACAATCGCAGGTTAAGTTGTCATGGCAACGAGGAAAAAATTACAAAAAAGCGAGGATTTGGCTTTTTTTGAACCGTCGCAATATCGAATCGACGCATAACGAAGAGCGTAGCATAGCGGGACCTTGGTATAGTTATTTCCTTAACCCTTAAGTAGGCGCACAAAGATTTTTACGTAAGTGGACGCATGGGGTCAACATAGACTCCAAATACTTCTTTTAATTATTCTATGTGGCTAAGTATTTATGAAATCAAAAATTAAAATAGTTATTATTTATTTGATTATCTCTTATTAATTCAAACAAAATATATGTATAATATTATTTTAAAAGTAACAAAAATATTCATTCTTCCTAAATCTTTAAATAAAAACCGCTTAAAATCTACCCCATGCTACCACTTAAAGGTTAAACTACGACAAAAAAATAGCAATTGAACTTGAAAAGTAAAAAGTGAAATTTAGAACACCCCATTACTAAATCATGTGATTTTGTTTCACTTTCACACGGAAATAAAATGTAGAACCTGTAGCCTGATAGACAAATTTTTTATGACCTTTTGCTAATTCTAAGATTTTGATGATTTTTGTTTGTGTTTTTTTTTTTTGTATTTATTTCGATTGCATTTTAATTCTTTGAATTTTAATAATATTACATCAAATCTGTCGTTTCACTTAAACAAGATCAATGACATTTGGAAAATTGGAAATGCCCATAAACGTAATCATATGGGAAAATACAAGAATTATCGCTTACAACCAAAAACCAATTGATGTTTTTGCTATGTAGCGATTAATGCATTTTACATATATATATATATACATACATGTGCATACTTGTATACACATACTTATATATATAAATGTAACACAGGTCTACAGCGAATTTGATTCTTCAGAACGCTACAACAATTTTGTAAATATTTTCAAAAAAATCGCGGTGCAGCACTGGTGGCCAATTGTCGAACTACCATAGCCAAGTAAAATCTTTGCGTTAAGGTTAACTGAACAATTTTACCAATTTAAAAATTTTGTTGGTATTTACATGATTTCAGCTTTTGGTCAATAACTCGATCTCTATTTCTGGTAAATTTTTTGTACAATTTTCTCAAACTTTTCAGTTTTTGAACTATAAATTGCAAGATATTCAATTGTTGTGATTACGGTCTTAAGCAAAATTGTAGACAGAGTAAAACTGAACCACAATTACTTTTTGATATCGAAAATTGTCATTTGCCTCAGATTGTTGGCTCATTACTTGCAAAAACTATACACTTTTCCAAATTATACTCCTTAATTTCAATGAACATTATATTAACCGATGCTAGCTTATACAAAAACCTCAAATAACACGTTCACTATTTACTCGCACGGTTATTTGATAGAACATAGTTGTTTCGCTCTTACCTTAGCATTCGATGCATGCCATTTTGCTTAGGGGACGTCCATTAATTACGTGAGCTAAAGTAGAGGTGGAGAGGGTCCGGCAAAATCTCACCAAATCTCACCAAAGAGGGTAGGAGGTCAAGGGAAACCTCATTTAATGCATAGAATTTACATTAAAAATTAATATTTAAATCTCACGGGAGGGGGGAGGTGTTCCGCCAGATCTCATCAAATCTCACCAAGGGGAGGGGGGGTCAAGATTTTCAAAAAAAACCTCACGCAATTAATGGACGTCCCCTTATTTCTCCCTTCAGCCGCTGTGGAACTGGCGGAAGTGTCCATTTTCTACATCCTTGCTTCGTAGTGAATTCTGGAACATCGTAGAATTTTTGTAGCAATACTGTGAATGTAATCAAAATTATTTTTAACTTTGGTTCAAAAATCAACATTTTGTAGACCTGTGTAATCAATGAAAATAAATGAAATATTATCAGTAACTCATTTATATTTAAATATTTTTAAATAAATAAAAAGCTTAAGACATGCACTAAACAGTAACAGTTTCCATCGATCTGAGTTGAAGTATCCGACGAAATATGAAAATCTTCATCTTTATTACATTTCTGCTGGCGTTGCTTGCCTTAGCTGCTGGTAAGTGATAGAATTGTGGCTGATTGAAATTTTGTGTCAGTTAAAATCACTGTACGAATATAATTTTAACTTACAGGATATCCTCAAGATGGCGGTATTGGTGGAGACGGTGGTGATGGTGGCATTGGCGGAGGCGAAGGCGACGGAGGCGACGGAGGCGATGGCGGTGACGGTGGTGATGGCGCTAAATAATGATTTTACACAAGGACAAAGACGATGGAAAAAAGTACTTAGAAAATTAAAGAATTATAACAGTGAAATGATGAATAAAAATATTTCCGCTACAACGTATTTATGAAATTATAAATATTTCTGTTTATTGGAAATCATTCATGGAGAAGGTTTTTAATATTCCCACTGATTTTGTAATGCTTTTGCTTTTAAGTTGATGGATACTTTTTGTTTACTTCGAGCAGCGTCTATGAGAGTGGAACATATTTCGAGGAAAGGGGTTGTGTATACCATAGGGTGTTGTACTTAGATGTTATCAATGAAAAAACGAGAATTTATTAAAATAATAGTCAGCTAAGAAACTCCTTTACACTGGACTAATTGCATCTCCTCTTCACTGCTGCAAATTATTTAGTCAATAAGCCTTCTAGATCATCTCTGCACAAATGACTGACAGTTGGTCGGCTTAGTTCAAATCTTTACTTGATGCAGCGGGATCGCTGGAAATTGCTCTTGCATCGCCAAAAATTATGTGTTTCATTGCTCTGTGACGCTTAATAAGTCGTCTATGTAGGAGATTTGCCAGGACCTCTCTTAACTTCAGACGATTGCCGTTCAAATGCGAGTGGTTCAATAAAACCTTAACTTCGACGGGACTGTTAGGACGAAAAATGTTCTTTGCGTGTTTAAAGCGATGTAGGTATTGCTGAATAGTTCCATGGTCACTTGGCAGTTGATTAAAGTGCAAGTTAACCTCTTTATGTTTGCAATTTATCCAGGATCGTCGGATCACCTCTTTTCTGATGTCAATCAATCTTCGTTGTTATTCTTGGATACTGCAATTCCTCTCGTCTACCTAGAATGCACTTGGGCCTGCTATTTACATATGTTCACGACAGTTTGACAGTATAACTATTCGTGAAATTCCGCAATCACCTCGAAGTGGAGTAGCTCCATAGAGTAAGATGTAATTCGCAGCACTTGCCAACAGCTTATGCCTGATTGCACGTGGTACCTACACCTACGTTTGACAAATGGCGTGAAAGGGCTCTATTCACTGCGCAACCATCTTGCGATTTAGTTTATCGTTTCATTTCAAAGTACCTGCAACTTTAAAAGCCCTTCGATACAACCGCTTAACCCACCATTGTAGTGCCTAAGAGTAGACCAATGTTTAAGATGCTGTCGATTATATCGTTCCTTAATGTGGCATCGAGTACCAAGCCTTTAGGTTCACCTAGGGTGACCGTCTTCCGGAGACGCACAATATTTCACGTTATCATCGGTGTCGTACTACAGTATTTTTAATTCATAGTAGTTTGCAATTATTCCAAACAGATATTTTGGTATTCCAAAATCTCAACGACGTTCTGACGTTGAGTTTTACTACTGCATTAGTTTTCTTATCAATCTGACAGCTGGTATTTTATCAATTGTCGATTTCCCATAAGAAAACCGAATTGGGCGGCATATACGCTGTGCACAAATATAGTAAGTTTCTGTAGTTGTAATTGTGTCTAAAGAGTCTCTTTTTCACTTAAAATATCATAACTAAGTCGCACCGTTGAACAGAATTTTAAACTGTCAAAAAATATTTAAATAAATGACCGACTTTCAACATTTTGTTATAACGGGAGGTACCATGCCCAATTATGCAATCCCGTCGAAGCCTACTTAATTTCACAGTTTATACTTGCCGACATCTCTATACCAAATTTTGTGAGGATTTCTCTTATGGTACACCAAATATAACATAAAACGTTTTTTTGCTTGTATGGGCGGTGCCACGCCCAGAAGTTCTAATGCGCCCATTTTTGGTCATGAAATACCTTATAGCGAGTACATCCATCATGTTGAAATCCATAACGACTACATTGGTAGTTCTCTTATTATAACGTTTATAAATATTGTGGGCTGTGCCACGCCCTTCAACGAGTTTTGCCAGTATAGTGAATGATTGCTTTCAGTGGTATTATCTTTAAAGTTTTTATAAAAATCGTCAATGCCATTTTCGAGTAATATTGAATCAAAACCTTCAATTATTGAACAGTGCTACTCCCACTTTTTCGATGCCGCCCACTTTTGGCAAAATTTAAGACATTTATGAGTTGCATCCGTGCACCAAATTTGATTACTATATCTTGAATGATTTGCGAGATATGACGTTATCAAAATTGAAGTTTAGGGCTGTGCCATGCTTTTTTTAATAGTCTTTAAAAACTTAAAACCTAATTCGATCTTAATTTTATTTACATATGCACCAAATCCCCAAATTTATATATATATATGTATTTATATGTATAAACATATATTATATATATATTCATACAATTATTGCTCGTTTAATAATATGTAGTAGATAAAAATTTATTTGCCCCCCCCCCAAAAGGTTTCTGATTTTGAATAATATAAAAAACCAAAATTTAAGAAAAAAAATTTATCCAAATCGGAGCTGTTCTTGAGGACTTCCGAAGATTGGCTGTTTTACGTATTCATTAACGCTACTATACGTACGCATAGGAAAACTATGCACAATAACACTACTTAAATCACAAGAATACAAATACATGCGCACGTACAGATGTAAAAGTAAGCGACATCATCATTCGATTGCTGTCTTGGCAAAACAAACAAAGCTAATAACAGCAAAAACAACAACTGTAACAACTCAATATCATACCAAAATACAAGCACAATACAACATGGATGTGGTTGTAACAATACTTCTTCCATACAAAAGTTAAATGTTAACCCACGGCGAAGAGAGTGAGATACAAGGAATATTTTAACTGCTCAATTGGTGCGATTTTAACTCTTTGCTCTGCGGGCAAAAGCATTCAAGTTTGGTAGTGAGTGGAATTCTTTTGCCAAGTTTATGTGAACTTTTAACTTCCGACTGTAGTGTTCTTCTTACTACACTTTTGTTGTTATTGTTGATCTCTGCGTCATATTTTCTTATCAGTATTGTTCTTTACTTCTTTAAGCACACTGCAATCGGTATTAATATTTTTGGCACATTGGGTTTAAAATGAAACACAAATAAAGTTTCCCAGCTCTATATTTAGACCGAAGATGCTTCGACACTTGCAGAATGTCAACCCCAACTAACAAATGACAAAAAGAGCTCCATCAAAAGAGATTTCATACATATGGCTGTCTGAATAGCAAGATATAACTATCGGTTGAACAAGAAAAGATATTTATTTGACTTCAACACAAATCGGAATTAACTTCCCCAAGTCCTTCGATGATGAAATTTCCCAGTGATTCAATTAGTGTAGCGCAATAAATCGCTAATTCAGTACTTATCAGTTCTGCTCCAAGTGTCAACTATGCCCATACTTAGATTTGGCATACTTGTTCGTTTATATAAATAAAATTCAACAAACGATTATTTGGCGAAAACATTGGGATTAGCTTTGTTCGTGAACATGTCCTTCCACATACATACATATAAAATAACTTGCTAAGTTTGTTTCCTTTTCATATAATTTTACCTCCTCTATTCCAATAGCATGCTTGGCGACCAAAAACACGTTTGCTAAGCCAAGAAAATTCTTATATTCCATAAGGAAACAATTCTGGGTTAATTCTCGAATGTGCATTTGTAAGTTTTGTTTTTGCTGCTGTTATTGTTGTTGTTTACAGCTACAGCACTGCAATTGTTCCTTGTTCGATGCACAAGGATATTTGTATGTTTGTTTCCTTATCCCGATTGTATCTGCATCAACACTTGTTCAAAAGGCAGCCGTTGTATCCTTTAATCGTACTGCCATGGATGGAATTCATTTGATTTCAATGAAGGAGCAAAAAGAATATTCAACAGCTATCGCTTTATTATCTTGTTATTTCTCTGTGAAATGGCGGGAGAGATGGTTAGGGTGTTGAAAAAATTAATAAAGTCAAGATCATCATGGCAACTTCAAAATACATACGCTGAATTTTTCTTGTCTTTTCTTTTGATTCATTGTTATGGCCAAAGGATTCATCAAAAATAATGGATTCTTGAAAACTGTCATTTCTAGTAGAAATTATGATGCTTTATTTTTAAAGGCTAAGGACACTAAGCGCTAATGGAGAAGATTTGATAGTCCTGCAGCTGAAAAACGTTCAAATCGAGGAGCTCTTAGGATTCATTCACTATAATGGTATTGTGGTCATATTTCATTAGTTAGAATGCATCCGCTGGATTATGTTCGGTATTATCGAAAACAACCAGAATGTCAAGGGAGCAGCCAATTGCAGCCTCTTTGAATCAAGGACCCCTTCAATGTACATACCTATAAGCAATTTCGTCCATTGTTTTGATAATGTTGGCAGACCTAAAGCTCTTTCCTCTACTTATACAATACTAATTGTAAGTATATTTTTGAGAATTATTAGCAGGACTTATAAAAGTGCTTTGGCAGCAAAAGTTTGGCTTCAGTTTCAGGTACCACATCGGCTGTCGAAAAGTAACTATCCGAAAGAAGTTCTAAAGTCACTTTGCCATTATTTTTATCAGTCCTTGAGCGTAAGTGGAATATAAATTAATTAAATTCATTTTTTTTTTTTGCAACACCTTTGTATCAAAAAGTGTTTTGCTGAAAATTGAAGATTGTGCCGAGGTGCAAAATATGTTTATTGGTTTCATGTATTTTTTTTGTTGTTGTTGTTTGTTTGTTCCTTTTCAATTCTAATTTTGTATTCCTCAAGGCGACCTTTGTGCATATGTACCATACCTATCATTATGCTGTTGTTATCCTTAGAGGACAAAAATACTTCGTACACAATACGCATCGTTGTCTCAGTGTGCGTAATAAAGTTTACAGCAGTGGATTGAACTGAACATTTTTGCACAGCACATGATTTTAAGAAAAGACTTTTAAAGTTCAGCTATATAAGAACATATGTGCCAGTTTCATGTTAAACGAATTTTCAGCAGAATAAAGTGTGACAAGCTTTTTTGCAAGTTCTTAAAATTAGATACTTTAATTTCGTACACATTTTATCACTCGCATAAAAACTTTAAAGAGTTTTCTCGTGCAAATACATAAAAAAAAAGTTCTAAATATTTTAAGCAACATCATGTTTTGCCGCGTAGTTTAATCCAAAATACGCAGAACATACGTAGTAGGTACGTACAGGCGCATCTTGTGCTCACAGTGATATATGCAATGGATGCAAGATGCACGCTCAATATCCTGTGCAACTTTATTTTGATGACTTTGCCAACTTGGCGAACGAACAACAACAGCAGCAAGTTTTAATTAATTTCGCACAACGCCTTAACTTATGCATCTAATTACACCTGTAAAGAAAAAAATGAAAGAAAATTGAAGGCAAGCGATACTAACGCTGCTAATGCCGTTTTGCGGCAGAGCATAAAATGATACTCTGGCACAGAGTCCGCTGCCGACTCACTTAAGAATTAACAGCAGCGGCGGTAACACATTTTCTGTACGGGGACATTAGTTTATGCAAACCCCAAAAGTACTAAGAACGCACTACGAAATCCTACCGGCTTTCGGTGGCAATAAAAACAATGCTTTCAATATCGAACCTCCAACATTTCTGGAACTACGCCTAAATTTAAAAAATTGGCTCGCTCGATCGAGTCGTTTTGTGCAAATAAGATTAAATACATTTATTTTAGACCAGAGAGGGTAATTTATACCACAAGAGGTCGAAACCATCCTCCCAGGAGTATTTTTTATCCAATTTATAAGGAATTAATTGGGATATAAAATAGTGGTAAAAATATACCGTCTATCAATTGTTATGCCTGAATATTGACTTTAGTTATGTTTGAGTTGATACCGCAGTCATTCAGCGACGTTTGTGCTCTGTCATAGAATCTGAGAAAATCGTGAAGCCAAATGTCCTTAGAGTTTTGCCTTTAACGCTACGGTAAGCCTATGATTTAAGTCAAAAAGCAAGTCGCCACAAATGACTTGAAGAATCACATAGTTTAAATCTTACTTGAAATTCAGCCCAATTTATGCCAAGGAGTCAACCGTAGAGTTGAGTATTTCGGATTGAAGTCTGCTAACTAAACTGTGAAAGTTGTTTCAACAATATAATTTTTAAATAATATTGGAATGGAAATAACTTCGTTTCGAACTAAGAACTATCACCAATTGCATTTAGGAGTAATACATTAGACCAGTGGTGGGCAAGTACAGACACTTTCAGCCCTTATGTCCCTTTCCGTTATTCGACGCACAAACAAGAATTTGGAAATGAATGCAAAAAAAACTTTAAAATTTAATTTGTTGTTACTTGATGTTGTTGCTGTGCCCTTTTTCTAAATTTCCATGCCCACCACTGCATTAGACAGTTAGGAAATCGATATTGCGTACATCGCGAAAACGGCGTTTCGGGGAAACGTCTATGATTGCATTCAAAACACTTTTGAACTTTTCACTATTTTAATTGACTAAACATACACCGAACTGGCATTTGTAAAAATATCTCTAAGCTATCCCCCCAAGCTGCTCCACTTCGCCACCCATGCTGGTGTTGTCAGTGTGTAGCAAATGCAACAAAAACCAACAAACTATTTTACGCTACAACATCATAAACAAAGTATCAACAAGGATTTGAAAGTTTGAAAACAACAACAAATGCGTGTGGGATACGTGTTAATACTTTGCTTACAGTTTATTTTTGTATTTCCATCTTTGGTAGGTATGTTTTGTTAAGTCTAAGTCGCGATTTGTATCGACGATTTATGTTGTTTTTGTTTCTGGTGTTGTATTTTGATTTCAGCATGTAAACAATAAACAAGTTGAGGCATAAAAAGGATATGATGCAGGCGCATAAGTTGCAAAAAATATGCGTAAAATGTGTACAAAATGAAAATATTTTTTTATCGTTGTTTTTAAAATTTAAAAATACTTTCATTTGCAAATGTACTGCATGAAGCCAATGGTGAAATATGAAAGAAGAATGGTTGTCGATATGGCGCATAAAAATAAATGAGTAAAAACCCTTAGTCCTCCAATACAATCCGACCTCGGTAACTCATCGCAGCCAGCTCCTCTTCCGATGAGGACGCGAGAACGAGACCTAGTTCGTCTCGGCCGCTTTCCGATGAATTGGAGAGTGCAGCAACAAGGGACCTAGCTCGTCTCGGCCACCACCACTATACAAAAAGTATAAGTCACTGCTAACTTTTTGTTGCCGGAGATAAGTTCATTATTAAATTATTTATTAATTATACATTATATTAATCTATAATAATGTTACTTAGTATAAGATTTTAAAACTTATTGTTTGTCTCTTAAGAGAAGGCTCAATAAAAAGAAATGAAGTTATATGAAAAAATATACAAAGGACCAACGATTTGTTAATTCAAAGTAAAAGAATAAAGGAATGGTGATGTCAACATTGAAATTATCGCCTTTTATTTTTATCGTTTGCATATTAAATTCTCTCACTTTACTTCATTCTTTATCCCCATGAATTTCACAAAATTTTTTGTTTTTCATTCAACGCTTCACATTTTGTTTTCTGCACGATTAAAGCCAATAAGAATGCTAAACGCATTTCCGGTAAGCTGACAGGATATGCTTGGATAAACCAAACGTTACATTACGCTTTTGATGTACAACAAGCATTTAAAAAATCAAATATTCAAAGTTGAAAGCAGAAGCTCGGACCGATCGATATGAGAAAAATGTTTACGTTATGGAATTGGCAAATAAAAGATTAAGGACGGTGCTCTATTTGACGAAAGAAGTTTGACCTTGAGGTCTCCGATTTTGCTTAATATTTTTTGTTTTGAGGGTAGTACATGACTAACTGATGATTTACTATTGTTCATTTGGCCATAAGACGATCGAGCTACAATTTTCAAAAATTTATTAAATACATTTACAAAAATTAGTTTTTAAAATTTTATTTATTTCTGTAAATTTGAACTCTACGCAAAAAAAAAAAATGTTAATCATTTCCATAGACTAAGTGATGTTTGGAGTTACACTTTAAAAGTGTCCAAAGTTCGAGTGCACTGAACACAAAAGCAAATCTGTTGAAGATACATCTCCGTCGTTTATCATATTTGTAGGTATAGTGATTGTATAAACTTCATCAAGGTATAAGATTATCGTCCGGAAGCTAGCGTTGCATTTTTCATAGTCATTTCCTCCCGCTTAATTAGTCTTATGCAATGGATAGTTTAAGTATGGCTGATCATCGAAATAAGCATCAGTCGTCAGAATCGTGGTGTGTCAAATCTTATCGTATTGAAGTTTTCGGACAAGAAATCCATGTATGTACTTTTATCTCCTCTACAATATTAATCCTAACCACACCCCATTACCTTACCAGTGACAATGTATAAAACACACTATGGTTATATCTTTGACTGCAGCATCCCACAGAAATTTCATTTCTAAAGCGGAGGTATCCTTCTTACACGCTGTTCGCATAACATTGAACTCTTCCTAGTTTCAAATATCTTTCTCTGACAGCAGTGCGCTGTATTTACAAAAACAGCTATGTCTTTATATGCTCATACACATACAAAGAATATAACATTTCTGTAGCGTTATCAACTCACATGCATACTCATATATCCAGATAGCAACAATAACAAAAAATGCGTGTGTGACCTTGACCTTGTTTTTCACACTAACAGTTTTAATCCCATTATCGTTTTCGTTGCTGTCTTCCAGTACACGTCACTTTGCAGCATTTTGCAATCACTTACATTCTATAAAACTGTGTAGATGCGTTTACTTTGTAAGGAGTGGAAGGGGGTGGGGGGGGGGGTTGATGTCGGATAGTTCGTTATCACGTTAATAATAAAAGTTACATAGAAAATTGTGGTTGACATTGACAAATTAAAAAATGTTATTCATTCAGCAGCCAGACTGTGTACAACTTATGAAGGTGACAGATTTATAATACCTACATATACATGAAATTCCCATTACGGACAGCCCCCATAACTTTTCATTAACTTTTCCTTACAAAATCAATTCCGATAGCCGGACTCTCCAATAATCTCCCATAACCGGACAAAAATAATGTGACGGTGGGTGTCCAGTTATGGGGAATTTCACTGTATATGTAATGTAAATGCCTTGGAATGGTCTTCTTGCTATTTTTCAAAAATTTTACAAGCTATAATTTTCAAAAACAATACACTACCCTAAAAATCTTTGACCAAATGAACTACCGCACCGTGGATAGCGATAGACTCTTGAAATTCGGTATAGATGTTTTTTAGGTTAAAATAACAAAAAATTTTGAATATAAAAAGGATCCGCTAACGTACACCCCTCGCACTAGGAAAGGATGTGGTTAAGGTTTTGCCTTCAAAATGGGTATCAAATGCCACTAATTTGGCAATGCTGAAAATTTTGCAATATCTTATAAAGTTTTCAAGTTCTTCGAGTAAAACCGTTCTGATGGCTTATCTCTTCTGTTTTTGAAAACTATTTGAATTTATTTCTCTTATCCCAAAAGGGATGAAAATGCGAGAATTACACTTTACCTAATTCCTTTCCAACAAGAGAACTCCTTTATGAATCCAAGCACATCCCCTCATACTGTAAGCTTTTATAATAGATACAATTATTGTAAAGGATTGCAAAATGTGAAGAAATAAAAATATTTTTTCCTTCAAATAACTATTGCAATAGAATAAAATTCATTCAGATATGCTTCAGATTATTTGAGGTATTGTAAAATAGAATAAAAATTTTCTAATTTTATTTAGAACAAATTGTAATTTTAAACACGTTATTATATAAATAATTAAATTATAATACAATAATAAAATATGACGCTTGGCTCGACATGAAAAAAAAATAATTTTTAAATGTTAAAATATTGATTATGGGTCGCTCAAGCCTCTTGATTACGCGCCTGCATTGTTTAAACCAAGCTGAAAAGTAAAAATAAAATTAATGTTGTTTGATTTGCTGAGCGCCTGCTTATATCAAAAGCTATTTTTTTTTTCAAAATACGGTGGTGTTAATCCTTTTAAAATAAATTTTTTTCTGTTTAAAATTAAATTTTTTTTTTTATGTCGAATGACAGAGAGTTTACAACTTTTATTAATTTCAAGCTTTTTATTTTGATAATTTTATTTGTAATATATACCAATCGTTAATCCTTTCATAATAAACTATTAGCCACCACTACCGCCATCTCCGCCATTACCGCCGTTTCCACCTAAACCAGCATTTCCACCATTACCACCCTTGCCACCATTGCCTATACCATGAACATCACCTCCATGTCCGCCATCGCCGCCATCGCCAATAGGTTGCGGTGTAGTTATACGTCTACGTACGTAGTTATACGCTTAGTACAAAAAAAAAAAACAAATAATTCATCAAGATCTTAAAAATAAGAACAAGCTCATCTTACTGTATCTACGTGTACCCGCTCCAGATGTAAGGACAAACAATGCAAAAACCAATACCAAAAATGTAAAAATCCGCATTTTTATTAAAGAGTCACAGAACTTTTGAATGTTTACTATGAAATATTCTACATGATTTCGGCTTTTTATAGCAATTTCTTGAGATATGACAGAAAGTCATTTACAATAAATACAGTCTGTTTAACAAAAGAGTGATTGCAATCAATGTAAATTCATACTTTTCTTTTTATACCCTACACTCAGGCTAAGTTCACTTAGTCATTCTGTTTGTAACGCATATACTTAAGAGGGCATAGCAGGTATAAAAAAGTATGTATATGTTCTTGATCAGCATCACTGCCGACTTCCGTTTGTCTGTCTGTAGAAATCACATTTACGGGGAAACCAAGCAAACTTATTGAATGAAATTTCATGCACAGGCTACATCTTCAAACATAGCTCGTGTGGAAAATTGGATTAGAGACACGTTAAATCCCTATATAAATAAAATATTTAAAATGGAATATTTAGCGACTTATTTGATTTAATGCAGCTAAATTTCTCAAGAACACCATAAATAAATCAAGTCAACAAGGATACTAAAAATGATTTCCACGAACTCTGACCAAAATTAACAAATATCAACATGAATGCGTGGCACCTTCCAAAGAACCAAAACTTTAAAATTGGAGAAATATTTAAGCTAATGCAATCAAATTGAACAAATATTGGAAGTATTTTAACAAGAGGGCGGGGTACTCAGAATAATATACACACAACAGACCCACGATCAACGCAAAAGTTCGTGCTATACAACCTCAAAGGTGATCCTCTTTGAGAAATCTTCATCGATGTCGACGAATTAAAAAGACTTAGCGACATTAATCCCTAGAGCTCAATCGAATTTAAATCGCAAAACATCAAGTATTCATTTATAACAACTACTGAGGCTATACCTCGCTTTACTCCATGATAAATAAAACCGTGGATAAATGACGCTACCTTGGCTATCATAGTAAAAATGCGAGCTGCAAAAGAAACAGTAAATGATTCGCGGACCGCCGTTTCCACCATTAACGCCGTTTCCACCTATACCTATGCCATGAACATCACCACCACGTCCGCCATCGCCGCTATCGTCGATAGGTTGAGGTGTAGTTGTACGTCTACGTTTAAGTCCTATTAAATTGACAAAAACGAATAAATATTCAAAATTAAAAAAGAAGCAAACTCATCTTACTACATCTACGTCTAACCGTTCCAGATGTTAGGACATCACCACCACGTTTACCATCGCCGCTATCGCTAATAGGGTATGGTGTAGTTATACGTCTATGTTCTATTTAGTACACAAAAACTAAAAAAAATATTCAAGATTTAAAAAAACAACAAGCTCATCTTACTACATCTTCGTCTAACCGTTCCAGACGTAAGGAAAAACAGTGCAAAAGCCAATACAAAAAATGTAAAAATCCTCATTTTTATTAAAGCATCACAGAAATTCTGAATATAAACTATGCAAAATTGCACTTCAGTTTAGGCGTTTTATAGCAAATTCTTGAGATGTGACGGAAAATTATTTACAATAAGTACAGTCTGTTTAACAAAAGAGTGATTTAAATAATTTTAAATCATGATTTTCTATATACATATATATAAATGTTATTGATCACCATCATCACCAGCGCCGGTTTAGCCACGTCTGTCTGTTTATAGAAATCACGATTACGGCTACACCTTTAATCATAGCGCGTGGGATTGAAAATAGGCGAAATTGACTGATGGATACGCCTACCACACATACAAGAAATAACTCGGACGAGAGAGCGTGGAACCTCCTATACAAGTAAAAACTTCAAAATCCTATACAAAGTGAATTATTTAATACTATTTCAAAAAATAGTAGGAATGATTTGGTGGGGTGAACCTCAACAAACAGCAGTGACACCTCCGATTGAATTAAAAAACTTGGAAAAGCTATCATACGAACAATATTTAAGTTAATGGCTATCAAATTTGACAAATATTGGACGCATTTCAGTAAGAGGGTGATGGCATTCAGAATAATAAACTTACAACAGACGCATCCATTAAAAGGTTCGAGCTACATAAACTCAAAGAGCATCGTCTTTGGCAGATCTTCATAGACGTTGACGAATTAAAAAAGACTCAGCGACGCTAACCCCTAGAGCTCAATCGAAGCTAAATAGTAAAACATTAAATATTGTTTTACATATAAAAATTAATGAGAAACGAAAATAAAGAAAAACACTGATTGAATTACTTTTTTTTGGTTGACATTAAAAATCATTTCAAGTTCTACTCAAAAAAATTGCAACTTAAATTTTTAATCTATTGAACTTTTGGAAACTTCGTTCATTTCTTGTTGAACAGACTGTATGTGGGAAATACCAGTCGTTGTAAGAGAAAAATAAAGAAAAAAATAGTAGACAAAAGAAAAAGAGTATTATTAACTTCTTATCTCAAGAACGCAAAGATGTAACGTTGCTTATAAAAATATTGTTATTCAAAAAGAACTGATTATACCATTGTTTTTTAAACTTTGCAAAATATGTCTTAACCTTCAATCTGTCTGTGGTTCGTAGTCAAGTGTAATTATATACTTACCTAAGGCCGATAAGTTGATGGTAGTAATAGTTGTTTTAAAAATTATATTTCAAACAAGATACATACATATCGTCGTTCTCGGATAGAAAGGCCCTAACTCATACTATCGAAATTTCACATGAGAATGAAAAAACATTAAAACTTCAAATAAAGAATTTTTTTAAATGCAATTCCCAAAATTTTTAGTGGGTCAGTTAGAAGAGGTTATGACGTAAACGTTAATGGTGAAAAATTCCACGAATGTCTTTCCATCAATGATTTTTTCATACTTGAACATTTGCGCCAAAAATGGGCATATTCGACATATATATGTACATATATCAAAAACGGCAGCACTTACATTAATTTTTGTTTACCATTGTTATAGCTTTTGTGATTGTCTATAATAGGGATGTATGTAGAATTCGTTTTGACCCTTAGTTCCGTCAACTATCGAGGCTGATCTCTTTTATGATAATTAAAGAAATAAAAAAGATCTTCCAGGCGGAAATTACATAGTATGTATGTTAATGGTATTGCTATGATAGCTTAGATTTACTTACGATTACGGCTAATGGAAATAGTTTTGACCTATGTTTCTGACTAAAGTCGGTACTATATACCTGAGTCCAATCGTATTGCGTATAGAAAATAACTAATTCTTTGGAACTTAAATGTGGAAATGACTTTTTCAATTCCGTGATAAAATTAATTGATTTACTTCTCGCTTCCATTTTAGTAATTGGAATTTGTAATTCCATTCCAAGAAATTGGAATTCGCAAATGATTTTCTCCAGTTATTTGATATAACGAATTGATTCCTTTCTTGAGTCTGTTCCAGGAATAAAAATTTTCATTCCCAAAGGGGTTAATTAATTTTACTATTAAAAAAGCATTTTGTGTCAAATTTATGAAAAATTTTTTAACCTTTGGTGATTTAAACAAGTCCGATACTCATTTTGCTATATTATGAATAGTTTTTGAGATAACTTAGCTCATTTAATATATTTTCTTACTCAGAAGCATTTGTTAGGCATTATCAAAAAGGGATACAGCCAGGCCCGGATTTACCTTACAGGCACACTAGGCCAGTGCCTAGGGCGGCAAATATTGGAAAAAAAAAAGGTTCTCACTTTTCATATTAAACAATTTTTTGTCCATATTCACTAGAGAAGAAGGGCGGTTATTTGTGAACGGCCTAAGGGCGGCAAATTTCTAAATCGGGGCCTGGATACAGCGCACCTGAGAAAGTAGATGATGTATTTGCGAAGTTTGGCGTTTAAAAACGCCAAAAATATAGAAGTATTAGGCTATCTCATTTTAATGAAAGATTTGTAAAAGGATATTTTCAGGACTGTTCTGAAAAATGTTTAATTAATTTTTTTAATATTTTTAACAGAGAGAAACCAACTGGAAAAATCCTTCGAAGTAATTGAGTCCTGGGAACCACAGGCTTTCTAAATTAAAAATACTTGGAACAAAACTCTCATTCTGTATCAATCAATCTGCAGAAGCAACAAGAAAATAAAGTCCTACGTTTTATTTTCAAATAAAAAACAACATAAATCATTTGAAATAAAAGAGCATTCGCAAGAACAAAACATTTTATTGAAAGAAAAATCAAATTTACAAGATTAAAAAAAAAAAATACAAATTCAAAACATCAGAAAATTTTCTATCAACCATTTTTGTGAGCAGCTAAAAATTTGCGACAAGCTTCCAAACTGTGGCGGCTAAGATAATTTTCCTGACTGAAGGCTTTCGTACACTGTGGACACTGAAAGTTCCAATTGTGGTGACCTTTGGTGCGTTGATGGGCGCGTAAGTTAGAACTGAAAAGAAGTGAATGAGAGAATGGACTTGATTCAACTTTGCACTACTCACCGATCGGCAAAACGTTTCTGGCACGTTTCGATTGGGCAAACAAAAGGTTTTTCACCTGTATGCAAACGCATATGGCCATGTAGCACCCAAGGACGATCAAACTTCTTATGGCACTGCTCGCACTCGTAACTTTTTTCCAAATGCTTTGTGCGACGTCGTTTATTCAACTCTGGTACAGCGAATTCAAAATCATGTTGCTCTTTGCTGGCTGCAAGACTCATGCTGCTTATTTTGATAGTCTCCACTACTTTGGGTATGTTGCTCGTAGCATCCAAAGGCGACTCTGTTTGCGGTGATATTATTTGTGTTGAGGCAATTGTAGTAGTTACGCCCGCCGGCATTTGTGGTGAAATTGGACCTTGACTCTCTATTTCAATCTGCAGACTTTCGATTGTATTATCAATTGTGCCGACTTCTTGAAAAGCCGCTACAGCTGGTTGAATTGAGTTGGTTTGCGGCGGCTGCACAACACTTTCTTCAACTTCTGGAAGTTTCCAATAAACATGACTAAATGTACCCTTTGAATTATGTCCAGAATGTCGCTCCATTAGTGGTGTATCCAAAATGAGCTCTAACTCACAACGTGTGGTCATGGGTATAAAATCACTATCGTACCTTAAATTTCATGCGAAAATGAGTTATAGTGTAAAGCTGAGAAAAATATATGTAGATTATCATACCAGTCGGCCGAACGTAAAAGCTTCTTCTGCTTTGGTTTCGCTTTATTCTTTTTCTCCATCATTGGCTTCGGCGTGGCGATGTAGTAGGTGCGCTTTAATTTCGGCAGCTTAGCGATTTTAGGGAATATGGCAATACGTCGAAAAACATCTGCAAAGTAGTTAAGAAGTTTCAAGCTACAGCTGAGGCTAAATTTTCCACTTACCATCGAGTGCCTCATTTACGCGTATTTTTGCGTAGTTATAACGCTGTGAGAAAATACTGCGTACCATTTTTCTAGAAAAAATTTAACTTCGATATTAAAATTATTTTTTTCCTATACGTTCACTTTTGTTGAGTGAAAATTTATAATTAAAAAAATATTCTTACTGGAGAAACTTTTTACTTTGCACAAAATGTCAAAGCATACTATTTTTTTGAAAAAAAAATTTTTTTCTTATTTAATGGATACTTTTAAAAACTAAGGTAGTTTTTTAATTTATTAAGTAAGAACGTGATTTGTACATAAAATTATTCGAATTATTTCAAAGTGGGAATATAGTAATACAACATTAAATCTTAACATTATGTATTACAAAAAAGTAAATTGATCAAATAGTTTTAAGAACAATACCTACCTATACAGTAAGGCGACGTTAAATTACGCTGAAATTCTTATAATGAAATGAACTTGGCTCTTGGAAGTTGAAATTTTAATGAACCCAATATACAGACTTGAACAGGGTTATCAAGTCGTACCGAAGCAATTCCTGGCCTACTCAAAAAAAATTTTTCTTTTTTTTTGCAAAAAAATATTTGTTTGGGAAAAAGTTTAGGTTTTTTGCACTTCAAACGAAAATGTTAACTTCATTTCACAAAAATCGTCAAATTCACAGCTATTTTCTAAATTTTTGAATTCATTTAACATGAAATTCTAGGGCAAGCCGTATCAATTCATGGCCTTGAAATTTGTTAATAACTATACCAAATAAAACTGCAACGTCGAGTAAATATTTTAATACTTAGGTAATTTCCGATATATAATATTATGCTGTCAAATAAATGCCAAAAATTGTTCATTTAAGAAGGACGTTTTCTGTAAGAAGGATCTTTAAAGATCCACCCTGGTACCTCAAGACCACTGGTGAAAATTTTCAACGTTTACTGGTGGGACGTTTAGTTCAACTCCGGCCACAACGGTGGTGCGATTAGAGGGTTTTGGTCACATTCCCATATGAAGTTATGAATGAATGAAGTCTACAGACTACCAATATTGAATTGATTATACTATTTCTGTATTTCAAAACAGCAGACCCAAGTCCACATTTCATATACAATTTGAAAATAAACGATATAGCATATTACAAATTTAATGACGTCACAATCGAACCTCTTACTAAAGTAGGTCACTTTTGCTGAAAAAAAAAACGAACACTTTATTTTAGTTTCAGTGAATGATTTTCAATTAAAACAGAATAAAAAAGACATAAACTACAAAATAAAGCTTACAGCTTTGGTACATTTACCTGCAGGCTTTATTTCTATTATACCAATAATCGAGGTAAAATCACGAATCAAATGAAAATGGCTTTAAATAGAAATCGTGCTGCAACTACAATTGCAATTGAAACGTGGTAACTACATATGTATTTAGTAAAAAACAAATAATCCATTAAATTCTAAATTATATTTGCTTTAAGGATTTTCATTTATATAAGAATAAAAAACAACATATTGCATTATTACAAACATTTCCCCGGTGAGGTCCCTATCCATGACACGGCGTTCAAATGGAAGATTGCAATGAAAAAAACTGAAATATTTCCCAGAAAATCTTATCTCCTCAGCAGAGGAAAGCTAAAAACTGTTGTATGAATGCTAAAGTAGCACTGTGTTATTGGCCCTATGGCCGGCAAATATGGTGCCCTTTCAGAGATTTCTGCAGGAGTTATGGAGACGATGAAGTAGATGAGACTGTTAGACTCCTAATCTGCGAATGTCCGGGACTAATGAGGAAACAAACCAAATATTTTGGTTATGCATTCTTTGTTCGTCTTCAAGAACTAGCCGAGTTGGAGCTCACCATCATACTCAACTTCACCAAGGCTTCTGGGTGGTTCGCCCCCATTCAATAAGATAATTTGAGAAGGAGGGGAATATAATGAATACATATGTAGGGTATGACAATGGGCAAACCTTCATTTAAGTCCTCCATTTGGATACCGTGTTACAGATTTGTACAGTC
The DNA here is from genome assembly GCA_963662105.1 of Meiosimyza platycephala. Taxonomy (NCBI): domain Eukaryota; kingdom Metazoa; phylum Arthropoda; class Insecta; order Diptera; family Lauxaniidae; genus Meiosimyza; species Meiosimyza platycephala. Next base: position 92,438,922 of record OY759209.1, on the reverse strand, counting down.
TCAATTGTCTTAAAGTTGATTCGACACTGAAAGAAAAAACTAAATTAACTTATAAAAAGATTTTTGTATGAGAAACTCAAAGTTATTTTATATTTAACTAAGGTCCTTTGGCAAGTTTTTGCTTGCGTTTTTAAAAGCGAAGTTTTTCCTCTCCATTTATTTTTCTATTCCTACGTTATATGTACATATATAAAAATTTCAAAGTATTCTGAAATCAAAGTTTTCTAAAAAAATATTATTTATTTACGGTATTTAAAGAAGTTTCCGCTTACCATCATTGATGTGTTGAAGAACAAAAGTTTGAAATTCGACTTATCAAAGTTGATTTTTGTGCATTCCATTTCTGTTTCACTTCAACTTCTTTTTAGAAATACGCGATTTTTTTCTCGAATTCTACAAACTAAGTAAATATTGTGCGTTTTATTTTTCTTCGGTATTGTTATTCACAGCAAAATATGTAAGCAAAAAAAGTATCCTTTTTATTGTTGTTTCTTTACTTCGAAGTTTATCCATTCAATTGCACCGCAGGACACTTTGATATATCAAGTGCGGCCGCATTCGACGCTGCTTTCGTAGTTATCCTTTTGCATAAGGAAGGCGATAAGGGTTTGGTTTGTGCGGCTTTATTTGATTTCAGTTCTTATCTGCAGCAATTTTTTTTTTGCTCGAACCACTTTATAAGGATAATAAGGATATCAAGTTGTTAACAAATGTTTGTAAGCGTATAAATTTGATTGTAATCGTTTTGTTTAACCATTGAAGTTACAAGCACAGAAAAAAATTCTTAATATTGCGCTTTATTTAATTAACTTAACTTATAAAGTAAATATTTTGAGAAAATTTTGAAATAAATTTAAGAAATTTACTTAAAAAATTTAAAAATTAAATTGATGTTTTTTTAATAAAATGTTATCATCAATTTATGACAAAAACTATCAACTAACTTCCACTTGGAACTTTGTTAAAATTAATGCTTACGGGGCAAAATACTTTCCTTACATTTTTGTGAAGCAAAATGTTTATCCTTGCTTGGGCAACATATTCGTATGCTGACAATTTTTCAGGACTTTAATTACACTTAACCCTAAGCAATATTGAATAGTGAAACTTTTACATACATACATACATATGTTTAGTCAAGCACAATAGGTATGTACATATATGGCAAAAAATACGTTGAGTATTTTCCAAATGATTGGTTTTGGTGAAAGTTAAGTTCAAGCTTGAGCAACGTTTCTATAATTTTTTTTCTGAAATTTTTTTCTGACCGATTTAAAATGAAAATATGTTCATAAATTAATTAACCATAACGTGTTGTGAAAGCTGAACGTTGATCTAGTTCACTTCTAAATTTGGGATAAATCGGTTCAGCCATAAAACCACTAAAATCACGATATGTGAAATAAGGTGTTTGAATGATCAATAAATTTTCTTTGTTACATACTCGTACATACCTGCTTGATGATAGTGAATCGCTAATATAATTACTTTTAATATCCTAAAACTCCATTAAGAGCAAAAGGTCTACAAATAAGTAATGTAACTATTTTGATCATTTCGATTTTCGCTATATCATTCGGTCTCTGCCCCATAGCTCTGGCTCTTCCTCTGAATTTACAAACGTGGGGGTTCCACTAAAATGTGCCCTCTCATTCGTGATGGTTAGCTTAATTTTTTGCCTAAAAAATTTTAATTTTTTTATTTTTAAAAATCATGAAAAATCAAAAAACGGGAAAAAGTGTTATTTTTTTCATAAATTTATTTATAAGTGCAAAACTGTTGATTATGTAGAGAAACAGTGTATCAATAGATTATAGCAATAGTAATTCTTAATTTTTCTAAGTTTGCTACAGCAAAATCGGACTAGTCGTTCTCGAGTTATGTGAAACAAAAGAACAAACACACATTTTTTATGTTCATTGTTTTCTTTGTTCGCGTCATTTATTTCGATTTTCGTTTTTGTGCCGACAAGTAAGGAAATTTTATCTTGCTAATAGAGTTACCAGATGACTTGACTGGACAAGTAGCACATTTGGAAAAATTTTAAATTATTTTAAAAAATTTCTATTTTTTCTAACTTAAAAAAAAAAAAAAATTGGTGAGCAAAAAAAAAATGGTCCACTTTTTGTTGAAGAATTAAAAAATAGCACATTTCATCGAAAAGTAGCAAACCATCGCAAAAGTAGCTAATTTGCTACTAAAGTTTATCTGGTAACCCCACTTGCTTATAAAAATAAGTTTTTGATATTGTTCAATTCAATAAATAAAGAATTGTTAAACTTTTAAATAAAATCAAAATATTTTCATTTATTTGCATGAAAAGAAGAAATGAAAAAAACAGCGCCAGTCGGCACATGCAACTTCAGTATAATAGCAATAAAATAGCGCTGATTTTGTCTTAAAAATGAATTTCATAACATCAAAAAAAAATCTTAGAATATTTTATCACTTCCAAAGACTAGTTTTTCGGTGTTTTAAAAGATTTACAACAATTATTTAAAATTTATTTTCATGGTAGGTATATATTCTTAAAGCTAAGGAAATAAATAGCTTTTAAAGATTTTTTTAAAAAATAATGCATTTTTGAATTAAACCAAAAACCTTAATTTTAAGGTGCAACAAAACAATATCACAAAACGTTTGTAACTTAAATTCGTTCTGTTTTAAAAAAATAAAAGTAAAACATTATTTTAATAATGGGTGGATACTCCTTTATTCTCTGCCACTTCAGTCATTCGCTTTTGTAAGGATTTAAATAGCTTTTTAACGTATTTTCGAAGAAGATCCTACCAGTGGGCTAATATGCTGTTTTGAACTCTTGGATGGACTTATACTGCCGGTTTCTCTGCATACACCTGTCGAGACAAACAACCCCAGCAGTTTTCAAAAATATTTATGTTAGGAAAACTCGCAGGCCATCCTAGAGGATTCAAGTTGTTGTACCGGAAAAACTCTTAGTATTTTTGCTGAATGAATCCTGCATTAGCCTACTCAAATATCATGGTATTACTTGTTAATTGCTTCCTATGTAGGACCGATTAATTTCCGATTAAGTTTAAGTTGTCCAAGCTTTTCATTTTTGGGGGCACAAACTTTATTTCGGGTCTTCCGATTCCAGCCCATATATTGACACTAGTCTGGAGGTTTCACTTCTACCGCGTCTGAACTGCACACATTTTTTTACGTTTGAAATGTCCATGAAAACAAAATGGCAGCTGAATTTTCCGTCGCAATTGTGCTTACTCGAACAATTAACCGACAGGCAGTATTTTAACAGCAGGTAACCGTTAACGATTTCCCATCACCCGTCCGTATTCTGGTTAACGCATTATGTTCCATTCGATATGAATCATTTTTGATCTTAGAGCAAGAGCCAGATTTCTTAGCAGAAAACAACATTAATTTGGCGAATTTAGGTTTTTTAGCGAAGTGTCTCATCATATAGTAGTCAAAATTAATACAAAAGTTAACAAATAATTGTTCAACCCAATTCGTTTGTTTACAATATTTATGAAATTTAGACTACTGAGAAGCCAATAAAAATTAGCCCACTTCTGAAATAATATAATAGAGGTACATATTCATCTGACTTTTCAAAACCCTCGCAAACTGCGAAAGCTGTGCATTTTTGAACCAACTGCAAACGAACTGTCAAAAATTATTGTGTGAAAAAAAGATAACTTATTTATGTAACAGATGTTATTCATATAAAAATGACAGCGTGTTTTTCACATATGGAAGATTGTAATAGAATGAACGTTGTATTTACTCGCCCGAAGTTTTATTCGCTACATTTTCGGTACTGTCAATGGGAAATGAACTGAAATTGAAACCAAAAGAACGTTGACAAGCAGAAATTCAACCGAGTTCATCTTCGCGCACCTACATTTGTTCGTTCGATACTGCTGCAATTTATTTTATCAATATTTTTCAAGCATTGTAATTACTTTGCATAAATATATATTAACAATTAAGAAAAACTTGATTGATAATTGAATGCAAGTGGATCATTAAAATTCGAGCATATTCAACGAAGAACTCTCTGAATCGGAAATTAAAGAAAAGTAAATCTATATTTACTTTGCGTTCTTTCCATTTTTTTTATTGCCTTTGCCAACAAATTTGTGAATCGTGGAAGTGCTTATTACGAAATTCAATTGACATTTTCATTAAAAAATTACTAATAACAAATTGAAAAAGTTGATAAGGGAAAAATAATCAAAGAATTTTGTGCCACGGAAAAATCAATTTCCTTCAAGCCCGTGTACTCTTACCCTTGCCAACGAGACCCAACGCGCATTGCATTACAGACAATTGAATTGATTTTTCGTAAATTCTTCGTTGTCTACCGCTTCCCGATTAGCATTATTTATTGGTGCACCCCTTCATCAGACTGGTTGTTGTCGGTTGCAGTCACTCAGCAAAAACAGGTTGGTGTGCGTAGCTTTTGTTTGTTTTTTTTAATGTCCGTACATATTTTAATTGCATTTCTTTTATCTTACTCTTGTGCTGCTTTGTACTAATTTTACATTGTAATTTGTGTGTGGCACTAAAATTTACTGCTACACTTGCAATTTATTGTTCATTTTATCATTTATCGTTTTAACCGGCATCTGTTTCTATTCCGTTTCCCTGCACTGCGTGTACATGACCAAGCAGAATATAATGGAATTGAAACGACATTTGCATAAGCAGTGGTGGTGCATTAATTCCTTTAAACATATGCATACGTATTATTTTTATTTCTACTTAAATATTTGAAAATTAGGTCAAAATTTAAAAAAATCTTACTGGATTTGAAAGTTTCGGCTGAAGTTTACTTTAGGGACAACTCTCCGATTTTATTTATTTTTTTAGGAGAAGTAGCGTGTTATAAATAAATAATAAATCTGCAAAAAAAATGTCGCTCGGATCTGGTTTAGGAGATATAGCCATCGGAAGTTGTGGATATAGCTTTTACAAAAAATACTATAAGTTTGGAACCCGTAAATGGATTTCCAAAATAGCAAAATGCTACTCGGTATTCATTGAAATGTGTAGATAATATTCAAAATGTTTACTTCAAAACTTTTTTAAATTTTATCCAAATACCTTTTATATATTTAGTAATTTTATTTTTTGCTGCGTATATGTCGAAAAATACAAAAAATACATTCGCAATACTAGTCGGAGAACAATCTACCACCCCGATCAAAAATCGTTGAATGTACTCCACCGGTATTTATTAAACTAAAACATCAAGAAACAGTCCTTCGTAACGTCTATTTTGTTGAATGGGCCAACTGCACTAGCTGAAAAACATGGTCCACACTTATCATACATATATGTTGTTACGTTTTTGCCTAAAATTGATTTTATGGCGACTCTTCGGGATTACTATGTATCCGAAACTAGATCATATCGACATCTTTCATTACATTGTAGTTCTTAGAATTCAAAAGCACATGCATAACAAAATTTATATTCCATTTCTCAGATTATTTTGAACAATTTCAGTCATTAGGATGAGGGATTAATTAATTCAGCCGAAATTGTCTTCACGAGTATATAGAGAGGTGTACATTTTTTAAGACGACAAATAAAAATTTTATTTTTATCATATCGGATGGTCCGTTATGCTGATTTTGCTGTCCACAGACTTTAAGTATGTATTTATGTCTTCTTTTTTTGTTTTCCGATAAAAATTTTAATAAAGTAAAATCAGAGTAACTGAATTTAACTTTTTAATCGTCAAATCTTGAAAACTGTGGTATGGATTTCAAATTCTGTCAAAACAAAATCATTCAGGGACATCCATGTTTTTGAAATCGATCCAAGGATACCCAACTCTTCTCAATAAACTAGTTACTATTTATCCGAAACAGATCATATCGACATCTTTAATTACATATTGATTTTAAGAATTGAATAGCACATACTTATATATGTTAGTAAAATTTTGTTAAATAAACAGTCGGGCCTAAATAAATCTTGCAAATTGATTTTTCAAATATCCGTTATTTTCTGCAAAAACATATTAGCTGCGTTCCCGCATAATGCCCCATATATAGCCCAGTTTACAGAATTTAGTCTAAAAAGCGTTTCTGTATTAATTCAAAAAATCTATAAAAAAAAAATTTGTTCGAACTGAATCTGATCAAATACGGGAACTATTATTATCAAATACATATTTTTATAACAAATTAGTAAAGCCTTATTTATTTTCTCATTTCTACAGACCATATTTCGCAAATTATTTTGTCCTTGCATAACGAATAGCATTGTCGTTTATCTTAGCGTATAATTTCCATGGTGCCAAGTTTTGACTCTATATTTCGTAGAACTCGATGAGACAAGCAATAAATTTACTGCCCATGTTTAAGATTACGACCTTTTCTTGGTGACTTCCAGCTTTTAAAAGCTCTTTATATCTATTAGGGGCCGTTCAAGTATTACGTAACGCATTTAGGTCGCAAGCGCGACTAAATCAAATGTCGCTAAAATAACTTTCCGGTACATTGCGCAACATAATTGTGATTTTTAGGTAAAAATGGTCGCTTAGGTGATACCGTAACGTTTAAGGAAAGGGGGCGGGGGGGTAAAAAATCTTCAAAAATTGCGTTACGTAATACTTGAACGGCCCCTTATAAGTTGGAATTAAAATAATCGCATAAGTTCAAATAATATATCTAGTTCTATAGCTAATAACTTGTATAACTTGTAATTTTTTTTTATTGTAAGTTATATTTGATAATAATAATAATAATAATATACCTATCTAGTTCAAATTTGCTCAATTCTGACCTAAGCTTATGAGAAAAATGTAAATACATAGTTATTGCACTATAGAAAATTTGAATTTTGTAAACGCTACTGTTTATCATGCTGTTGCTAGGCGCCCTTCATGTTGTCATCTCTTTCATAAAGAAATAATACATAGTTGCTGCACTTTTTTAATTAATTCGAACTTCAGCCGGTCAGTAGAACACAATTTGACTCGATTTAAACTCTTTGGATGTGCTTGTGTTGTAGTAGCCCCCCGTTTATTCTCCTTGCCTACATAACATCTCATGCCTCTTGGTCTTTACATCGTTATGTCATGCTCAATTGACACTTTGTCAGTAGTGGGTTGTTATCAGTTGTGGGTGACAAATAAGTGGTGCCGCCAAGAGTATGCTCACATGTTATTTGATTTTTCCTGCAATTGTTTTTGTTTATGTAATTTTGTTTATTTTTTTTTTATTAGAACAAACAACAAATAACTGAAGAAATTTGCATTTAAATTGAGAATGTTTTTCTTTCTTAGCTTTTATGTACCATACATTGCATGTTATGCACTTGAATTTTGTTGATATGTTGTTATTATATTTAAAATTTTTAATGTATTATATTTTGTCTTGGAGAAAACACTACTTTGACGTAAATACAATTTTTCATCTATCGGCAAAGTTCTTATACATAATACTGATCAGTGCACTCGAGGTGCGAAGAAATGTCACTCATTTTTAGTATTCATACCAGCATAATAACTCAAACTTCTTGCTACAAAAAACGTTGTTTGTTTTAATTGTTTTTAAACAGCGTGAGATATTTCTCCCAACGTTCTTTATTTCGATTAGAATTTAACACGTAAGGCATGTGATTTTCTTATGAAAAAAATTTTAATTCAAGATCTCAACTAATAACTAGAAAATATTTTTAAAAAGGTTTTTTTCTTTCGCTTGCCACTTCAAAAAATGTCATTGATTTGCTCACCTCATTACAAATGCTTGAATAAATATTACCAGTCGGTACTTTCTGCAATACATATTACTATCATACATACATACATAAGTATGCACATATGTAGGTAATGGCTGTCATACTTAAATGTTGAGTCAATAAATTTTTTGTTGGGGTGAGTTCGACTCACCCTTGTTTCCTTGTTCCTTGTTCTATGTTCAAAGTTCTCAAGTTACTTCAAGGCGGCGAAATGTCTGCCAAAAAAAAAAAAATCACCAGCTGTTTCTGCGACATCTAAAATTCTAAAACATTTTGTGTATCTACTGAATTGCCAGTAAATTGGTAAATTGGCTTAAAAGACTAAGTACATATTTAGTTGACTTTAAATTGAGGCTATAAGGTTGTAGAGGAAAACTGCAATGCAGACTACTCCACGTGCAGATTGTATAGGATTTAGTTGTCTATTAAGTAAATGCTAGTGACAAATTGTGAGTGTTGGCTTAACTATTGATTTTAATTCTTTTTTTGAAAATCTATAATATTGTCTTAAACCTTAAGTAAAACCAAAACATCTTTGATAGTATGTTTATAAAGGCTTTTTATTCGAAATGCCTCGAACTAAAGCAGCGTTACATCAATGTATGTATGTATAGTAAAGTAGTCATTAGATATGAAGTTTTTCATATTAATTTTATGTAACGTAATCGATATAATTTGATTGATTTCAACTTATTATATTTTTTAATGATTTTTTTCCTGTCTAAAATGCAATAATTTAATTTAATATTTCTTTTCACATTTCATTATATTATCTGCTTTGTAGCTTCTTTACCGCAATTTTGTTGCTGTTGCCTCATTTATATTGACCTCGAATTTTTATTTCATTACATTAGTTACCTAGTTTTCTATTATTTAGTTCATTATTATTTTTTTATTTTTTTTTGCAATTCAATTCTGTTGTACTTACCTACTGTTCTTTATAAATGTATGCCATCCAGCCATTAGCAGCAATGATATATTTACAGTATTGATACATTTTTATGTAAAATTGAATTGTTATATAAATTATTAAATAAAGGGATCTGAATTTAGTGCGATTTGTGTGGTAGAGTATTGTTGAAAAAAAAATGGCAGCGTGACAGGTGACAGTTCATGGTTATTATTTAGAAAATAATGATGGTATTGTCAGCTACAATTCGTGATTTTCGCTCAAAATATGGTCGGAACAGTGAATTAATTTCATCACCTATGAAGTGATAAATTTCGAAATACCAGGAAACGGGATCATTTAGTGATCTGAAATACTCTGGCCGTCGTTCAACACAAAACATCGGAGTACTGCGTGAGAGTATTGCTATTAGTTCAGGAAAATCAATTCGGCATCGTGTTCTAGAATTAGACATTTCGGGAAGCTCTCTATAGCGTATTCTAACGAAACATGACTCGAGAACTGAAGCATACTAACCTCGGTCATCGAAGAGAGAATGGATTATGAAACATAATGGAATGGATGCTGATTTTTCGAACAAATTCATCTGCAGCGATGAGGCTCATTTTCATCTTAATAGCTTCGTTAATCGTCAAAATTTTCGCCCTTAGACTTCAGAAAATCCACGAGTTATTATTAAGAAGAAAATGTTTCTTCAACGTGTCACTTGTTAGTGCAGATTTTGGACTGGTGAGTATCGAACCATTCTTCTTCAAAATGCAGCTAGTTGGGCAATAACAGTTTATTGTGCAAGATATAGATGTGGACGACAAGTGGTTTCAATCAATTTAATTACTACAAGAGTCATTTCTTTGACGTGTAATTTCCCGTTTTGGTGATCAAAATTGGCCGCCCAGATCATGCGATTTAACTCCTATGAATTTTTTTTTTTGGGTATTTTTGAAGTCTAAGGCTTATTTTAACAAGTCTACGACTATTTCAATTAAAAACCTTTCTTTAAAAATTATTTCATGCGAGAATTTTGGGACTTCCATTATTTAGGGGGTTAAGTATCATCATAAAGATTTTTTTTTCTTCTTGCTGTCTTAAACTTTGGAAAATTGTTTCAACTCTGAAACAATCTACGCATATTAACTATAGTGCAGCTTTTCAACTTTTGTGTTGACACAATTCTTCATTACTAAGCAGCATACATATATTATGCTAAGCTATGAAATCAAAAAATTATTCTGTTACTAATTTCCCCATATAAATATTCAATTTCCTGCTTTAATTAAAAACAAATTATGTTGCATTGATCTAAAATTTAATGACTCCCTGGCGAGAGTTGCTGCATGCGCGAATTTTTTATAGTTTATTTGTGCAATTTAAATAATTTACACGTTTTTGCGAGTGCAACAATTTACAAATGCAATTAGTTTGTCATCCTGTCAGACGCAAAAATTTACACAAATTGTCATGTGGTGTCAATGATAAACAAATGACACTCCACAGAGCACAATAAATGCTGTAAACTCTGGATAAACATTTGATATCACGTGATAGGTAAACAATTGCAAAGTAAACGCAATTTACTAGTTTTCGTACAATTGTGCTTGTTATAATTTGCGCTTTCTTTTACGCCTTTTAAAAAAAAGACTGTGCACAATGCGCCAACTTTGCTTTTCTAAATGGAATTAAAAAATGTTGCAACTGTTTTTAATTCAATTTTGTTTTCCCTTGTCAAACAACATTTTTTCGCTTGTTATATCTATGTAAATTTTTCCATTAAATTGGCATGATCTATAGTCTAAATATAGACCTAAGCTATTTTTAAAATCTTTTATGATTGCTTATCAAGAGCACATTTTGTAAATAAGAAAACAACAGCAATATTTTTGCTTTATACTACTGTACTATATTTCCAGTGATTAAATAACATTGCACATTTTAAAAATAGAGTGACCATGTTTAATGTTAATATTTCAATATATCATCATGTGTGATTCAATATGCATAGTAGCAGTAAAGTGGTTGTTTTTTTCGCTGTAAAAAATGAATCGCAAATGCATCGTCAATATTTTTCAATCTGCAAAATAAAAAGTATCTAATTCTATCAGAGTTGTTGCAACAACTGAGATTTCTATTTATTTTTTTTTTTCGGTCAAATTGGTTGATATTTATAGATTACATAGTTTATATCATGCAAATATAAATTTTTGTTTTTTTCTTAATTTAAAGCTCCAAGCTAAATAGCTAGGAAGGATAATTGCTGTAAGAGTTATATTGGTGGCTTAGCAAACAAGCTTGAAACCTTAAGTAGCACTGATTGTGCCGTTTTAATAATAGTGGGTAATTTCTATTATTATTATTACAATGCCGTAGTGGAAAAGGGCGCACATGTGTCAATTTACACCACTATTAATAAGCTAACAAATCCATACTCATGAATATAATAATGTAAGAGTGAAAGTGAGGAACTAATGAGTTAGATGTACATATTAAATTGTAAATAGTAATTTCGGTAGATTTCAAGATTGCACGAGAATGTTCGAGAGTTCTGTAGAAGCCAGGTTCAGTTAAGCAAAAGTTTTGATGTGTGCTGAAATATTAGACAAAACCCTAGTAACGAAATGCAGCCGGTATATAGCGTTTTTGTGCATGAACGCATTTTAATTACAAGTTTTTGGGTAGTTACCAAAGTTTTTGCAAATTTCAGCTATAGATATGTACATATGAGAGAAAAACGCCTTTTATGATCTCTTCTAGTAGATCAAATTCTCACTATTTTCTAAAAAATATCTTAAATCAGTTGGTGTTAATGAATTCGACTGTTCCCTTATGCCTCTCTTATGCCTCCTTCTTTTTTGTCTCGACTTTCCATTAATTCACCCATAACATTAAATGCTATAGTGAACAACCCCACTTTTTTAATTGCAATTTTTTTTTTTTACCCATATGCCATTGTTTCTTTTGCTTTTTTCTATTTTTGTTTATTTTTTTTTTTTGCTTATTCTAAATTTAGTGGCTATGTATATGTAAAACATACGAATTATTATACTTTTAATTCTACAAATTGTAGACTGTGAGTCGATTTATTGCCGTTTGAATTCTACAGCATTGTTGCTTTTATTGACACAGAAATTGTTGTTGTTGTTTTCATTCATTCATTCATGTTGTCAATGTAAGAGCAATAATTGCAAATTATTATTGTCTGTACTATACAGTTCAGTTGTATTTCTTAGCAAAAGGGCGCGAGTTGTGTTTTGCTTAGAGTGAACAAACAAATTAAATTAAAATTTTATTCCATCGAAAATATTTAAAAAAAAATACTGAAACTAAAATTGAAAACTTAATTGCAAAAATATAATAACTATATTTAAAAAACGATAAAAAAAATTAAAACTAACAAATTAGCACAACAAATTGTGCATTTCTCACGGTTGTTTTGGACCGCAAAAAAAAAGAAAATAATTAAACTCTGACTCAAAACAATTGCCAACCAGGCAACACCGCTGCATATGTGCCCGTTTTGTTTGCAACCACATCCATGGTAAAGTGCATGCGTTGTGATCATCTAATTTAATTTGTAGTGTGAATTTTTATCGAATTTTAAAATCTATCTGCATTTATTTGTTGCTTATCGTTGTTGCTGCATCTCGTGCTATGAGTATATCACATTATATTGTTGTTTTTGTAAGTTAATTAAATGAAAATGACGCATTTTTAGGTGTTTTGCAATGTGGGCGATTTTTAAAATATACGTAAAAATATTTGTAAATTCAATATGAAACGTGCTTTTTCATATTTATTACCCACCTCTTAAATAATTATTTTACTAACAAAAAATTACATTAATTAATTCTAATTGTTTTGGATTTGCGCAAATTAAAACTTTATTTACTTTTAAAAAAAAAAAAAAAATCTGCAATATATTTTTTTTAATACCCTACACTCCTCAGGTGGTATATTCACTTTTGTAATTCAGTTTGTAACGCTTAGAAAAGGACGTGACAGATATGTAAAATAATATAAATTCTTGATCAGCGTCACCACCTGAGTCGCTTTAACTTGGTCCGTCTGTGTGTCTGCCTGTCGAAATTACCATTGCGAGAAGACCAAGCAAGGCATTGAGTGAAATTCGATACATAGGCTACAACTTCAAGCAAAGTTCTTGAAATTTGAAATTGGCGACATCGGTTCACGAACACGCCTACCGCCCTTACAAATAAACTTTCAAAACGCTATATTAAGAGTGTTAATCGATCAACAAAATTTTTACAAATATTAAGATAAACTTGGACAAAAAATTGACAAACTTCGACAAGAGGTCGTGGCATCTCCCATAAAACCAAAAACATCAAAACGCTATACTGATAGAATTATTTAAGGTATTGGAACCACATTTCACACAAACAGTAGGAATGATTCAGAAAAGCTCTGGACAATGCAATTCAGTTTCAAGAATTTCCAGATTAGATCTGGTCAAATATAAAAAAACATCAGACAAAAAGTAGGCACATTTTAACGGGACAGACCACAGTGGATTTTTGTGGCCATAAATAGGAAAAATTTGAAAATGCTAGGGATTGAAAAAATTTTTAATACAATCGTCAGAGAATACTTAGCGAATGAAAAAAAAAACTATAAAAGTTTTAAATTTGTTTTGAGTTTAGTAACACAGTGGGCTCAAAGTTGAACTTTGTACGCTAAAAATGTTCTATGAAACTTTTTCAAAGCGAATGTTAGATAGGGCGCTCCAGTTAACTTGTTTGAAACAAATTGCAATAATGTAGCATATTGGCGGAAAGTACATTGCTTCCACTTTGTAAAAATCAATTTAATTTTTTTTATCGCCTTTATTGTATTGTACGGATTTTTCAAAAATTATATTGATGAATGATAAAAGTGGAAAATTTAATTTGCAAACGTTGACAGAAAAAAAAGTATATCCCCGGATTTCGGAAATTTTTTTATATGTAATGTGAGAAAGTATGGTAAGCTTAAAGACAAAGATTCAGCTGCTTTTTTTAACAATTTTTTTTTTATCAAGTTTTTCCTAATGTAGTTTTAGAAGGAACAAAAAATACTGACTGTAAACTATAAAAGATATCGCAAAATTTGTAACATTTTTGAAATCAGCATTGCCAAATTTATGGAAATTGATACCAAATGTGAAATAAAGTCTCAACCACATCCCACATTTGTATGGAAGGTAGGCGTGTCCGATTGACCGATTTTTTTCATATTCACAAGTTTTTTTTTAACCCAAAAAACGTTTTTGCCAAATTTCAAGACTCTAGCGCTAATACTACTGTTAATTGCCACCTTTTTTGGTTTTTCTCAAATACATAGCTTGAAAACTATAAAAGATATCGCAAAATTAGTATTTTTTTTGAAATCAGCATTGATAAGTTAAAGGGAATTGATACCCATTTTGAAAAAAGGTCTCAACCACATCCCAACTTTGTATGGGAAGTAGGCGTATCCGTGAACCGATTTTTTCCATATTCACAAATTTTTGTTGTTTTCACCTTACAAGCATATGTACCAAATTTCAAGAGTCTAGTGTAATTATTACTATATATGGCCGCCGTTTCATACAAACCCATCCACTGTGCGGCGTGGTACTTCCCATACAAGCATTAGTTTCAAAACGAACGCAACACAGAGAGCTATTTCAGTAAATGTTGCCAAATTCAATGAAGGTTGTACTGGCTAGTCATCACATAGCGTGGTAGAATAAATACCCTTTTAATAAAAATTTAAGACTTACGCGCACTTTTGCTGATAATGCGTTGTAGGGTATTTAATTTTTGGCGACGCCAAAGATAACACCCTTATTAACTTTTTTTCGAATGCCACTGTGAAATTAATTTTGCGGCTGCATGTCTGAAATTATTAATTTTGTATGTTAACTAATGCAATTTGTTGCGGATGTTTTTGTGGCAACATTAAAACTTTTTAATGTATATTTGTCAAAATTTGCATTAAAAGCGTTATAATTTTATTATCAAAAATAACAAATTTACGTTAAAATCGCAAATGCTTTGCTGTGTGTGGTTTAGTTTTACGAAAAGTTTTGTTGCAATACTATGAGCAAAGTATTTGTTTTGAATGAATATGTTGTTTCTCTTTTGTTTTAAATAAATATCTTTGGGTTTGAAGATTTGCTTCATTTTAACGATTTCATTTAAAATTTATTTCTGCACATTATTTTATTATTATTTATTTACCGTCCAATTTTATTCACTGCGAATTTATTCATTGAAAGCATTCAGGTCAATATGTTTTGTTTTCACTTGCAGAATGCAAGCATTGGTATTAGGCCCGGTTTCCGACATGCTAAGCAACTGAAGAGTTGGTCAGCTTGAACAAATAGACGTGCTCTTCCCATATGTAGTACAATCATATTACAATGGGGAAAGTTGAAGTAGATGTTACAAATATAATCATATGCAGTAAATAAGTAGGAAAAATTTACTCTTTGAAAGAATGTTCGAATATAATTAGAATCACTCCATCACGCTTTTGTATCTTAAAAAAAAAATTACTCGACCTTTTTCTAATTTATCAAATTTCGGCATAATGGCTAATCAACCTACTTATTAATGACATTCAACATTAGCACTTAACATTTAAAAAAATAATGCTAAACCGCAAACTTAACTAGAACACAAAATATATACACAATCTTGAAAACTTAAATAAACATTGAAAATATTCAAACTAACTAACAGCAAAGTTTGTGATCTACGAGAACCGCATTTTCATATTAGAAACTATAAATTGATCATAAAATTGCAAGAATCATTAGCGACGATTGTTAATGTTTTGATTTGCATTAAGATTTGGAATAATTTCAAGGTGACCAGACTTAAATTGAACCGCAATTTAACTTTTAATATGTATGCGCATGTAATTTAAATTTCAATATGTAAGTTTCCATTTCATTGAAAAGTTTTTCAACCTCACACAACCCTCAATTAAAATCTCACTGACGAGATAACGTCATGAAGTTGTGTATTCACTGCTATACACAAAATATTTGTTAACTGTAATCAACTAAAATACGACACGATTAAAAGTTAATCAATGCTATTTTTAGCGTTCGGCTTAATAATAATATGTCGTTTTAAAAATAACTGGCGTTATTACATGTCCAATACGCCAGATGTAAATGCGTTGTAGAACGTACGAGTAGAACTCGTTTGCTTGCAAATTTATTCTTTTTATAGTAAAATTCTATTTGCTGACTTAATATGGACTTCATATTCATATGAATATTTGTTATTTTTAATTAAAATTTTTGCCTATTTACTAGTTACAAAAATAAAAAAACAACAATTACGTGTTTAGTTATTGACTAAACGTCGCACGTGTTCTTTTTTTCATATTGACTTTTTTTTTACAACTTGGAAGTACTAGGTACACATGGCGAAATTCATTAGCGTCGCAAAATATTTTCGTTTTGTTTTTATCTACTTTTAAAAGTTTTTATTTATTTTTTAATGAATCATTTAAAATAATTGCGGTTAAACGATAACACTATAAAGTTAACATTTTAAGAATTTACCCACAATTTCGTAAATATAACTTGTAGAATTTATCTGATACTAATGGTTTTTACGATTTTCAATGCGATGGGAAACGTGCCTATTTTGATAAGGCTACCATTAAGCTTGAATTTTGAACGAAACTTTGTCTTGAAGCCAAAATTTGTTAAGATAGTTGTTTTTTTTATGCAGTTTCGGTTAGCTAAAATTTATTTATTATTATTATTTCAGGTCTTTCCATTAGGTTAGGTCAACACGGGAGTTGGGCCCACGCAAACCATTTCGAAATTTTTATAAACTTCAAATTGAATTTTGGACACTTTTGAGCGATGTCTTCAAGAGAGTCGAAGGCAAATTTATTATTTTGATAGTAAAATTCGAGACTTTAGTACTTGTGAAAAAGTGCAACACACACTGATTCAATCCCGACTATTTTTAACGTAACAAAAGATAACTAAAACGAAAGTATACATACCAAATTTCAGCAAAATTTAACGGGTTGCCAGGCTCTCTCACTGAAATTCATTGGGCTGATATCTTCCTTAGTCTTCTTACATTCTGAGCTATCTTAAGTTTAGAATTGTTTTCAAGAAGTGAAAAGCACAAAAATTGTCATTTAATTTGGTGACATGCAATAAAATTGTTGTCTATCGATATTTACTAAATGCAAATTAAAGATTTGGGCAATGCCACGCCTCTAGTAAAAACTCAATGTATTTGCATTTCTCTCAATCTTTTTTCTTCTTCTTGTAGATGAACCAAAAGTTCGAGCCGTTTTGCATATAAATCTCAATCAAACCAATTAGAATAACAAAAAGTGTCAAAAAAAAATCGGTAAACATTTTAGAATTTTCTCATAGGAACATTATCCAGAAGTTCCAATTTAAATTCTAATAACAATTAAAGTAAAATGGATATTGAAATTTGTTTCATTACCATTAAAATCAAGTTCACAATATCTCTGTTAATTAGTACTAGACTAAATCTTGAAGTATACAAACTTATTAATTTATTATTAAATATAAGTTATTGCAAGTACTTACAGACTAAACTGATAAAATCTCTTCTGACATTAAAAATGATTTATTGGCTAAAAATTGATTTATTTTATTGCCAAAAACTAAGTAGTTGCATTTATTCGTCTTTGAACATTTGACGTCATATTTGAATCAATCTACACTGTAGATTCTATAGCGTATAATTTCCATAATTTATTAGACTTAAAAATATCTCCTACGTAAATTTTTATTTATTTGCACTTTCGCTTGCAATAAAATTTTAATGTTTAAAAAATTGAACAGAACTTTCGCGCTCAAATAAGAAATTTATATAGGTACTACCAAGATATAACATTTTTGTACTCTACAGCTTTCAATGTTCATGAAAATTTGCAACAGGTGCTAAAGTATCGAAAACTAAATAAAAAAAAAAAAACAAACTAACAGTCATATCACAAAAACAAATAAACTTGGTACATCCATATCTGCCTTGTATTTTATACTCAAGATAAAATTTTATTTATTACAGCGTATTGCACAAATTAATTTATCTACTACATCGCTTTACTATCTGCATCTAGTGCACAAAATGCATTTTGCAAATTATAAAATTTATGTTGGCAAATTATTTATAACTATACGAATTTGCCAATTTGTACAAAATTTACAATTTATTTTTATATTCTGCTGAGCGACATTTTAATTTTTAGTTGTATAAAATTTATTTAACAAATAATTCAATCGTTGTAGGTGAATTTATTTTTATGGATTACAATTTGCGAGTATAACCGCGCTAATGTAAAACAATTTTTACGCGTTGTTGCTGATGAGGATTTAAGACAGCATATCAATTTTGAAATTCATCGTTGCACATAATTTTTACAAATTAAATTTTCTTTTACGCTGCTCTTGTTCCCATTTTGCTATAATTAAAACATACAAAATTAATTTCAACAAAATTAATAATAATAACTGTCCTGCTGAAAAATTATTAGACTAAAGTCATGTAATTTGTCCTCTGTCTTTTCATTCGTACTATACAGCTGTCGCGGTCGGTTTAAGTTAAATTTATCAAAAAACAAAGAAACATTATAGTACATCACCTTAGAGATTTATGACGTTTTACAACACTGATTTTACCAATTCTGTCATTACTATCATTTTTAAAATATTTCAAATACGTCTTTCATTAATATATCTTTTAAAAGAACATGTTCGTTAGTTTTAAATGATATACTGCACATTTTTTTTACCATGGTCGATTTTATAGCACCAAACAGTTGAAAAGAGTATATCTCAGAAAACAACATTTTAAAAATTGTAAAAAGAAAACATTGAAATTGAATGCATATTTGGAATGGTAGTCATATAGTGACTGTCTAAGGAAAATGTTAGCTCTCTATTTTTCAGTAATAAAAAAATACGTGATAGTTGATTTACCTCGATCTGGTCAACCTTAAAGGGCTACAAGCGACGATAACATTGACAAAATCAAAATGTTGGTGTTCCAAAACTGTCAGATGAGTGTAAGAAAATTGGGACTAGAGGTTAATATTTCCCTTAAGTTCGCTTGAAATATCCTGCTTGATATTCAAAAGCAGGTTGCCGAATACATGATTCCTCGAGCTTCAATTGACCCGACCCGAGATATGAATTTACGCGTACGACATGCACACCAGTCAACAGTCTTCGGAATGGCGCTACAAAAATGTGCGGAAACCCAAAAAAAAAAAATAAAAATCAAATATTTTGAAGCACCTGAAAACTATCAGGACTTGGTCAAAAGCTGGCGTAGTTGTTTTGCAATCGGTGGGGTCTTCGTTGAAGGCGACCAAATAAATTTAATGAATAAATAATTTTGTTTCCTAATTATTAATACAGGTTCTTTGAGAAAAAGATAAATTTGAATGAGATAATAAAACGCAAACTTACTTTCCTGATCTGAAAAGACTACTACTAAAATTACTTGAAATTAAATTTTAATATTTGCATTGTCATAACTTCAAAATAAAATACATACTCATATTCGCTGAACTTTCAATGTTAAATTGGCGCACGTTTTTTGTTTTGTTTTTATTCCTTCATGATCTATGATTGACGTTTGCTTTTAAATATTTGCTTGTATTTATTTATTTTTTAAATATATCTATCTGATTTATTAACTAACATTTTCATTTGTTTAATGAACTTTTGTCAAGGTCTTTCAGATGCCCGCTATTGTTTAGTTTTCAAATAAATATTTTTTTTTTCCTCAGATACAATAATTTGTTTTTAAATATTCATCAATACAAATTGTTCGTATAAAGCAAAAACTCACGATCGATTGCTAAATAAGGAATACCCATGCATGCTGGCAATCTCCAGCCAATTTTCGTTAATATGTATCTTGCTTTCTTTTGGGCGGTTACTAATTTTTGTAAACTAAAAATAAAGATAAGATAATTTTCTTAAAAAAGTTCTGATAATATGATATATGACATAAGACCAACTGTTATCATTATATTAGGCACAAATAGTATAAATTTGATTTCAGTTCATTCTTTTCTTGTGCTTACTATTCAAAGTCGTGTTTTATTGAACTATGTTTAAGCTTCAATTAAAACAAAATAAAATATACATACTATATACCTATGCATATAAAATTTTAATATTTTTTTTCCATTACTTTGCAGGTCTTTCCAGTGGATTCATAAGAAAACGTGCTAAGGTATGATTTATTAAAATTAGTTAATTTATCATCATTATAATTTTAATTTATTTCAAAGGCATAAAGTTTGTCAAAGCAGACTTATAGCTAAATGATAACAATTTATGGCAAAAAAAAAATAAATAAAAATTAACGGTCATTTCAAAAGATAAGGCATAGAATTAAGCGAAAGTTTTTCAAATGATTTATGACCATTATGCGAATATTTTGTTACTGACGTTTGACATTTCACTGTAGGTAACAAACCTTAAATTCCCTACGACATTGCAATGAACGCGTTTTTCCGTAGTTTAAATTTTTTTTTTTCGCATAGTTGCTCTATTTAAAAATCCTGACGAGTATTCCTGTAAATGTAATATGTACTTTCTAATTATTTTACTGAGCTTACTGTTCAGTACAGTGAGTATCAAAATCAAAAAAATACACTAAACATACGAGTAGATAAATTTTGCTTTGCCATGTTTCACTTTTTGCTTGGGTTCTCAATAGATCTATGCATAAAAGCGTAAAAATTCATACTCATCGGCTTAAAAGTCACTGATGATTCCGCTTAGCAACAGCTGAAACTAACTTCTGACTAGCTTTTGCCCATATTTTGTTTTTTTTTATCTTTTTTTTTTAAGTTTTAACAATAGCAGCGCGTGTGTTCTCTCTTTAATGCCCTATATTACTAATCGCAACGTTGACAGATATCATACATGAAATATTTAGTGCTGCCTACCCAATAGGAAACAAAAAATGGCGTGAAATTAAAATTCGATGGCTCTTATTGGAATATCGTTTATAATGTTTTGAAATTTACAAAATTCCCTACAGTATGACAAAACATTTTTTTTTTTGTCTAGTCACTATTCGCCATACTATTAAAGATAATAGGGCACCAACATTTCTGTCAACGGGCCGGCCTAGCTATTAGCATTTTAGCAAATTTCGTTTGTCGAATAGTTTACATTTTACATCGAAAATATATCTTAATTTTCTATTTCACTTAGAGAGAGAAGTACTCTTCAGCATCTGTCTCATTTGAGTCATTGAAGCAAATAGTCATTTGGTGTACACCTTAAAAATTAAATTGTTTTCATTTTTGTTTTTTAATTAAAATTTTCTCTACGCTTCAATGAGTTTTTAAACTAATTGACTGTTCAATTGATGAACACGCATTTGATAGAAATACTTTACACGCCAGCTCAACTTTTAAGCATCAGTGCACCTTCGTTGGTCGAAGACAGATCAACAAACTCACTCGATCGCAAGTTCGCGTTTGATGGCATATAGTGCGCAATGGCGGGGAGAGTATTTTGGATTAAACTCGTAAAATTTAATTAAACAAATTTAAATAGCATGTGATGCCAAAAGCTAAATTAATTAAATTTAAATAAAATTTTACTATTCTCCCATGATCAAGAAGAGGAGCCAATAAGAGTTCGCAATAATTCACGAGAACTATGGCGCCCAACAAACAACCTGCTTTGAGTTTTTGCGCTTGGGCAACGAAGCAACAATTAATAAAGAAAAATAATGATGACAGACAAACAAATCTGCAAACCGAACCCAACAAATGTTTTTAATGTAAACAAATTTAAATCAAACAATGGCAAACGACTTTGAACTTGTAATAATTGTAGCTGAAGCTAGGACAGGGCTTGTTTTGTATTTGCCAATTTAAAGGTGTTTGCGCCATGTGACAGATACCTACAAGTGGATAAGTAAATTTTGTACATAAAAATGAAAATATCATAACAAAAAAATTGTTGCACTAGTTTATGATAACTCTAAGCGACAGTAACATTTCTTAATTTTGCTTTATCAGCTCTTGTATTTGAGGTTAAACACTTCAAAATTTCCATTTTTGTCCAGTTCTTAACTTTTGTCTACAGAACCGTAATTCACCAGATAAGAATACATCCTCTGGGACACACTTCAACTTCCAAAAGAGAATATTCACCCCTTTTTCCAGCGCTTATTTATTAGAAAAATGTATAACCTGATCTAAAGCAAGAATGCGCAGTCCATAGCTCGTTTGGCTCTTCCAGCTCTTACAACAATGACAAAAAATATTGTTCTCACTTCGAGCTCTTTCCGTTATTTGAGCTAAATCATTTTGAACCGCAATCATCGCATGTATTTTGTTCCTGTAATTTTTTCTTCAACGCATCAACTCGTTGAGCATTTGCCGTTATTCAAGTTAAATAATTTCGGTTCGCTATCGTTGCATGGTTTTTTTGTTTTTGTAGTTTTGGCTTCAACGTAGTTAATTGTATTGCGGCGCCATTGATATCTTAATTCTAATGATACTATCAAAATCAGATATTTAAATATCGATAAATCGAAAAATAAACGAGATATCGATTTTTTTTATTTAACATTTTCAATTTATTTTGACGTGTTTTATCGAAATCGTGACGCCACGAATATCGTAATCGTGCCATTGAATCAAACATAAAATCTTTGATTTTTTTCCTGAGTGTAAAAGTATGTTTTGAAAAACTTTTCACTCAACCGATTAAGAAAGGTCCCAAATCACACTCAGATATTCCATTATTAATTTTAACTCGCTAATACTTACTTAGGTCCCTTGAATTCTAAATAAAGTTCTGCAGTGGATCCCGTTTAAGTGCCACCCCGCTTAAGTGCACATCCCGCTTAAGTACCCACTTTTTTTGGGACTCTAAGATTTCACACCAAATCTCATACGAATTTCCCCTTTTAAATACCTCCCGCTTAAGTACCTCACTCGCTTAAATATCCCAGCTTTTTATGTCTCAATTAGGATTTTACCCAAGTTTTTCCCCTTTTTATTAAAAAGGGGAAAAAATTTCAAAACATGGCAACGTAATGTAAACGCTTATTTACACACATCAGCATGTAGTATAAAACTTCTGGTCTGTAGAAAAGTCGAGTGTATAAGATTACAGGATAAGATATACGGGAAAGATAGTATTGCATTTTGGTGAAATTAACGAACCAGGGTTTCCTTACCAAAGCTTGTCCCGATGCCGGAATTTTAGCCAATTTTGTTGTTTTAATTAAAACTGTCCAATACTACACCTCAAAATGTATGCCAAATGATAGAACTCGAAGAACTCTTGTCTCAAACATGGGTTTCCACCGGTTTTTTCGGGTCCAGTTCGATGCTTTCATTTCGAGCTGTAATAATATATAGTTTTTTGATTGCCTCGAGGCACTTAATTGAGACCCGCTTAAGTACCTCAAAAAGTTGACATTTTGGTTGAGGTACTTAAGCCGCATTTACTGTATATCAAAACAACAAGAAAATTCAAGATAAATATAATTAAAGCTTAATTGAATTTTTGTGAGAAAAAGTCACAAAAATCACGTGCGTTTGAATCGGAGTGCGCAGAAGTAAGTCAACATTCACAGATTTACAAGTCTTGTCCATTCTTTCACAATTACTCGTACATAGTATATAGAATTCGTTTAATGGGAAAGTACAAACAAAACAGCTGGAAACAAGCCTATGCTGCCCACGAAATTGTTGTCATTGTGTCATCAGTGCTTGTACTTCACGAAAACTCGTATGTAGTTTGAGATTGCTATTCTTGTGTTGCTAAATTTAGATACAAATTTAAAAAGATTTCTTCGGCTATTTTTAGTACAAGCAATTTGCTTCATTTAAATATAAATAAAAATTGCATAAAAAATTATCTCAAGCGACACGATTGTCGTCTTTTTTTTTTGTGCGACTTTTTTTCATTTTATTTTAATGGGTTCTTTATGCTTATTTTGTTTTGAGCGTACTTAATAAAAATATCAAAAGAAAAAATTAATTATAAGATAATAACAATGAAATTGTAATCTTACCAGAAAAATTTACTTATTTTTAGATCATTGTATAAAATACATATGCTTTTGTTCCGCAAAAAGTTAATAACCAGCATACCGATAAGAAAGTATTTCTGTTTAATATAATTTACTGGTATATTTTTTGCAATGAATTTTAAAAATTACATTTAATCTTTAAGCCTTAGATCATCGTAATTCTATCTTCCTCAATTTCCGAAAATTAATTAACTTTTTTTTCTTCCGGATCAATCAAAAATGGAAAAGTTATCTACTCGAGACAATTTGGTTATCTTATTTAGCGCATGGGTTCGTAAATAGAAAGCCGCTGGGTAAATAAAAAATATAATGCCTTCGCACAATGCACTTTGTTATACCTCTAAGTCAGATTAGGTTTTTTCCGGGTGATGACGTATCTATATAACTTAGCCCCATTTTATACACGATTTATTTAAAGTTATTCATCCTAACTGACCCATTTCGATATTTTTATAATTTCAATATGGATTTAAGATCTTTTGATGCTAGTTCATCTAAACTTTAGATTCGAAAGACTCGAAGAAGTATCTGCCGAAAGCCTTAAGCGACGTCGCGCTAACGAAGGGCATTCGCTGAAAAAATGAAAAACAGTTTCTTCAACATCTTAATTTCTACAGCCCCTGCAAAGGTCTCCGATGTTGGGCAGACCAAGCTTATCGAAATGTTTGTCAATGAAATGATGACTGGTGTATTAGCTGAACAGTACAGCTAATGCACCAGTCAGGACTCAGATGAGTTCTGTCTGGGTCAGAGTTTGATTATAGCCTTAAAAAAAAGCCATACTATTGGCAAGGCTTTTGTGAAGTCACGATTTTATTTCATAAAGAGGTGAGATGACGTGTGAAGTAAAACATGCTTGAGGAATGATATGAGGATCTCTTTCATATCTTACTTATATTTTTTACTATTTTAATAGCTTAAGTGTGAAGCTACAATAAAATTTTTATAGTATTTAGCATTATCTCTCGTCGCGATGTTATCAAAATTGATCAGGATTTCCCCAAATTCGCTTCAGTTCATGATGATAGAATATTTGATAGCTGATTTTTTTCGCTTTTATCCCGAAAACTGTTAACGAATACAGTTCTTAAACTAATAAAATGCTTGAAAAAGAAATCGTTTGTAATAGTTTAATCTCCCATAACGGCGTTCAATTCTAATGTTCCCTTTTACAGAAAATTTGGTCATCCAATTTTCTATGAACAAAGCAATTCTGCTGTTAGTACAGAACCGATTGTAAAGCTTTTTTTTTTAAATTTACCTTTCAAATGAATTCTATTTTATTCAAATTAGTGCGAAGAATATAGAGATATCAATTTAAATTTGTTTCACATATAAAGTAGTTTGCAAAATATGGGCGGGATTGGGCAAAGAGGTGTGGCAGCTCACATAACAGAACAATTAAAGCGGTATACAACGGCGTAGCACTTTGCAAAATTACACCGATCCGACAGCGGGGTTTGGCACCTCCAATATATCAACACATTTCAAACATATCTTGGCAACCACGGCTATGTATACGGTGACCATATTTTTAGGAGCTAAATCCGAGACAAAAAACTATTCGTTGAATATGCAAAAATACTCACAACCAAATTTCTTTTGCTGCAAATAGTTTTTTCTTTTAAGAAATACGGGATGAATACGGGACTAAAAATTAAATACGGTACACCTGTACGTCCCGTATTTCTATAAAAAAAAAACCTAGGACAGATAACTGAAATACAGCACTGTCCCAGGAAACACGGGACGGATGGTGACCGTAGCTACATACATACATATGTATTAAGTTTGACGTTTGGTTTATTTGTTGTCGGAATTGGACAACGGGGCGTGGCACTTTGTACACAAGTAAACACTTTAATCGCTATACTGGTATTTATATCAGCTATAGGTGTGAAATTCAGTACTTGAATGTAAATATCTACATATATTGTCTATACTTAAGCACTGAGGAAAATGTAGATAAATTTGGTAATAGCTTGCGCACGGGCGAAGTCGCAGGAACAGCTACTATAGGAAAGATAAAAAGTATAAAAAAAACATACATATAGTATGCAACAAACATGCAATATTAAACTTTCAATGTTGGTCAAAAGGTCTTGTGCATTACCTTGAAATCATAATTTTGAACAAGTCCCGTCAATATTTTAAAAAAATTTCATTTACTGAAAGATCATTATACGACCTTACTTGCCACCCACTTGCAGTAAAAAACTAATTAAAAAACGTGCATTAAAAATTAGAATTTTTAAAATATAAAACATTTGCTTTAACGTTAAGATTTCCGCATAAACAAATGAGGAAAACCAACAGCTCAAAAATATGCTGGCTGCACTGAGCATTTAAGAAATGAGTAAAGCCAATATTTGTTGTAGGTACTCACAAACGGACAAGATCATAATCACGGCACGTTATTCAATGAGTAAATTGTGTCTACACTTGACAGCAACAACGGCAAGCAAATACACATCTTGCCTTAATTTTCAGTTTAGATGATTTAATGTTGTGGTATTGAACGGACGCGCATCGAAACAACAAGGAGACTCTGTTGTGCTAACGTTGAAATAAAAAGCTGTACGATCGCCAAGATCAACAAAGTGATTTTCAGATTTTACTACGACAAAATCTAAAATAGAAAACGTGTATTTGTTCGCAAAAAAATAAAAAAGAAAAATTATATATAACCAACGAAAAGTACCATAATTTAATAATTTTGTCGGCTTCACGCAATCAATTAACAACCTTTTAAAAGCCATTTCGTGATCGATTCCGATCAGTCGCATAAAAAAAGCATTTAGCGCTGTTAAAATCATTTCTCTTTTGTTATTTTGCACACGATCATTGATAACAATAAAAAGATAATCATAAGAGTAACAAATAATTGTGAAATTTAAAAAAAAAAATAAAAAACATTAAGCGCCGATCGACAACGTATTGCAAACATTGGTTGAAGTTCCCCCCAGTAAA
Source organism: Meiosimyza platycephala (assembly GCA_963662105.1). Lineage (NCBI taxonomy): Eukaryota > Metazoa > Arthropoda > Insecta > Diptera > Lauxaniidae > Meiosimyza > Meiosimyza platycephala. The sequence goes on along the minus strand of OY759209.1, from coordinate 92,412,222 downwards.
ACTGTGCAAAAAAGCGCGCACAAAGGTAAACGTGTGTTTGTTATGGTAAATTTGCCAAAAGAAGTGAAATTCCTTTGGTGCAACACTGTGAACATTTTTTATTTCTACCTATAACCAATTTGCAAGACGCGTGCTAGAGTGCGAGAATCTGCTTCATCGACTAATGCTATAACTTGGCATTTCTTCAAATATAATACCTAACTAATATACTTGAATTGTTTACAAAGTTTTGTGTTAATTTTTTTATGTGTTAATTATTTAAAGTCAATAAAAAATTTTGATCATTTGACTAAAATAAAATCTATAAAAGGCAACAAATTAACAGATATTTTTTTGAGGTCACAAATTATGAAAATTCGTTCGACGTGCTTAATTCGGTACAGTAAGATTACCTAGATATTAAGGTCTTTAAATACTATAGTAACAACTACAATAACAGCAACCATATTAATCGTGACATATGTTAGTATTTGCTAATTATTCCTAATAATATATTAGCGGAAAGCAAGACCTTTTTGTTAGTAATACTTTGGTATTAAGTTGGTATTTTATTGGCTTTCCTACTGTTAATTCTTCATATTTGCAAAAGTTACAACAGTTCCTTAACCCATTTAGTGCCATTCTAAAAAATTGTTCAGGACATTTCAGTGATACTTTTTCATCACAATCTAAGCTCTTCAATTATTTTATTAAGCTAAAGCTAGTCATACTAGTTTCATCCGTTGCTAAGCGGAATCATCAGTGACTTATCAGTCGATTAGTAAGAATTTCTATTACTGATAAGGTTCCCTTTTTTTTATAGATCTGTTGAGAACACAAGCAAAAATTTAAACAAAGCAAAGCCTAAATTATTTGTTCTGTTTATTTTTGTTTTTGTAACACTTTTCTCGCAGTAGCTTCGTTACAAGCTTTCTTGGAGAGTCAAAATGAAATACCAAGATTCTTATTAATCAGCTTAAAAGGCATTGATGATTCCGTTTAGCAACGGGTGAAATTAGTATGACAATAACTTTTTTTGTTGTTAATTTATTTTTATTTAGTGTAATTTTTTAGGTGTTGTCACACACCGTACTGAACAATAGGCTCAGTAAAATAATTATAAATTCCAATATACCATAAAGTTAGTTCCTCCAGTTTTGTGAAGCGAATTGGTATCAGATATCCCCTGATCATTTAACAGAGTCTGATATTTCTTCTTTTTTTTTTGATCTTGTCAGACAAGATTGTTGAGAGGCAGGCAAACGTGGAGACAATCCTAGGTTATTAAGCAATATAAGTTGGAAAGAATGGAATAGAATTGAAAAAGTTGATAATACTTCAAAAAGTGTCAAAGAGTATCGAAAAGTTAATAGTTAATAGCTTAAAATAATCGGGCAGTATCGGACAAATGATAGTATAAATTCAATGGAATCTGATATCTGGTTAAAATAGCTTAAAGCTTGAACATGGTGGTCTTTGAAATATTACAGATTTAAAAAAAGGATTAGTTACTCCATCCTGTTAACTGTTAGTACCATACCTACTGAATATCTTCGAGCGTTAGGTGTGAAGAACTTTCAAGCATTATCAAATATTTCAAATTCTGTTATCGGTAGGAGATACTTTGGCATTAAAATCTTGTCTATATTTTTCTGCAATAGAAAAACTCAATTAGTTTCAATTGTGTGGATATCATATAATATAAGGGGACGTCCATTAATTACGTGAGCTAAAATAGGAGGGAGGGGGTCCGGCAAAATCTCAACAAATCTCACCAAGGGGGGGCAAGGGGGTCAAGGAAAACCTCACGTCAACTTTTTAATGCATAAAATTTACATTAAAAATTGTAATTTAAATCTCACGGGAGGGGGGGAGGGTTCCCGCCAGATCTCACCAAGGGGAGGGGGTCCGAATTTTCAAAAAAAACACCTAACGTAATTAATGGAGAGAATGGAGAAATAATATAAAAAAAATTGAAAACGTACAGGTTATGACTTGTTCCGTTTCTTAAGGTTTTCAGGAACTACCCTGTCTCATGTTTGGTTCCTTCCTCTATTTTCTTAGATTTCGTGTCTGTAATGGGCTTTGAAGCCAAATCTGGGCAGGAATCATTCTTTCTGAGAATTGGAATATGGCTTCGAATATTTCGAATTTATGACAAAAGAATTAATTCGGCTCTGTATTCCAGTTCCTTGGAATGCAATCAAAATTTTTAAATTCTAATTTTTGAATACTATAAAGGAAACGACAAAGGAAACATTCCTTTTACCATGGAATAGCAAAAGTCGGTTCCAAATTTTAATTCTCTTGAATTATAATCCTTTTACCATTGAAGTGAAAAAATCAATTCCAGTTCCTTGGAATGAAGTCGAAATTTTTCAACTATGATGGGAATCCTTTTGCCATAAAATTGATTTCGTGTTCCAATTCCTTGGAATGAAATTAAATTTCTCCAATTCCATCATTTGATATCTGTAATGGAATCGAGGATGGAAATCACGAAATTGAAAAATTCGATGTCAAAAAAAAATATGCATTACACACAGCGGACCTGGGCTTAATTCTTAGTAACCTCAAAATAAAAAGGATAATTTTTGTTGGGAAGAAAATTTCCAACAAAACATAGGCGATACTTCTCTTACGACCTGCTTTAGCCAGCGCAACAGCTTTCAGTTGTATGAAGCATATGAACGAAAGCTGTTGCAAGCTGAAGACGCGGGTTTAAAATTGACTGTTATGTGCAAATTCTTTTGTGTTTAACAAGGTATAAAATAGGTTAATCTCATCGATAATTGTTGTGTTATAGATTTTGCTGCTATTTTTGTGTGATTTCATTTTATAGAGCCTCTCCGTTTGTTATGATATGCTATAAAAAAAAAATCACACTTATTTTTTGCCATTAATACCAATATAATTATTATTGTTGCCTGTCCTATTGTTGTTGTTATTTGTATATCGTTTAAAATTTAGAGCGAACAAAATTTAAATGTTTGATTTTTAGAAATCAGTTACTTCAGTTGAAAAACGTTCGACGAGAACGACGCTTCTTTGCTTCTTCTGCTATTAATTACAGCTTGTATTTTGTTAACTAACAAGTTAATAATTTCGTTGTTACTCGTTTTATCTTCGATGATGTTTAACTGTGAAACTATCAAGCATTTTGCTATATTGTGCAATTATAGTGAATTACCAACTGATAGCGATTATATCCTTGTTATTTGATACGAGGAATAGCATATTTTTAACAACATTTCGATTCTAATTTTCGCGTAGATTCTCGCATTTTTTCTTCGACAAATTAAATAATTTTGCTGCTTAATAAATCTAACTCATATAATTTCGTGCAGTGCATTTATTCATCGTTCATCCCGCAACTTTTTGGAAGGAATTTTAACGCACTTTTGCTGGAAATGAAGTTTTGCGATATTATTTGCTTGAAGCAAAGTTGGTGAAAATTTAATTCTCTAATTCGTTTGTTGCATGCTTTTATGTTGTTGACTGTCTTCTGTGTTTTGTAACTAACTTTTAACAGTGTACGCAGCATACTTGTTTACGTAATTTCGATTTTTTTGTTTTTCTGTGAAAATGTTTCAACGAACAAGCAAACCTCAAATAAAAAACTGACTTGAAATATTGGCCAAAATTGTTGCCTATTATTTTATGAAAAAAATATTTAAATTATTTAACTTTGAGTAAAAATCAAAACAATTAAGCTAGCATTTTTTTGAATTTATTACAATACATCATATGAAATTATTTGAAAAAAAAAAAATTAAATTAGCTTCACTTTTAATTTTCACACCTAAATAAAATCCACAATATTTTAAATTTGTCACTTGGCGCCTACTTTTAAATTAAACAAACTGTGTAGATTGCTGCCATCATCGCAGTGCTCGTAATGTCTTTTTTTTTGTCTTATTATCTGTCTACCTGTTACGTCTGAAAGGCGCGACAGAATTCCACTTAAATCATGCCAAAATCCATTATAAAAAGACAAGCAAAACTAAAAATATAAACAGAAACAAAAACAAAAGTGTGTTCGTGCTTTTCGTAAAATGTTTTTGTCAGTGTATGTGAAATGATTATTCACTGAACACTATCTTGTTGATATTAATATTAAATACATTTTATACAATTCTTTTTATTTTAAATTATGTTGGAATTTAGAACATACTTTCGGTCTACAGAGACACTTGGGCTTAAAGTTTGTCCATGATATACCAGTAAATGTTCGAAAACGCTGAAATACTTCAAAAAACAGGATACACAGTGTGGCAATTTTCTATTTAAACTTTCCTCAGCAGACACCAACAATTCAATATTTTTCAAAACTTTTCATCTACTGTTGACAGCGACTTAAAAGTAATTCAAACGAGTGACACATGTCTTTAGCCGGTAACGGATCTAGCTTTGATGGTATCTGTACCTTCGAAAATACAATCTTTGAGCACCAATTTCAAGAAAGAATTTATTCGGTGCTAAATCAAGCAAATACGGCGGGTCAAGCACGCAGACATTATTATTCGCTAGAAATGACATTGTGAGCAGGTGCGTTGTCGTGCAACAAGCAGAGGCGTACCGTGCACATCGGGCGCCCGGAGCAAAAACTCTTATCGAAAAAAATTTTTCTTGTTTTTTAACAATAATTTAATTGAACTCACCAAAAAAAAGGTCCTTACTTTTGACATTCAAACACTCTAGCTCATATGAAATATATTTCACTGTAACTTTGAACATTTCCACCTACACATTCAAATTTACTGCATCGATTTATTTTCATTCACTAAAAACAAAAAAAAAAGGTCCTTGTTTTTTAAATTTCAAAAACCTTAGCACGACCATTTACCCGCCCCCAAGCCTTGCGCCCACGGCGACCAAAATCTCGGCCGCGCTCCCCCTAGGTACGCTGCTGGCAACAAGCACCATTTTTTCGGATTTTTGCATCTGGCCGTATACATCGACTACTTGAAACCTGAACGCTGCCGTTACCCTTGCAATCGTAGAAAGCGATCCGCAATGCTTTAATTTTTAATGGTATTGTACGAGTTGTTTCGGTCATCGTCTTCAACTGACTTTTCAACGATATATGTTGCATCACAGTGTTTAGGTATATTACTAGTGCTCATAACAAATTTTACATTGGTTCAAATTGAATCCTTTATTATTTCGACCTTTCGGTCACTTTTTGACACGAAAGAAGATTACTATTTCTTTAATCATATTACTCTATTAGATTTCGATGCCCGGCTTGTAGATTTATGCTGTGTCAGCCCACAATATTCTCAATCTTCCTCTGTTCCATCAGAGCGCTGATTGAAAGGTTTCCCAGCGTCTTTCCTGATCGTGTACTCTACGCATTTACAGCGTCTTTTCATAATCTCAGTTGAAATAGGAGTATGATTAGTAGCCAAATAAAGTTCAACGATATAACATATAATGTCGGTGGATGGCGCTACGCGTTCAAGCGCGAGATATAAGTTCTGGGTGGAAAATTGCATCACAGTGTTTGGGTATATTACTAGTACTTATAACAAATTTTACATTGGCACCAATTGAATGCTTTGTTATTTCGACCTTTCGGTCACTTTTTGACACGAAAGAAGATTACTATTTCTTAAATCATATTACTCTATTAGATGCATAGGGCCTGAACATCATCACTAAAGCTATTTCGATGCCAGACTTGTAGTTTTATGTTCAGTTCGTTCCGATCTTTGACATATCACTTTTCATCATTCGGCGCCACAATTTTCTGAATCTTCCTCTGTTCCATCAAAGCGCTGATTGACAGGTTTTCCGAGCGTCTTTCCTGATCGTGTGATCGTGTACTCTTCCCATTTACAGCGTCTTTTCATAATCTCAGTTGAAATAGGAGTATGATTAGTAGCCAAATAAAGTTCGTAATTCGAGTTCATGCGGTGCCATTAAACCTTTAATATTCGTCACAGGCAAGAATTTGCGAAGACTTGTTTTCATCTCGTTACTGTGCTTATGAGGGACCATGTTGTTCTCGTATATGTTAACATATGGGAAAGCAACTTCTAATCCGTGTCTGTGCCCAGAATACTAAAATTAATTTTTCCACATAGTTATATGTGCGTAGAGCTGAACTTCTTAAGTTGAATTTTAATTGTACCCAAACCTCTCATTTCAAATTTTAACCCACCGTGCTTACACTTGGTATTCAGAACATTTTTTCATATATTCTATCCCCTTTATCTTAAACTATAATCGATAAAATCAAAGTTATCTTTCATATGTCAACTTTTTATATCTTGCTGATATTTGTAATTATTCAATAAAAAAAAACAAAAACAAAAATTTATAACATTTTAAGAAAGCTTTTATAACTCAATGACGTTTTCTATTAAAAATTTATGACGAAAATATTTTCAAAAATGTATCATGCAAAATGTTAATTAATTTGTTTTTCTTTGCAACATTCAGTAGTAATTTATTTACTTAAACACTTAAATTATTTATTTGGGAATTTTTTTTTTCTAAAATTTTTCTATAATTTTATGAATTTCCTGTTGTTGTTTATACATATTGAAAAAATTTTCCGTTTTCAAATATGTATATATTTCTAAAAGTAAAACGCTTAGTAATAAAAAATATTTTAAAGTTACTCATGCGCACTTCTGCACTAAAATTTAACGTATTAAATGTTTTTTTTTTTATAAAATAAAATTTTTGTTTTTTTGCTAAATAAAAAATTTGAGTCATTTAGTTTTCTCTCATTTTGTTGTTTGTACATATTCGCAATTGTAATGTGTTTACAAGTTGGCTATAACTCGTTAATGTCTAGCGAAGCATTGCGGTCATTGATCTGTAACAATTTAATTTTATTCCTTTTTTTGCACGCACTTTTATGAGCGTTCATTTACCTTTGTTGTGTTTTTATTTTTTTTTAGTTTTTGCAGCAACAAAATTAGCAATAATTATAGCGACATTTTTGCTCAAATTGTATTCCTCTTTGGGCAGGTTGGGATAACTGACGCATTTTTGCTTTACACTGGAAAATTTTCATTAATTCGTAGAAAAAACAAAAGACAACAAAAAGTTGAGACTTTGGCTTTGATTTTAATACCACATGCATTAATTCAGTTAATCAGTGTACTTAGTTGTTGTACAAACTCGTTACTTTGTTGTGTTATTACAGTTATTAATTACACTAGCCAACAAAGGAAAACAAATTTTTACCAATATGTTCATGTTTTTTTTAATATTTTAAAATTCTATTTTTTATTTATCAGCTTCAGCTTCGAATACAAAAATTTTTTTAAAGTTTAAAAAAAAAATCAAACACCAACATGTCCATTTGCATCCAAATTATTGCTAAATACAAAATGTGTTTTATACTCTAAGTGCCCTCTTTTGGTAAAGAATTTGAAAAAGTTTTACTTTTATTTTCGAAAAGGACAGACTGCGCAGACTGACAATGAGGTCACGTGAGAAGTGAGATCAATAATTTATTCAGAGTTTTTATCTTAAGCAGCAAAAAACTGCCGTAGTGCCACAAGTTTACTTTGAGGTGCGTTTTGGCATTTTTTGTTTTTTATGTTTTACAGAAAAGTATTTTTAAAGCGAAGGAAAGATCTCACGGATCTAGTTTCGAAGCTATAGCCAACTTAAAACTTCAATAAACTCTTTATCAAATAAACAATATATTCGAAGTCCTTGTATTGATTCCTCGAAGCTCGTTTAGCTCTTACAAAACTAACGAAAAATATTCAGCTCCACTCGAGCTCTTGCCGTTATACGAGCTAAATTTTGAATTAGTGAAAAATCGGAAAAACTTGATGACCAACCGGGCTCTCGGCTTTGACATAAAATTCCGGGCTTGACCACTTGGCAAGCCTGGCTATGCATATTTATTTCCGAAGCTAGATTAGACACACACTTTTTTGTTGAAAGATTTGCTCTTGAATAAATTATATGTACAAGCAAAAACAAGTTTAATGAAAAAATGAAAACATGGCCGTCTAAGAACATTACATATTAAAAAAAATTACCGCGGGTCCCATCAAGCTCTCCACGCCTCAAGAGTAAAAATGTACTCGTTAAGCAACGCTCTCGAAGGCTTGCGTCAACTGCTGCTTACATTCAAATACATTTAGGGTATTCACAAAGTGCCATAATATGTCATATTAGTATGTCATATAACGTTAGAAAAAAGTTGTAAAAATGTTGTTGGTCCCCATATTAAAATAAAATAAAATAATATAACGCTGTCACATTTTATAGTTTTTAACAAAAAGCACTTTCGAGCCAGCGCTGAACACCTAGAGTTCATATGGAATCGTCGATGCAAATTTTCCCTACCTGAAAATTTTAAAAATAATTATAAATCATCATTAATTTCTTTTAATTAACTGCAATATTAATTTAATTAAATTCTATTTGTTACATTTTTTCTTGAGTGTAAGTAACACCGCACTAAAAATATGTTGTAAACAATTTGACGCGACTTGTAGCCGCTTGGTTTTACTAGCGGTGAAAATGCAATAGACTTAATAATAGAAAAAGAGAGCTACGGGCAGACAACGGCAGAAGGTGTTGTTACAACGCTACCGCCGCCTACTGAATGAACGCAACATTTTTTCAATTCCTTTGTAGTTTCTTTTTTTTTTACTATAAATAGTTTTTGTTTTAATTTATGTGTTGGTATTTTTATATAGTGAGTATAACATCGCAACAAATAATAAATACTTCGATATAGGGGAAGGTGGGGCAAAGAAAAAAGTTGTAAAATGTTGTTGGTCCCCATATTAAAATAGAATAAGATAATACAGCGCTATCACATTTTATAGTTTTTAGCAAAAAGCACTTTCGAGTTATGACTAACCTTGTGAATTCGCCAAATATCAAAAACATGAACCAGCGCTAAACGGGAAAACGAAGTTTTCACAAAAAAAAAAAAATTTTTTCGCACAATTAAACATATAAGTTTTTAGGTCGATCTATATCGAATCTATTAAGATAATTGGGCTGATTATTTTCTCAGCAGAAGATGTTTATTATTACGATGAAAAAAAAGTACGTTTCTACCGCTTTGCCCCTCGGGTGGGGTAAAGCGGTATACGAAGTGCAATGATAGTTATACATTTGTTTTAAATCGTGATGAATAATGGCCGTCCAAAAGTAGCAGGACTTTTCTGTTTTTCGAAACTCCTGAAAATTGGATAAAAAAACGGAACCAAGTGATAAACACTACCGTCTGCCCCTACCACTCTGCCCCCATGACCTATGTAAACATACAGACTCGTGAAACAAAAACTTATCAACATAAACAAATCATTGTCAGCAGAAATGAATGTCACTAATATATACTACGACGTGATACTTTGCCTTTTTTTAAATGATTCATTTGAAATGAATTTACTTAAGCTGAAAATCCTCGAATTTTACATCGACCGCACTGATTTTGATGAACCTCGTGGTTCTCGAAAATGGTCTAAATGTCGCTATAACCTGGCAGTTACAAGAGCACTACTCAAACACAAATTCCTTTTTAATTACATTTGATGACGTTGTAATGCAAGGATAAATATACCCTTTGTATTGCTTTGCCTCGTGTACCGCTTTGCCCCGCCTTCCCCTATGTACAAACGGTAATACCAGCGGTAGGAACGGGTTTTGAGGAGGAGTTTTGTGCGACTCTGAATTTTTATAAAATGAGTTCTTTTTTTTTTTTTTTTTGTTTTGCTTACCAGCTTGACTTTGAGGCAGTGTACGAGGCCCTTCTTTTTTTTCTTAGCCTCGCAATGCAAAACAGCACGCGAGCCACCACTGACCAGCGGCTGAGCAAATGATGGCTAGCAGTTTTTCATTACTTAAGTCGTTTGTTTATTTCCTTAGTTTGTTGTAATGCCCGAGCAGTTCACTGAGTTCTTTGTAATTTTCTTTTCTGAGTACAAACGTTGTTGTTTTGTGATAGCGCAATCTATAAGATACATTTTATATACATACATACATATATTTACATGTGTATCTACATTGTAGTATATGTGTATGGGACATTTCATGTCAGTCGGATCACCTACCTGTCGAAAAAAAAAAAATTTCATACAACTTGGAATAAATGGGAAGAGGCTCAAATTACTCGTTAATAATAGTAAGTAAGTAAGAACATGTGGTGTGTGTAGGAATGCAATGTAGTATTTTTTTTTTTAAAAAAAAAAAAAAAACAGGCGGAGTTAATATGGTAGCCCAAAGAGGAGCACCTCAAGAAAAACTTTTTTCTTCAAATAATTTTTTAACTTGATTACGGAACTATTATGTTTTCAGTGCCAGTTTTGAGAGATTATAATATGATACAAAATATTTCAGTAAAAAAGTTTCTAAAATTTATATATCTACAGAGGATGAACTAAAAATCAAAAACTTTAGCGACTTTTTTTTGTGCTATTTCTTGTCCGCTGAACAAGATTTTAGAGCCTTATCTTTAGAATGGGCTAAAAAAAATGAATATAACATATTGGAATAGCATGAATTAAAATTAGATTTCATATAGAGGTAAAAAGTTATTTGCAAAAGAAACAATTTTCTCTGGAGGTTGCTGGAGTTATTTCTTCGAAAGAAAAAAAAGGACATTGTATCTTCAAGGTCTATTTCAACGAATAATTTGAGTCTCCTAACATTTTTTTGGCAGCGTCAAACTTTGAACAGTAGGATGTTTCGGTTGACGTGAAACGTCTCTTATTTATCTATATACAAACAGTCTTATCTTACGTATGCACAAATGCGTCATTCTAGATAAACATTTTCTGTTTGGCTTTTTATTGCTTTTTTATTAATTTTTTCTATAACGTATTATTCTTTATTTTTATTTAAGCTTTACCCACACTTCCATTATGTATTCTCTGTTTTTCACAATGTGATTAGTAGTCCGATATTATTAATGACTCTAGGCTAATAAAATGATATAATGATAATTTTTTGTTTTACCTAAGACATCAAGATTTGCACATGTAATTATTGTGAGGTCAGAAACGTTAAGATATCAAAATTAAATGATTTATTTTTCAGTTTTACCAATGATTCATGTTATACATATATAATACGAGGAATGATTTTGATAAAATTCTACATTTTTCGGGGAGGTTCTTGTTAACTGGTACTTTCAACCTACCTCATTACGATTTCAAAAGCTTGCCATCTAGTAAGCGCTTAGTTTGCGATATATAAACGCTTAAAAAAACATTTGAAATTACTGTTTTATTATTTTACATTAATCACTTTGAATCATAAATTAAATCACTTTAAATCAATGTGGATCATTTTTGAATCCAAATCAAAAATGTTACTCTTCAATTTAAACATTTGGCGCAAAATCATAAGCGTCTATGGTTGAATCAAACATAAAATCTTTCACGCAATTTTTGAATATTTTTGACCCCCCCCCCTTTCTCCTTAAACGTTACGGTATCACCCAAGTGATCATGTTAACCTAAAAGTCACAATTATCGACTTTTATTATGCTTTAGTCGCGTTTGCGATAATAATAAATAAAACAAGAGATTTTTAACTCGCAGCGTAACGCGTTTTTCGAACCCCCCTTCCCCCCTAAATTTGTTACGTAACACTTGAACGGCCCCTTGCCTTTAAAAATTAAGTTAATATACGGTTCATGAACAAAAGTTACCTAGTCTTTAACATACATATATTTTCGTTCATTTACTTATCCCAAAACTACATAAGGCAAAAAAAAACATAAGTATCATGTTAGCTTAACTTATTCGGTACATTTTGTCTCTCTTTGACGCGGGGAACAACAAGTGGCGTCGATGTATGGACATAAATATTTAGTTAACTATTTTGACTTTAGTTTATTTTTTGTTATTGTACTTTTTTTTCTCGTTATCGCAACCATTGCTTCATCCACTTGAGGCGCTCTTTGCACAAAACCGACGGCACACATTTTTTACTTTATTTTTTTTTTACTTTTCTTAATTTTTTACTTCTCTTAATTTTTTTTTGTATAAATTTTATTTATAATTTTTTCAAATACTACTTTAGTCGTTAACCGGCGGTTACAGAGATCGCACGTGCGATCAACGCGTAAAAACTTTAATCGCATGCGTTATAATATAAAATACGAGAAGTAACTAACTTTTTATATGAAAATAAATAAAATTTTGTTAAAAAATACGAAACGAACTGTACATTGTGAACGTTTGAAGCAGCTGACAACAGAGTAATTTGTTTGTTTTTTTTTCGTTTATTTTATTTTTGTCTATTTCTCTATCGTTTTTCTTGTGAAATTTAATTAAACTCTCGTGATCGTACGCCATTTTTACGATATTCTGTTTCACTATCACTAACTGCAATTTAACTATTTATTTAAATCAGTATTGATTTATTTGTTGTTGTTGTTTTGTTTTTTTTTTTCTAAATGTGTTGCTCTTATTTCGTTTTGGCATATATTAAGTAATAAAAATAAATAAATCCTTTTACCGCATTTTCACCGCCTCACCATACAGTTTACGATCGTTCGTTACGTTTTGTTTTTGTGTTTCAATTTAATCGATTGATCGTGCAATCGATTGATTCTAAATTAGCGCACTCACATGTCATCAACGTTTTTGTTGTGTAAACATTAAAATCATTTGATTTTAATTATAATGTATTGGTTCATTTTTGCTCTCATTTACGACAGCATGACATTTTGTTTCGATCATCATCATCATTTCTTTGCTCTCTCGCAGAAATATTCCAGTATCGCGTAAATATTAAAAGTTTATTAGCAAAGAAAAAAAAACCCGTGACAAATGCTTTAAATGTAAAAAATTATCTGCAATTGGTGTGTGCAAATATGAAAGTTCTCGATATTGTTTTTTATTGCTGTTTTGTTATTGTTGTTGACGCCAAATTGCCAACAATTTAGTCATTCACATTTAGGTCAAAGTTTCTTTTTATCTTGGGTGCATTTTTTTTTTGCTTTTCATTTAAAGCTTAAATTGTTAGCTTTAGTTAAAATTTTGTTGTTGTTGTTGACGTTTCTCAGATGACAGCTGTAAAACAAACTTTTTATTTTGTAAACTATGTACTTGTATGTAATTTTAGCAATATCGTCAAATTAAAAATGGTTTTATTTGTATGGGACGTTCTTTCACAAACCGGACGAATTTTAACAAAAATTGGCCGACACATTTTTGATTTGGCTGAAATTTTTTTTATGAGTTTTGCATCGAAAAAGAAGAGATACGTGTTCGAGGGTTTTTTTGAAACTTTTTTTTTTAAAAATAGAGCAAATTTAAATTTTGAGAATTTCGTGATTTTTAGCTTGAAGACTCACTTTCAAAAATGCATAACTCCGGTTCTGTTAAAGCTAGAAAATTGAAATTATTTTCATTCTAAAGCTAAGAAAATGAACTTTAATAAAAAATTATTTCTTAAAAAATAATGAACAAATTAATATTCTTATAAACAATTTAAATGTTTAAATCAATTTTTAACAATTGCCCCCATCCTGTATCAAATTTTTTATATCAACATCGTATTCTACGTCAAATTTCCTATCGAAAACGTATTTTTTTAATGGGAAAGCTATGGAGTAAGAAAATGTGACGTGCAATAGAATCCGCGCGCCATACTTTTTATTTCTAATAGTAAAAATAGTTTCTTCTTATAGAAGAAAATTTCCCAATTTCCTCGAAGCATAAAGTGCTATTTGTTTTTCCCCATACTTTCAGCGTTTTGTCAAAAATAAGTTAACTTGTCAACATATTTTATGATATCTACCTTACAAAATCATAATCTGCCGTAGTATACGTGCATTAATAACAATATGTTTCTAAAAATAAACTTTTGCGGTCATTCAAGAGAAAAAAAACGGTTTTTTTTTCGTTTGTTTGTTTTACAATTACTTCCCATAACCATAACCCTGAATTTAAAGCAATTAAAACGTATAAACGACAGCGTTATCACGATTTTGTTTTTGTTGCTTTTTGCTTGTGATTACTAAAATATTTTGGTATTCACCGAATTCTGTTTAAGTTCATTCATAACAAATTTTAATTACTTAGAAAGCACGGTGAAATAACTGCCAACACTAAGCAAATTGTGTGAAGATAATTACATATATTTCACAATTTTTAATAGTTGCACTAATTACAAATAACATTTAATCGATTATAAGAAAATTTTGAAACACTTTAATTTCACTCCAATTCATTTGACTTCACTACAATATATTTCACTTTTACTTGACCCCTAATCTACAGGGTGTCCCATTTTAATTTACACAGCTGAATAAGTCAAAAGTCAAGTTAGAGGCCAAAGTGACCCCTGAATGTCATTTCAAGGTTAATTTCCCGCTTGGTTACTAGCTTTTTTTGAAGTGACCTTCAGGGGCCACTTTGACCTCTAACATGAATACCTATCTGAACGTAAAATTTTGTGCTTTTCCAGAATCCGAGGTCAAAAATAAGGGTTTCCATATGAAACACTAAAGTTGACCTTCAAATAATCTTTAAAATGCAGGTCAAGGTCATGGTTAAGGTCATGGCTGGATCAGCCCGTTGATACCCACCAACTTTTATTTGAAACATTTTTTGAATGACTTGCATTATTTTGACTTATTCATTATTTGACCCGGTAGAACTTATTAAACAACGCCTATTAAGTGCACTTTTGTCAGTCCCCTCGTCTCACATCATAAAAGCTGTGACCATAATCTGTAAAATTTGAGCTAGAAATTTTAAATTTGGCAGAGTTATTTCTTAGGAAAGTAAATCTGAAAACTTAAACGAAATTTCCCGACGAACACGCCCACTTCCTAAGTAATCGAAAATTTATTATAGTCATAACTTCTGCATTTATCAACTGAATTCTTTCAAATGTGGTGGGTGTGAAAACATATGCAAACAATTTATATATTTACACAAGAAATGGGCGTGATTCATATGGAATAGAATGGAAAGTATGGTCGTAATTTTGAATTAACTCAACTACCTTTATTTGAATTAGTTAAAACGTCCTATAAATAATTTCTTTGTACAATTTAAAAATTGACATGGTCCGCCTGTATTTACGCTCAACCTGTCATGCAATTTCTTTACCCACTTTGATGCGACGCTTTGAATAAATAAATTTTATTTATGTTTTATCATTAATTTTGGCTTTATCTAAATCACTCAAAATGTTCCTTGCACACAAAATATGGGGAAACTCCATATGGTGAAAAATAGCATGTGACAGTTTGCAGCTGTGGGGAAAAACTAAATTAAATTATTAACTACAATTAAGTTCATTTAATCCAAGAACTGAATCAGCGCATTGACAACGATAAAGAATTAAATATATACCTCATCATATCATACTAACAAACACTAACTTCATTTAACTTTTGCAACTTATAGGTTTTTGAATTTTTTTTTTTTGCTTTCATTAATCAGCATCAAATTTCGAATAGTATCCAAATTTATATCATTTCCATAAAATATTCAAAATTCCTTCAAAACATTCCTGCTAACAAATATGTAGTAAAATTTTGCTTTTGCTCTGTAGAAAATTCAAAAAGAACCCAAAATAAACACAACTCTCATTTCAAAAACCTAAACAATAAAAACAAAAAACCAATAGAGGCATTTTTTTCTTACTTTAATCTTTTACAGAAGTTCCATTCTTTGGCAAACAACACGGCACATTAACTTTCTGTTTGGCACCGAACGGAAAATTCGTTACTGGTGGTGGTGGTGAACAACAGCAACAACATATTGCGATATCCCATGAAATAATTGCGAACGTACCTGCCTATTACAGACCGAAAAGTGAAGAAGATTTTAAGACGGTGACATCGGCACAATTTATTGTACGAGAACAACCCACAGCGTCTTCCCGTACGACGCCACCTCAAAGGGCCATAAGTCAACAGCCGGAAGGTTATTCATTTAAACATTCTGAAAATTTGACAAAAACCCATACAACACCAGGACGTTTGCAAGGCAACTTTTTGGATATACTCAATAATAATCAAAATAAACCTGCCACAACACCAATATCATCACGAACACCGTCAGCAACCTCAACTCTATCGAAGAAAGAACAAAAAGACACAAAAATGGCAACAACATCTGTTACCAGTAATAATGTGGCAGCAGCTCCCATTAAAGTTGAGAAACAACCTTGGCCCAATAGCAAAGACGATTATGAATTGCGTGATGTTATCGGTGTCGGTGCAACTGCTGTTGTCCATGCTGCTCTTTGCTTGCCGCGCAATGAAAAATGTGCCATCAAACGTATTAATCTGGAGAAATGGAATACATCTATGGATGAACTCTTGAAGGAAATACAAGCGATGTCATCGTGCAATCACGAGAATGTCGTCACCTACCATACGTCCTTTGTAGTACGTGAAGAATTATGGCTTGTGCTGCGTCTCTTGGAGGGTGGTTCCTTGCTGGATATCATTAAACACAAAATGCGCACCTCCAACTGTAAACATGGTGTATTCGATGAGCCTACAATTGCTACGGTACTCAAGGAGGTGCTTAAGGGTCTCGAGTATTTCCATTCAAATGGACAAATTCATCGCGATATTAAAGCGGGCAACATACTCATCGGCGACGATGGTACCATACAAATTGCTGATTTTGGTGTTAGCGCCTGGTTAGCCACCGGACGTGATTTGTCGCGTCAAAAGGTGCGTCATACTTTTGTCGGTACACCATGTTGGATGGCACCGGAGGTTATGGAACAAGATCATGGCTATGATTTTAAAGCTGATATTTGGTCTTTTGGCATCACCGCCATTGAAATGGCTACTGGCACTGCTCCATATCACAAGTACCCACCAATGAAGGTGCTCATGCTAACGCTACAAAATGATCCACCCACCTTGGATACAGGTGCCGAGGATAAGGATCAATTTAAGGCTTATGGCAAGACATTCCGCAAAATGATAGTGGAGTGCTTGCAAAAAGAGCCCTCGAAACGCCCTACAGCCAGTGAGCTGCTTAAGCATCCCTTCTTTAAAAAATCAAAAGATCGAAGATATCTGACGCAGACTTTACTGCAAACCGGCCCGTCAATGGAGACACGTGTTCATAAGGCTGCCAAACGTCAGCCAGGCGCATCGGGGCGTCTTCATCGCACAGTTACCGGTGAATGGGTGTGGTCCAGCGAAGAGGAAGATAACGGCGGTAAACACTCTTCAGATTCGGAATCAGATGATCGCCCCATCAATCGTCTGGAACGTGCTGATTCTTCAGATAGTGATCTGGAACCGTCTGAACTCTCTGAAGGCACAATGACAACAACTGAACCGACAAATCAAGCTGGTAGCGCAGCTACTAGTGTCGCTACAACTACCGCTGTTACTGCAACTGCTGCTCCTGCCGTATCACCCGCGTTAGCTCAAGCCACTGTTGGCATTGCGCAAATGACATTACCTTCCGGAGACGGCGAGGCACCACCTATAAATTTAGTTTTGCGCATGCGTAATCTCAGGCGTGAATTACACGATATACGCTTTGAATTTGCCGTTGGCAAAGATTCATCGGAGGGTATTGCTACAGAATTGGTCGATGCTGGACTCGTCGATCCTTTGGATACACAAGCAATGGCAGTCAATTTGCATCAGCTGATTGAACAGCGTGCACAAATGAAGACGATAACGTTCCAACTGAATTCGGGTGTGCAACCTGGTGAGGTGCCTGATGACCGTTCACTGGTAGGGTATGCGCAGATATCGATAACTGATTAAGATAGCACTGGTATTTTGAACCGCAGTGGCCAGCATAGGCGAATGACATAGTCAATCGCTTTTTAATATAAAAAATTATTTAAAACTTTTTGTAGTGAGGAAGAGAAAGAGAGAAAAAAGTAAGAAATTATGATCATTGAAAGTAGAGTAGGAGCACTGCTTACTTCATAGACTTTGGTTTCTTTTTTGAAAATTAATTACAAAAAAAAACTGAATACAAAAGTCAGTTTGTAAATGGTTTTTGCAAATCCTAAAAGAAGTTATTATCTATTGTGTAACGATGATTGGTACTAGAATATAAATTAAGGTGTGCTAAAACATGGTATTTTTCGAATCGAGTTCTAATAGTGCGGAAAAGTTGCCCATTTATACAAGTAATTCACGTGTAAATATTTTTCGAATTGGAGTATATTTTCCGCTCTGGTCTGATGTTATAATATTTTTACAAAATGATCAGTTCATAATAGGTTTTATGTCGCTATTTCTGAATACGGAATCGGTTTCAGGTTTCTTTAGTGTAAATTAGAAGCTTTGAAGCCAAAAAAAAATTTAACATGTGAATTGATGATATTGTTGGGCAGCTATTTCGCACTATTAAAACTAACTCCGAAAATAAGTTGGATATGGACCCAACCCAGTATGTACCATACAGTTAACATCATGATTAATCACTATCAGTGAAAAAATATGATATGATACACCAACCAATTGCATAAGCAACGAAAACTCAGCACTATTAAAAGTATTTATTTAAAAAAAGTTAGCATTGCTTAGATTTTACTCTGCAATATCATAATTTTTAATGATAATGAAATGATCAAAGCAAATTCAATTGGAAAAATCAATAAATTTAAGTCATTTCTCAAATTGATTTCTCTTGTTGTTCAAAACTTTTTAATTGTTTTAAGTATTTGATTGTTATTGTGTTAAGATTTGCTGTACTTATATAAAAGAAAGAATGGCTTGAGTTGCGCTATTATGACCAATATTAATTGCAAGTATTTTAGGCAGTTCACTTTTAATTTTTATTTAATTTTTTTGTTGCAATAAAAAATCTTATTGAATAATCCATGTTTATGCAGTAATTTTTTTTATTACATATCGTTTTCTCTCTCTTCCTCTGCTGCTGCAATAAAAAATTTTAAAAAACCTTTTAATTTTATTTATCTATTTAAATTCACACAAGTTTACTGCGAAACATTACGAGTAAATATTTTAAATTATAAATTTATATGAATTATTGTAATTATAAATATTGTTACCATTAATTTTATTTTAATTTATATTTTAAAATCAATATGTAATGTGTACTTTTAGCGTGTTATTAATGCTACCGAAATCTTACCTCTAAACGCCATACGCTAGCAAAACGTGACACTGAAATTTTCTGTAAAATATGGAGTGACTAAAAGTATGCAATAATAAATAATCAAAAATGTTAACAAACAAAAGCCTCTACACCGTTGAAGAATAATTGATTTCATTGCATATTTTTAGGCACTTTTTGCAGCTACTTATTTCACAACTTTGCTAGCGTAAGTGGCGCAAATTTTTCAAAATTATTATAAAATTTTTTTTGCACGCTTAGAAAATTTTAAAAATGTTATAATTTTTATCTCTAAGAAAACTTTTTTCTATTTTGTAAATTCATAGATTACTTATATTTTTGTAAAAAAACAAGTTTGGTATAAAAACGAAAAATCATTCACGCAATTTAAATTAAATTATAAATAAAAGCAACAACTTATAAATGTACTATTACAAATTGCAACTTAATTATTTAATAATTAGCAAAATTTGTTTAAGCAAAAACAACAAAAACATTAGTTTTAACAAAGTAATAATAATAATTTAATATTTCATTTGAATGTAAACAAAAGAAAACTATCTACATATTAAAAAATTTCACTTGTAGCTGTTAATTTTTAATTATTTAATATAAACCTATTTAATTTAAATGCGTTTACAACAAATGGCAACAATAATTAAAATTAATAAAATTTGGTATTTAATTTAAGTCAAATAAAAGAATCACTTCAAATTTTAAATAAAAGTATTGTAGTTTGCAAAGCAAAACAATTTTTGTAAAAAATTTTATTATCAAATTATTGTAAAATGTAAATTAAGGTAATTGAAGAAAAAAAAACAAATTTATTTTTAAATTGTTTCTGTACTATTACTGTACTCATTACAAAAGAAGAAAAAAAAAACGAAACAAATTGCTTTTGAAAAAACCTCTGTTAAGATAATTTTATTACCAAAAAAAAAAAACAAAAACTAAATTAAATGCCTTTTAAAATACATAGTTGAAAAAGGAAAGCCCTAAAAAAAGGTTTTTGTGTTTTGTTTATTTTGTGTTTTAATTGGACTTTTCTATATTATTTTTGTGTTTGCAGGTTGAACTTATTATTGTTATTGTAATTGGCTATGAATTGACAATATGTACTTTACTTTGCATTAAAAAAAGGTTTGTATTTTAAGTTTTCAACAAAGTCCACACTTAACCTGCATTAACCACTTAAGCTAAATTTGGCGCTGGATTTATTTGAGCTTAATTAACTAAAACTACTTTAAGTCATCATTAAAGAGTTATAGGTTTATTTAAAGGATTGGATTTATAAATTTTTAACAGATAGTGTAAACCTTTGTAAATGCAATATTACTGAACTTTTATTTTAAATCTAGCATATGGGTCACTTCATTTTTAATATCTGACCCGTAATATAAAAATTTGTTAACATTTCATTTGAAATATTTTTGCAAATTTTTTTTTTTGTGGAGTTGGTTAGCAGCTATCTTACGTTAGTTTAAAAAAAGCAAAGAACTTGTTACGGGTGTGATATTCGTATAGAATAGAGTAACCCATATTCACATTTTATTAATTTAATGAAAATAAAAATTTTCATTTTATAAACGCTTACAATATTACAAAAATAAATTTCAGGAACCCTAGATAAAAAATTAATTTCTGATTATATAGGTACTTAGTTTTTGTGGAAATGTTCCATTTTTATTGCATACTCCTCAAGTAAGGAAATATTTTGCCCATTAGCTAACAAAGACGTACAATTTAATAAATGTTATCCATGGCGCACAGGGTGGGAAACGAAAATCTGAACTAGCAAAATTATTTTTGTAATTTTTTGCATTTTCTTAAAACTAAGTATATTTTTTCTTTGAAAGGTCAAGTTTAGGGATCAATAATTTTTTTTTTCAAATTATAAAACGTTTTTATTTTACCATATTGTACAAAATTGGTTGTACGGATTAACCCTGTAATGCATTATTTTTAAATCATGTCTTTCGATTAGTGTCTTAATTTTTGCCAAACCGATTACTGGTTACAATGTACAGCTAAGCCTTAAGCGGCAGTTTGATATAGGATTTGATTGAACATCTGTATTAAAGGTCCGGTTAAGTTTAACTGAGCATTCTGAAAACAACTCTTAATATGTGAAAAAAAACACCCCGCCTTGGGACAGCCCTTTGCATCAGTGTGTTGATATATTGTGCATTGGCACTTATTTGCATTCTACATCATTTCTCTTTATAGCATAGCACTGAAAGAGCGTTAATCCAATATTTTAAATCAATACTGGCCAATCTGCACACTTACATTCAACGGTGCCTTTGTACAAGAATGATTTAATGGACACGTATATTTTATCTTTATATATATAATTCTAATGTACGTGTGTATGTCACTGAACTCCTCCTAAACCGCTGGACCGATTTGAATGAATTTTTTGTATGCGTTTGGCTGGCGGCCTGAATAGTTTAGATTCACAAATCAGCCCGGCAGATGGCGCTGCAGTCGGTATTTAGGTTATTTATCTATGCTGCAACTAAACGGCTGGATTACGGATAGGGATAAGGATCAATTTTAGGTGGTACAAAGTTCACCGGGTCAGCTAGTAAATATATAATTATTATATCCAACCGAATCGTATCGTATCGATCCTAAGGACAAAAATCAAGGACAATAAGAACATTCGCTCTTTTTTATTCCGTTGTGAGGTCAATAGAATTTATGAATTTTTATTATTCATGGAGTAAAGTTTCTATTAATGAATTTCATTCGCTCAGATTATCGTTTCCCACACCTGTTCGGCACCCTCACAGACTAGACAAGTTATGTAAGTCTGCCATATATACTAAAAATTTAGGAAAGTAGTGATTAATTCACGCACCTTTTATAACTATCCAGGGTTATAATCGCTAAAGGTGATGATAAAAATTTGAAACTAGAATACGAAAGACTAAAATGTTAGGCATAGCTATTAGTTATTTTCAGAGCTTTGAAGTATTGATTCCTTTTAGAATCATTCCCCATACCTTTGAATGGAATGTTTTCATTCATTCCAAAGTGAATGGACACTATAAAAAATGGGCATTTCAGGAACTCCGTGTAAAATGCCCATTCCTTTACAATACAAAAGTATTGGAAAGGCACTTATCAAAAAGATTGCTATCATTCCATTTTGTAATAAAAAAATAGCCGTTCTAATCTCTTTGGAATGCTAGTGGAATTGACGTTCCGTTATAATTCTTTTCTGGAATGTTCATTCCATTTTGTAATGGAAAATCTATGGTATAATATAGTAGGTTTTGAAGCCATTACTTTTTGGAATATAAATAAAACTGACATTTCATTAGGGAATGATCATGATCTCTTTGTAATGGCAACAAAGGATAAGCATTTCAATTCTAAGGAATGTAATGCGAATATGAAATGGATTTACAACTTAGGTTATTTTTCTCAGTATCTTTCTAGATTATGTTAGTCATTTAATTAATTTGCTGTTAGTTGAAGATTTTAAAGGGGAACCTACGTTATTCCGTGGGCAATTGTTTTTTGAAATTGTATTCGGATATAACGACTTTTAGAATTAATAGCACATTCGTTTTTACACACATTTTTTTTTAATGACAATGAATGGATGGTTTTTATTACACGGAAATCGTCAACAGACTTGATATAAGAAAACTACAATATATTCCTGAAATTGGTTTGATTTTACTGTTACGGTTTCTGCTTTTTTTACGAAAATGTACCTATTAAAAAGAAGTCGGAAAAATTTATAACTTCACCTATATATTTTTTTTCATGGATAGATTTGATAGTTTCCCCCTTACTGTGCTATTTTTCATATAAACCGTAAGTACCCAATACTACTAGAAGACAAACTTATTAACACTACAAACTACCTTAGTATCATATATGTAGGTACTAAATATATAATTATCATAAACACTAGTCTTATCCAATTGTGATTGTGACCTTTTCTAGATCTAGCTAACTCAACTAGGGACTTTTTAAAGTGGACTTCCTTAATAGAAAATAAGCTAATATTAATTTTCTAGATGAAAAAAATAATATAATGAATTGCATAAAAATGTTTTAAGTTTATTAATGAAGGACCCATTTTTGGTATACGAGATATTCTATGAATTAAATAAAGAGACAATTAAAAAATAAATCAACTCCCCTTAATTTATTAAAATAAAAATACATAGCATGCATAGCTAAACAACATTGAAAAGCATTTTGTAAAATGTTAAGGAATTTAATAGAAATAAATGCTTGCAAGGAAATAATAAAAAAATGTGTTTTATTTGAAAGTTTGATATGTTTATCTATAGAGATTATACGGTCATTACAGTTGAATTCAAGGACTCTACAGCGGTATATTATTCAAATTGCTTCAAATTAAGAAATGATTTGACTTAATAAAAAAAAAATTATATTGTTCAAAAACTCACTACCAATACAATTTCCGAAATACGGCATGGACAAATTTCAAAATTTGACTGAAATTAAAATCTCGGTAAGTTCGTAACCGATTTTTTTATTTGTGGGCGTTGGAAATAATTGTGTTTTAATAAACTTTTTATTTCATGTGTTTATAAAAGTTATAGTACTGAGTAAAACTTTTAAATGAGATACATTTTATTAGTGACAGAAATATAGGTGGCTCCTGGTAAAGCTCCGAACATCTCCAAAAGGCATATTTCAAGCGGTTTCTTAGTAACTATTAAACTTGAAGAGCCCCTTTGATCAGCAGCGTAGCAACATCCTTGGGCGATCGGCAACACTTTAAGGAGCCCTCATAAATGCAATTTTCTTAAATTATTTAATTTTACTAGTAGAAAAATTGTAGTACTAAAATATATATTTCCAACGATGCTAAATAAACAATAGCACCGATTTTTGACATTGAGTCCTTAAAATCTATAATATTTTTACTTGTAGGGCCTCCGAGTATCACAGAAATGTTGTGTCATCTGGTAACTCAGTCATACCATTACTAAGCCATAATAATCAACACTGGTAGTTACCAGTTGACACTCAGACAGCCAACTAATTAGTTATACCATGCGCTCGCCCTTAATCCTATATACATAAGTACGATTGAATAGAGGCTACATAGTTGGCCAGTTCAAATCTCATGTAAAAGACGCGTCTAATATCAAAATTTTTTTGAAATGGAAAAAATCATTAATTTAATCATATATGTACTATAATTACTTTATTTGAATAGCAACATGTCCGATTATTTCGATGAATTGGGGCACACACCAACTGGTGATAATGGACCTGAGGACTTTGCTAAACACTTCAAGCGTCTACAGGTGCTCGCCATCATGAATGGAATTGATATGGAAATCGAAGTGCCAGAAGCATCAAAGCGCGCCATAGCAGAATTACCAGTGCATGAGATCAGCGAAGAGAATCCAGATATTGAATGTGCCGTTTGTAAGCAACCCGCTGAGAAAGGTGAAAAGTACAAGGTGTTACCGTGTAAGCATGAATTTCACGAGGAATGCATTTTACTATGGCTTAAGAAGGTTTAATTATATCAATATTTACTATTAATGACATTGAAATCTAACATCTATATTTGTAGGCTAATTCCTGTCCTCTCTGTCGCTATGAGTTGGAAACAGATGACCCAGACTATGAGGAATTACGTCGGTTTCGTCAGGATGAGTCAAATCGGCGCGAACGGCAAAATAATTTGTTGGACTCCATGTTTACTTAAGAATGAGAAATCCATTTACTTGTAAACGAAATTATTAGTAAATAAATATTTGTAACGTGGTTCAGGGAAGACTGTATATGAGCAGGGCAATAAATTATACTGTCGCTAATTTGTAATATGGCCGGTGATTTTTAGAGTGTCATAGTTTCGAATTGAAATAAAACACAAAAATTATATAAATGACTTGAATTTTGGCTTTATTCGATAGACTATTTTATATCATTTAATGATTTCGAGCACATGAGACGTCAATGCAACGAACAGTGCAGTCTGAAGGTTCAATTTCAAGCATCTATGACGGTTCCCGCAATATGCCAATTTCAACCCTGATCTCATGTCAAACAAATATCGTCAAGGCCGCATAACGGTTTTTATCGCCCTTACGCCAACCCCATTATTGCTACCCCATGCTCCGGAAGTCATATTTTAAATAATAAGATTTTCGATACTCATCAGTATTAATTAATTAGTATTAACTGAACCTCATTTTGAACCCTAAAAGAATGCAATAATAATTTTCTTAAAACTGAAACTTATGCCACGTTTATATTGACCGCTGTTTGGGCTACATATTTTCCATTTCTAACGTTTCCATTTCATCGTTTCGCTACAGTGTTGCCATTACTTTAAAATCTTATATTGTACTAAAAATCGCAATAAATAAACGGTCATCGGGACGGACTTTTTGGCCAGCCTACTGTTGTTACCAAAAATGCATTCTTTTCATCCCATCCTATAGGATGGGATGAAAATTAATTTTTCAATATTTGCTGACCAAAAAAAAAACATCAATATTTTTTTTTACAAAAAACTTAACTTTAATTTACTGAATAATTTGAAAAGTATTTGAGAAATTATGATATGTTAACTTTGATTGAGATGTTTTCTTTATTTTACTATGGTAACTTCGATTGACAAAGGCACAAATTCTATAAAAAAGTTACAATAGGGTTTTGTCATTGTTTTTTTGATATTTAGAGTATTTGAAAAAACCAACTGTTTTGTTTTTGTTACGATATCAAATTTACTACAAATATCATATTTATCAAAAATACACAATACAAGACCAAATACTACAGATCGTGAATACCGCTAATAAGAAAATGTGAATTTTGCTATTTAGCCACAATTTTTGCTTACACGAGACCCGGAGATGTTCACACAGACCTTTTTTTTAAGCAAATCTTGGCAACACTATAAACTTCACTTCCATTTTGTACCAATAAACAAATAAGCCGTTTACAATTTTGTTTTTGTCATAGTATTCGTAGTTTTTGTCTCTTTTGTTGTGGATATTCGTTGCGATTTTACAGTTTGCTTTATGTGACGCCGGTTTGAAGAAGAACTAAAGATTTTTATAAAAGTTAAGAAATTGCCATCGCATTTTTTTGAAAACGTTACAATAATTAGTGTGAATTTTGTTGCAATTGAGAAAAAGACTATTTTATGTGAAAATGATGAACTATGCGCAACAAATTCGATTATTCGATCGCAAATTTGTGACCAACGCGTTAAGGAGTCACAATCTGTGTCCCAAGTGCCACAATGAATTTTCGCACAATTATCAGTTTACTACTTATGGAGGTAAGTGCACTAATGCACATTTAATGTTTTAATTAAAGGAATTAAGAATATAAAAAAAGAAGATTGAATCTTGCACCCGGAAATCAACAACACTTGGTGCTTCTTTATGATGCACATGGCAACCAGCAGCCATGTTTTCCTGCGGTAAAGCAAAAATCAGCTGATTGGCAGGATATAAACGCGGTTTCAATACGATTGAATTAATAATTCTTTGTTTTCCGTATAGTTCAGGCTAATTTAAGAGCTGGGTAGTAATCATTAATTCGAGAATCAAATTCCAAAGATTGTACTTTAATTACATGGCAAGAGAAATTAATTCCATGGTCAATTCAATTCAATTCAAGTAATCAAAATGTGCAATGGAAAAAACTAAATTCCATTCCTGGTAATTGGAACTAGGATTCGTTTTTTTTTTTCAATTTCATTGCGAATGAACGATTTATTTCCTACTCCAGGGAAGTTATTTGCTTTAATAAATTCAAAAACTAATTCAATCTCACATTTAGAAAAATGTGTCCCCATTTGATGGGGACGTCCATTAATTACGTGAGGTGTTTTTTTGAAAATTCGAACCCCCTCCCCTTGGTGAAATCTGGAGGCTCTACTCCCGTGATATTTAAATTATAATTTTTAAATAATTGATATGATACAATCTGTTATCGGCTATAATGTAAATTCTCTGCATTAAAAAGTGAGGTTTTCCTTGACCCCCTCCTCCCCCTTGATGAGATTTTGCCGGATCCCCTCCCCCCCTTATTTTGACTAACGTAATTAGTGGACGTCCCTTTTGAAAATGAATTTCAGTCATATATAGATTAGGAAAAGTTCAGATTGAATTTTGAGCATCACTAATGGCGGCCCGAATTCCATTAGGGCCTGTTTTGATGGAGCTCTCGTTTTTTTTTTTTTGCGCAAATGGATGTGAAAAGGTCGAAAATTAGCTCTTCGGTGGTATCGAAGCCTCGTTCACTGATATTCAAAGTCCATATTATCTATTCCTTATCAGTTGGTGGAAACAGTTTTTCTTCGAAACACCTCGAGTGCCCGGTACCAATAATCCATAGCCGTTAAACACTCTTCTTTTTAAAAAGAGCTCATGAATTCGTTTTTCTATTTTTTTATTGCAATTCCTTGGATCGATATTATAAATAAATTCCTTTTCCCACGGAATTGAAAAAGCCGATTTCAAATTCAAATTCCTTGGAATGGAAACAAACATTTGCAGTTCCAAATTTTGATGTCTGTAATGGAACCATGTAATAAATACTTTTATGAGTTGGGAACGCTTGAATTAACTTAAGAAGCCATAAAAATATCTTATAAACCTTTTGAAATCGATCAAGTAGTTTTTTGATATCTGTCAATATTTTTTTTTTTTTTTGTCATATAGCCGTATAACTTGTATGACGTTTAAATTATCGGAATTAAGTTAGTGGGTATGCAAATAGAAGCGGAATCCGGAGTTCGGTCCAAGGGCGCTTTTGTTAAAGAATTCTGAATTTTGTTGCAGAATACCAAAAAAAAGAAGTATTATTTCAGAAAAAGAAAATGGATTTGAAGAAAATAGTCATATTCAATGTTTAGGTCTAAAATAATACCTACTTAAAATCTTCTCCCTTGAAAATGTAAACTCTATAAAAAACTTTATTTATCAAAGCAAGCTTTGAGATATTTTATAGTTAAAATTTTCTAGTGATATCATTATTTTAGTAATATCATTATTTATAATAATATTTCTTGTAAATATATAAAAAAATAGCCATTTGCATGATTCCTCAAAGGAAAAAACTGTCATCCAGCCGTGCATTATTAGAAAAACGGTGCAAAAAAAATTTCTACGACGTTTCTTATAAAAGTATTTATAGCATTAAAAGCCATTCGTCCCTTAACATTGGCACATGAAAACAACACTAATTTGTACACTTCCTAAAATGAAAAAGTATTTTTTACATTTTTAAATTTTTTTCTTTTTACCAATGCTGTAGCATTTGACCTAGAAACAATTCTTAACATAATTTCAGCCTCCTAGATTAAATATGTGAATGGCGCAAACAGAGTTGGTTTCCAATTTAATTCAAAAAAAAAAAAACGTTCTAAACAAAAAAATCAAGAAAAAATCTGCCATAGGTGCCAAAATTTAAAATAAATAATAAAAACTAAAATTATGTATGGAGCGAAGAAGTCAGCCCGACTGATTCTGAAAAGTTAGAGGAACTCTTAGATACGATTTCTGCATAATTTTTTTTTTTTTCGAACAGAGAAATATTCATGGAGCGCTTTTGGTTCTCCTGAAGGTCGTTTTTGTAATAAGCAAAACACTTTTTGCTTGTAACTTTTTATTCTTCTTCAAAAGATCCGATTTTCGGGGCCTGATATTAAGTGTAACAATAAATAATTTTATAATTTCTTAACCAAAATATTTATAAGAACTAAATCTTAATTTTTTTAGCAAATTTGGGCATGCATTTTGTGAAGAAAAAAGCTTACAAGCAATCAACATTTTTTTTGCCAAAACAACCTTCAGGAGAACCAAAACCGCGCCATGTATTTTTCGCCGACCAAAAAAAAAAAATTAAGCAGAAATCGTTTTCAGACCCCGTCGGGCTGAGTTTTGTTTGCTCCATACAATAGTTACCACCCGTTCTGAAGTACATTATGAAACAGTCGAAAGTTTCAGCTTTGATGTACATTTGTTAGGTTAATTAATTTACAAGATATGTCAAAAAACCGAAAACGACTCCGTAAAATAGTGAAACTTTGTAGGTTTTTGTTAAAGAACCTCTGTTCAAAAAAGAGCTTTTGCATTGTCTTTATCTTGTAGATCAGAATCATATTACATTAATAGGAAAGCATAGATTTGGCTTAAATCGAAGTTGAAGAACTTTTATTTTCACAAATGCAAAAAATGCTCATGAACTAAATTAAAAAACTTTACTATCTGGGATAATTTTTCTTGTATTTGACACTCAAATAAATTTGATAAAGGATGTATAACTTTCATAGTTAGTCGATAGTCGAATGCTATTAACCGAAATAAAAATGACAAATGTAATTATTCGGACTAATAGTAGTTAGGGGCTACCAAATAAAAACCAACTTCGTTTGGGAATTCGTCCCTATACTGCTTCTATTAGAGTTTTTGAAATTCATCCAATTGAAATTTTATTTTAAGGAAACTTTTTTTTGGTCATTTGTCTCTTTGGAATTGCTTCTTTTTTTTTAATTTAAGTGGTATGTCGGCATTTTTGAGTTTTTCTCGCTATATTTTTCATATTCTATTGATTGATTCAGAAAGTATGCTTAAAATTAAAAAAAAACTTTGTATGAGTATCAAAAGACATTGCTTTGAAAAACTCGTATCTTTTGAAATTGTTCGTCGAAAAATCAAATACATATGTAATATAAGCTTAAACTTGCTGTCCAAGAGTAACCGGTTTCCATAGGGCAAATAAAACATTTGCAAATAAAATTGGATTTTCACTTGATCTCTAATGTGTTCCCAGCGATTTATTTCAAAAGATTGAATATATAATATTCTTCCATTTTAATTCCAATGTTAATGATGATTAAGCTTATTTGAATTGAATCGCAATAGACTTTACCAATATTTTAATATGAAATTTGTCTTACTTTTGAATTTTACAGAAAACCATGTTAAAAGCAACCGTCCTTTCTTACTGTCATGTGGACATAATATGTGTGAGAATTGCATCAGCCAAAATCGACAGAACCTCTTTTGTAATGTTTGCTTGCGACCCATTCAAGTAGCAATGCGAAATTCAAATTTTTATGTACGCGATTACTTTGATTTGAATTTTTATCTTTTTGGAAAATTAACTTACCACTATTATAATCGACGCAGTGGTTCCAACAATAATTCATTACAGATGTCATTACTTTCAGCTTCAGGTGCTATGGCACCTGAAGTTTTTATACAAAAGTGCAGCGAATGCGAAAAGGTTCCATCGATTGGACTTTGTATGCACTGCAAAGTTCATTTCTGTAGAACATGTTTTGATACAGTACATAAGAACAGTAAAGTACTTAAACGTCATAAGCTGACCGTTGATAAGGGTCCACGTGAAATGCAGATGCCTAAATCAAGAGTATGTCGTCATCACCGCAGAAATTGTGATCGTTTTTGCAAGAAGTGTCGTTTAGTTTGTTGTCCTCTCTGTATTAAAGATGATCACGTAGGTCATGGATGGACTACAATTTTCGAAGAGGTGGGTTGTATTGCTGTGATGGAATTTAAATCAAATTTTGATTTTTTTTTTTTTGTTGTTTATTTTTGTTTTCAGAACGATCGGATTAAGGAGGATATATTAAATTTATTGGAAACTATCAAGAATTCAAGAGAAAATTTAAGGAAAGCTCAAAAGGTAAGTGAAGTTTTAGTTTATCGTTATCCAAGATACAACTTTAATTGATTAGCATATGCTTGATTGATTCAAAATTATCAAAAACGTGTGCGCTTAACCAGCGTGAACTTCACCGTACAGACACAAAGTAATGTCGTCAGTATATTTTTTGTTGCTAATGTATCGGCTATCGACGAAAAATCTTTTTGGATCGGTATGAGAGTTATAGGGCTGTAAAATAATGAAGGAGCGTTGTTTTAAAACCTGCTTCTTACTCATCTTATTTGAATTGGAAAATTTAATGATAGCAATTATTTTTTTTTTAAATTGACTTTAAAGTGTTTGATTTTTTATAAAACGTGCTATTTACTTCAGTCTAATAAGTTGAAAGGCCCGTAAAACGATAGTAAAATTTTTTGTATCCTATGACTCCAACTTTTTTTTTCAATAATTTCTGAATAATTTAAAAAATAAAAATTCAAATGTAATATAAATGTTATATAAATAACAATAACATTGTTGTAGCAGCTCAAAAAGGAATGTGTAGCTTACATTCGGATAGTAGTCTACAAGCTCTAGATTATGAATATTGAATTTGTCTTGCTAAGGTTTTCTATCCTTGTTAGTGTTCCGGATCATTATCCGATTCACTTGGGAACTGAATAAAAAACCCTCTTTATCTTTACTCCTGCAACTGCATCGGTTGCATCTCTATTTTAAACATACAATAGACCGGAAAAAAATTTGGATTCAACCTGATAAGGTCTAAAAAGTTGGACGGATTCTTGAAAACGATACATATTTGTAAAATTTTCGCATAATTTTTTTTTTAGATCGGAGAAAACTCAATGGAACACTTTTGATTGTCTTCAAGACCCTTTTCGTAAAAAAAACTTTCTTTTTTGCTCGATTGAGAAATCCATTGAATATGCTCCGATCGAAAGAAAAATTATGCGAAAATCGTTTTCAAGAGTCCCTCTAACTTTTCAGACCCCGTCGGGCTGACTATTTTTTGCTCCAAATCGATTCAGTCTAATGTATGTATCTGTACAAAAGTCAAACAAATCGTAGCGCCAAGTTAACTCAAGGTTCCTGGTGCCTTAACCTACGAATGTACTAAATTTAGTAGATCTTCCCTTGCGGCAAATAACAATATCATTATCCGGTCGGGCGTCAGTCTAATTTCACTCAGTGTAACAGGCAACGCTTTAGGTCTTGAAGACTTGACACCAAAAGCAATGTCATCCCTAGTCATTATCATTTAAAGTTTCTTCGACATAAAAACTAAAAAATATCTCCTAAAATCTGTTGAACTTGGCCATTTTTAAAGCTCTAACTCGAATCTCCATAATGTGTACTCAGTTTTGAAGGTCGCAAATCGCACACATGCTCCAAGGAGACATTTTGGTTCTTTTTTTTTAAATAATTTCATTGAAAACATCATAATTATTATAGAGCCCTTGATAAATATTTTTTAATTTCCACTAATTTATGAAAAAAGTTGCCGGATAACTTTGTAATCATGATTTCCAGCTAGAGAACTACGTGTATTTGAAAGAATATCGTAAATTTGAAATGGTTCTGTGTAAAATAACTTTATTTTTTTTTACATTTTATAATAGGAATATAATACATTTAATTTATCTTTACTACATTAAATATCTATAATATTATTAACTAAAATTTATACATAGTTGAATTTAAAAAGTGTGTATTTATTATTAGTTTTAACAATAGACGTTTTAATTTATGGCAAGCTTAGTTGCTTTGAAAAAAACTTGTAATTTTTTTATTCTGCTTCAATTAAATAATAAATAATTGACACTCTTAAAAAACATAAACTCAAGCAAATAAATTAAAATTTAATTGTAATTAACATAATAAAAAGTTTATTGAGTGGATTCTTTCATGCCTTTAACTTTATTTATGACACTTTTATGGACCACTTTTACTGAATTTTTAACCCCTTTTAAACCCACACCGTACTTAATTTTGTAGCAAAACTAGCTAATCCTTTGTTCATTTGTTCTTAAAAAATGTCCTATATTTTTCTAATGAATAATATCCCAATTTAAATAATGGATACTACTTAGTATTTTCATTGACTTTTCATTATCACTGAAAAATTATTGAGATTGATTAATATTATTAATATGAAAGACAAAATGTATTATTCAACAATTTTTTCAAAGTGAAAATTAATATTTAATATCATTGAAAATATTTCATATCATTCAAATAATTCCATTAAATCAAGTACTCAATATTTATATAAAACCTTCATTCACTTCCATTGTTTAATGTTAGAAAAATGTACTTTACATTTTCAATAACAAGAAAAACTGTTTCACTTTATTTCTTTCATCATCATTAACTTTTTCAATGATAATGCTATGATTAATGCGGTGTTGAACTAACACAACCTCTTCCCTTTTTATCACCACATTTTATCTCTTTGTATCATCATTATTAAAAATCATTGTCGGTGTAAGATGTCCCGATGTACCATCAGACTTAATTTCAATAACTTCGACTTTTTCCACACTTATTTTCGTTGTTTCGCGTGGTGCTACTTTTTGTTGCTCCATCAATGGCTGTTGTTTCGGCCGTTTTCGATTATTATCCTCGTAACTATCTTGTAACTCTTGCGCTGCCGATTGTGCATTTTGTTCTACGAAAATTTGCTCTTCTGGTTCCACTGTGGAGGATACTACAATTGGTTTTAAACTCAATGGTATTTCAGCTTCTCTTGTTGTTGCTGTAGTCGGTGTGGTGCTATCAAATGTATCTACAGAACCACGTTGTGAGATATCATCAACTTCATCATCAATTAGTAAATTACGTTCAGAACTCTGTTCTCCAACTAGAGAATTAATACTATGATGTTCTTGTGCAGCAATACTTATTGTTGTAGTGTCCACTTCGGCTTCTGTTGGATTCGATTGCTCTTCTGCTTTGGCTTCCGCTGCTGCTTTTTGTTTTTCAACACGCATTTTTTCCTCCATTTCTTGAAATTTCAGCGCCAAATATCTGTGTGAAGAAATGTTGAATTTTTAAAAGAAATTAAAAAAACAAAACTTACTTGTCAACAATTGGTCCACTGTAGTCCTCTGGGAATTTCGGTGTGAATGGTAGTATATATTTGTACAAACGTTCATTTAGCACATACAGCTGTGATGTTGTTGAACACTTAACGTTGAACCACCAGTCGCAGGTGAGCGCAATCTACAAGCAAAGAAATAGAGAAAACCATGAAAGTATCCAAAGCATCATTTAATTTACGAACGTGTCTAACCGCCTGCAAAATATTTTATTAATTGCACTCTCATTGCAGCTGCATTTTATTGCTGCTACACATCTTTGTACAATTTTTGGCTTCCGGTGCCACCGGAAGAATACATACTATAAATTGCTTCAAAGTAATTGCAGCACAACAATTAACTAATTAAGTGAACTCTCTTCGTTTGGCGGCTCATTTACGCCTTTGGTCTTATTTTTGGTTTTTATCTCCTTTATATGTTGTCTTTGTTTGCAATTAGTTGCTCACACATGTTAGAATAATTTAACCCATAGTGCAACGAAGCAAGAATATAAAAGTGACTCTATTTTGTAACTTCTTCCCATAAATTATTTTTTTTATTAAAGAAGAAGAACACTAAAGTGTGGCTACAATAGCCAAAAACTTGTCATGGGTAAGCATTTGCCATTTTTAATTTTTATTTTTATCGCAATCAATGTTTAATGTATAATTTTTTTTTGAAGTTTATTACTAGGCTTAAAAATGAGCAGGGCTGTCATAGCCATTTCATTCCATTTTTTTGCTGAAATATCATTTAATTTTTAATTTTTTCTTCTCAACGAAGAGAGACTTCATCCGTTCAAGTCCCTTTTTCATACCAATTGTGATGCGGGTAAACTAGGCAAAACATAGCAAATCGGGGACCCACTTCAAATTCAGCGCAAGTTTTTTTTATCCATAACGTCTTGTCAAGCTTTTAAATATTTATAGTTTCATTATTTTTCTTAAAACGTTTACCATTAAGCAATTCATTTCTTAAAATTTGTTATGCAGTTTAAAATATACATTTCCTTTCAACATTTAAAAATGTTTACATGGCTTTTATCTTTATTATATTAATTTTTTACTTTATTTATATTGACCCTCATAGTTGAAAATAATTATTTTATATTTGTTTCCTCCAATGCCATATTTTAAATGTTAAAAGCCTGTTGGCATTGCCAAACAAATTTATAAAATGCTGCAATACATTTACTCGTACTGACATGAACTCTTTAACTCTAATAGCATGCTATTACTCTTCATTTATTATTTACGTTACATAAACCATAACTTTCTCTTAATCTCACTATTAATTTGCACGTACCTGACTGAAAATTGTGCCATTTGGGCATAGAAATGACGCCTTCCCACCGTTCAAGTCACAGTAATGCCAAACTTGACAATTTGTTTCTGGATCACCAAAGAAACCCTTATAACGTTGTTCTGTACAGTCAAAAGTGGTAGCCGGAATTTCAGCATAGTTTGGATAATCAACGCCAGGGCGTCCTGTATTAGGACCTGGACGTTTGGCTGTAACATTAAAAAATCACAGTAATTTGTTGAATAAAATGTAAATCTAAAAGCTTTTTAACAAATTAAATCCCATTCCACTTACTTGTTCCCACTGGTGTTAGTACATTTGTATCCTGTGGGTGTGCACCATGTTCCTCATCACTGCCGGTCGTATAATCGTAATCTGGCTCAGCTGCTAGATGTGGTTTTTCATGATGCTGTGGTGGATTGGCTACAATCGTTTGTGATTGCTTCAAATTATTGAGTATCGTGATGAGAGTTTTTATCGAATTATCAATGTTATCTGGCGTAAGCGTTTGGGGTAAATGATTACTAGCCTGTAGTTTGTGTAGAATATCTGCTAGCGATGATGAGCGTATGTCTGGCAGTTGATTTGGATCGGCTAGTGCTGCTGGCAAATGTTCTTGTTTTTGCTGTTGATGTTGCGTTGAATGTGGCACCGTTTCAACAGGTCGCTGTTGATACTCTACCACAGCATGTTGTTGAGGTAGATAATTTTCCGCAGGTTTGATGTGTGCATCAGTTGCTGGTGCTGTTGGTTGCTTAGCTGGTTTAGCATCATTGTATTCTTCATAATCGTATGTTGGCTTATGATTGTTTGCGACCGTAGGTACAGTTGCTGGGGGTGGAGGCTGAGGACTATAATCAGGCTTCTTGGTTACATAAATGTATTTCGGGGGTATTGAATGTTCATTGATTGGTGGAGAATTTGTAGGTTGCCGATCGTTTTGAGTTTTAATGAGTTGTAAACGCAATGTGGGTTGGTTATTGTATATCGGCCTTGGTGTTGTGCCATAATGTTGTCGTGTTGGTGAATCAGGTGGATGTGGTGCAGCTGTAGTTACAATGATGTAAGCAGCTTGTGGTGGAAGATGAGTTGGATGCGGCGTTGCTGTAGGATGTTGTGGTCGATGATGCTGCTGCTGATGTTCATCTTCAAGTGATTGCTTTGGTTCTTCAAAAAGGTAGTCAATGTACTGGGGTGGAATAGCGCTAAAAAGAAAAAAAAAAAAATTAATTTGCGATGAAAAACATCCTTTTTATGTAATGAAACTATGAAATATGCGTTGGAAAATCTTAACCATGAAACTCCACCTTACCAAAAAGTTGCTTTTCATGAGATATAAGCGCACAATAGATACGTCTAACATACATATGTACATCAATAATTACATTGAACTCGATAAACCAAATATTTATTTTGTTTACTACAGTAAAGTCTAAAACATTTAACGCATTGTTACTGCATTTAATTTTCACTCTGAGTCAATGAGAAAAATATTCATCATACGCCCTGTTTAGCGTAATAAACTGAATTAAGAGTTTGATTTCTTAGCTCCGATGTAACTAAATACTTAGGTATTATCACTGTTGTTGTAACGCTTTATTATTCTACCATAAGACGTTGATTTAACAAATGGCTGCATCAATATAAGAACTTAGCTTTACTATTTAACCAAACTTGGTATTTTTGTTAATTTTGAGCTTCCATGAGCATCATTATTTATCGGATATAAAAAGTATTTTTTAGAAATATTTCTGTTGAATTTAAACTCAACCATGAGTGCCAATGATTTTTAAGCCAATGTATCTATTGTGTTCAAACAAATAATCTCATTCAAATCTCTGCGTCTAGTGGCTGCCTAATGTATCGTTTTTTTTTACCTAGGAGGTATCTTTTCATACTGTTCTACTAATTGTGGGCGTTGTTGCTTGAAACCCATTTGCGTTCTAGGATGCTGCTGTTGTTGTGTTTCTAATTCATCAACCGCAACTGGACGTCGCGCTGGAGTATGTAATACTTGTTGATGTTGATGTTGCTGTGCTTGTGACTGTGGGTGCGGATTTGTTTGCGCGGTCATTTTGGAACTTTGATAAACTGTATGTCCCACTGCATTATATTGAGGATAATTCAATTGTTTTTGCTGTTGCTGTTTTATTTGTGCGGAATGTTGCATCTCACTTAGATGACCACCACCATTACCTTGCTCGATTTCTTCAACAGGTGATGCAGTTGAGCTAATTACAAAAATTTGTGCCGGTTGTTGTTCACCATAATATTGCTGCTCCTGCTGCTGTTGTTGTGGCGGCTGATGTTGTTGTGGCAGCTGTTGTAGTCGAAATTGTTGCTTATAATTTTGTTGTTCCTCCCTTTGTCGGTCCTTGCTGTGCTGCTGCTTTTGTTGTTTATTGTAACGCAAACGTTGTTGTAGATATTGCACATATTTTTGTTGCGGCGTTACGTTGTCCGCATTAACAAATTGTTCAGTATCAAAAAAGTTTTCTGATTTTGGTGGATGAAATTGTGGATGCTTTAAATTTGTAGCTGTATGTGAATGAGAATAATGTTGATGATTTTGCTTAAGGCTATTTAATGATGATAATGGTTGTTGTTGTTGCTCTTGTTGTTGCTGCTGCTGCTGCAAAAGCAATTGTTGATGTTGTTGCTGATATTGATGATGAAGCGATTCTTGCTGTTGTTGTGATGGTGATGATTGTGATAGTAATGACTCTGATGGTTCATTGAATACATGATAGATGGGTCTACAAATGAGGTGGAGAAAGAAGCATAATGAGTTGAAATGATAAACATTTGTAATGTAAAACCTTTGATATGGAGCTAATTTATCAGAATAATCAAATCAAAATTTTTGATTTCTATTTTATCATGAACCGACATTCGTGTAGAAAATACACTTGTTTTTTTGTTAACATTTTTACTCTGATCTTCCTTTACTTTTTGCATTAACAAAATAAACAATTAACTAATAGAAAGCACTGCCACACCCATTTACACAGAAACTCTTATCTCATACACTAGCTTTTCAGTGTAGACAGAGGCTACTTCTGTACCCTATTATGATACGGTTGCTATTGGTTTCTGTAGTCGATCTCTCAACAGGTACTTGTTCAATTTTGATTCTATTTGGCTGTTATCAGACATGATTGTAGGAATCTTTTCTAACCAAAATGTAATTTTATATTAGGCTGTTATCAATAAAATTACAATTATTATCCATAAGTGCCGAAAAAACATTTTTGTTTATGATCTGTAAACTTAAACCTTTCCGTAAACTAAATGTAAATTATAGTTTCTTAAATTTTTTCCAACTAATTCCTAATTCGACCGCATAATCGCATTAAAATGTTTTAGTCATTTACTTGAAAAATATGACTCAAATGGAAAAGTAGTTGCTTTTGCTGTAAAACGACTAGTTTAAACTTAATCTTACTTTTGTATTCATATCACCCATTTAAAATTTTTATTATGCTTTCGTCAAAGCCTTAGCTTACAATTTTATGAATTAATATCAAAATTTACTGTATTTCATTTTTTAATTGAACTGTTTATTCTTTTTTTATCACTGTTGCAGCTGTATCCTGCTGTTGCTACTCCCCCTGATACTGTTCGATAATTGCGATTATGCGTATGATATGTACGATATCGTTATTTGGCCTAAAGTAATTTTTGACATGCGTTTTCAATTTGTTGTTACATTATTTCTCTGATTGCCGAAAACAATTTTTTCTCCCTTTCATATCAAACAACTTTAACATGAGAATGCAATTGTTGCTGAACTTACGTGCATTTTGTTTACCGACAACATACAAATGCATTTGTATTTGCCAAAGGCTTTTTACTGTAGTAAAGTGATGCAATTGCAATAACAGCTTTATATCAATCAATACCTCGTGGGGATATTTAATAAATTTGTTTACATTTTCAACATAAAAAAA
Organism: Meiosimyza platycephala; assembly: GCA_963662105.1. Taxonomy (NCBI): domain Eukaryota; kingdom Metazoa; phylum Arthropoda; class Insecta; order Diptera; family Lauxaniidae; genus Meiosimyza; species Meiosimyza platycephala. The sequence goes on along the minus strand of OY759209.1, from coordinate 92,373,213 downwards.
TATTTCGCAAATAACTGCTATTAAATTTTCATTTTGTAATTGTAAATATTTTCTAAATTCGAAAAAATATTGACGGCTTAAGAAGTAGGATTGTTGGAGGCAGCGCATACTGTATTTTTTTTTTTGTGATTTGTTTTGTCAGAGTCGTACAGTTCTTGGCACGTTGAAAAATTACTAAAAAAGGCAGGTGAAAGTTGAGCTTTATTTTACCCTATCGAGCCACACTGTAAATTTCACATGCTGCCTTTTTTTAAACTGAGATAGGTTATGTCCATGATTTGACGAGGTAAGGTTGAGGAGGCTGTTTACCAGCTAATCCACCCAGAGATTGTTGGTGTATTATGATACTATTATTGGAGAACTGAGGACCCAAAAAATCTAAGAGTGTAAAAATCATATCAGTAGGGTAAAGTGGGGAACATTTGACACTGGGGCACATTTGGCTTTGCTAATTTCAGTGTGAAGACGGCTTAAGAGTCAAAAAGTTTAAATGCAGAATGGAGTCTAATTTGACTTAAAAAAAAAAAACATGTGCGCAGTTCACACGCGGTAGAAGTGTAACTTGCGAAAGAATGAGATGAAAATGTTTTATTAAAATGATAAAAGTTGACGGGATCTAGAATAGGTACAGCAAGGCTTTGGTAGTTAATCAGTAAATTACTTGAAAAAATTTAAGAAATAGCAAATCTTTCCACGCTTAACCCTCAGCATTTGATTAACGAATCTCGAAGCTGAGTACTTTAATTTGATATATATTTTATTGCTATTGATTTTCTAGATCCTACTTAAAGAAAGCGTTTCATGATTTTGCATTGCATTACAAATTTTTCAAATGACCCCCACTAAAGAAGTTTCACTTCAAAAACGTAATGAACTTTGACATTTCTTCTTCAACTCTTTACGGAGATAGGCGTTTTTTTCTGTTTTCGCGGTCGCTGATGTAATTTTCGACACCCAGTACGTAAGCGTTTTGTGAATTATAAGGTATGTGATTGTTTTTGTAAATTGAGTAACAAAATATGTTAGCATTACGTTTAAGTAATAACACAATTAAAGTATGCATTGTGAAAATAAAAGAGTTATAATAAAAAAAAATAAAAAAATAGAAAAAAACCTCTTGAACATGTGGGGCAGATTTGACTCCAGCCAAAAGCGTACATCTGTATGAGCCAATGTCCTAGATACTAGTGCTCTCAACGAATCATTGTAGAGTAATTTATTACTTTGTAATATTAAATTAATAATAATAATAATAATAATAGCGTAAATCTGTCAAATGTGCGCCATATTTATGTTATGTTTTTTAAATGGATTTTTCATTATTTCTTTTGAAATAAATCGTTTTTAAAAAAAATTAACTACGTAGTTTCCATTTTAACGTATAGTCAAATTTTATAGTCCCATAGTTTTTTTTGAATAAAAGCACTTTTCCTCATAATGTCAAATGTGCCCCTTTAAAAGTCAAATGTGCATTTGACAAAAATGACTTTTTTTTGAAAAAGTTTTAAGAAAATACAGTGAAGTAGTTTTTGTTTTAAAACTTTTTCGAGGTTTGATGCCGAATAGTCAATGTTTACAAAACAATAACAATTTTTAAAATCCATTAATAGTTTAATGAAATATAGGCCTTTAAAAATTAAGTGTCAAATGTACCCCACTTTCTCCTACTTTCACTTTATCAACCAAGCGATAAAAAAATATTGCCCTCCAAAGAGGGAGTCGCGTGCACACAGTAGATGCTTTACTGACTCTAAATTTTCTTCAATTTCTCGACATATGCAGCGGCCGTGAGATAGTTGCAACGTTTCAACCATAACGCCTATACAACAGTGTCTCGTTAGAACGGTTTTAAGTGAACAGACAGCTTATTGGTTTGGGTTTAAAGGCTTTTAGTTCTTTTGGCGTTGTACGTAGACCGTAATGCTGGATATTTATCACAACTGAAGTTCGTTCAGTGGTTGAAATTCAACCAGTTCAGTACAATTTTTTCTGATTAAATGTCCAACTCTTTCAAAATCCAACTCTTTTCATTTTAACAATGAATGCCTCATAAAAATCATAATAAGACAAAATCAAATTAAATTTAAATTAAATTGCCTGCAGCAATTTTTTTTTTTTGCATTCAAAATTCGTCATTCCCACCAAACAACCCTAAATATTCGATCAAAACTTCCTGCACAATATATCTTTTTCAAAAGTTATAGCAATGAGCAGCGCTTTAAAATCAATCGCATCAAAAAAAAGCCCGACCGAAGTCAACAACAATGTGGTGGCAACAAACAGTGCACAATTAATTTCACACGATTGTCTGAGAAGCTGTAAAAGTTTATGTATTTGTTGTTGCAACTGCCAATATGGCCTTGGTGTTACTCACTAGAAATTTAGTACACCCCAAGTATTATGGACAGACAATATGAGGAGAAAAAAAGGCATTATTTGTCACACTGCATTGTAATAAATTGCATTGTGTTTCTTTGTGCTTAGTATGATCAATACCTTGAGGTTGGATGTGTTGCTGCTGCTGCAGTTGGTGGAGTTGCTGTTACTGCAAGGAATTGAACTTGATGTGCTCTAGGATGCCCTGTCTGTCCCGATGATGCTGCTGCTGCTGGCAATGGATATTCAGCTGAGTGATGTAAAATTTCATGCGGTTGCTGTTGCTGCTTCTGCTGTCGATGTTGCTGGTATTGTTGCTGTTGTTGCTGCTGCTGTTGCTCTTGCTGTTCGTCTGTTATCTCTTGATTATTGCTGTTGTAACGAATGTTGGCATCGTCATTTGTTGTTGCACTCAATGGCGTATAAATAATCGGTATAAAATGTCCTGGCACTGTATTTGATGATGTAAATGGTGTTAAATTGAATTTTGATTGTTTAGGACGTTGTCGTGGATATTGTTGCTGCAGTGGTGGGAGTTGCTGTTGGTGCGGATGGCGCTGCGGGGAATGTTGTTGATGTGCCACTGCACTCGGTTGGTGGACAAGTACTGATTTATGCTGTAATAATTTTCATTAAATATTACAAAGAAAAAGGAAATATTACGCTAAGAAACGTTTATTGATCAAATAATATATTTGTGATTGGAAAGTATAAGAGCTTATGCATATTTTTGCATATCATTTAAATTTTTAATATAGTCTTCAGGCAAAGTTGAAAATGATTGTGTAGGCTCAAAGTTTTAATTTTAATCCGAAAACTAAAATCTTTTATATAAATTATATTTTTTTTTTTTTGTCTAAAAACGATTATTTTCCACATTTTCAAATATGCATTTAAGCTTTTATGTTCTCTTATAATTTGAATTGAATTTTTGTCAATGTGAGGAAATATTGTTGATATGAGTTAAAAATTCTTTTAAGCAAAATCAGTCCTTATGCTTACATCATTGCCATTGATATCTTTGTAATGCGTTGCAGTTGTTAATGGACCAGGTCCTGTTGCGTGCAACAGTGGTGTCTTTATTGGATTACCATTAAGATTTGTTGGAATCGGATGTTGCCCGCCATAGGCAATCGAATGATAAACTTCACCCGCACTTGGTGGAAAATGTTGATGTTTCTGCTGCTGTTGATGGTATTGCAAGTCAGCGCCTGTTGCAGCTGCAGGCACTTTCATGTGTACATAAGCCGTTGGAATTGGTATCGCACCAGGTGCTGTCTGCGGCACTGCATGCTCTGCATAATGTTGTGCTTTAACTGCTGCTTGTTGTTGTTGCGTTTGTTTAGGCTGTAAGATAAATACAGTAATGTGGGAGATATCATGTTATGCTCTTGCTTTTCACTTACCCGCTGCACCAGATATTTCTGGTTAATAGGAAATTCTGGTGGTGGTAAATAAAATGCCATATAGGGTACTAAACGTCGATTTCTTTCTGATGCGCTTAGCTCAGAATCTCCTACAAATGTTTCATTCTCGCTATAATTTAATTCATGATCTGTATACTGAGTTTGTGTTGTTTTATTGCTGCTTATGGCCGAATCTGGTGCTACTTGTATGGTGTTAACGGACTGTAGTGTCGCTAAAAATAGAAAAGAAAAATAATTTAATTTGATGACAAATTGTAGATCGTTAGAAGTTTGCAGTCTTAATTGAAAATAAATGTAACATTTTACTCGACTTATTAGCAACATTATGTCTTGGCAATTTCTCGATCTTAGGTGCCTTAGCTCAATAAATTGAAATTGCAGCACAAATTATTCGAACGGTTAGTCTTGCGCTCAAATATTGGTTTTATTCTGGCTTGAGGTTAGTTTATAAATTAAAGTTTTTTTTATTAAACCATTAAAACTTTAGCTCAGATTATGTTGAAGGTCTTCACTGGCGCTTCGAAATTTTATACAGTTGTGATCAGCTATATCTCTGGGTTGTGATGCATTCAAAATGCACTTTTTAATTTTTATTAAATTAACTATTTTATTTTAATTTCTTAATCAATTTAAATCTTTACTAAAATGATTCACTTTATGGGATGTAGCCACACTGTTAATCAGCGCACAATAGAACTTCAGCTTGCTGTGTAAACAGAGTTGCTATTATATCAGCCGATGCTGACTTATACAAAACCCTCGAACATTCTCGTGTAATCTTGAAATGTATTGATTTTACATTTGTAATGCTAATCACCTTGAATTTCTCGCTCTTTCATTTAAAATATCATACATCAGCTCTTAAGTTTTGAAAATGCACATAAGTGTTATATTATTTGTATTTGAAAAGCTGATTATGTTATGTGGTCAATTTTAAGATTATTTTGAAATGAAAAGGTCAAAACTAGAAGCATTTTGTCAATATAAATTGCTTATTTTATAGGCACTACTGTGGCTTGAGTACTCGCATAGCACTACAGGCTTTTTTTTCTCTATAAAATTGCAATTTAAAGTCGATAACACCACCTGACGCTATTTCATAATGTTCAAAGCTTCAAAAACACAACCAAAAAAAATTTTGAAACCCATTTTTTTTTTATATTTTTAATTTCTTGCACTAAAGTTTTTTTTCATTTCTAGTCAAAAACTCTTTTTTCTTACAATTTTCTTTTCCTAAATTGTCAAAATTATTTTGAAAGGGAAATAAATTTTTAATTTTTAATAAAAATTCTTTGAAATCAATTAAAGTTTGCATAAATATTATTTTGGATTACTCTTTCGAGTGCAAATTCAAATCATCAGAGTACCATCTTCAGATGCAATTAGACAAAATTTCAACATTATAAAAATCCAACAATTATGTCAAAATTTTCGACCTCCTCCAACCGCCAACTGAGTACACGCAGCTCCGATATCGATGCATTGGCACAACGTGGCTATAACATTGGACACAAAATCGGAGAAGGCTCTTACGCGACTGTCATCACAGCTGGGTATGCCGATGATGCCGGACATGGCGTGCACTTGGCCTGCAAGATCATTGATAAAGCCAAGGCACCATCAGACTTTGTGCACAAATTTTTTCCACGTGAATTGGAGATACTGACAAAAATCGATCATCCTAATATAATACAAATTCACAGCATTCTACAGCGTGGTCCAAAAATTTTCATTTTTATGCGTTACGCTGAAAATGGTGATCTCTTGAGTCACATTAAGAAATCAGGTCCTGTAGAGGAACTACAAGCCAAAGCATGGTTTATGCAAATGGCTAAAGCACTCAAATATCTACATTCACATGATATAGCGCATCGGGACTTGAAATGTGAAAACATTTTATTATCCAAACGTCTCAACATAAAGTTAGCCGATTTTGGTTTTGCACGCTATTGTTGTGATGAAACTGGACGTGATATTAAATCGGAGACCTATTGCGGCTCAGCAGCGTATGCCGCACCAGAAGTTGTTTGTGGTCGACCCTATGATCCAAAATTGGCAGACGCTTGGTCCTTGGGTGTCATACTCTTCATTATGCTGAATGCCAAAATGCCCTTTGATGATAGCAATCTGAGCAAACTGTTGGATGATCAACGTAATAAGAAGTTTGCTTTCAGACGCAAATTACAGGATCACATTACGGCTCAAGCAAAAGCTACTGTTGCAGTATTACTGGAACCAGAACCACATGCACGCTGGAATTTACGTGAAATATTAAATTGTAGTTGGTTGAGGACAGACGAGGAGGAACCGTTGGCGTAGTCGTAAAACCATCTCCGACCCAAAAAATCCCCCAAAAACATATACAAATGTCGTTTGTATCTGACGTTCTGTTGATTCTGGCTCAGCAAAGTTATTTTTCTCTTGTAAAATTTAATTTGATTTACGAATGTTTATGTTGATAATTTGTGAAATTACCTTTTTTTCGGATGTAGAAGCAACTTTCGGATGTTATTATTTTTAAAACTTGTATTTTTCTTCCCTTAACTTTAGGCAAGTGTAATTCCCAAACAATTACTTAAACAGATGAGAAAAAAAAAAAATTAAAGGGATGTTAAGAAATTTGTAAATTGAAGAAGTGTTGTTTATACATATACCATATTTTGCTAACTAATCTGTATTATAGGTACTACTAAGTATATCAACAATAAATTGTGAGTTTAAAAATGCCATTTACTGAATTACTTTAATATGTTATGTTCAATTTTGGACTTGAACGTGTGTAACATTTGGGATTTTTTTGTAAACGCGCTGTCACAAAGTCAACGAATAGAATTTCTATAAAACATAATACGTGGACAAAGTTTTTATAGTCGAAGAAAACCTGCACATTTCACATACCATACATTCAATGACTGAAAAATAATCGTTAAAATTTTCTAATTAGCTTCATTTTTAACAATAATCATTAACCAGGGACAAATAACGTAACACACATTGACACGCAGCGCAGCAAAGTATCTTGCAGGTAACGTGTGTTACGGTTTCTTGGCGTTGTCAAGAATACAAACAATTGGATCAACTCCCAAACATGCGAACCAATTTCAACAGTAGTTAGTGATGTCGGCATCTTAAGTTAATGAGAGCCACAGCAACTTTATGCTGCTCCTAAGCTTATTTCAATGTATATGCAAAATGTGAGCATTTCCACAGAAAAGTCTACCATAATGAAAAAATTAAAAGTTAACCAACAATTTTTTTTTACTTGTATTATTAAAGAGAAATAACTATTGAAAATTATTTATATTAAAGAGTTCAAAGGTTTCCTTAGTTGAGATGAATTTGACTTTTTTTTATATGAGGGGCGTGTCAACGCCCATTTTTAAAAAAAATCAAACTATGCTAAGAATCTTTCTCAGACCATATGAAATATTTTCAAAAAGCCATCGGTAAAGTCGTTCAGAAGCTGCGCGATCACAGACGCACCAACGATTATATATATAGGCCACCCTAAATATGCACTCTAAATAAAAATTTTGTAGCCTAGGCTTTGCCTCTTGATGTTGTATTTGCGTTAAATAATTTTTTAAAACTAAACTAAACTAAACTAAAAATGTTCCAATGGAAATTTAAGTAACGTAACGCCAAATAACGTAACGTCAGATAGTTAGGCTAATAACAAAGTAACGGATGTTTGATGTTTCTGACACTGGAAATATTTCGTATAAGAAAATAAGATGGTTTTCTTTGATATTTTCTATTATGAACTGATATCAGCCAAACTTTTAAAGGGTGACTTGTCTAATTTCTCTAAATTTGTACGATATAACGCCCAAACTTTCGGTGTTATTTCGTTTATTCTTTTAGACAATATTTCCATAGCGCTACTGTCTTCAACCGACGTAAAAGTTAAAGGACCTTCTCGATAAAATATCGTGTTCTCTATACAAAGAACTACATAATACAAATTTGTATGCCTTTTTGTTAGTATAAACGTTGGTGAAAAAAAAAAAAAATAATGCATGTGCTCGAAGCCCTTACGCCTCCCCCCGTAGCTCAACCTAGCGTTTTGCTGAATACCTTCTTACAATAGAATGTGATTGATGTACAAAATTATCATCCTCGTTATTCTTCAAAATAAAAATATCAGCTTGTGCCACCAATAATTTGTTTCCGACTGGGTGCCAACTAAATTTCTTTGTATGAACCTTCTACATACGAATGCAGATAACCTTTTGGGACATGCTTTACTTTATTGTAAAACTGTTGTCCTAAATAATAAACTTCTGTTCAAAATGTGTCCATATCGGTTTACGTTTGTGGCTCCAAACTTGCAAAACCAAACAACAATTTGTTGGACTCAAATGTGTATTAACCATTAATTGTTGCTTTCCCGTTGGTGTTTTTTCTCTCTCACTCTCACTCTCGCTCTATATAGTTATAGTTAACGTCTTTTGTGCCTTTGAAGTTGGCTGTAAGACTTCTTGATGGACACTTCGTGCAAGTGGGTATGCTAAAATGGGTTTAACATCGTTTAAACATAAAATTGCACGAGTTTTGTTGAGTTTTGCAAGAAGTTTAGCTTGTGGCATAGCTTTCGATAGGTCGTGTAGAAAAGTTTGAACGATTATTTTTATAGATTTCATAATTCATACTTAACAAAAGTTGCTCTAAAAACGCACTTAGCTAAATGTAAAGATATCCGAGCTGCACTTAAAGTTTATTCTTGTGCTGTCACTATTTAATTATCACAAGCGAACTTCCGGCTTCCATGTTGTATTGAATGTTAGTCTAAATTTTATGATAATAACTTCATCGCGGTGTACTGGAATGGAGGAAATGAATGAAAGGAACTTCTGAGTACATAAAAATTAAGTACCTCTGAACATTTTTTTTAAAAATTGAACTTTTTTTTCTTTGCAGATTTTGTTGCTCTTAGAATTGAAGACATGATTAAATGAAGGTGATATATAAAATTAACTAAAGCATAATTTACTCTGATTCACTTTGAAATTTCATCCTAAGTGATTCAATCAGAGTGAAATCATCCAGATCATTCATCCTTGTTAACATATTTTCTTCCGTTTCTGTGGTTTAATTTTTCACATTCGCTATCACGCTGTCTTCTAAAGTTTGTGATCGGTATGTTTCATCGTTCTTCTTGAAAGAAGCAAAATTGAAAGACAATTACCACTTTGGATGTTACTTCCAATATACTATAAACTTCCAAATTGATAAATGTAAATGAGTTTTAATTAAAATTTTACAGAAACGAGTCTTAAAATCTTCCTCTTTCAATAATTTACTATAGAGCATAACATTTTTGTGCAATTCTTTTTTCAAATTCAATATCAATTCAAAATAAAATGAATAATAATAATAATAGAGTTTAGCTACTACAGCTATTAGCCTTCTTAGCCATTTAGCTTGAAACTTTAAATCAAGTTAAAATTAAAATTCTACCTTCGTGGCGTAGAACATTGATTGAGAAAAATGTAACATGGTAACTTCATCCGCTCATGTCTTCAATTATAGTTTTACCCAGGCCCGGATTTAGAAATTCGTCGCCCTTAGGCCGTTCACAAATTGCCGCCCCTCTTCACTGGTGAATATGGAAAAAATATTTTTAATATCAACGCCCTAGGCGCTGGCCTAGTGTGCCTCTAAGGTAAATCCGGGTCTGGTTTAACCTAAAGCCAGTATCAGTAATGTTTTCGATGTATTGGGTTGTACGCATTGGTCAATTTATATTGTTTTATATACTCAATAATTCTCCAAAGCAATTGGTTTTCTTGGTAAAAGGTGCACCAAATTGGTCAAAATGTGTTTTAAACACATTTGACCCCATACATTTGAAATAACGTACGTGATAGAAAAAAACAAATATCAGTTTCGTTTTCAGCGGCGAAAATTACACAGGATATGATGACAAAAAATTCTATAAAAATAAATTTTTAAAATTGATGTTACAAGCAAATTTGGTTTTAAGTGATTTTTTTTTCAAAGTGTCTTTCTTGATCTGATCGTTTCTGAAAGTTTCTATTTCTTTCATTTATAGTAAGTCATCCATATTAACACCGTATAAGTTGAGCTTATGGCACGTTTTTATTAATGGCCGGAGTAGTAGTTAATATTAAATTTCAGTTCGGTCAGTTGCACTACTTAAATCGGCTAACTAGCATACTGTGGTATTTGTTGTTGAATGAAGTGGAGTACAGAGACTACATTTAAATTAATCGCTACAATAAAACCCTATTTGAAACATTTTGTTGGTGCTGAAGTTTGTTGCTGTGATATGCTGTTTTGCCATTTGATTAATGTCTGTAATTATATATTTAATTAAGAGTGAGTAGATATATTCTGGATTAAATTGGTATCACAATTATTTTGACCACGTGTTCAAACCGTTTAAAAAAAGAACGTAGTGTTTTTTAGTTCGGTTTGTCAATCATTTCCAAATGAATGCTGATTGGCAAAATATAATTGTTATATGAATGCAAAATTTTATGGAGATGTATGAAGTTTCTGAAGGATAGCATTTGTAGGCTTTAAGTTATAAATATATTTCAGTTCACCGAAATGCCAGGTGTAACTCTACCCCAGAGAAAAATAAGTCTACATCAAATAAATGCCGGGATTTGTTTAATAAAACATTCTATTTGTAATAAATCTAGCATTCCAATTTTTAAATGTTCTTGATTTGATCTTCAACTAAAGGGTCTTCGTTAAAATGTTGCCCACGACTAGTTCTTAAATGGTCCATTCTGTGGGTCCAATATTCGACAACTCTTTCGAGCATATCGGCCGGTATTCCTTGAATAACACAAGTTATGTTTGTTTCCAAAGCGTCATTAGTTTCGTGTTTGTCGACATAAACAAGTGATTTAACATATCCCCAAAGAAAGTAATTCAAATGGCGTCAAATCACATGATTCTGGTGTCCAATTAACAGGACTATTTCTTCAGATGATGTTTCTATCAAACGTTTCCCTCAATAAAGCGATTCTTTTTCCAGCTGTATGGTATGTTGCGCCATCCTGTTGAAACCAGGCTACACCAGTATTTGGCAACAAAAATTAATTGATCATTGCTCTGTAGCGAGCACCATTGACCGGCATACGGGCTCCATCCGCATTTTTGAAGAAATACGGTCCGATGATGCCTCCTGCCTATAAACTACACCAAAGAATACATTTATCGGGATGCTTGGATTACTCGTTGTTCATCGGCCCAAATACGGCAATTTTGCTTGTTAATGTAGTCGTTCAACCAGAAATGAGCTTCGTCGCTAAACACAATTTTTCGATAAAATAATGGATCAATTTGAAGTTGTTGTAAGGCCCATAAATCAAAATTAAAACGTACACCAATATCAGCCGGCTTCAATTCTTGTACGAGCTGTATTTTATAGGCCTTCAGACCAAGATCACGTTTCAAGATACGCCGCAATGATACATAAGAAATTCCCAAAGCCTGACATCGGCGACAAATCGATCGTTCACGGTTTTCACGAACATTCTCTGCTACTGCCGAAAAATTCTAAAAATTACGGGCTGTATGCACTCTAATTGAATGATGAATGTCCAATAGTGTAAAATTGGTTCAAAATTTGGTGATGGTGTTACGAATAGTGCGCTCAGTTGGACGCTCATAACGACCAAAATGATGTTGAATATAACATTCTCTAACTGATGACTGATTTTGTCGTATTGAATACTGAACACAAACGTCATATGGACAAGCCATTTGACACATAACAGCTGTCAAAACAACCCAGTTGGAAAAATGACCTCGTATTGGATCACCCTTTATTTAACAAAATGTGTTCAATTTACAGATTATTTTGACGCAGCCAATGTCAAACAAAAGCAGACAGCAGTGTCAAACAGAAAGCTAATGTCAAATGATAAGAGTAAAGTAATTTCAAACAGAAAGCTAATGTCAACAAAATCGCAATAATGCTTGTGTGGAAGCAATTTTTTAAATCGCTATACTATATAGAGATAAATGAAAATAGCATATTTTAAATAAATTTTATTTATTGTTTTCTCCAATGACTTACTCCATAGAACTTATGGAAAACAGTCAACATGAAACGTTTTTGATGTTGTTTTTTCGGTAACGATTTGTTGGCATATTGAACACTCGTTCATCACACATGATAATGCAATGCAAAAATTATGGGTTCAAATAAGCTTATACTTTGCTATTTTTTATAAAGAAATTCAACTTTCAGATACGATTCCCTTTTCAAACTTTTCGCATACCCCAGAGTGGCAATTTGACTTTAAAAGATTAATGGGCTCAAATGTGTTCTTTCTCACAGCGTAGTTTGACGAAAAAAGGGTTATTTCTAAAATTCGAAATTAGCAACTCAAAAATTTTCAAGTGTGCCAAATTCCATTTATTTTCGTACAAAATTGACTAATTGCCAGATTTTTGCCAAAATCTTCCACTGTGCGACGATATGAGAGCAGAATTTCGTCAAAACTTTTGATGCCTTTTTCGGCATTTCATGTTGAAGGACATATCAAATGAAGCAATTTCGTTGGAAAATGAAAAATTACAAACACACGCTTTGTTCTTTGCGCTTTTTCCAAATAATAATAATTGGCAGAGACCCAAGAGTAGACTTACAAAACAAACTGATGATACTCATGAACTGTAATTTGTTCCAGATGTCAGTTATGCTGTTAACAGAAGAAGGAGGATTTTCAATATTTTTGCCATACGACAACACATTAAGATTAAGATTACCAAACATCTACCTTAATTTTGCATTCATTTGATTTTGCATATCACTTACAAAATTATGCAATCAAATCATTTTATTGTAAAAAAAAATAAAAACACAGGCAATTGCTGCAAATTGAAGCATGAATAATCGAAAAATCAATGCAAATTATTTTGATGCGCACACTTCGGCAACTTAGCTGCAACTTATGACTTTGCGCATGCGCGTTTTGATTACAAATTATGATTTTCATAGGAGCACATCGACACGATTTAAAATGCAACAGTAATTTGGCTTTTGGCAAAAAATGTAAAAAAAGTTAAGTTACTAATAAAACAAAGTAACAATTTGTAATAAATTATTAACAGCGATAGCAACTAAAAAATGTTGGCGATTATTTTGGGGCAATCGATAAACAATGATGCATTGTTTTCTTATACAAAGTGCGGAAAATATCCGTAACTGTGCAATAAATTTTTTCTTAGATGACCTCAGTAAATGTCAAGAAAGTAGAGCTTAAAACTAATTTATTAGAAACACAGGCAAAATAAATGAAAAATCTAAGGCTTTTAAATTGAACAGCATTATAGCTTAGTAGATGTTAATTTTTATTTTATTTTTTCACATTTAGTTGATCCGCAAGAGTAACCCATTAACCACAAAAGTGATTCATACAAAATACTCACAGTGGAGTGGCCGTGGAGGTCTTTTCTGATGGCCTTTTTTGTGCTACCAAAATCACAGCCACAGATAAGCACGCAAACAAAATCGCTTGCTGTTCTTTCTACTTGATTGACGTTGGTTATGGACAAAATGAAAAAAAAAAAAGAATTAAAGGGTATATTTGCTTTGCTTTTGGGTGAAGTATAATAATGTGGGCGTAGTAGGTTCGTTGGGTCAGACAAATCATTCGGTTGATTATAAAACTTGATAATAATTCATATACTCGTACCTCAAATATTTCAAATGTTATTTTGCATATTATGTGTAACATCTAGCATAATTATAAATTTACAATTTTATAGGAAAAATATATATTCACCGAAAAGTTTAATCCTCAAAGTAATTGCGTGGATTATAAGGAAACTTTTGATGATTAACGCCAATTCTCAAAATTCGCCCAACATTCATTACTGTCTGAGCAACATTTATCAATTAAGGCGAAAACTGAAATGATACTATACCACATAGAAATATCTTGGGTTATATATGTTACCGATCAAACTAGTTTTTCCTAGGCCAAGCTAGTTGATTTGTATAAATGAGAGCAATATCCAAAATCCAAGATCAAGGCTGCAATGATCTTAGTCTTGCGCTTGCTCATCTCTATTTAAAACATTTAATTTTTTTATACAACTTTTATTTTTTATTACATGCAATTTGTTAACAGCCCACATACATATATAAAATGTTCAAATAGAGCGGTATTTTTCTTTTTTATCGCATGAATGTGTTGAAAGCAAACTTTCTTTGGTGAATGTAAAAATCAATTAAACAATAAAAAATTAAATAAATTCTTTTATTGAACTTCAACTCTGCTCAATTAACTTAAAACTTAAAAGTTTAAATTTACAAGGTAGATAGTCAAAGTGTAGCACTTTACTGACCATGAAATAATTAAAAAAAAAGAAATAATGCGCTGATGCCAAACGTTTTTAACCTTGTTAACAAAAGTTTACTATTTAATTTGAATTTTATGGAAATTTAAAATTTTTTTTAGTAAATAGGCGGAAGAGCAATAAATTGTAAGATGAAAGAGAAAAAAAAAACAACATAAAAAAAAAATTTGAATTATGCAAATATTTTTTGGAAGTGATAGACTTAACAAAGAGGAAGAAAGTGTAACGAACTCTATGCAAAGAAAGTTTGCAATATGCGTATAATTTACAAAAAAAAAAAACAACAACATATTTATTCGCATTAAATCATAAAATAAGCAGTTAATTGTTAAGTGGCAAATCACAAACACCTTCCCCTCCCTCTCCCTCCCAGTAATATTACATATTTCCACTTTTAGTTTACAAGTTATTTATCTTATGAAACATAAATATTTGAAGATTTGTTAATATAACCAACTTTATTGAAAATGATTAATAAAATTAAAAATGCCACTTTGGTTTTTCAATTTAATTTTTCATCGATAGTGCTGGTAACAAGCAAAGTATGTATTTGTTTAATACAGTGCCTTGGAAAAGTAAATATGTTAACTTGAACTGTTGATTCTATGACAAGTGGCACAAGCTCCCTTTTTTCTCCGATTAAAACTTTCAGTGAGGGAAGCGTAATACTGCCCTCAGAAGCGGAAAGAGCATTTCTCAAAAAAAAAAAAAAAAAAAAAATGCATATTCGTGATTCTTATTGCATCGGATAGCTTAAGAAATTACGCATCTAATGAACTACGCCAAATGCCGGTATCTTTCTTCAAACCTATAAAAAATCTCCTAAGAGAATTTTCTCTATCTGAATTTTACATGTTTTTCAACAAATTGACATAAACAAAACATCAAATATCTCGAAACGCGTTTTTGAAGATACGCCCTTTCCGCTTCTGAGTGCAGTATAGTCGGTTTTGATTTTTAGTTGTAGAAATGACAGATAAATGGACTTAATTGCGTGATAATAAACGAGCATTTTTTGGAGCTAAGATTCATGGCCCGCAGCGGCCCAGATGTTAGAGCGACTGTCCTAATAAAGGGTGATCCAATACGAGGTCCCTTCTCCAACTGGGTTGTTTTGACAGCTGTCATGTGTCAAATGGCTTGTCCATATGACGCTTGAGTTCAGTATTCAATAAGACACAATCATGAATAGAATTATTCCTGAACAACGTTTATTCATTGCGGAAACTTACTACCAAAATCAGTCATCAGTTAGAGAATGTTATAGAGTTCTTTAACATCATTTTGGGTCGTTATGAGCGTTCAACTGAGCGCATTATTCGTAACACCATCACCAAACTTCAAACCAATTTTACACTATTGGACATTCATCATTCAATTGGAGTGCATACAGCCCATAATTTTGAGAATATTTCGGCAGTAGCAAAGAGTGTTCGTGAAAATCGCGAACAATCAATTCGTCGCCGATCTCAGGCTTTGGGCATATATATAATGGATTTTGGCGTATCTCTTCGATTTATGGGCCTTACAACAACTTCAAATTAATCCATTATTTTATCGAAAAATTGTGTTTAGCGACGAAGCTCATTTCTGGTTGAACGACTACATTAACAAGCTAAATTGCCGTATTTGAGCCGATGAACAAAGAGCAATCCAAGAGCTTCCAATGTATCCCGATAAATGTACTCTTTGGTGTGGTTTAAGTGCACGAGGCATCATCGGACCGTATTTTTTCAAAAATGCGGTTTTGCATCAATACATTGATTTTTATGTACATATTTTATTTATCAATACTAATTAATAATTTATTAAAAAATTTATGATTTCAACCGAACAATGAGGAAAAATCTTACTAAATAGTTGAACATTTTAAGTAAAACAACAAAAATATTGTTTTCAACCAAAAAACTTTACGTTGAAATATTAAACCGAAATTTTTAACCGTGCGTAAAAAATTTGCATTTATTATATCTCTGTGGTGTAGCATAAAAACTGAACCCTCTCGTGGAACTCCCCTGATTTTATGACTTCAAAAAAATAAAAATTAAATTCGCTGTCGGTATAGTAACTCTTGAGATTAAAGCCAGATCAAAGAGTTCTGGTAATGAACGAACAATAAAGTGTGCAATAATTGCAATTGCTTAAAGTGACCACAAAGTGCAAATTAACCAAAAACAGCTAACCCCAAATTGGGTTAGTTCCAAGTTGTTAACAAATTTTAAATGTTTCCAATCAATCATCAGCTGGACCGCATAAGAAATTTTCTAAAAATCGCCTTCTTTTACCACAGCGTTGCAATTTAGTTATTCATTAAACGACCGACCCGTTGGTGGCTGTGGGTTGTGTGTTGCCTGTTGCTGCTGCTTGGCAACAAACATTTTATTTGTTCAACTTTTTGACAATTGGAGCAACTAACTTGACAGTTGGAAAGGCAGTCCGGTGGCCTGGTGGTTGTGGGACATAAGCGATTGCGCCATCTTTTGTGGCCGTTCACTTTAATGTTTTGTTATAGCAGCAACAACAAAAAAAAAAAAAATAAACATGAGCGCAATTGACCGAAAAAGTTTTGCAAATTGCGCGCATGAGCGAATTTAATTTGAACCGCATGCACTTTCGTTTGTCACCGTGGTTTATGTTTTTCCCATTTTATTTGCATTTTATTATTACCATTTTTTGGTTGACAAATTTGTTTAGCAGTGTGGCATAGAATTCAATTGTCAAAAAAAAAAAAAATAGAATATCAGCAATAAATTAAGCTTTAATTTTGGTTAGTCTTAGAAGCGGATGTTCACGAACGTTACCGTGTATTTAGCATAAACCGTACCACATCAGTAACAAACCCACACAAATTCTCATGCATCTCAAGTTGTGTTGATGATTGTAGGCCACTGTGTGTGCTTTAGTTTATGGCTTTACACTTTAGTTAGATAGCTGCTCTAACGCTGCCGATATTCGCAAATAACGATAATGTTTGGTCTTAGTCTATGCAGCTTCAAGATTTGTTGAAAAGATAAAAAGTTTTGCGCTTTCATGGGGTTTCAAATTTATTATTCAAATAAATCAGAGTTATTTTTAATAAAGCTTTATAATGCAAAGTTTACATAGTGGTTACCATGTTTTAAACTGTTAGTCTTCAAAAACAAAAGTTTTAAGTTAATGAAATCATCCATAATCTTTTCACAAGAAATTTTTTGTACGAATTTTATCTTATCGCCTTAAAAAAACTTTAATGAAAAATTTTCCAAAAGTAGTAGTATAAGCAGCCCCTCTTTCTTGTCGAAGTTCGCCCAATTTACAGAAAAAAATCGACTAGCTCTTAGTAAAGCGTTTTAAAGTTTGTTGTAGATATCTATGTATATATGTACATAAAGTTAAGTCCTAATTTCAATGTATGCTAGTTTTTACCAGAAGGTTTCTATTGATAATGTCAAAAGTTTCTTGAAAAAATGTCTACTTCAAAAATGTCTTAAATACGCGTTTTTACACTTTTCAGCAAAGAGATACATATCTCAGAATTGTGACGTCATCGAAAAAACAATTCAAAAAAAGGTCGTGGTAATTAAAATCATTCAAAATCTATCTGAACAACATGATTTTTTCTTCTTTCTTGTAATAATTCCGAAAGACATCTACTTCACTGCTTGGAGATTTTAAAAAAAGTTACTAGTTGTAAACCTCGTTTTCAAAGCAATATCATTTTCTGGAACGTTCCCGAAATGGCATTTCCATACTTTGCATAACATATATTTTGAAATCGAATATAAACTGTATGTTAGAGTTAAGTAAATTATGTTTAAGAATCATTTTCCTTATTTACACATAAAAAACATACTACATAAGAGCGTTCCCGGAAAAATTACATTTTTAAAAATCATTTACTAGTAATTTTTCCAAAAAAAAATTGTGAAAAAAAAACCACTCAAAACGTCACAGTCTAGTTGAATTTTCTAGACTAGGTACCATTTATAATATTTTAAAAATTTTTTATTGCGTTCACTGAATGACGATTACGTTCATACTATGACAATGGATATAAAGTTAGTTGTATAATGCAAAATTATAAGAATTTTTTTTGTGATCCATAGGTAAACTATGTTGAAGAATAGTTTTTAGAAATAATTCTCTAGGGCTTCGAGGTATGAGCAAGTGTTCTCGTAATGACCTTTTCCTCACTAATATTGAAATAAATAATAATAAAGGTTACATACGAATATTTTTTTTAATATAGCAAATAAAATAAAACGTTGTCTATATATCAATGATGCAAAAATCAAGCTTCACTCCAAATCAATCAAATTCTCTAACTTGTGACGAATTTTCCATTTTCCATTTGCCATCTTAAATCTTGAATGCTTCAGTTGTTACACATGTGTAACAACATTTTCTTTATCTTCTTAAGCTTTCAAATCATGCAGAAATCAAAGACCGGCTAAGAGGGGCAGGGTTATTGCTAATGATATTGTTGCATTTCGTTGATACCGACAATTCTTTACGGTGATTATTTCCTTACAAACAAAGCCTTAATTTAATTCCTAACACTCACTTGAACGTATAATTGAAAAATTGCGAAAGTAAAACGTAATGATCAACGTCTTTTTTCCACACTAAATTTGGGTGTCTCCATGCATTTGCAAAAAATTTGCAATTATGGCCATGTTAAACTGGTTGTCATTTGGAATGACTTTTTGCTAAGTGAAGTGTGATTTATGTGCGAAGGACACACAAATAGCGTTGGAAATGGAAGAAAACTGGTATTTAATTATAGCGTAAATCTTGTTTATGCATTTAGCTCTAAATTTAATTGCGATGTACATAAGATATTCTTGAAGCTAAAAGTTTTCGTTGGCAAGACATCATAAATTGAAAGGTTTTACAATACTTAACTTAGATATAAGTTAAACAAGAGGCAATTCCTGAAAAGTAATGTCATGAAATCCGACAACAGTAACGTGACTAATTGTTTTATCATTTCAAAATCATTTAATTCATGATTCTAATTAAGACTTAAATTCTGTTTCTCAAAAAACTTTTAATGATTGGTTAGTACATTGTGCTATATAGGCAAATCAAGCATAGAACAAATTTTTGTAAATATGACATTTGGTTAAACGTTCACTATATGTGGCTGTATCGACTAATGAAATGCTGTATTTGAAAACATGGTTTGAGCAACCGATAAAAGTAGCCTAACTTTTGGCATTAGTGATTCAAAGTTACATTTGAAATATTGTACAAAGTCGGCTTCGAAAGAAAACATGCTCGAGTAGCTAATGTAGTTTTTTCTTTTCTTACTGCCCAGAATGCAAATAATATATTGATGAAGCCTTCAGTCCGAATGACTCAAAATCTAGCGGATACTTAATGCCATAGATTTTCGATTTTTCCTGAATTGATCTTAACTACTTATAATTTAAAATCATTTCAATAAAGGAATTACATTAACAAATTGATGTAGAAAAGTAATTTTTATTCCAGCGTTACCAAGTTGTGCAGAAGCAATTCCCGGCATTCTAAAAAAAAAAACAAAATTTACTCTAAAGTAAAAAGGTAAAAAGTAAAACTTTTATTTTAGGAAAAAGTTGTCGATTTTTTTTGTTGTTCAGCAATTTTAAAAGATTTATATATAAAATGGTTAAAATTCTGATTCCCGATTATTTCAGAAATTTTTGAATTCCTACCAGGCCCTCGACGTTGACATGAATTTCCGGGGTCAATCCCGGTCACTTGGTAACCCTGGTTTGTTTCTCAAAAATAAGTAGAAAAGTAATATTTATTTCAAGGTTACCAAGTTGTGCAGAAGCAACTCCCGGAATTCTAAAAAAAAAACTTCTTCTAAAGTAAAAAGGTGTAAAATTTTTTTAGGAAAAAGTTGACGTTTTTTATTTTTTTTTTTCAGCAATTTTAAAATATTTATACATAAAATGGTAAAAATTCCGGTTCCCGATTATTTCAGAAATTTTTGAATTCCTACCCTCGGCTTTGACATGAAATCCCGAGATAAATTCCGGTCACTTGGTAACCCTGGTTTGTTTCTCAAAAACAAAATATGCTACATACATATGTATACATTGTAAAATATATATTTTTAGAAATATAATTTTGTGCTGTTCAACTCACCGAAACGATTTCTACTTCCATCACTTAGATTTTCTTTTAAAATCCACTCAAAGTTTAAGATTTCACGCACTATTTGATGTAGATATCTTAAAAACAAGACATAACATAGTAAATCGGATAGCAGGTTCGAATTCATAGAATTTAGAAAAATTTATTCTTTCGAAATTTGTCACCAGTGTCAGTACTTCAGTTCTGACTTGCTGAGTTCATTTTATGTTGTGCGTGAAAAGTAATGTAAACAGCTTTGTTTGAACTTGTGAATTATTGTGAACAATTACTAAAGTTGTTGTTTTTAGACACTTAAAAATGTGTGCTTGAATGAAACTCAATTCATAGATCAAATTCGAATACGAAATGAATTATGTGCTGTAATTTAAAAACAAAATTTAGTGACAGTGTCTTAAGTTCATTTTCACGGCGTGATGCGGAAAATTGATTCTGTTTGCATTGATTATAATATATATAATCGTGGTAAATCATTACATATAAAGGCAACCTTATAATGATAACTTTAGTAGATTTATAATGTTATACGCTACTATTCTAAAGCTAATTATTTTAATATAATTTAATTTGACCTCGACTACCGATTTTTTTTTGTTCAATTTTGCATCATGAAAACTGCATTTGACAATGCCATACCAAATGAGTCAATGCATTAACACATTTATAATAATAAGTTTAATAATGTAAGTTAAAAACGTATAAACATTAAATATTTCCGCATGAGACTTAAATTAATTTTAAGTAAAGATATTTCTAAGTTTTTAAACAATTTTAAAAAAAAAACTTTTCAAAATTTGCATATACTTTATGTAGGGCTCTAACTCAGCTCGATGTTTGTTTTATTTTTCGAATTCTTGTCAATTAACAAATGAATTGGTGAATTGGCCAGAATTGGTGAAGTTGCATATAATTTGTTAGCGTATTTTACACAAACGAAAAAGGAAGTGATCAACAACTCACAACTTGTGGCTAGAATTAGACACGAAATGAGTACAACGGATTCAACTACCAAGAAATCACGTTTTTAATAAACAAAAGCAATGAACGACTTTTGTGACCACAAACGACCTTGTATGTCGTTTGGCTTAGAAGTTGTTAACTCTCTAGTCGAGATGTTGTAAACCGTTTCAAGCACTAAATCTAATTTTGTGATTTAAAATTGCAGTCAGTCAGTTAGTCGCTTAAAATGCATATTATAAGCATAATTTTTTAATGGTATTTGAAAATTTGTGTACTGACTTGACTGCATCCGTTCATACAGCAAAAACATTGGTCAATATCGAGTTTAATTTTTTGCTCAACTTTTTTGCATTTTTTTTTTCTTTTAAAGCTTTACAATGGCTATAAATTAATCACAGTGATTTTTATCAATGTATGTCACTTTTATCATAATTATTTAAGTTCACATTCAAGATTGATTGATACGGAATTTTCAAAGTTTAGAACTAAACAGTAGTTGTTTTTACAAATCATTCTAGTAAGGACGGAGTCGTTAGTAATGCATTACATTTTTAACCAAAAACATTTTCTTAGTACAAAATCAACTAATTTTCACGAACATATAAACAAATTTTCATCAAAAAAAATTATTTAAATTTGCCTCCTCGTAGTTGTACTCAGAAAGTGTTTTTGGTTCAACAAAAAATTTTGAACCAATTATAGTTAAATAGGCAATAACAATTTAACTAAAAGCCAACACAAATAAATTCACTTGGGGACAGAAAAACTAAAAAACCACTAAGTTGCTACTATTTGAACACTTAAATTTATGACTTTGTAAAACAAATCAGTACAAGATACAAAAAAAATCAAAGTTTATAAGGTTTTTGTTTACAAGAAAACAAAGTGCAACTGTTGACTATAAATTGTGAGACTAAAATTTGGTACGAAAATGCACAGAAAGTTTGCAGACAATATTCCCTGTAGCCATAAAGTTTTCAAGGCATGTAAGCATAAAGAGATGTCATATACTAAATATTTAGATTTTAATTTGGTTTATTTTAGTACTTATAATATGGTCCAATATGTAGTTTGACTACAAACAAAAATAGCAAAAAAAAAAAATTCAGAAATTTCAGTCAAGTTTTCAGATAGTCAATAGAGGAAGAGTGCAAACAGTGAGACATTTTTAAAACTTCGCTTACTATGCCATAATTTTGTTCATTTGCTTTCAAATTTTTGTTCCACATCTGTCCTTGACATTGGAAAAATATTTATTTTTCAGTATAGTAAATTCTTTTAAATAAAATGGCGGTGGGATCGGAAGGTGTTATATTTCTAAATAATTAAAATCATATTTTCTAGTAATACTCTTTTAATTTCATCGCTCTGACACTTGGTTTTGTTTTGACAGCCATAAATATTTATTTTTTTATTTATTTAGTTTTTATTCATTATAATTTCTTAGTAAAGTTTGCCAATTTGTGCTTTGAATTGATGTCTTATTCATCGGATTTGGCTCCATGCGTTCACTTTCTCCTCTCAAATATGATAAAATGGCTGTTTCCGACAAATCTTACCAAACTAAAAAGTCACAGCTACTTATTAACAGACAGTACGGGAGGCAGCGTTGCATTTTGCGAAGCAATTTCCTCCCGCTTAATTTTTTTTACAAATGATAGTTTATGTATAGCTGATGATCGAAATAAGCGTCAGCCGGCAGACTAGTGGTGGGCCTGGTTGTGAGAGGCCGACAAAAGAAGTTTTGCGTAATAACTCGAAAAGTAAGCCACAAGTAGAAAAATATATGAGGACCAATGTTGTAGATAAGAAAAAAGCACATCGATTTCATGCCAGAAAAGTTCTCAAACGACAATATTTGACCCACTTTTTACCGTTTTAAAGTTTCCGGTAAATTCTGAAATTTTGAGCAAAAATAGTTATTTTCGGCGAAAAATGCGTTTCTCAGATTCAAACAAGTAATGTTAATTTAAGACTTTAAATAAAAACAGCATTTTTTCGAAAATAAAGATGGTCATTAATACATAATTTTAAAACTATGAAAAGTGGGTCAAATCTTGTCATACGGAATTATTACAGGCATGAAATGCATGTGTTTTCATCTCCACTACAACATTGGTCTTAATATATTTTTCTACTTGTGGTTTACTTTTCAAATTATTGCGCAAAACTTTTTTTGTCGGCCTCTCACTACCAGGTCTGCCGGCTGACGCTTATTTCAATCATCAGCTATACATAAACTATCATTTGCAAAAAAAAATTAAGCGGGAGGAAATGGCTTCGCAAAATGCAACGCTGACTTTTCACTCCATCGACGTAAATTGGAATCTGTATCGGATGAGGATATATGTGATTCTTAGAGATTCTTCCAAATATGATTTCTTCACCGATGGTTTTTCAACTCTCTAAAAGTTTTCAAAGAGTTGAAAGTTTGCAATACGATTTAAATTTAGGAAAAGTACGTAAAGTTCTATTAAGATATTTACAAGGAGTTTAAAGACAGCGATTGAAGAATTGTCTCACTGTTCGCACCTTTTCCCTACATATGTTGCTTTGTAGCCTATTTTTAACTTTTTGAACAATTTTAGTTCTAAATTTGGTAAAACAAAACCAATACATATTATGTTTATTGGCAAGTGCTACAATAAAAGTGTTTTTATGCACGATTTCTGTATTTGTTTACTTAACACTCGCGTGCGCGTAGAAAAAATATGGGTCTATGTTGCCATTTGTTAGCGTGCTATACTTGAATTCCTGTAGCAAAACCACACAAATTTTTTACTTTTCTGTTGCTTCTTTATTTTTCTGATTTTCTTTTGCTATCTTGATAATATTTATTTTCTTTGGCTTTTTTTTCGCTTTGCATTTTTTGTTATTAAATAACTTTTTTTTTTTTTGTTTGATTTTATGTTGGTTGTGCTGTAAAATAATCGTTTGTTTCTTGTCACAAGTCGTTTCTTTTGTTTATCAATGGAACGATGCAGAAGAAGCAGAAGACTATTACCCAATCGCTTTTGCGCTTGCGCGCACGTCCACTTGTTATGTGAGCCAGCCGGTCGGTTGGCTACATATAAGTGGGCAATGTGCGATGCGCTGTAGCGAATTATGTTGTTGCTGCGCATGCGCGCATTGCTTTGGTGGCTTGCAAACTTTACTGGCCATTTATTGCATTTGCTTAGAAGTATATCGATCTAATGATTTCATACTTGCTGGTGAATTTATCACTATGTCGAGACACTTGCCATGAATTTTTCGACATTCGTGTTTATTTTTTGTTTTATGGACTTGTTGGTATTTATTTAAGCCATCGATGTTGCTTGAAATCTTAGAAGCGTAAAATATTTGTGTTTCCAATTAACACTTGAAAGTTAGAGCATAGCAGTTTTAAAGCTTAAACTTTAAAACATATATTTTAAGCTCATTACGGAGAACTTTGGACTTCTAGAAGTGCCTTTTTAAAGGCTCTGAAGAACAAATAACAAAACCGAAAAATTTATTTAAATTAAAGTTATTTTTTCGAACCCAACGTATGTTTCGCACTAAACTAAAGTCTCATGCAATAACTTTTTTTTCAATTAATTTGATTACCAATTTATCTCGTAATTGATGATGCGTCTATCCGCAAAATTACTGCTAACAATTGCGCACAATGAATCAAAATCCTAAACGCATTTCCGCTCAAGTACATAGTTGCTGAATAAATTTACATTTGATTCCATTCACTTTATACGAATAACCAGAAAACATTAAATGTGTTGTTTATCATAAAAAAATCATCATTATTTTGTCGTTGATCAACACTGACATCATCGACAAATCACTTAAATAAAACAACAATGAGTGCAACAATCACAAAAGTTGCAACAATAATATTTAGCCACAAGCGAGCGAACACCTGCTGCAGTAGCAACTGAAATTCTTAATTCGCATGCGAATGAAAAATTAATTCATTTTGTTGGTAGGTACCAATAAAAGTGATTGGTAAATAAAAACTTAAAATTTTGTCGATTAGATATTCATACTCTCGTCCATGTATTTGCATAGTTTCATTGGAAAAACTAATAGATACACGCATATATGCACAGATTATTCAATTAATGGATGCAAGCAAAACTAATCGAAATTTATATTTGATCACCACCTCTACAGGTCGAATTTTATGCCCCATGGTTTGTGTTTTTTGTGCGCTTCAGTAACATCCAAATGCTTATACGGTTCACTAGATGCACTGGCAGTAAACATGGCCTGGCTAAAATTTATTGCATCCGAAACATAACAAAATCGGAGTTTAAAGCAATGAACAACAAACCCATTTGGAATGTGAATGTGAATATGTATGTATACTACTCAAAGTTTGGGAATGTTGCATTTCGTATATAACATAAAAAAAAAACAATCTTTTTGAAAGTACCTTTCAGGAGCAGGCGACCAAAAAGCAAAATTTTCTTTTCCACATTTCGTAGTGTTGCCCACGGGCATCATTGAATTACTCTTGAATGCACTCTTAAACCCCAAAAAAGCATCGGATCCTACCAAATCTCAACAATGTGGAGGGGGGATCCGAATTTTCAAAAAAACGCCTCACGTAGCTTATGAACGTCTCCATATACTTTTACTGAAACATTTTAAAATAAACCATTGCAGCTTTTTTTTTTTGCATAAAAAAATTTTATTTTATCATTAATTTGATGACTTACAGAATGACAAGAAATAATGAAAAAAATTCTTGTTTTATTAATGAAATTCAATTAAGTAGACTTTAATAACAAGATATATTGCACATTACTGCAATCGTTGCCATACAAATGAGGACATTATTTGACCAACGAAAAACATGAGCGCAAGAGAAGTTGCAAATATTGCTTAAGTGACTGTTGCACAAGTCACTAGTACAAATATCACATGACAATTGCCTGAAAGGTAATATTAAATATGAAACGTTTAGACAATGATCTGCAACGTTTGTGGTGTCACCCCAAAAGCATAAACGAATTGTGTATTCAAGATTATCATCTAAATAAAGAATACGAATGATGAAAATATTTTTAATTAATTTTAATTAACTGATCAATATGTCAAGTGTCGCGAACTTTAGTTTTAGGCATCCGGTTGCACTTCGATTTGTTTGTTCATTACTATCACAATCAAAATCATAACGTTCAGCGGCCCGAAGTGTATTATCGCAATCAGGTTTTCCATATGAATTACACACTTTACAACGCATGGCGTATGCTGTATGGAAATAAGTGAAAGAAATTTAATTAATTTTTAAAAATATTGTAATTAAATCCCATAAGTGTGGTTGAAACTTGGAGTTGTGAACAATCATGTGTGTTTGCTTATTCTAAGACAACGCGAAAACGATACTGTCGTTGTTTATCAGCTGTTCTACGTTGCACATGGTATGCTCTCAAACTATGCTTGTCATTCGTGGTGCTGCTTATGTTTAGTGGGTTTTCTTGATATGCTGTTACTATTGAGAATTTTTTGCATTGATTAAATCTTTAGGCACATTTAAAACCCATAAAAAAATTAAAAATACATTCGATGTATCGATAAATTTTGAATTATTTTGGTTTGAATTTGAAAAAGTTATTTATATTTTTTATTTACAAATCATTTTTTTTTTTTTCACTATTTATCGGTACTGGCGAAACTATAGATGATGGCTATGCTATATGCATATTTTATAAACAAATTCATTTTTGTTTCTATTTCTGTCACCAAATTATATTATGGATCTTATTAATCACCTGTTTGATATGCGACTGATGGAAAAACAGAAATCCGCTTGCCTATTTCTTGTATCAAGATCATGAGATTTTCTCATTTTATATTAGGATGGGCGTCAGAGCCAGTTTTTGAACTCTCTGCTTTTTGTTGTGCGCCAAAATCAAAAATCCAGAGAAGATAAATAAATTTTTGATTAAAAAAAAACAGCTTGTTATGAGAATATGCACTTATAAGTAAGAGTTAAAATGTGCTTATCTACAAGATACAATTTTTGAGGTCATACAAATGACCTTTTCAAAGTTCATTGGTCAGTTTGTCAAATATCATTCATTTATCTACATCCATCAGTAAACGTTGATCTATAGCAAATTATATGCATGTTGCATACTTACATGTATTTATGGTCCACTCTATTCGGTATTTTGTAAATTCTCTTATCTAAAAGCATCATTGTGTATATGAATTGTTGCTTAAATTTTCAAATAAAATTTTGGCAAAATTTTAGTTGAGCTTTTCAATTTTCGTAGTTCCAAGCGATTGTATACTATCTTAGGATTAGCTCACCAGACTCTACATTAATAGTCAGAGAGACAGTGTCACAAGATATGTATCATTTGCATTCTTTTCTAATATGTCATTATAGTTAACTCTTTGAGGACCAAGGGACACATATGTCCCAAATACAAAAATATTCTTCAATAAAAGGCTGATAAAAAATATTAATTTTTCATTTAATGCCCAAGGAAAAAATTTTACAAGAAAGGTGATCTCTTTAGCTTTAAAACAATATAAAAAAATAATTTTTTTGTTAAAATTTGCCGAAAATATAACTATTTGAATATGAGCGTAAAACACCAAAAAACGTAAAACCGATAACAAATCTATTCCTGATTTTCGTGTCCACTAATATAATGCCTAGAATGTGTAAAAAAAATTTGGAGCGATTCCAACATGTGTCGGTCAGAAAGTGTTCGGAATGTAAAAGAACGTCTCATATGTAGAACTATTTGTCTTCACTTAAGGTATGATGCTAACGTGTAAACCTAAATCTTACAAATTAACTGTCTTATCATGCTCATTTTACAACTTAACGGATAACGTAAACGTTCTTGACTTTCATTTATTTTCCCATCTATTTCATATCCACTTTTTATTCTACATGTGGCTTTCATGTCCTGCGTGTTAACTTTATTTCGTGTTTTACTTTTAAGCGAGGAGTGACACATATTTTCGTAACACTATATTTAAAAAAAAACGTAAAATATATAAACGTAACACAAAAACTAAGTTTGAACAATTTATGGAATTTAAAACAGTCGCTTACTTTGTTTTGGACACGAATGAAAACTGAACTAGAATGAGGTAAAGGAGCAGGAATGTAAATTGAAACTTGAATCTAATGAGTTGGAAGTTGAGGGTACTAGTGATTTACTTACATACTTATGAATATTTTCCATTCATTTGAAAGAGTTTTACTGAATTTACAAAATATTAAAAAGAAGCATGTGTGCACTAATTAATCAAGTGAATTATATCTTTTTTAGACAGCTTAAGTTTAATTGAGTATAACGAAGTGATTAATTTTTTTATCCAAATTATATACAAAATTATAAATTTATAGTTTACCTTAAAAAAAAAAAAAATAATTAACAATTTAATTAATTGATTAATTTTTTTTTTTAATTTATTTGCAAATAAGGCAGAAATATTTTGCATAATCGAATACGATAAATTTCATAACTTTTTTAATAAGCATGTCGAAATTTTGGCATACGTTAAAACCTGCCACAAATATTGGCTGGCTTCCTTTTTAACACCGAATCAACAAAACTACGGTGTAGCATTACACTAAAATTTCATGCTAATTGTAGTTGTTGCTATTATTTATGAAAACTGAATTACTGAAAACAATTTTACTTTTTAATATAACAATTATTTTTTGTAATTATTTAGTGTAATCCACTTAGCGAAAAAGTTGTTTTCATCATTCAGCCTAAACATTTTGTGACCTTTTAAACAATATAGAAATAAATGTTACTCGTATGGATATGAGAAAAGTTTTTTTTCCGTGTATGCAATTTCATATGCTGCCGAGGTCGTTTTGTTTTTCTTTATAGAGTGCAAAAAAAATAACTCATTTTACATTACCTGCCATAGCTAATGATATTATTTTTTGATGATTTTTTTTTTTTTTTTTTTACCTTTGCAACTGAAATAATTATTGGTTTTGTGAGAATAAGTCTAAAGTCAGTTATTTATGCAGTTGCTGTAGGAAATTTTACCTTTTGCTACCTCCTTTAATACACTGAGTAGCGGAGCAATAAAAAAGTTTCAATAAAAATTAGCATATTTTGTCAGTCATATTGCATTGTCTTTGCTGCTGTTGTTGGCAAGATGTGAAATATAATTGACTTAAAGATATTAACAGTTTGTTAAAAGAAGTAGCATATTTATTAACTAA
This sequence comes from Meiosimyza platycephala, assembly GCA_963662105.1. Classification (NCBI taxonomy): domain Eukaryota; kingdom Metazoa; phylum Arthropoda; class Insecta; order Diptera; family Lauxaniidae; genus Meiosimyza; species Meiosimyza platycephala. The sequence continues at coordinate 92,343,783 of OY759209.1, read as the reverse complement.
CATAATTTACATGTTTCAATTTAATTAATGTGCTCATCATGTATTTTATACAAAAATAGCAGTTTTACTTACTACTTAAGAAATTGATATTTTAAATTCATTCCCATGGAGAATACAGTCGAATTCTTATATTTTCAATATCAAACTTCTCAGCCGTGAAGGTAGACAAATGATAATCTCTATTTAACTAAGCATATTCGATGTGATTTTATTAGACCAATGCACATGCCGGAACTTAAACGTAGGTAATATGACCACGCAGATAGTGTACTATTCAAAAGTACTTATGTATATACAATTTTTTTACTAAATGTGTTGGAAGTTGGTTTTATGTACATTCAAAGTTGGATGGATGTTGGATGTAGAGACAATGATATTTTAAATTGTGTACCACATATTAAAAAAATGGCGACTGTCACGTGAGAACATTCAAACTTTTTTAATGAGGTTCTTCATAAAATATAGCCAAAATTCTATATATGGTACATATTTTCAAATTATTTAGTATCGCCTGAATGTTAAGTTAAAAAAGAGTTAAGATCAATGTTACCTGAGGATGCACAGATAAAGTAAGGTGGCTGATTTTGAGTCCGCATGACCGCATTGTTGAGCAACATCAGGTACTATTTTGGTATAGCAGCTCCCATACAAAATTACGATTTCAGTTAACTTTTCACAAAAAAATACAAATCCTTTTTGTTGTTATTTTTAGAGATAATGGTCGCCAAATGTTTGTAAGCAAAATAAATTTATGATCAACAAAAAAATGAATTTATTGCTCAGAACTGGAAAAATAACCTAAAAGAAATAGGTGTCGATTTCCTACCCGAAATGTCTTCGTACAATAATATATGATCCAACTTTCATTGTTTTTAAAATTCCATATTAAAACCTAATTTTTCAAACAAAATGCGTCGAATGGTAAATTGTAAAACCCAAAAATCTTTTTACCAAAACAGTCATTTTTGTTCGAAGAAATCAGTTTTGATTGGGAAATTTCAAAATCATATAAAATGGGTCAAATCTTATCGTATGAAGGTCTTTCGGGCATGATATTGATGTGTTTCTATTTGCTTTGCAACTTTGGATTTCAAGTATCTTTTGATTTAAGTCTCACTTATCGATTAAATGAGAAAAAAAAAAAATTTTTTTTTAATGTGAATTGATCATTCCGACAATCTTTAGCGTCTTCGATTTGAAGAAATTCAAAAAAAACATATTATCGCTAATATCTAGCTGTTTCATTGGATGCATCGAAAGCTAAGACAAGGCTAGACATTTGCCCAAATAATTGCAAGCAATAAAAATGATTTTTGAATTTTTTAATATTAATAAAAATTCATGATTTTGATCAGAATCGATATATTTTGATCAGATTGATCAGCACTTTTTTTGAAGGAGAAATGGACTTCTTATTAAATTAGCTGTAACTGTAGTATTATGGTATGTAGTCGCCCTTAGGCCGTTCTGCACTGGTGAATATGGAAAAAAAAAAATTTTAAATCAAAAGCGAGAACCTTTTTTTTTTTTTTTTGCTTGTCAACATTTTTTTAGGTAGTATATGGGGCGACCATACCAAGTATTCGCACCTTTTTCCCCCTGTCTCACCATCGCCAATGCACATTATAATGCATTACCACTTAAAAAAATTCCCAATATTTGTCGCTCTAGCCTAGTGTGCCTGTGAGGTAAATCCGGGCCTGAGTCTATGTCGTTCTTCTGATCAAAAGTCTATATAGACACAAGTCAGAGTTACGCATTGCTTAAAATATATGTGGGATCATTGAATATTTATTTCCTATATAGGCTTAAATGATTTTGCGCACATATAGACTTTTGATCATGACGACTTAAGTTACATCTACTAAATTTCAGCCTTTTGACCACCGAAAGTCGTTTTACCAAAAAAAACTGCGGGAATACTAGGATATTTCTGAAATGAAATAAAGTTATTCAAAGTTTAAATTGATTTATTTTTAGCTTGAAATTTTGATAATTTACTAAATAATTCTGTTTTTTTTTTCTCATTTCAGGTAAGTGAATTCGTCAGCACTACATATCGTTGCGAAAGGTGTCGTCATTGGTAAAGTAGTACAACATTATTGTTTAAATTTTGAAATTTTTTGCAAGGAATGAAAAACATTTAAAATTGTACGCGTGTTAACTGACCACTTTTGTACCCATGTCATCAAACATTCATTTTCCACAAAAAAAAAATTGCCAATGTCATTCACAGACCCACTTTTCGCTGCAACTCTTTGAGAGATAAGTTAAATAACGATTTCCTGCGTATGTTGGTCGCAATGGTGAACAACCAACAATTCAAGTCCACAATTCGACAATATCAACAATGACAGCAACAAAATAAATACAAATATTTTTTTTTTTTTTGCAACTACCAATTGTAACTAAGCACCAGGTAGCGGTAGTATTGCCTACGACTAAAAACTTTTAACATGACTCTAAACATTTTGTAACCAAACATGTTGTTAAAATATTTGTTTTTTTTATTTTTTTTTCGAAAAAACATAGACATGAGATTTTTTACTTATCGTAATTATAATTTAGAATTGTGTACATTTTAAAAATATTTTCTATTTTTTTTTTTTGTATGTCGTTTTTTTAACTGTAACGGCGGTCACGCATGTGCAAGCAATAAAAAAGATTTTCCCAAACTGCCATTATGATTGAATTCTTGTCTTTTGATATGCAATTTAATATTTTCTTGCTCGCAGCATTTTAGTTGTAACTCTTGTAGTAGTTTCCTTTAAAAATCACAATCAATTTTAATTGATGCGATTTTTGCACAACAAACGCAAGGCCGGCCGTATGGTGTGCATTGCATGCAAGCGACTTTTCTTAGGCGTTTCTGCTAAAATTTTTTAAATATTCATTTTTAAATTAAAATCTTTGCGAAACTCTATTTTTCTAGTTATAGTCTATGAGATAAAACAAAAATATTTCAATTTTTGCACGCGAACAAATTTTGAGTTACGTGTAGCAGTTGGTTGGGTAGCTCAGATGGCCTTTACCCTTTGCAATTTTACTTGCTTACTTAAGAAATTGAATGTAAAGCGAATCTATCGTTTGCTTATATTACCTATGATATAAGAAAAATTAATTTCTTCTTCTCTATTTGATGATGTTATCGCCATAAAAATGGCGAATGGCAAATATTTATATTGTTCTTAATTTCAAATGTGATCTACCTTGATCTTAAATTCTTAAAAATTATAAATTATTATTTTATTCATTTTGAATTAAAAAATATATTAATGGTATTGCTAACTTTACCTGTTCTATAAACTTTTCAAATTATTTTATGGTGATAGAAAAAACGCGTATTTTTGTTTTTTTTTTTATATAATGAAATATATTTCAATAAAACTTATATTAATATTCATTCTTTCAATAGTAAATTTTTTTTTTACTTTTTTTTAGGTGTTTGATTTTGAAGTTATACTTTAGTAGTATTTGACTTAAATATTGTGTTAATTATATCAAATTAATATTATTAAATAAGATCAAAGTGAATTAAATCCATTTCAAATCATGCACTAACTTCAAATCTCAGAAATGGTGGCCGATTATACCGGATGTCGCATTTTAACTTACACAGTTGAATAAGTCAAAAGTCAAGTTAGAGGTCAACATGACCCCTGAAGGTCATTTCAAGGTCGGATTCCCGCTTGGTGCAGAAAAGCTAGTAATCATTGGCTGGACCGCTGCACAATCTTGCCGTAACTGGCTGCAGCTTTTCTGCACCAACTGGGAATTCGACCTTGAAATGATCTTCAGGAGTCACTTTGACCTCTAATATGAATGCCTATCTGAACGTAGAATTTTGTGCTCTTTCGGAATCAAAAATAGGGGTTTTCATTTGAAAAACTAATCTTGACCTACAAATAACCTTGAAAATGTAGGTCAAGGTCATGGTTAAGATCATGGCAGGATCAGTCCTTTAATATCCACCTACTTTTATTTGAAACATTTTTTGAATGACTTGACTTATTTAGCTGTGTAAGTTAAAATGGGACACATATACAGATGTTGTTTTTCAGAGGATATAAGGGGACATATAATATATTCCCCCGATATGATTAAAAAACATTTTTTACGAAGTTATGCCCATTTAAAATTTTAGTGTTAAAACTTGAAAACCTTCAGTAAATTTTTTCAAAATAGTCATATTTTCATCCAAATCAAAATATTTAATTTTTGTCTTTTGATTCTCATAGAACTCTCATAGATTCTCTGTCAGAATTTTGAGAAATTTTGAAAATTTGCAGAGTTATAGCGCTTAAAATATATGAAAACATTGTACGCACTTAAAGCTTTTTCGCTGACTACTTCTATGGGTTTTGAATGTTTTGTTTACTTGACTTTGTCAGCGAAAAAGTTATATGTGCGCACAATGTTTGTAATCGGTAACCAATTGCGAGATTTGAAGTTAATCCGACTGCATGGTTTGAAATGGATTTGGTCTGTGATGAAATAAATAATAAGAAGATTATTAAATATTTTCTAAATAAATTACAAATATTTTCAATTCATTTAAATAAAAATCATGTTTAATTCAATAAACAAAACTTTAACTTCGCAGCAATATTTACCCAAATTTGTTGTTAGTAAATATTCTTAAAATCTCCTAACCAACTACGTTTATTTAAGGAAAACATGCACTTCCCTCAGTGTCTGTACTTCTATAATATAAATACTGGCTCTTAAACTTTATGTGCATTTAAAATGTGACATTTAATTGTAAAATATATTTAATTTGGTTGAGTCCATCGAAAGTTGTTTTTCTTTTAATTTTTCTTACCACTTATTTAAAGTGTGGATATATATTGCTCTAAAATTTCTGATAACTATAACAATTTTAAGAGAAAAATTCTTTCGTTCTCAATTTCGCATAAATTTTCAAAGAATTCTTTTAATGACAAACTTTTAATTGCAAATATCCCATAATTAATTATAATATGTTTTTAACTTCCTGTTAATGATGCTGAACTATCTTTTAAATTTAAATCAAACAACTGTTGAGCTTTTGATTGAATTTTTGGCATTATTGACAAGGCTCTAATACTAAACGATCCAAACTCAAAATAGAGTGAATGATTGATCAGATCGCCGCTGGTCAACAAACCGCAGGGAGTATCTTTATATTTATACGCTCTGTTTTAACCTGTTTCGCATTATTATTTTTATTTTATTTTTTTGCTTTGACCAAATATTTATATCAAGGTTAATTAAGCGATCTTGTTTTTCTAAGAAAAAGTTAATAGTAAAAAATAATTTTAAGTAGCAATCAATGAATGTGTGGCAGCTAATTGCTAATAATGTGCTTTGTAAACATGACTTGCTGGTATGTGGCAAGTTTTCACTTTCATTTCATTTTTTTTTCTTCTTCTTAAATACTTGCAATCTACAATGATGAAGTGCACCCAAAGCAAACAAAAAATAAAGTTGGTTTTTTTTGTTCCATAATTATTTAATCGTATGTTTGTTTTACGTATTATGAAATTATGATTAAGAGAAAGACTTTAAATGCCAACTTAGGTGGCTTGTTACAACAAACTTTAATTACTATTGTTATAACTTAAGTGTTGTTGTTGTTGTCAATACGGTAGTATGACACACCGTATGCTGCTGCGACACGATGCGGCGTTGGTTACACAGGCGTTTACATGAAACTATTGTTATGTTATCCAATGGTTTCATGTTAATTAATTGTAACTCATATGGGTATCATAATTGTAATGATTTTCATCATGTGTGACTTAAATATTGCTCGACTTTTAATTAGACTGTTGTTTATTAATTTAATTAGAAATAAATCACATAATGCATTAAATCTTTATTAGCTTTCAGAGTGTCAAATATGTTGTTTTTTTTTTAATTAAATTTTTCCCTTTTCTCATATCGTCATAAAGTATATTTTTTGACTCCTCTGAATTTTCCTCGACTAGACCCACAAATATGAAGAAATATTCAGTTCGAAAACAAACTACGAACCATTTATAACTATAGTAGCTCTGAATTCTCAGTTGGTGGTTGCAAAACCTGATAATTTTTTGCTAAATAAATTCACTCAGTTCTTATTCAGAGCTTTTCCGAATCATTCCTTTGTTTTGAGTGGAACTTGGTGTCATTACCTTGGAAAATTCTCTAAGCATAGCAGTCTTAAGTTTTTGCTTGCCTTCTTTTTGAAATTTCTCATTTTTTTGTCTATAGCTTTTTGTCCGAGTTATTATTTTTTTCTTATTTTTTAATTTTTTATAATTTTTATTCTTCTTTACTTCTATTATTGTTATCAGTTTTTAATATATTTTTATTAATTTTTTAGATTTTTTATATCAATTAAATTTTTTTTAATTTATTTTTATTATTTATATTTTATTACTTTTATTTGTGTGGGCGTGTCCATGAACTGATTTCGCCCACTTTCAATCCCACCAGTTATTTTAGAAGGTGTAATCTCCTGTGTATCAAATTTCATAAATTTTTTTTTTCTTTGGTTATTCCGTAATTGTGATCCTCATAGACGGACATGGCTAAATTGGTTGATCAAAAATTGACGCTTATCAGAAATATATGCTCTCCCATAACTATCACGCCCCCTTCTTTGCGTTGCAAACGGAATGACAAAGTGAAACTATAAACTGAGTGCAGATAAATAAAACTAAAAATTTAAAAAAAAAGTTAAACATTGAAAAGAAAATTAAACGTAAAAGAAAAAATTAAAAAGAAATTTAAAAAAAATAAAAAAAAATAAAAAAAAAATAAAAAAATGATAAAAAATTAATTAAAGCCAAGAAAATAATAAATAGATAATAAAATAAAAATTAAAAAAAACCGAAGGCCTTAGTTGCTAGTGCTTTTCTTGTACAGTAGTTATTAAATATCTATTGTTCACATAATAAAAACAAAAAATAAAAAAAAAATTAAAAAATAAAATATAAAAATAATTTAAAAAAAATTTATAGTTTTCCACAGGATTCTGGACCTGTCTAATGTTTGTATTAATTTATAGCATAGTTAGTAACATAACAACAATATAAAACTGCAAACATTGAGAAAGTGTCATCATGCCTTAACTCAGCTTTAGAGTGCGGCTGCTCAGTTTATTTTCCCCATTGTACTGATACGCTTGGCAACTTTACTAATTAATTCTCTAAAAATTCGTGAGTGTTGTATGAAAACTTAACTTTTCACTATAGAAAAAAAAGAAAATCTTTTCATATTTTACTACGAGTTTTATTGTTATTGCTATGATATATTTGTTTTTTGCTGCCATAATACCACACATAAATTTCGCATTTAATAACCCATACTCGCAAAATGGTATTTTGTCTGTTGACATTTTTTATTTTTTGCAGGTATTTTATTTTCACTCCACCTTTTCTTTGCCATAGGTATGCATTTTACACTATTGTGAGACATATTTTACAGTTGTCAGTTTGTTTGGAATCTCATTCATCAACGCTTGAAATTTTGTCTATTTTACTTGAACTTTTTTTTATCTGTCGTTTTTTTTTTCGTATGCCGTTGTTTTGTTATGATTTTGCTCATGTAAAAATATCATTTTGAACTGCATTATTAGGTTTTCTTCATACATATTAAGTAGCATTTTTTAAAAATAGTTTGTTGTCACCTCAATTTTTCTTTCTTTCCATTTTTGTCTTATGTAATTTTCATTGTATGATATGTAGTTGCAAAAATAGTTGGCCTATATTTAGTAATCTAAAAACGTTTTGTTAGGTTGACATAGTAAACGAGTCGAAGTTGATCTTTTTTATTTTGATATCATTTCATTGCGATGATTTTCATTAAAGTGAATACAGAAATGTGTATTTTTGCATTATATTTAGTTCATTTTAATATTTTGTTATTGTATGACTCTGCCTTAAAGAAATATTTATATATAAGGTACATCAACTATGTAATGAAATTCAAATTTCGAAAAATCATTTTCAGTTACTAGCTTTTGCAATAACCTATACTTAAGATTTATTCACAATCAAATTTACTAGATCCTGTACTGCAAAAAAAAAATATTTATACGAATTTCTGATTGATATTTTAAATATTTTACACCAACCAACTAAGCCTCGAGCTCCGATGAAGGATGATCAATCTACATATTTAAAGAAATGTATGGAACTTACGGAATATGGTTTTTTAAATGCGCTTTATTAGCTTTTTCTTTTCACTTAACTTTTATTCAGCGCACCTTGACCTGTATGCTGTGTTTTTTTTTTTTAAATATCACGTTTATATATCCTGCATTAAATATATAATCACTGTAATTAGCATCGCATAGTTTCTTTTAATAACTTAATAAAATGAAAGATAAAACCTCAAAGTTTCCGAAAGTAATTGAAAGTTTTTCGTCGGTCTGTTCAAGCGTTTTTTTCGACCACACTGAAAAATAAACGCTTTCATTAAAATTGTCAACTGTCAACAGCTGATTAGGGGATTTTCTATCTTCATCTGCGTTTCCGTTTACATTTGACCAAACCTACCACAGAACGTGCCGTGATTTACTACGAATGCTGCATAATTGGATATTGTTTGCTGCAGCATACCATTTATTGTACAAATTACACTCCTCATATATAAACAGCAGTTAACTTAACTGCTAATTTATTTGACCAAAGTTATACGAAACATTTTTTACTGCTGTTTTTATTTTCGCAAAAGAAAACCAGATTTTTTATTGAAGAAAAGAAAAAGTCTTGCGTCTCGTTGTCCGCCTATTTGAATGTCAATGACTCGTAAATGATTTCAGCAATGGTTTAAATGTTGTCTTGAATCGTGGTGGATGGAAAATCAACGACTTTCTTCCTTTGCCCCGCACTCGCATTTAAACGGGTATGTGGACACTATTGTCGATTGAAATTAAACGGCTACAATATCTTAACGCATTGCAAATGACTCATTAATAACGAGATCTGCTTTAATCACCGTAAACCGTTGTCACCACCACTTATGTTGTTAAAGATTGTTGGAAATTATTATTTTTAAATAATAAAAATTTTATTCATTTTGTTGTGTAATTAAATTTATGGAGTTTATTTTGCGCCTGCATGGTTGCAAAAGGAAAAAAAATGTGACATAAATAGTATCGTATTTAAAAAAGAAGTGAATTTTTAGTTTTTAATAGCTTAATTTTTGCGAAACTTTATCTCCTTACGAAGCATAGGTACTCTCATGTGTTCTTTGTTTCCTCACGGAGCCTACGGCCTCCACAAAACTCTTCCAACGTTCACGATCACGAGTTGCAACATTTCCCCGATTCACGTATTATTTCCTGCTCTAGCGATTGTTTCCACTATGATTTCGGTCGGCCTGGTTTTCTGTTATCCTGAGGGTTTCACTCTTTTTCAGCAACATGTGTCCAATGAATCTCCAATTTTCGCCGTTTAATTTAAATGGAAATCGGAACTTGCTGACATCTAGTGAGCAATTCGAGAATAAAGATGGTCCTGGTCCACCAGATTATTAGAATTCAATGAAAACAATAGTTGGTGAAAACTTGTGAATTCTGTAGGAGAGCGGTCGTGGTTAACCAAAATTCATAGTCGTACTGAAGAATTTTCACATTTAACTCGAAAGATTTTGAGTTTCGTTGTCGTTATCAGGAATGAAGACTACCAGATATTACGAAGCTAAGCGAGGGTATTTTTCGCTTTATTAATTCCAACTTGGATGCTTTTTATTTTATTTATGTTGATTTTTAAACCTACTTCTCCCCATGAAGATCTGACGGTAATGAGTTTTGGTAACGAGCATATGTCATCGGCATAGGCGAGATCTTTCAGATGCTCATTGAAAGTTCATTGAATGCTACGATTTGTAGAGTCTAGAGCTCTGTTGCTCAGGACATTGTCCAGTACTATCAGAAACAAGATTGGTGGCAGAACAATCTTTCCAGAGTGCCATACGTATCCGTTTCGGATTCGTATATTCATTTCATCGTATATTTCATCCGAAACGAGTCCGTTTTGGTAGGAAATTCCTCTCAAAAACGCCAATCGCTTTTTCTACTTTTTGGACTCATCTCGAATTTCGGACGTGGCTTTTTAGAATATAATGGATTCGAGACGGACTCTTTTTTTTAAATAATACGGATTCGTTTGTAGTTGCGCGTCAGGAGCACATGGCTAATGATATAAGGAAGGTATTCAAATTAAAAAAAGTACAGAACTGTATTTCGTATACCTGTTCCATTGAAAAATATAATGACAACTTAAAAACTGCCTATTATGTATGATATCGTTCTGTGCATTTTTTGACGGATTCGCAAAGGGTTCGAAACGAGGCTGTCAAAGCAAATTGAAAGCAAAATGCGCGCTGACGGACTCGTAACGGGTTTAAAACACATTGAGTTAGCGCACACCTGACACGGACTCAAAAGAATTAGAAAGTTTTGCATTATATATTGCTCATTGAGCCTTAAAGAGATTAATGATCATGGACGCTGCAGCTAGTCTCTTCAATGCATTCCAAATGCAATTGCGGGCGAAGCTATCAATAGTGGTACTATAATCAACGCAGATGAAACGTAACGAGACCTGACACTCATTTATTGCATCCACGATTGATAGTTTCATGATACATAATAGCAAAATTGACCAAATTTTCTCATCAGCAGCCTTTGTTTTGGTGTAGAAATATTAAAGAAAATAATCAAAAAAGTGTTATTCATCGTACATTTGTCAATAATACAAAATGATTTTTCACTTTCAAAATGAATTCAATGTTTTCGTAAAACTTTAAAATTTAAAGGACGCTGATGAAAGAATGTAGTATTTTGTTTTGTCTTCTTTTTTTTTACTAACAACACGACAATACACATTACAATCATGAAATCTGCTGAAAGCCCCAAATTGTATCATTATGCTCTGTTACTCTGAAAACTATTTGGTGAATTGCATTTTTCAAATTAAAGTCGCTTTAATTTCAATTATGCACTAATAAGCTCCCAAATCCATTACAGGCGTCGACCAACACGTTCCTCGTAATCACTCATGTAATCAACTAAAGCAAAACGAAAAAAGAAAGAAATCTCCTTTGGCAGTTAATCGCCGACTTTTGGTCTCTTTCAATTGAAAACGAAATTTAAATTGTTGGTTACAAATTTTACACTTTCTGCCTGCCGTTACGCCTTTTTGTCTATCATTGTCCTTATGCCATATGCACATCGTAAAGTAAAATTACTTTTACAACATTTTACTCTGGCTGTTGTTGTTGTTGTTTGGCTTTCCAATTCAGTTTGATATTTGATAACTTAACTTGTGATAAAGTTGTCGCAAATGTTGCAACTGCAAGCGGCGAACATGCTGCACAACTTTTACGCCGCTAGTCGTCGATATGGTTGAACCAAATAAGCTGGTTAAATCAGATCAACTTTTGAATTTTTCAAGATCAATGTTAAGCAATTTTTTTTTTTCTTGTAATACTCGTAGGATATACAGTGGAGTCTCAGTTAGAAAGTAAATTGAGTGAGTTTCGTGAATGCTGTAACTTAAGATTAAGTTGCGCATTTGAGAGTATCGCACTGCTTAAAGCGTTAGCTCAAGGGTGTTTACAGTCAACGGTTGAATTATGGCTATGAACACTTTGGATGTACTTTTCTTAATGAAACTTGAGATAGAGACATGGGCGTATTTAAGGCCTGATGCTTCCTATTACAGCAAATAGCGAAATTCTGTTTGAAAGATGAATGTTATCTAAATTGGTACCGAGGCACAAAACAGTATAACAAAAAAGTGAACCAATAACTGGTAGATAAACTAGGCGTGGCATCTCCCATACAACCGAAATACATTGTATCTTGAGTACTTGCTGTGAAATGTTTAAAGATGTAAATTGACATGTTTCCATCAAATAACATGCAAAGAGTAACGATTTGAGATTCAGCAACGGGTCGTGGCACCTTTCATACAATAAAAATAATTAGAAACGCTATGATAACAGGAGTTTTGAAGTTTGGTACCAGGAGTCTATGCTAAGCGCCTCACGCAATTTATACGGCGTTATGCAACGGGGCGTGGCACCTTTCATACAACAAAAATTCTTAAAACGGTATATCTGGACACCTATGATAGCAAGGGTTATGAAATTTGGTACTAGGGTGTACAAATATTGTCTATTCTAAAAACCTCCTGTGGACACAATTAGACAACGGAGCATGGAAACAACAAAAATATACCAAAACGCCCAATACTCTACACCAGTGGTGGGCACGGAAATCTAGCAAAAAGGCACAACAACGACATCAAGCAACAACAAACTAAATTTTAAAGTTTTTTTGCTTTCATTTCCAAATTCGCTAACAGCACAAAAAAGAAATGAAATTGCACTATAAATAAAAAAAATTGCTACATTACTCCGATACACAATGCAGCGCCGTCGCTATCGCCTGTGTGTGTTGTTTTTGTTTTCATTAGAACTCAACACAACGCTGTGCGCCGATAGCGTTGTAATTCTGAGGGCTGAAAGTGCCTGTGCTTGCCCATCGCTGCTCTACAGTAAGGACTGCGTAAAATGTAAGCGAGCTTGTACAATGTTGAGGGAGCGGGCAAAGCCGCGGAAACACCTAGTGTTACACAGAAATGAATCAGCTAATGTCAAACAAAAAGCAATCAGTAAATGTCAAACAAAAAGAAATCAGTTAAATTTTAAATAGAAAGCTTATGTCAGCAAAAACGTGTTAAAACCAATGTGAAAGCAATTTTTTAAATCGAGATAACTGAAATTAATGCTGATTTCGATGCCAGTGTGAATCGCCTATTGGAGTTTTATTTTTTTTTATGAAAAAAAATGCCTTGTATTTTTATCAAAAACTTCCATCATTTCAAAATGCAATTCAATTGATAAAGATTTTTTATATATTATATTATTGATATATATTTTTTTGCGGTCACTGAAACAACTTTTGTAAACGAAAGAGATTTCATTTATATTGCTGTTTCCGACCATTCTTTCATCCACTTTTTCAGTGAAGTACTATCTGTTTTTAGTTTAAAAAAAATATTTTACGCTAAAGTCCAATTGAAATATGACTTTTGATATTATAATGCTGTAATGTATAAGTTTTTAAACAAGCACCAGCAGTGTCAGATACAATTTCTATTAACACAAGTTGCCTTACTTTAAAGTATTTGGTACGAATACCGTTTCCAACGTTTTCACAAAAGCTTATAGTCTGCATTTAAGTGTTGTTTAATGCATTTTTTTTTGTTCTACTGTAAATACTATTTAACACTTATGCTGAAAGTTAAAAATTTTTCATAAATCAAGTATTTTCTTCTTTTTTTTTTATTATAAAAAAAAAGAAAACGCTTAAAATGCATGGCTTTTTTCAATTTGGTAAAACAGCTCCAGTAACAAAATTTTTTTGCGACTCGCTGTTACACTTTTACTTATTTGGTCAAAACGATTATAACCAGCTAGCAAACTGGTAGCATAAATAATAATAGAGACCAGTGGAAACAGTGGAATCTTACCAAATTTAAAAACAATTAATGCGAACAATAAAATTCTTAAATTACTTGAAATTTAGAAAATATTAATCCATTTATTGCATTAAAAAATAAGTTGCGGTTTCTGGTGGTTTTTTTATATTCAGATAAAAAATAATTTCGCTAATTGAAGTGAATTACAATTGCAACTTGAAAGTAACTTTAAGAAAATATCAAATTTTTTTTTTAAATTTATCTCTTATGATATGTATAATGAATGCTATGCTTTTTAAGTTTGACCATAATAATATATTTTATAAATAAAAATCAAGCAAAAGTTCGTATACTTTTGTCGTTATATGGTCATTGATTTTATAATTTTTTGCAATAATATCCTTTGGGCAAATCAATTTGCTTTTTTTTTTCAATTGCAATAAAAAAAAAATCGATATTGCAACAACGCAATCAATTTAGTCGTCGTTGCAGCTTTTGAACGTTTGTTGAACCATTTAAATACTCGTAGTTTTATATTTTTATTTTTTTCTTCAATTTCTTTCACTTTTTCACTGCGTTTGATGTTGATTTACTTGAGTCTTTTTTATAGTACACATAGTGATATCTACAGTTAAATTTACGTTAGTTAATTTTCCCTTAGATTTTTTTTGTTTTAATTAATAGTTTTTTTTTTTAAATAAAGGTGTAATTTCGCAATAAATTTCTCAAACTTTCATAACAGTATCTTGGAATCGTATATGCAATATACAGTAGAACCTCTGTAAGTCAAACTTGAAGTGAGACGCCAAGAAATTCGAGTTATAAAGTTTTCGACTTATGGAGGACTTTGACTTCGACAATAAAGTAACTTCGCTAAAGTTAAAATGTAATCACGTGTTCATTAATTCCTCTATCATTTCATAGAATTGGTTTCTTGTACATATAAGTAGGCTTTTACATTGATTTCTAAGAAACAATGATGTACATTGTCGGCATATTCTTAAAGTCGGTATCTTATTTTTCTTCAAGCTATAGAGCTACTACGTTTCAAATAATCGAGTTGTAAAGGTTGTAAAATCAAACATTGCTATGTTCGAGATGTAGAGGTCAAATTTATTTTTTCGAGTTATAGAGGGAAAATATGTACTGAATTTACTTGTAGGGACTCACTACTTATTTCGACTTATAGAGGTGTCAGATTTCGAGCAATGGAGGTTTTGGGACTTGGAGGGAAGGGAATGCAACATTTTTTCGAGTTTGGGAGGTTTTCAACTTATCGAGGTTCGACTTAAAGAGGTTCCACTGTAGTCGAAATTCATTGATTCAATTTTGTCAATTGTTCACAACAAGTTCTCATATTAGGGGAAAAGTATTAGCTTGGTTATTGATTTGTGAATTTAAAGTGTGTGAACAGCTTTGTTAAAACTTGTGAATTACTATGCACAGTAAATAAAATGCTTATTTTTAAATAATAAAGTGTGTTTTCTATTATAAAATCTTTCAATTAAAATAGAAGGATCTCTCTCTCTCTCTACCGGACATTCAGCTCAAAAATTGCAATTTAATTTTATGAATATAACCGATCGATATTATTCATTTCTCTCCTTTTATTTTTTAATAAGCTAGAAAAATATTTTTTCGGGTTCAAATGAGAACATTTGTTGAGGATTTTGTGGAAATTGATCTATAAAGATCTGCTATTGTTGACGTGTGCATAATCTTCTTTGAATTTTTAATACAATGATTTCTTATTGTTGATGCAAGTTCACTACAGTTATATGTGTTTCGATCGGTTTCCATGTTAGATTTACTACCAGTGCTCCCGGAAATAACCTAACCTACTTTTGGCAAAATCTGTAGCAATTTTGACGGTGAAAGCCACAGCAGTATAGTGCAACTAATCCAGTGATGATCAACATGTCTTTTGATGTATTATTGCGAATGTGGTATGGTCTTTGGTCCGTCGGTGTTCAAAAGGCTTTCTTACTAATTCTAAACCTTCTGATTACTGCTTTAACAGCCAATAATCTATAACTCAATTAGTGAAAGATATGAAATATCTAGATATGAAATATCTATTTATCATATTGCACTCTCAATAAATATCTATGTATATCATCATGAAATTGAACATATTTTTCGCACATTTATTGCATTTTCTGATCTACATACATAAAAAAGACAGAAAAATACAACATTTAAATCATCGAGAAAGTCTCACTTACATGTTTGCTGCTGTTGTTGTTACCGTTGTTATTGTCAGTCACAGAAATGTCAAAATGCCGCACGTAAAACTGAAAATGGAGCAACGAAATGATTCGGTCGGTCAGTCAGTTCAAAATGTAGCATGCCCAGAATGAATATGTTGAGATTTAGGATGCTGCTACAACTATAGCCGACAGTATTAATGCGGTAAACGTAACAACGTAACAAAATGTACAAAATAATTAGCATAAAATACGTAAAGCTCAAGTACGTGCACAATTGTCAGCGGCATATAAGTATGTATGTAGTGTGAAGTTGAGTTTGAAAAAACAGTGGCACGCATTCAAAAGGTCGCCATAAAAATTTGAACTCATATGAAACTGAACCATTATGACTCGTGACCAGACTGTCGGTATCAATTAAATGCCTGACAACAAAAACGAAATTATTTTCTTTTTGAATAAGCAACATATCGCTCATTACATAAATCAAAAGCGAAAAAAGTTGGATCGATTTCAAAAAAATTATTTTCAAGTGTATTTTATTGAATGTCTTCTTTATATTGAAAACTATTAACGTATAATCACAAACTTTCTTATGTTTAAACTTTTTTTAGTCATATTTTGAGCGTTGCCCTGACAAGGTGCAGAAGAACAGAACATTCAAAATACAGTGTTTGAAAAACACTACAATAAAAACTTACAAACTAAAGTAAATTCTACGTTATTTCTTTGTCTGTTTCTTATACAAAATGAGCACGTTAAAGGAAAAGGGCTTCAACGGGGCCACAACTCACGAGCAAAGCAATGTGTTCGTAAGTTGGTGAGCGAAGCAAGCAGAGGGCACGTAGAGGACGGAATCCCCTTGTAATATTTAAAAATATTAGATTCCATGGTCATAAATTTTCGCTTTTTATTAATGAATGTAAAAAAAATTTTAAATCAGAATTTATATATATATTTTTTATTCCACTTTTCGATCCGAATAATATGACCGTCTAACAAATAAACAAGTACCATAATTAATTCAAGTCAAGTCCAGACATAGTTCCAGTGAAAGTTATGAGTACAACTGCTAGAATTCATTACCCGCTGCTTCAACTAAATAAACAAAAAGAAGCATACATCATTTTTTGCTGAAAATGATGACAATACGGTTAGTTGTCGTAACGCTTACTTGCCAACTATCCTTCCAACAATCATCACCAGAAAAATGAAGATAAAAATAAAAAAAAATGTGAACTGTGCGCTACAAATTTACACTTTGGAAATGTTACGTTTTGCTTTCATTAAAATCATTTTTACATCACACGACGAATTTTTGCATTCGCTCTGGTATTCGTAAACAAAACTGTGACCAAAAATATGAGCGAGATGAATTATGTAGGTGGACAACAAACAAACCATGGTGGTGACGACAATACGATGAACGTCAACAGCCAACACAGCATGAGAATGTACTCGTAGTACAATGAAAAAGGTATTTAAATGCCTGGAAAAAGAGATCAAATAGAATGATGTTATTAAGCTCACGTAATTGGCCTTCATGGATATCCATGCGTTGCATTCTGTAGCACGTTTTTGGGCTATGAGCTGTTGGTTAACATTGTTGTTGTTGTTGTTGTTGTTCTTTTTTTGTAGCTACTCTATTTATGTTGCATTACTTTGTTCGAAATTGTCATGTTTTATCTTCGTGATTACTACACTTTTCAATTTTGTAAATGTTTACGCTTACAGAGCTGACAATAGGGATAACAAAACAAGTAAAGGATAACATGCATATATTATTGTTGTTGTTGTTCCACCTGTATGAGTTGTTGTAATATTATTATGAATTTTGCCGCTGTAATTTGTTAGGTAACTTTTAAATGAAGTGTTATTTGAGTGGAATTAAAATAGTTTGTTAGCAAACAAATTATGACTTGTGCAGTGATTTGCTTATAAAATGAATTAAAAAGAAATGGCCCTGTTTTTTGGAAATTATCTATAATTTTGTGTTAGGAACTTTATATCTGATCCACTGTGACAACTTCAACATGAAACTATATTTTTTTCTTTTAAAAAATCTAATATGTCTGAACTAATCGTCGAGATTTAATATTCGGCAGTGCCGTCCACTTGCTTCCAGACACAGGAGCGTATGTAAATCTCATCATCAACAATGCGTAGCCTTTTTAAAAATGGAGAACAATTTTCATATTATAGCGCAAATACTCGGATCTTTAAGAACAAAACACAATTAATTTGAAAATAAATTACACGGTTTATAAAGTGATTCATTGAGGTTATTTTTTGTAAAAATAAAAAAATCTAAAAATTCTATTTTATCGGGTAATCTTTATTATCATAAATACATTTATTTTTTAAAGATAATTTCTTTCAAATGTTGGCCGTAACTGCGACTAACATGGTCCATTCTGAAGTTGGAATTTTCGATGATGCATTCGAACATTTCGTGTGGTATTTAGCAAGTGACGGCTTCCAATTTCTCAATCGTAGCTGGCCAAAAAGAAAAAGTCTAGAGGTGTGATATCATATCGCTGGCCACACGTTGTTCAGTTCCGCTACGAAGATGAAGTGAATTGACCGCCTAGATCATATCGCTGGTCCCTACGAAGACTATCGTAGCTCAAATTATCAGCGAAAACTATCGCAGTTAGTTCCGCTACGAAGAGTATCACAGTTCAATGCTTGCCGCGAAGAGTATCGTAATTCAAATTCTCGCCGTGAAAACTATCGAAGTTCAGACTTTGGCCATTTTTTTAATTGGGATCTAGATCTAGAGCGGCGAGCTACTTCGCTCACTTCTGTGGGTTTTGAATGTTTTGTTTGCTTGACTTTGTCAGCGAAAAAGCTATATGTGCGTTTTTATATATGTTTTTATATATTTCCTATGATAAAATGTTACTACGAAAATAACGGTAAAAAAAAGTATGCAGAATGCAAGCAGGATTTGCAGAAAGTAATTTGGAATGTTGCTTTTGTTATTTTCTTTGAAAATAATACCGTAGAGTGGCTTGGCAATGATGAAAAAAATTGACATTTTGATTTTTGCGAAAAAAATCTCCAGACCTCAAATGTGTTTTAACAAGCATTAAACTCATGTCATTTCTCTCTCATATTAATACAAATCCACAGTAAAATTTTAAGCGTAAAAAAAGTTGAGGTTTTGAGAAAATCAGCCTTGTCTTTTTTCATAAAAAGCTCGATAACTCCGCCAATTTTCAATAATATTCAAAATTTCTTGAAAGATTCTGACAGAAAATCAGAAGTTCTATTAGAATCAAAAGACAAAAGTTAATTATTTTGATTTGGATGAAAATGCGACTATTTTGAACCAATTTTCAGTGGTTTTTCAAGCTCTGACACTAAAACTTTAAATGGGCATAACTTCGTAAAAAATTATTTTCAATCAAATCGGGGGATGATTTGTTCCCTTAATTACTTTGAAAAACAACATATTTAATCGGCAACCAATTCCGCAATTTGAAGTTACTCCGACTGCATGTTTTGAAATGGATTTGGTCTATAATTTTATATAAAAGCGAAAAATCTGCTTAACAAACCATAAATAAGACTTAATCTTATAACGTATTATTTATTTAAGTTAAAATAAAAAACTTTACCATTATTTGCAAGCAAATAAATATATAAATTCAGAATTTCAATGATTGAGCTAAAAATTTTTATTATAGTATTTACCAAGAAATTAAAATTAGTTTTTTTAAATAAAACTGCACTCACCAAATACCAAAAACAGCCAGCTGACCGCTTTCGTCGGCATCATTTTGACTGCGATCTGATCTTCGTTTTTTCTTTTTGCCAATTAAAAATAAATGTTAATCGTAAAGCTGTCTCGAAAAAAGTTGAACCAGTTTTTATTGCCTTCTTTGTCGTCAATATCTGTCTCTCGTTCTCTCCACGGTTATGTTCGATATAAAGAATCCAATAATTTATGCCAAATTTGAACAGTTAAAATTAAAATAATAACTTGTGCATTTGAATAAATTTAAACAAAAACAAACTTTTTTTTTTGTTTTTTTTTATAAATTTTTTGTTTATATCTCGTTTTTATTACTTTTGTTTTAATATCTCGTAAATTCGTTTTACTGCCACTATTTGTTTTGTATTATCTTTGCATCACAATTTAACGGTTATTTATGATTTGGACATTTTGCCGCGCTCTTGCTGCGATTATTGGATTACAGACACTTCTTTTTGACATGGCTATTGTATTTATGGAAATTAAATTTTGGTTTTTTGTTAATACTTTTAACTTTTCATTTTATTTTTTATGTTTTTTGTAGAATCTTTCAATCAAGAAATCCAATACAAAAGAAAGTCGTGTTTAACGGATTTAGCTCAGGTTTTCATTTTCATTTTACTAACTGAAATTCTATTGAGGAACATTTTAGGGTTTTATTTACTGCAATGACTTGGCTTTATTAGATATGTACATAGATAAAGCACGTCTTATAAGAAATAAAAATTATCTTAAAGATAAATTGCTTTTTATGACTTAGAAATTTTACTTAATATTTTTTTAGGTATTTTTTAACAAAAAAAAAATGTAACTTTGAAAAATTTAAATTTAATTTTGTTTCAAAGTTTTATTCCTTGACACAGACAACTAAAGTTTACTTGACCCATGGAAATCCCCATATACTAAAGTCGTAAAGTCGTGAGATCGAGTTAGTCATTTTCAGTTAGTCATGTCTAAATGTTTCTGCTTCGTAGTAAGAAAAAGTTAGACCAAAATTTTTTTGTTTTTACAAAATATGATTTTTTAAAATACAAACGTACCGTATTTAAGAAAAAAATTTCCAATGTTGCAAATTTTTTAAAAATAAGTTAAATTTTTAATTTAAAGTTAGCCCACAACTTTTTTTAATTTAAAATGCTCACAATGTGCTGTCAAGTATAAATTATTCGGAGAATTCCACCCTATATGAGTCAAAACACTTTTTTTTCTTATGCATGTAAAGTTAGCCCACAATTTTGTATAATTTTTTCCAGAAATAAATGTTTTAATTTAGTGTGGCTGACTTGTGCTCTGATGTCCCACAAAAGAGCTTGCCTCAACAGCGCTGTTAACTTTGTGCCCTTTAACTTTACCCAAATCGCAGAAAGAAATGTTGGTAAAATTAGCCCATTACTTACTTATTCATTCTACAGAAAACAAGTGTTGTTTTTTTCACATTGTGAAACACAATTTTTTCTGATTTAATGAAAAAAAATTGAAGAAATCAAAAATTCATATAAAAATTTAGTAATGTACAATATATGTAATGTTTTGGAATTTTAAAAAAAAATATCGGGCTAACTTTACAGTCAAAAACTTTTTGCCTTATAACTATAGATCGGAATTTCACAAAAGTTTTGATATCTGAAAAACTTAAAAATTTGGTTGAAGTGTAAAAAAATCTTTAGTTTCAAGAAATATTATTTATATCATAGAAAAATTTTGTAGTGAAACAAAATGGCATTCTCTAATTTGAAGGAAATATGTACTTGAATTTATTAAAAATTATCCTTAAAAATTGTCAACCTAATTTTATACATCAAAGAAGATCAAAAAAAAAATCTTTAATATAAAGAAATATTACTTTTGTTAAGGAAAACATTTGTTGTAAAACGTAATAAGTCATTTCCTTGACTTCGGTTGTAATTTTTAATTTTTTTTTGTTTTTTCAATAAGAAGTTTGCTCAAACATGTAATGAGTGTAACTTTCTAAGGTTCCATCCTTAGGGCAATTTTACAGCCCGTTACAATCTCAGTACATTTTATTCTACACTATTAGACTGATGCTTTCAAAACTGTTTATACAAAACAGTTACATGAAATGTGATTAAAACACTATTTAACTATAATTGGAATCACTGATTTAACAATTTAAATTTAAAAATTTTGATTAATCACATTGCCGACACATTTTTTTTTTTAATTTTTTATTCTTTACTTTTTTAAAGTTTTAATTTGTAAGTATGTATTTCTAAAATTTCTATTTTATTCATTAAAGTAATTTTAATTTTTCAACATATGCAATTTTACATAATATCATTTACAAACAGACCACTAAAAATAATTCAATAAAACTATTCACTATGTAATTCACATTAAGCCCCGTATTAAGCCTCTTGCCGTTAAATCGCTTTCAATGTTTTTACCGCCGAACGCTCGAATTGAAACTGTTTTCATTTGCGCATGCGTTAAGCAATTTGAATCAAAACTTCACTGTTGGCTAAATAATGAAAGTGAATTGGCTTATTTGTGAGACGAGGTTAGAAAAACTGAGCACATGCTGCCAACGAATTCACCACAGTTAGTGCTGCATTATCGACATTGCCAGTTGCTCCAACCGGCTTTTTTTTTACTTCTAACTTGTACTCTGTTTACATCGTTCACGTGCTTAACTTTGCGCTCAGTTGTTTGCTTGCAGTGCGATCATTAAGTTTGCGAATTCTCTCCTTTGATTTGGCTCTGTGCTCTTTTTATTTCTATAATTTTTCTATTTTTTTTGTTTCACTTAAACTGTTGTCGTAGGTCATGCCGCAGGTCTATTTTGGCCTGGTTTTATCTGTGTCTGTTTTTTCGTTATTAACCGTTTTATGAAGACATTAACTGACAGCTGTCAGTTCCGCATTTTATTGATGAGTTGGTAACAACTTTTTTTTTGCTTTGAATTTTCACATACATTCTATCAACAGTTTTTCTTCCACCACATTTTCTCAGGGTAATAAAGTTTTTATGGTTGCATTGTTGTAGATTATTTGTTGCTTTGTCATTATGATTATACATTTATGATAGAATAAAGTTGTATTTTGTCTGCATTATATTTTATGATTTTTTAAATTAAATTGTAATCGTATAGTGATTTATTATTCCAGCCAAGTCAGTAGGACCATAAAAATATGAACTTAAATAGCGAATTTTATGTCGGGATTTTTTTTTGTTCACAATGAAATAAAAACTGAACTGAGCTTGTGCGAAATAAAAAAATGGAGGTTCGAAAAGGCCTCGGCTTTTATCCGTTGTGACGACCCCCCTCTCCCCTGCTGCGCACATCTTTTATGGACGGCCCATAAAGCGAATTAATTTTTTAGTGTAAAAAAATCCTCGATTGAAAAATCCTGAATCTGATATTAACAAAGGGTGTTTCTTTTAGAATGCCGAAGTTGGGCAAATAGGCGTCGCTAATAGCCAAAATACTTATAACTCTAAAGGTCAAACTTTTGATCCACTGTTTTAAGTATGTAATTGAGTATTTATTTGCGAAATAACACAAGCTATGTGAGTTTTTAATGCCTCAAATATTGTTGGTTTATTTGCACCAAGCCAGAATTTAGGCACATTGATTGGCCATAAGAAATTATCCAGTGTTGGAAATCATAAAGTGGCAAAATTTACTGCACATAAATTTTGCTGGATTTTATGAAATTTTTGACTTTTCATCCTTTCTAGAAAGTAAGACACTCTAAGAAAAAGCACCCTATATATTATACATACATAGCTTGAATTGCATATCAATTTAATTGGTTCAAAAAGTCCCGGGAAAAATGATGAAAACACAAACTTTTTGATAACAATCGATTTTATTCTTCAACATAGTTCCCTTCGAGGGAGATACACTTCATCCAACGATCCTCCAACATTTCGATATCTTTTTTACAGTAGTCGACGTCGAGACTATCATAATAGGCATCAGTTTCGAACTCGACCTCCTCATTTGAGTAAAATCTCTTTCCCTGGAGCCATCTTTTCAAGGTTGGAAACAGATAATAGTTGTTGGGGGCCAAGTCTGGAGAATACGGTGGTTGGGGCAGCAATTTGTATCACAATTCGTTCAATTTTGCCATTGTTTTGAATCACCGACACGATGTTGCTTTTGATCAATTGTCAGCAAACGCGGCACCCATCGCGCGCACATCTTTTTCATCTCGAAATGCTCTTGCAAAATATTGAAAATACCACCGCTCGACAACTTCATTATGTCCGCTAGCTCTCTCACTTTCACTTTGTGATCTTTCAAAACGATCAGTTGGATTTTCTTGATGTTTTCTGAAGTGGTAGCCTCTTTTGGCCGGCCCGAACGTGATGCATCACTGGTGCTCGTACGACCCATTTTAAATTCAGCAAATCATCTGTAAACAGTTGTTTTCGACGGACCAGATGTGCTGTGATGTTTTTGGAGCCATTCCAATGTTTGCTTCTCGTTTTTTCCGATCACAAAGCAATATTTTATCAAAATGCGAATTTTACTTTTTTCAATTGTTTACGAAATACCAAAAGTAGCGTCACTCAAACAGCGATAACTTCAAAACTCATAGATGAAATGTCATCAAAATTTGAGATTCCTCTTAAAAAAGTTGCCACTTCCGAAAAATTATATCGATTTGATGCTGGTGGTGCCATCCCACCAAAATTCCCGGGACTTTTTGAACCATCTACAAAAACATACGTGAATTTAGAGAAATGTTGCAGAGGATTCAAGGCACTCGTTACTGATCGTTGGAAGAGTTTTGTGGATGCTTTAGGCTCCGTGGAAGAGAGATGAAATCAACAAAAAACAATAATCATTGCGTAGTTCATCGAATTTCCAAGATTTATGGTAAATGCCGCCGTTCCAGAAACTAAAATGTCTCCGATGCTCATAAACGAAAAATGTAAGACAAAATATTTAAATTTTATTCGTGATGTCTTGAAAACTTTGCAGGCTATAACAAAATTAGTTGATATTTTTAATTCAACTCTTCAAGCATCAAAAGTAAAACAAACAAAAATAAACAAAAAAGAAACTTGTCTATAGTTTTACTTTTGCATTTCAACAATTAAAGTGACTCGAAGCTTTGCTTATCAAAATTGTGTCATAAATATTTATCTACCAAAAAATTGAATAATAAGTAAGTAATAAAACTTCTAATTTTTCTAAAATTGTATATTTTACCTTTTTCTGCTATGATATATTATTCGTCAAAACGAAAGTTTATCATCAATAAAATTAATGCGCTATACAGTATGTCGTGCAAGAATTAAACTCATTAAGCTTAATCAAATCAAATTAAATTATAATATTTCAAACAATAAATACAACAAAGAAGGATCAGCCGTTGGGTAAAAATTACACTCACGCATGCGCAGCATTAACATTGGCTGCTAATGCTGCAACATAGTTGCGCTTAAATTATTTTTATTTTCTTTTTCATCAATTGTCAAACTAAGACAACTTTCATTTCTTTTGATTAGATTTTGGGGAAAAATTAATAAATCAGACAATTCAAATGAGAAGCTCATGACATTTACATAATTTTAACATGAAGCTGCTGCTGCTGGTGGCGGCAACAAGTGAAAATGACTGACAATAACTGCCACAGCAGCAGGTCGCGCTGTCGTGCGCGAGCGGGAAATCCGTTTTAATTAAACTGGTTCGCGCGCGGGCCAACTACTAAAAACGTCACGTTACTTGTTCGCCAACAATTGAATTGGTTTTTGTTTTTTCAAATTTTGAATTGCAAATTTTTTGTTTTATTATTTCTATAATCCTCATCATAAATTTATGATTTTCTATTGCCATTTTTTTTTTTTGTTAAAGTTGCTAATATGTTTATTGCTGTTGTTAAAAAATGTTGCTCGCGTGCGTGTCAACAGAAGATGTTTTGAATGCTGCTTCTTTTTTTTATTTTGTTGTTGTTTTGTTTTTGAATTGTCATCGCAGATTTTCATTGTTTTCAATCAACTAATTTCTTGGATTTCATGCAAATAACCTTGGCCAATGCCGTCGTTAGATCGTGATTGAAAAGTATACAATTAGTTTTTTTTTTTTTATATTATAATCAGTTGTAGAAATTGTTCAATAGGTTTGGCTCACGATTTCATTCGATTTCAATATATCCTATTTTATTTATTTGCTAATTCGTTTGTCATTGATCTTTCGGTAATATAGTTGTATAGTATAGCTCCTTTCTGTCGTTTTTACACATTTTTGACTTAAAATTTCTTTCATTGTATGTCTTCCGTTTTTCTTCCATCAGTTACTTTTAAGATACAGGGCATTTTAACCACACAAAAGCACCATCTTATATACCTAAAGTTTGGCAACACTCTTAACTATTTTTGGCTTAACCCGAGGCTTCTTCCTGCCGACTGTTCTTCTTCTGTCAGGGTCGTTGAGACAAAATCCAGTTCTGGAGAAAATTAATAGCTCTACTTTTAATTACAGGCCACACTGTATAAGAATTCCTGAGATAACGCTGTAATACTAAGTTTGTCTAAACGAAATATAATTAAGGGTTACACAGTCTTTTATTTTTAAAGTGAGAGCTATCCATTTTGAGTGCACTTATTTTCATTAAAATACAGAAGAAATAAGGTACATTGAATATCATGAAAGTGGTGAAGCGGAAAAGTTTTCTCTTCAATTTAAGGGGGCAGGTCCAGTCATGATTTTTGAGAAATCGAAATTTTTTTTTGCATTTTCTTAAAGTATACTATCTTAAAAATATATCCTGAAGTCAATCCGACAATTACTTTTGGAGTTATTCGGCAATAACCAAAGAGCTGTCGGTGGTAAGAGTACCGAGCGTAAAACTTTAAATGCATTTTTCTCAAAACTATGTTTTCGGAAGCGGTGACCACTATAACTCAAAAACCGCTCTATGGATTTCAATGAAATTTACACAGTTTTTGAAAAACATAAAAATCTAGGGCCTGATCGAAGGATTTTTTTTTAAAAAAAAATTCTTTGTTTTATGAACAGTTAATTTTTGGTTTTTTACCGAAAATCTGGATGTAAATGTACCTGAAGCCGCCATTTTGTTGATTTAAAAAAAAAAACCTTCGATCAGGCACTAGATTATTTATTTTACTAACTAATTTTTCTTATCCGATTGATTTTAGACGATTTTACAAGGATTTGTGATGGTCACCGCAAGACACTATACATGGGACAGGGTCCAACACAACTAGCCATAACTTTTTTTATTTTTAATATTTTTTTTTTTAAACTTTCGTCAAGTCAAGTTGAAACATAATGTAATAATTCCACATTATCACTTTTATTAAATAAATTAAATTAATACCAAAAAAAAATTATTGAAAATGCTCTAATTTTTACGGTCATGACGGGACCTGCCCCCTTAAACATTTTCAGCGTTGGCGCTAAATCATAAGCGTTTAAATTTTTGAATCAAACATAAAATCATTTATTTTTTTTCCGGAGTGATTCTACAATTTTTATTCTAATTCTAAGTGTCTAATGACTTAGTTTAAGTAGCTTACAGTGACCGCTTACTATTCATAGCAGTGCTCTTAAAGTTATTTTTGTTAAAGTTTTTCAAGAGTTTCGTCTTCCTGCTGTCATATTTAAAAAGCATATATTCAGTGCATTCTTGCCCTATTTGATTCCATTAAGACTGATTTGCTAATATCAAAAATATTTTTTGGTTCAATAATGCTTTGAAAACACGCACTTATACAAGAGAGCCATAAAATGTATTCCCTATATAAAAGTTTCAATTCAATGTAGTGTGACCATACTTTTATTTCATTATTGCGAGACGTGTCTCTAAGGATAGCTTAGATTTGATCATAACCGTGTCGAGAGCCTTTAAGGCGATTAAGGCTAAGGTTAGCTCTCACATTTATAAAAGACATAAATCTCAGATTGGAATATGCAGGCAAAGCTTCTAAGGCCTACTGATTAGTTCACAATACTAGTCGACTTGCCAAAGATTCCAGAAATTGACCTGCCATTCGTTTTTTGATCCATTCGTGTACCAAAAAAGATCGTTTGGTCGAAGTTATTTTTCCTTCCATTTTGATCTGAATGAAACAGCAGCAGTGGCGTAGCGAGCATTTTTGGCGAGTGATGCGAACACTTGGATGCCGGCCCCTCTACGTACCAAAAAAAAAAAAAAAAGTAGCCACATTTCACTTTGAAAAACACTAGCAAAATTTGATATATTTCACGACCATTTTGCCGCCCCCTCAAGCCTTGCGCCTGGTGCGGCCGCACCACCCTAGCTGCGCCACTGAACAGCAGTGAGGAAATTTTTATTGAAGCAATTAGTCGTTAGCATGTCAAGTAACATACTGCTCACGGCCTTAGAGTTCGTGAAATTTATTGGGGAGGTTCTCTATAAAAGCTGAACTTGGCTATATCGCTTAAGTGTTTTTAATAAAAGCCACATTTTTCTTCAAAAAAACGCGTTTTTTATTGAAAAATTTAAAACGATGTCAGATGGGTCAAATCTTATCATATATGAAAATCAGTCCCCAATTTCTTTTATTTTATTTTAATAATAATGAAAATATAAAATTAAAATATTTTTCAAAATTTAAAAAAAAAAAATCCAATTAGATTGTGCTGCTAACATTGTTGACAAACATGTGCGCGTATTTCCTTCCACGCCTCAAGCCAACTTAGACACGCGCCACAGCTAAATGCGGTGTGTCATCTACTTCACTTCTTTTACTGCCAACTTGTAAGTTATGTTTTCATCTACTCTAGTCTGCCAGGCTGACGGTTGTAAGCCCTCTGAACACAATAGTTACAACGATAAAGCAGACAGCAAAAACAACAAAACTGCATAAGTTTGCCAAAACCATTCATCTTCTTTCACAGAGTTGGCCTCTTTGACTTTGAGCAATTAAGTTAATGGAGTTTTTTACGCACTGAACGCCAAGCGAGCAGCGAGCTAGTGAGCGTTATGTTTACAATTTGGTATCAAAAAGCGCACTCAAGAGGCAATTGAACTCCATTCAATTGGAAGTTATTTTGATGATCTTGTAAGATGTTGAGTTTTGTAGTTAATTTGTTGTTGTTGAATGGCTTAGTATTGTTAATATTTTTTGCTTAAATATTTTGATGTTTTGTTGTTGGCAGATGAAGCTGTTTAGGAACTACTGTTGTTAACGTTGAAGATGTTATTTGCTACCACTTGACTTGCTGCTGTTATATTTGGCTAATATTGTTATAAATGTTGGTGATTTATTGTTTTCAATTGTCTTTAGTGAGGTGATCATGCGCAGTATTTATCTTGCTTTTTTCTATATTTTTACAAGCACTTTATGTTGTTAAAATTAAATTGACAATAATTTATTTGTATAATCAAAAATTATTGGTTGTTTGAACAAAATGCTCTCATATGGCTTCGGACCACAATCCATTTTTAAGTCGTATTACCAGCATAACTTGCGCAATGGAAAGAATTTCTTGAAGATATTATGTAGATAGGAATATGGGCTCCATTCGTTTACCGAAATTAATTGTTGGTTAGTAATGCTAGAAATATCGAATATTAATGAATTACAAAATTCAGGGAAATTTGATCAATTAGTGATCCCAGACAGTCTGGTTGTCGTTCAACACAAAATATAGGAGCAGTTGGTTTGAGTGTTGCTGAGAGTCCAGGAACATCAATTCGGAACCGAAAGTTGTCTACAGCGTTGACGTAAAAGATTTGCATCTTTATGCTAACAAAGTTCATTTAACTTAAGAACTGAAGCCTACTGAACACAAATAGCCAAGAGAGTTCGTTAAATAGATTGAATCAACATGATTTGAAGGCTGATTTATCGAACAAAATCATCTTCAGCGATGACGTCTATTTTCATCTTGATGGCTTCGTCAATAGTCAAAATTGTCGCATTATGAGTTCAGAAAATTCCCGAGTGATTGTTGAGAAGCATGTGGATCACTGTGTGATGCGGATTTTTGGGCTGTAGACAACATCGGACCATTCTTCTTCGTAAATGCGGCTGTTAATGGTGCTTCTTTAGCGACATGATAATCCAGTTTTTTTGTGCCTAATTTGCAGGATATTGATGTGGACGATGTGTGGTTTCAACTACATGTTGCTGGTCGTGTAACTTTCCATTTTTATGATCAAAACTTGCCGTCCAGATCATGCAACTTAACGCCGTTTAAGTTTTTCTTTAAATTTAAGGTTTAAGCCAACAAGCCGAGAATCGTAAAGTTTCAAACCAAATTTTTTTTTTACATTAAATGGGCTCATTTAGAATTTGTTTAATATGTTGAAAATTGTAAAATACTTCTGAAAAAAGTTAATTTTTAGCGCGTTTTCATACTGAGAACACGATGTTTTTAAATATAAAAAATGTATATTTGATATACTTAGGGCAATTAAATATTTATTTGAGTCAAATATATAATGTTTGAAAAAAAATTTACAACTATTTGTTCTTAATAAAATATGTTTGATTCAAATAAATGTTTGATTGCTCTTTATCACCTATACATACATTTTGTATATTCAAATAAATCGTTTTCTCATTTCGATAAAAAAATATCTTTGCAACTTAATATTTTTGAGGTGTGAACATCTTTACTGGGTTCTCTGATGACCTAGTCTGAAGTGGATTGGCTGAAAAGTAACGTCTAACGTAATGCTACAAACTTATTCGACATTTTCAATATTTTTAGACTTATCATTTTTGACTTTCTCAACATTTTTCAATTTTTTCAACAGTTAAAAACTTTTGGGTTTTCAACATTTTTCAACTTCTTAGACTTTTTCAAAATTATACGACTTTTTCAACAATACCCGACTTATTATTTTTTTTTTTTTGACTTTTTCGACATCATTCTTCCCTTTTTTTCGATCCTTTTTCAAATTTTTAATTTAATAAAAAAAAAATGTGTTTCCAATAATATTCAGGTGTTTAAAAAATCCAGGAAAATATAAAAATAAAACTAAAAAGGTAACAACGACCCGCTTTACTAAAAGGACATTTAATAATAAAACCGCAAATGGCAAACAAATCCTTTTAGCACAAGCGCCGTCAATCGCAGTGTTTGTAAGAAATATCACACCAGAAAAAGACAACAAGAAAACAAAACTAGCAATTGCCAAAGCAAACTTGTTGGCGTTATTTTTCAATTAAATTGCCGAGTCAAACAGATTTCAATTGCAAGAATAGAGGTAAAAATTTCCATTTAGAATTTTTTTTCTTCTTCAAAATCAAAGAGGAAAAAATGTTGTGCCTTTGCAAATTGAATGCGATTTGTGGTAAGACCCGCATGTCCTCCACCTACATTACGTTTCTATATTTGCACCAATATTGTGGCAACCGCAAGCAACAGTTGCAGCTTTGTTGTTACCATAGCGAAATTAACACTTTTTTCCATGATTTTGCTTGTGCATTTGTGTGTCCTCAAGAGTTAAAATTCAAATGACCAAATGAAAAACGTCACTAAGCCACCACGTTGCTTCAGCCGTTTAAAATTTTTTTATTTTTTTTTTTATTCTCTGTCATGCGTTTGTGTTTGTGCTTTGACATTTGTGTGCTTGTTGTTATTTTCACGCTTATGGCGTTAAAACAAATTAAATAGATTTTTTGTAGCATGCTTTTGAGCGCATAACAAGAAAGATTTGAAAAACAACATAAACGAATAAATGTGCAATAAATAGTTGTTCTGTTTTTGATGTGTTTTGCCATATTGCAATCTTAGCAGACGTCATCAGCAATGCTACGTAGAACTACATACAAATATTTCCACAATCTAAATAATAAATTAATTAAAATTTTTAGTTAAAAATTTTTAAAAATTCAGACCTGATTGTCTTGAT
The DNA here is from genome assembly GCA_963662105.1 of Meiosimyza platycephala. Taxonomy (NCBI): domain Eukaryota; kingdom Metazoa; phylum Arthropoda; class Insecta; order Diptera; family Lauxaniidae; genus Meiosimyza; species Meiosimyza platycephala. Next base: position 92,312,528 of record OY759209.1, on the reverse strand, counting down.
TTACAGTGATATTTTTGAAATTATTTTTACTTTTTAGATTTATTTTATGCAATAATTCGCTAAAAATGATGCGTGAACAAAACGCATTATCTTGAAACAATGCAATAATCTTCAGATGCAGTATTTTGAGTTGCCAAAAATTACGTGCATCATTTAATCATTGACGCCAGCGTCATTTAAGACACCTTAACAATGGAACATGTCAGTGAATTAATTAATTTACTCCAAAATATCCAGAAATGCAAATATAGCAACGGCAGATGATGCACTCCAAAGTGCCAGCAAATGAGATTTTTAATTTATTGATAGCACTTACGTTTACGCAATCACACTGAGTGCATAAAAACCTAATAGGAAAAATAACTGGTGATTGAAGAAAATTTCTCTTTAAAAATTCCATACGCAAAGTGAACAGTTGCCCAGGTCTGCAACGCATAAACTTTTGAGGAATGTAGAATTTATATATGCGAAAATATGGCAAAAGATTTTGAAGTTTTTTTTCTCATTCATATGGTCTTGACATACAGTTGAACTTTAATTATTCGGTTTATCAAATCATTCGTTGTTTTTCCTATGGGCATAAAACACTATGATACTCAAGACAGGTAATGACTTACTCATGCAGTTGCAAACAGAAAAACATGAAAAAAATCAGTTGCTGGTAAATTGAAATTTCTCTATATATTTGATACAAAGCGTTACCAACTGCTATTGATTATCATATGGAAAATGACAAACAAAATCATTTTAAATCCTCCTGTTCTATTTAGTTGCATTAGTGTTGTATTTGTTTTGTTAAATTAATTGCTTTATGCGCCAACATGTCGAAATTCTACATTATTGACATTTGCACTTTGACTGCTGTTATGTGTACAGCTATTGTATTAGGAGACCGACCATAGTTCGAATTTGAGGTTGGAGAAGTCGAAAACATATTAAAAATGTTGAGAAAAGTTGAAGAAGGTTGAATAAATCGAACAATTACGGAAAATGTTGATGAAGTCCAAAAATTTTGAATAATATTAAAAAGTCGAAAAAAAGTTTAAACTTTCTTTTTTTGATAAAGTCGAGAGAAATTCAATAAGTTGAAAAACTTGGAAAAAAATAAGGAAAAAGTTGAAACAGCAGAAACAGGCTGAAAAAGTTCATAGATGTACATAAATTTGACAAATCTGCGCAAAGCTACAGGTCAATTCTTAACAAATAATTTCACAGCAGCAAATTGAATGTACATCCTTAAAACAAATATGTAAATATAGCAGTAAATAAAATAACCATATAAGAAATAATAACATATGCAGACACAAATAGAAACACAGCGAACAAAATAAATATATAACCAGTACGACCACAGCGACTAGAGCGGGAGAAGCATAAGCATATGTGCGAAATGATAAGCATGAACTGCTAATGTAAGAGCGATACAACTTTGTACCATGTTAAATAAAAAAGTGATAATTCAATGAACGAGATATTCGACGAGATCAGCAACTTCAAATAAAAAATCGGTAAATTTCTGGATTGTAAGAGAATATTGAAGTGTTTTTTGTAAGCCAGCTTAGCTGACATAACAGCAGGGCCGTTAACACAGGCAACTAGCTGCTGAAATTTTTGTTTGTCAACATCTTGTCTCAAGTAATGTAGTAGCGTGTTATGACTTAAAAATCAAAATTTTCAATTGAAAAAATACATAACTTACAATACATGAGTGTTATCTGTGTTTACATTACTTATTATATTACGTGTAAAGAATAGTCTATTATTTGTTGTAATTATATGTTCCAAGTTTCGGTGAATTTCACCAAGAGGGCGTGACAATTCGCATACATGCAAAGATGTACTTCAAAACGTTGTACTAAAGGAGCTACTTATTTGAGGTAATGCAAACAAATTCCATTCAAAAATTAAAAATGGTTCATACTCACGGTGCGCTTGAAGCAAGATCAAGATCGATAAAATTGTCAACCAAATCTGTCAATGCACAATTATTATATAGTGTCTTGAGATTCCAAATACATAATCTGCGAAATCAGATCTGCTCACTTACTCGTTTTATGGCCATTTTAAGGTTTTACGACATTGTTCGTCGTGGTTGTCGATACGATTTCGCGGATTATGTATGTATGTATTTGGAATATCAAGACACTATATAGATAATAATTGTGCATTGTTAGATTTGGTTGACAATTTTATCAATCTTGATCTTGCTTTAAGCGTACCGTGTACTAGCATTAGGGATCGTTCATGTATGTGTATGTATGTATATTTATTCACATTACTTCAAGCGTAGTACAAATTTAAAGTTAAATACAAAAATTAATAAGTAAAAAAATTACAACATGTAAAATATAACTACAATTAATGAAGAATGGTATGAGGCATTGTTTGTATAAAAAATACAGTAATTAATGTCACGCCGATGCAAAACATAAATTCAATTTAAAACAAAACGAAATAAATAATAGTATCATAAATTAATGTTGAGTACTGTGGAATTAAAAATGACTCGTAAAAAAAATTAGAAATTAGAAGAAAAAAAAAGAAGAGAAACTGAAGCTAAAAAAAAAAAAAAATCAATAGTAAATTAATTGAGATTAAAAAACTGATATAAAACTCCAAATAACACATTTAGGAGGAGGGGTTCGAACAACGCGTTACAATGATACCGTAACGTTAAAGGAGATACTTGAATGGTCCCTTAGAAAAAAATGGATTTATTTTATAATGAAACCAAATTCAATATTTTGTACAAGCTCTGAACGGTAACTGGAGGGCATGAGATAGGAGGGCATGACACTGTCCATACAAATAAAATTTTTAAAACACTAAGACTTAAGACATATCCACAATATATTGTTTTCCTACAGTCGACACTTTTGATTTAATTTTATATAAGAGTAAGGGTAAGTGGGCGGCCTTCAACCACGGCTCGGTTCTTGTTGTTATTGTAATTGTTGTTGTCATCGTTGTTGCTGTTTACGTCGCTGTAGTTGTCCATAAATATATTGTATAGTTTTCAAAAAAAAAGTTATGAACTAATTTTTCTACATTCCGGCAAAAAATGGGTTAATATGAAAGAAAATTGGTACAAATCATTTTAAAGCAAATGTATTGAGATTTTTTGTCATACTAAAAAAATTATACGTTAATAATAAATTTTTTGGAAAAAATACAGTTTTTATAAAAAAAAATGTCAAAATTTTACAAAAATAGTTATATCTCGAAAACTGTACAATGAACTTCTAGTATTTTTGCGTCGATTTTATGCCCTATTAAATTACCATTCATATGTTATTCTAATTTTGGAAATCTATTCAGGAATTCCCAACTTATACTCTTTTATAAAAGTTATATCCACAACATACGATGACTATACCTACGAAGCTAGATCCGACCGATACTTTTTTTTGCAAATTTATTTTTTATTCTTGTAGCGCTACTTTCCCTGAAACAATAAAACAAATTTGAAGGACGTAAACTTGTTCCGATATCGTATTGTATCGATATAATCGATGGTTAGCGAATGAATTTATGAATTTTTGTAAATTTTCCCATGCAGCGAACGGAAAAACCATGCACGCATTCAATAAGCAAAACATTCTAAATATATTCTATGAACAAGTTGAGTTAAATCACCTTAAAATGCAATACAAACGGGAGTGTCAAACACGTACAGTTCGACTGATTAAATGAATTTAATGATTAACAAAAAAAAAAAAAAAAAATGGCAAAACCTTTAGTGGCAAGTGCACGAATAATAAATAGTGGCTAAACTGCGATGAAAATATTGGCCTTTTTTTTCTATTGTTTGTAGCCCAATCTAAAGTGAATGTCTTTAATGATTGTTGTAGAAAAAAATGTGAAAGGATCTGTTTAAATGCGGCCATATATAAAAACACTTTAAACAAAATTCAAATAAAAAATAAATTGTATCTTACCAAGTTTTAATTGACAGGCTTAAACATAGCGATTTTCTTAAATTGGCGTTACTGAATGTACAATCTAAAAATGATTTAAGAAAAAAAACACTTATAATTAAACTTTAACCTGCTGAAATAAAAATTTTATTTGAAACAAAAAAAAAACTGACAGCAGTCGTTCGTTCGTTGCATTTTATTTATTTTTTTTTTGTTTCAATTTAATCTTTGCTATTTATGACAGTTGATAGCTCATAAACTCAAGCTATAATGAAAAATGAAACCCTAAAGAAGCCCACAAAAGCGAGCATGAAATGAGGTAAGAAGCAAAAAAAAAACTATTTCATTCATAACTTGGTAAACTCTCTGAAAAACTTGGTTACTTGGTCATTCAGCCAACTTACGTCATATGAGATACAATGCCTCATGCCTGCCGATGCGTTTAAAGATTGTGAGAAACAGGGCTAAGTTTTGTATTGTTATCAAAATATTTTTAATTATTTTTTTGTTTGTTTCTGTCTTAATTTTTCTTCGAATACAACAAGCACAGAAATAAGAAATAATTTTGTGCAAATGTGCAAAATATTCTACTAATTACCGTTGATATCAGTCATACTGCCTTTGCCTAGCGTACCTGCCAGCATATTTTTATGTCTGTCAGTCTCTTGGATGGTATGTAATAGCGGCGGCAATGCTTCGCTGCCTATGCGTAATCAATTAAACCAACATTTGTTGATGCAACCGTAACTAAAAACCATCTACGTACGAGTAGTTATTATATTACGTTCATTCATAAAATTGAGTTTGACGCTTCAAATGAAATTATTATTGGAACATAATGAGTTAATTGGGAAAAATTACAAATACTTGTCATATATGACAATTTTATATTTTTACTCTCAACTAAGTTCAATAACTTGAATGAAAATGTTAAAAAGTTCGCAAAAGATAAATTATAACTTGAAGATTATAAGCTCATTTTAAAAATATATTTGTTTACTTCCAAAATATTGTATTAACTACTATACAAAATTTTCAAGCTTTGGAATGAAACAATTGTTGTCTAGAGGAGAAGAAATCTCCAAAAAAAATGTTTGTAAAAAGAAAATCCATAGAAATATGGGCGCCTTATTTTCAAACCAAATCATCGCTTTAAATGTGTTCTTATGCAATAAAATCCCAATTTATTTGATACTTTTACTGGTTACCGTTGGGTTTGTTTTCTTAAAAATGGAAAAAATTTTGGAAAACTTTTTTTTATTTTTCTTAGTTAATTTTTCCTGTTTGAATTTTGCTTATATGGAGAATAGTTCTAGAATTAAAAGATTTTTATAGTACTATTGTTTTTTGACCGAAATATTTATAATACTAAAATGTAAACTTTTAAAAAAATGTAAATTCGAAGATGCGACACATCTCATATTAAAACGCATTATAAAGCTTTCACATTGACATTAAAAAGTACCCGTTTTTAATTTATCTCGTTTTTGAGCTAAAAATTCAAACATCAATCAAAAACTAAACGACTAATTGTCGGAGTTGAATTTTTTCGTACTGATGTTAACGAATGCATTCTCAAAGAGCTGTTAAAACAAAGAACCAAAAAAGTCAACAACGGGACAAAGTAAGCAAGTACAAAAGGGAACTTTAAAAGTAGTTGTATTTAATAAATTGCTTTTAATTTACAAGGTTGACTTAAAAGATAATATAGTAAGTAGGTAATATTGACGCAGCTAGCGGAAGAGTTCTTTGTGGTGGTGACCTGGGTGAACGGAGTTTGACGCAGCTGACGTATAAAAAAACGAGTCAACAAAAACGCGATAATTTCAGTGTGAAAGCAATTCGTAAAATTGCGTTACAAAAACGAGATTAATGAAAACGAGAGCGTTTTTTATGCCAATGATAAAACCTTATTACTATCGCATAATGCGTTTTTGCTTAAGATGGCCTTTAAGAATCTTGGTAGTCAGCTAAATAAATTTGCCTTTACATTTTTCGTAACTAATATATTTAATTTCGCTAAACATATTTCATACCTTAAGATAATAGTCAAAAAAAAAAAATTATCTCAAAAGTAAATGTTTTTATTTTTAATGTATGTATTTGTACCTCAAAAATTTATTTTACTTTTCTGTTCAGTTTTGTTCAACATTGTATAAATACTAAAGAATATTTAATGAAACTCATAGAGTTTAAAGCAACAGAATTGCAAGATGCTCTAATTTATATTGTCTTCAAGTTGGGGTCATACTGATAGATACGAGTAACCCTCAAAAGCATTTTACTACTTCATCGTTTTTTTTTTTCTATAAAAAAATCATTAATTTATATTTGATTAAGTGTAAATTAATTTGCTCAATTTAATGCCTTTTATTAAATAAAAAAAAAATAAATTGACTACACCTGCTGCAGCTTATAATGCACAAGCCCAAAAATCCTATTGAATATTTTTGAAAGCTTCTTAAAAGTAAAAAAATTCAACACAAAATTGATTTGAACAAAAAAGCCATAGATAATTTGTACGATATAATTGAGCTTAGCAATTTATCATATCTCCAACATACGTTAAATAGCTGCAAAGCAGCGCAGCAGTCACACAAACATTTAAAGAAATTCAAACTGATTCATTGTGGGCCATTAACTTTGCCGAAATATTTCGTATAGCAATTATAGTAAAATATATGAAAAAAATATTTATAAATTAAATGTCTGTGAAAAAATCGATCATAACACTGCGGAACAACTTTCACTCAAACGGACACGAGGACTACAACAGTCAAAACAGAAAACAACAAAATTGAAACAGCAGCAAGTGTTGTTAGTCCAACAGTTCATGTGTTGCAGCAACATTTGCGACTTCACTGCATTTTTATGATTTAAGCAGAAGTCAGAGGACGTCGAATTACAAGCAAAGTAGCAACCAACTACTGTTTTATTTTACTTTTAAATCGGCGCTAGCGCCAGCCAAAAGGCTGATGATCCAGCAGCAGTAAATTTTTGGATATCACGTTGATCTCGTCGGCATCAACCGAACCGAACTTGCAAGCAACGTCAACATAATCTTCTCACAAGTACCCTCTTAAACTCGATTATGGTGCACTTGTTCACGCTGTGTTGATGTTGTGCAAAATTTAGATTTTTCGCACATTCACATCGCTCAGAGTTTAGTGTTGTTTGTTTTTTAAGCCATCAAATCAATGGCGACTACGTGTAACTTGTTAATTGCTCAATATTTTTGACTTTATAGAATATGTACTAGTAAATATCAATAATTTTTTATTTCTTGCGAAAGTTTTAGTGCCTGATGCCAGCTCACTTTTGATAAGACTTAAATATATCTTGACTTTTAATACCAATCAACAAATGAAATCAGCCATATACCAATGGAGGACTTAAGAAACTTCTTAAAAATTGTTGTCTAGAAGCTTACTAGATCTTGCGTTTACATAGAATCTCATTTGGCTCATAGGGTCTACATGCAATTCTTAAAAATCCAGAGAGAGCTATAATTAATTGTCACATAATTCAATTAAACAAAACGAGCAAAGCAAGAACCATGCTATATACATTTTTTACAGCAATATCCAAGGCTCAGTCAGTTGGCTCTTTTATATCTTCAATGCTTTAGAGACAAGAAATCTTAATATTTCTAGATAAAAATTGCTGAAAATTAGCACAATTAGTGTAACAGACATGGACATATATTAAAGCAAACAACGTGAACAAGATGACATAATGACAGCTACATAAAAATATCTTATCAGATTAAAGCTGCCAAAGTTCGTCAAAACGTTCTCATAATCTGTAAACTGTTATTAAAATAGGCGATTCCATGCTCAGACAATTGAGTTAAAGTTTTTGACTGGTAGCGTAAATTTTGTTAAAATCATTGTATCATCATATGTGAAAATAATCGGTGTAGCTTAAGTTTTTAAACAATTGTGTAACGACTTGTGAATTCTTTTGATCCGTGAACAAAAAATTTTTAAAAAAGTAAAAGTTTTTGTTTTTCATGTCATAACTAAATATTGTTTTAAAAACTAACTAACCCAACTGTCACATGTCCTAGATTTTTGTTTGCACAAGCTCACTAAATATTACACTCCAACCTTTTTTTTTTTCTTTTTTGAATTAGGAAACAATTTTTGGCTTAGCGTTTTTTTTTTATGAACACCACATCCACTTGTCCAAACTTGCTTTTGATATTTAGTAATCCCATGTCTACCAAGTTTCATTACAATGCTCTACAACAAAAATTTTGCAAAGCTCTAACTTCAATTTATTGAGTCGCTTTGGCCTGCTGTCATAATAACTTTGGTCTCGGACAAAAATTTCGTTTTTGACACTAATCCAGAGCCAATGGTTAATTAAATCCAAGCCAGTAAATTTCAAAGTCACTGATAACGAATATGCAATCCGGTTATACATATTGGCTCTGCATCTTAAAATATTTAACCCTTTACTGTGAACTTTGCGGCCAAAACGACTCAAAAAAAAGTCCTGTTCTACTAAAAAAATTATTCTACTTCCAAAAGAAGTATCATACTTCCAAATAAAGTAATGTATTCCCAAAAAAATACTGTGCTCCCAAAAAAAGTACTGTACACCCCAAAAAAAGTACTTTACTCCCAAAAGAAGTGCTGTACTCCCAAAAGAATTGCTGTACTCCCAAAAGAAGTAATGTACTCCCAAAATAAGTACACGCAATAGAAGTACTTTACTCCCATAAGAAGTACTTTACTCCCAAAAAAGTGCTGTACTCCCAAAAGAAGTACTGTACTCCCAAAAGAAGTACTGTACTCCCAAAAGAAGTACTGTACTCGCAAAAGGAGTACTTTACTCCCAAAAGAAGTGCTGTACTCCGAAAAGAAGTACTCTACTCCCAAATGAAGTACATTACCTCCAAAAGAATTACTGTACTCCGAAAAGAAGTACTGTACTCCAGAAAGAAGTACCGTACTCTCAAAAGAAGTAATTTACCCCCAAAAGAAGTACCGTACTCTCAAAAAGATTTTTACATAATTGAAATCTTAGTTTAAAAGCTTATACTACTCGTACTTTGTGCTATGAGCTAAATTAATAGATTTAAGTGCGATCTGACACACTCAAAGAACTTTATCGCAAGGGTTTCTGAGATTTCATTAGTTTACTTCAATATTTTCTCTATTTCAAGGCAAGAAAAGTTCTGTCATTCGATAACAATTCTTTTGCAAAATTTTTGTTTTTCTACCGATATCTAAGTGTTCACTTTTTTTTAACAGAAATCTCACAAATCTTATTGATTTATTTAATCGTCCACAAAATAGTGACTTAATTAGACTACTGTTATACTTTAAGCTCTCGTGCCTTTGTTGCTCTACAAAGCCACTTTAATTTAATTGACAAAATTTTTTATTTTATCATTTTTAGTTTTGTTGCTTGTGTGTATGCATTTGTACTACAATATTTTGTACCTATTGGCTTATAGTTGTCGTGTTTATCTTGGTCATGTCCATCTGTACAAATCTGATTTAAACATCTCTTTGGCCATGCAATTTTCCCTCCTTTGGCAATAGGTACGAATACCTAACCAAACTTTTATCTACTCAAAATCACTGCGGTCGTCGACAACAATGACGAGAATATTAAATCACCTGCGATGTAAATATTGACTTTCATTATCGCGCATCTTGTGGATTGCAGATAAATCCGTGCACAATAAAGTATTTGCCGCAATCGCAATTTCTGTCAAGCGTAATAAATGTACAATAGGTTTTTTTTTTCAAAAATTTTATAGTGCAATCAGTTTGTTTTATGGTACTACAACTGCACCTTTTCGTTACAATTACATCTGTTCTGTACTGTGTAGCATGGTATTTTTTTTTTACTGCTTACCAATTCAATGAAGTTGTAGTCTAAAATTAAAAAAAAAAGAGCTATGAAAAAAAAAATCAAAATAATCGGGCTCAACCGGGATTTGAACCCGGGACCTCTCGCACCCAAAGCGAGAATCATGCCCCTAGACCATTGAGCCGCATGCAGTGAGTCGTATTGTGTCAACTTTTGTCTCTTGGCTGTAATTTTTCATTTCATTTTCTTTTTTGGTCTTTTGCTCTTTGCCAGATGCTGAGTTGGCTTATACGCTGTTTATTTATATCTCATGCAACTCATAGTGGCAATGGCAACGTTCAGTTATAAAGTAGAAAAAACTAGACATAGTTACAATATGCCTAATTTTAGGCAATGGTTTTTTTTTTCTTTGGCACAATTTTGTCAAAATTTTAAATTTTTAACCTTATTTTGCATTGATTTATTATTATTATACTTAATATCCGAGCCTGTAATCGAAATATTTATAAAATTTTACTTACTTTTCATAAGCTCTTCAAAAGTGAATTTATAACTAATAATATTTTTAATTCTTCTTTATCATTTCAGGTAAGCCAATTAGTACTTTCATCAGAATAAATGCCAAAATTGTGAGCAAAAAGTCTTAAAAAGTTCGATCTTTTAATTTTTATATAATAAAAAAAACAAAATTAAACCATCTGAAAGCTTAAAAATTTCCACGTGTCTTCCCTTTGATTTCGAAAAATGTTTGGACTGGCTGCGTATGCTTAGAATGGCGGCAAACAGCCCGTGTTATAACAATCTCTTCACTTTTATCGCATTCGTAAATGCAGGTCCTTTCATTGTGGTGCTCGTCCTGTGCTAATTTTTATCGTTATAGCCAATTTTCTTTTAACAACAGTTAAGTAGTTTTGTTATTCTTTCTCTAATATGATGAACGTCTGAATGCGAAATTTAAAACTACTCTATAAAAAGCATTTGAGATGTGATATTGCCTACTTTTCGTAAGGCTGATGAAAATTTCCGCAACAGTCGTTGGATACTACACGCATTCTAAAACAACAGATGAATTGGAAAGTACCATTGAATAAAAGTCATTCAGGGAACGAATTGAAAGTCCAGTTGTATAGTCCATAAGAGTTACTATTTTTTTTTATATCCTTGTATAAAATGATCCCGTTACATACTGGCTGTCCCATTTTAACTTACACAGCTGAATAAGTCAAAAAATTGTAAGTCATTCAGAAAATGTTTTAAATAAAAGTTGGTGGGTATCAATGGGCTGATCCAGCCATGACCTTGACCTAAATTTTCAAGGTAATTTGAAGGTCAACTTTAGTTTTTCAAATAGAAACCCTTATTTTTGATCTCGGATTCCAGAAGAGCACAAAATTCTACATTCAGATAGGTTCAAAGTGACCCCTGAAGGTCATTTCAAGGTTGAATTAGAGGTCAATGACTTGACTTTTGACAGCTGTGTAAGTTAAAATGGGACACCCTGTATATTTAATGCAATAAATTCTGCAAATCTGCCAGTGCCTATCTACAGGGTGAGAGTAAACTTTAAGTAACAGTCCACGTGGATAAAAGTAACTGTAAAGTGTTTTTAAAGAAAATTTTTTTTTTTTAAATAAATGTATAGATTCTGGAAAACACCAAGCGGCTCCCCGACTTCCCTAAGTAGGTGTTTTACTCCATCTATGTGAAAAATTTTGCTGCACCAATCGTTGCGGAAATGTCGAAAATGTTTTTTGGGAATGGTATATATATATTTTCAAATATTTCAAAATTGGTTTTCCGTAATGTTAAGAAGTTTCAAGTTGCAAAGGGGACGTCAATTAATTACGTGAGGTTTTTTTTTGAAAATTCGGATTTCCCCCTCCCCTTGGTGAAATCTGGCGGGACCTATTCCCTCCCTCCCATGAGATTTAAATTATAATTTTAAATGTAAATTCTATGCATCAAGAAGTTGACGTGAGGTTTTCCTTGACCCCCTCCTCCCCCTTGGTGAGATTTTGCCGGACCCCCTCCCTCCCTATTTTGACTCACGTAATTAATGGACGTCTCCAAAGGCATAAAAATATATAAATCTTGGAGAATGATAAGAGCCTGGCATGATTTGTTGTTAAAAACCTTTCCTCCTTATGGATTTCATAATGCCTAATTCAAGTCCGTTTGTCGAATGTATTTCGAGATGTTCTGTTTCGATAGTACCATTTTCAGGTATGGGTTGAATATCTCAAAAAATTAAAGTGATACTGTGACCAAGTTAAGATGTAATATTTAATTTTGAACAAAAAAAAATCCAATTTTTCCTGGTTCAGTTTTGCTATAGGGAAGGTCACCTGTGAATGAATATTAGATGCTAAAATTTACTTTTTTGGAGATGTAGCCTTTTCAATATCAAATATTGCCTTATTTTTGACTACTGCTTTGAAAAATTTGAATAACATTTGTGTGTTTCGCTACTAACTTTATTTCAGATTTAACTATTTTACATTTTTACTCCTTTGATATTTACATCTTTAAGTAGTGTATTAATTACAATTATATTGTTACATTTTAACAATAACTTTTAAATCAGCAAAAGAAACAAAATACTGTTATTATTTAGGGATCAATGAAAGTAACTTTTTTTTTTTTTAAATAGAAAGTATGTAAATCTTTTTTGTTTTTTATAATAACTTAATAATACAGCAAATTTCAATGCTTAAGAAAGAATTATGAGTATAGAGATTGAACACGATTTACTGCTTAAAAATATGTGAGCATTTAAAAATACACCGAAAGCTAAATTTCTGTTAGAAAATAAAATCTTTCAACTAAATATAATGATATATAGGGAATTCACAAGGTGTCATAAATTATGACTCATATTATGTTGTATGTCATATAAATTTACAATACATAGTTGTAAAAAGTTATAGTTAGTGAAAATATAATAACACAATACAATTCTGCATGCACCCTATGTTTTCTGAGTGTTGTACTCATTTTTTTATTTTACTGAGAAAATCGTATGGAGAACGAGAGAGTGACAAATATCATATCATATGTATTTTCTCCAAAATAGGATTTGTGAGTTATGACTTAATGAAACCTTGTGAATACTCTAATAGTAAAGAATAATATGTGCTGATGATAATAAGAACTCTGGTGTTCACAGGTTTATTTTTTTCAGAATCTGCTGCAAAAGTTCTCTATGCTAGGGAAATTTTGGAAATTTAACTGCTTTATTTTTGAATTGAATATACCAAACGTAAAAGTAAATTGAGATGGTGAACTCTCTTTTTCAACTTTAATTTTCCGCGCATGAAACTAAAGTTTTTACTTTGAATATCAAAGTATTGGGATATTAACATATAAAAAGTTTTAGTTTATAAATTTTTTTTTTATTTAAATTTGCTGCATATATTGCACCAATTGTTATATGTGGCGTTACCTTAAATTTATACTTAAATTAGATTGCTTAAATTAATTACATTATTTTATAATTAATAGTTTTAATTTTCGTATAAATTATGTATACAAATTCTCTTCTTTCTCATCCCATCTCTCACCCACTGAAATTTTTTTTTTTTTTTTTATCTACGCTTATACTGTATTGTATCTTTAATCTAAAGTGTAATGTTAAAATTTAATTTAAATCGTCTCCTAAATCCTTCGTGAAATCTTATGTGTTCGTTCAATTGAAAATGTCATCCACCAGTTGCTTTGTAATGATGCGATGTGGTCTCGTTGGATTTACTTTCGGTCGCTGATACAATCTGGCGTTGATCGCATACAGACGTGGCGATAAATCGCAACGCACATTGAACCACCAATCGCATACGAATACCGCCTGAGAGAATTGTGTGCCGTTTGGACAAAGAAACGATGCCTGACGTCCATCAATGTCACAGTAATGCCAACCTACAGCGAAAGGAAAACAAAAATTAAAACAATTTAAATTTATATTAATTGAAATGTTAATTGAATTGCAATGCAAAGTACTGCATGCACAATTGCTTCCGCTTGCTACCTTGACATCTTGTTTCCATGTCAGCAAAGAATCCAGGATATAGTTGTTCATCACAGTAGAAGTTTGTATAGGGTATGGCCGAGAGCACAGGATAATCGACACCAGGACGTCCTAAGGGAAGGAAAACGAGAAAATATTTTAAACTTTACTTTCAAATTAATCATTCAATGAGATTTTTGGCTGTTTTGGTACTTTTGATATTATATCTATTCTGGCTATTGTGCCTTAAAAAGCCTTAAAGTTTCACGACCTTATAAACAGATCTAGTTATTATATAGGGTGTTTTTTTTAGAGGTATAGAACTTTAAAATGGAATAAAACAAAGATGAATTTTTTAAATAGACATGAAAATTACTTTATTCGAAAGATAATCTTCTGGCATTATAATTTAAATATGACTTCTGGCATATGAACGCCACGGCTAGCTCGGACGTAGTCTAAAATGGAGGTCCAATTTTCAAGGTATATCGCGAATTACGCGAGTAATGTTGGCTTCGAAGTATTGAATCGTAGCTGGCTTATCGACGCATACTTTTGGCTTCACATAACCCCAAAAAAAAAAATTAAGGTGTGATATCACAAGATCTAGGCGGCCTTCTTGACTTCATAATTGCAAAAATCATGTGAATTTTGAGTGAAAATAAAGTTGAAATTTTAGTGACTATAATAAATTTGCACAATTTGGACGCGTTGTTCATGCGTCAACCTGTTCATGATGAAATGGCAAACCAAACTGAATATAAATGACATTAGAGTTGCCAGATTTGACCACAAAATCCCAGTTTTATCTCTATTCGAAAAACAAACCTCTAAAAAAAACACCCTTTAGCTTTAAGCATATATGGTGATTGACAAAATTGTACTGAAAATGGGGGAAAAAAAATATATGGCAGGTTTTGCAAGCGACTGTATTTTTAAAGCTCAACTTTAATGGCTTATAACAAAACTGAGGTGAGGAGAACCCAGAGATGTCTTTAAGGCATATTTACATTTTTAGTTTGATAGCAGGGTATGTTCGTAGGCGACTTATATGTGCAACTTGTAAAAAATTTAGACTTAATAATTTATTAAATAGGGGAAAATGTTTATGGAGTTAAATTGAAAATTTTTCTTGAGAGAATCTTGCGAAAATCGTTGTAGTAGCATTGGTTAACCAGAACAAATCTCTAAAAGAAGTAGCCAATAATGTTCAAGAAATATATAGTTCATATTCTTATGAAAAATTGCGCGCATACATGTATCAGCAGTATTTTGATGACTTGTGAATTATTGTGAACAGTTAAAAAAGTGTCATTTTTTAGACATTAAAAGTGTGTTTTTGATTGCAAAAGCGATTGAAATCATAATTAATAAATCTCGTTAATTTTAAAAGCTTTATTACATAACATGTGGAAGAAAGTGATTTGCTCTGTCTATTGGGTTAAGATCGGATTATGAAATTTGGCATTGAAGTATTGGCTGAATAGTTGAAGTACACGGAACCATTAAAAAGAGCGCAGTATCTTTTGCAGAAGAAAAAAATCTTTTTGGCATAATCTTGACCAATCTTACTAAATTGTGACCCGGTTTTAAAATATTAACACAAAAAATTTTTTCTTTTTCTACTGATGAATACCAAACATAAACAAATTAATATGGAA
Source organism: Meiosimyza platycephala (assembly GCA_963662105.1). Lineage (NCBI taxonomy): Eukaryota > Metazoa > Arthropoda > Insecta > Diptera > Lauxaniidae > Meiosimyza > Meiosimyza platycephala. The sequence goes on along the minus strand of OY759209.1, from coordinate 92,297,121 downwards.
TGAATGTCATGAGGAAGACATGACATAAAACTTCGCATGTGCAGTCGCGTAATTGAAATCGAAAATCCTCGATTTTGTGCATACTTTCATCTCCGCCCTCCAATCTGCAATGCGCGTGTTGTGAGATGTTGATGAAAATTTAGAATTTCTGGTAAAAATACAATTATTTTGTATTAAGAACAGAAATGCTGCGCATTATTGAAGTGATGCTGCTGTCAATAACAAAAACAACTACAAAAAATACTGCATACCATGCCAATGCGTTCATGATTTTTTTTTTCCACACAATTTTCTGCTCAAATTGCATCACCATGAAAAAAAAAAGTGAGAGGCGGAGTGCCAAACCTCCTATTTGACCGCAGGCATATGTTGCATTTTGTCATTGCATTTCTTGTTTATATGGATTTTTCTATTTATAAACGCATACATCTCCAATCGTCCGCTTCCATTCATCTGTGTATTTGTACGCCCCAATGTGTACGCGCATTAATTTAGCATCGACAACTTGCAATACAACGCGCTCCTCAGCAATCGCACGCTTCATAATTGTAAGCTATTGACCTTCGGTCATCCAACAGCAACAACAGCAGCAACAGCAATTACCAACACCAGTATGCAATACTGGACACGTGCTGTGAACCACCTCCACAGTTATTGATACCAGAAACTGGTATTTTTCACAACCTCAATTCTTTTCCATTTAGACCAAATGCATTTTTTCGTAACACATAAAAAATAGGGCGGCAGCAGGCCCCTATTGTCACTTTTTACTGCATGAATTGATTTGTGTTGCTGCATCTGCTCGTAAATTCATTTATTATTCAGAGATTTTATTGAGTGTGGCCCTGACTTGACTACTTTATTTTTCGGCAAAAATGCAGCCAACTTCAGTGCATTTGTTGTCCACGTCTGATACTGCCTGGATGCAGAAGTGTCAACAAATGAAAATTTGTACGCTTGATTACAACTGTGGCATTGAATATTGTACTTTTTTTTTCTTGCTCTATTTTGCCTAAAATGTTCTTAACCCATTTGCAACGTTTTTCGCACGGTACATCGAAATATATCTTAGTATACATATGTATGTCCTCTACAAAATAAGTCACAAGTATTTTGGGACTAAAAATTGTGGGCCAAAAAAAAAAAAATTCTCAATGTCCTGCATTTCATTGTTGTAGGTTGCCATTTGGTATTTGAAATTCTTATATGCTCCTTCTTATTTGGGCAATTTTTCCCACTTCAACTTCTTTGTTCCCTTCAGTCGATGATTCTCGGCTGTAAGATCATTGCAAGACATGGCCTTCATTTTTCAATATATCACACAAACTTCGTTTGGATATTTTAGGATAGCAGTGGTTTGGTTTAAACTTTGTTCTGGATTAAGTTGCACTGTGGTCTTCATTTTCATCTTCATTCTGGTGAATGACCTTGCAATGCTGCCAGTATGACTGTAAAATCTAACGATCCCGTGGTCTGACATTCCAGCTAAACTATATGCTATCACATTATTACGTTTGAATTCCACTCTAAATTGCATTAAGCCAAATTAAAGCTCTTCCTCAAACATAAGCTAAGCGTCTTGTTTGGAATGTGCCACCCGCACCTGTTGTTCATTTTTGTCCGCTTATCACTATTATCAAGTATTTCCACACAGAGCTTTGTAAAATTTGCTTAAATAGGTTTTCTAGCATAAAGATACTCGTATTGCTTGTATGGGTGGTGACACGCCTACTTGTGAAATAATGCTCACATTTGTTACACCAAATGTTCCCCATGTCAATTTTAGTAAAACTTGTTTTCATAGCTTACTGTGCGTTATGTGTCGAAGTTTTTGCTTGTCTAAGAGTTGACACGCCTACTTGTCAAACCCCGCCAGTATTTGATCCATTGATTGCTTGTCTTATCAAATGTCCCAGTGCAGAGTTAGGTAAAATATGCTTCAACAGTTTTTTGCGCATGGCTTAATAAAGTTTAAGATTGTATGCAGGTGCCACACCTACTTGTTTAATATCGCCCACTTTTGCTTGATGTCGCCAGAAGGTGTCATACAAAGTTTGGTGAAATTGTTTTTATAGCATAACTAGCTTTACCCTGTGCGCTTCGCTTCACCTTAAATAAAATGTGAAAATGCTATTTTAAAAATATCTTTGTATGAGGGCCACCCTAAATAAAAGTTTTGTAGCCTTAAGTATGCTTCATAATATAGAAGCTTTGTGGTGTTGATTTGGTGTGAATCGATTAACCAGTCTTCGTGAAAATTATATTTTAAAAATATTTCTGTGTGAGGGTCACCCTAAATAAAAGTTTTATAGCCTATGATACTCGCTTGATCGATACTAATTTACTGTTGAAATTGCATCAAAATCGGCCGAATAGTTTTCGCGTCCATAAAAGTCAGACAAAAACTGAATTTTATAAAGTAGATGTTTCATTTTGTTTTTTTGTATGGAAGATGCCACGCCCAAGGTGCAACCTTTTTTTGTACAAACAAAAAAAAATAATTTCCTTTTATAAAAACTTCCACACTAGCGATTTAAGAATTTCAAAGTATGGCGTATATCTTGACTTCAGGCATAAATTAAATATAATACCTTAAGCGTTGTCAGTTAAATATGACTGACACTTCATGTTAAACTCGAAAATTAAGAAATAAAACTTCGGTCCCTGAGATTGGATTCATTTAAAATATGCTCTTACCATATCAGTTAAGGTTCTTTTTTTGTCAGTTAAATATGACTGACATAAAAACAAAACAATCCTTATATCTTTATGGTAAGACAGACATGGGTTAATTGTTTTTCTTGTTAGACTGTTGCTTGATTGCACCACAAATGTATTGCATACAAACTGCATATTGTCATATTGGAACTTTTGTAATTAAGTGCGAACGCCAGGTTTATTTTGAAGGTCCTGATTTTTTATGGTAGTCGATAAACAAAAAAAAAAAGGAAAAATTACATTACTGCAAATGTAACAAAATTTAAATTTAAGGCTTTTGGAAATTCAATATTTTACTAAATCGAACATAACTTTGAAATAATTTTAGCTAACATATTTTTTTTTCTAAATTCTTACCTGGTATTGATTTTCCCAGCTCCAAATATTCACGCACCGATGGACTTAAAAAGTTTGTTGGTATTTCTGGTATATCTTTCTCATGGCTTCCACTGTCTTCATTTTCTAAATCCTGTTGTGGTTCTGGCTCAAAATTTACTGGCTCTGGAGCACGTGGTCGTTTTGCGCGTTTCGAACGTATCGTTTCACGACAATCTGTAAAAAAAAATGAATAAAACAATCAGTAAATATTAATGGCAATAAATATTAATATGTATTCTGCATGTGCTCTAAATTCAAAAATATTTTAGCTGCAGGATAGTACTCAAGTTTTATTTTGGTTGAACAAAAAAAAACAATTATTCTAGTAAAGGTAGTTTTGATCAATCGCTAAGCTTAACTCACGGTAAGTAAAAGAATTTTTTATAGTATTGAAATTTACACAAACACTTGTAATGAGTGTAGGGTATGTAAGTTTCGGAGACCTCATTTGCTTTGACTTATAATATCCCCCATAACTTCTATATTACTCTTTTTGATTGTTAGCCATTTGAAGGAGCTGCCACTAATTTTTGTTATAACAAAAAGTAAAACAATTTTTCTTCAAATTTATTTTTTGCCACAAATGCTATCTTTTTTTAGTGATGTTAGATAATAAAAATAAATTTCAGATCATTTAGATCAATTAAATTTAAATAACATAAGCCTCAAGCTAAATTGTATTAGATTTCTATTGTTTGTTGCTATTAAAACTAATGATCGAAACACGTACTTTGAATTACTTTTCTGTAAATCCACCCACAATCATATTTAAAAAAATCTGTAATCTTATTGAAAATTTTTTTCGTGCTGTTAATTGACGCGGAAATAATTTTATAGCGCCTTACAATCAACACCAAACAAAAAGAAATAGAGCCGTAGCGTTAACAACGCAATTAACAATTTTTGTCCGTTGAGTTGGTAATTTAAAACCTTTAATCTTGCGATTAAATTTGATTCATAATTTCATGATTTCATTCTGTGCACTTTGATTTTTTAGCTTTTCGGATTATTTTATTTAATTTATTGTTCATTTTATGCTTTGGTTTTTGCATTATTTAGATCTAAATGCTGTATCTCTTAAATTCATTTGTTGAAGGTGAAATGCGATACAATTTTAAGTAATTTCCTCAAAATATAACTTGTTAACTCAGTGGTGCAAAATTAAATTACTTAAAGTGTTATAGTATTGGCTTCTTTGTATGATAGAGGAACCTTATCATTATAAGTATACTTAGATGACTGAAATTAATGCATACATTTATTACTTTCGTAATATTTTGATCGTTATATTTGTAGTGTCCTTAGAAAGGGCACATATGTCGGGAATAAAGTTATGTATGCATAGGAAAGAGTATTCCTCGAAACGGGAAAATGCCTCGAAAAATGTGTAACCCTCGGAATACACTTATTATTTCTTTATGCATCTGAAATTAAGACATCGTTCGACATCGTCTTTTTTCATTGCATTATCAGTTTCGATATCTCACAAAAGACGCTATTTACGCTGACGTAAATCTTATACATACCACAAGGGTCGAATTTCATCTTCTTCTTCAGATTCTCTAATACTGTTTTGCGGAATATTGATGCTCTGTCACAAAAATTTGAATGTACCGTCTTGGTCAGTACTACAACTGAAGCCGTTTATTGTAAAATTAAGTTATTCTCTGTATTATTATATATTTATATGAATATATTTAAATATTTAGCGTATTATATTATGTATTTTACGATTTCTATTAAAACGAAATGGGAACATGAAATCTAAAGCAATAGACAGAACTTTATAAATTTGTTTTTAATTGTGTTGCTGTTGTAAGGTTTCAATTTAATTATCACTTTAAAAAACCAAATTTCTTGTGTTAATTTTCTTCTGTTTGGTGGGATTCCTTTATTGGCAATTAGCAAAATTGCTTGTTTAACCATTATTATAAGCAAACATCTGAGTGTCTTGCTTTTCGGAATTTTCGTATAGTCAGACTTTTCATACAGCTCTGCTGGAACTGCATTCTTCACGAGAATTATTCGTTGTATAAAATATTCCTTAAATATACCACAAATCCTTTTTCTGTAAACTCTTCGCCTTGGGATAAATGCAAATTGTATTTTATGTAAGATAAACTGCACCTTTTGAAATTGATTTAATTACGTAATAGTACTTAAAGAGCCTAGCTATTTAAATGAAATAAAATTTGAAGGCTAAAAAAAAGTTATAAAAGCCATCAAATCAATTGAATTGCAAAATGCTGCAATTGAAACCCTAAACGACGACTTTGATGTTTTTTTTTTTTTTCAACACTCCTTTGTATAACTGCGTGAATTGTTAAATTTCAAAGATAAAGTAAAAAAATCGAAATAAAAATCATTTTAAACACTTTAATGTCAAGATTGAGATTCCGCCTACAGAAAGATAAAGTTACAATAATAACAGCAACAACAACACTCCCTCATTTAAAGCACTTCAAAGTGATGCAAAATTTTAAACAATTGAAAGCAAAAACTTTAAATTCAATGAAATTTTAATGCAAATAAATAATGGAGTTAAAAATAGAAAAATAAAAATTTAAAAAAATTATAAATAAAAGTAGCTATTTAAACTTTGAACCAGCGACGACGGTAGTGCGTCTGCGCAAAAGGTTTTGTTGTTTGTTGCCAAATTGGTTTTAATAAGATTTCAGACGCTTCTGACCCGCTTCACAGCAGCTGTGTGTGAATTTTTCTTTTTTGTTTTATTTGTTTACATCTTGCATTTGTTTTGTTTTGGCTCAATGTTGCGCATGCGCAATTGTTATTTTTTTATTTTTATTTTTCTTAAATTTTTCACATACAAACCAGCAAGCACTGCAGATTTGTTTGTTGTATTGACGCTTTTTTTTTTTTTTTTTTGGTAAGACAAGAACATTTCGCAAAATGATTTTGCGCATGCGCACCCATGAATGCATTTTTAGCTGACAATATTCGTTCATTCTGTCTTACATGTTTTCCTTAGCTAATGATGATATTTGTTGCCAACAGGGGTGCAACTTGCTTGTTTTCGGTACGACCTCCCATGTAACCATACACAATCGTTATGTTTGTTTACATAATGCTCTATAATGAAAATGTTTTCCTTAGCGCTGGTTAACACTAGGAAATTCTTTGGAAAAAATTCTATGTCAGCGCGCCATAATAAACGTAAATTCAAATAGTTATCAGCAAACAAACAAAATGAAAGATAATTTCCGAGTACGAAGAACTCTGTAATTGGCCCTTTCGTTTTACCCCTCTTGCCAACAAACAAAACGAATTTTGGAAAAAAATTTCTGTGTGTAAACGGGGAGTTAGAGAAACGATGTTTAGAATTTCAGGACAAAACAATAATACAAGCGCTTTAACTTGTTCAATCTATCCAATCATACTTACATTAATAAGGCAGTGGAGGCAGTTCTCTGGAGCTCTCTCTTGATAGTCGAAACTAAGTTTCTGCTTAAATATGATATACTTCTGCAATTGAAATTCATGGCGAAATGCTTTAATGCTTAAAACTTTAAACAAACCACTGCAAATTTGCCATACATTTGCCAGAGCGCAAAATTTTTTGCTTACAAATATGCCGTGTAACATTTCGTTTGCAAAGGCGCCACCGATTCGCATGCGATCGCTTCCAAGTACAAAGTGTACAAAGCATGCAAATTTTTTCGCATAATTTTCAGCTGATAGTAGGCCAAAGAGCTTATTGGATTTCCATTTTTGTTATTTAGTAACTATTAACAAATATTAGTAACTATTACCAAATCTTTGTAACTAGTACTAAATATTGATAACATTACTAAATCTTGGTAAGTTTAGTGAAATCTTGCTAACTATTGTCAAAATTGTTCGTAACCATTACCAAATCTACGCACGTGTTATTAAATCTTGGTAACTATTAATAAATCTTAGTAACTGCTACCAATTTCTCGTAGCTATTCTTGCAAATCTTGTTAACAATTACCAAATCATGTTAACTATTACTAAATCTTGTTAACTATTACCAAATCTTGTTAACTATTACCAAATCTTGTTAACAATTACCAAATCATGTTAACTATTACCAAATCATGTTAACTATTACCAAATCTTGTTAACTATTACCAAATCGTGTTAACTATTACTAAATCTTATTAACAATTACCAATTCATGATAATATACAATAAGACTGTTATTTTTTCACTAACAAAAAAACAATTTATTAAGTGTGGCAACACAGCTTGCGCATACAATGATGCAATCAAACAATTTTTTAAAGCTTCTGTGTATAATGCGGTTTCATTTGCTGTTGACCTTGTGCAGATGTGCTTCTTTTATTATCGCTTCTACACAATTTACATACTTTTGTCATTCATTCTCTTTTGTTAACATAAAGTTGTAAAGAAATAAAATGTTCATATTAAAATTATTTTAATTATCATAAAAATTGCAACATGACTATTTTTCCCTACCCTAAATCACATTTTTCTTGTCTTGTAACTGTCATCAATCCAAGGTGATCCACTATATAAAAATTCTTAAATACTGATTTTTGGTTAAAAAACAGATCTTTTAATTGAATTGTTCTTACAGGCTTCAGTTGAGTTTATTGTTATGTAAAACATTAAAGTGATCGTTAACCTTAACCTTGTTACGCACTCGTACTACAACATAAGTAGATCATTTCAGAAAATAACCAGTTTCTTAGTGCAAGTGACCTTTTTATTATTCCATACATTACTTGCTCAGTTGGTTAAAGAAATTAAAGTAGAAATAATTCACTCAGATACAAGTGTTATTCCATTTAAAATCGATTTAAAGTTTACAAATGCTGGAGCAACTTAAATTACACAAAAATATTTAAAAACAAAGTCTTTTTAGTTTCTTAAAGTGATAAAAATTTTGCGATCAACTGATTGCATTTAAGTGCACACATTCCGAATGGATGTCATTGGCGCCACAAATGTTTGTATTTGTAAGGAATGCCTTAGCACACATTACACGACACGCTGCACATTGAGAAGATAGTTTGATGGAATTTTGCTTTAAAGCTTTTTTTAATTTTGTGTATGGTGGCGGACCCGGCTTTTTCACTATACAAATGGGACGTTTCACGTCAAGCGGATTACCTTCGCGGCCATAAATTGGCTTCACGGATTCAGACGTACGAAGTCTTAAAATGTTCGTCTCATAAAATCTTCTAAAAGCCATGTGGCCCGTTCAGAAATTCAAAATGGTGGATCCAATATGGCGGCCGGAAGCCGGAGAAAAGTCGAGTGTCCAGCAATGGAAGCTTGTAAAAATAAAATTTCACAACCGATTGGATCGTTACTTGGCTTAAATTGTAGCTCCGAAAAGGATTTCGTGGTAGGTTGACAGAATCCAAGATGGCGGTCAAGTATTCAATATGGTGGCCAAATTTTTGAATGTAAACCGATCTGCACCAAATTTGGTATACGTGGTCCTTGGGGGTCACTGATCACGAATCCGAGGTCAGATTTGACAAAATCAAGATGGCCGATCCAAGATGGCGGGCGTATTTTTTTAAAATTAACCGATTTATTCCAAATTGGTTACACAAGGGTTTTTAAGGTCGCCGATTACGAATCTGAAAATATTTTCAAAAATTTTCAAAATCAAAATAGTGGATTCAATATAGCGGACGTATTCTTTAAAAATCAACCGATTAGCACAAAATTTGGTATACGGAGGTTTCTGGGGTCGCTGAATACGACCTTGTCTCCTAACAAAATGGGCTTTTTTTTACTCTATTTAATAAAAAAAAAAGTATTGCAATAAGAATTTATGTATATTCGATTGCAAAACTGCAATTCTACTTCTTTAAAAATTCTATTTTTTAAAAATATAACTTCTGGCCATTCATTTAATAAAGCCGACTCAGTGTGCGATATGCGCAACAGAAACACAAATAGCGTACATGCGTTCCAAGAGCGCGTTATGGCATTGAAAAAATGTCATAAATTGCATTGTTATCAATTTTATTGGTATTAGCTACGTAAGCGCAAAAATACTGCGACACAAAAGTTTATTTTCTTTATCCAGGAGAAACAACTGAGATGCGCGACTTTGCAAAGCAACTGGTGTTATGTATGTATGTAGTTGTGTATCCCTATGCATATGTGTTTGTGTGCTGAAATGTCTCTTATTCCGGAAGTGCATGTAATTTCAGATAAGCGTATTATACATTTGATTTATGTGACTTGCAAAAGTTAAAAGCTCCAGTTGCATTACTTTGCGCTTGGAGTAAACTCCAACTTGTTGCCTATAAATATAAAAAGGTTGAAGCATTTATGTGGAAATATCTAATAAGTTTTTAGTCAAAGAAAATGACATAAATTCGAAAAATATTTTATATTATTTAACAGATACATTTTTCATATCTAAACAGAACCCTGGTAAATAGTCTGCAGGAGTGGTCGTATGTAATTATTTTTTTAAACTTTTTTTTGACATAAAGTTAACCCCATTTTTAATTTCGTAAAATAGGTGCGGTGCGTAAACAATAAATTATTGCCGAAACATAAAAATTAAACAGTTTTCTCTAACTTTAATTGAAAAAAAATTTAGAAACATTATTACTCTATTTCAATTAAATCATTTTTGCCAACAGAACAGCATAGTGCAATTTTTTCCAAACTGAATTTTTCTTCAGTTGCATGAGTTGCAAGATTGCAGTGGTGATTTTTAGTTGGTCCGCTTTTAATGCGTCTCATTGCCCATATTTGGTGATCATTGTAACTAACAAACTTTGGACTGTATCTCTGCCGCCACTTCATTAGTTAAACTTAAGCACATGCCAGCCAAAAGAAAAAACTAACGATTTCTTAAGCGCCAAACGTTAATCCAATGAAATATTGACAAAGATACTTTTATATAAGTTGATGTCAACTACACTACATGCAACAAATATTGGAAGAAAATAAATTATGGAAAAATTCTTAAATTAAAGCAGGATATTAAAAATTCTAGCAAATGCTAATATAAATTGTAGTAAAAAAATCAAAAAGTGATTGAAAAATCAACTTTTTTTCTAAGCTTAAATGGCATATTTAGAGAGACCATACTATGTATGAAATGATAATATCAGTTGATAAAAATCCCCATAAATGCTTTAATGTTTTTTAAAAAAACTCAATAATGTCGAAAAAGTTGATGAAAATTCGTATATTTGAAAATTCACGCGTAGTAAATAAACAAAACAGACACCTAGAAATTTGGCCCATCCATTCGCAAGCGCGAAGAGTGAAATACGAACGAGAACTGAGACAGCCATATATCAGTGTTACAACTAGAAATTTTTAAAATTACTAAACGCTTAGTACATTTCTGGATTGCACGAGAATGTTCTAGGGTTTGGTATAAGCAAGCATTGGATGTTATAAAATGCGATACTTTCAGTATGTGCAGCGCTACCAGTTGAAGCTAAAGTTTTTGGTGTAAAATGCTTCAAGTACAGTGAATATGTAGTTTTATAATAAGACCTTAAACTACATATTTCTGCGATCTGGATTTAGTTCAAGAATGAGTGTTATATGTATATGTAGTTTTACTGATGTGACGGCCATAGCTCTTAAGTCCTCCACAGAAAAACCACTAGATCTATAGCTACAATATTTACACCATAGATTAGGGATGGCCAACTGAGGTGCCCAAAAGTCGACAGCGCGCTGACATTTACAACAAAAATTTCACGCTAGTATGTGTATAAATGTGTGTAGGAATTCCAACGAAAAAAAAACAGAAGAAAACATTACCCAGTAGAAATTCGTACATCACTGATGTAAATAAATAAATAAACTCCGAAAGCATCGCATGGCTACACAAAAAATTTTTAAACTCAAAATTCATCAATAAAAACAAAAAGTACTTTTCCGAGAAATAAAACTATTTTTCTATGAATATGAGTTTTTTGTTACAACAATGATGCACACAAGACAGTTTTTTAAGTCTCTCATTTTTTTTATAAGTCAATAATATATGTGTAAAAAATTGATTTTCGCAGAAATAATGTGTTTGACCTGAAATTTTTACAACTGGCATTGCGCAACTCATTTGCGCACATTTGTTTTGTTTTTGCACGTTTGATTCCGACTGGGTCTCTTGCATATTCATTTTTCAAATGAACCAGCGCATAGAAATCAGCAACTGCACGGCAAGACGAATGATGGCACGTTTCATAGATTGTGACCGCTGGAGGGTAAATGGCCAGCCCTACAATAGATGGTCAAAACACTGGAAGGAATTTAGATTATACTTTGGACTCGAAAAAATTGGCGATGCCACGCCCCCCATATTAGAGAATAATCAAATTCATCATATTTCATCAACTATTTGACTCATATAAATGAGACTTCACAAATAAATGTATGAAAAGTACGGTCGCAAGTAAGTTTCAATAAAAAAATTAACGGTGCCACGCCTTCCATATGAGAAAAACCCAAAATATAATTTTATATCTCAGTAACTACTTGACGCAGGTGGATAAGATTTGGTAAATATGTTTTTAATGATCTCTGGAAGATTCTTAGTATACTTTGGTTTGGAAAAATAAAAAGTTACGAACGAAAGTGAATGCCTCTCGTATATGAAAAAAACGCCATTTTTTTTATATAGTCTCATAGTTAAATCAAGCATTTCATTTTCAAAATTCAATGTACGGAGTTTAAGTTTGAATTATCATTACCAATGTACAATTTTAAATATCAAGCAGTTCAATTTTCTTCATTTAAATAACCATGCTTGAGCATGCTGCCATATTTTGGTGCTCTTTCCCTTGCCTCCAATCGCGCCAATGACCTCTTTTGTCCAGACTTTAATTCTAAGATTTTAATTAAATTAAACTCATCGCGCCACTTACCGGAAATGGCAGAATAACATCTGAATGACAATCTAGTATTTAGATATACTTCGACCCTTGAAGCATTTGGTGCAAATATCACTTGTTATTATCAGAAAAATTACACCATAAGTCTTCTTTCATTATTGCCATTTCTCAGTTACATTTTTGGTTACTTAAAATGTAAAGAATTCGATGTTTCCAACCAGATAAGGTTAAAAACAAAACAAAAAATTGTTTATTTGCTGATTTTGAAACGTCACGCCACATTTATGGTACATTAGCAAATAACAATTATTTCAATCGTGTTGACTAAATCATGAACACGAATACACAAAAGTGTAAAGTGTTAAATCCGTGATGATTTAAATCAACTCCATGGTTCAGCAATTCATGACGCCCCATAACAACAACAGCAACAACTTGCAACACTTAGAAAGCAACTCATTCAACATTTGTAGAAAATTTGAACTAATTAGACACCGATTGCTGCAGTTCGCATGTATTGTCAAATCGAGCCAACAACATTTGCTGCGCCATCTAATCCCAGTGTGTGATGGCATAATGCACACGACATAAATCAGCGTTAGTGAATATTCGCACCTTTTATGCCAACTCAACCACCGATTGTTGCAATGCTGACGCTGACGATGACGACGATGACTGTGGACAAGATTTATGGGGCGATCTGTGCGCCGAGTGAGATGATTGAGTGTGGCGCGACGCGGTGTTTTTTTTTTTCAAAGTAATTAAAATAATTGCATCAATTTTAAAGGATAGAAAAAGTAGGATGAACAGTACTAGTCATTTTTTGAAATTTTTATTAGGTGCTACATAATGTTGAATTCGCGTAATTCAATTGAAATTTTATTTATTTAACGGTTTGTACTGATTTCTTTGCTTGAACATGTGCACGTATCACACCTATGTTGGAATAATGTCGCAAGTGTTGAATTTTTCCAAAAATTAAAATATAAAAGCGTTTTTTTTTCACGAATAAAATTCATAAATGGTTTGATTTGAAATGTTTTTTTTTTTGGAGATGTGACATTTTGAAGAAAACCAGTGATTTTACTCTATAAAGGCAAACTCTTTTTTTTTTAAAGAGTGTCATCGTGTATATAAGACAATTTCATCAGTTGATTACGTTAAACAAAATCGTTCAAACATTAATTTTTGCACTTAACTCATTATGTCTTAAACGGTGCGTTATATTGTTTGCTGTTGTATTTGCACGATTGCCTCAGTGGCTTAAACCGATTTACACTGATTTAATTATTGCTATTTGTCGGTTTATTGTTTTTGTTGTTGTCATTTTGAGCAAACTACGTTGTTGTATTCAAATTTCATGCTTTAGCTACCAATAATTTTATTCAATTATTTTACTAAAAATTTGCAAATTATTATTGTGGAATTAAGTGGTATTAATACAATTGTTAAGCGAATCAACAACGATTGCCGCCTCAGTTTACAATGCTACCATTCAACGTGTTATTTTTAAAATTGTGAGGATTTTATTTGCAAAATGCGATTTAAATACAAAACAACAGTCCAGCCGCCAGCCAGCAGATAATAAAGGAAATCATTTTAAATATAAAAGCTGCCAGTTGTGAATGTGTGTAGTAGCTTTGTCGAAGAAGGAAAAGAAAAATATTTACCATAAGAGAGAATTTAATTTTTGCTTTAAGAAACTTAACGAACCCAGTGAGGAGGAAGATGTCAATTGTCCATTGAGTAAACATATAGGAAATTGGATATCTGGATATCTATTTTATTTATTTTTTACTGATATGACATTTTAAATATGAAAGGGATTATTAAAGAAAAAGAATGTCAGAAAGAATTTGGAGATTTTATTTTACCATTGATTATACATATATAGTAATAAAGTACAAAGCAAAATGCAATAAATGTTATCAAATGATTGTTAGAAGAGAGGTTCCACAATTGAAATGAATTGTTATTTGCATATGGTGACGGCAAAATCTCACCAAGGGGAGGGGGGGTCCGTAATTTCAAAAAAACATCTCACGTAATTTATGGATGTCCCCTATCCAACATGGAATAAATTTGATTACCAAGAACAATAAATTCGACGCACCATGTAGAGAATCAAAATAGATAATAAAAAATCAATGGAAGAAATATATATTGATAACTCATTTTGATAATATGATAAAGAGCAATATTTTTGCTAACATTCATTTAATCGCGTAAACAGCGGACTTTTTCGATTCACTCTGCTGCACATCCTTTGGTTTAAACTTTATTGAAAATTATAATTTTTTTTTGTAAACATTGTAATATCTCATTATTTTCCAATTAATTACTTACTCAACGAAAACGTTTTATGAAAATGATAGATTTCTAAAACTCTTTTTAAAAATTAGTCAAGCTTTATTAAAGTTTCGCCATAAAAATCAATCAATCCAGAACCAACTATAACGATTTTATAATAACCATCTGGTAAAAAAGTTGGCAATTTATCAACGGTTATATTGCAATTATTTAACTCTGCACGAAATGGTTCCAGCGGTGGCAACCAAATACCTTTGAAGTACAAAAACTTTGTATTACACTTTTGTAAAGTTTCCATTAGAAGTTCTCTATATAGTCCATTAACATATTTTGTTAATGTATTATTTGGAAAACTATACAAAATTAATTTATAATTCGATGTACTTTTTTCATTGTGAAATATTTTAACATCCAGAAATTGCCTATCATCCAATATAATTTTAATATCATAGTGACCATTTAGTGTATATATGCCACGTGTTATCATTTTGACAACCAATTCAAAATCAAAAATATCCCCTCTGCTTGTCTTAACAGTGGTGTCAAGTATGCTGAGATTTTTCTGAAATATTTTGAAAACTTACTAATTGTTAGTAACACATAGTATACGCTTTAATACCTTAAAAATTATAGCAGCAGCAAATTGCCAGAATATTAGTATAGTAAGCGCCCGAATTAGTAACGACTTCATTATGTAGCTGACTCGCGAATTGTAAAAACTTTTAATTTATAAATAAATCTATTTATATTGTTTTGTTGAAACAGATAACAATATATCGTGTTATTTATGTATTGCATGATATATGGCATAAAAAATATGTTCTTGTTCAACTCATTTTATATAATTTATAATAATGAGCTTAAAAACAATTTAATAAAAGCTGCTCATGTGGAAAAGTTTGTCCATAATGAAAGTTGTTAAAAATATTTAATTTAGTGCCAGAAGGCCACTTTTTTTTGACACTAAATGTCAATAATTTCTACTGGTGCCCGATGAAAGAGAGATTTTAGTGATTTGACCTAAAATTATGCTGCTGTTATACAAAATAGTAAAATAGAAGGAGTAAAGGTTGCTCATTTTCAATTTGTGTCGATTATTCGGATAAGTATTCTGCTCCAAAGTAAAATATATATTAAGAAGTTTTAGAGAAGACAGAAAAAAAGTAATGACTTCTTGTCAAAATTACTATCATGTACTGCAAAAACGATCTGATTAAATATAACAAATTATATTTGTTACAGAGTATTTAAATTTAATTTGAGTTCAACCTATTTGACTGGTATATATGTTGCAATGAATCCAATTTTTTTCTCAATCTACGATAAGACCATTTGACACAATTATTTTTTACATATTTTCATTAACTACACAGAGCAAACGGTTTGATTAAATATAGAAATGTAAGAGTATATTTAAAC
This sequence comes from Meiosimyza platycephala, assembly GCA_963662105.1. NCBI lineage: Eukaryota > Metazoa > Arthropoda > Insecta > Diptera > Lauxaniidae > Meiosimyza > Meiosimyza platycephala. The sequence goes on along the minus strand of OY759209.1, from coordinate 92,281,462 downwards.
AATTAAATATTTATTTGAATCAAACACGACCACTTATCGGCACGTCGGCTTAAAGTTCCTAAAAAATATATAAATATGATATATAATTTCACTAAAGTTAACCTATTTATTTTTATAGATGTTAACCGCGGAAAAAATAAGTTAACAATAGTTTAAATGATAGTTTTTATTTCTAAATTTTGTTTTTAAAGAATTGATACAAAAAAACACAAAGGGGCACCATTTTCCGACCGGCCTGTAATAATTGTTCCAGTTTTTTTCCACTGAAGTACCTGATTCCAACCGCTAATGTCGCAATAGGAAAAATAAAAATCACTATATTTATATTTGCTTAAACGAAAATGAATTTTACGATTTTGATTAAAATCTTTCAGTTTTTCGTAAACAAAAACTGTAGTTTCAATTGCATTACCATTAGTCAAAACTGCTCATCAATATTGATGTCCAAAATAGTTTGGTTGTGGTCGTTTGGCATGTTAATGTAAATTTAAAACCTAAAGTAATAGAGCAATTATGTGTTCAAACAGGAAAATAAGATGAAAACGTAAAAGTTTCGAGTCAAATTATAACAAATCTAAATGATTTAAACTAGGTCGTATACAGGTTCGCAATCGTGTGGTCGGAATGAGGAACGTATGAAATTTTTACGTAACCACATTCCGATCGCTTTTAATCACTTTATAAATCTTTTAAATTAATTAAAACAGTGGTAATTACTTTGTAATTATGATAAAAATATATACATATATGCATACAATAAAATATTTATATAGCTCAGTTTATTTTCGCTGAAAACTCGATAAACTTAAAACTCCTTTTTTTTCTTTTTTAACACGCGGAACCATCGAAACACACCGTTGCGTAGTTTTGACTCAATTGATAAAATATCCGTTAAAATTTTGAAACGATTTTTTTCAGTTAACGTATCAATATTGAAGGAATGAAATGCGTTCACTTTCATAAGCCTTGCGCGGGAAATTGATGAACTTTTATAGAGTTTTTTAAAGCGGTCGGATACATGAACCAGGTCGGCGACCGGTGCCGTTGCGTTATAAAGTTTCAACCAAGATTTGCTATTATTTGTTCCAAATTAAATATGTTTCGCTCAAATAAATATTTGATTACTCTGTATCAAATGTACGTAATTTATATACATACAATCTAATCACTTTCTCAGTGTATAAAATACCAACTTCAAAGCAACATAAATAACACCGTGAAATGTTTTTCTCTTACAAAACCAGAGACGATGAGATTTGACGAAAGGGAACCGGGTGTGTAGTTTCCGCGGAGAGAATTCTTCGCAAACTGGTACCACTTTAAACTTTTGATTTCAGACTTATTTTCTGCAAAAATTAGCAAAATCTAAAAAATTTTGTTTATACCAAAAAAAAAAACAAATTTAAAGCCACATTGATTCTAGCACTAAATCAAACCAGTTTCATCCCTGCAGGGGATTACATGGAGTAATTGTGAAAAGCACTGATTAAAAAAAAATATATCTTAGATAGTAGCTTACTTTGTAATCATCAAAACAATTTAATACTCGTGGAGTAATTAATAGTTCGTGATGTACATACATAAATATACATGATACATTTCTAGATTAGTTTTATCATAATTTAAATAAAAAGGAATCCCCACATAAATGTAAAATTGGATTTAAAATTGCTGAAGCAAACAATAAGCAATTAAAGCTGATTTTTGAAAAATTAAACAATTGAAGCTGTAAATGGTAAATGGAAATGCTATTTCGTACGGAAAATAATATAGAATCAGAAATGCCAGCAAATGTTTTAAAACGAAAACTTGACGGTGAAGAAAAAACAAAATACCAAAGATACAGAGTATAAGACTTTATTAATGCGCTAGCTTGTCTCGGAACTCATTTTAAGAACTCTTCTGATAAATAACTTTTATTCATTCTATTCTATAAACTTAATAACATTTTTTGTTTTAATGAAAAATAAAAATTAATATTTTAATAGTTTTTTTTTTTAAATAAACAATTTTTTTTTAATAAGTAGATAAATATTAAAACCCGGGAATATTTTAGAAATAATCTCGTTTTCTGGAATTCATTATTTGCCAGAAAATAAGAAACCCTACTGCGAAGGTCTACCAAACTTCATACTCAGATTATTTAGTCCATTAAAATAAACTTGGCGATTACCCTATAAGCCAGACTGACACCCTGCTAATATATTTCTATATGGTAACTGTAGATTATAACAAGGCAAAGCTTCATACAAATAATCTCATTACTGCTCTTTAAGGTCATTTATCCAAACTTTTAGTAGACACAGCGAAAATGGAAAAAAATCAAAAGTTGTCTAGCTCCCGCTGGTGGTTGCTTAAAAAGCTCGAAAAGCAGTATTTGCATTAAAATCAAAAATATTGTAACACAAAGAAGAAAAACGACATTGACTTCTGGCCTCAAAGGATTTAACCATTCAAAAGAACGATACGACTTTTCTTACGACTTAGCCAAGTCGTATAAAAAGTCGTAGCGTCTGAGGACAAAAAAAAAATCAAACTATTTTTATGCAACCTGGGCGTACGATTGGTAGTATGAGAAATCGTATCTTCTGAGGGCACTATAAAAGTTCTTTGACTTAACCGAGTTAAAAAAACTTACATTTTTCTCCTTTACAAATATTTACTGCAGTATTTTTGATTTACTTCTATGTGTAAAAAATAAAAGTACAGAAAAAACACTAAACGGCTTTAAATGTTCATTACAATCGCTGTATGTTGTTCAACAGAAAATCAAGATTATTTTCATTTGTTTTGTTTCTTATGAGATTTAATATTTTTTATTTTTTCACTTTGACAACATTCGACGATTTTTCACAATTTTTGGCAAACTGGTCTGGTTTGCGTGCTTAGCGATTAACGAAGCAATTGTTTTTTGTTTTTTTTTTTTTTTCATCAGGAAACATTGTGTGCTGCCTTAATGCATTTTCTAGAGTAATTATAGGCAGAAATTTTTTGTTCATTTGCAATTATTTTTTGGGATTGTCTTAGGAGGGTATTGTATTGAAACTGTTGCTGCATACTTAAACTAGTTTATTGTGTTAACCAGTTTAATTTGCCAGTAATATTTGAAAACAAAGGCAAAGAGATCGTGACAACATGAAGTTAAATTTAAGTTTAAGGTGGAGTCAGTTTTAAGTTCGATTCGATAAAATTTCAATTGCCAAAAGGTAGAAATAAATTTTAAGAACCTCGTATTGAGTTTTATAGTGTGTACTTTTGTAAAATTTGTTACTTTATTTTAATACTCATGTTACCAAATAATTTTTCTCATTAAGAGATTTTGTTTTTTTTTTTTTTTGTTTCCAACTTTGTTGATTCAATTATATTTATTTAATTTCTGCTTAATTTAGCCTAGAGATGTCATATCGTGAGAGATTAAAGCAAACCTACTTTTTGTCCAAAGTCTTAACCCTGATGTGATTTGGTTAAATGCTAAATTTGATTAATTTTTCATTGAGGCATCTTGTGTTTTTAGCCTATGTATTATCTTTAATTAAAATAAATCATAATTTTCATTTAAGTTTTTGTTTGTTTTTGCTATTCAGTGTAATTAACCTTAGCGTCATGCTATTCAATGATTGCTGTTTTGCTAAAGTAACGCCTAAAGGTTAAGTTGAGTTAGGTAGGTGTGGCAAACAGTTTAAAAATTAATTCACCAAATGATAGTCTATGGTATATATTACAACGATATATGTAGTTAAAACCCCTCGTAGAACGAACTAAATTTCGTAAAAAAACTGAGTCGCTGACATTTGCGATTAATAGATAGTAATAGAGTTTAGCTATTACTGCTGTTAGCCTTCTTAGCTATTGATTTTTTTTATAACTTGGTTTAAAGCTTCAAGTTTAATAGCTAAGAAGACTAATAACTGTAGTAGCTAAACTCTATTATTATTAGTTTAGGTCCAGGGCCACTGAAAACTGCTTCTAAAGATTTTATAACAATCTGGCTCTCTGAGTAGATATGTATAAAATTTCTTTTGTATACAACATTTCTTCTCAAGCAGAATGTTCCTTCTTTCGTAGTTGTTGCTATTGCCTGAAAGACGGCGCTACAATGTTTTCATAAAAAATAATGCCGCCTTTAAGAAAATATAAAACTTGTAACAAATTTTTGAAAGATATAGTTGTTTTTAATTCAAATCTTTATCATTTGAAAACTTTCATTATTCTTGTATAGCGGAAAATGCATAAAAACTCCCACCTCTATACCATCTGCCTTAAAAAAATGGCTTCCCAAATTAAATCATCTTTTTAAGTTCATTTAACATTTAAAATAATTAACAAACTGGTAAAAGAACGCTTGCTTGATAAACTCACTATTAATTCGAATCACTTGTAAAGTAAATTGCTATTTATGTAAATGCAACAACAATAATAATTAACATCCATTAAAAGTATAAACTTCAATTAAAGCTATAAACTTCACTTCATTAATGCGTGGCAACAGGATATTTATACCAATAATTCGTGCATATCCTTTTGGTTGACTTCTCATTACCGCGTAGGTTAACGTAAATATCCTTTGTTGTCATCTACCACAACAACAAAAAATATTCGTAAATAAAATTTAAAATTTTTAACACACCGACTTTAACGCAATTAAGTAAAAATGACAACAGGAGATAATCAAGGACGTATTTAAATAATAAGCTTTTTATATTTCAGGAACATTGTAAAATACTCTTGTGCATCAGATCTTTTAAATCTGCATCATTCTTCAATAAATATTTTAAAAGTATAAAATATTGCCATAATAAATTGGTATTATTGAGAATTTTGCATGAAAAATGAGAAATTAAATTGAAGGCTATGATCAGTTCTGGTACCTATATGAGTTGTCAAAGCAAAACAGAATGGTGGTGTGAAACGATCCGAATGACTTTTCAAAAAAAATCCGACATTTTTGTTATGTAATTGACATTTTCCGATTTTTAAAATGTCTCGACTTTTTCAACATTATGTGACTACTCTCAAGATTTTTTCTACTTCTTCAACATTTTTGATTTTTTCAAAACTTTTCAAATAGCACACTATAGATTATGATAAAAAAATTAGTTTTTACTTTTCCTTAGTGTAATCGGATACAGATTTTTACAGTAACAAGCAAAATTTCTCAATTATCTAACAAATACATAACATATGTATGTAGGCTTTTTGAGAATGTCTCTGTAGTGTTTTACAATTTATAACAAAAAATTGATTTGTTGGCTTTAAAAATTTTTTGTGTACCAGGTGTTTTCGTTGAAAGTCAAATGCAATTGGTAACACTCCACTAAAACTGGTTACAATTTTTGATTTGTTTATTTTATTTATTATCAGCTGGGCGGGTTGGCTTTGCACGCCAAAAATATTCAATTAATTTGGGTCGATTTTTCGATTAAGAATTTAGTTCGAAACGCTGCTTTATTGTATGTCACATGTCCTGACAAATATTTGGGACACACACAACCACTCACCTGCTTAAGGAGGGTTTTATTTTTAATTCAACATGCACACGCGTGGTGCAAATTTTATTCTTAATTTAGATTGCACTGTTTGACGTTTGAATGCAGATAATTTTTTTTTTTTTTTTGTTTTTGATAGGAAAAATAATTTTTACTTTTAAGCAGCAAATGTTGCAGGTGGTTGTCAGCATGAATTACAAAAACAAAAATAAGGTGCTTCTCTTATAAACAGCTATGAGTTATACGATATTAAAGTACAGATTTATGACTTTACAACCATAGTTGGTAATTAGCTGTCGTTAGTATGTCAAGTTTTGGTTAAATTTTAAATGTCAAATTTATACTTTGCGTTTTTTTTTTTTTCTTCTTTTTCTTTGTAAGAGTTGCGATGCATCATTAGAAAAAAATTGCTTTGACACAGATTATGCAAGTGATAAATGCGTGCAAACTTTATGCCTTTAACGACATTTCGGTGTCAAAATGATTAGACGTGTATCAGATGTAAACGAAAAAAAAACAAATACGTGTACCATTTGATTTGTACAGACAGTAATGTCACTGTATTTCTTACAAGATTTAAGACACTACACGTACCATTGCGTGCAATTTTAGATTTTATGTCAATGATTGTTTTGATGTAGATAGATTGAAACCAAACTTATCTAACATTTTGATATTGAAATGCCTTGATATAACACGCGAAAAAAGTAAGAAACTGAAATTTTGCTACCACGATTGAGAAACCACTTTTTTTTTTTTTTTATTATATTGCACAGCTCTACAAAATAATTACCCTTCGGACTTTTTAATGAGCGTTGTAAAGATTGTCGTTAAAGTACATACTTGCAAGAGAAAAAATTGATTGACATTAGTTGAGACAAGAACACATTCCAAATACACCGCACTTCGTATTCAAGGAAAACTCTCCACTACGGTCCTGGTTAAACAACTACTTTTCCAATAGTCTGCATTATCATTTCGTGCTGTTTATTTTTCGGTCGCCATATTAATTTGCGTTTTAAGGAACTCGAGCGATAGAAATATTTTGTTACCGCTCTCATTTCCATCGATGTTTTAATGCCCTGAAACACAGCATAGCCTAATAGAGTCAGTGACTTCTTACATTCAGCAACGCACTAAGATATGTTCAGTGTAGAATGTCCGTCCATAGCCTTGATCATTTCTTGTCAATACAGAAAATTATGCTTGTTGGAGGAAGACCCTTCGATACAACAGACTTACTTACTTGCCTCTGTTGCAGATTCGGTTTCTGAATCGTTGCGTCCGTGTAAATTGGTATTTCCTCTACATATAAAACAGTGTTAGATACTACCCAATTGTTCCTATCAGGGATGGAAATTGTGAAAATACTTTCAAAATCATTCGATGGGGTTAGTTATACAGTCGCTAGAGCCCATGTTGACTATATTCTACCAGAATAGGCGCATGTCCTAAAGTCTTCTGTATCCATAATTTAGCTTTTCTAAGCCCTTTTCATTGCAAAACTATATAAATGCAGATCAGGCGGTGTGAGTTGGAAAATCGTCTTTAAATCTGCTTGTGATATTGATTTAATTCAATATACATTTATAAATGATGAGCGTCGGAACAAAAACCGATAAATGACATTTTCACTTTTTTTTTTTTGTTAATGATGTCAATTGGATGTTTTCCTACATATCTTTGTCTATCGTCAATGTATTCTGGTCGAAAATTGATAAATCCACTCCAAATCCTTACGCAAAATACCCGTATCTGAACATAAACCGATAAATCCTTAGCATCTTTCATTGTTGACTCTTTTGATTCTGTCAAAAACTGTCATATCCATAGATGTGTAGTGCGGCACATGATTTAACTATGTATTAAGGTTTAACATGGAGGAATGCAAGCCAATATCTACACCATTAGATATAAATCAAAAACTTTCTAAAGAGCTTTGCCCAAGAGACAAAGTAGATGAAGAGCGTATGCGAAGTGTGCCAAATCAAGAAGCAATTGGTTTTATAATGCATGCAGCGCAAGTGACAAAACCCGATTTAGCATTTCCGGTTGGTGCATTATCCAAATATAATAACAATCCAGGAAAAGCGCACTGGATAGCAGTTAAGAGAATGTTTCGGAATTTAAAAGGGACAAGTAATTACAAATTGAAGTTCACAAGAGAGACTAGTGTTGAACTTCAGTGATGCAGACTGGGCTAGAGATACAGATGAGCGAAAATCATCAACTGGATATGTTTTCAAGTATCAAGGAGGAAGTATTTCATGGAACTCCAAGAAGAACCAACGGTTGCACTTTCAACTGCCGAAACCGAGTACATGGCTTTGGTTGCATCTTTGCAAGAACTATGGTTTACAGCGCTATTGAACGATTGGAAACTACCTAATCTACCGATATATCCTACCATGTTTTATCAAAAACCGATATATCAAGTTGGTTTGGTCCATTTTGTTTTTTTTTTATATCTCAAAAAGTACCATGCACACAAATGCCGAATTTAGGTTCCCAAACCGTGGTTTCAACATCAATAAATTGATAGAAAACCATGAACTTAGACATAGACGTATTTTTTCAATTTCTCACAAAAAACACGAATGTGATTTATCGGTTTTTGTTCCGACGCTCCTCAAATATTACTTGTTTTAAGGAAACTGAACCTTAAATATTTCAGTTATTTTAAACCGATTTTGCAGTCTGATTAATTAAAAAAAAAAGTTTGCTACCAGCGCTGTAAAAATTTAATTTTTCGAAATTTTAGTAAAAATATAAAGGCACTTATTGTTAATTAAAGACTTTTTTTCTTCATTAAAATATTTTTCTTAAATATTTTATCCAAGATCTACTCTTTCTTTCGGTGCTTTACATGTGAAGCATTCAACGGGAACATTTTTCATCAAATTATACCACAGTGCACAGCTTAAGATCTAACACACTGTTACTCAAAGCTCAACATGTCATAAAGGAACACTCATTTGAATAGCTTTTTAGCTACACTGTGTAGTGTAAAAATTTGTACATAATATTTTGATTTACATAACTCAATCATTTATATACAAAATGAATGTTTCTCATGGGACAATAAAAAGCTCGCATCCTAAAAATTAACATAATACAATTCAAAAAAGACACCAATCCAATAATTTGCCAGCAAAAACAAATGACATTTAGTGGTTAGATTGAATTACAATGCAAAACACCGTTGCTGATGCGTGCTATCAAATAAAAAATGAGCAACAGCAAAAACCAACCAACAAATGCACCCATCATCAGCCAATCATTAGAGTTAAAAGCTTCCGTTTTCCATATCATTTGAGTGTAGTTAAAGCCGTTGAATTGCATGACAAATGCAGACAGTCACTTAGTCAGATAGATAGACGACCGACTGCCAGTTGTGTTTATACAAAAATTAAATGCATTTGAAAGATTTGCATTCGTAAGTTATTGTATGCTGCAGTGGAAAACGTAAATGTTGCATTGCGGATGCGCAACATTAAGCATCCGTTCAAATGGAAGAATTCGTTGTTAAAAGAAAACACAAAAAGATTTTCATTTCTTGGTAAAATTTACAAATGGTTTGTTAAATTTTATGATTAATTTAAAAAGGAAATAGCAAAAAATTTAAATTTTTTTTTAAAGAAAACTTTACATAACATTTCTCTGTGCTATGCTTTTGCTTCAATTCATAAACTTAAAATTTTACCTTTGTAAACTCACACATTCATTCTTTGGCAAATGTTATAAATTTTCAGTCTCGAAACGCATTAATTGTGGTAAAACTGACAAAATTATTATTTTAATTAACAAATTTGTTACTTTGTATTTCCTTCGCAATTGCAGCTCCGAACTGGCACAAATTGTGTGCGCGCCCATATGTATGCAATAAAATTAAAACAAAAAATAATATCACTACGTATTTTCAACCAATTTAAATGCAATTAAAATAAATCAAAATTTTTAATTACATTAAAAGTTATGGAAAATACCGTGATTGTAGTGGTCTCATAACGAAGCTGAATTCTGTTATTCAAAAGTTGATGTTGGAATTTTAACTCGTGTTTTTGCGCTCACGCTTGTAAACGAAATTAATTTTAAATTATCACTCACAAAACCAGGCTATGTACTTACAATAATTTATTAAAAATTAATTTTGTTCTTTTTCGATTAAACAGAAAAGAACCGAGAGTGAGAAAAGCCGTGATAATCGTTATATTTTATGGTTTATGTATGAATGTGCAAATAATAAAATTATTTTTAATTTCATTTTTATTTGCTACATTTGTGCCTGCCATCAGTGCAGTGCCGGATTTAGGGTACTGTCGAACGGCAGATTTTAAGGGGCGGCAAATTTTTGGTTCTCTTTTTTGTCCGATTAAGGATTGAGAATACAAAAGAAACTGTAAATAGCCACAAGTTGACAAAATTTCTTGAGAGAAATGCTTTCAGAGAAAAGAAGCTCAGTGATTTTTGTTTATATGTACATTCCAAACCGGCGGCCCTGCATGACTGTAATATTAAGTACATTATTTTATTTTATAACCTTTGTAGCGGTGTCTTTTTTCATAGATTATTTAATGTTTTTTTATACATATATCATTTTTTGTTGCCATTGTATACGCATTAATTTTGTGGTAATGAAATAATTTCAGATTTCAGCTATGAATTGCTATCAAACTGTGGGTACATTAAAATTTTATGTGTAGTCAAAGATGCAACTTCCACAACAACACGCAACAAATCTGCAATTAAATGCATACTATAAAAAACAAATTTAATTTCATAATCATAAATATAAATGTTGAAAGTATATTGACAGAAAAAAAAAAGTTAAAACGTTATTTAACAAGAACAACAGTAAAGTTAACTCATTTTACATGTATATAATAAGCCTATATGCTCAGCTAGCAGAAAGTTTTTAAATCAAGCTCCTACGAAAATATTTTGTAAAAGTGTATCGATATCGATAGTAATGTTTTCCTTATTTTTTATTTTGAAAAATTGTAAAAAAAGTAATGCCGAAGTCTGCGATAGTCAGCAGATTGCAATAAGCACACAGGCTATCGTGTAAACGGTCTCTTTTAGCGCTATAACTTTTACTCAAAGACCGATTCCGTACGTATTTCGTTAGAATCCCTTTCAACACAAGTTACAAAATTAATATTGCTCAATGAATGTTATTGGAACTCACTTTGGAATATTTTAATCAGTAGGAAGGCACCTGGTCAATGTATGATCTTTGCTTCGTTTTATAAGTTATAGCACGCAAAATTATCGTCAAATTGAGACTTTTATCATTCGGTTTGATGTCCCCAATCTGAAGGTTTCAATATATGGCCAATTTCGACATGTTTGGGCCTTATTTCAAAATGATACACAAGATACTCCTAAACGGCTGGACCGATTTGAATGAATTTTTTGTATGATTTTGGGTGGCGCCCTGGATGGTTTAGATTTACAAATCATACCCCTATATGGGCAATTTAGGGTGACCCTCATAAAAAAATATTTTAAAAATAGCATTTTCACAAAGGCTAATTAATCGATTCACATGGAATTTACACCACGTGTCTTTTATATTAAGTGGAATAACTAAGGCTATAAAACTTTAATTTAAGATGCATATTTAGGGTGGCCCTCATAAAAAAATATTTTAAAAATAGCATTTTCACAAAGGCTAATTAATCGATTCACATGGAATTTACACCACGTAGCTTTTATAGTAAGAGGCATATTTTAAGTTACAAAACTTTTGCTTAGGGTGGATATTTAGGGTGGCCCTCATACAAACATATTTTTAAAATATCATTTTCACAAAGACCGGTCAAAGGATTCACATGAAATGTACACCACGCATCTCTTATGTTAAGAGGCATGGCTTAGGTTATAAGACTTTTATTTAGGGTGGCCCTTATACTAAAATATTTTTAAAATAGCCTTTTCACAAAGACCACTAAATCGATTCACATGGAATATACACCAAGTGTCTTTTATATTAAGCTATTTTATGTAGGATGCATATTTATGGTGGCCTTCATACAAACATATTTTAAATAGCGCTGCAGTCGGTATCTAGGTTATTTATCTATACTGCAACTAAACGGCTGGATTAGGGATAGGGATCAATTTTAGGTGGTACAAAATTCACCGGGTCAGCTAGTATTATATGATATAAAACAGTTTTCGGTGTTTGAAAGTTACCGTATAATGAAAGAAGAAAGATAAAAACAAATATAAAAAGAAAACAAAAATTCCATTGCATGCTTTTGCTTGCTAACGAAAGTAAAAATTCCATGGCATACTTTTAGTTAATTAACAAAAAGTAAAATTAAGTTGTCATACATAAAAAGAAAACGAAAATTCTGAGAAGCGTGCGTTAGAACCCACGATCGAAGCGAAGCGAGCGAGGGGGTCGAAGCCCCCTATTCATTAAACAAAAAAAAAAAGAGTTAACTTTTCGAATATTTTATTAAAGTTTCCTTTGAATTGGTATGCTGTGTCTTTTCTATCGCTCTCTCAACATTCAAAAAATTATGCCATTAGAATTTTTTTTTATGTCATTAGCACAGTTTATTATATTTGTTCTTCCCTTTTTAACACGTGCTTTATATAGAAAAATGGTATGTATTCGTGATCAGAGTCATCTGCTGAATCGATGAAGCTATATTGATCTTGTCTGTTTGTGGAAATACTCGTTACCATTACGAAAACCAAAAGGAGATAAATTGTTGAAATTCGGTACACAGCTTACTGCTTTAAGGGTCTGTTTACAACAATTGCTATCTCAGAAACTAAGATGAAACTCAATATTTTCTTTAATAATCACAACCAGCCCACTCTATATCCAATTCCAGTTGGCCTTTGGAAAAGTTTTTTTTATTAAACTTATTCATTTTTCATTGAGGGTTTTTCTTAAGAATAATTGTTCTTTATTACAATTGTAGGGAGTGTTACTTGGGTTAAATAATATAAAGTGAATTTTTTCTTTATTAAATGATTAACGTTAATAACATTTATATGGCAAACTTTTGAACATGAATTTGCCCATACATATGTATATTTAAATATTCTCGGGCGAGTCTTCAGCATTGTCAGTATACAACCTTCAAAATATATGTATCTCACAGCTACTCACAGTATGATCTTTTAAATGCAACTTTTGTTGAAGGTAACTAGCAACACGAATAATGATAGCGCAGAATACATGACGAATACAATAGGAATATGTTGTGTATCTACGGATTATAATGAATCTGAGGTTCTTTTTTTTTTTTGTTCTTCCTTTTTAAATGTCAAATGTTTTTGAACTTTTCTATGCAGCCTAAAGTAAAATCATGCCGTGTTAACACATGCAAAATATTAATTTTTTTTTAATTTACTTTTGATTGCATATTGTATTAACTGATTTCATATCATGCGATTTTCAACACAATCAAAATTTTAAAAATATATTTTAAAGAAAAAGTTGCTTAATTTGACTTTTTTTTATTTCATTTACCACACCTGCAATTAAAATTTTACTTAATTTTTATAGAATAAAGTGTAACCTCGATAACACACCTTGTAGTCGGTCTCATATCACTGGAAGCTACAATAAACTCACTGTCACTGTATTCAATTAACATTTTATTTAATTGTAAAATAAGTCGCCAATGGCAATTAATATTGACAGCATTAACAGCATCGAAAAAAAAAAAATTTTTTTTGTATCTGCTTGTGTACAACATACAACATGTAACATGAATAACTCGATATATTTTCATTTAATATGTAACATAAAATGCAAACAATGAAAATAAAAAAGAGAAAGAAACCAAATTATAAAGATGTGCCCCATTCCCCCAGTGACCTCAACCCGTCACTGAATCATTTTACGATTATTGGACGCAACTACACAACATCGCTGCAACTGTTTAGGATGCATTTGTAACTGCATTTGCATAATTATGCGAAAAATTGTACGTCAATGTTTGCATAATTTACGATCAACATTCGACAGCAATACGGCAACAATAGCAACAACAGATTTAGCAGCAATAGCAACAACAACAGCAACATGTGTGCGAAACTCACAAAAGTGACAGTTGTTAATACACTGAAAGAATTTTGTGATATTCTTTGTTTTGTTTCTTTATATATCAACTATTTAATTTATTAAGTTCGTTGAGATATCAAAAACACAGATTTTTTTCTGAAAACTCTTTTTCATATGTAGGTATATCCATTACGGTTTTTTTTTTTTTGAAAACATTTATTCTTAAATTAACATTTTTTTTTTTACCAGGAAATCAAAATTTCATTAACCTTTTCGATATCAAATATTTAGAGATCGATTAAACTTTCATATAAAAATGTATTATCTCTTTTGCTTGGAATAAGGAAAACAGTGCTTAATTTCAGATTTTTGTAAGGATACGGTTAGTGTGATTTTTTAGATAATTTATTGTACTCTAAAAATGTCATAGAAGAAATTGCTGAAACTCAAATTTTTTTTTAACTTTTAGGCCTTCAAATACATTTTTTTTTTTATACAAATCAGCATTATTTGAAATATGTGGTCAAACTGTTGATCTAATCGGAAAGAAACAATTTTTTACAATTAAACGTGTCGAGCAAGGTGTGTTACTTTGTATAAACATCTCACGGATTTACACATAGGCATTCTAGGAAATTATGAGTACCTTCTTTCTCTCAGAAATTTTTGAAAATTTGTAAAAGAAATACATTATTCTTCAGGAAAAAGCTGGCAATTTTTTTGCTACCTAAAGCAGCATATTTAAAATGCATCTCTGTCTACAAGTAGACTTATGTGGTTAAATTGAATCTCAGGGACTTTCTTTAGAGAATTTAATTTCCTTTAAAATGTTTACTACCATTTTTTGTTTAATGCCGATTTGTGACAAAAGAAAATTACTTTTAAAACCTGTAAATTTGAAAATAACTTTTTCAAAAAACTGCCATGAAAATTTCGCTTTGCTATGGGGATGTCTATTCATTACGTTAGTTAAAGTATGGGGGAGGGGGTCAAGGAAAACCTCACGTCAACTTTTTAATGCATAGAATTTACATTAAAAATTATAATTTAAATCTCACGGGAGGGGGGAGGGTGGTCCAAAGTTTCAAAAAAACATCTCACGTAGTTAATGGACGCCCCCTATTCTCATTTTAAGCAAATTTTTAGATTATTTTTTCCAGTTTTGGAGAAGCGGCACAGTAGAGGTACTTCCACATTGTGCCTTATGTAAAACCATTTACTTAATACTTGCTTGTCTCATTGAATGTTGTTGTACTATTTTTTGAAAGCTTCCCGGTATACATGGGCTTAAAATTTGGTTTGTACAAAAAGTGACACGCCCATAACTCGCTCTTTTTTATATATTCTAAGTTTTTCAACAACTGAACTTTTTGGAACGTTTTTTTTACCTGAATGATATTAAAATGGCACCCGAAAATAAAAATAAAACTTCGTCCAAAAAAAAAGAAAAAGAAAAAAGTCAAAAGTATGGACAAAAACCTGTTACGTGATCAATTAACAATGGAAGGTAATAAAATTTGGTAAACATAAAATTTCACTTTTGAAATTCAAATGAAGGATTTAGTATGGCGTTCCAAGGATAACTACCGCAATGATATTAACTCGTCATAATATAAAGTTTGTAATCGCCGAAAAAACTTTAGTTACAAATTTGTTAGAAATTTCTTAAAATAATAGCCCAAAACTTTAAGGGCGATTATTAATTTCTTGTGTAATTTTTCTATTTTGATTTTTGCATCATATTCGTTAGAGAAAAATGGCTCAGAAAACCCTATCAATAAATTTCAAGCGAATTTTCTTGTAAAAATAGGATTCAAAATATAATATAGCCTTTTTACAGAAGTTCAACTTGGGTGATTTTTTAATTTTCATTTCATTATCCTTAGTTTTTGGGCGATTATTCATATTTTAAGGCTCAAATTTCGAATGGTATTATTTTGAGCCATTTTTCATATGAATTTATACCCAAAAATGTAAAACTTTATTTTTTTTTGTTTTATTTACTCCACCCAATTTTCAAAATGAAATGTTAGCTTTTATCGTTACTATTAGCTTCTAAAGCAAACAACTATTTTTTTTCGTTTTTCCACAATTTTCAAATTCTTTATAGAAATTTTTCTCTATGTGTAAAGACGGATAAGTAGATACACGAACCCAACCGACAGGCACCACCATGTTTATGATGAGTGGGTTGTTATGCGGATGCGCCAGTACGTAAAACGACTCATTCACTTTCTAATTTACGAATGTCTATTTTTTTACAAAACTACTTAGTTAAGTGAAGACTTAAGAGATTTAGTTTTTTCCTTAGTTAAGATGTTGTAACTGATGCCATTACGGAATTGAAATAACTTATCTGCAAATTCTGCATCTTTAATATTAATGAGCCAACCAAGGCAGGAGAAAAAATGTAATCTTATATGGCTAATGGTTAATGCAATCAATTATCTGAGTAGTTTAGATAATTAATAATTTTTTTCGTCTTCAATTCAAACTATGCTAATGACACAAAAATACTATTGAAGTTTTTGTGTTTAAAAAAGTCAAAAGTATTTCTGAAATTCTTTTTCCCAATTGAAAATAAAATGCACTCAATTTTGTTTAAAATAAATAAATTAAATGACGTTTTAGCTTAAGATTTGATTGAGCTCGATATCTATGTATTATCCTTTCCACCTCTTTTGATTATAAAACAAAATGCCTTTTTGCCAACATAAATTTAACTTTTGTTTTTATTTTTTTTCCATTTTTTATTGCACATTAAATTTTATTTTTTTTTGTTTTTGTGTTGATTTCATTTGCCTGCAATTGAAACAAAATTGATATGTTTGCAGCAAAAGACTTTGCGCGATCTTAATCTCGAGTAGTACTCATAATAACAACAGCCAAGCACCATATCCACTTTCTTAGAGTTTTGTTAGTAAATTGGTTATTTAGCCAATTCATAGCGTAGAAAAAATTATTACAGGAAAAAATTTAATCAGTTGAATTGAACGACGAGGCATGTGTGTTTTTTTAGACAAAATGAAAAACTCTGTCCGCACTAACTACTTTCAGTAAATTAAAGTCGAGAGTGCAGTATTCGTCACAGTAGCTGAGAGATGGCGTTATTTTGATAAATACAAATTCACAGCTTTTGTCTTGTGTTCGCTGCCACAGCTGTTGTCAAGAAAACACGATAGTTGCGAGTTGTTAAAAATCATGATTTTTAAAAATATGTAATATGAATATTTGGGGATCGGCCATAGCATGCGAATAGAGCATAAAGTTTATTGTATATTGTGAGAAAAAACTTATCATCTGTGAACCATAATAAAATCATGACGGCAACATTTATAAGTATCGGGTGTTTTTTTAGAGTGTCATATTTTCAAATTGAAATAAAACACATAAAAATTGTACTAATGATACCTTTATAAGGTAGATTATTTTTTGTCATTTGGCATTTGAATATGGTTTTGGGCATATAAGAGCACCGCGACTGTCCCAAATGTAACGCAATCTGGAGGTTCTTATGTCAAAAAAAATACGACAAGCGTTGACTTTCAAATACTTTAACGTTAATTTATTTCCAAAAAAAAATAATCCAGAGGCGACATATCACATGATCTATAGAGGCTGTCGACAGGTCCATTTTGCGAAATAATTTGTTCGCCGAACGACTGTGTCCCACGCTGTGTGGCACGTAGCGCCGATCTGCTGAGCCCGCATCTCTTCAACATTCTCGACACTCAATCGCTATCATGGCTCTATAGCAGTGGTGGGCATGGAACTATAGCAAAAGGGCACAACCATAACATCAAGCAACAACAAACTAAATTTTAAAGTTCTTTTGCTTTCATTTCCGAATTCGTCAACAGCACAAAAAAAAATACAAATTGCACTACAAACAAAAACAATTGCTACATTCGTCGAAACATAATGCGGTGCCGTCGCTAATGCCTGTGTGTGTTGTTTTTGTTTTCATTGGAATTCAACTAAACGCTGTGCGCCGATAGCATTGAAATTCTACGAACTTTTGGTTGCTTTTTTGTGCGACGAATAAAGGAAAGGACCACGAGGGCTGAAAGTGTCTGTACTTGCCCATCGCTGCTCTATAGCGCCCACCGTTGACTGATTGATATCATTTCTGAATAAGCAAAATGTAAATTTCTTCGGTTATAATGACCTCTGAAGACTATCCTGTTGATTCTCTTCCAAATATAGCTTTTTTTTTTTGTTGTCCAGTAACGTGTATAAGGGCTGCAATCTATTCATGGTTAACTCAATTATCTGTTGCGATTGTATATCATGTTGACCGTACAATGCGCGTAGCGATCTTTACGTTTGGACGACAGAACCAAGGTATTCGAAATAAAATGGCAAAAGTACTCCTTTCGTAGAGTGCATTTTAACTGCATTGAAACTTCTTCTTTTTTTTTTGGTATAGAGAAAAGAGCATTTTTTTTTGGCAAGAAATTTTGCTTGCGATACTTTTTTTCTTCAATTTTTACCCATAAATTAAATTTTACGGAAATCGATCAATCCTTTTATTTTGAAACAAACAAAAAATCAAAGAAACTCTTCCTTAATTTAAAGTAGCAAGATTTATTTATTTTGAAATTGACTGACTGATTTTATGGAATGTCTGATTCAAAACTATTTCTAACTTAAAATAACAAATTCCAACCAACTTAGACGAAATATAAATTTCTTCATTGTAGCTTATTAGCTGTCATTCAATTTCGCATTCAAAAAAGATTCAAAATTTAACAGCAGAGGGCGCTATCACTTTTTTTAACTACAAAATTATAACTTCGAATAATTTCATCAGAGCTCAACTGAGGCTTGCTAAATGAAATTGTTCTATAATTCATTTTAAAATTTATTGTTCCTTAGTAATATATCAAAAGAAACATAAATTTTGTGCAATATATAACTCCAGATGTTGTTGATTTTTTTACTTGTAAATTTGCAAATCGCCTTGAAGCTTCAAAGTGTCTAAACATCTTTTTGACGTTTTTTTTTTTTTTTTTTTGAAAGTTTTTCCTAACGCACATAAGCAAAACTTGAAATATTACGCATACGTAGTGTGCCATAACTTCAAAACTTGCCATAATACAACAAAAGTAATAAAAAATATAAACAGCGACTTTTATTGCACAGTTTTGAAAAAGTGTTACAAGAGCCACTTGATTGGACACAAGTGCGTTTGTGCCATGTCTATTTCAAAACCATCATCATCATCACCATTGCTGTCATCATTATTATCAACTTAGCGCATTGTGACGTACCTAAAGTTATCAATGTTGCATTAACCCTTTCAAGAATCACTTTGCAAAAAATACAAATATGACTCTAAAGAAATTATAACGAATTGCATGAATTTTCAATTAACTGATATCCAATAGATTGAAGACCACTAATGTAAATTAAATTATTTTATTATAATTTATTTAGTACATACAAACACTGGCCATAAGACATTAAGAATTGAATAAAACGCATCAACCCTGGACAGAGAAAAACTTTAGGAGTTCTTTGTATTGACAAATCGTAGTTTGTGGTCTTTGGGTCAAGAAGGCGAAATTTAGTCCGATGCGGTACTGGAGAAGAAATGATGAAGATTGTTGGTTAGCGATTTCTTGCGAGTAAGTTCTGCTCATTCTCTTCCCCTTCTAATGCTTCTGAAATTTCTTAAAGAAACAAAGAAGTTTAAGAGAGAGTAACTTTTACTCAACCTCCTTTAGTTTCATTCCTATCCTAATTTTCATTTCTATTCACTTTCTCTATTCGGACATAGCGCAATGGTCTGTGGACTTAGTGTTATGGAAAGGTCTCTTTTCAGCCCACCCATCGCTTTAAACATTTAGTGTTGGTCTCAAACTTCAGCACGGTGTATATAGAAATTATGACTATCTTAACCTTAGGGTGAATAAAAAAAAACTCGAACAATACATTTTTTAGTGGGAACGGTTTGTAAATTTTTGCCCACATATGATGTTACTTACTATCTATGTATACTACGTACAGAGTTAATCTGCTGTTGTGGCCAAACACAAAGAATAAAAGCCAGGGCACATAAGCGTGGCAATTAAACCACAGGTTACATGCTATACAATATTATATTCTAAAAAATATTATCTTTTTATTAATTTCGTTAAATAAAATTGTTATATATGGCATCGCCAAAAATGAAATACACAACAGTGGAAGTGCTCGTAAAAGTCCTAATTTTTTTAGTATTTCTTTCACGACGCCACCTTTACGAAACGTTTCAATTAATTAGCTATCAGTATATCAGTAAGTTTTTGGCTGTATGGTTGCATAGATCGCTTGTAGATTGGCTTGTATTGTCTTGTATTGGTATGGAACATGGTTCCATTACCTTAAACAATTCTCTCACTATAGCACTTTAAAGTTTTTTTTGTTTAAAGTTTATTTGAACCATTCCTAGTATTTGTGTGTAAAATTATTGCACAATCCTGAGTATAGCGTTTTAAAGTTTTTGCTCTCTTGTCGCAATTTACCCAACGTCTCTGCAGAGCTTGCCCATGCCAATCCTAGTATTTATGTGCATTTTGGTTGCATTACCACAAATAACGCTCTCAATATACTGATTTTTTTGTATGGGCGGTTGGCGTGTCCGCGACAGAATTCATCCTTTTTTGTTTATCGCACGAGCTATGATTGAAAGTGTAGCATATGTACCAAATTTTATACACGTTAGGACAGACGGACATGAGTAAATCAACTCAGGTAATACCGCTGATCATGAATATAGTGGTTCATTTCGAACGTTTTTGATCATACAATACCAAATAGTCATAAAGGATTCATTCACACTAGCAAGAAAAAAAAATTTCTTGGAGGGTTAAAGAGAAATGGTAATATTTCGGGTAAAACAAAAAAAAAAATGGGTCTGCTAGAATAATTTAAAAATCAACATATTCAAATTTGAACACAACATATAATAGTGAAAATTACTATACTAACGTTCATCACCTTCAATATGAAGGATGCTACTTAAGGCATTGTAATTTGAGAGCAACAGCATTAAATAAGTTATTTTCTTGTACACAAATCTTACCTGTTATTAAGAGATATCCACAAATAACGAATAACAGTAATGATATCCTGCGCAACATTTTTAAAATGAACAGGAACGGCTGTAGGTGTTATTATCCAAGTTTGCTTAGAGTTGAAATGAATTTATTAAAAGCTCTCAAAACAAATATTTGTTAATTATATTAAATTTTATAAAAAAAGGTAGCCAAAATTATGTAATCGATTGTTTTTTTTAAAAAAAAAAAAACTTTTACTACTTTTTTCACTTTATTTTTAAGCACTTAGTCCAAGCCTCACGAAACGAGTTAATTTTGCGTATAAAATCGTTTTGTTGAGGTAGGCCAGTAGGTTGTTGATTGCACTAAAAAAAAGGGGGGGGGGGGTTATTTTTCAAGCACGTTTTGCATTAAGTGTTTACAATTTAACTTTTGTTATTTCATTAATAAAATTTTAAATTGCGATTGAAATTTTATATTTTTACAAAATATCAAAGTTACATATAACCTTAAAACGGTGTCACTTTCAATTTCAAGGTGACCAGGTATTCGTGTAATTTTTTTGTTTTATTTTAATCACAAGTTTATTATTGATGTTTTTTAATTCCTTTGCTTATTTTTTGTTGCAGAATTTAATTTTTATTGAAAAAAAAAATTGAATTTTCGCAAAACTTTTTATAAAAAGTTAGTCAGATTTTAGTGCACAATACTAATTAGTTAAAATTGCTGATTCAATCTTAGATTTGCGCGATTTTTTTAAAATTGTCAATTAAAAATTAATTAGGCTCTTTTGATAAATTGCCACCTCAAAAAAAAATCTAAGTCAAATATCCAGATAAATCTAAACTGCTGAAGTTGCAATTCAATTTTTCTCTTTTCTCGTTGAGTCTTAACTCGTTTTTTGTAAATTGTTCACTAAATCCAATGCAATTACATACATTTATCTTAAAGATATGGCGATACAGTTTGTGCATCCATGAGATACGCTTTTGTATGTATATATTACGTTAGCGTGAAAAACATTTAGCCACACCGTTAAAATTTGCATGTCACGATCTATGCAATTGTAGCCGCCGCAGCACAGCACCAGCAACTTTAAATGCACTCGTCCAGTTTTAATGGTAATGGGCGGTGGGTGGGGCCGCTGTATAGTCAGTTAAATGCAACGACAGGAATATGCGATCGAACAAGTAGTGACTTGTTTGTTTTTTTTTATTTATGTTTTAAATGGAGTATCTTTTGCAATAAGCGGCTTTTGTACAAATCCATATATTGAGATTTGGCCAAATGTTTTTTTTTTTTTTTTGTTACTTTTTGTTGTATTTTTTTTTATAGCTGGCCACTATTGCCAAATGTTGTATTTTGTATATTTTGCGCGTAAAAAATACTGTTAACTGCAATATAACGCGCAAAAATCAAATGTATTGTTGGCCAAAAAGACTTAAGTCACGAACATGTAATTCACAAAACAACAACACATACACCTCTTGTATTAAAGTTAAAAACTACGTCGAATTATGATCACCGTTTGTGGAAAAGGTCAAAAATAATATTATTATTATTTTAATATATTTTGATAGATTTTAAATTTTTATTTTTAACGTTCACCCGCTTGCTGTACCATTCAGTCGGGCTTACAAATTCAATCTGTTTTAAGTTGAACGAGCATAAAATATTTGCAATTCGAAAATTCACTTTCATGTTCTTCGAATTCGCTGCTCAGCCGCTTTATGTTGAGTCGAGTGACTGTAGCTGGAATTGTTGCTCATTCAACGTCTCGTCTGCGTTCCTAGCATTGATCGTGAGCTGCGGTTTTATGTTTCAGTTGTATTGGTGTAGTCGTGCCTCCAATTTGCTGTCTGTGATTGTGAGTGGCTAAGAGAAAAAATACTCACAAGCCTTGAGCATTAGTATTTTTGCTCGATTTAATTTTCTTTTTTAGGGAATTAAGTTTTGATTAGATGTTGCTGTTATGCTATACATATTTTCCTGCAATTTCGATTAGAAAAACACTTTCAACGTCGTATTTCCTATATATGGCTATGATAGTATTTTCTTAAGGGACTTAGCTAGTTTGTCAACTCAACTTTTTTAAACCGGATTTCGAAAATAAACTACTTCAAAAAAATCGTGTAAAAATTTCATAAAGATCTGAACTCTCCAAATATATTTTGTTAACTTCATTTGAGCGCGCTCTCCGGCAAAACTTTACACGCGTTTCTTCCAAAATAACTTTTTTCATACGGTGCCAGTTTTTTCTCCGAAACTATTAAGCCGATCGTTATAAGTATTTCAATGGTGTATTTATTAATAATCATATCTAATACTGGGGGTGGCATCATAAATTCTGAAAAATAGCGTCTTTGTCAGGCTGGAAACTAGGTTGGCCCCTTCAATTCAAATTTTAAGAAACTGATTGCACAGAAGTTATCGTTAAAGTTTAATCGATTTATTTAGTACTACTTGTCCTTGTCTTCCCCAGTTTCTTTAATTCGGGTAAAAAGTAGGTTTTACGGCCATATATCTACTTGCATGAGAGATGCTATGCTCACTTTTTGTCCAATGCTTATCTGTATCACATAACGCTTCCTTAACTTAGTCTTTAATTTTTTTTTTTTACATATACGGGAAGTGCCACACCCTTTTGTTGAATCCCAATCAGTTTTTGCTTTTGCTGATATGAAAGTTATCTCGTCCACTTAAAAATTTGAAAATAAAAATGTTTCTAAAATAGTGTGTCCTTGATGTTGTCATAACCACTTGTCGTCTAAATTTGTTTTGCTTCTATGCCAAGTGCCACGCCTACTTTTTAGCGAACTTATAGTTCTATCTCATATTTCGAATTTTATGTTTCAATGGAAAACAACTTGGCCGGTTAGTGGATTCAGTCAAGAAAAAGTAATTTTTGTATAGGAAAAGTCAATTATTAGTTGTGAGAAAGGTTCCTTCTCAAAATCTACTAAAATTTCGAATAACTCTTTCTTAGTGTATACTCACATTATGAAGAGAATCGGAACGAATAGATGAAAATTTTCGAAATGTCTAATTTTGCTAGAGTTTTTGTTAGTGAAAGATGAGTACCTCTTGTTTTTTTATTTTTTTTTTGCTTGTCAAAATTTTCTTTGATACTTAAGGGGGGGGGGGTGGCATTCCAAGTGTTCGCACCACTCGCCAAAAATGCTCGCTACGCCACTGTACATGGGGCTCTCATATTTCTTAGTTATATGTTGCTTAGATGAACACTATGGTACATGACAGTTAATCCCTAGTCAGTCAGTCACGATAGTCTTTCTGCTATAGAAAAGTGAGTTTATGTTTTTGTGTGAGGTGCCTGCATTTCCCTTTCAGGACTTGAATTTCCAAATATCATATTTCCTAGTTTGTCAGTAAAGAAATGCTTTTATTTTTGCTTAAAAAGGAAAATTCTTTGTTTTGTACACTTAGGATTCGAATTTCTAAAACCGGTCAGAAAAATCGACATTTTCACATGAAAAATTAAAATTTTTATTTTTTAAGACATGTCACATGTCACTCTTAAGAACTTAAATTTTGAACTTCCTAACGATTCTCCTACATGACAAAAATGAGAGGGGGTAGCATATGAAAAAGTTAAATGGAAAGTTGAACAAAATAATGTTAAAAATATAAAATTATAAAAAAAAAAATCTTAATATATTAAAATCAATTCTTATTACGTTTTATTGCAAATTTTGCTTTAATATATTGAAATTCGTGCACTGAATTTTATGTTTATTATGATGCAGAAAAAAAAAGAATTGTATTATTTTAAAGCCTTTCTATTTGTATGTTTTTTTTTTTTTTAATTTGATTATAATTTTAGTTTTTACACAGCACGTCGTCACACGCTTCAATTAAGCTCAAAGAGCAGCAAAAAAAAAATGCTCACTTGCATTAGCTGTTTGCCAGTCATGTTTGCGTTCAGCAAAGTTAATTCACAAGCAAATTAAATTACAAACAGCTGAGTTCAAAAACAAAAACAATGCGATACTGCTGCTGCTGCGGTGTTATTTATTTGTAATGGAATAACAAAAAGCTTCATATCTCTTCTTCAGCGCTACTTCTTACCTACTTTGGTTGTGTGGCGGCTTTAATTTAATGTGAGTTGGTTTCAACTCTTAGCCACCAACGAGAGTTGCAAGAAGCACTCGCAATGACCTTGTATTTATAAACTATAGATGCAGAGCATTGGTAAAATGTCTTTGCCCTCATGACAAGCAATATAAATTTTAAGGCAAAAATATCATTATTTAACCTCTTTAATGTCAAAGTTTAGTTACAAGCAAATGTGTTATTTTGTATAGCACATGAGCGAAAACTGACTGTTTAATGTTTCACCATATTGTGAAATGTTATCAACTTATGTGTTAAAACTTTTGTGATAATAAGCTCTCTCTCATTGGTTAGATTAAGTAAAAAATGTAACTCAAAAATATTTTTCAATATCCAGTAGAGGTTAAAGTGAATACGTTTACTAAATAAAACTTCTATGGCTTATACATAATATTGCTGCAACATCTTTTAATACGCGTAGCTCATGTCAAACGCCGAACTACACACGTACAGTTTTCAGTGCAACAGTATTATGGTAACTAAATACTGTGCAACCAATAACATTCAACCAAGCCTGGACTCGTAAAAATTATGAATTGTTTGTCTTATTTTTGTGAAGCATTTGGATTAAGAACTGCCAAGTCTGAATATTAAATTTCGTTTTCCTAAAACTACATAGCAGTTAACCTGATCAAATATGGTATTAAATACAGTACTGCAAAAATACTCAATATAGTAGTATCAGTTATCGTCTCGTCATCACTTACCGAGCCTTTGTGATGATTCAATGCGCATTCCAAAAACATTCGATCCTGTACTTTTTAGACCGCTCTCGTATATCAAGTGGTTTTCATTAAAAGCTTGCACTTTCACACTTGCACTTGCTTGTTTAGTCATAAGGAAATTATAATAGACCAAATCCATCTCAAACCATGCAGTCGGAGTGACTTCAAATTGAGGAATTGGTTGCCGATTAAATATGTTGTTTTTCAAAGTAATTAAGGGAATATACCGTCCCCCGATTTGATTGAAATTATTTTTTACAAAAAAATTACGGAATCATAGCGCTTTTTATGAAAAAAAAACAAGGCTGATTTTCTCAAAAACCCCAATGTTTTTTACGCTTAAAATTTTACTGTGGATTTGTATTAAAATGAGAGAGAAATGGCATGAGTTTCATGCTTGTTAAAACACATTTGAGATCAGGACATTTTTTTCCCCAAAATGAAAATGTCAATTTTATTTTTCATCATTGCCAAGCCAATCTACGGTTCTATTTTGAAAGCAAATAACAACAGCAATATTCCAAATTACTTTCTGCAAATCGTGCTTGCAACATTGTAAGCACATATAGCTTTTTCGCTTACAAAGTCAAGCAAACAAAACATTCATAACCC
The DNA here is from genome assembly GCA_963662105.1 of Meiosimyza platycephala. Lineage (NCBI taxonomy): Eukaryota > Metazoa > Arthropoda > Insecta > Diptera > Lauxaniidae > Meiosimyza > Meiosimyza platycephala. The sequence continues at coordinate 92,255,433 of OY759209.1, read as the reverse complement.
ACAGAAGTATAGTCAACGAAAAAGTCATATTTCAGTTTGTTTAATTTCTTATGACCTTAAGTAGCGATGCCCTTCCTCGATTAAATATTGAAAGGAATGTACAGGAGATTTGACATAAAATCTGCTAGTTATAGTTCCGATAAACCGGAATTTGTGAAAACGACCCAAAGTGAACCTACTGTGGGACCGTAAACGTTGGCATATAAATGGTTCATTTAAGAAATATATTAATTCACATATTTTTTAAGAATAATATCAGGCAGAGGTTAATACTAATTTAGCTATAATGGTTAAGTGTAACTAAATCATCGCTGTACTGACAATGTTTTAGATTACGGAGCTGCCCACAATTTTCACCAAAAATTCGCTCTGTATGTCTCACAGCCAGTCAAGGGACGTTCGATAGAAAGCAGTCTTTATAGAAATATCTTTAAAAACCTCTTATTTCATTGATAAGAAATTAATCGAATATATCTGAGTTATAAATACTGATTTTTTTTTTAATTTTCCTTAGCGTATATTTCTTTTCACGGTTTATGAATGTAACGTTTAAGAACATACTATTGCAAAGCTGTTAACAATACAAATGCTACAAATTATTTACAGCCATATTTAAATTAATAGCAGCTATTAAGTGTTGCAGAAAAGCAACAAAGTATAATTAAACATACTTGCATAGTTACATGCGTACATACATATATGAAACATGACGGCGCACCATGACATATGAGTATATGTATGTACGTCAGAAACATTTTACGAAATAAAAAGTTTTGTTATACATACTGATCGCATGTTACTGTCAGAATTTTAAATAATGGAAAAGGTTTAATTTAATTATTACCTGAATATTGAGAACTTATGCACGAATAGCTAGAAATGTTACCCCTTATCAACTTAATATTTACAATGACTTATCCTCAGAAATCGTTAGTTAATATCAAATATTTAAATTTTATGAAATATATTGGATTTAATATAAATTTCAGGTGTTATCCAATTAATTTTGATTTTATTTATAATATTAATTTTCAATTCTAGTTTTTAAATATCATTCCGACAAAAACGCTCTTAAGTGAATGTTTTTTAACACTGCATGAATGGAGCAACAATTTGCAATTTAAAATAAAATTATATTATTAGAGTAGTTAGTAGTAGTAAAAACAAACTAAAGTCTAAATAAACGCTGTTTAGCTGGATTGTTACTCTAATTTATTTATTTAATTGCACTTGAATCGCTTTTAACAGCAGCAAAAGAATCGTAAATTTGGTAGCCAGCCTGTCAGCAAACGAAAAAATGTTACGCATGCGCAATAATAATTTTAATTGTTTCGTATTTATTGCTGCAATTGTTTTTTTGTTTGTTTTTTTTTTTTTTTGCTTAAATGTTTGCACACATACTTTTAGCAACAAAAAAAATTGTAGTATGCTGTTGTTGCCATCAAATAAAAACAACAACTTATTAATGTTTGACATAAATTTGTGTAGGAAGCGGTAATACAGCATTTGTAGCATTATTGAAGAATAAAATTAATGCAAACGAAGTTTTTCAAAGTTCTTAAAAGTCTACATCTTGCAGATTGCTCTTAATTTACTTTTGTCATTTAATGTCAATGAAAATTTTTAATTTCACACTTATGTATATGAGCATCATCGGTTTATTTTACTTATATCTGCCCTGTCATAAGGATGGTATAAATTTGTTTGTTTGCCAATGTTTTATTGCAGTATTCTATAGAAGATAAACTATGCTGAATTATAATATAAAACTAGCACACTTGGCAGACTCTTTTAATTGATATCATTAAGTGGCAGACCTATCAAAAAAAGAAGATATATGTAAAAATTGTAAATATTCAAAGACCCGTGCATCGCCGAAATGATTGTTCGGCCATAAATATTGCCGTTGTAATTGATAGCGTTGTCAAAAATCCAAGTTTATCAATTACTCAACGTGTAAAATTTCCTATGGCTGCTTATACATAAAACCTGTCGTTTAATCCATATTGGGTTGAATTTGAAAGTATACTTTAAATCTTTATTTTGTTTTATGTTAAAATTTGGATATGTTGTTTATTTCCTTAAAAAAGTAACGAGGCAGACAATTTCTGTCACCTAGAAAATGTAATAAATTTTCTTAGGCAGACGTTATTATTGAGACCTATTTTATTTTAATTATCGTCTGCCGCTAAATTTATTCGGTTAGTGCATCGCTTGCTGCCACTTCGTGATGATCCAAATTTTTTTTAGGTGTTTTGTAGAGGCAGACCCTTTCTATTAATTTTTTCGTCTATCGAATCGATCATTTACTTAATAAAAATATTGAGTTTTCTTATGCAGACGTTTTATTGCAGTATTTTCACGAGGCAGACCTTCTGTTTCGGCTGCTTTTAGGCCGAATTAATCATATACGATAGAAAAATAATGAGTTTGCTTCGAAAAAAGTTTTTTTTTGCAATATTATAAAGAAATAGACCATTTATGTTTTGTATTTTCTATTGCTTTATTATAGTTTTTGCATTATTTTGAAAAGGCAGACGAGTTTTATCAAATATATTATCAGCTGTTATGCTCAATAAATCAGTTTCCAGTACAAAGTCATACAAAATCATTGCTTAAGTAAACGTTTAAAGAATTTTGCAAAGGCAGACTTATTCTTTTATATATTTCATTAAACTCAACTTACACATTTGCTTAGGCAGATGTTTTCATTAATTTTTAAATGGCTTAATAAAAAGCTGTATAAGATCAAATTTCTCTTTTAAATCCAAGACTTTGCAACTGTCTAAAAAATGTTCATTTGGCGGAGAGACTAAGACCCACACGCTACTTTTTGTATGCGTTACTATTTGATGGAAAGGAACGAGGTCTGCAAATTAATTTTTTAGTCGATTGACAGCTGCAACGTCTTAAGTTATTGACAATACCGTCCCCTGGGGCTTCTAGTGTACAACTGTTAGTAATAAAATTGAGCATATTTTTGCAATAATTATTTTAGGCCACGTGCTTAAAACCCAAAAAGCATTCATGCAATTTTTTTAAGAACAAAAAACAAGAATTGCTTAAGAGCGTTGAAACTAATTGACGATAGCAGCTTTATGGCTGGAATAATAAAACTTTGAAACAACATGAATTTTGCATTTTCTTGTTGGTGCTGATTGTTAAGTTAAACGCAGACGCCTGCGCAGTCAGTCCATTTTTGCGAACGCAACGCTTGTCAGTCAGTCAGATTAAAAAACAATCAGACAGCAAAGAAATCCGATCATAAGTGGGAGAGGGAGTTCAATTTTTTGCTCAGTAAGAAAATCTTTTTACAAAATAAAATGGGCTACTGTGCTTTGAAGTAACGTAAACGCACGTTTGTTGCCGCTGGGGTGTGGCACAGCACAGCAGCGGGTGTGTGGTAAAAACTTTGTTTTACAAATTCACTAACATGATATGAATTCAATTATTATGTTCTTTTTATTTCAATGCTGTAATAAGTTGCAAATTGAGGCAAATTTTTTTATTAATTGGAACGACCTTGTGACTTTTTGGCTTATGTTATTTAATCGCTTATGATTCGTGCAGATTTTTTCCGCATCCGTTATGGTGTGCTTATTAAAATTGGCATATGCTTGTTAAAACTTTAAAATTTTATAACTTAATATTGGCAAAAAACTTCGCTATTTAAGGTCAATATTTAAAAAAATTAAAAAAAAATATTGATCATTTAATTTAATCAGCAACAATCTTATTACATAAATATATATATTTGCTATTTAAAAAAAAAAAAAAACATTTCATTATTGCAGTTTTCCCTGTTTGTTCTGTTCTAGCAAAACAAAAGACTTAAGCAACGAACTTCCTTTCACTCTATGTATTAAAGTAATTTAATGGCAAAAAAAAATCCAAATAAAATGCAATTCATCTTTTTAAGCATTCAATAGCATAGCGTCTAATTTGAATCATCGTATTGCAGCAACTTTTAACAGCGATTGCTCCACATTGCCAACGCGTCTCGCTTCGCTTGCCGCTAACTGCATTCATTCACATTCACGTGCAAGTTTCTCATCTGCATCTGCATAGTGTGCTCATGCAACAAATCTTTACCTTTCCATCGATAGGATTTACCTTTGCGCGCATGAGTCATGCGCGTGAACGTCAGCTACACAATCAAATCCAATTTGAAAAAAAAAAAAATTTTTTTTTATTCCATTTAAAAGCTGCTGTTTTCTTGTGCTCTGCGAGATGGTCCCCTTTTTTTATTATTTTTTATTCATTTGAGTTTTAAGCTTCGCTGCAAACATTCGTCGGCATGAAAATTTGTCGATTTTTTTGTTTTTATTATTTCCAGCAACACTCTGCTTGCTCCACTTAAAGGCAGTTTTTTTTTTTTTTCTTTATTGCTGCAATTTTGTTTAATGTTATGAATTTTCGGCTGTCACAATTAATTTTGGCACAAGAAAAATTTGGAAATATGTATCATAATAAGAAAGCTTAATGCTTGCACATTCACGACTGGTTTATTTTTTCTAAAACATATCTATAGGCCGGTAATTGTTTCGTTGATTTAGAAATAATCTACAAAGCTCATATAAAAATCACAGTGATTTGTATTAGAGCCCTGCATATCATGAATATTTTTAAGGCGTTCCAATTGATATTTGGCCTCGGATAGGAAATACTAGAAAATCCTTTTCCTAAATAGATAGACCGTACACCGAATCAGTTTCGTTAAGAGTGGAACCATATCTTGTTGGTATATCAGTCTTTTCGCTAGCCTCAATGTTACCATGGTCTGGAAATCAAATGAGTGTAAGTTTAAACTAACGCCCAAGCCCCTGACGTATTCTCAACTACATTGCTCTACTTACTTTGATTCTAATTTTACGAAGTTCAACGTTTCATGTAAAAGTAAGTAAAACAAAAATATGTTTTGAATTCTTGAAATGTGTTTAATAAATACAAAAAAATTTTCGCACCAGTTGACATCTATTCTAGTGACGCCAGTGGGGGTATATAGTTTATGCAAACTTTGATATTCAAGCGTTATTTCCAATTTTTTTTTTCGAATATTTGAACTCTCTGGCAAAGAGAAACTTTTTTCTAAGAAATCACAATTGCCAATACAATGGAAAAGTAAAAAATCGGTGATTATAATTTGTCTGATAAAATCCAACAATAAAAATTGTGCAACTGACCAAATTGACTGGATTTGGCTTAACAATTTTCAATTAAACGTTAATTGGAACATTGACTGGCTGTTTGACATAAAGTTTCATAAAAATATTTTTTTTTTTTGATTGTTTGTCTACAACTTATTAACATTTCAATTAATTTCTTATAAAAATCATGCAATTACTACTTGTCACCAATTGATGAAATTGTCAAGATTTTTGGTGTCTTTTATGCCGACTTACGCATGTAACTATTACATACCTAGTGAGAAAAGCGTCTTATTGAATCTTAAAAATTATAGTTGTTGGCTAAACCTACATTAAGTTGGAATTATTTTAATTTCAAAAATATATTATTATATAAAAACTATAAAACCAAAATTTCATTTATTTTCCTATGTCACATCAAAAATATTCTATTTTAGGGCAAATTAGTAGTAAATGAGTACAAGTTGGCTTTAAATCATTGTCATTAAAAATTTTAATTCTTACAAAAACCTGCTTTTTTTAATTTTTAAAAAATTACAAAAGACTTTCTTGATATTGTCGAATTTTATATATGAAACGTAAGTAAGCACGCCGTTTTGACATTCACTTTCGTTATCAAGATGAAATCCTCAGTGCCAATGTACAGCGTTTCATGTTTCAAGGAAATCTAGAAAGACATTTTACACATTAAGAATATTGGTTACAATCCTGTCAGTGTTGATTTCATGCCAACCACGGCTGGCTTGGCCATAACAATATTTTGGATACTATCTGTCTTCGCGCCCGGCTAACCGAGTCCCCCGTCAGTCATTTGAAAATGTGTGGGCGGTATTCTTACAGTACAAGTTGGTCATTTTGAAACTGATGTGCTGAAGCCAAGCTGCGTTGTTAAAATATGGCACAAAGCTTTGACTGAGGTCATACACGGGTGATAATGTTGATTACAACTTTAACAGCGTATCCGTCAAAAAATTGTGTCTATATTATTTATAGCAAAACTTTAAAAATAAACCCAAATTAGAGATCATTTTATATTACCTTCTAATTACAATTGTGACATGCCCAAAATCATTTAAATATCAGTCATGTTTTAAATTATGAAATCTGTGTATAATGGACAAAACAGCTTAAGTAGACTTACGACAAGCTCAGCTAAGTTCAATTTTCCACTAAGTTACTAGGGTAAACTTTCTCATTTCTTTTTTGGCGATTTCTAAGTACTTAGAAAGGTCTCAAGGTCAAAATTTCAACAAAAACATATAGAAAATTGGTTTTAACGTCATTCGTCTTAAATCGACTTCAGCTGTTTTTCCTTTTCAGCCACATATGTATGTGTGGTGTAAACAACTCCTAAAAACTATAGCAATTTTATTTTGTTTAAAATGTCAAATTCAGTCACTTCAGAATACAAAACCTTATAAAGCAAAATTTACCAATGGGTAATTCAAATTGTTGTGTCCACAACCAATGCAGCTATACAATACTATACAATACAAATTCCTGCTCTACTGTGTACATAAAATTTTTGTGTAAATAAACAAAGTGTTTTCCATTGAAAATGGTAAATGTTACTTAATTTTTCAACGTAAATAATTTTGTTGCACGTGAATTAATTCAATTGAATGCAATTAAGGAAATGTTAATGCAGTGTTGCAAATTTATTGCTGCAATTGTTATATTTGGTTTTTTTTTCATTTGAATTTCAACGTTAAACTTTATGTTTTTAGATGGTATGAGTTTGTTTCTTAAGTCTTTTGTTTTTCTTTTCAACCTGCATTTTTGATATTAACTGTTGTTTCATTTTTCTCTTCATCTTTTTTTTACAGGATGTCAAATCGACTGAAATTCAATTGGAAGAATATGCCACGCAAACTTTACACGATATTTCCAATTTCTTTTTACAAATACATAGCTTCCTTCAGCTGGAGGAACGGCGCATTACAGAAGAATTTTATCAATTTTGCCAAGCTCCGCAACAGACGCTACGTGAAGCCAACTTTAAATTAAATGAATCACAAAACACATTGAATGTAAGTTATACTAAAAAAATCTAAAGTTCATTAATTGTTAGTTTATTACCTATTGATTTCGTAATTTTTTAAAGACGAGATTGTAAAATCAAACAGTTTATTAAATAAGAATCTTTTTATATAAAGAGGAATCCTCTCTGCATTCCTTCCTTGTCATTTCAAGTAAATTTAGGGCACGCCCATCTCCCATACTTTCAACTTTTCTGACCGAGTTAAGTCAAAATTATTTAAGCAGTATATATATTTCTTATTGAAAATGAAAATCTTTTTTTTAAAAATACTTGAAACATACAAACATTAATTTATGCTCAACAAATTATTTCAGACAATGCGTACCAGACTGGAATTCTATCAACGCAAACCACCAAATGATATTTTGCTGCATGACATCATCGATTGTGCAAATAGTCATTTGGAACGACTACCCTGTCAAGTACAAATTTCCAAAATACATAGAAATCCATTCACGTAAGAATATCTGTTATGTGATTTTAATATTTTTCCGTTAAATTTTTAATTTTCCCTGCAGATTTATGCCACAAAAAGATTTACGTAAAGAATTTCAAAATTTCTATATACGAGAATATGAAGATCCAAAAATTAATATACGCATTGGTCCTATCTATGGTGATTTGGATCGTTCTTTCCAAGAAACTGGATCATCTGCAGAAGATATCGTAGATCACAAGAGGTTGAACAATAAACGAAATCAAATAAAGAAACAGTCAACAGAATATAAACAAAATGCCTGTGTTACAATGTCACAGTATACAAGTCATACAACTAATTTTGATACAGAAATGTCTAACGCTGACGAAAAAAACAATTCAAGTTTCCTAAATGCAATTCAACGCGCCAGTGAACCCAGCTTAGCACACATCAGTTACGTGAAATCACCAGAACATTTTTACATACAAATGGACGATGCATCGCGACAAATCAAAGAACTATCAAATAAATACCTGAACAACACACGTACTGAGACAGTGCCAAAGCCAATTTCAACAGGAACTTATTATATGGCCTATCATGTAGACGACAAACAATGGTATCGTGCGTTAGTTAAGCACTTATTGGCTAAAGATTTGTATAAAGTATTTTTGATCGATTTAGGCATGAATTTGGAACTACCTAAAGAGCGGTAAAACTATATTGAATTATTCTTATAAATTATGACAGTGACAAGAGTATGACTAACAAGTAAAGAATAAGATTTAATTGTGACTTCAGTACCAAACTGAATAAAAAGCAACGATTTGATTTATATTTTGTAAAAAAAAAAATAATGGCTGTCAGAATTTTATCACTATCAAAATTTTATAACAGTCACAATTTTATCACTGTCACATTTTGCTATTATACGAGTATCAAGTGCTAATTGTATCTCATATGAAACTTTCTAGACTTTGCGAAATTGATGATAAATCATTGGCCATTCCCTTTGCTGCTATACGCTGTGCTATACACGACATCATGCCTTCTGGTCAAGGCTGGTCCGACGAGGCTTCTCAATTGTTAATTGAAATAACACGAAAGTACGTATATTTAGTGCCAGTTATTCTTATTTGATGGTAACTATTATTAAATTTTGTGTAGCAAACCTGTACGTGTTAGCATTATTGATCAAATTGAAAATAAAGTTTGGAAAGTTGACGTGTTCACAACACATACAACTGACCCGATTTCTATACGAGACTCTTTTTTATACACAGGCCTGGCTTTGGAGAGGCCAGGTGTACTGAAGTTCAAGCTACAACCAAAGGTAATTGAAATATTGTTTTCTAAGTATTTATTCTATATTTATATACATATCAAAATTGCAGAAATTGTCTCCTGTAGCACGCATAAACCAACGCTTGCCGAAGCACAACTACCAAGAAAGCGAGATGATTGTTCAAGTAACTCATGTCGAAGATCCACAAGAGTTTTACATAATAAAGGTAATAATTAAAAATATTTTGTAAATTGTGCTTTTTTGAAACATTGTTCTACGGAAAAACCAATACAATCTATATTGGTTTTTCCCTAGAGAATGGAATATTTTTCTTAGTACATATACTCGTAGTTGAATTACTTGGATTATATCGGAAAAAAATTTCGTCAGAACCTTAGGTCAGTGATGAATAAAATAGTTTTAGATTGCAGCCAAGCTATAAGAATAATAATTGCAAAAGGTAATATGTATGGGCTTCTGCTTAGGCTTCTCTATTCCAGGAATCAAAATTTGGAATTCAGAATTTCGTGACAAAAGAAATTGAATCGATCGATTTTGTCAATTAATTCCATTCAAGAAACCTGAACTTTAAATTGAAAAATTTTAATTCCATACAATCGATTTTTTTCAATTCTATAGCAAAAATAATGCATTCATTTTCGATTCTAGGAATTGAATTATTTTTGATATCATTCCTAAGAATGAAAGGAGGAAATGTCAAAATAGATTCTGTAAACCACCAGAGATAGGATTGGGTTTAAAATTGTTGAGCATTTTGTATACAAATTTGGATTATGATATTGGAGATCGTGAACTATGTATGTGGCTGTTTTTAAAATTTTGCATGCCAAAGTTTAAATTATCATTTATTTGATAGCTAATTCATTGATTTCATAAATTTTGCGTGTGCAATAGCAACATTAGGTTCTTAAACTCGAGCCTTTCAAAAATTCGACAGATTAAGATTGGCGAAACTTCAGATGATGTGATTGATAAGTAATTACCATGGCTTTATTAAACTTTTTGGTTTCAATTTTTAGTACGAGTCGAAACCTCGACGTAAACTAGTAAAAGTTAATAAACCTTACTAGATAGGCACGCTATCACTGTAGACGTTCAAGAATCTAAACATTGAAAGAAAAAAGATTTCATTTCATGCACGTGAGGAAAAGGAATAAGTTCAAAATTTTATGTTAGCAGCATAGTGTCCTTCGGTTAGGACAAAATGGCTTTTTGTGTATAAAAAGCTATGAATAAATTGCTATTCCGATTAAGTAGTTTTTATATACATGAATACTTCTCAAGCGCTTACGTAATGCTAAATATTTTCAAATTGAATAGAGTATTAAAATCACTTAAAGTTACGTAGTTATTTAAATTATACCTTAATTTTTTTTAGAGCGATCAAATCGAAAAAAAAAAAAAAATGTGTGAAGAACTTAATAACTTATGCAATAAGGAATCCAAAATGGAAAAAATATTCATAGCACCGCTGCAAATGTGCTGCATTGTAAAATTAAAAAAGGGATGGCATCGTGGCTGTGTTGAAGAAATCAAGGAAGGTGGTAAGTTAAGAAAAGCTTACATTATAAAAACGTATTTTAACTTACATTTATTGTGACTCCTCCAATTAGGGAAAATACGTGTACGCCTCGTTGATACGGGTTCGCAGGAGACCGTCGCATGGAATCAACTGTTTGTTTTACCTAATGAATTTCAACAGTGTAAAGAATTCGCCATCAAATGTACACTAGCACATATTGAACCATTGCAGCAAAACAATTACACCTGGACTGATGAAGCAATCAGTCAATTTAAACAGCTCTGCGCAAACCCATTGTTACGACTAGTTATCTATAATGTAAAACAAAGTGAATATAAAGTGTCACTACATGTGAGCAAAAAACACTGTGACATCAATATTGGTGCCATGCTTGTAAAATATGGACATGGTTTGTCAACCGGTGAAGCGTCACAGGTAGTTGAACTCCATAAAACACCAAAGAAACGTTTAAATTTGCAAAACACTGTTTATCAAAACGCTGATAAAGTACAAGATGATAGCACTGTAAATGTAAAACCAAGTCTCACGACGGCAGCTAATTTAAAAGCAGACTCCAAATTAATTAAACGCAGCGCGGTATGTGTGCGTCATATTGAAACACCCGGAGAATTTTATGTACATTTGAAGAGAATGGAGCCAGGCATTAGGAAATTCCACCGTCAAATACAAGACGAAAGAGAAAAAAACCCGGATTGTTCCGACGAACAGATAGAAATCAATGATTTTTCCGTCGGTGACCATTGCCTTATTTATGTTAATTATAAAAAACTAGACGAACATTCTGCAACTGAGAGTGGTGCAGCAGCAGCAGGTGATATAACACAGAAAGCAACTTCTTGTGGTCAATATGAATGGCATCGTGGTATTATAGTCTCCATTGAGCAATTGTCAGATCCAGAATATCCGTACGTTGTCTTTCTTCGAGACATAGGTGTAACTGTGCGATCTATACGTAGGTCTCAGCTGCGTCCTATAAGTGCACAATTTGATATTGTTAGCAATGTTGTGACACGCTGTCATCTAGCATGTGTCCAGCCTACAGGTGGCATGCCAGTTTGGTCACAAACATCGATTGATTGCTTTAAACGGAATATTGAAGTATTTCAAAATCTGGCCATTTCACAGCAAGGTAAAGCCACGGGTGAGACTAAGTCGGTACCAGTAGTCTTCTGGGGCATGACCTCTGAGACAGCTGATCCGCTTGCACCGTGCATTTCGAAATATGTTAACATAAATCGTATTCTTGTAAACTCTGGTCTTGCACACTTGGTTGAACGCATGGATACCACTCAACAAATGGACTATTTGATGCAACAGGAACTAGCAAAAGATGAAATTACTCTTGACGAGTGGTTCAAAAATTTTTCGGACAACGTGGCTTTGAAAGGTAAGAGTTAACTAGAAATATATTGTAGAATAATCTATAAAATATTTCATTGTTGTTACTTTACAACCGCCAATTAGAAGACTTTAAATGTGAATAGAGTAGGTAAGGACAAAAACGTCGGAAAAAATTGATAAATTTCCCAAGATTAATAGAAATTTTAAGCGATTTTACCTAACCAAAAATTGCACAAAAATCGAAATGGCTTTTACTCTTAATAATTTTTGAATCTGTTTAAATTTTGCAGCTGTTGAGGAAATTCCTGATGCAGAACTCTCAGATTCTCCAGTTTCCGAACTAGACTTTGATTTCAAGTTTAATTTCGAAGAAAATGAAGAAGACACTTTACCTGATACAATTATAAGAACAGCACCTGCAGCTTGGCTTACATCGAAATGCATCAATAAAACCCTCTTTACTGCTTACCCTACCTATGTGGACTATGATTGCATTGTATATCTTCATGATGCCGATGATAAAGATCTCCTCAGCAAGATCAAATCAAAGATCGATAAGCTCTATAAGAACAAAGTTGTGCCAAAAGAACTAGAAGGCGAGTGGACTGTTGGACAGCCTTGCCTAGCTAGATTTCACGTTGATAATTACTTTTATCGTGGTATAATACAACGTGTGATGCCGGCCGATTTATCTTGTGAAGTGATCTTTATTGACTATGGCAATGTTGAACAAGTTCCAGATGATGACTTACGTCCATTTGTACCTTTTCCCAAATTGGCAGCAATCGCGAGCAAGTATATGATCGAGGGCATTTGTCCTTTAAATGGTGACGCAGCATATACTACGGCCGTTTTGGATTTGATACATAAAACAATTGTTACCAAACTATGCTCTGTGCGCGTACCATCGTCAGAATTATCGAAAGATATAAAGAACTGCACGATACGTATAGGTGCCAATGATCTAGCACGTTTTTTGATCTCTGAAAAAGTTGTTGATATCGGTCGCTTGCCAGATGAGCCAGCAACGTCGAAAGACAACAACAACACAAAACGTCGACAGATATACATAAAGAGCAACAAAATAAATGCTCTGCCTGATGGCGAATATGACCATGACCAAGAGCTTTTATACCCGGCATTCAAAGAGAATGGCGAACCGGAGCGTATTTGCAAAATGTTGTTTGCAAATAGCCGTCGACAGCAAAAAAATATTGAAATGGATAGTGTAAGAAAAACTATATAAATATAACTTAATTGTGATTTCTAACTTTGCATTTTTTCTATCAGTGCGATATAGAACATCCCTCAAAAAAAGAGTCAGAAGATCCGACTTCATATAACGATGAAGAGGATGTCGATGAATTAGACGAACGCTTCAATGAATTTCTGGGCCGTTTTGATACCGATGATATGGACTTTGGTAGTGATATATTTACTAAACTGCGAAGCACTATAACATCTAGTAAATCACATCAACAAACAATTCTGCCACCACCACCTGCTAAAAAACGTATGTTCGAATTAGATGACTATAGGAAGATGCAAGAACAAATGCAAAATGAGAACTTGTACATGTCCCTTGATGGCTCAGAAAATTTTGATATAAATGATTTTGATGCTATTGCAACTGGTGGAGGCCTAATTGATCGGAATGCTATGGAAGAAGGTCAAGATAATGAATTGGAATTTAGTTTCTCAACAAACTATTGGCTCACAGCTGGAACAGAACTAACAAAAGAAGATAAAGAAGAAAACGAAAAACGGAGTCGTCACAGACGTGAGAAAATTCATAAAACGTTGGTAAGCAATAATAAATTTTAATCAGTTTTGGTTGAAATGTAGAGTGTATTGCCGATTTCTGTGGTAAGCAGTTGAAGTCGAATGCTTACACGCAGGTATTTTTTCCTATTTGTCATATATACATATCGGTCATTCTCTTATGACTACACACTTTTTGAGCATTTTTTGAAACGAAATATCTCAAAAACTATAGGAGATAGGATAAAAAATTATTTAATCATTTTTGTTAAGAAATACTCTAACTTTATAAAAAAAAATTAAAAAGATTTAAATAAATTTGTTGAAACATTAATTTTTTTTAATTAAAAAAATGACCGATGTATATGTGACCGTCCATGGTAAAAATAAGCTAATCCTTCATTTTTTCAAAACTGAGTTATAGAAAAAAGAGCCATCTGAACACGATGAAGCTTTCAGAATTTATTTAGCTTATTTCGTTGCAAAGCTATGGCGGTTTTGAATTTTACTAAATAAGCCAATGATCGTATTCTCAGAATTATTAAATTTTTCTCGAAAATACTACAAAACTACATTAAATTATCTAAATTAATCGATAGTAAGCGAAAATATCCCATTAATAGACTTTTCGCGCTGCTGAGTAACTTTATCCGGGTCCATAAGTTCGTTTGCCAATGGACGGTCCCACGCTTACCATTCAGCTAACCAAAAATATTGAATGGGGTTATTTAAATCGCAATTTTAAAAATATTTCACCCTCTATGTATATATACATATGTATGTATGTACATATATCATTTTCACTTTAAGTATTTACAAGCTTTTTCTTCTTCGTACTTATTAGGCAAATGCTGAGGACTTTGAATCTTCTGAATTTGATAAATTTGAACCAAATGAAACTTCAACGGTGTTCTCACATATCAGTGGCATTGAATATTTCAAAGCACCTATGCTACCTTCTTCATTGCGTCACTTTTACTGCAATGTGGTGGATGTAACAACACCAACAACAATACACATTTATCCACATCTCGCTGAATTTGATCACCGCGAGACAGAGCTGGAACGAAGCATCAAAGCTTTGGCTAAGACCGCACCACCGCTTACACAATTTGAACCAAAAACCGTTTGTCTGGCTATTTACTCCAAAGACAAAAAATGGTATCGTGCACTTATACGTTCATTCAATCCGGTTGCTATGCAAGCTGATGTACTATACGTTGATTATCTTAATACAGAAACTTTACCTTCAAAGAACTTACGCCAATATCCAAAGGAATTGGTAAAGTGGCCACTGCGTACATTCCGTGTAAAATTAGCTGACCTAGAACCAAATCCACGCATGCGTGAAAAGGATGTACGACAAGCATTGTTTAATATTGTACATAAACGTAAACTATTTGCTCGTGTCAAAAAACAACCACCGGCTGAGGATGTCGCAATAACCACCATCGAGGAAACCGATAAAACGGATGACAAATTATTACATATTGCACTCTACGAGTCAAAGAGATCACCGCCCGAAACACCGATTTATGAAGATTTGATCGAACAGAACTTCTACGTTCGAACTTAGTTTGGATTTTTGAGTTTTATTTTTCGAAATAAACTTTAGAGCGAATAAAATATTCCATAATGAATTTGAAGATCATTTTTGATTTCTATTTTAATTTTGATATTTTTATATCATGAGGCTGCTGTTTATAATTACTATTAAACATATAACATTTTAATTTTGACTTTTTTTTTTTTTGTTAAATAATATTATTATCTCTTTTTGATATGAATTGAATTAAATTTTTTTGTTCATTTTCTTTTTATTAATGTATGAATTTTTACATCTGATATGTGACATGTTTAAGTTTTCCTATACAATAAAGTTATTTAATATAACAAACTTACAGATGTCTTTACTTTTGCTATAATGCTGCACTGAAAAATTAGTGTTGCAGAGCGCTGAAGATTAAAGGAGTTTGCTCAATAAGTCTTAGTTTTCATTCAATTTTTTTACAGCAAATTTATAAAAAAGCAATTCGTTGAATAAATTTTTTTGTTTTCCGGTATAAAAAAGGGAAACCTCTTATATGCAAAATAAATAAATAATAATAAATAAATTGAATAAATTGAACTTTCTTATCATGCTGAAAAAGTTTTTTGGAAAAATAACGGTTTAAGAAAAATGGCCAAAAATCCTCAAATGTATCTCCAAAACTATACGTTCAATTTCAAAGGTTTTCTTACCATTATTGAAGGCCATTAGATTATCTTTCTTACGACACCCATATTTTTGATCTTCATTCAGCGGTACCCAACTTATGTATAACGATTTTTACAAAAGCTATATCCGAAATTTCTGATGGCTATACCTCCGAAACCAGATCCGAGTGACACTTTTTGGTTGTATGTGTGAAAACCAATTAAAAAATTATTGGTTTATTAAAAATTGACGAATGGGAACTAAAGTACACTTAAGCCGTTTTATCTATTACAAGTATGTTTTTCAGAGTTGTGAATTCGAAATTATCAATTACAGCTATGAAAATAAGTAATTGTGCATCGAGACCATCGGATTTTTACAAAGTTCCAAAATAATATCAGTTTTAAATTTCTTATGAATACATAATAACAAGAAAAATTTAGTTAAGTTAATCTGTTTTTTTAAGAACAATTGTTTTCGTTTAGTTCTAAAATTGTTATGGGACTATCGCCAATGACAAATTGCTCATCTGATGCTGGCAGAATCCGATTTTCGTTTAAGTCTAACGTCGAAAGTGGCAATGAATGGGGAACTCAAAACTGCTGTCAAACAATAAGAAATGGCTATCCTAAATCATCTTAGAAACTACCAATGCACAAAGGAGTATGTCAATCGGGGAAATGAAGAGCAATTAATTCGCTCGCTGATGACTGGTCACGATAGAAGTTTATTTTTTTTTTTTTGTAGGCCATATGCTACGACAGGATATAAGACACAAATATGCTCTGTCTATATAATGGAACCTTACATTAAATAAAAATCAAGTTTATACATAAATTTCTTCAATTACATCGTTTATTAAAGATTACTGAATATCTTTTAGTTTTTAATCGTTATAATATTTTACGAAACTTACATTTAAAAATACATTTTTTATAATATTCTTAATAAAATTAATAAATTAATTTCTTAAGAGAGCCCACACGGTGAACTTATTAAGTCCATTAAACTAATTTCGTATTATTGGCATAAAAGAAAAATCAAATATGTAATACATATTATAATAGAAAAATTTTAAATGTTGAAATAAAATTTTGTTAGTCTACTCTATGTATATTCACTGTTTTAATTCGGGAATGTTTAGCTTTAAATTCTATTACTATTTGTCTAAAATATACAACACCCAGACATTATTTATAGAGAACTTCAATCAATACATGTAGTAGTTTATTAACTTATTATTTTCATAGCTACTTTAATTTACCCTGAACGTACAGTTTAATATATTCAAAGTATACGACGAGCATTCAATCTACGCGTACGTAAGTTGAGCACTCATGGAATAACTCGACTAACTTGACTTGAGTATATATAAAATTTAGTTTGACGTTGTTTATTCCTAATAAGACTTATTTCATTATAATTATTGACCCTGTAACTAAATATAATGCAATAAACTTGGTGATGTTAAAATTCTTATAAAAAGCTCCAATGCGGTGATCCATAAGTTTTTAAAACTTTCTCTACAGTACAGCAAAATTAGCTACATATGTGTGTACGGATATATACAAAATTCGAGAATGCAAATCATGGCATTCTAGAAATGTAATAAGAAAACTTTGGAGCAGATCTTTAAAAAGTCGTTTTTGTCGAAAAATTCTGATTTGAGTCGGAAATCCGAGAAATTTAATTTTTCAAATGCAGTAAAAACTTAAAACTTCGTCGGTGCTTGGTGTAGAAAAATATATTTAAGTATTTATAAATATGTTTTCAATGATTTCTTGTCTTCGTTATTTTTTTTTATTGCTTATTGATTTTTGTTCGTTGAAGAAAAATTCAAAATTAAAGCTTCTAGCATGCTTGCTAAGCTGCCAATTTAACCTAATAACACAATACTTACATAGTTATTTTCGTTAAATAAAAAACATTGAACTCAAAATCTACAAATCGTCACCGTCAGTAAGAAGTTTTGTGAAATCGAATTTTAAGGAGATTGGTGATTTTTGAGTTAAAGCTACCCACAATCGAGTTCTATCTCACCGTGAATGACTACAAATGATGTGCATGAATTTGAGAGTCACATTATCGGGTATGTTCTAAATTTCACTTCCGAGAAATCACATGAATTTACTTCAAATACTCATGAATTTCTATCGGAAGTGGCCGTTTTTGACGCGCGGCCAGGCCGTTAAATAGAGGTAAAATTATTTTATACAGGCAAAAAAAAAAGAAAAAAGATCATACATTTCGTCTTTGAAAAAACAAATTATTTAATATTGCTGACAAAAAACATAAAAAAAGGTCATCGATTTTTTCCGAAATAAAATTTTTGCATTTTAACAAATTTTTTGGCTTTTTGGAAAGCCGTAAATTCGTAATTTTCAACTTGGTATTAAGCATTTTGTATATAAAATTATTGGCTACCTAAGTTAACGTTGCAAAATCCGAATATGTCTTCAAATCTTCAAGTTTTTGAGACAATCTTCCTTGTCAATAATAATGCAAATACGGCATCTTAACTCTCAAAAATGAAAAAATCGGTTTTGTACCAGTAATTTGAAGTATGTACGTGGATTTTTTGACGCATACGATAAAAAACCTCCATAATATCTCGGGAAAGTGGCAGTACAGCAAACGTGAAACTATGTAGTTATCAAAAGAACGATATACGAGAAAACGAATTCCTTATTTTTTAAGAGCATAACTAGAGGGGGCATGGAGGTCGTTACCTCAGGCTCAAAGGCTTTAGGAGCCGAGAAATGCGAACTTGTAAATACAAGAATAAGTGATATGGCTATCTTACCATTAAAGGCAAAAATCAAATCGAAAAAACTACGATAAGGAAGAGTCGATTGACGACAAAGACCCTCTAGAAATATTTCAACACATACTTTTTAATCGGAATATATGTATGTATTCTGAAATTTTCTTTAAGAACTCTTACGGGAAAAAAAATTATCGCCCGCAAAAAAGTGTAATATCAAATGAGTTATAAAAATAAAAAAATTCTCCTTGGCAAAATTCCATTGCATACTTTTAGTTGTTAAAGAAGGATAAAATTAAGTTGTCAAATATTTGAGAGACAAAGCTGTTATGATCACTACGATCAAACCATACTCTGTTAGTACCTTCTACTAAATAACCCACACTTTATTTCTGACAAATAGTTCACGAGCTCCAAAACAGTTTTTTGCGTTTTCTGAAAATTTTAAAATTTTAAGTTGTGACTTTAGTTAAATGTGTGCGATATAAACTCTATTATATTTCGTTAATGAGTTTTTCTGATTTGTTACGAATAAAGTGGCTTAAGTTTACTTTAGGGGACGTCCATTAATTACGTGAGCTAAAATAGGGGGGGAGGGGGTCTGACAAAATCTCACCAAGGGGGGGAGGGGGTCAAGGAAAACCTCTCGTCAACTTTTTAATGCATAGAACTTACATTAAAAATTATAATTTAAATCTCACGGGAGGGTGGGGGGGTTCCGTCAGATCTCACCAAGGGGTGGGGGGCTCCGAATTTTCAAAAAAACACCTCACGTAATTAATGGACGTCCCCTTAGCTCCCATTCGCCAATTTTTATAAAAACAAACTTTTTATTTGGTTTTCAATTTTAAGAATAAATGTGCAATCAAAAAGTATCGCTCGAACCTGGTTTCAGAGATATAGCCATCGGAAGTTGCAGATATAGCTTTTGTAAAAATTGTTATGTTGGGAGTCCCTGGATGGATATTAAAAATATGGGTGTCGTAAGGAAGATAATTTAATGGCCTACAATAATGGCAAGCAAATCTTTAAAATTTAACCTGTAGCTTTGGAGATAGTATGACGATTTTTCTGAAATTTTGACCAATTTTTTTTTTAAAAGCCTTTATATTTTCAAAAAAATGTGTTAACTTTTTTAGAATTTTAAGAAAGCTTCATTTATTCCCTTTCGAATGGTATATTGTGTGTTTCAAATTTTTTTATATTAACCTATTTTTACCGGAAAACAATAAACTGTTTTCAATGAATTCGTATGGACAAAAACAATAAAAAGCAACAACAATCTTTATAAGACAATTCTAAATATGAGACCTGCGGCGCCTCTTTGTTTCAATATTTTTCATTTCAAAAAATTATGAATTTATGTATCATTATCCTGCGGCGCTCCTTTTGTTTGGTTTTTCTTTACAATTAAAACATTGGTTGTGTTACATTCATGAAGAATTTCTCCAACGTAAGTGTGTTAGCAAAGCTAGTATTGAACATAATATAGTGAACCCGGTTGAAGGTCGCCGCGAGTCCGGTGTTGGACATATTGGAGGATGTAAATCCTGAGCCGCGGCCGAATGACAAAAAAACTACACAAATGGTACATCATTTTAAGGCAAGAGAATCAAGCTTTCTTAACATTTTAAAAAAATATACATATGTTCTTAACACAATTTTTGAAAAAAATAACGTCAAAAAAAGTTATAGGTAAAATTCCAAAGATTTGATTACCATTATTGTAAGCCATAAATTATTTTTCATTTTAACTTATAATAATTTTTACAAAAGCTATATCCGAAACTTCCGATGGCTATATCTCCGAAACTATGTCCAAGCGACACTTTTTTATGTTTTTTATTTTCTTCTAACCCCCTACTTCCCCTAATAAAAAAAAAACAAAATTGAGCAATGGGACCTAAGTAAACCTGTTTCAATAACGTTCAATACCTTGTTATTTTATTTACTTACCTCCTTAAACATAACAATTGGAAGGATTAAAGAGTCTCCTATGTATTAATATTACTGAGACGCAAAAAACCATTTCTGCAAAATATTTTAACATAATATATTTGCTACCTATTGATTTCTTGCAAAAGGAGTTGCGTATAAAAATATATTTAGGTTAGTCATAGTAATGTAGGTGATACCCAGTATGTTATGTTATCACTGATTACTGGATTCAAAAATAATTCATTGACCTGAGGTTTTTGATAACGTTCCCGTCAAGAATAATTTGAAAATCACGAGGGAACTAACCCATCGAACGCAACAAACATCTGCACAGGTGCCTCTAAATTGAATGACAATAGTCAGACTGCATTAAAAGTCCCAAAATCAAATTACGTCAACAGTCTTGGAATGCTTTCCTGTCTTGGGCACCCTAAGTGAATGTCCCGGGGCACCAGAACATTGTTAAATAATAAGGAATCTAATGAGACAGATCTACTAGCAAAGTAGGGAGCTATTTCAAATTCTCAACTCTAAAAACCCCAGCAATCCACCAACATTTTTTTGTTATTATTTTTTAACATTTCTTGCCACTTTAAATAAAAAGTGTTCGGACTCTTTTGTCAACTTAAGAATCAAAATTTTAATTGCATCGGAATCGGTATTATGAATTTACTTTTACGGTTTCATGAAAAAAGGAGTGAATCGACTTAATTCTGAAAATCAAAATAGGAATTGAATTATTTTTGAGTCGATCCCAAGAAATTGTTTGATTCTCTAAGAATCCATAAACAAATTTTTAAATTATGGATCAACCTTCAACGCCATTAAACCCAATACATATGAATTTGGCGCATAGTTAACGAACTTACATTAATTTTAAGCCACAAATTAAAAATATTTTTCATATAATAATTACAGCTCATTTTGAACAAAATATTAAATATATAAAAAATATTATAAAAGGTGTACACATCAAATGGGACAAATTTAAACCTTTATATTATTTGCCAAAGAAACAAATGATAACAACATCTGAGCGTGAGCGCAAAGCTCATTTTGCATGAATATTCAAAAAATGATATGATATATATTTTACTGTTCATCAAGCCGCGAAAATTTTAAAATTGGTACGCATTCATCGTTGTAAAAGTTTTAAGGAGTAAGCTCTTGATAGTGAAAGTGGTGGGGAGCATGGACAAGAATTCAAAAGACAGCAAAGAAATTTTTCGAATGAACTATTTATAAATTTTATTTTCTTTTTTTGAAAGAAACTAAATAAATATGTTTAAATGAAAATAAATATAAAATTTTAAGTCAGTCCTTGATTTTTTTTAATGAAGTTAAAAGTTTTCCGATATTGGTGTGAACAAGCTTTAATTTCAAGTCTAATTTTAATGTAAATTTCTATACTAAAATTTATCTTTGAACATATCGATGTATTATCAACTTACATATGATAATATCTGAGTTAATTAAATTAATTATTTAATAACCAAACCAAATTAAATAAAAATGCTTTTTTAGGTTTTTGAAGTATGATAATAAGTTTGTAAGTGTATTTAATATTTAAATTGATAATTCTTAATTGTTGAAAATTGCAACTTTTTTATCCTTAATATTGTTTTTTTATAAACTATATTTATATATATACTATAATTAATCTAATTCGCTTTTTTCAGTGAAAATTAGATAATTCTTACAATGATGTTGGCTTTTGTAGATAGTAGTTTTTGAACATTAGCATTCATTTAGTTTGGAACAGCCGCATCAAATTTTAATTTATTATAAAATTTTTTGCATTTTGCACTCAATGCAAATCACAAATTTAAAGGGAGATTAAAACAAATAAACAAAATTACATAATCATGTGTGTCTCAAAAGATAATTCACTAAGTTAATTTTGTAATTTTTCTAGTTTTATAGTGTAAGTTCGTTAAGCAGTATGATTAACTTTTCATTTCACTTTAATACTTAACATAATAAAAAAATTAAAGTTATTTTATTGCACTGAAACAAGGAGAATTAAAACTATACATATATGTATTTTTTAAGGCGCAACCGATGCTATAAAATTAAAGTTTTTCAGTAAACAAACATTTAATAACGTTAGCAAAAGAAATTAAATATTCCATTATAATTATGTATAATTTTAAAACTTAAATCTGAGGTGATCGAATATATAAAATCGAATTTAGCTATTTATTTTTAATATATGTGTATGAATTCACAAAATTTAATTTTTACTTTAAAATAATTCTTATTTACAATAATAGCAGAAATGTAAAAAAATTTACTAGTTTCGTTTATTAATAAAACATGGTTTAGTGTATCTAAAAAGTTTTGACAAATAAAATAAACCAACCTCGTGAACATACATATGCGTCTTCAAAACTCTTATCCTAATTGAAAATTATGTTCATCCTAATCTATTTATAATCAATAATGTGAATTTTTTAGAACGTTTTTTTATATGTATATAACTTCGCATTCATTACACCTTTTGAGTTGAATATGCTGAAAAGTGCGTTCATTTGTAGTTCAAAATGTACATGGTACAAATTTTAAATCGAACATAAGACTGACGATTGTTTTATGAATAAAATAATAATAGTTTTAGGAATTCTTTTCAAAAAAAAGTTCCAGTTATAAAACGCAGTAAACATTTATTTTTACCTTCTTTTTTAACACTCTATAAACCATAATAATAATTTGCAATATAAATGTAATTTAACTTTTATAAGCGTTAAATTAACCATATTATTATAGTTGCTAATATAAACGTATCGTATGAAATAGAGCTCTCATTGGGAGTTTACTTTCAAATGAAAATTATAAATTATCAAACTATTGAAGTTTTTTACATCACGGAAGCGTAAAAATCCTATCGCACTTATCAATTCACATCAACCCATACATACCATATACATACATCTACTACTTTGTTGATTTTGTATAAATGTAATACTCATTTTAAAAACCAAATAACACATGTCCACATAATGTCAAGCGTTATTTAATTATCCACTTGCAATTACTTTTTGTTTGCACCTACTTCAAAGATTTATGCCTCAACTGTAAAAGGATCTCGCGAATGGTGTATTTTTAGATGCTTGTTGTGATTAGTCTT
This sequence comes from Meiosimyza platycephala, assembly GCA_963662105.1. Classification (NCBI taxonomy): domain Eukaryota; kingdom Metazoa; phylum Arthropoda; class Insecta; order Diptera; family Lauxaniidae; genus Meiosimyza; species Meiosimyza platycephala. The sequence continues at coordinate 92,231,850 of OY759209.1, read as the reverse complement.
TGTTGTTGAACTCTTTCCACAAATCGTGCACTGGAACGGTCGTTCACCGGTGTGAATACGTCTATGTTCAATTAAATAGTAGTGGCGATGGAACGATTTCTTGCAAAGGTCGCAGGTGAATTTTTTATTCCCGTGGTGCTCGCGCCGGTGACGCATGTAATTGTATTTGCGTATAAACTTGCAACCGCAATACTCACACGTATAGGGTTTGATCTGTTTGTGTGCATTCATATGATTTTTGAAGTCCACTTCACGCACAAATGCCTTTGGGCAGTGTTCGCATTTAAAGGGCTTAGCGGTGCGGTTGGCATGCACCCAAGAATGTATTTTTAAATTCCATTTGGTGGAGAAAGATTTATTACAAATTGGACAATCGTGTTGCGTATCCATTGAATGCGTTGCCATGTGTGCTCTTATGGAGGATTTGGCAAAGACCTGCTTGCACATGGGACACTCCATGGGTTCGGTGTAATCAAATTTGTCTGAGTGGGCAAGGCGTATATGGCGACGCAAAGAGTTTGCATGTACAAATCGATCGCAGCAATAGGGACAGCATTTTGGTTTAGCATCGTGTGTCTCTTTATGCCACAAAAAGCGTGCTTTTGATGGTAGTACTTCACCACAGTGACAGACAAATTCTTTTTTACGTAAAATTTGCCTGCCATGGCGTTTGCGATGCTGAGTTAAATTTGAATAACGCTTGAAGTTTTTGCCTAAAAGTAAAACAAAACATGTATAAAATATATATTGCTTAAATATGTAAGCTTAATGGGTGTGCATGAACATAAATATATCTGCGGTCACAATCGATAACCGCCTAAGTCGACTTAAGAAAGAATTGAGTTATGTGTGCTATCATACATTACTAGCAAATCTTTATATTTACATGAAACCCCTATTTCTTTAACAATTTTTTTTAAAAAGATATTAATAACAACATATTGATTTAAGTCGTATTGAAGTCCCATTACATTTACAATAAGCGCCAAAATATTTAAGAAAATATTGTCATAAAATGTTATTATTTTTAAATAGCCTATAATGACTTAAGCGGTTCTTGCACATTTTTTCCTAAATTAATTATCATAAACAAGAGAGTTAATTTAAGAGCCAAAGTATTGATAAGTGATTATTGCAAATTGAGAATGTTATAACACAAGTTCTATCTCTACAGAAGCTGTTAATGCATTTTTATTGGAATGATTTCAAGAGAGCTATGTCAACATAATCTTTCTAATTTCGTATTTTACATTTCCCATAAACACTTATATTACTTTTTATTAAATATCTTTTTAACAAATGAAACTTTCATTATCGTTTTTGCACCTGAGCATTACGCGTGAAGGAATCTTTAATTTTGCATTAAATTTTTTCTGATACACTTTTTAACTTTTTTCAGAAACGCTTCTGTATATAAAAAGTGATTTTTCTCGAAAGCATGATTTTCGTCTTAGGCTGTTATTGCTTGTGACCACAGATATATTAGGACGCATTTTTTTAAAATTTTACTTCTAAAAAGTCCATCATCGACTCTTCTCACAAAACAAGTTTATATGATACTTTTCTGATTTTTTTACACAAACTAATACATGAAATGGCTGATATTTCTGGATCATTAACTTAAAAATCACGTTTTTTAGTTATGCCAGTCTTGAAGTAAGTGAGCGATATGTATGTATACGTATACACATATTCAACTTTGATTTTTTTTTAATAGACCCTTTCACCCATTTAGTATTAAACTTACCGCATATTTTGCATTTCAGTGGTGTTAATCCGGTATGCATTCTCATATGCTCTACCAGTGCGCTACGCACAACAAACTTTTTGTCGCATACACTACAACCAAATTCTTTCCAGCCTAAATGTCGTTTTAAATGCAGCGAAAAGTTCTTCCAACGATGAAATTTCTTTCCGCATGTAAAACATTCAGCAGGATGTTCTGTCAAATGGGCATCATAAAACTTCACAGTGTTAAAGTGTTGACGACAAATATAGCAGAAGAAAATATATGATTCCATAAGTTTTTCATCTACTTCAGACAGATTTGAATTTTGCTTCAAGGTGGATATATTAAATGAAACCAACATACGGTAAAGTGTAGCAAGTTTAGTCGCATGTGTCAAAGCCAAAGGACGAACGGTTGGTGGTTTAAGATCAACAACTGCGTTGGGTGTACTGGTTGTTGGCATTAATGCCAAATTATCTTTTTCATCCACGAGCTCAGATTTTGCTGTAATAGTTTCAACTGTTGACAGTGACGCAATTGCTTGCTCTGCATTTTCCATCTCTATTTTGATGATACCTTGCTTTGAGTCTTCTATACTTTCAACAAAATTAGATGGTGGAATGGTTAAAATGTTAGAGCTGCCACTGGCTCCATTAAAAGGTATTATTGCCAAGTTTTCAGCAGAAGTAACTGTTGCAGTAGCTGTAGTTATTGTCACAGCTGTAGTATGCAGTGATACAAGACGACGATTTTGACGAATATAATTATGTAGAGCGATCATGTGTAAATTACGATCCTTCAGTTTAGTAAACTGTAATGGGCAATGAGCGCATTGATAGATCTTTTTACGTTGTTTATGTATAACAACAACTGCTGCTGCAGCAGCAGCAATTGGAGAAGTTGCAGCAGCAGAAGAAGAAGCGGCAGCAGTCGATGGACCAGCCAATATTGCTGCAGATGTTGTTGGTTGCTGATGATATAGTTGCAGTTGCTGCTGCTGTTGTTGCTGTTGCTGCTGATGTTGTTGCTGTTGTATTTGTTGCCTTTGTTGTTGTAAAAGTAAATCATGTGAAGTAACTGTTGCAGCAACTTTTCTTGATGTTGCTGTTGAATTTTTAGCAACATTTGATTCACGCTTTCGCTTCTTTTTTGACGAAGATGGGAGATTTTCAGCGCATTGTTGTTGTTGCAAGCTGCCAGCGGTCGCTGAGGATGTGGTGATCGCTTCCAAAGGAAGACGAAAATCAAAACTAAAAAATAATAATTTGAAATATCTATTTAAAACAAAAACTTGATTCAAGTCACCTTTTAGTAGCTCTGTTACTGGCACTCGTAGTACCTGCTGATGCGCTTAAATCATGAACTGTAAAATATTCTACACCATTCCAATTTTCCTGAGGAAAAAGCCCAGGAAATGATGTCTTAAAGAAACGAGCTGGAATATCTCCATACATCTAAAATTATTTAATTTAATTTGAAAAATATTTTCAACAGGTAATTAAAAAGAATTTTTTTAATAAATGTACACATGGCTCTCAATACGTTAAAGATCTTATACATTATGCTAGCAGAGGAAAACTAAGATCCGAACATTGTTTAGCATAAAACAAATATTTAGAACTATTTGATAAATTGTTAATGTCAAATATATGAAATACGACAATGTGACCCTTAATGACCTTTATGGTCTGAATATTAAATTTTTTATATTATTTTTTTTTATTTATAATTTACTTTGGAACGATACACAACATAACAACGACAAAACTCACCGAATTCGATATTTAATACCCGCGGTTAATTGTTTTGACGAATCGTACATATCGTCGATAATCGATTAAGTCTATTTTCAATTAAATGACTTCGTTAACAAATAAAACTACAAAATAGGCATAAGTGAACTTTTTGGTGTGTTTTATCGTCCAAAAGAATTGTTTGCTCACATTTCTTCAAAAATTAAACAGGTGCAGCAGTTTCCATCAATAGTGATCATAATCGAACGATGTTGGATTATTTTTTGAGGTTACTGAATTAAACTGCTTCGGACTATTTAAGAATGTGTGTAGTACGTCAATAAGCCAGCGACAATCTCCTAACTGAAAATCAATATTCTTATTGAAATCCGTACGCCAGAAATTTTGCCAAAGGCTTCCTATTTATGTGACGTCACCTTCATTCAAATAATAATTTACTCTGATATAAAAAAATTATAACGAATTGAAACCTCAAATTCATTTTAAGCCACCTTGCGTAGCTATACTTTTAATATTGTGAGCCATATATAAAAAAATAACTTATTGAAATTTAACATGCAAGCTTACAGGTTGACTCCATGAATTTTCAATATCACAATTACTCTCTTGTTCCGATATTTCGCCTTTAGCTGGCATCTTTTCATCAGTTCGAATATTTAAAGCATCTGTGGTACAACCTGCAAGGCTACTCTCTGTTGCCGCAGCAAATGAAGACGATGAAGAACACGGCGCCGCCTGAGCTGCAGTTATATTGTCACGCTTACAAGCGTCCAAGTCTAAATATTTACCAACATCATTGTCAGTATCCGTACAATCGACAGCCAAAGCAGCCTCAAAATCGGCATTAGAAGTTGAAACCGCATGATACCATTGTCCAGCTCCTGCTGTTGCATGATGATGATAACGTTGCTGATGTTGGTGGCTACTGCTCTGTGCTGGTGTAAAATCTTCAATTGTGGCCGAATTACTACCCGAAGCAAGTGTTGCAGCTGTAGTGGCATCATGTGGCTGATGCTGATATATTGGAGAAAAATTACCCTTTGTCTCAATTTGTTGAGCTACGCTACCACCACCATAAAGGAAACTAAAAGGATAATCTGAGAAGTTGTGCTGATGTTGATCCGTCATCGTCACATTATTGTAATTATTTAGTGCAATATCTGATGCAGACTGTGATGAATAGGATGATGAAATAACAATCTCTTGAACATCTGTGGCATCGGGAACAATAAACTCATCATCACATCGAAGAGTTGACAAAGCAGCAGCTGAAGCAGAATTAGATGTTGAAAAATTTGCGGCTACTACCGTAGTTGTTATTCCTGCTGTGTTCTGCGTTGATGACGATGAACAAGTAGCATTAGTTGAAATTGATTTTTCAAGTAATGAACCTGCAAAAATTGAGTTAGACGATGGAAATGAAACTGTAGTTGAAGTGGCATCAGTTTTGCTTTTCTTAGAGTTCGCAAAATTCAATAGCACACGTGCATCTTCCGTGACATTTGGCATATTTAAGCACGAAGAATGTTCTTCATTTGATTCGGTATAAATTTTTGGCACATCATTGAATTCATCGCTTTCGTTTTTAATTTTTTGACTATCTAGTGAGAAGATTGTATCATTACGTGCTGAAGGTTGTTCCTCTTTTAGCTCAAGTTGCTGAAAGCCCAGTTTTAAATGTTGCTCCAAAATACTGGTTTGTTCGGTTATCGAATACTCACTCTTAACGATAACATTGGTTTCAGTATCTTGTTGCAATGCAGTCTGTTCCATTGTCTTATTTTTTTCTATTTTATCGAGCTGAATTACTTTTTGTGCTTTTGCTGAAGTTGTTGGCTGTTCATCAGAAATTAAATTTTCATCAGCTATTTTTGCCACTGCTGGTATATTGTTAGCGTCAGTCTTGTTTGATTTTGGTTTTATGACAAGCTTCTTTGGACCCTTCTTTAACGGAGGTAATGGAATTGGTGGTGGAATTTTCAGTAGAATATCTTCAGTTTTCACCTCGTGTTTAATTTTTGTTTGGGACAAATCTTCGGCATCTTGACGTTGTTCCTGCTGTATATCATTTGAATGTTGTAAGTCATTTATAATTTTCTTCTCTACAACAATATCCACAACACTGGGGGGAAGAAGTTCAGCTTCTTTCATAAATTGTTGACTAGCGGTATTGGTTGTTGCCATTCGTATAACGCTTGTTGCATGACTGGAATATATTGCTGCAACATTTTTGATTTCGTTCAGCTTGTTTTCTTCAGGGGTAGCAGTGACGACTTTGTTAGTATTTATTTCATTTGGAGAAGACTTATTACTATATTTATTTGCAATTAATTCATCAGTCTCAGTTATGTTATCTTTGTTATTGGTGGTTTTAGGTGGTTCAATTAAACTGGTAGCTTCCATTTGCCTATCTACATTGATTTCACTCTCTACAACGGGCATATTCTCTGACATCTCATATTGTTCATATTCATCATAGGGTTCGACTTTTTCGATTTTAAGCAATGGTGTTGCAGAAGCAGAAGCAGAAGTAGAAGCAGAAAACGTATTTCGATTTTGTGCAATTTTACTCGATGCAATTATGTTACCAACCAAATCTAAATATTCATTTAAATTCAATTGCACATCACTTAAGACGGTAATTGTATTTTTAGAAGATTTCTTACGTGTAGTAAGACCTGAACTATTATTGGTGGTTGTGGAGAAGTTGGAGTTTGAATTGGAATTTACAACGCTTATTTCACTACATATAGAAGAATTGACTGCAGTCTGTTCTAGTGGTGTGGTATTTGCCGAATAATCTTTACTCAGCTTACCACTTGTTTTAGAGAATGATTTCTCCGAAGAATCGTCCATATCACTGTTGCTGTCAGCGCTCATAAAATCTTCATCATCTTCGTGTTTTTCTTTGTTATTTTCATCATCTTTTAGCGATTTGTTAGTTTCATCATTTACATCTAATTTAACATCCTCATTACTAGTATTATCATTTCCATTTTCAATATCGTCGTCTTCATCATCATCATGTATATGCAGCACACTTGGCGGAGACTGATAAATGCGCTCAATTACGGAAAATTCTCCATTGTCTTTTTCAACACATTCAACAATATGTTTTGGGATTTCTTGCACTATAAAGTCACCATTATCGCGTTCCAAATAATGTACAGTAACTGGCGATTCTGCATAACGCAAAACCGATGAAGAGGAAGAAGGTGAAGCTATAGCTGCTGTAAGTATTGCAGGATATGGAGATTCTGATTGACGACTGCCCGCTGCTGCAACAACAGTTAGTGGTAATGCAGTTGTTGGTGGCTGAACGCGTTGTTGATATGCTCCCGTTGTTTTCGGTAAGGAAGTATTAGCAGCAAAATTTTTGACGAGATGTTGCTGAGTTTGCTGCTGTGCAGTCTCATGATGTTGTGATTGATATTGCTTCTGTTGTGTTGCTGCAGCGGCTAAGAGGTTGGAAGGCAAGTTCTGTTTCAGAGTCGCATGTTTTGAAGTTGATGCTATAGCTGACAAAGGTGCTGAGCGTTGTTGCATCTGATGTTGTTGTAGAGTTTGCTTGTTTTGGTTGTGTTGAGATCGTATTTGACTAATGGCGGTTCCATATGCTGGTGGTGGTTTTTGGTGTTGGGGTTGCGTTGGAGGTTGATAGGAAAAGAGCTAATAAAAATAAAGGAACAGAATAAATTCTACTTATTCAGTATGTATACGCAGTTTTGATTTGTTGAATTTATGTAGAGCTGTAAAAATAAGGCCGTTCATAATTTCCATAACTGTCCAACCAAATATTGGGTATAGAGAAACGTTCGTTTTTCTTTTTTTCGTATTGAATAATTCATAATTTAATTTTAATTCTTAACTCAATATTACTTAAGAGTTAAAGTTACCGGACAAAGCAGTATTTCGAAGTGTTTAATTCAAAAATGATGTGGGAAGCCTGGGGTTAACGAATCAAGTGTTGAACACATTATAGTCAATAGGTTAGGAAAATGAATATTATTTAAAATTTTTTATTTTAAGAAAGTTGATTTTAGCGACTGAATATTTTATAATTAAACATTATTTAATCGAAATTACAGTCATTAAGCAAAGACCAATATTGTAAATTTTTACTTATTGATCAATGCTATTTTTCAACAAACATGACAGAGATAACAAATGGAACAATTTTAGCCTGGTAATTGGTGACATGTTTCGGCTATTACCAATAGCCTCATCAGACCAGTTTGGTTAATTCTGTACATGGACTCGAACCACTGACCGTACATGCATTGCAATTGCATATTTTGCGACGGCCGCTCTAACATTTGAGCTACTTTTTTATTTTTTGTTTGCAAGATTGTTTGAAAAACTTTTTGTCCTTACACGTTTCGGATGAAGCAGTTCGAATAAAGAAAAACTAGTTTTTTCTATTACATTATTATCGTGTTAATAGATATCGTATATGGCAATGTCTCCAAAAAAAAAGTAAGTTAAGACAGTACTCTATGAGTACTCTCAACCAAAAATAATACGATTGAAGTCTGGAAATTTTGAAGTCATAGATGCATCGCACCGTTATGGACTTTGTAGTCAGGAGTGGTGCCAAAAAAAGCAAGGATGTGTGTGTAAAAGGACTATAAAGAACTTTTTTAAAACAATTGAGAAAAGATGTGCTGATTTGATCAATGGAAAGGCACCATGAAAAAGGTGAAAATGGTGAAAAGTGTTGATCTTTCTACAGTGTGGTTTTGGATCTGTGAAAATCACCTCTATTAATTTTTCATTCGAAAATTACAGATATTCTATAATGATGGATTTAGCATAGAAAAATTAAATGGACGAACAAAACCACGTACAACGATTTTAAAAAATTATTCTAAATTATAACAAAAAAAAGCGGAACGAATTTTTTCTACACCAATATGTATAACGTTAATCAATAACTAAAATACACTTAAAGTTAACATACCTGTAGTGGTGGTGGTGGCGGTAATGTGGACGAATATATTATTTTTAAGTTTTGCTGCTGGGCTATTGCCATAGAAGTATGTTGTTGCCTATGGTGGTTTTGTTGTTGATGTTGCTGAACTTGATGTGTATGATGTTGATGATGTGCAGAGTTTTGATGCTGATGAGCAAGCATTGGCGGCTGATGCTGTTGCAACGCCTGAAAGCTATGAGATCCTCCGCTGCTTGCCAACGGTGTGATTTGATGTGGAAGCTGTGGTGGCGGTGGAGGTGGTGGTGGTCGTTGATGTGCATCAGCCACATGTTGAAGATGTTGTTGACTCGATGTTTGTTGTTGCTGATGTTGGTGTTGATGTTGATAACGATTCGAATATGTACTAAAATCAGTTGGCATTTGTTTGATATCTCTTACAACGCCAACATCATTGACGCAACCGGAATTGGTGCCATGAGGTTCGCCACTTTTTTGATATGCAGGCGAGGATGTAACATTTTGTTGATTGAAAATGTGTTTTCCCGATGTCTTATGAGTTGTAACAAAACCAATATTTTCTTGCTTATGTGGTGCGCAAAATGACAAATTCAGGCTATTGTGTGCTGAAGTAGTTGTTGGTAAGGGCGAAGAGGAATTGGTAGTGGAGTTTGTACTTATCTCATGTTCCTTTTCGTTTGTTCTCGCCTTAGAAATTGTCTCAACATTCGGTTTCTCTTCATCGGTCAAAGCGGCACTAGTTCCGCTACTCCCAGATCCACCACCAGTGATTGTCATTTGCACAAGCGCTTTAATCACTTGCTCTTTTGGATGTGTTTCCAAATGATCAGATAAATCCATTCCTGCGTGCAGGAATAGAGTGCACACAGGACACTGAATGTTCTCCACCATTTTGAAGATTGTGTTTTTACTCTTGTGTGTTTGTAGTTTAAATTGATTTGGAAATTACTCAGTTATCTTGCGTTTGATTTATTATCTCTTTAAAAATCATAACATTGAATTTAAAATATGTATCGCCATCGTAACATCAAATATATACTCGATTTTTAAGTTTAGTCCATTGAGTTAAAAATTGTTTAAGGTCCTGAAATTAGTAAAACAAAAATTAAAAAACACAGTTACTTTGAAAAGTTTTGGTCAAATTATAGCTTGTTTCATCAGGTTTTTCATAAAGTTCTATAATAAACTAGAGACCATACAACAAATTGAACTGTGCTGACCATTTTTACTGAATACAGTTATAATCCAGTATGACCTTACTTTTTTCTTATAAAAACTTAAAATTTTTTTCAATAAGAAATTGATTTCTGTTCGCACGCACCACAAAAAAAAAACAGTAAATGTTAATATTAGGCCATTTGGCTTTAGCTCCTAAGTTCAATTGAACTTTGTAAATGTGAAATGATGTGAAATGTGTGAAATGATGTGCTTGATTGTTATTGCACACTCTCAGCTACAGCTGCAATATCTTCGGCTGTGCGCACGAGTACGAGATCCAGTTTCACGCTCACGTCTTACAAATTGCGTGGAAGCCGCTTCATTTCTACCGAATCGGGAACGTAATTTTCTTACAATTTCGGTAGAGGATTCACCATTTTGCAAGTAAATTTTCATATTTACCAAAGTTGTTTAAGCGTATATCGAGCCAATTACTTAACCGGAGATATAAAACTAACTTTCTGTCATAATAAGAATGACATTAGAGTTGCCACACTCAATAAAACCAGTACTTTAAGTTCCAAACGACCGATCGACCCCCCAGTATATAAAAATGACTTCATAAAAGTGTACGTTTTCACCGAGAATATGTTCTATTACAACCAATTTTTAGATCTTCAATCTTAGTTCTATTTATAGGGACTTTATCACTAAGAAAATTATTGCTGTGAGATATAAGTTCTTTAAGTTTTTTCATATGAGGCACTGTAAGCAAAACAATTATTCTTGGCCAATATATCTGAAATTAATATTTCATAAAATTTGTTTATAAAAATATCTTTTACTTAATTTGTAAAAAGTGCATTTAAAAAGTTTAGCATTTAAGATACAGAGCGTGATCTATTCAATTTAAATATTTTGTTATAGTTAGCTCGATAACGGGAAGTATAATTTTGAAGATTACTTCATTGATGAATTAAAACTGCATCTAAAGTTTTACGATTCGCCTTAAGATGGCAGAACTTTAAAAAACTAGGCAAAACAAGTATGTATTACGATTAAGTAATGCAATTTCAATAAAAATTTTAATAGTAATAGCTTATATTTTATTTAGAAATTAAGTAGTAAAAAAATTTTGTATAAGTAGTGAGCCAAAAAAAAAAGTAGTTTCAAAGTTAAAAAAATCCTGGAAAAGAATTGACCGTACAAAAGCGTTGATGCACAGTAGGCGCATGTGACTACCGGCCAGGAGATGGCCGTTTTTAAAATTCAGGTGTGGGGGTCTTGTAAGCTATTTTTTTAATGTCTTTAGTGCTTAAAACTGCTTGGAATTGTTTTTTAGGAGGCTACTGGTAACCCCGGAGCCTCATGTACTGATCAGTTTTTTTATTGAACTTTTTCTGCAAAAATGCTACAAATGTAGACAGCCGAGCGCATGAAGGTTAAAGAAGATCAGGAAATGGAAAACAAATTTCACAAATTTATTTTGAATACGCTCCCAACGAACAGAATAATGTATTTCATAATTCAAGTTGAATCTTACAAAGTAAGAATAGAGCTCTTTTAGGGTAATAGGAGCTACAAAAGCAGAACTAATTCGTTCAATAGAAACCAGAGAACATATTTTCGATAAAAGGATTAATGACTAAAAAATCTAAATCGAGAGTCAATGAAATCACGATTTCGACAACTTCAGTCAAAAGGATATATTCTTCATCAAGTGAAGTTTGGACTGCTCATTGATATCTAACCAATAAGTCAATAAAAATCTGCCAATTTTTTTGTTTAAAAAAGCCGACATTTTGAGCTTAGAACCTTGAATTTTTATAGATCCTGCATATTTTATATATTTTTTAAGCCAATTCACATTTTGACTCATTTTATAATTTCGCTAGTTACTTAACTAAAAAAAACAAAAATAATTACAAAAAGTACGAAACCCCTATGTATTTTGGTTAGGTCGGAGATAAGACTTGCATTTTATTCATTCTCCATATAATGCAAAAATTTCAAAACCAAGTCCACACCGCAACTGCATTGCCAATAATATGGAAGCCACAATAAGAACAATAAAGAGTCAATGACAAAGACAATGAATATACGAATAAATGATAATGAAGATGATAATAATTTCAACATTCTTACGCGAAGTAAGCAAAGCGAGCAAGCGAGTAAACGTCGAGTGAACGGGTGGAGTGTATGCAACCGTCAACACCGTAAGTGTACCATGGGCCACTATTTGTAAAACTTTTTAAGTGTGCGTGTATGTGTTTATGATTTTATTAAACAAAAACAAATGAAGAAAACACAGACAAAAAGAAATAAATAAAAATAAAAACACCATGTATGTTTTAACAAAATGGAGAAACAAGAAACCAACAAGCAACAACGCGAAGCAACAACATAGCAGCAGCCCGAAAGTATAAATTTAAAAAGGAAAAACAAATCTTCCAAGCAGGATTGCGTACTTAGAGCAACTTGCGAATAGCTAATAGTGAAGGTGTGAAGGACTTTTGAATTTTCCTACAAAGGAGAAACAATCAATATTTGATTTACACGAAACATAAATAATAAACCGAAAATTGGAATACATTTTGCATATTAAAAAAAATCTACAATATCGATTTTTCTGTTGTACGCCAGAGTTTTTAACAAAGAATCAGCAAGTTATCAGAACATATCGTAAGTCTCTTTTGTATTAGATTTTAATAAATTTTATTTTGATGTTTAGATTTTAATAAATTGCATTTTAATGTTTTTTGTATGTTTTCTTTTTGAGATTTTCAATTCAATTAAAATTTATTTGACAATTATTTAAAATTCAAAAAAAAAAACGTTTTCTTAAAATCTAGAAATTATTAAATTTTTAAATTAAATTTGGACATGTAGTGTAATTGTGAGGGTGTAAAGGTATTCCGATCAACATCGATCATGAGTTTATTCGTGTTTGCACGAACATTATTTATTCTGTTTAGTTGCGCCCATTTTATTATAAAAATAATATGTACTAAGAAAATATTAGTAGTAATTTTCTAAATTAAGAAGTTGAACTCCATTCAATTACGAAATAACATCCGATGTCATGAGATAGTTTCTGTGTAAAGTTGTCGATCAACAATGTGTTAAATAATAAACAGCAGTGCTACAAATTACGGCATAAAAAAAGTGGCATTTAGAGTGTTATTTGGATTTACGAGGACCTTTCATATGAGACTGATGAGTACAAAAAAAGTCATGTAAAGCTTACAAATGTTTGGGCCTGAAATTGGCAAAAATAAAAATCCTTACGTTGGACCGAGCCTCCACGTTATCCGAGCCAACCGAGCACTCTGCATAAGTTGAGGTTTATGCTCGAATAATACGGATGAAGCCGCTATGCCTATGCTGTACTCGTGTTATCCGAGGTTTCACTTATCTAAGGTAAAACCTCCTCACATTATCTCGGATAAATGAATTTCTACTATAGTTCATTTTGTAGCAAAAATGTGTGGACTTAACTAAGTTCTTTTGAAAAGTTTATAATTTTTTGTATCATTATCTTTGAGTCTTTATATTAGAATGGAATTTTTGATTTGTTAACGGGACTTAGGCTTGTGTGATATATATAAACGTATACGCGAACATAAATGGAGACTCGTATCAAAGGAAATAATCTTATCATACCTTAGATTTTGTACCAGTTTCGAAAATTTTACCTATAAAAATATAAATCTATGCTTTATTAATTAATCTGTTGAGCACTTTCTCTACAACTGTCCGGTCCTTGTCAGAACCATGCTCAGATTTCTAGGACAAGCTTTCTTCAACAACTGCATAAAGCATTTATCGTTAGCAAATTTTTTATTAAAGCCTTTGACAACCTTCTTACCAGTTTTGAAGGGTCACACGTGTGGTATTAACACGCCACATTAGTGCTTTTAGCATGGGTGCTAAGCTGCCACTATAACCTACTTCTTTTCTTTCTATTCATTATATAAAATAGTTTTCAGTGTCAGAAAATAATCGTGTAATGAAAAAAGATAAAATAACAAAACAAAAAATTTACAAAAATCAAAATTTCCAATGCATACTCTTAGTTAAAGAAAGTTAGAATCAAGTTGTCAAAACGTAATGTGCTTTCAGTTTATATACCAATTGGCTATGATATTTCTATTTTACCTATAAACAAAAAAAAACTTAGGACATTTTCTTTTAATTTTGAAGTTTATAGACAACAAACTTTTCTAATTATCCATAAAAGTTCACAAATTTTATTAAAAATCACAAGTTTGAGATTGTTTCTTGCTTGATATTCCCCGATTTTTTTTACATTTACAGTGAAACCTGGTTAAGCGGTACCTGGATAAGTGAGAAACCTCTACAAGTGGAACTCACTTCAAGGTCCCATCACTTTCGCATCAAAATACCTCTATTACTGGGATCATGAAACCTCTATATCTGGGATTTGATTTATGAAGTTTTTGTGCGTTCTCGCCTCTATAAGGGGACGTCCATTAATTACGTGAGTCAAAATAGGAGGGTGGGGGTCCGTCAAAATCTCACCAAGGAAGAGGAGGAGGTCAAGGAAAACCTCTCGTCAATTTCTTAATGCATAGAATTTACATTAAAAATTATAATTTAAATCTCCCGGGAGGGAGGGGAGGGGTCCCACCAGATCTCACCAAATCTCACCTAGGGGAATCTCACCAAGGGGAAGGGGAGAGTCCGAATTTTCAAAAAAGCACGTAATTAATGGAGGTCCCCTAACATGATCTTTTCCCTCTATAACTGGGACAGTTTAGAAATAACCTGGGAAATAATATTTATGAGTGTATAATTTGTTATTTTGAATTTGAATAGTTATGCACGTTTTTTCGGTCTGAGTATGGTTATTTGGGAAACTGTGTAAATGGGAAACCTTTTTAATTGAGACAAAAATTTTGGTCCCTTTGAGATTCCAGTTATCCAGGTTTCACTGTGTATGTAGTGATAAGGAGAAGAAAATAATTTCGTTTTTTACCTAAAAGGTTTTATTATGGAAATATTACCATGCATAAACAGAAATAATAAGGAAAATAACCGAAAAGAGTTTCCTTTGCTTGCTCGAAAAAATTTAAATTGCTCGAAAAATAATAATCCTAGTAAAAAAAAAAATAGAACAAATCGCACACATTCTACTAAAGAGCGCAACTCAAAATTTTTGAATTTTTCAGAAAACGTAAACACTGTTTTGGAACTTGTGAACTATTTTTTCAGATATAAAGTGTGAATTTTTTAGAAGAAGGTACTAACAGAATCTTGAAGCTTTACTTTTAAAATCTGACATTACTAAAAATATTACACAAATAGGAATATTACAGCCTAATTTCCATTACAGCCTGAAGAGACAACTGTTTTTTGACAGGAAAGTACAGCAAAAAATTAGCTTATCTCTTTTGTGCTGTTAGATTATGTGTATGATGAACAGTTTTAACGAGTAAACTGGAAAATTACAAATTTTATGTTGTGCCTCTTTAGCAGAATGTGTGCGAACAGTATATTATATTAAAAGTTTTCTTTGTGTGTTAAATGTGCTCCCATACTCTTTTTATAGGTTGCATAAAAAAATATTACTAGACTTTCACTATGACAAATCTTATTAGCTTTAATCTCCATAAATTGATTTTGGAAAAATCAGTAAGTACCTATAAGAAGTTTGTCTAAAACAACAAATGTGTGATGGTTCTGCCGAATACTAAATATTTCACCAGGGTAATCGTTTTGGGAAAAACGTGTCACTATCCATATTTTATGTACTATTTGGTAACATGTACTAGTGCGATAATATGGACAATTGCGCTAGTTACTAAAACTATTATATATAATTTATAATTGGACTGATTATTCAAAATGGATTAAAAAGCCTACAAATATATCATGTTAGGGGACGTCCATTAATTACGTGAACTAAAATAGGGGGGAGGGGGTCCGGCAAAATCTCACCAAATCTCACCAAGGGGGGGAGGGGGTCAAGGAAAACCTCACGTCAGCTTTTTAATGCATAGAATTTACATTAAAAATTATAATTTAAATCTCACGGGAGGGGGCGAGGGGTCCCGCCAGATCTCACCCAGGGGAGGGGGGGTGTCCGAATTTTCAAAAAAACACCTCACGTAATTAATGGACGTCCCCTTAGGACTGTTTGTATTATGAACATGGAATTGTTTGTCATAATCGCTTATCTTCACAGAATTTTATACATTTAATTTGGCTTAATCTCATTTGTGACAGTAAGAGGTGATCTGTTGAAAATTTAAATAATTCACCCATTCACATCAAAGGGAAAGTCATTCCGGCACAACGTCTTCGATTAAGTGATATTTTGTATAACTTTTGGATTTCCTGGATCAATAAACTACCGTTGGAAATATTTAGTTCATATTATATTTTCAAAAATAAAGCACATAATAAGGTTCAATGATTGTAATTTCAAAAATTCATAGCTCTGAAATTGTTTAAACGATTGGAATTAAGTGTAACTTTACTTTATAGCTATTGAAAAAAAAAATTCAGTCAAAATTGAACTTTATATTACTTTAATGCAAATCATTTTTCCCCATTTTAATTTTTCTTTTAATTATGTATCGTGTTTCTAAACTTTTCAAACGATATATAGCACGCCTAGTCTGAGCTATGGCAACCAAATCCACAATTGCAAAGCCGTTAGAGATAATCGCTTAGTCTTCAAAAATTTTCTTATTCGTGGCGAGATCCATGAGCGCTATACAGATAGAGGTCAAAGACCTTTGAAGTGACTTTTGACCTCTACATTAAAAAATCTTTAATCGACATAGTTACATATAATCTTAAGATTTCAAAGAATCTGGTAAAAAACTGAGTTCTCCGAGCTGGAAGAATTGACGTATATATTTTCCAAGACAAATTTTAGAGGTTTTTAATAAAAAATTTCTTGTTTAAAAACAACGCGTTTCTGCTCTGTTTTGGGAGTTTGTTTTATTTTTTTTTACAACAAATAATATGTAAATGGCAAACACAATACGAATATGTCTTCAAAAAAACTTCTTGGATTACATATTTTACCTGACTTGAAATCGATCGTCGTTGTGCAGTTCTTCACTTCCGTCTGCTAGTCCAGAAATTCCTTTATGTCAGTTTTCACTACATTCAGTACACACAGAGCACCACACAACTCATTGGATACGCTCACCAATTCATCCAATAAGATAAGCTGCTGCTTCTGCTAAATAATTCCACACAAATTCTCCAAGTGTGTTGTATTGTGTGGTCTTGAATACACAGCAAAAAAAAAAATCTATGAAAATGTACGTTTTGTGAATGAGATAAAACAAACAAGCGAACGACGAATTAAAGAATTAAGAAAACAAAGCAAATCACACAAAAGCCCGATTTAATTATTATATTCGAATTACTCGTTTCGTTGATTTTAATTTTGCATTTTTGCTTGTTTTGTTCCACTGTCTTACATACAACACAATTTTATTAATTCCTTCACTTATTCTTCCTTTTATACGACAGTGCACGGAACTGCAAAATGAAAATGGAATCTTTGTGTGCGTTTCCTACTTCGGTTGTGTGCTTCTGTGTGGTGCTCCTTCGTAAGTTATCGTTTTCAATCCACCTTTTGATATTACAATGGCCGTGCTTCTTTTTCTTCTGCCCACTTCAATTTTCCACTGTGCAGTAGATAGAGAATTTTCCCCGAAGTGGTAGCGATGATCTACCAGTGGTGCTGGTGCTCCTCCACTTCCTTTTCTCTGTATTCTCCTTTACAGTTACTCCAACGGCGACGGTGACGACTCTGTTGCAAAGATAGCCTCCGAGTCGTTCACTCGTTCAATGACACAAAAAATTTCACTGTCTTCTTTTTTACTCTTATTGACTCTTTTTTATATGCGAGGCCGTTCGTGGGGACAAAATATTTCGTTTTTTCAATTCAATATTTTTTGTTTAAATCCATATTTTACACTTTACATTTATCAAAAACTGGTAGCACACTCATTGGACTTTGTTTTTTTACACTTTTTATGAAATTTTTTATGCTTTTTAAAGTAGAAAACTTTATTGAAAAAATTTTCTTCACAAAATGTAAAAATTACGACAACGAAGTCCGTCTGTTCGTCGTCTGGTTTAAAGTAATAGAGTATATATGTTTATTTTAATTGATTTAAATTGTAAGAGAATATAAGATATCCATGTTTGTCAAATGGCCGCCTGCCAATTAGCAAAGAACAAAAATGAAAACCAAGATGGACTGATCTATTACAATCCATAGTCCAGACACTGGGTAAGAGTTGCTTATATGTAATTCTTGGAAACATACAAAAGCACTGCAGTGTTGTATAAAATAGCATCAATTATCAAACCTCCTACGAAATTTTAAACCATATATATATACTTTATATACTTTGGCATTCAGAGGGTTAGCTAACGCACGTTGAAAAAACGCTCGTGTGAACCGAGCCTAAGATGTTTATCTGCTGTTCGTCGTATCACTTTGCTCTATCTATTGTATGTTTTTGAATACGGGGAGTTTCGTGAATATCCTTAAAGGTCTGCTCATAAATACAACTAAATAGTTGCGCGAATGTTGATCCAAAATAAATAGTTAATTCGTTAAACAGAATACGAACGGGGTCGGGAAATCGGCAAGTTGCATTTCGATTCAGATTATGTCAATTTTTTTGTCTATGTTTGTCAACGAAAACAAATGGCAGCTGGATTTTCCTTCGATCATCGTCCGAAGCAATAGAGTTTACTTGAACGAATTTCCGACGGGCCTTTTTTTTTTACAGCGTTGCCGATTTCCGCATTATTTGAATTTTGAGGCATACAAATCACTTACATTACTCACTTTTCTTCTCTGCTTTTTTTGGAGGTGCTGCTTCCTGTAATAATAAAAATATTGTTTTGAGCTCGCTAAAAACTAGGATGTGTCCCTTAAAAATCTTAAATTGTGAAAATATCAAAGGGTCGGCGGGACGTAAATGTCGTCGGTGCCCGAGCCTGCTCTTTTACTATTCTTGTTCTCTACGATAACAAAATCATAAAGTGTTGATCTATATTTTAATGCTTCAACCGTACATATGCTTCCTTCAATTTAACTTTAAGTACTTCATTTTCCTTATGTTTTGCATTTCGGTTTTTATATTTATCGCATTTTGATTTCCAAGTTTCTAAAAACCTTTTATTAAATTCGAGTGAATCTTGCCAAAACTGTTTATTATTCATGAAACCCATGTTCACTCTATGAAATCTTATTTGAAATGAAAAATTTGGATTAGGCTTGAAAGCCAGCATTCACACAAGTTGTACGGATGGACAAGACAACAGCAAAGTCAAGTAATTTTGAAATACATCCAACATGAGTGCAAGCGGCCGTCCACACCACTGTTAGAAATTACTTATTACGGATATCGAACAGGTTTACTTTAGCTCACATTCTCCAATTTTTTTTTTTTTTTTAGGGGTAAAAGGGGGTTAAAAATAAATAAAAAGTATGAAAAAAAAAGTGTCGCTCGGATCTGGTTTCGGAGATATAGCCATCGGAAGTTGCGGCTATAGCTTTTGGAAAAATTATTATAAGTTCGGAACCGCTGCATGGATGTCAAAAATATGGGTGTTCAAGGAAAGATAATTTAATGGGCTATAATAATGGTAAGCAAGCCTAAGAAATTTAACCCATAAATTTGGAGATATTACGATTTTTCTGAAATTTTGACCAATTTTTTTTTAAAAAACCGTTATTTTTTCCAAAAAATGTGTAGATGACCTATAACTTTTTTAGCTTCCTAAGAAACCTTAGTTTATTCCCCTTAAAATAGTGTATCGTTTGTTCCAAATTTTTGCATATTTACCCCCTTTTTGACCGAAAATCAAAAAAATTTATTCCAATGAAAAAACAAATAGCTTCTTCTTCAAAAAAAAGCACAAAAAAACTGGGTTTACAGAGCTGGAAAAAAAAAGCTTCAAAAAAAAGCACAAAAAAACTGGGTTTACAGAGCTGGAGATTTGTAAAAATGTCTCCATTCTTGCAGTGGGTTTACAGTAGTAGGACTTGTATGAAATGTCTCCATTCTTGCAGTTTTTATAGTACCGCTATTTGACGCTATGAAAAAGCGCTGCGGATTATGCATCATATGTTCAGTAAAATATAAAGCAAATAATCGTCCACACCACTGTTAGAAATTACTTATTACGGATATCAAATCTTTCCTTTTAGTTTACTAAATTAAAATATTTCAAAATAAAAGCTGAAGACATGGCTGACAAAAATGCTGATCAAAGTATTATGGATAAATCCATGAGATCGGTGTTCGGTAAGTCAGATGAAAATGATTAAAATCACATCTTAATTTTTTCCGTTTGCCAGTTGGAAACATACCCTACGAAGCTACAGAAGAAAAGTTGAAAGAGATTTTTAGTGAGGTGGGTCCGGTGTTATCACTGAAATTAGTTTTTGATCGTGAGAGTGGGAAACCAAAGGGCTTTGGTTTTTGTGAATACAAAGATCAGGAGACGGCACTCAGCGCTATGCGTAACTTAAACGGGTATGAAATCGGTGGCCGCACACTACGCGTTGATAATGCCTGTACAGAAAAGTCGCGTATGGAAATGCAACAGCTGCTGCAAGGACCTCAGGTTGAAAATCCTTATGGAGATCATTGCGATCCCGATCATGCACCGGAGATTATAACAAAAACTGTTGCTTCCTTACCACCTGAGCAGATGTATGAGCTAATGAAACAGATGAAACTATGCATACAAAATAATCCCTCTGAAGCGCGTCAAATGTTGATGCTGAATCCTCAATTGGCTTATGCCCTACTTCAAGCAATGGTTGTAATGCGAATAGTAGATCCGCAGACTGCATTGGTATAACACCTATATATTATACTATGGTTGAATGTAAGATAAAAAGTAAAAATTTTCTCAATTTTAGGGTATGCTTTTCAAAGCAAATCAAATGCCACCGGTCCTTGGCGGCAATCCACTTTCAGGCGGTCCACCAATGCCACCACAAGTAATGCCAATGCCAAATTCTATGGTAGGAGGTCCACCAATGCCAGTTCCAGGACCGAGTTTCAATGCGATGCCCATGCCTGGTCAGGATATAGATTTGCGTGCAATTGTCAATGATCCTCGTATTCCTGGAGGTGTGCCTGCACCTGTACCTCCTGCTGGAATTGATCCTCGTCAAATTGATCCACGTATGTCGCGTAATCTTGATCAAGATATGCGTTCTTTACCAAATCCTGTACCGCCTCCAATAATGGATCCTCGATCACAACGTCCAATGCAACCACCGCCGCCACAACCAGTTGTAGCACCTGTACCATTTCCATCAGATCCTCGTCAGAGGCAAAGCGATCCACGTTTACGTGGTGCCGGTGGTGGAGGTCAACCGGCGGGACCGACACAACAACAGTCGGCACAGCAGCAGTTACAAAATCGTTTGGCTACAAATTATGGAATTCCAAGTGATGCATCAGATCAAGAAAAGGCTGCTTTGATTATGCAAGTGCTGCAGTTGTCTGATGAGCAAATTTCACAGTTACCACCCGAACAGCGTGCAAGTATTCTGGTGTTAAAGGAGCAAATAGCAAAGAGTACACAGCGTTAAAAGGACGATGAATATTTGTATACTTATTCCTGTAGTTTTCAGTTTCGAAATCGAAAAGTATTTATGAATATAAAATAAAAACAAACTAACAATAAAATATATTTGTTGGAGAACTTATTATATAGGAAGGTAAAGTGGAAAATTTAGTGCGTCAAGAAATCGTCTGATCATAGTGGGCGGTTTCTGGCGACACCCCCGATACACAATGTGAGCCTATGTGATTAAAGGTTAGACCTCATCACATTAATCATTTTGGAGTAAGCAGAGAATGATCATTTTTATCGAGATTGTAGTGTACGAATTTACTTCACAATACTTTCAAAATTTTTTAAATTATTTTAAAAGCCGACAGCAAGTTTGTACTTGAGCAACAACATTACAAAATGTTTGATTAATATTTATTGAGATTTAAACAACCAATACATAAATGCAAATTTTTGCCTTATAAAGGGAATATTATGAATTTCAAATCAAGAAACCAGTGCTTGATAAAGTTTTTGCACACAAGTGTTCACAATCTGTTTCAAATTTTCATCTTCGGAACTTGTAACGACCTGAAAAAAATAAAAGAACATTATTTCTTTTTGTAATATCAAAGGTTGAGCTTAAACTAACTAGTGTTTCCAAATTAACTTCTGCACGCTTTCCAGCGACGGTCACTGGCAGCAATTCTCCATTGAATAGCTTTGGTACGCTATTTTCCCCAAATGTATCTTGCATTGTCTCAAGTAGACACTCTCTAAAGTGTGTGCGATCTGGTTTTGCTTGTGCGGTTGCCCCCTTAATGCTAGTTCCGCCCATTTCTGTTTGCATAATGCAGGCTAACACGGAATCTGCAAACATATCATTAACAGGTGTGGCCTGCCATTCCATGATTATAATTTTGCCTTCAACAATGAGATCAATGCATTTGAATGCTCGCATTTTCTTATCATCTTCAATTAATTCAACCGTTGTTGGACCACCAATGCGATCCAAGAGTAACTTCAAGGTGCCAAGTGAACTGTTCCATGGAATCGATTGTCTTTGTGTGACAACTGACATGCTCATGTCAGTATATTCTGAAAAAATAGAGGTTGTTTTTCAGCAATATCGGATCTAAATTATAAACAGGTATCAGTACTTACTTGAAAGATCTGATGCTGCTAATAGATGGTATTTGAAATCTCTTTTCACCAGTACTCCCGAAAGTTTGCTACCCACATCTGGTTTTATTGCTGCCAGATTGCCCATTACTTTAGCAGTTTTTTCACCTCTGAAAACTAATTCAACGGAATGTGTGTTTCGTGGATTA
Source organism: Meiosimyza platycephala (assembly GCA_963662105.1). NCBI lineage: Eukaryota > Metazoa > Arthropoda > Insecta > Diptera > Lauxaniidae > Meiosimyza > Meiosimyza platycephala. Next base: position 92,209,344 of record OY759209.1, on the reverse strand, counting down.
TAAAATGTGATATTTGTATTGGGGTCCGTTTCGTATTCACGTTGCAATGCCAGTTTCAAACGGGACATTTCATTTTGTTCACCATGCACAAGTACCTGAAAGGTTCAATGTTATTATCCACAATAGCTATAATTTTAAGCAAACTCATCGTAAGCGATCAATAATTTTGGTGTTTTAAAGTATAAGCAGAATTTTTGGGTTTGGGCAAATGCTCTTAAAACTGCCCTAAAGCATAAACCGATCAGGATAGACATTGGGCAAAAAAATTTAAGAGTAATAGCCCAAAAATAAAAAAAGCCTTTCATGATCCCCAAAAATTGTAGAAAAATTAATTGAAGGGATTATTTAAAAACGTAAGCCAAAAACCAAAAATCTCCATAGTTGCGTAAAATACATATGCATGAAAAATACATATTCAACTTCTATACACTTTTGCGCGGTGGTCACAATAGAATAGATGCATATTTTCGGCAAAAAATGTTGATGTTTTTAAAATAAACCTTTTAATTTTATTGTAAATAACAAAAAACCCATTGAGAATGAAATTTCGGGTTTGAAGAAAACTATACTTACAACATGCTGCGGCTTAAGAAGTCGTATAAATTCACTTGTCTGCTGATAATCAGTGTGTGCCGAAAATGAAATATAATCTACAGACATATTTAATGGTAATTTTTGCCCAGCAAGCGTTGTAATCTCCTCCGGTTCCGAAAGAATAGTTTTTGCCAAAGTGCCTTCAACACAATAACCAGCAATAATAACACCATTTTTAGGGTCAGTACACCAATTTTCAAAAAGTTCGCGTGACAGCCCACTTTGCATCATACCTGGTGATGCCATTACAACACAGGGTCCAATGTCATCAAAATGATCTATGCCCTTCAAATTTGATATGTGCCGAAATACAAATGGATTATTAACTGCAATCTGACGTCGAATCTTATCATTCATGGCATTTATATAAGTTTGGTATACTGCCATACATTTTTTCGCCAACGATGATGCATAATAAATGGGTATATCATGCAATTCTGGATTTTGAGACCAATATTCATCTAAAATTAATAGCAACTCTTGGGCTCTACCTAAAGCAAAAACTGGAATTAAACAGCGACCACCCTGTGTAACAATTTTTTGTATTAAAGATGTAAAACGATTTTCGCGATCTTCTCGCTTTTCATGGATATGAGTGCCATAAGTGGACTCAGTAATGAGTACATCCGGTTTCGTTGCGGGAATTTCTGCAGCCATCAAATGTCGATCTTCTTGACGTGAAAAATCACCTGTATATAAAATTTTTACGCCAGCTATTTCTATCATAAACATTGCAGCACCCAAGACATGTCCGGCATTGTAAGCACAGAAACGCACACCTAATACATCACGTTCTTCATGAAAATTTATTGTTTCAATCTTTTCCATGGAAGCTTCCAGATCAGCCTCAGTGTATAACATTTGTTCAGTTGAAATATTACTAATTTTTATGTAATCTGACAACATCCAGCGATATATGGCCTTGGTGGCATGTGTCATAAAGCATCGTCCTCGGAAACTGGTCTTCATGAGGAACCAAGGCAAAGCGCCGCAGTGGTCCAAATGGAAACTGTTGAAAATTTAGAGTATACATAATTATTTTATTCGTTAAAAGCTATAAAAAATTACTGTGAAATGAATAGTAAGTCGACCTCGTCCGCTTCAATTAAATCTACATAAGGTAGCGCATCCATGCCTGATAGTCCTGGATGAATGCCGCAATCGAGCTATAAAATGCTAAAAAATTCTCATTTCTGCTGTCTTAGTTAGAAGTATACGCACCATAATTTTTTTACCCTTAAACTCCAACATAATACACGATCGCCCCACTTCCTGACCAGCACCACTGTAAAAGTTACAAAAATTCTATACTTAATATTTTTGGATTCCAGCTGACCAACTTACAGTGGTTTTATTTGCAGCAAATCACTTTCTTCTGCTGGCACCCGTTCATCATTGCGTTGTGCCATTTTTCTTGAATATTTTTTATTTATTTATAACTAAGAAAATACGGAAAATGCAATATTAAATTGCTGAAAGCCGGTATCACCGCGTTTGTACTAGACTTGTGTAAAAACTATCGATTATCGATATTCGCGATATTTTTTTCGATAGATGTCGGCGATGTTTTTTATTTTGATATTTCGATAAGCGATTGTATATTTCGACTATCGAATTTCGATATTATATTTTTGTTTAAAGGTGGTTCTGTATCCAATTGTAAAAGCACTCGTGTGGTCCTAAGCCTAGGCGTATCAATTCGCAGTAAGTCGAATTAAGTCTAGGGCCACACCAGCGTTTTTTCAACGTGTGTTAGTTATCGCACGTTTCACGTTCTACAAAAATATATGCAATTGGCTACATAATTAACGGACGTTTTTTCAATCTTGCCTTAACTGGCTGCAGCTTTTCTGCACCAAGCAGGAATTCGACACTTAAATGACCTTCAGGGGTCACTTTGATCTCTAACATGAATACCTATCTGAATGTAAAATTCTGTGCTCTTCCGGAATCCGAGGTCGAAAAGAGGGGTTTCCATTTGAAAAACTAAAGTTGAAATTCAAATAACCTTGAAAATGTAGGTCAAGGTCACGGTTAAGGTCATGGCTGGATCAGCCCTTTGATACCCACCCACTTTTATTTGAAACATTTTTTGAATAAATTCCAATTTTTTGACTTATACAGCTGTGTATGTTAAAATAGGACACCCGGTATACGGTGACCATCCGTATTTTATTTTAAAGGTCAGTCCTTTATTTTTTTCCTCTTGTGATTTTTTGTCCTTTATTTGTGAAACTTTTCCTTATGACAGAGATGGGCAAAATAGGAATAATGAAACTATATAAGCTCATTAAATTGTGGCACGATTACGATATCCGTGGCGCTACAATTTGACGATGTTTTTCGATAAAACACATTGAAATAAATCGAAAATGTTAAATACAAAAATCGACGTCTCGTTTAGTATTCGTTTAGCTTCTAATATATCCAGCACTTGGTTTGCTAGCCCCAGTAATTTTACATAAGAATGAGGGTAAGTGGGTGGCCTTCGGCTACAGCTCAGGACTTGGAACTCCCGATTTATTTTGATGTGTTATTGAAAACCATCCTTAAATTGCGGCGCCACGGAAATCATAATTCTAATTAACGCTAATATCAAAATCAAATGTTTAAGTATCGATATTTCGAAAACCAAGCAAGGTATCGATTTCTTTCATTTAACGTCTTTGTATATATTGATGTGCTTTCTCGAAAAACTTTCATAATAGACTCGAAATATGTGCTTAAGTCGCTCACGTTTGTTTTTCTTACGTTTGCATAGGCCTTAATTGTTTTTATTATATTTCTCTTTACATTTTCATTCTTGCAGCTGTCAATTTTGTCACTCCCTTTCATTTTCATTCGGATGACGTTTGTTATGGGATAAAGTGCAGAACGGATCGAAGAAGTTTTTTCGACTTATTTTAAAAATTTTTGTAGCAATAAAATAATTCAAAAAATTAAAGTTTTAATCATTTAGTGCGTGTGAAATTTGGTTTAAATGTAAAAAAATCTTAAATGTGGCAAAGAAAAGTGATAAAATAAAAAAATAAAACTAGAAAAATGACGTAAAAGCAAAATTTATAGACGGAAAAACAAATTAAAAAGTGAAAAACAAAAAATATTCAAACAAAATTCATAAAATCTAAGAGTTAAGTGCAATAAAAGAAATTGGAGAAAAAAGAAATAATTTAAATGTTTTAAAAAGTTAAAGTGGAAAAATAAAAATGAGTAAACACGAAACTGATTCAGACAGTTCCGAGGAGTTTTTTGATGCTGAGGACTCGACACCCAATCGATTGTCCACGCTCAGGTAAATTGAGTCATCACAGTATCGACGGACATGCGAACAAATATTTTTTCTCATTTTGCAACTTAAAGAACTCATTTTAAAATTTTATTTATTTCTATTTATTTCATAGACGAAAAACTTCGCATAATGCAGCGAAAGTGGAAAGTGAATTTATTTTCCCGGAACCAGCTGTACGCGTCAATGCTTCCTCTGACAGTGATACAACACCCATTGGAGCAGGAACTCCAGCCACTAGCAGTCCAACGAGCAGTCTCAATGCACGATGTACCAAACAGGATGTGTTTGTGGAACCTAAACCGCCACTTGCAATGGTAAATTTTTTATTTGAAACACTTGATTAAAGGTGTGGTATTAGCTTCTATTCTAATTAGAGTGAAAGGAAAGGAGGGGTGCCGTGCCCCGTTTCGCATGATTGAAGCGATATTATTTTAAATTAACTTTGTTGTATGCTTTATTAAAAGTTTGTAGCTCGCACTAAAAGATTTGAAAATCATAGTTGTAATTAGTCATATCTATACGGGGTGCGTTGGTGACAGTTTTTAGTCTATTGTAATTGATTTCATTATTTGTATTTCATAAGCCCTACTAATAGGTTGTTACCTAATTTTTGAATATGTTGTCAATTTGCCTAAACATTAAGTTTAAAGCCGCAGTATGTTCAAATGCTTTTCATATATGTAAAAAGTAGGTATGTACATACATACTACATTATGTAAGGTCGCTGTGATATGGGTTGGTTTCCCGATCCTGTAAATGGAGTTAATCGGGTTTGCCTTTAAACGGCTGGAATAAAAATTAGAGTACATACTTGCTAAAATAGTCGTTCAGAAATTAAATTCTATTTAGAAAATATGAAATATTCTATATGTACTTAGTTGATTGATGCAAAATTATTATTTTATTGAACTTCCAGAAAATATTTTTTCGACCCTAGGACTCATGAGTCCTCAAGCGCTCTTTGGGATGTTATTGAAACTTTTATTATAAAGAGAGGGGAATGAAAAGTATATCATTTGAAAGGTACTGTTTTGTAGATGTGCACAAAGAATTTGTAATATGTGCCGTTAAGGCAAGTAAAATAAAGAAAACATACGCACATGATTCCCCCATACAAAACGCTTTAACGAACGCATTTTGATCGCGTTCATGGGTGCATGAGGTAGATGCAAGGCGAGGTGAGGTGAAATGAGGTCCATAGACAAAAGCATTTTGTTCGTCATAGGTCGCCAAATTCTTTCAAAGTTAAAACTTGGTGGGTACGGTCGAGTTTCGACCACAATACGATACTAGTACAAATAATAGTAGAATTGCCCCGGTCCAGCTAATTTATATCTGGAGAAACTTTTAATCGCCCGGGTCAGTTTCCTTTCCGTTATTATTTTGTCTTACGCAATACTTGCATCGCTTTTCTGGGCGAGCGATACGATTTCAACAGGACGTTTGCTACAGCCCAGATTTACAATTACGTTTACTACAGCAGTAATTACAAGTACCCAAAAAGCAAGTCCGCTTGTGAATTTACTTCTATTTTCCATTCGTACAAACTTTTCTTGCTTGCACTAATTTCAATATTAAACGTACAATTACATGCATAGTTGAATAACACAAAAATTCCTTAGCGCAATGGTAATTATAGACAATAACTTAGCTAATTAGTTGCCCAAAAATAAAGTTAAATTTAAAAACAGATTTTGTAAAAATTTACAAATTTGTAGAAATTGTTAAATTAGATTTTTTATTGTATAAATTAAACAAAGATCACTCAAGAAACTGCTAAAACATTTGTTTTACACAATTTCAAAGAAACATTTTCCATTTTGATTTCGTAAGCGACTTAAAAAGAAAGTTAAAGTTAACTACATACTTTTTGGCTATTACGACATGGCATGTTTTCCCTATTTTTAAGTTCGGAACATCTTGGATCTTATTTCTTACCCAGCGGAAAGTTGACCGTAAAATTTCATTATTAAAACTATTTTTTTCCAAAAATCGATAAAAAAAGCTGAAAAGTGTATATTGTTAGTGATCAGGAGTTTTACGAAACCCTCTAAATGGGTATCTTTGACCGATTTATTTAAAATATTTTCATTGCACCAATCGATAGATAAAGGTTGAAAATAAATTTTGAATCGATGGGAGCATGTACATTTTTTAGTTTTAATTTATAAATCTCAAGAAGCTCACTAAAATAAGAGTTTTGTCATATTTTAAATCAAAATATGTACAAATATTAAAATTTCAAAGACAACATTTTTTTATTTACAAAAATAAATAATTGGATGCAAAAAATGTTAACCCTAACCGTTATGTTTCTGACTTCAATTATTGAAACAAAATAAATATTTAATTAAAAAAAAATTCCATCCAAAATAGGTTCATTCCATCCTGGCTTCAAATTTTAAACGATATATTTATTTAAAGAAAAAATGCATGTATTTACAATTCTGCGATACATATCTGCTGTGTTTTTTCAAACTCAAAGTGATGGTATATACTGCAAAATGAACTTTAAATTAATTTTTTGCCACAAAAGAAAACAATAAAAAAACGCATTAAACATTAAATGAAAATCATATAGTGCTACAATTAACTATGGTAATGAGCAAATACTTGCTTGCACAAAAAGTTGGCTTGAAATGCATCAATATACATATGTACATACATGTGGATATGTGTGTAAAAAGGGCACTTTAAGCCAAAAATCAAAACACAAACGGCTTAACTTTCCAATGTCATTTTTACATTTCAAAGCCAATACATTTCGTTTACAAACTTCAATAAGTAAAGATGGGTTGCTTGCAAAAATTTGCATTTTTTTTATTAGTGATATTAATTGCAAGATTTGTTGAAACAAATGTACAAAATGAAGCTGAAAAATCCATTAACATAAGACGGGACTTCTTTCGTGATAATTGCTTATGCAAACCACAACTGAATTGTCAATGCTGCATTAGAGCAGGAGTAGCCTGGATGAATTTAAATCGAAAATGTTGGTTAATAACTATGTATATAATTTATTTAATTAAAAATTCATCTTTTATATTTCTTTCGCCCTCTAGTATGTGGAAATGTAAGAGCAAATCCTGTTAATCTTAAATTAGAAACAAATTTGAGTGTTGACGGTGTCACGCTGTTTACAAATAACTTCTCAGGAAGTGATGTTATTCCTCCGGCATGTTTTATCTTAGCGCCACCAGTTCCATTGTTTGGTTGCTTTAAAATTAACGATGTGTCAGCGCATGCTAATAGTTCAATTCACGCTTGTGCCAATGTTGCATTACGTTTCATCCTTTATGATTTTGTTGAAATTCCACTTGGTTGTATCGAAGTAGGACCAAATGGTATACAGGCTGTAAGTCCACAACATAATATTGAAACTACGACAGCGGCAGCTGCTGAAATATCATTGGAAACTAGTGATTCAGTTGATAAACATTGAAATGGTGTTCTTAAAGCTAAACTGAACTATATTTCTATACATAAATCGAATGAGAAATTTTTAGCTATTATGATATTGCAAGATTAATTTATTACTTATTTTAAAATGCATATTCAACAGTTTTATATAACTTCGTGTACTTATTTTAAGAACACCTAATGTAAATCAATATAATTTTCAACTGTATAGTTGAAAAGCATAACCATTACCCTTCAAAACCTTTTTTGAATTATATAAAATACCCTTTTTACCTTTTTGTTCTTCGGAATATCGTACCCAAAAAATTTTTTATTTTGTAATATGTAATATATTTTTATGACTAATCCTTTATCTGTTATGGCAAAATCCATCAATTAACAATCCGATACCTTAAACGAAAAAGATTAGTTACTCACAAAAATTTTTTAATTATTAAAAATAGGTAGCTAAAAAGTCATTTTTAGGTATTAATTTAGGGAAAACTATAGAATACATGGAGAAATATACGACCCAAGACAAAAATTTGTTTAGTGACCTTGTAGGTAGTATTATGGTGCATTAAAATATGTTTATCACGGTATTTTTGGAAAGAAATTGCAATTTAATTTTAACAACCAACAGACTTAACATTTGAATGACTGCCCCCTAATATACCTCTTAATCCAACATTGAGGTTGCAAACTTTTTTAACGATATGAACTCTCCAATCAACTCTTTAATCAATAAAATTGCATCAATTAAATATTGATGATGATGATGATTTAATAAGTTAAAAGTTTATCAAATTTTAGTGTCATCCCAATAAAATATTTTAATTATTATAATAAAAAAATTCTTTTCAATTAAAATAAATAAACTATGAAGATTTATAGGGTCTTCTCGTTTTTTTTTTGTAAAATTTTAGTTTTTTTACTAAAAAATAAACCCTAGGATATAAATATATAGACCCCTCCCCCATAAAATTTTTTACTCACAATGATGATCGGGGTATCGAATTTTTCCGTATGGAAAAATTCAAAGAGGTTCATCAAATTGCTGCCCGAGTGTTTTGTCTATCCTCCTGTCGTTTCTAACGTCCTCCTAATCTCTTGCGAGTCTGACTTATTTCTCAAAAACTATGCTGATTGTCTTGTAACATATTTTGCCGTATATCGTTTGCTATAATAATTTTTTAAAAATAACCAAAAAGAAATTAAGCCAATATTACACATTTGCGCTAAATATACGGTCTGAAAAAAAAATCGAAAACCATACTAGTCTATTGTGATGTAGAAACCTCAGCAAACACTAAAACTCCTCTATAAACTCCATCTGCCTTATTTCAGCAAAAAGTACTAAACTTAGCTTTTAAATCAATTTTATGTTGTCCCGATTGAACTTTTCTTCATCTCGATAAAATATATTGTCTTTTGAGATAAAATGAATGATGATGATGAATATAAAACTTTCGGCACTTAATTATATGATTTTACTTACAGAATCGGAAATCAGACTTATATGCCGAGTTTTTGGGATATCCCTTTCAAAAATGCATGCACGCCATCTTAACGGCCTGATTATGCGTTCGTCAAAATGTATGAAATTTTAATCAGAATAATTTCAAGCCACGACACGTCACGTTTACGTTTTGAGTAATCCCTTACACACATTGCCAGTTGAAATAATACGTCAAATTATTTTACCTTATGTGCATTGTTTTGACGTAGAATATATCTCTGGAAAGTGTCAGCATATACGTCAAACTGCATACGCGAAACTGCATACATATTTCACAAACGGTAAGAGTAAATGGAAATGGTCTGAGTTTTTTGAAAGAGCAAGTCTAAAAGCAAATCTTGATATCAATCCTTACTCAAAAATGCCAATTACGTCAAAATAATGCTCTTTACACTTTCAAAGCCATGCGTAAAGCCCCTTAATGAATATTAGTTATCATGGTAAAATTATAATTGTACCATGGAATATTATCAGTACGATAAGCGATTATTTCTACGGTGTCGTAAGCAAACAGCGTTGTGTGAAAGACCTTTACTTTTGGAATTGAAATATACGCTTTGAAAGCTATTGGTAAATCCCTTCATAAATAGTAGTACGGCCTTCGTCGTGTACAATTCATGTTTTATTTGATAGGCATCCCTAATCAAGTTGATTTTGTTTGCAAAATCGTGTACTTTACCATTTTTTTTTTATTAAATAGCTGTCCCACTTCTATTAATCTCTAATTTAGTTTTTTTTTTTGTTTGTCAAGTTTTTTTGCCTTTTCCATAGAATATTTAAATGTTCATGAATGTATGTCTTAGGTAATTGAACTTTTAAGTTTTACTTTTGTTGTATGATTGTGTTTCTAAAAATATCTTTTACAATTTTATTTAACATTGTTATCATTTTAATACGATGAGAATATTGATAGCAAAAAGCATTTAGTAATGACCATTTGAGATTTTAAAATAATGAGCACCTCTTTCTTTGACATATTTATATACCCAGGTTTTCGAAAATATATTGAAGTAATTTTTACGATTTCTTGTTTTTCTATTTATTATTATTATTATTTTAAATAATGACATCAAACGCTGTAAGGTATTCCTCAAATAAGCGCTGTTTAATTTTTATCGTTTTTTTTTTTCAAACCATTGCTAGTCATACTAAAATATATAGTGTTCATGTATATTGGTTTAATTGTTATCAATTTCTGACTAATATCGACCTTTTTTAGTAAATTGTTTAATGATTTGTGTAGATTAACTTACGTCTGTTATACGATAAGATAAAATTTAATTTTTTTTCTATACTTAAATTAGTATGTAATAGATAAAATTGTTTAATAAAATAACGATAAATACATATCAGTTTAGTTGACATAATCATTTGTGCATAAGTAATGAAAAATTAGCTTTGTCGCTGAAAAATTATTGTTTTTTAGCTCAACATGCCTGTAAGTTCTCCAAAAAAAAGCCTTTTAAAACAAAAAATATGAAAAAACATTTCGAAACCGATTAAAATTACATTAAAATAACTGTTACGAGTGGTGTATAGATTAGAATCCCAAAATTTTTTAACCAAGAAATGTGGAGAACAACCTTAAAATTGGTGTCAATGTGCTTCAAACTAACTATTTTTTTTTTTTACATACAAATTGACCCAAACAAACTATATCTGAATCTTGTTTGGTTTTTATCAAAGCACTGTTTGAGTTAAAAATTATTTAATAAAAAAGTTTCTCTTTAAAATATTGCAGTTTAAATATTAAAGCGTTCCAAGTCGCATAGAAGAACTAAATTCGTTTTATTTCTTAGTGCGTGCAACTTTTTTGAAACTCTGAAGCTCTCAACAGATCTATGCAAAAAAGGAAATATGTATATCAGGCTCACACATTCTTACTAATCGGCTTCAAAATCACTGATGAGTCCGCCTAGCAATGGAGGAAACTAGTATGATTGGCTTTAGCCAATTTTTCTGTTTAATTTATCTTTCTAAAGCAGTGTAGTGTAGGCATTAGTTTACATCTCGAGAGCTGGTTTCTCATAGGGGTTTTTATGTATTTTGAAGCGTAGATTCCAAAAATGCACACTATATTTCCCTCAATTTGAATTCGATCTGCATAAACCATCCAGAGTCAGGTGTTCCAAAATTTTTAATCTCAAAAAGCTATATTTGATTGAGCAAAATTAAGGTAATTTTTGAATTAATTTTACATACGCAAGAATTGCACATACATTCCTGCCGCAGAAGTTCTGCGGACTAGTGATATATTCGTACTTATATGGTTACTTCGTATGATACTCGTCCGGCCGGCAGAACATATAAAACTCGAGTGGCGAGTGGGGGGGGGGGTGTGGCTCTGTTTTAATATATGTTTCAATTTGTAAAACTAATAGCGTTTTCAAGTGAAACGCTCTGGAGGGCTTGGGGGCTCCCCCGATGAAGATCACGTGGCTAGCCTACTGGTTGGAAAAAATCGCGTATCGATATTGCACCGCCTAGCGAACTTGCGCTTCATTTATATAAAAATTCACTTTAAATCGCTACGGTCTTTCACAAATTGAAATATAAAATAAATATTTTTATATTTTTAAACGAAACAAATGACATACGTAAATATTGATAAACCTTTTTATAAAGTTTGGGTGGAGAATTCAACACACGTCGGCTGCCGGCCCTGCCTTAATGTGGTTGTAATAAATTTGTTCAGCTATATATGTATTACTAATACATACATGCTTTTTTGGAGAAGCTTACGGATAACTGACTGCTAAAGTTTATGTAAAAATTTAGCTTGTTACAATTAAATGTTGAATGCCTAAATTCGTGGAATAAATACGTTAAATACAAAATTTTGTGACATTTTTCTTGAAAATTAAGACTCAAATAAACGAGGAATGATTTCATTAATTATAAATAATTATTGTATTTGCTAATTCCCCATAGCATCACAAAATGAAATATTTTAAATTAATACGAATCGGTTCACATCTAATACAGGTTTGGGATAGTCAAAGTCAATGAACCCCATATGAAAACCATTAAATAAGTCTTTTGCAATCCTCTATACTGCCCTCAGTAGCGCAAAAGGCGTATTTCAAAAAAATTCATATGTTGGATTCTTATGCCATCGGATAGCTTAAGAAATTTCGCATCTAATGAACTACGCCAGTTACCGGTATCTTAGTTCAAACCTATTAAAAATGGCCTAAAAACATTTTCTCTATCTCAATTTTAGAGTTACATATTACAAGAAATTGATTTAAACAAAACATTAATAATCTCGAAACGCAGTGTTTTTGAGATACGCAGTTTGCGCTACTGAGAGCAGTGTAGTTTTTTATTTTATTTTTTTTTTGTTTTCGAAGTCCTTTTGACATTAGCACTACTTGATTTTTTAAATTTTTATTTTAAAATTTCCTACAGTTAAATTAACATTAATTACCCTGAAAAAATGTTGAACCTTAAATTTTCTTAAAAAAACTGATACTTTCCTAAAATATATATGTATGTATTTGAAGAACGCTAGGGGAAAATGTGATAATCGCTAATTCCAAAATTTTATAGGAAGACAAAAAATCGTTTGCATTTTCTAATTTTTCTACATTTTTTTTCGCCTAAATACTTTAAAAGATAATATTATTTTAATATATACATATCTATGTATATATGACGTATGAAATGCTCATGTTGATAGCATAAAATTTGTAATTAGTACCGGTTTGGTCGATGATAAGTACAGGGGGTTTAAACGAGATAAGTGCGTCATGCTTCCGGAATTTCACGCTCTGAATGAATTTTACTTATTTTTTTTATAATTTAAGGTATGTATGTATTATAATGCATACTGCGTGTACATATATACTTTATCGTGTTTTATTAGAATTAAAATGGAATCTAATAGATTTAAAATGACGGCGTGATTTTGGAAATCAAAAAAATATTTCGAAAAATTGTGGCATTTAATTTTTGTTAATGAAAATTTCATTAAAATTACTTTTCAGTGTAATTAGCAGTCAGTTTACCAACGGCATCGAGTGACAGTATTATATTTGTGAATAAGGATAGATATTTACTAGTGTTTTGATAATAGGTTGATCGGCCAAATCATAGTTTGATACGATACTGGATATTCAAGATCAAAGATGAACAAATTAGTTTCCTTGCTGTTTATGTACATCACTTCCTGTTGGCCGGAAACAAATTTTGCTAAATCAATAATTATGGGCTAGATAATTTTCATTAAAAATGTTGACTTCATTGTTTATGTGCGTTCAACCGGTTACCTACCATTATTCTGACTCTAATTTATTGAAAAAAAATTGCGACCTTTTGTTCAACTTTTTTACGCATGACCAACAGTTATAATTATAGTTTATTGAATCGCATTTTTAAAGTATATTTTTCGATCTAAATCAATCAATACGACCTGTATCTGTATCAATTTTTTAAAGTTCTAGGTCTTAGTATATTATAAAATCGGTCATACGTCAAAAATTATTGTATAATTTTTAGTTAACAATCGCATTACCTTCAATTTTTGTCTAACAGAAATAAGGAAATCATTTTTAATATTTTATTTTGAATATCAAGAAAACAGATGAAAGTACATACATAGATGATGAAATGTTTTTTTTTTTATGGAAATTGATTTTTCTATAACTAAGCTTAAATTCTGTGCTGTTCTTTAACTATTGGGAAACTAAATCGTAGCAAAAATCTGATTTTTGTAACCTTCGAAATTGAATTGTACCCGTACCAAGAAATACTTTGGCCGACCAATATTTTGTTGAAATACAATAAAAATCTATTCTATTTTTGGTTTAGTTTTAATGTTAAAATAAATTAATTTTTTGTTAATTTATTTTTAATATTTTATGTACTGTATGTATGTAATAAATCATTACTTCAATTAATAACATAAAAAATTTTAAATGTTTTAGTATGGTAGACAGCGCTTTCATGAATTACGTCAATGCATGCAAAATGATGAAGATGATAATCCTGGAAGCACACTGACACCTGATTCTCAGGTAATATCAAATAAAATTCTTCAATTCTTTAAATTTAATGTTTCATGTTTAGTTTAATGTTTATTTGACATAAAATCTTCTTGATCATAGCTATTTTCTTTATATTATGAAAATATATTTTTTAAACAATATTTCCCACAAACAGAATAGCTCCACTGATGGCGTCTACACTAATCGACCTACACATCCTTTTAAAATTATCGAAAATGATGCAATGAGCATTCAGAGCATGACTTCGTTAGGACGCGTTGGACGAATACTAGCCGGCAGTATTGATCCATCAGGTGAGACTTAAAAAAAAAAAAAAATTAATCAAATGTTTTGAAATTTATTTCAAATTGAATATTTCATTTCTATCATTTCATCATCGTTTTAGCTATGAGCGTTGATCGTGAATATTTACAAAATTCCATTTCAACGGCAAGCTCGCAGCAGCAGCTACAACACCAACAATATCAATTGCAGCAACTGCAACAACAACAACTATCAAATACAGTAGCTAGTGGTTCAGTTTCTGCCACAGCCTCAACAGCAACAAGCACTACAAGTTCACAATCTACAACACCTGAATCGCATGCGTCAGCTTTAAGAGGTGTAATGCCTGTTTCTACTGGCACCATTGGCGTTACAACTGGTGGTGGTATTGGTTTGCTTACTAATTCACCTTTAACTAAACGCCCACAAGTTTTAGCTATTGACAGTTTGACTGCAACATCAGTACCAGTAACAAATGCTGCGACAATTATTCCATCACATAATAAAATTATCCTTCAAGAACCTGATGTTATTGCAAGCACAAAGTTAGCGCAATCTAAAACTACAGATTCTATCACGTTAAGTGGTCCGATAGCACCACCTAGACGTAAAAAGAAATCACGTAAAATATCTTCCAGTTCCTCGGAGCAGTTTAATATGAATCAGGGAATGCGTTTATCCTCAATCGATATGGATGATGATTATGATAGCGATACACGTTCAGTGAAAAGTGTCAAAGATGTACAAAAACTGCGTGATGATTTGGTAAAAGAAATTGAAAATTCATGGAATGAAACATGTTCATTGCCAAAGGGAAATAGGGCTGCTGTTGCCGGTGGAATACCTGGAAATATATACAGCATGCACTCAATGAGTGGTGCTGTTGGCGGTATAGGAATTGCATCTTCTAGTAATATGTCTTCGTCAACGAGCACTATTGTGGCTGCCTCAGCAGCATCGTTGCCACATACTTCTACATGTAATACACGGCCTGTTACCACAGCAGCGCTTGGTGGTTCAATTAATCGTATCTCACACTCTTTAGGGAATAGTTCGACATCTGTTTATTCGAGACCAAGTCCTTCCAATTCGGCCAAAAGCAATTCTGCTCCTGGACGAGTCAGATATTTGTAAGTGTTATGGTAGTTTTCGAATCATTTTTGCAAAAACAAAAACATTAAATTTATATTTGATTATACATGTCAATAGTTTGTACAATCAAATTTAAAACTTAAGTTATATGATATTTATGTATGTATATTAATATATTGATTATTATTAGTCTATGTATATTTTGCATTGTAAATAGATTGTTTATAAACACTAAATCAAAGTATCATCGTAGACCGTTGTAGCCAGTATGCTTTGTTATATGTACATACATATTAGTTTTGTATTGTATACTTTGCTAATAAATAATAATAGCAATAATGTTTGTTTATTCTTGTCAGCTCGATTGATCCGACGCAAGGCTTGAATCTCTATAAAGCAACTCAAGGAGGTTATGTGGTTAAACCGCGTGATGAAGAATGTAATAAAGCCGAAGGACCCACACAGGAAGAAATTGATCGCATCGAAAAAATTCTAATGAACAACGTTAATAGTGTGTCACGTGCCAAACTAGCTGGTACTGGCTCAAATAGTCTCGGAAGTGCCACAAGGTATGTAAATTAGTTACATTTTCCTATAAAGGAAAGGTGTCGATGAATTCATACATTTGCTCCAATTAATGTTTTTCGTTTTTTGTAATTCTTTGCATAGCTGACCCTTTTGAGCATATTTTTCAGGAGCTTTCTATGTAGCCTTTAAAACAAGTAAAATTTGTTAACGTGCTGCAATTCACTTTAAAAAAAAAAAATGTTCATGGAGCCTCTATCGACACCTTATCTTTTATTTTTCTTTTCATTTAAATGAACTTTAGTAAAAAAAACAAAACTTTAATAACTTAACTTTACAGAAATCCTTTTGAAATATTTGTTATTTACAAATTAACATCACTGAAAGGTCCTTGGCATTTAAAAATCAAGTTGGTGATTTTATGTAAAATCAAACTAAATTATCTTTTGAATTCATATCAACAAAGCTTTGTAGAGGCGAAAACTTTTTAAGCCATTTGAAATTATGTTGTCATCATTTAATAGTTTAAATAAGTCGTTTGGATGCTAAATGATATTGCAATCGAAATTTATATAACCAGGCATAATGACTTTATTTCATGAACTTCACTTACATTCCAGAAGGAAAGTATATGAGTAATCCAGTTGCGAGTAAAAAAAAAATCAAAAATTTTTCTTCAAACTGGTTTGATAAACGAGCATTTAAGTTTATTCATCTTAAATTTTATTCACATTTATATTATCTGCCTATTAGCGGAACAGAGAGAAATTCAAACTTTTGAATTTAAAGCTTCATATTTGCTCAATAAACTATTTTTTTTTTATTAAATTTAGTTCACTTGCTGCTATAAAGAATGCTAAGAATTTTCAGTAGCTTCGAGTAGATTTAAGTTGTTGCGTTCTGCTTAGGTCGATCTCAATTTAGTTATTTTATTTTCGTTTGTGAAATTTTTGAACATTGAAGTATATTCCTGACAACATTAAAGAAAGTAAACTTAATGCACCATAAATATTTATACTGCTAAAGTTCATTTAGATATATATTTAAAGTATGAAATCATATATAATTTTTTTACCCTCCACTCTTTTAGGTATCCCTCCTTGGTATATCGCTCGAGCAGTGATAAAGAACGTCGAAAATCGGCTGGAGATGAAGATGTTCTAAAACAAATGAATATTTATGTACGCACACGTACCAACTCTGGCAAGCAATTAACCGATTTTGAAATACTCGAACAAGTTCCTGTTAAAAATTTAGATACTGGAGAAAATATGCCACTTTCTGCAGTTCGTTCACCTCCAGTACCAGAGGGATGGAATCCCTTGTCCTTGCATATTCTTAAGTTGACATCACATTTAGAAGTAATACAAAAAGAATCTGATGAAGAGAGTGTTGTTGGTATACCGCCTTGCAGTGAGCCTGGACTACCAGATGAAGAAGAAGGTGAAGCGGATGATGGCAGTCGTCTGAAAAAGAAAACAGCCAGAATAAAACGTTTCTTTGGCTCGACAATGCGTAAGACTGTAGATAAAGCTAAGTCATTGGCATCAGAAGTTTCACATGCGCGCCACAAGGAAGATGTGGCAGATATAGTAGATGTTATGAATCCTGAACAAAATATTAAAATTAAAGCATCGTCAACAAATAAAGGGCCATATGAGTTCACTAAGTTGCAACATGTGCAGGTAAGTTATTTTAATAATTTTAAAACATACAGCAATTAAATTAAAAAAAATCTAACTAGGATTTATCTGGTGAGCATACTGGCGCTGTGTGGTGCATGAAATTCAGTTCGTGCGGACGTCTATTAGCTACTGCTGGACAAGATAAAGTATTACGAATTTGGGTACTGAAAGATGCGTACCCATTCTTTCAGGTAACTATTTATTCTTATATATCTATTCGATAATTAGTATAACCATTTTTTCTATTACCTCAAAGGATATGCGAAATAAATACAATGCTGACCAGAAATCCTCGCCTACACCATCGCAAGAATCTTTGGTTTCGCAGCATTCTGCCGAAGAGGCCATTGCCATGGCAACGGCTGCAGAAAAATGCACCGGTCCATTTATGCCTAGAGCTTTTTGCACCTACATCGGACACACTTCTGATTTACTTGATGTATCTTGGTCGAAAAATTATTTTATACTATCAAGTTCAATGGATAAAACGGTACGTTTGTGGCATATATCACGTAAGGAGTGCCTTTGCTGCTTTCAACATATTGACTTTGTTACTGCGATTGCCTTCCATCCACGTGATGATCGTTATTTCCTAAGTGGCAGTCTGGATGGTAAGCTACGTCTATGGAATATTCCCGATAAGAAAGTTGCTCTTTGGAATGAAGTTGATGGTCAGACAAAATTAATTACTGCTGCCAATTTTTGTCAGAACGGACAATTTGCTGTTGTTGGTTCCTATGATGGAAGATGTATATTTTATAATACGGATCAACTTAAGTATCATACACAAATACATGTGCGTTCAACGCGTGGCAAAAATCGTATTGGACGCAAGATAAGCGGTATTGAACCGATGCCGGGTGAAGACAAAATTTTGGTCACATCAAACGATAGTCGTGTGCGTTTATATGACTTGCGTGATTTAAATTTGTCATGCAAATATAAGGGATACCTAAATATATCCTCACAGATTAAAGCCTCATTTAGCCATGATGGAAAGTATATAATTGCTGGGTCAGAAAATCAGTGTATCTATATATGGAAGACAAGTCATGACTACTCGAAACTTAGTTCGGTGAGTTTAAGATCTATTTATTTGTTTATATATTTATATTAATTTTGGCTCTTGATTTTCAAGGTGCGTCGTGATCGCAGTGATTTTTGGGAAGGTATTAAAGCTCATAATGCTACTGTTACTTGTGCCATATTTGCGCCACATCCTGAGGCGATTATAAAACCGGAGCCAGATGAGATTTTTTATGAAAAGGTAAACGTTTTTTACTATAAATTAGTGTTACACCCGTATTTTAATATTTTGTTTTCTTGTCCAGTCTCAAAATAATCAACCAGATCCACTTGTTGAGCAACGTAAAAAAGGTTGTGGTTACGTTATGGTGAGCGCTGATTTTAATGGCGCTATTAAAGTATTTATCAATAAAACTAAACCAAAACACAGTAGTTTACCTTATACGGCAATTGCAGATTAAGCGCGTTCTTTTATAGTTATGCAAATTAATGTAAATTATTTGTTCTATAATTTGTTCTAATAATTTCATTATACCGAATATTTGATTTTATTTGTATTGTAGGTTAAAGCAATATACCCGATTATGTAAACTAATAATAATAATAATGCAAATATTGTCACTTATTTGAAAAAAAAGTTGAATTTATTAAATATTTAAGAAACAAAGCAAAAAAACAAATACAATATAACTAAAGTAATTTAGTGCTGAAAGTGAAAATAAATAAAATGGATTTATTTGGTAATAAAGTGATTTAATAAATTGTGTAGTAAACATATTTTTACGTTTAAATTGATTTATTTGGTAATAAAGTGTTTTAATAAATTGTGTAGTAAGCATATTTTTACGTTTATAAAATTTTGTAAACAAAATGTCGCCTTTTCACTTAACTGAACTTTGTATTAAAACTTAATGTACATAAATTAATTTTTATAAACTAAATGATGCTGATGATTTGATTTTAATTTTCACAACCAATTGGTTTTTTATGAAAATATTCAAATATTCAGTTTAACAAAATAAACCTGTATATTATGAAATGTAATTTGTAATTATAATGCTTATGCTTATGTTTAAATACAATATATACTATGCTGTCATCATCTTGCAGTAATATCAACGGACACAGTTTTGCTTCGCGAATTAAAAAAAAATAATTTTAAAATTGCAAATATATGAACTTTTAACTTCATTCAGTTATTGAATCTGTCAAAAGCAATATAAGTCATACATTGGTCCCTATTACGGTTGTCGATTAACAATAAATAAACTAATTTTGTCGGTTAACGATTATTTACTGTTGACTTGGGTATGTGAACATCGATTTGTCCTTCTTTTATAAGATTGCGGTTTCGGTCTCAGAGAATTTGCGTATAATAAAAGAAAAGATAAAAGAACAAAACAAAATAAGAAGAAGCAAATATTACATTGCATACTTTTAGTTGTGAAAGTGATTGAAGTCAAGCATGAACAAAACAAAGTATAAGAAGAAACCAAAAATTTAAAGAGAAGCGCATTTTCAATTTATTTCAATACACAATTTTAACACACTGTCAATTATATGTATGTTGCTCTGTCAAGATGTAGAAGCAGAGAAGGAATAAAAATCGAGTATAAGTTGGAAGTAAAGAAAAATCAGAATATAATGCTTGAAGAAGTACTACAATCAAAACTTACAATATAAAGTGAGAACACGTTAAAGGAACGGGTTTGAGAGAAGCCAGAGCCCAAATGCGAAACAAAGTGTGTGGAGGCGGGGAGTTGATGAACGAAGCGAGTTGCGGGCGGAGCCTTCTAGTTTATATAAAAAAGAATGAAAAAGGCTTATGATTTAAAAAAAAAATGCTTTAAAATAATGAATTATACTAAACATTTTAAATTGTTTTGC
The DNA here is from genome assembly GCA_963662105.1 of Meiosimyza platycephala. Taxonomy (NCBI): domain Eukaryota; kingdom Metazoa; phylum Arthropoda; class Insecta; order Diptera; family Lauxaniidae; genus Meiosimyza; species Meiosimyza platycephala. Next base: position 92,189,055 of record OY759209.1, on the reverse strand, counting down.
TAATTTCAGAGCAAAAATCGTGATTTTAAAAACTGAAAAAAACATTTTATTAAGAATGTGCGAATTACTCGAAATTTCGTATTACTCATATAATTTCATTGGAATTTCATAAACACAGAAAACAAAATTGCAGAGGCATTTAAGACCCCGAAACGATTCAGAGTCAAAGTACGAGCTTCGTCGCAGTATTTCTGGACTAACGTAAGACTGGAACGTAATGGAACATTTCATCAACTGCAACTAAATAAAAATATCAACAGTTTAAGAAAATAAAATTCCGTTTATTTTACACTCAAATTGTTACTTCCAATAGAATCACCATATACATACATACATGCATATGTACATATTTCATAGTTCGTAAAATTCAATTAGAATTCCAATATCATTTAATATTTGTTTTGATTTAATTCGAATGATATTCTTACATCTGTGTAACTTAAAAACTGGGGATTAGATTGGATGCCATATTTTTATCAATCTTTAAACAACCCAGTGAAAGATCTTCAACTGTTTTGCTAGAATTTTTAATAGTAATACTTGTACAGACTTCATCTATAACATCATCCATGGGTTGATTTTTAACAGTTACGCATGCTTCGTATTCGTTGGGTATAAATGGAAATGTATGGCAAGACTTTTGAATTCCTTTTTCCAAGACAAGACTGTCTACCCAAACTAAATCATTATTCACAGTAAAAGTTGTGCTCAACGATCTGCTTTGAAAATTCATAGTATTGATAAGGCACCCTTTAAAATAGAGTTGAATTATAAATATAAATTGTTAGTTTTAAATTACAATTGACGTTTCTTGTGAAAGTATTGAGCAAATCGGATATATCATTAGGTATTTCAGCAGGTAATCCAGTAGATATATCAGCTAATACTGTAATAACTACAATTGTGATGAACAATAAGGAAATAGAAAGTCGACTCATCCTGAATTACTGTCGTGTGCAACAGTTTGTGTTCTGACGTTTTTCTGCAGAGGCGCACTTTTATATGTATATTTTTTTTTCAGCAACCTTGAATACAGTTTATTTGAAATAGTTTTTTTTCAATTCATAATATAAATCATGTGTTGTCGTTATAATATACATACATTTACAATAGTTTGAAATTGATGTGTTTTTTTTTATGGAAGAATTATAGTTTGCTTTAAATTGTTTTTTTATGATTTTTTACTTAAAGCAATAAATTTGTTTACTTCATTAAAAAGGAATTCTTTCGAGATAAAACACAAAAAATTATTAAAATGTCTCTTCAATGATAAGGTTCGCAGTGGTTGTTTTTTGTCAAAAATTTTCTAGGAGTCCAAAATAGAAAGTTATTACTTCTTAATTGAAGACCTTCTGTGCTTAAAATGATTGAAAAATTAAAGTTTTTTTCATATCAAAAACAATCCTCGTAATCTTGGAAAAGTCGGTTCTGTTAGAATCGTCCTTATTCTATAGGCATGCACGAACGAAAAATATACGATTCTGCAAAAATCCTTTTCCTCAAGTACCAATCCTTAACCTACTATTGCGGTGTACATATAGCTATGAATATCAATTCACAAAATATGAATCTAATATCAATGATTATGAGAGTGTGGCAATATCTTTTCGGCTTCTGAAAAGATTTCAAATATTTCGCATATCAAAACAAAAACATCAGAACGACTTATAAAAACAACTCTTTGTCAAATCTAGATATCAGGCTTAATTTTCATCACGTCTTACCAGAGGCGCCAGAAAACTCACCCTATATAAGAAAATTAGCTGTTACCCGTGGTCCAGCTCACGTATGGCCCGAATTTTTCGTTGTGTTTAATACAAGCAATATATAAATCCAGTAGTGACGAAGAGCTATTGGGGCTGAAACTAGCTACATGGCTAGTAATTTAAAGCTACGTGCTATAAATTCTGAATAGAATGCTCTATTCACGCACCATTTAAATTTTTCTAAGTTCAGCTCCCAAATTACTAATTCCTAGATCTGCGACTGCATATATCCATGCACCAAATTTTACAATCATTTCAAGTGTTTTTCTTATATGGAAGGTGTCACGCCTCATTGTCGAATCCCGCCCACATTTTCTAGGTGTTTGTTACAAATAATATGCAACCATGTAGCGAATATCACAAGTATAGCTATTAAAAGTGCTAAGATATAATATGAGAGGTGCCACGCCCTGACATTTTTTTGGCAGCCTATGTAATTTACTAGGCAACCTAGATAAATGTTGCCATTATTTCACTCAAAACTATTTTTATATCATTTACACCAGTTTGAATCTCACCACTTAATTAAGAAAGGAAAAGGTTTTTAAAAAACTTCCTAAAATTAAATTATGTACGTATGTATGTGTATCCAAAGGGACAAATTTTTAACTAAACAAGCGTCTGTTTACCAATAATTTTTAGAATTTTTAATTTAAAGAATTTTGAAGACTTAATTATTTTTTTCAAAAACATTTTACAAAATTTATTATTGAGTTAAAAAATCAATTAAAAGTTCTGGTTGTGCTGAAAAATGGTTTATGAGAGCAGCTGCTATCGCTTGGTATTTTTCATTGAAATAAATATTTACGTAAATAGTTCTCAATTAATAAAGTTGTTATCACATTTTAAATAAATCAAAAATTTCACAAAACAAAGTCTTTAGATTAAAATTAAAAACTCTAAGTTATAATTAAACTTAATTTATTTTTTAAATGTTCTCATATTTTTTCTTATCTAAAGGTTAATTTAGTTAATGAATTTATCCTTGGGTTCTTTTCTTCCTTGCTTTGCAATCATGAATTTTTTGTTGGAGGGAAGCAATTCTCTGGAAATTATATTATCGAGAATATGTAATCGATAAAATAGTGACGTTTCAAGATCAATTATTTTTCTGCAATTTTGAAATAGTTTTTTACGTACATCTATCTCTATGGTCCTTGAAATTAGATCCGAACAACATTTTTTCTTCATTAAATACTCGTTATTTTTGAATTTAATTGCACACAAAATTGTGTTCTTCTCTTATGTTCTTTATCTCCAACATTTCTCCAATGCACGAACGTTTCTACGATGAGTTAGGAGAGGCAGACTTCAGTTGGCGATTTCGGCAACGTGTGCCCAATCCATTTTCACTATCGCCCTTCGATTTTAATGTAAATTGGATCTTGACGGCATCTGGTGAGTAATTCAACATTGGAAATTGTCCACAAAGTAGTTCTTCAGTTTAATTTAGAATTGAGTGCCAGTTCTCAAATATTTGAGATGTGTCAGCATGATTATGTTTATGTTGTGTCCATAATTCTATGGCAATATGGAAAAGCAGCCTAAGTCCTATGTGTAATTAAGCAGGAGGAGTTAAGCTATTTTTCCTTTTTCATGCAACTTTGATTAATGTACGAGTATAGTGCCGAGAAATACGGCATGGGGATATATTTCCAATATATTTCAAACTGTTGGGCCAAAAATACAAAATTTATGTTATTAACGTTTTCATAAACTTCTTAAAATGGCCTTTTCAACAAGATACCGCATTTGAAACTAAGGAATAGTTGCATTAACTAACAGTCAGAAACCTTTTGACCTCACGAAGCCTTAGTACATAGAACTACATATCTTTCAAATGAGTAAGTAAATGAAAACTCAATTTGAAACTTTAATTAAACAAAGTATTTGTAAGACAGCTAACTTGTGATAGTGAGAGTGCACTCACTGATAGGGTTAGTTTAATGACTTTTCTTTTGTATAAATACCGAGAGCTTTCGAACCAATCCTCATATCTAGCTCCATTATCATTGTAAAGAATACAACAGTTCGGAAGGAATGATGAATCGATTTGCAATTTTCTTGTTATTGGTATTCAGTGCAGTAATTGCAGTGAAAGCTAAAATACCAAAAGTTGAATTTGAACAATCTGAACTAACTGAAACCGATTCGAGATCCAGCGCTGAAGATTTGTGCACATGCGAAGGATTTGGGTGTGATTGCTGCGCGGAAGTATACGTCTTTTTTAAGACATATAGAGGTTAATTCAAACGATTCTCTATTTCAAATGAAACTTTATCAAAACGATTATTGAATTATTTTTATTCATCTTTTAAGCGTGTATTTCCGTCCAAGCACATATAGAGAATTTTACCATATCAAGTGGCCTTACCGTCCAAGATGAAGAAGTTTTCACACATGTCTTTGAATTTGGTGATGATGATGACAATAATAGCCGCGCACAATCATCAGAAAACAATCCAGAGTTTTGCTCAGGAATTTTCAGTTTTGAAGGATGCTTAGTATTCAAAGACGTGGAGTTAGACATTCCTAACTCATTGGAAGTTTGTCCCACTTTTGTTGCCAGAACATTTTGGAAAGATGTAGCGGAACATCAATTTGGCTGCATTACGATTAGCAAAGAGGGCATAAGCTATGATAAACCTTTTTAAGCGATAAAGAATATGAGGCATTTTGATACAAATCACTATGTCCACTTTTGATAAGAACTAAGCACATACACAATTGAGACGTTGATTTCCAAAAGGTATTTCAAAAGAGTACTTAAATTCTTTGAAATTTTAAAAAATTGAAAAATTCCATTCTTTCCAATATTTTTCAATAACAAATTAAGGGACTGAATTTTCACAAAATTGATACCTATGGCACCTTTTAGGAATCAATTTCTCAATTGTTATCCTGCACATGTTAACTGAAAAACTTTTTGAGAAGCGTCTGAAACATGGTAAAACTAATACGCAGCGTATAAAAAATATTTTTTTTTTATTTTTATTTAAATTAATTGGTAAAATTGTACTTCGGCAAAAATGTTTCGAAATAAAAATAACATCTTTTTAATTTAATTTATTTGTTTTCTTTTTTTAATATTATGTATAAATGTAATTTGTGAAATAGAATGCAATAAATTTTGTCATAGTATACACATAAGAAGTAATTGGAATTATTCGAAAAATATTATCTATCATATAAAAGATCTGTTCGGCAACTACTTTAGAGTCACCTAACAGACCTAAGGTTTCCAAAGGATAATTACTGTGCCAACCAACTTATTTCCGAAAGCTTTCCAACTTATAGTTATTATGTTTTTCTGGCTTGAGCCAACAAAAAGTAAACCTACATTTTACCATATACATATATTGCGATTTGGGGAAAGCGATCTTATCTTACTAGAAATGAAAATTAAAATTTATTCATAGCTTCCCCAGAGTTCACCGCTGAAACATCTGACAGAGTTTCGGCTGAACAGATCGTATATTGATCAAATTAATACCCTTCGCATTATCATGCACCTTAACCAAATTTACTTGGCAAGTCCGGGTACTCTTGAGGAGTACATTTTTTCTTGTGCATTTCTGAGAATACGAAGATATATAAAAACTCAAGTCTTTAGTTCTTGAGTACTTAGCAATGCTTCGAAATATTAAATTACAGGCGCCAAAAATTATGAAAACATAACTTTTGTGCATGATCTGTAAGCCTTTGGCTCGTACCAAACTTAAATAATTACAATAAATGTTATCAATCCCTATAGATTTTTTGAAATTGAGTTAAAATTCCAAGCTATTCTGAACTTCGCAATGATAATAGGATTATGCGTGACAAAACCCTTTGTTTATTGAAAGTTTCAAATCCTATTTTGTTAAACTTCAGTTTTTTGCAACTCCGATTCCGAAAAAAGTTTTATCAATGATATGGTACATGATATTTGACAAGGTTTGACTCACTTTTGATAATTTTAAAGTATTTTTGTTGCCAGCTTTAATTCCAGCTGGGATTGTACCTTCATTGCTAATGGCGACTGCTGACTACAAATAAAACAAATTGCAGATTTTGGTCTAAAAAACTTTTTTTTAGGGTTTTCCCGCCATGGTGTAACCCTTTCTTGTGGATATTTTTGCTTGAGTACACCCCTTGCCGTTAACAGCCCAGACAAAAAAATAGGGATTTTCTCATAAGCAGCCAAGTCAATGTCGAATACGAATGCGATGCGCTATTGCTGTTCATTTTGAAACTAAACTGAAATAAAACAAATTTTAGTGACAACGCCTTAGTTGTACCAGCACAAGCACCAGCACCAGCAGCACTGGTAGGGCTACCCCATGTAGAGAATTATGGTACGGAACAGCAAGTAAAGCTATACAGCAGCAACGATTTACTTCCGCAGAAGAAAATGTTGGCAACTATTTAGGGGTAGACAATTTATCGTTTTTCGTTTATTTGAGAGATAGGGTCATGACAGGCTGGGCAATGGTGTTAAAGCGGCTTTTTGTCGCAGCGGAAACAGCTGATGGCGTAAACAAACGCATCGATTTAAGCCTAAAATGGAAAATTTGGACGTATGCCAAGTTAAGCTCTCGCCAACTCATTTATGGTGCTGTTAACTTTTCGCTCATTTGATGTGCTTGACTCTTTAATTTCGTTTAATTTACTCTTTTTTTATTGTATTTGAAGTGAGTCTCTTTATTTTAAAACAGAGTGTTTAGGAAATTGCTTATTTTAGCAAGTAAAACCTAAGGTGGTCCCAATCTAAAAGCTTAAAAAAATTATTTTGGTAAGGAATATTTTTTAGTCAGCCACCATGGTTATAAGCTTGAGCTTGAAGTATGAAAAAATATCAGTTATTTGGACCTTTGGCAGTATTTCAATCTATGTGGACCATATTTCAGTCAGTCTTCAGGTTTCAGAGAAAAACCATTTTTAAATAAATTGAAGACACACGCGCACTTTTATTATAAGTGATGTGTATTTAATTTGTCAAGGAAAAGACTATTAGTTGTTTACTTTAGTTGTTTAAGGAAATATTTCCTTAATTTGATATGATTCTGTTCTAAGTATTAGAAAATATATTCAAATGGAGCAAGTAAACAATGAAATAGTTTCCAAAGGTATATGCAAATGAGAAAGCATGGCACTTCACAAGAGTCTTTCAATGAATGAAACTTCACAGAATTATTCGATTAATTTCATATAAAGAAGAAAATTTGGGATCAAAATGGTGATAAAATCAGCAATAGTAATTACTATGACTACTGCTAATATACTAAAAGATATAAAACGAGTAGGCAAAGCGATGTGATATAATATATTTTAATATTCCAAAAATTTCCACCCATCACTTATGTCTCACATCCTCAAGTTTATACTAAAGGTCACTTCATAGACCTTAACAGAGATAAGCAATATCGCTAATCATATAGAAACTGGACACTACAACCGATTTTTTTTTTAAATTTATGAATGTTGTATAGGATACGCCTCTGAGTAGTTTCATATCAAAAGTTTGCGCAAGGAAAGTGTTAGTTACAGAGATATAGCCATCGGCAGTTATGGTCTCTCATGCTGTATGTTATCTATTCTAAAAATTAACAATCCTTCATACCAATTTGAACAAAAGTGGTCACATTTCAAGTGTAATTTGTTAGACTATAAATATGTGTCACTCAACATCAAAATGGGTCTTATAGTTTTTAAGTTGTAGCGAAATGTTGGAATATTATAGCCAGTTTTTTCCTGAATTAATTATATATTTACTGTAAAACAATGAGATGAAAAAGAAGATTGAAGGGTAAAGCAACTCTCGAAAAACCTTTTAATAGCGCTTCTTACTCCTGCTTTTTTATATTGGGGCAATTCAATCCGAACTTTCGATTAGAGCTAAATTTTGGTAGTTATAGCTAAAGTTTTTTTGTTTATTAAAATATTTCATATCAAATCCATATTTGCGTGTAGCTCAATTATATTCCACATAGTCTCCCCTATCTGTAGAAGTTTATGGGAGCAACTCCAATGCAACTTTCAAATGTAAACATCTCCGTGTATTGTGGAAGAGATATGGTACGTGAGAAAACGGCAAGAGCACAACATATAACAATAACAACAACAAGAGAACAACTCTTACAACATTTACTACAAAACAAAACCTGCCGCCGTGGGGGCTAACGAACAACAGCAGCAAAAGCAGAAATGATGTTGTCAGTTGCTTACTTCTAGGTGCTCTCAGCAATCAGTTTGTATCGAACTCTCGTGCGGTTAAGCGGTGCTACGGTTTTACGGTTTTACGAATAAAATTTAACGAGTCCGGTTTATTGTCTTCTACTCCGATCTGAAGTTAGAGTGAGAGAAAAGATAAACAAAAATATTGAAATTAATGCGAAACGTGACAAGCGCGTAACGTGCACTACGTCGAACGAGTAAAAAAGTTTTTCGATTGCAGCTCATCGTAGCTCACAGCAGGTGACTTTTCTTGTTTTGGGGTAACGTTAAGAACGTGTCCATGGTAAATAAAAAGTGCTTATGGAGTTTTATGCAATTCAAAAAAACAAAAAAAAAAAAAAATTTTAAATAAAATCGAATATACAAAATATTGTAAAATTGAAATGAGTAGTGAAATAAGTGAAAACCTTAAAACCTATTTACATTGAAATTAAAAATGAAAAAACCTTAAATGCCCATATACTGAACTATAGGCGATAAATTAAAAACTTTAAATGGAATATTACTTAAGATTGTTTGATTTAACTTTGCTATAATAAAGTATAATTTTATGTCAAAATGACAAAACCGCTCAAGTTCAATGCTCATACGTAGAACTTAAGCTGCTTTATGTTTCTACCATTTTAACGGAATTTATTTTACCATGTCAACTATATCCGAAATTTGTTATAGCCGAATATCGTTGTAGTTGAGACTTAGTGAACTCGGTTCGCTTCGATTACAATGATATTGAAATATCAAAATATTCAGTTATTACGACAATCCGGTATAGCCAATTTAATTATTAAAATATTTGGTTATAGTAATTTAACCAAACCAAGTACTGTGACCTAATCACCAAACATCGTTATAATCGAATATCGTTATAATCGTGTGTACATTGTGTTAAAAAAGTGTTATTAAAACCGTAGATGTTTATAACCGAGTTTGGTGAAAAGTTAAGCTTTTAACCTCTGTAGATGTGCTGAAGGCATCGGTGTTAACATAACTCATTTCCATGTTTTTTTCAAGGAATTTTATCCAGTTTTCATTAAAAAGCTCTGTAGTATACTAGAAGCTAAGAGAAGAAAGCAATTTATGCTCGAAAACGCTAATAGAGTTGGTTTTAATATTAGTAAAACTTAATATGAATGTTGTGGTTATTACGAAATAAACACGTCATAGTGTCATACCGATTTCATCAGACTTGGTATAGACATATCCATAGCTGGGCATTAACTTGTTAATCCGTCAATCGTTAATTAACGAAGTTAACATTTCGACTAACGGATTAATGTTTAAGTTAACTTTAAAAAATGTTAACAAATTCCGTTAATCGTTAATTCTATTTACCAAAAAGATACCGCACGCATCGCACTGCGCCGCAAAAAATACGTTCTGATAACAAGTACGTTCGGTGCCATCGATCGTATTCAAGGGGAAGCTCAAGCATATCTTTAGCCACTGCTACCGACAATTGCAATTGTCTTTAAATTAAAAAGTATCTAAGGGCCTAGTAAACTGCATAGTATTAGCCAATGCCAACTTGCCGCGGCTTTTCACCCGAAGTTCCGAAGTGTAGAAAAAAATGCTTGTAAAAAAAATCGAAGAGGCGTTACGCCAAGAAGCTGCCTAAAGTTCGAAGGGCAGAGATAGTTTAAGTGGTGGAGGCAACAACGTCGATGATGAAAAAACTTTTTCAATTCTCTCACTCAATCTAAAGAAAAACCTAAGAGCTTTAAATTGTTTAACGATGCGGCATTCCTCGAGGAACAGATATTCATAAATCTGTTTATTAAATATAGTACTACTATACCCTCAAGCACTGCAGTTGAATGTCTTTTTTCTACGGGCAAAGGTATTTTAACGCCGAAACGAGCTTCGCTTTCAGACGAGAACTTCAACATATTAATGTTCATGAATATCCGCATTATGTCAGATGACTAAATTACACACTCCAATTATACACATTTTTTTGTTTTGCTCCTAACCTGTTAACTTCTAGAACCCAAACCAACAGTTTTTATAAGAAAAACACTAACGCAACGATATAAAAAATTCAATTTTTATGACATGTTAACGTATTAACGATTAATCGTTAACTTGGGTTAAATCTCCCGAAATGTAACGTTTAACGAATATACATTTTTTAGTAACGGATAAGCGATTAACGAAGTTAGCTATTTGATTAACGCTGCCCAGCTATGGATATATCGATAGTACAGTATCTCCAAAGTATTAGCCAAGTGTCTTATTTCTTTGTGGAAAACAGTGAATGAGTTACATTTTAAAGAAAACTTTAGCGTCCATTTCAAATACACTTTCAACAGAGGTTGGACCTTATGAAAATGTAATATTTTTCAAAGACGAATACTTATATGGAACATTCTTGTAATTGATTAGAGATTGAATACATATACATACATATACTTACTGCAAACTTAGGAACTTATTTAATCCTACAGATCATTAAAGTGGAGACATAATTTCTCCTTAAAAATTCATCGGTGGTAACATCAGACTCCCGCTCAAACTTTTGCTCAAAAAAAAAAAAATAATAATCTGACGGAAGGAGCCGGAAGCTAATCTTTCCGGTAAATTCATACTAGAGATTGAGAAGGCTCTAAAATATAACTGTCTCTGTTATAGATAACCAAATCCCATGTAAAATAGCTGCAAAAAAAAACCAGAAAAACATAATTCACCTGACTATGCTATGGAATGCACTTATTGTTCCACTTGTTAAATCGAATTATTTGACTTATGTTGCATGGTGTATTATACACTTTGCTTCAAGCAAACTTATGCGCAATTCTGTTGAAATTCTTTAACAAAATTGTGAACATTTTTTTTTTTGTTGTCTATACATGCTGAGTCGAAATTTTGCAATCGCTGCGATACGCTTGATTTGTTTGGCCTTATGAATGTGAATGGTCTATCTTGCGGTTTCTTAGGAAATTTAATATGTATACTATAAAAGTTGTTGTTTATCTTGACAAATTTTAATAAAATCGATATATAGTACATTTCAAAACCGATTAGAAAGATACCCAATTCAAAAGAGCTGAGATAAAAAAATTCTCCATCTATTACTCAATTAAAATTGAGAAATTAAAAATAATGATAAAAAAGTGAATACAAATGCAATAAGAATTCTGCTGTATAGAGTCAATTTTGATTGAAGTTAATTGATTAAATTGTTGATTTTCATTGTGCTGTTGCATAAAAGCGTCTGTCTATTTCCATTTAATTCCATTTCATTTCATTGAATTCAAATTGAGTTATGTACATTAACGAAAGTTTAAAGTTGAAAGGTTATCGAGAGCTAAGAAAATATTTTGGTTGAATAATGGAATAAGAAAATATGAGATTTAAGCATTTGTTGAAAATTACACAGGTCTACAAAAATTAGATTTCCAGATAGCATGGACATGGGCGGGATCAGATGAATGCAGCTTCCATAGAAATCAATTCTTTAAATTAGAACATCATGAGGAAATATATATATATAAATATATATATATTTGAGACAGAAACACTAAATAAAAGAAAAACTGTTTAGGTTGAAAGCAAAGCAACAAAAAATCATATTATGAAAAAGTTCTCCGAGTAAATATAATAAAATTTAGTACGAAGACACTAATACCCCACATTACAAAAACTGAAGACTTGGTAGAGGCAAGAAGATTGAGAATTGAAAGATAGAAATATAATAAGGATAGAAAAAAGTAAAAGATGGAGGAAGTGAAGTCGACATTTAAATATAGGAATCAATGAGTTAGAAAGTAGTTTCCGCGCACAAGGCCACGTGCAACAGCCATTTTTAGAGTTTGAAAATGGTTTGAGTGCAATGTCAATGATTGCACTCTTCTAATGTTGGTAAGGTTAAAAATATCACATCTTCCTGATGTTGGTTCTCTAAGAGCAGATCAGCAACAGAGATTTAATTAAACAAATAAATCGAAATAAAACTTATTACCAACATTAAACTTTCTGTGAGTGTACTTAGGGGAAAAAGTATTGCATTATCCCACTGTTCGCACCTTTATTTTTGCTAATTGATTTTTCCATGATGACATATGTAAATTTAAAAACATAAAAAATTTTTAATTATTTTACTGAGCTTACTGTTCAGTACAGTGTGTTTTAATACCAAAAAAATTACAACAAAGAAATTATCATCACCAGTGACTTTTAAGCCGATCAGTAAAAATTTCTAAGACTGATATGAGCATTTCCTTGAAAAATTATGTTTTTGTCCCGTGCGAATGCCTTGGTTTTTTGCAATTATCTTGAAAACGAATTATAGAGCTAATTAAAAGCTATAAGTTAAGCCTATTGTCAAAATAAAAATCTGTTTTATTTTGACGGGACACATAAAAATGCCCATATTTTTCCCTTTTTGCATAAATTTGTTGAGAGCCTTAGCAAAAATAAATTCAGGCAAAGCAAAAATTCTTTCTTCTGTTGTTTATATATAATTTTGGAACTCATTTGATGACACACTTTTCTTAAAGGTACCTTATCTCTCGATCTTCGTTTTGACTCGCTAAGAAAGCCTGCAAGAAAAATGTAATATCTAATAACTAACAAAAACCCAACAGAAAAAATAATTCTGGTTTTCGCTAGGGTTTTCAACAGATCTACGAGTACTTATTCAAAAGAGAAACATACCAGGGTTAGAAATTCTTACTAATAAGCTTAAAAGTCATTGATGATTCCGCTTAGCAACGGATGAAACTATTACGACAAGCTTTAACCGCTTGTTGAATTTATCACACACACACTGTACTGAACAGTAAGCTCAGCAATAAAGCTAAAAATTATTTTCTGATACACCTTAGAGAAAAACTTTTTTCATTCAATTGTAAACGACAACTTTGTAACTTTTCGATTAATTAACATTATTGTCTCATTTTAATGGCATTGCAAAAAAAAAAATCAATTCGAATTTAATTAAATACATAAAGAATATTAAAAGGCCTTCTACAGTAGTCAAGAACAATGTACGACCTTCAATAGCCAATACCACATTTACCATTTTAACGCAAAAATACCACAGAAAGCTGGCTACATAAGAGCAAACACAACCAGTCAAATCAAGAGTATGACAACAAAGTCTTGGTTCCCTTTTCTCTGAACGCAATTGTTAAAATCAAACAAAAAGTAATAACCAAAGTGTATCAAATATCTTTTATATTTTTTCAATAGATACCAGCTCGAAATGAACAATATGTATGTGCGCTAAAATTCGAAACAAAAAATACAAGTTTATAATAACTCGATTGAAAACAAAAAAAAAAAAATAATAATAATAATAATATCACATGTCTAACGACTATAAAAAAACCTTTCACTTAACTTTTTGCTTTTAAAATCTACAATTCTGGAGTAACGAATCTACTCTGATCTTAACTGTGTTAATGTGTTCAACGTTAAGTGATTTATTACCATAGTGCAGTGTAAATTAATTAGTAGAGCCCACACTAAAGCATACAGTACCAACTGGTTCTCTCCGAACGCCCTCCGCTAAAGGCAGTGTCCGCGAGTTTTTGATATGTTTTTCCAAGATTTCAAAGAGTTCGCTGTTACTACTGCTTCTACTACTCGTAATATTGGTAAGAAAGTCGCATTTTTATGCGGCGACTCTAACGAAAACGAGTTTGGCATCGCGTAGATTTATCTGACACAACTAACCCATATTCAAAATAGACTCTCACCCAAAAACTACAAAGATCGCTTATGTGTCTATCTATTCATAGTTAGTATGCACAAAGAATGAATTTCTTTCATGCAGCATCCATGTCAGTGCCTGAATATTAATAAAACTGCGCCCAATTGTGTCCGACTAAATAAAGAAAATGTGCGCGGGCATACAAGTGAAGTGAATGAAAAGTTAAGATACCGGTCAAGAGTTAGAGACAACAGAAAAAACAAGTTTTCAGCTGAGCGTTGTATGCTAAACGCAGTAGACTGACTTTCAGCCACAATAACAACAATAAAGCAAGTAAGAGCAAAAAACAAAAAGTGACCTACAAATACCTGTTTTCATTTGTGGATTTTGGTGAACAAGAACCTCTCTTTCATCTTCTTCTTCATCTTCTTCTTCTTCTGATTCTTCTACAATATACTCTTGACTGCAGTCCGCTAGACTTACGTGAGACTTCAGTTATTAGAAATACAACAGAATTATGGCTAACAACATGCAAACTACAACAACAACTATGATGCCCACACTCAAGAAGCCTGGACCACCCGTACCCCCCAGACCGCATCATGCAGCTACGGCTGGTTTGTTAAAAAATCAACGAGAATCAGCAACGTATCGTGCATCGCACACTCCAACAACAGTAACAACGACAGCATCGATGACTGGTTCGGCAAATATTGGCGGCGGGTTACGGCAGATTACGGTCGCTGCACTAGAACATCCAGTCATAGCGAGGAAGCCAACTCTACCGGCCGCAGAGAAAGAAGCTGCTGGTCGTACGGTTATTTATAAGTCACCATCGTTAAGTTTACAACAAAAGCAACAGGAGCGTGAAAAGCGTTTTTCGGGATCGGATTTTACAGCGATGGCAGCAGCACCAGTAACGAGATCGCAACCAATAAATGCGAATGGCAAACCGCCATTGAAATTGCGAAAGGCACCAGAAGCACCTAAATTAAAGCAGCCACAACCAGTAGTTGCCAAGATGGATAATAACGGTAGTGCGCAAACTGAATCTAAATTTAGTGCAAGCCGATTTATTGCCAATTTTACGAAAAGGAAGGAAGCGCAACCTGCTAAGAAATTGGAGTTGTTGAACAAAAACTCAAATAATGTTGTTATTGTTCAAAATGGAAATGGTGTAAATCTCAATCGACACAATTCACTGTATACCCCGAAACCTCCAGTTGGGGTCAAAGAGATACGCCATAGCTTGGGAAAGGCTGATACTGAAGGCTTAGTGGCACGTGTGCAACTCAATCAACTACAACCCGCCACGCAACCGCTACCAAAACCACGTACGATTGTCAAAATGCCAGTGGCAACACTTGACTTGGATAAAACGGTAGTAGCACCACATCATAATCCTAGTATTTTTCGGCGTTCTAAGACAACATTGGATAGTTTCAGCACACGTACTGGCATTGCAACGATCAGAAGCTCTACTACATCTTCCAACAGTAATGCAACAGATGATTCTGGTAGGAGCTTCGGTAGTAGTTTTCTAGGTGGTAAAACTACAGAGCTAAAGAATAATCTAAAAAATGCAGCTGAACGCTTGCTCTCAGAAATCAGAAGCAATCAATCAAATGCAGTACCACCGCCAGTTTTAATAACCAAACACGAACGTATACTCCAACCTGCGGCGTTGTTTGAAGGAGAAAAGCAAAAGACACAACAACCCTTTATTTTGCGTACAAGTGTGTCATCACAGCAGAGTCCTCAAAATAATAATTTTACCAGAATTAATATTAACGGAGAAATGGGCATTACATCGACGCCATTGGCTAAATCCTCAACATTTGACAATATACTACAATCGCCCGATAAGAAGGCTGCCTTTCATGAGCTGTTGATCTCGGAAATAGCAGCTATGCGCGCCAAATCAAGTTCAATGGACAATTTACAACGCCAGCACTCTAATGCTGAGAAAGACAAAAAACCAACACTTTCCATTGCTCGTAAACGTTGTGACTCTTTGGAAGATCACGATCAAGAAGTGGAAGAGGATGATTTAGATGAGGATAATGTTGAAGATGCCGCTGATGATGAGGATTCAAATTTACATAAAACATTAAATGACAACATGAAAGCAGCCACACCACGTAAACGTGTGCCATCGGGAGGTTCATCTGATTCATCGCCTTATGGCACAGAACGTGCGTCACGCATACGCACGTCTGATTGGATTGAAGTTGGTGATAATGGCAAGGAAGTAACATTGACGAGTTGTCAAATTAGTTTGGAAGACTCCGGCTTAGAAGATGAGGAACGTGTCGATGATATGTCATCATCTGGAGTGGGTGATTCATGGGATAGCGTTAAAGAGGCTGAGAATGAGAAGCGGTGCCGTAGTGTTAAAAGGTGAGTGTGCATAAAAAATTTAAATTACATGTAGTTATGGTATAATTATACCAACGTAGAGTTGAAAGTAAAAGAATTAATTTCGCAAAAGTCTCAATAGATAGATTTACATATATCAGTTGTGAGGTATCTGTGAGTAGTACAATAGCCAGCGAGCTACTCAGCAAACTTTCTATACTATACTTGTATGTATAACCTTTATGATAACCCACAAGTTTAGCTAGCGGTTAGTACCACACTAAAAGCATTTATTATTACAGTCAAACTTGTGTAAGTGGAACCTAAATAACTGAGAAAACTCTATTACTGGCGCTCAAAAACTTCTTTACATGAGAAAATATTATCGCCGTAGCTGGCATATGGCATGAACAAAATCTCTATAGCAATTTTGGTCCCTGGCTCGTTGTTTAAGGATGTGCCGTTTCGTGCGGATATTTGACATAGATATTATTTTCAGGGTCTTTCTATGCTTTTATTTCCGAGTCGTACTATACATTCTCGGCATCTTTTCACTATCTCAGTTGAGATAAGAGTTTGGTCGGCAGCCGAATAAAGCTCGTGATTCGAAATAGTACGGGGCCGCGAAGTCTTCAATATCTGTCTCAAGTAGGAATTTACAAAGATTGTATACGTATTCCAACAGTCCCATTGAATTCTATGATCCTCAGTGCGAGTGCGGTATTGGTATCATTCACTCAAACTCCCCACTGACAACTACTAATAATTGGTAACTCAACTCAATTTTGATCCCATCATTCTTGATCTTTTCTACCATTTGAATCAATATCCTTATCAATATCAAGATAAGAGAACGCAAACCTTTATTATTCTCACTACTGCTGCTGCTCATCTTTGTTACCTGTTCTTTATTCAAATGACTCATTCTCAGGTACATACCTATATACATACATATACATACGAGCGTATTTGTTTTTTAACTGATGCGCAGAAAATACTTGATTTTGTAGGCGTTCGCGCTGTTAATGGTAATAAATGTAAATAAAAAAATGCCAACAACATCAGAAACTTGTTTGTTTGCCTCTACGAGTAGTAGTGTTGGCTAGAAATTCCATCTTTCATGCATACTGGCTGGCAGGGAGGCCGCAAAAGAAGAAGCAGCAGCACGGTTTCACCATTTTGGGTTGACATGCTTCACATTCCGAATGTGAATTTCAGCCAAATGTGCACAAAATGTGTTATGAGGATGATGATGGTGATGATGTTAACTGTGAGCTTGTACGTTTTCTTCTTTCTATTGCTGAGAGATCATTTTGACGATTATCATACGCTGATCATCATTATCATCACCATTGCTTTCATTAGATGCAAATTAAAAATGTTACTCACATGATTTGTTGACAGTTTGAATGACTTCTACCGCTCATACTCGTATTTTTGATGAAATTTTTTATCCAAACAACTTCTTTGCCGATCTTATATATGCGAAGATTCATTTGCATTTTCCTAGCTACAGCAGTTTGTGAATTACTTTCATGTTTCATGTTTCATTTAATTGCTTGCTAGTACTACTTATGGTAAATTTATACTCTGAGCATACTGTAGAACTTATCATGATTTTAACTCATTAACGCTTTTCTATTTTTATTGGGTGGCTCTGCTCATCGCACGAAGTGTCGCCTGTCGGTGTTATGATTGAAGAGATTCTTTCTTATTTAAAATAATATTTTCTTATTATCAGCTTGAGATCATAACTTGTATGGATGTGAGTCATATTTTTTTGGAATTTTTTCTCAAGCGTTTACTTTATTTATGAACTTAATTTATTTTTGTGGTTAAGATGAGTGAGTAAATCGCCTTGATAATTTATATTAAGAAGATTTCAATTGAATTAAAGTGAAATGATTTTACAGTTGATTGTGAAATTAAGAGATAAGCAAAGACAATCGAACGAATTTTAGTTCATAAGAACTTCTTATAGAAGTACGCTGATCGATGAAAAATATGCGCTCAAAATATATCTTCTCGGGAAATAAGAAAACATACCATAGATTAAAAGTAAGAAAAACGGTTATATATTTGATCAGAGAAAACAAATTCTCACTCGTTGAAAGGCGTTGCAACACCCACAAAATTTAATATGTTATATTAAGAGAGCTAATGATACTTCAAATCATAAGTGGATGAAATAGCATCGGTATACCGGGTGTAACATCACCGAAGCAATCAAAAAACGTTATACATTATATTATTTTTAGTGTACTGTGAGAGCTATATTAAGATTTCGTGTGAAGGTGTCGGTTACTATAAGCTTTTAAAACAAATTGCATTTGACGGGATCTCATCACAAAAGATTGCTAGCGTTATTTCAAGTGAATTATTGCAGCAATTGACATGAAACTTATTGCAGAAGGTCTACTCATTTTGTGGCATCTTTGAATTCAAAGTGGTCGCAACAATTTCTGTAGTCGTGGCACATCCCATATGCACAAAGAATTGTAATATTGCGGAAATTCTTGTAAAATTTATAAGGTTAGCGAAAAAAGGCTTATATTGAACTAGTAGGCGTGACACCACCCATATGAATAAAAAACCCTTAAACGTAATATTAAGAGCAATCTTTATAAGTTTTAGTTTGAAGAGAGTATCAAATATAAACTTCGACTGGATTTAAAGTGAGCGATATCTTACCAGTAGGCGTTGTACCTCTCATAAAAGCAAAAAACGAAAGGACTAGCAAGCTTTTTAAATGGGCGTGACATTTGTCATACACACATTTAATTAAAAATGTAGGAAGCTGTCATAGAATCTAATATGAAATTGCATAAGTAGGCGTGGCATCTCCCACGGAAGGAAAATACCTTAAATGTTATATTAAATGAAATAGGCAAACAATCATAATGCAGAACGAAGATTTCTGTTGCATAATCCTTCTTTGAAGCAAAATTGTGTTGATAAGGGTTAGTGGGCGTTGCACTTTCTACTCAAGCCTAAGTTTTTGATGTCATATTACGGAAATAATGAAAGCAATTGTACGTATGTAATGTTTATGTAAAATTGCCAAAAAAGCTTCATCTTATTTTTAAGGTAAGCGCTTGCCATTGCCTTACAAAAAGTCACTATGATGTTTATGAGGCAAATAGACGTTACAAGTATGTATTTTAGGTTGAAAATTCCTTTATACAACCTATGCGCTTATTCTGTGATTTATAACAAGGTTTTAAAAATATCTACATATAGTCGTGGCGATGCCTCTGGTTTCAAAAAGATTTTGTCTTTTGCCGAGACAATTCCTTTCTATGATAATACACGAGATTCTGAAAGTCCTTTTCTATTTCAGAATTTAATAATTTAAGAAAATACATATATATTAAAAAACAATGCTTCCTTATTAAACTAGCAACAACCCGGACTTTGTGCATGTTACTAAGCAATATAATCATTTATAATATAATGCTCAATACCAAAAAAGGCCATTCATCTTGCATTTTCAAAGCTTCGATTCGAACTTCAAGTCATTATAATTGTGCATAAAATTGAAATTAGTAACAAATTTGTATTGTTATTGTTTTCACTTTGTAAGCAAAGTTATCATTCAACAAGTTAACTATAAGTCAAGGCATTTCGATGGCACACTCTCATAATAGTCCGGGAGGTAGCGTCACAAAAAATTGACTGCTCAGCACACTTTGCCAATATGACTATTTAATTAGTTTATGATCGTTTGAACACTATGCCACCGGTCTACTGTTGAGTTGGTGGAACGGGGTCACAATATGAGTTCAAATTGAGTAAACTCAGACTAAAATTTGCTTATAATAAAAGAAGTAAGACAGGAGAATAATCAAAATCACATATAAGAAGAAAATAAAAATTCCTTTGCATACTTTTAGTTGTCAAAGAAAGAAAAGAAAAAAAGAGAAATTCTGAGAAGCAGAGGAGGCCGAGCCCCTTAGTCTTAAATAATGTAATACATTGCAATCATTAAAATTTACTTACAGTTGATTCATGTTTATATATCAAAAAGCGTACCTTCAACAAATTATATTTAACTTTGAGTTTAAAAATGAATTGTTTCTAAGGCTACGCAATTTAGCCCTAGATCAACCAACTATGAATTAACTAGGCTTATAAAATAAATGCGCAAATGCTTCATGACGCTATCTCCCGCACTATGACATTTGGTTGAATTCAATATTGCTGCGAGTATACGAGTATTAATGGTATATTAACTATGTTTCGATACAACTTCTTTTGTTTTTGGTAAATTTGTAAAATTGCAAGCCTTGCGGCTAAAAACCAACATCATTAAATTTAACACCCAACTAGTAGTAACTAATTTGAAACTTTCGGAAATGATTAATGAATTAACTAAAAGGTGAATTAAAATTTCACACAAAATCAAAGCAAAAAATGAACCAAAATCTATATATTTTCTATAGGTATATATGTGTCGTATAGTTGAAGTGATTAAATAATCAACCTAATAGAGACAATGAAACAAAAACAATGGCATTAACAGAAAAAAAAAAATATAAATGTTATTAATATTTTAACTAATTTTTATTATGCTGAGGGGAGTTTTAAAATCATGTCTACCTTAACAAAAGATTAATAACTTGTGCGCTAAATTTTTTATAAGTATATATATTGAATTTTATTGAAATTATGTAATATATTATAGTGATGGAGAAAAATTACGACAACATGACTGCAAATTTTAAAAGTTATTGCTTCACTTTGCGGTGGCTCCTTACTAACAATAAAATAAGATCATTAAACGTTTTATTATGTACAATAAATTATAAGAACATTAAGTTATATAAATCTTTGATACTTTTGTAAATAATTGAGAATCAAAAACCATCAAGATGCCATTGTTTACCACGTCGTAAAGGAGTACAACTGATCGTGGGATGCGGAGCAGAAGTGCACAGCGCATAACTAATAACTCGAATTTATGAACGACGAACGTATAATTACATACTGTGTGTACCAAACTTATTTATTCATGAAACACATAAAATTTAATTGCGGTATAAAAGTTTGAATAAAAGTTACTGCTGTTGCAGCTGCTTGCACGAAATTGTTGCTGCTACTGTTTTAAATCAAATTGCCATTTGTAAATGTTGCAGATGATGGAGTTGCAATTGTGCTGTTATTGTTGTCGTCCATGTCAATGGACGATTATCAATGGTAGTCGTGCAAATAATACGATGTAAATGAAAATAACCATAGAGCGTTGTGCACAGTGGCGCAAAGTAGTGAAAGATTTTGAGTAGCTTAAAGGAAGCAACTTAAATTGTATTGAAGGCGAATTTGATTACCTGATTCTCGGTATCCCAACTTAAGAGGCACTGACTGCAAAAAATTTTGAACGTGGACAGAAAAGAAATTATGTACTCCTGCAGAGTTCTGTTCCCAATTATTAAAATAAATCAGCTGGTCCGGCAGACATTGCTTCTTCCGGTAGGTGACGCGATGAGTTTAATCATAAAGACCCTGTGTAATAAAGTCTGCACAGAACTCGTCGTTAGTGCGATTGGAGCATAGGCAAGGGGACCGGAAAAATGCTGCGTTAATGATCAAACGCGAAAAGTGCAGGTCATTTGAATGAAAAAAAAAATAACTACTTGATGTTTAAAATTGAAAAATTGTACTGACAATTCATTGAATTTAGAAAATAAAATCCTGTATTATATATGAGATGATATAAAAAAATTGATTGGAGGCGTGGCACTTTCCATTTTTTTATTAAAAATTAATTTTGCCCGTAGTTGATGAGATATGATGAATTTGATTATGCACTTAAATTGGGGGCGTGACACCACCTATGCTTTTTCCAAATCAGACAATGCTTTGAACCTTCCAAAGATGATTAGTTAGAAACATATGCACCAAATCGTATCCATCTGCGTCAAGTAGTTACTGAGATACAAAAAAATATCTGTTTTTCTCACATGGGAGGCATGGCATCACCAATTCTTTCTATTGGCCTAAACTATTTTATGTGCAAAACCTTACGTCTTACAATTTTTTTTACTTAGCTCTGTTGCACTGTGCAGTGCGACAAATAGGCGGATAGACAACAAACGTAAACGGACAATACAATGAATGGTCATGGAATAGAAATATTAATGCTGCAACATTACTGCAATAACAAATCACAATATGGTTATGTTTTTGTTGGTGAATTGACATAAAGTATAATCCAATTTACAACATAATAATCACCAGCAACAACAGCAACGAATGCAAACAAAGCAGCAAATTTTAAGTTACGTCCGCCAACAGAAAGGAAGCAACAATAAAATGAATGAAAAATTCAAAGAAAATAAATAGTACAAGTCCAAGTAAATATGTATTGTGTTATATGTAAAGGAAAATGTGGAAAACGTATTTTAATTTTACTGCCTTAACAGCAGCAGCAGCAACATCGACAGCAGCAGCAACTGCAACATAACGTTAAAATAAGCAAGCAATAAAAACAATAATAACAATAATTCCGCAACTTATAATTTTCCAGAAACGTTGCTCATGTTAATGGAAGATTTGCATCTTTATCTCACAACAGTTCCGTTCAACATAAATAACGATAATCAAATTAAATCAACGCTGCTGTGTTGCCTCAACTCACTCGTATGCTGTGTGAAGTGTTGCTACTCTGACTCTCTTCAAGTTTTGTTACAATTGCTGCAATCATTGTTGATTCAATTTACTTAATTTGTTAATAATGAACAATGATGCGGTATCCTGTGCGATGGATGGCATGCAAAAAGATGACTTTAAATTATTTAAATATTTTATAAGATGTATATAGTATAGAGGAAACCCTTTTCCTTCTAAGTTTTTATAAAGAAAAAGGCTAAACAAATTAGTTGACAACTTCTTGACTTAGTGCTAGCAACCAATTTATTATAAAGGGTCCTGGTAGAAATCATATGCATTTATTGGGCAAAAACTGGGCATTAAAAATGTACACTGGCCAAGAAATGACCATTAAAACTGGCCAGCTTTATGGCATTTATGAAACGGTTTTCAAACCTTTTTCGAGCATTTAATGGCCAGTAAAACGAAAATAGGAAAATGCCATTTAATGCCCAATAAATGCCGGAAAAATGCTTTAAAACTGGTCATTAAATATGTCACTATTAAAAATGGTCAATAAATGCCTAGAAAATGCTCGAAAAATTTTTTAAAAATGTCCTAAAACTAGGCATTTAATGGCCAGTATTTTTATTTATAAACATTTGTACAGAATATATATTTTTTATAAGTCAATTTAAAAAACATTAAATAAAACACAAATAAATTATATTTAAAAATATTTTATTTAAAAAAGGTGAAATTTATATAATTCACCAGATATCATGTCACTATGGCAATATCCTCTTGATTCACTAAATGCTTGTTTTGTGCATCAACAACGAATTGGATTGCAAGGTTAATAAATATAAGCATATTTCTACAATACGACAATTTTTGGGCATTTTTTAGACATTTATTGGCAATTTTTTAGATATTTTTCGGACATTTTTTGGACATTTTGCGGACATTTTTTGGACATTTTTCGGACATTTTTGGGACATTTTTTGGACATTTTTAAAAAGTTTCTTGACATTTTTCAACAGTTTTCTGGAATTTTTTCGGCTTTTTCCTTGAAGCATTTTAAATGTTCAATAATTGGTCAAAAACTGTTCATTAATAACTAGGCATTTTACTGGCGATAAAATGGCCATTTCTTGGGCATAAACTGTTCGAAGGTAGAATTTAACTTTACAACGAATCCAAGAAATCGGCATTTTTTGGACATTTTTTTCAAGCATTCAAAATGCCCAATAACTGGCCAATAATTGGGCGAGGAAACAGTTTTAATGTTTTGATTTCTACCAGGGGGGATTCCCAAATTTAGCTTTTTATGCTATAAATGGTGGTGTAATTTAAATTATTTTACTGAGTTTACTGTTCAGCACAGTATCTGATAACAACAAAAACAAATTACAAGAACACAAAAAAAGAACCGGTTTAAGGGAAAAAAACCAGAAAGTTTCACTTATCGGCATGAAGGTCACTGATGATTCCATTAAGCAATGGATGAAAGTAGTATGACCAGCTTTAGCCAAATTTTTTTTTGTGGTGCTGTCCCACGTTGCACTGAACAACTAGCTCTATAAAGTTATTTAAATAATTGATTTGATATTCATTTCCAACTCAATTTTATGTTATATTCTGATGCTAAACAAAATTTTCAGCGCAAATGTACTTTCATCATTCTTTCTGAAAATAAATTGCTTTTTAAGCCCAAATTTTTTATATTCATAACATAACGCATTACGCATAGTTTTGGCTCTGATGCAAGGGACGTCTTTCCATATGAACTTATGGAATTAAAAAAAAAAAATATTTGCGCATTATTCACTTATTGGTGTTTAAGGGAGTCGATAGTGGAGGTGATATAGTCATCATCCCTTAGTTTCATCATACCACACTGAACTCGATCTAGCAACTTCAAAGTGGTTTTTGGCACCCCGGACCAAATGTCGGATTTATATTATAGTTTAAGTTCGATATATGTGAAATAGACAGTTTGAATATCAGTAGGAGTGAAGTAATGCTGACACCGTTTTAATAAACCAATGCACTTGGCCGCTTCTCAGTCATCTCACGTACAGTTGAGCAGATGTGTTAAGAATGTCAAGAGCTGTCGACTTCATTATATCTATTCAAGTCATATTATGGGGAGAAGAGTATCAGTTAACACAACTCAAATCGGATATTGCATGGACGTCGTTAGATATTGCCGCCTTTTTCTCTCCATCTGCACAGAGCTTTGGCAATTTAATATCAAGAATATGGCTTACAAATATTGCTGTCTTGCGCAAAGGAATGAATTGGATTTGAGGTCGATGCCAGTAGCTAATCGGGGGAAAAAACAAAGAAGTGACTTGACTTGCATTCAACTACTATTTTTAGCGAGTTTAAAGTTTATATAGTTAAATAGTTTATTTTCAAATCACTCTTACTTTAATTTTCAAAAGTTGAATTTTCATTTCTTACGACAATAATACATCGTTCACTATCATCATTATAACCAATGTAGGTAGCGAGTATCCTTCCATTTTCTATTTTCAAAATAAATACATGCATTTGGCATTTAACAGCAGTTTATAAGCACATTGTTGTGACTGTTGTTGCTGCTGCTGTAATTGTTGGCTTGGTTGTTACAATTTTGATTTAAGCCATGAATGAGTTTTTCTTGCATAAGTATTTTTATGTTTCAATTTTTTGCTTGGTTTGCATAGTACGAGTACGTTACAGAAAAATTGCTTTGCGCATGCGCAACGGCAAATGCAGCAACAACGATAGTCAGCAATACTTTATTCTGCAAATTATTGCTTCAAGTATTGCAAATTTTATATTTAATTCATAGAAATTAACGAACGTTTGTTTATGTTGCATTCGTTTGATCATATTACAATTCAAAGAAATTAAGAGATCACCGATCGATATCGACATCTGCATCGATGTATGATGGTGTGGTGTTGAAGACGATAAAAAGAGCAACATCAACAACAACAACAACGTTTACAATAAAAATGATGTACAGTGTTTATCCTGTAGCAGATCTTTAAAATTTGATATCATGAAAGTTATAGACAGGGTTGCCAACAAATTTTTAAAATGTAGTCAAAGTCACGTCGAAAAATTTTGCAGGACACAAAATGTAATTTCTCCAATAGCAATAGAACGCTAAATTTTTCTTAAAAGCACATTTCATAGTGAAATGAGTAGAGCGGTTACCCTCAATCCATTTTGTGGTTAATTTGAAGAAAAACTCAAAATTTTTAATTGGTAGCCCTGATTTGAACGTACTAGTTATAATAACATCTGCAACTTATATCAGTAAGTTGTTGTTGTTGTTAGCACTGTTATTATTAACTAAATCCATCTTAATATGCAAATAAACTATAGTCGCTTTTAAATGGAATTGTTGTTTTGTTGGCTCTTGCTGTTGTCGTTGTTTTTGTTATTGTCAATTTGTTTGTCAAAAATCAACATTTCAATTTAAATCTCAATCCAGAGGGTTCAATTACATTTTGGAGGCGTGTCAGTAAAAGCAAATATTGAATGTTTCTCTGAAACGTTTGTGTTTACTATAAAATTATCAGTAACACCCATTCAAATTTTATAGGTTATTGACATTTCAGCAATTAAATTTTTTGTTACATTTTTCTAAAAACAAGAGATATTTCAGTGTAACTTATTGATCTGACTTACACTTTTCTGAAGTGTAGGCTCAAACAAAATTTATAGCAACTTTCCATGCATATGGGCAAAAAAAATGTTCGACCTTGTGAGCACCTTGTGTTGTGAGCACTTTAGCTCTAAACTTAATGCAATTCAGTTAATTCAGAGATTTTTTTTTTTTGATTTAACAATCTCCAACTAAGAATTCTCTAAGCTCTATTACGTGATACACCCCAACGTGCATATTTGAAATCAAAAAAGTTTTTGTTGTGGGAGAAGCCATTCCACCTAAATCAATTGAAAATTATATAGTATCTGTGATTGTCAAGCAAATTCTAATGATAGCAAATTAAGCCTCATTCTTTTTAGATTCTAAATTTGAAAGAAAAACACCATGTGGATTTAGCTTGGTCAAAGTAATTGTTTTAATGCATGCGTTCACGCTTTAAACCAGTGATGGGCAAAATAGAAAAAATGAGCCAATTTCAGCTCTTTACAACAAACTCGTCGTTTTTCTTAAACAAAATAACCAAAACACAAACACACGCACTCATCACTGCTATGCATATTTTTATCTTTGTGTTTTCTTTATCCCGATTTGTATTATTGTTATTGTTGCATCATTCAGAAAAAAAAAACATGAAAACCGAAGTGAGCGAATAAGATAACAATAATGCACACATTTCGTTTAGTTTGATCAGAGTACTTTTATTTCAACACTAATGTTGTTCTTGCTTGATTCTTTGAATTGGCTTTCAGATTTTTACAAAATTTGTTTTTTGTTAACGAGATCGAATTTATGATGGGATTTTTTCTGTTGATGTAATTGTTTTTTTTTTTTTTTGATTTTAAAATTTTGCCCATCTATGCCTTATACAGCAAAAAAATACACTGCAATTCCACTGCTTCATCGATAAAAAGTAGTGGAAACGTAGTGTACTTTTGCTAGTTATAACGTAAGCGGCTGTACGTAAGCAATTACTTTAGCCAAGCAAAATTGAAATACAGTGTTATTCTTAAAAAATTTAAATCCTAAGAGAGTAATGCTTTATTTAGCATAATTAAAATTTGCTGGAAAAATAAAGAAGTTGGTTTATTTCGATTCAGTTGCTTATAAGAAATAGACAAAATATTTTTCTTTCCATAAAATTTGTACAGCATATTACTCTCGAATAGAACTACGTTTTTATAATTATTTTTTAAGAAATTCCAACCATGGAAAACTCGCAGCCCAATTCAGAAAACCTAGCCCAGCTCTTATATTATGTGTTCCAAAGTAAGAATGCCGTGTATCTTGTCATTGTTCTAACGTTTTTTTCTCATTTCTGGCCTTCGACTTAAATTTTATAAGCATTTACAATTTATTGAAGTAAAACTTCTTTAGTGGGGGGGGGTCATTTGAAAAATTTGTAACCTAACGCAAAACATGAAACCATGAAACGCTTTTTTTAAGTAAGATCTAGAATAGCTAAAACAATAGAGAAGAGTGTGCTGAAACTATCAGCTTTGAGATCGTTTAATCAAATGCTGAGACATAAGCGTGGAAAGATTTGCTATTTCTTAAATTTTTTCAAGTAATTCACTGATTAACTACCAAAGCCTTGCTGTACCTATTCTAGATCCCGTCAACTTTTATCATTTTAATAAATCATTTTCATCTAATTCTTTTGCAGTTTCACTTCTACCGCGTGTGTATTGCTCACATGTTTTGTTATTTCATTGTATTTCCTATCTTAGCGTACATTCAAGAATACATACTTACATATATACAAAACAACAAAACAACGTAAATAGTATGCTGTCTATCAGTTTGTCCGGTTGTCTGTCTCATTGTCCACCTGTCTATTAAGCAAAAATAATTGTCACATAAATTAGCTGAAATTGAGTGGGGCGCATTTTATGTTGTTGTTATTTTTCTTCAACTGTCCAAAATAAATTTACAAGTGTCAAAAAAGTTGCAACAAATGTCAAAACATGTTTTCTTTTCCATAGCAGTTTTTTTTTTACACTTTAACAAGATTTGCTGCGGCTGCCACATTAAATTGAAGGAAAACGTAAAGCTGAATTGTTAACAAAATTGAAAAATGAAAAAAACATGGGCTATGCAACAAAATTATTGCGCAAAGTCGTCTGTTTCTTTTTAGCCTTAAATTTGATAAAAACAAACAAGAAGTTTTGCAAAACTTGTTTCTTGTTGTTTAATAATTTATTTTTATATTCGAATGATACCGACATTGATTAGACATAACCATGGTTTTAATGCCCGTCACATTTGCAACTCGTTTTTTCGACCTTCTTTATACTCGCTAGCGATTCACTCGTACACACGAACGTACGTTTTTATGTCGCACCCATTAAATTGACTTTTAATTAGCAAATTAAATTAAAATCTCACAGCAGGCGTTCATCATTTGATACAGCATTAGTGAGTCGGCATTCTTCAGCGAGAAGGAGTACTTTACCGCTGGTTTTAATTACTAAACATGGGGTGTCAATCAATTTACAAAGCGTCTGTATGATGCTACCACGGCGCCGTGGCCTATGCTATTACCACCCAGCAGTTATTTATGGCAAAACTCATCTTACTTTCGAAAAAAACAGAGGTGATTCAAATTGAAATATGAGTTTTCTTTAAGGAAACATTTTTGATATTTTCAGCTCATGTTGGCAGGGGCGACATAACGTTCTAAGAGCGGGTGTGGAATTCGTTGAGTCGCGGAAGGGGTGGAGGGGGGGTTCGAAAATGATATATATATATTTTTAAATTGACATAATCATGATTGTGAATAAGTAATGTAGGATATCTACCATAAAGTTCTCAGTGATTATTGTGTATATATACATACATAAAAAAAACGTTTATTTCGTCATCTAATACATCTTTTGTTAAGGCAAACACATTTTTCCTTAGGCCCTAATAACTAACTTGAGTAGTTAGTTACCGTCCGGCTACGGCTCCGTATCAACCAATCAGCACGTGATCTGATTGACAGCTCGCGAGCCGATAGGTTGATACCCGGATCGATTCTGTTCCGAATTTAAGGTCCTTATTCGATATATTTTTTTGTTTATTAGTTGTCGTTGAGGTAGCCTTGATTTCAAGAACCAATGAAAACATCAAATTCGATCAGTGCAGCCACGACGATAACTGCAGCGTCAACTTGACAAAAAATGTATCAAATAAGGACGCCAAATTCAGAACAGAATCGACGTGGGTAGGTGTACGCTGAAAAAATGCACTAAAAATTTCCGTGTTGAATTAAAGTTTCCCGTGTTGAATTTCACATGGGAAATTCTCAAACATGTGGACCATTAAACACTCGCTACAGGTCTTCCGGCGCCCCTGCATGTTGGACAATTACATGCCAATGTAAGAATTATTTCTTTAGCACCCAATAAAAATTTACAAAACTTTTGTACCACTCTCTTCTACTATTTATTACTTTGTTATTTACTGCATAAGATTAAGGAAGTTTTATGTTCATCAAGCAGTGCTAATGAGATTTTGTTCAACGTTTGCTGTAAGCTGGAAGTTATAGGACTTTGGTTGCGGCGCGCTTAAGTGCTTTTCTTCTTCACGAGATTAATTTTGCAACATTTTTCTTATCCCTTGCAAAAAATTATTAAACTTAAACCAGAAAGTACATGAAGTGTTTAATTTAAATATGTTGAGAATTATATATGTACATATTATTCATATAAAGCAAAACTAAAATAAGACTAAAGTTAGTAAATATTTATTTGACCTAACCAAATCTTTCAATCAACTCAAACACATATCATATTTGGCCCAATAAATAACTCTTCAATTTTTATCGATTCACAAATACATTTATTTGACGGAACCCTATGCTCAGTCAACATTTAATCAAAGAAACCAAATTATTTATTCTTAATTTTGTAAGTCTCTCGTTGAGAGTAATTTCATTCTTTGGGCCTGCGCATTAATGCAATCAAATGGAATGTGCCAAAGTACTTTTAATAGCGTATATTGTAAGTTATCAGTTGGCACTGGATTTTAATTAATCTTTTATAGATAGATTTTCTTAGAATTTCAACAATGGTGAATGTCTCTTCTGAGTGCTATGATGATGGTCAAACAAGATCTGCTTATTCGATGGCTAGTGCATCACTTCAGCCAAGTGGTTTTCTTCTTATAGTAAAATTATTTTATTTCCAAGTTTTACATGTAAGGTTCATGACCTTTATAAACTCGTCAAAAACTCTTTAGCATCTTAAAAGAGTTTTAATAAGAAAACATTGCACTCAATTTAAATAAAAGTTATTTTCCAAATAATTTCCGCTTATTATAAGTAGTTTAGTTCAAAGTTGCTCGCACATAAGCGTCGTTTCCTCAGTATTCTTTTGAAGATATATTTTCTTATTAACGAATCGGTATGTTTTATAGAAATACAGGAGCGGACTTGAATTAGTTATGACCTCAAGTGGTATTCCTTTTAAATAATAAAGTTTAAGTAAAGCTAGGGGCTCCACTCTCTGCTTGTTTCAATTACCAACCCCCTGCCTCCGCACAATGCGCTTCGCTCGTAGACTCTGGCACGCACTCCTCCGAGTTTTATTTTCTTCTAAAAAATTAATTCTACCTCTCTGTAACAACTAAAAGTATGCAATGGAATTTTTGTTTATTCTTCTTATATTTGCTTTGTTTTGTTCTTTCATCTTTCTTTCTTCACTTAACGCAAATTTTCTCCAGCCGAAAGTGATTTTATATAATAGCATTTTTATGATAATTCATTTCTAATGAAGTTTTCATTTGTAGTCGTTTGGCATTAAAGTTAAAAATTTTTAGTTCGATCTTACTAACTTGCTAGAACCGTATATCTTTTGTCAACTTTGATAAATAAACATAAGCCCGATAGTGTTTCACGGTAAAAGTATTAATTTCTAAAACGAGCAGCTGTAATGTAATAATAATGAGAAATTTTCAAAAGACTTAAGCAGCAAACTTACACAGAACAATTCATATGGCATTTACTGTTCTAATTCAGGGCCCCACGCCACTGCTGGGTTCTTAAGATTTTGTCTTTTTGTTTCTACAAGTGTTGACGGTAATGATTTTTTTCATTTTTTTTTTGAAAACTAGACAGCTTTATTATAAAGTGAACGTGTACGAAATAGTTAAAACTTCATCTCTTTCTTTTAACGACTTTAATTTTATTTTATTACTCTTCATTCCCAGACAAGCCGTCAATCTTCGTCTGTATTTATTTCTTTCTGGCATTCACTTTATTTTTATCTTCTTCAGTTGTTCTGATTCTTGATTCTTTGTTTTATTTTTACTTTTTTTCAAATTCTCAACGTTGTTGTTATTGCTGAATTTTTGTTTTGACCAATTCACTATGGCTTTAAGCTGCAGGCCTAGTAGTTTATTTTAATCTTCTACGATTTTCTATTTTTTTTTTGTGCTTTGTCACACTTTTTTATTATGGCACAGAGGGCGCTTCAATTGTTTAACGGTTCTCACACTTAAACTCTGCGCATGTTAGTTGGTAGTGGTAAGAACAACGGTTGTTTGTTCTTATGATCTTTAATTATTTACTAGTCACTGGAGCACCTGTTCAGTGCGTTTCAAGAGTCTGCCACTTTATAACTTTTCGTGTCTATTGTGAGTATAGGGTTCTCGTAAGAATTATGTCGCGGTTTTGTTTTACAAAAATTGAATGAAGAAATTTTGAGATTTTTTTCGAAAGTACACATTGTTGCTCTTTATCGTTAAGTATTTCGATAAAGAGCGAACATAACAACATAAACAACAGGGCTTAAATAGTTATCGGAATTGAAAATTAAAATACTTTAATTTTTATTAAGAAAATAATTTCAAAAAAAGTTACGTATCACTCGTGTTCCTCTTCACTTGAAGCTCTTAGTGAAGAATTTGAATAATATGTGAATAATCGCTGCAATAAGAGTAACTAAGCTACTAAACTAAATTATCATTTGCCAAAGAATGTTGAAAATAAAAATAAAAGAAAATTAAAAAAAATATTCCTCTAATATACTCTCTAGCACTTTTGAAGGGTTTTTTGCCCCCGCAATTTTTACCTGATTTTGAGCTTCGAGCCAAATAGCTACAAGGCTAATAGCTGTAGTAGCTAAACTCTATTTTGTATTTTTATGAAAAATAAAATTATTTTTGCAGCAGAAATTCAGAGGAAGGATATTTTTTTGCGAGGTTCGTGTCGAGACTATCGCTAATATTAGCTCCCACCGTTGTCTCCCCATTATGGTTAATCGACTAAACAGTAACATTGACTATTAAACATTTAAAAGTATGTACTATCGAATGCAAGAATATTCGACGGAAAAACTTGCAGGTCTTACCTAGAAGAGCTTAATCCTAAATTTAGTACGATGGTTTTTTAAGAAAAATGATGTGTTGTTGAAAAAGAAAGAAATTAATGGATTGCGAAACGATAGATTAGGGCATAACAAGAGGACAGTATAAGATTGGAACTAAAATGTATTTAACTCTCTCAATATCATAAAGGGAATATACAATGATTTTACAAGTGAAGCAAAAAGTGTCTCAGAATCTAAGACCTTAGGTAACTATACAACAACACCAGCAAACTTTATAATAACAATAGAGTTTAGCTACTACAGCTGTTAGTCTACTTAGCTACTTTCGATCAAAAACCCTTACCAAGACAAGAAGGGGAATCTTCTAAGCTTAAGCTCAGCAGACATCACTGGTGGATATATAAACTCTATGGAAGAACTGCTACTATTTAATTTTTTTTAAAATTTTGTCTCTACTCCTTAATGTTTCATCTTAATTATATACATATGTAAAGTGTGTGGAATATTTTTCTGCCATAGCCTGAACAGTCTATTTCACAGACTTCATTATCAGTTACATCCTTCTATAAATTTTACAATTTTTTGTTGCGAATCCTATGCAGTGAAGCTTGTAAATTGAACTCTCTCTTGGCACATTATTGATAACCGTCTTTCTGAAACCTGCTTGGTATTCTGTGACAATACTTTTGCTTTTTGCCCAATTCGACAACATTCTAATGAGAGTTTCACGTTATGTCTGTAATTTAATACTTGACATATATCACCTGTCTTAAATATATATTAAAAATTACGATTAAACGCTTTATATACTTATATTGTGAGTGATGAACATCTTTGCACATGTTGCCGTAAGTTAGGTTAAGTTAAGTCGTAAAATATTCTGTCCGATCCTTACGCTGCTTACACAGCAGGTACACATATATTTTCCATAGTAATTGACCTATCAAGTTGATTGCTTTCTACAAGTAATGCGGTTCTGAAAGAATTTCCTAAGTTCCGTGGAACATATAATTGAGTGGAACGTTATTTATACTTTGATTTCCTTTAATACTTGAGAGATATTTTCTATATAATTTTATAATAATTCGCAATGAACACGTTTTCATGCATAATGCTTTTCCTAAAATATTTCATTACTCTGGGGCATCACAAGTGATTTCCTTAAAAAAACCGCTGCAACACGCCCACTTACCACTTGTTTTTATTCATAACAAAAGAGACTAAAAAACCAAAATTGGCACAACACAAAGTAGTGAAAATAAATCCAAGTTGCTGGAAAATTAAAACATTTTCACGGCTTAAATGTGTTAATTTTATGCAAAGTCAACAAAAATGAATTCGAAAATTAATAGATGCGGAAAAAATGAGTCTGCTGAGTCAAAATAAACAAACCGATTCATTAAAAAGAAAAGAAAGAAATGCTCCACAGACATTTGCGCATGCGGGTTAATTTGTTATGTAAACAAATGAATTGTACGAGTAAACTTTTGTTTGTTTTTTCCATTTTCTCCATCAGGTGTTTTGATTTTTGGTAAATTTAATAAATTAAAACATATTCTTCCTACAAGTCTACACAGCTTGACAGCTACAACTATAATTTAAGCTACGACTAAGACTTTTACTTCTACGATATTTTTATAGACAAAGTTGTTATGCACCGCACTCTCGACGTCAATTAATGTTAGTAAAGTGTACCGGAAGCAAATAAACAGTTAATAGCGTTAAACTGCGCAAATATAATTTTATACGAAATTTTAATTTAATTCACAATATCAAAAAACAAGTTGAGGCTTGAAGAGGAGAAGAAAAAAAAATCCAAATCAAAATCAAATTTTGAGTGCAATATTTTCCTTAAATTTTCACGAAAATAAAAACGTGTTACGGAAAAATGATGGTGCTGACAAACTTGTTAGTTAGTAAGTGAACCAATTTATAACGTTTGTTTGTTTATATGGTATTGAAGTCACCTCACCACCTTGGTTTAGTGCTCAGCAGCTCGTAATGTTGTTCAAATATGAGGTAGCAACTATTCGGACGAACATTATACGTAGCCAACCAATGAATTTAAATGTGTAAAGTAGCGACTTTTGATTTACTATAAGTTCGAACGCTGAACTTTAAATCATAGTTTTGAATGCTTAAAAAATAATTGCTTTATTAACAATACATGATAATTCACAAGTCTAAACAAAATTATTCACAGGCTTTAGTTTCACTATTAATTAGTTTCCACTTAAGATATGATATTAAAACAAGGATATCAAGATATCAAGAAAAGAGAAGTTATTTCTTTTATATTATCAGGTAAATTTCATTCAGCTACATTTAAACTTCAAAAATGTATTCATAGAGGGCGCTGTAGGCAAAAAATTTACTCATTTACCAATTTGCCTAGAACCAACTAGAATAAAATACTTCAGCATTTGGTACACAGGAGGTGCTGTAAGCAATTGAAGTATTTGCCTTATCTCAAAAACAGTAGGTTCGATTTTCAAGACCCCTTATTTTGTAAGTAGGATAGCTTTTGACTTTTGCTAATGTCTCAATACTATTCGACACTCTTTGAGTTTTGTCGATATATTAAATACTTTTTATGGAAATTGGTACTTTATCGATATATAAAGTCTTATTAATTTTTTTAACGATTTCTTCGATACCACAGCATTTTTATTGATTTGTTGGACACCTTTCATTAGATTTTGATTTTGATCAATTTTTTTGGACTTGTGTGTAGATTTTTAACGACTTCTTTGGTAATTTTTGGTACTGTTCGAAACTTTTAAAACTTAGCGATATTAATTAAATGATAATTGCACTTCAGTCAATTTAGCAGCGATCAACATTCAAGTAAAATTTTACAAGTTGATACAATGCTTTATTTATTAAAAAAACTATGAGAAATCAAAGGAAAAAAATAACAACTCTAGAATATAGACATACATATGTTTCGATTCTTAAAATCTCATTAGTATATTTTCGGTTGATGTCGACGTCAGCACTCTAATTACAGCCGCCTATTTATACAAACCTAACGAAAAGCTCACTTTTAACTTCAAGCAAATGTGGCAAAGTTTTCAGTGAACGCTTAGCATCCCATATCGGCCAGATCTGCCTAGTTATATTGCAAGTTGACCCTTGAGTCCATCTTTTGTTAGCATTTTTACCATTTATTCTTTAAGCAGTAACTTGCAGGTAGCAAGTGGCATGCCAACACCTTGTGCAGTAGTGCATTGCCTAGCAAGTTCATCAGCTTTGCAATTGCCGTCAATGTTCCTATGACCTGGCACCCAGATGAGGTGAAAATTAAAATGCTGAGCCATCTCATTTAGAGACGAGCGGCATTGTTGGACCACTAGAGAGTTTAGGAAGACTGATACTAGAGATTTGATAGCAGCTTGACTATCAGAATAAATGTTTATATCTTTTCTGGATAGAACATTCCTCCTCAGAGAGGATGCTACCTCTTCTATCGCTATAACCTCTGCTTGAAAAACGCTATAATGGTCTGGTAACCTCGCAGCAATTCTTATCTTCAGTTTCTTTGAGTAACCTGGTTATTTAGCTTGGAACCATCTGTGTAGAAATTAATATGGCCCCTTCTTCCCAAAAGTCCTCCCTTCCAGTCATCCTTAGATGGAATGTAAGTTACGTAATCAGGCCCGGATTAAGAAATTTGCTGCCCTTAGGCCGTTCACAAATTGCCTCCCATCTTCACTGGTGAATATGGACAAAAAATTGTTTAATATGAAAAGTGAGGACCTTTTTTTTTTTTTTGCTTGTCAACATTTTTTAGGTTGTTTAGGGGGCGACATTCCAAGTATTTGCATTTTTTTCCCTTGTGTAACTCTCACCATCACCAATGCATTACCACTGTTAAAAAAAATTTAAAAAAATTTCCAAATATTTGCCGTCCCTAAGTTCTTGCCGCCCTAGGCATTGGCCTAGTGTGCCTGTAAGGTAAATCCGGGCCTGACGTAATCCCTATTGAGTGAGATTACTGGAACAATATAGTCTAAATTAGAGGGTACAAAGCTCAAGCTATGAAGGATAGTTGAGTGTCCTATTCTACCCTCGGACCAGCAAACAGTTTCCCTGATGTGCGATATGTATGCGAGCTATTTGAAACTTCTTCATATTATTTGACAGTCTTCTACCTCTTAAGTTTTTTTTCGATATTTGTTGTTTATATTGACATTAAGCGATATTTGAAATGCTCTATCTCTTTCTTATATTGTTATGGACTTTTTCAATACTTCCCTATACCAAATAACACATTTAAACTTCTATTGACTTTTGAAATACATACTTTGATTCTTTATGATTTGTTCGATACCCTTAGACTTTCTTGATTTACATTTTACATACGTAAACTTTTTCATTAATTCTTGATGTAATCGATAATTTCTGGCTAATCGATTCTTTTCAATACTTATTACATTATTCGCTGCTTTTCGGGACTTCTTAATACTTTTGATATATTCGATTTCGAGATGCTTAGGCTTTAATTAACTTTTTTAAAAACTTTTCGATGCTGTTCAAAAATTTTCGGTCCTTAGATTCTCTTACACTTTTTCAGCACTTATTTTTACTTTTAATTTTTCGATAGTTATCGTCATTTGAACAAGTTTTTCGATATTTTTATATATTAACTTATTAGATTTTTTTAATTTGTTTTCGATACTTTTTGACATTTTTCGATTTATTTTTTTCATTATTTCTCCGTACAATGGGAATACGTTTTGGCAGCATTATACAAATAAATTTCTATAGCATAGTAAAGCATCCCAACTAGTTTTATATGAATACCAATCTGTATCATTTCAACATCACTAGACCAGTCCAATAAAAACAAAACCAATTTGTTCACTTTTAGTAAAAATAATTTCAATTGCTTTAATTGATGTGATTATATCTATGATTTGGTCGCGAAACTTATGATGTGATATGTTGCTGAACCGTAAATGAAAATAGTGACTACAACTTGTTACTTTTTCAGTAGATGTCATTATTTTGAAACGTTAATTTTTTGCCGTCTCTGTTACTTTCGGTGTCTTATAATCGCATAATTTCCGTCACTCTTTAAGTGTTATCACATATTTCAACTTTTTCAGTAGATATTGAAAGTTGTTGATTTGATTTTCTTCTTGGAGTTAAACTATATTTTTTCATAATAAACCAAAAAAAAAAAATCAATTGCAAATAATATTTCGTACAAAGTTTTATTCATCAACTAACAAAGAGACCTTTGAAGTGTTGCTACTGTCGACAGGTCGCAAAGCAAGTCACTGTGCGCATGTGCAACTGTGCAAATTGTAATTTTGATTAAAATCTCAAAACAAAAAAAAAAACAAAACAACAAAAAATATAAGATAGCATGTACTAACAAAATAAAAGCCAAACTTTAGTCGGCAACAACATCAGCAATTGTTGCTGTCGTTGTGCATTTAACACAACATGAACAATGAAACCAAAACATTAGTTGCAAATTTGTTTGCTTTGTGTTTTTTTTTTTTTTTGGCGGCTTTTGGCATTTTCGGTTCCGCATTAGCATTTGAAGAGCTTAAATTTATTTTGCTTTATTTTTTTTTTTCCTAACCAAAGTGGGTTGGTGCCTGTTCATCTTAACCCATTCAGTATAAAAGACGAAAAAGTCACTGATAAAAGACGGCTCAGAATGAGTTAATTCAACTACTAACTGAAATGCTCAGTGCACTTGTTGTCGATGTGCATGTTTGTTAGTGTTGCTCCTTCTGCTCTTTGTAAACAAATCCATGAAATACGCGCGCACTTAAGCAATTTTCGTAACTAATAGATACAAATCTATGTAACTGTTGCTAGGAAAACTCAACAGCAAACGACTAAAAATAACAAACCCAAAAAAAAAAAAAACAAAATAAAAAATAAAAGCAGTTCAATTGCTTCTGCGCAACAAACAGCGCCAACTAGCCGTACAAGTGTTTGTTGTTGTTGTTGGCTACAACTACAAAATAATAAATGGCGTCGACGCCATCTTTTGTTGCTTCATCAGCGATATTGCGATGCGGTGCGGCACGTCGCTGCGCTGTGCTGTGATGCGATGCGAAGCGCTGATACGCGTTGATTGCACTACAAATGATGGGATTTTTCTTCATTTGTTTTTTTTTTTTTGTTATTTTTCGTTAGAGCTACCGTTAAATCTGTTGGTTTTTTTTCTCTCTGTGTCTTATAACGTTTTATTTAGTTTTTGAAAACTTTTATTTTGATTTCTTTTTATTTTTTTTTTCATTTGTCTAAAGATCTTTGTTTAAGGTGTTAACTTAATTTTTTACTGTTTTGCCTTTGTTTTGGCATAAGAAAAGGTCATCTTAGGTAGAAAACATTGGTCTCAGTCATTACAATGACTATGAAGTGTATGGTGCATTTTGAACTTTAAATTAGGTCGATTGTTTTTATTGCTGTGAATTTACTTTAAGGTGTAACTGTGTTGAGGCTATCAAAAAATTTGTTTAATTTTGATGGTTTTAATAGGTTCATTTTCATGTACTCTGTGAACCGTTGCTATTTAAAATGTTTTAGTTATTCAAATTCTTGTAAATTGCTGTGGTTTCAAATTATGGCTGATGGGGGATGGCCTAGGAAAATTCACAAAGTTTAAGTTTCATAATTTTTTTTTATTTTTTATTACATAAGTACATATCATTAATTTTGGGTGGCTTTTTCTTTGAAAATATTTTACAAAATCGTATTTTTTGGAGCCTCTAAATGCTCAACATTAGCTGTGTCCCCTAAATTTTTTATTTTTGGCATATGGGCAAATTTTTTCTATGTCTGAAAGCACACAAAGTTCTTAGATTTAAGTTGGAAAACCAGATTGCTGATTCAACAAAACTTTTAACCCTCATTCGGTTGAACTGTCACCCGGGTGACTATTTCAACTTTTTCGACCAATAAAATGTATTTCTTATCAATTCTTTTAACCCACCTTCCTTGACATCTTAAACTAATGAATTTTTAAGTGTAAAAAACACAAAATACTTGAAATTTTTACGTGTTGAAGCTTTTTATTCTCATTTCGGCCGAAGCAGCCATATGGGACGTTCTTTTACAAACCGCACGAATTTTGACAAAAATTGACCGACACATTTTTGATTTGGTTGAAATTCTTTTTATGAGTTCTGTATCGAAACAGAAGAGATACGTGTTCGAGGATTTATGTGAAAAAAAATTTTTTTTTTGTTCAAAATAGAGCGAATTTAAATTTTGAGAATTTCGTGATTTTTGGCTTGGAGACTCATTTTCAAAAATGCATAACTCCGTTTCTATTAAAGCTAGAAAATTGAAATAAATTTTCATTGTAAAACTAAGAAAATTAACTTTAAAAAAAATAATTTCTTAAAAAAATTATTAACAAGTTAATATTGTTATAAACAATTCAAATGTTTAAATTGATTTTTAACAATTGATCCCACCCTGTATCAAATTTTTAATGTCACCATCGTATTCTACGTTAAATTTCCTATCGAAAATGTCATGTGGCGTGAACACTATGGTTCCCATGCCTTGGAAAGACAATTTTAAATATTCAGTAAATAATCTGTCATATTAATCAGCTGTTGCCAGATATTTATTTTAAATAGGTCCAATTTTTTTCAAAAACTGTCTCTTTGATTCAGAACTTTTGAACTATTCCCAATTTTCCTAAAAAATTTTCTCTATATCCAAAATTTATCTTATTTTCAAATATAATCACCCGGGTGACTATTGGGCCGAAATGAGTTACAAAAATCTTCGGTCGAAATAGGGTTAATTCCATTTCACAAAAATTTTCCAATTCTCAGCTATTTCCGAAATTTTTGTATTCCTACCAGGCGTCCAGCTTTGACATGAAATTTCGGGCTTGGCAATCTGTATATACGATTCGAAGTGAACAAAGCGTTTAATGTAATATATTGTAAAACAAATTAATTTCACTTGAAACTTTTTACGATTAAAGTAAAGTTAAAAAATGTTATTTTCAAGACTTTTTAAATTCAAAATACAATTTAAAGTTGTTCGTTTCAAAAATAAAATTAGCACAAGGTTATTTTTACTATTTTCAATTTCAAAATTTGTGACTTAAAGTAAAATACTCATAAAATTTTCAAATTTATAATGCCGTTTTACCTTGAGTTAGGCCTACATTTGTAATGTTCGACTTTAAATCAGTTATTTTATTTTTTCTCGTTTTCATTCCAACTGATATTTCTGAAATTTTAAATAAGATGTCGTAAAATTATAACAAGTCCTCTACCAATATTTGATATTTCAAAATCAAATAAAATACCACCAGCTTATTGAAATTTTCCTTAGCTACTCTAAGAAATATAAATAACAATCAGACCTGTTCTGATTCGAATTTCGTCCGGAAGTTCCGAAGTTGAATATCAAAAGCTCTCCTCAATCTAATGGTCTGAATTTATTATGGAATTTTTTTTTTCAACTTCGAACTTATTCCGGCAATAGTGAGATAATTTTTCCACGAGTTCTTACAGTGTGTAAGTAGAAAACTTAAGTGCAACAAAAGCGTCTTCGAGATTTGAGTACTATCTCTTATGTTCTTCTAAGTTCAGAAACACTGAATGCGTTTTTATAGCCGCCCACACATTTGGAATAACTCATTAAGGGAACGTGAAAAGATAATCCTTTCACGATCAGCATCATCAGCTCATCCGGTCATGTTCACTTGTCTGTCGGTCCCAAATCAACAGTCTTTTCCCACCCTTATTGTGGGAAACTGTAGTTTAACTTAATTAGAATTATTGATTTTATATATGTAATACAAGACTACAGTGTGATGTATAAATCTTCACTGATTAAATAATTTATAAGTTACTTTCTTTTTCAAACGAGTATATTTAAACTTTCGCTTTTGTCTGAGATCATCGAAAAATCTAAAAAAGGAAAATACATTTAACGAAAAATTCAATTCGAAAAATGCTAATGCAATAAAACTTGTAGCCTGGTAGGAAATAAAGCATGACATAAGTTTTTTTTTATAATGACAATTTCGAATATAAACTGCCATTTATTTAAAAAAAAAAAAGGAAAAAATATAATGAAAACAGATTTTTAATTTGCAAATTCAAACTTGTGTAATTTTGGTCAATGTTTTATACTACTGCTTAAACCA
This sequence comes from Meiosimyza platycephala, assembly GCA_963662105.1. Lineage (NCBI taxonomy): Eukaryota > Metazoa > Arthropoda > Insecta > Diptera > Lauxaniidae > Meiosimyza > Meiosimyza platycephala. The sequence goes on along the minus strand of OY759209.1, from coordinate 92,147,345 downwards.
CGAAATAAATACGTTCTTTTGTGGTCAATAAGGAAGGTGTTCAAAAAAACATATTAAAAAAACACGTTTACATAATGTCAACTATTTCCAACTGGGTCATTAGCTCTATATAGTATTTCGCTTAAGTAAATTTGTTCTGCATAATATTTCTCCCATAATGGGTCGAATATAAATTAGTATTAGTCAAAAATAAACCGTAGAAGCAAAAGAAAGAAGACAAATTACAGAAGCTTTAATAATTATAATATTTGGCTTTGCTCTTTTAAAATATGTTAATAATCTAGGAAAGTAGAGAAAAAGGTTAAAAATTTCAAATAAATTTGCATAATTTTATTTTGGGTCTTCGCTAAGAAGACGAGTATGTAAGTCAGATGGAAATATTGCCACAGTTGCTTACACAAAAAAAAAAAAAAATCGTAGAAAGCTCTTACAATTTCGAAAATTGCTCTAAATATATATTGTAATAAGAAGTTGTAACAAGAAACCAATGAAATAAAAATTATTTAAATAAAATTAACGATAAATTTATTAAATAGCATTTGTATAGAATTTCAATTGATATCGCTTAGGCTTATGAGTTCATATACTGATATTAAGATAATGGAAAATTTAAATTTACGATATTTCGGTGAAAAAAATAAGATATCGATATAATTTAAAATGAATTTTGTAGGCAAAAAGATTACAACTTTCAACCACTAATCCAGTTCTTAAATATTCCTTTTCTTATACCTTATGAATATAACTAGATAGATTTCATTTTGATATGAAAAATTATCATATCATGCGAACTTACTTGTGTTTATTAATCATGATCAAAAGATTATAAAGCTAACAACTTAAGTCAAAAAGATATAATCTTCTTTACTTACCACGCAAAAGATACATTTCTCCTTTTACGCAAAATCTAAAATGAACTTGTTATGCAAGATAAAAAAGATGGCAGTCGGCTAGTGAACTCACTATAGCCGCTGCGAATTTTTGGGCAATTAAAACAAAAATCCCACGCATTCAATTTTTTTGTATTTTGTTAAATTTTTTTTAAATTGTATAATATTAATTTCATTACACTGACAAAAATGTCATAATAAAAGAATAGAAATCTTTAGATAGAGGCAAGGAGGGTGATTAGGGGCATCACAAGAATGTTAAATATTTGAAGTGAAATAGTTCCTATCAGTTATTTCTTTAGTTTGTTGAGCCAAACGTGGTCAATCAATCCATTTTGATTCCATTGGAAAAGAATTATTACATACCAAACAATTTGAGTTTTTGAAAAAGTCGAAAAGTGTTGAAAAATTCCAAAAAGTCGAAAGTGTTGAAAAAACGAAAAATGTCGAAGAATTTTAGGAATTCGTAAAATATTGAAAAAGTAAATAAATTTTGAAAATGTCGATAAACTTTCAGCATTCGAAAAATGTTGAAAAATTTGTAGTGTCAAAAAAGCCGATAGTTGGTTAAAAATGGGAAAGCTGTCATAAAATATTATTTTCGTTAAAATTGAGCTAACAGAACGGTAGCCGGACGAAGTAAAGAAGAATATTTTTGTATCTAAGAGTAATGTGCAATGATTTTCCATGACCAAAGTCCATTTCGCCACAATTTTCAATTACATTAAAAATCATTGTATTCCCAGTGTGCCACACGGATCCGTTTCGGATTCGTTTAGGATCCGCTATCCGTATTATTTATCCGAAACGGATTCCATATTAACAAAAAACCAATTAGAAACGGATCCGAATATGAAGTCCGTTCCGAATTCGAAACGGATCCGACAAAGCGGACGATCCTTCCCGCTGTTTGGAGGCGAATCACCCACGATTTCGGATTCGAATCGTATCAGAAACGGAATCTGGAACGGATCCAACAAAACGGATTCCGCTTTTTCGAGAGGAATTTCATACGAAAACGAATTCGAAAAGGATCGGAACGGATCCGTTTTATTAACAAAAAAACCAATCCGAAACGGATCCGAATATGAAGTCCGTTCTGCGTTCGAAACGGATCCGACAAAGCGGACGCTCCTTCCCGCTGTTTGGAGGTGAATCGCCCACGATTTCGGATGCGAATCGTATCAGAAACGGAATATGAAACGGATCCGTTTTGTTTACAAAAAACGAATCCGGAATGGATCCATTTTGTGCACCAAAAAGGAGTCCGAAACCGATCCGTAGAAGAAGTCTGTTCCGAGTCCGTAACGGATCCGATTTAGTTAAAAAAAAAAATGAGTCCGGCTCGCATCCGTTTTATTTTAAAAAACGAGTCCGTAATGTATCCGTTTTAGTTAAAAAAACGATTCCGTAACGGGTCTGCTTATGAAGTCCGTTCCGGATCCATAACGGATCCGTTTTAGTAAGAAAAACGAGTCCGGCTCGCATCCGTTTTATTTAAAAAACGATTCCGTAACGGATCCGTTTTAGCTAAAAAACGATTCCGTTACGGATCCATTTATGAAGTCCGTTCCAGGTCTGTAACGGATCCGTTTTTGTGCACATTGGGTTATACCCATGCAATGTGATGTTATACATATATAAAAAGATATCCCTACATATTTTTCATTTCGAAGCTATGACTTATGATATACTCAATTATTTAATAACTTTATCTTCTTAGTAAAATTTGTAAAACCTTTTTACGTGAAGCACATATCATTTATATAGAAAACAATTTGTTTATATCGCATGTAATATTTTTGAGTAATCAGCCCTTGCGTTATTAAAGAAATAGCTTTTTCACGATGATTAATAGAGCTTACAAATATTACATTTAGTAGTAGTAAACATTTTTAAATATTCTGCGAAGTACATATCAAAATGTAATTCCAATCTGTTTGAAATGAGTCTTATACTTTTGAGATAACTAAAAAAAACCGATAAGCTCAATTCTCATTAGCAAGCAATTCTGCGATTATGGTCTTAGGCCGTCACCTTCATTTCCTATTTGTTTTAAAAGTAAACAAGAAAAACAATATTCTATTGTTTTGTTTAAATATTTAATAATCTTAATTTCACTTCCCATTACATTACAAGATTTATTAAAATGTTTTACAATATTATTTACTAATTTGTCACGCCTATTAAATACTTGAAATTCATTCACATTTCGTGTATACTCGTAGTACACAGTTGCGTGCTTCAGTGTTGGCTTAGTGTAGATTTATTGCTATTTTAAAACAATAATTTGCAACAAGTTTTATTATAAAGAAAAAAAAAAAAAAAAAACAACACAGCTGCAGTTATTCATGATGTCATAAAAGACGAAAGTTTTAATTACTTTTTAGTTAAATTGAAAAAATTAAAAATCGTACGTATTATGTTTTATTTATACACTCGTAGTATACATGAGTAATTTTATTTTATTGAAATTATGCATCTATAAAAATCAACGAAAATTAGTGGGGATGTACATATAAGGTTTAAGCAACTGTGAAGAAACTTGTACGTTTAGTCCAGGAATATGATTTTTTTATTTATTTTTTGTTTAAAAACTTTAATTCCCTTGTTACCTTAAGAAAATAATCATACTTGTGATACTGAGGTCTCAAAATAATCGGCCATATATTTTTAATGCATTTTATATGAAAATTTATTTATTTTTAAATTACTTTTTTTTTACATAAATCAGTGTAAAAGAATTTATCAGAGTTTTGTAAGTTGTGTATATATTTTGTGTGCTTATGGCAATAAGCTGTTGACATTGCAATCATGTCATGTTATATTGTGGATGCACAGGTTTTTCACAAGCTCTGCTTTTTTCATTGGTTGGCTTTTTGCTTTTATTCAGTATAGTGCCATTCGAAGGGGACTATATCTGCCCGCACTAATCGATATCTGCAGCAGATTGAGTTCTTTACAAACGCTTCTAATGCCTTATATTTTTCTGAGCGAAAATCCACCAAAGGTTGGAGTGGTGGCAACAGACTCACATAGATCGACTACTATTATAGTACTTCGACACATGAAAACTGTTCGAGGAATGTTCTACATACGTTCAAGGCATTACAATGTGACATTGTATATATTGACATTGTGACATCGAATATATTTTTTCTTGACATAATGACCAATGACTAAAACATATCGACAGATTAAAATTTGGAACATTCGTTTTTAGTGCCATGAGCCTAAAAGAATCGCTCATGTTGGTATTTCTGCACAATACGTCTAATTCCAGATAGATGGTAAAAAGCTTATCTGTAGTGATATTCTTTGACATTGACTTTATTTTTTGCTCAGTTGTAAAGTGGTCCCAAATTGAGTATTTTTATTTGACTCTATGGCTAGAGAGCGGAAATCTTGTCGGAAATAAGCAAATTTTTTTTTGTTTAATGCCAACAAATCTTTTGAGCACGAATTTTTGAAAAAAAAAAATTTTTGTTCAAGCCTAAAAATTTTTTTTTTAAATAATTTTTATAAAATATTAAAAAAAAATCAAAAAATTTTTTCTTCTCAGATATCTCGGATTACAAAAATTTCCTGAAATTTTTTAGTTTTTGCAATAGTGAATAAAATATTTTTGGTCAAAATTAAACCTTTTATCATTTTTTCTACGAAACTATCAATTTTCAGTAAAAATTGCACTTACTAAAAAGTTCTTAAAATTGTTCAGAATTTTCAGAAAAACGTGTATTTAATTTTTTTATTGCAATATTTTTTTTTTAATGGCGTCATAAGCCCCTAGCACGATTTGGGACCGCTGTGCGGTTGAGTAGTTGCGCACTGTTTCTTAAATAAATTTGAAAGCTGATTTAAAATGCCCTGGTATTACGAGAGAATACTCAAACTGATGGGACGATGACTACATCAAAGTCTTCTCTCCACCACTATTACCTAGCGCCGGATTTGCGGCGGCCGGAGCTAAGTAATGGAGAGTTCAAAAATCGAGTTCAAGATCGAAAAGAAAAATTTTCTACACAAAAAAAAAGGACAAAAGGATCTCCTGTTTCGATTTCTACAGAACATCCTCAAATCCACACAACCTCTTGTCTTGTTGGTGGCCCCTTGAGCTCAGGTTCCAGACCATAGCTCCCAGCAAATCATTTAATCAAGCGCTGGTTAAAGGCTCCCTCTATGGCGGAGACAAAATTCCCCTCCAGGCCAATCTTAAGCCAACCACTCTAAGACTTCCTCCACTACATAGACCTAATAAGAATCGTTAGCAAACTTATCAATTTCTTCAACTTCTTCAATAAATTGCTGCATTTAGCTATCGGTCAGCGGTTTCGACCGCTTGTATGACTAAAAAAGGCAGTCAATAAGGATGTAATATATCAACCAACTTTTTTTTACATCCTTGATAGAATTCTGTAATGTCCATATGCTACTGTAAATGACACTTTGTACCTGAATATATTCCAAAACGGCTTAATTCACGATACTCTTCGCTTAGGCGCGGAAAACAACGCATCGGGCGGCACCTCTTCTATCAGCATAAAATTCCCGAAGGCACCATTACGCAGCCATGCAAATGTACATGAACTTAGCTCCTGGTGAGAGCCGAGACCTCAAACCTTCCTAAATTTCTGGGAAATGGCACCCGGTTGCAATTAAATGAAAGGATTAAGATTTTCTAAATTTCTCTGTGTAGAGAATTTGTAAAATAATTATAGATCTCTGTACTTTATATAGATATGCGAAGCGATACCACTGTCACCCAAATTCAAACCACTAAATTGCGCTTGTCTTGCAATATTTAAAATGTTACCTAATTTTTGATACATTTTTAACACGAAAATGCGCGATTTATGCAATGGGTAACAGCTGACCTAATGGTATGTACTCGCATTTTTGGGAGTTGACACTTATCTGTTAGTGTCCAAAGCTCTTATGCTGGTATTTTTTGAAGTGAATTCAAAAATTTAATGATATCATATCAAAACATTTTAACTTTTTGCCTAGAAGATGTATACGATCTAAGTAAGAAAAACGTCATAAAATGACTTTGAGATTACCGTAGGTTTAAGTAAATTGTTAGATGTCTATATTATAAGATCAGTAGAGAACACTTAAGATGACTCTTAAAGCCACTTCGAATTATTTCTTTATGTACTGCTATAATTGGCTTTCTTAATCATACACCAATCTGGCTTAAAGTGTTTTCAAGGTACATCATGTGAATGAAAACAAATGTAATTAAAATAATTGTAATAAAAATATTATTAGTTAATTAAAATATGTAATAGCAAAATTTGCATCGCACACCATGAGCACTTTCTAATGCTTTTTAAAAAGAACATTAATTTTATTGGGCAATTAAAATCTTTCGCCCATTAAGGATGCTTTTAAGTATTTATTATACCCATAAGCTGCAACAGTTCATAAATAACAAGATCACGCTTTATGATCGGGCCCTTGGAGTTCAAATATTAAGCATTGAATTTCAGCTGAAATAATAAAATCGCAATTAAATAGCGATACTAAGTCGTTTAAGACACATTCGCTATAAAACGAAAGGGCATTTACTTTATAAGCGCAATTGCTTAGCAATAGAATCAGCGTCGACTTCAAAACGATCACTTAGCTCTAGGATCAATTTCAATCCAATACTTAGCTTTCTTACAGTTCATGCTGCTTTTATGGTACAACAATTAAGTTGGCAAATCTAACAATTGAACCTCATAAATTTTATGGTATATAATTTAAATGTCCATTGAATTGCAGGAGTGTGGTAGTTACATATTTAATAAGATCTTAAAAAAAGTGCGCTGATCTTTGAAATTTGCTTTAATGGTGGGATTGGTCTTGATCGTATTAATTTTAATTGGAAGCTATTGAGTAACGTTGGAAATTCATGTCTAATAAATTATAAAAGTTTATAGTTTTAATAAATAGCATGATTGTTAGAATTCAGAGGAAATGGCTTTTAATTACCATTGGATATTGTAGATAACAGCCTTTTTCTTTTAAATTTTAAGTTCAGTTCAAAAGTCTACAACAGAAGTATATGGATCGAAATGAAACTTGGAGAAATATTATTTAAGGTTTGCTTTGACAAAAATGTTAAAGCCTTGACAAAGTCGATATTTTGAGTTAACTTAATTTTCTAGTTGTATTTCCCACCGTTTCAAGGAAGTCTAATGAACAGCCCATTTGATTTGATATTTTGAATTTTTAGAATTTGTTTTCGCAAATTCTCACAGATCATCATTTAGTCAGATGCTGGTAAATATCTGGCTCTTTTAATCAGTTTCTGAGGTCATGTCGGACTTCAAGATAACCAGTGTTTTCTATCTCTTTTAAGAAGTTTTTTACTACAACTTTTGTTCAGAATATAAAGTTATATCAGTAGGCTTGCAAAGTATTTGATTATATGACAGATGGCACACCCTCTTATTAAAATTTTCTCAATTTTTGTTCAGAGATTGTCCAAATACTCATTCGTATGAAATTTTAAATATTTTATTTGCATGGGTAATAGCTATTAACTCAAATTTTGCAAGGTGCTATTTTGATATCTTCTGCAAAGTTGCTGAGTACGCTTGCCTTTAAATTCATAAAAGTTTGTTGAAGAACTGATCAAAAGCATATTATATATTATGTTAAGCGTATGAACTATATATTGTCGACATAATCTTCTAGAGAGGGCTACATACAATAAGACTTAGCCTCTCAGCCCCATTACCTAGTTACGGCAATGACTTATTCTTAATATCAAAATATGAAAAGCTTTTTATTTATGCGCTACACATTTTCAATAATACGAGTATTACTACATAAGTAGACTTTAAAATCTTTAAGCGCTTTAACTACCATGATTTCTGGGTCAAACCAGTTGCATTGCCATTAAGTCAGAATGCATTTGATATCAAAGTTATTGACGACATTATTACGTTGCATTTTTTTTTTCTGTTCACTTGCCTTTGCTTGCAACTTCTCGTAAGTATTTGTACCAAAGATTGGTTAATATGTTTGATTGCATTATTATGAGTTAACCGGATTGTTCAGATTATCATTACCAAGTATCAAATGTGTACGAGTACCCGTCAATTGCCAGCACTGATTGTGTTCGCTTGTGTGCGAAATGACGAATGGGAAAAAATATCGAAGCGACAAAGGCGACAGTGTTCATAGGTAGGGGAATGAATATAAAATTATAAAATTGTTGACATAGAATTCAGTGGAAAAAACAACTTGGAAAATATCATTGAGTGGTGAAGTTGCAGCAGGGAGCAGGAGTTTTGTTAGGCTGTTCATATATCGCATGTCAATGTGCACGAATCGATGATGAGAACTCAATTCGAAGTTTGCTACTGACAACATTGATATTCTGATCAGAATATTAAATTGTGTTCATTTTTATTAAATTGTTATTCGAGAATTTTTTTATCTTTCAACGATGCTCTTGTAACACTTTAAATTTACCCTTGCTACTTTTTATTATATGATAGATCCTAGTGCGTGAGATGTGGAAAGAAATATTCAAACCGCAAAGCTTTATCTTAAAATTTGAATAGAATGCACATACCAAATGCTACCGTCGTTAGTAAATGTATGAGAGATGGAAACTTTAAATTTAATTTCTGTAAAATCTTAACGTTGTATCATATCACCTTCATGCACTTATTTCTTCAATTGAGACCACTAAGGTTTAGGCTCACGAACTCATTAAAAATTAATGTTTATTATATCTGTGTTCATTAGCTCTTTTTATAGTAAGATCGGCAGTTTGACTGCTCATAACTGAGTCTCTTCTTACCAGCTTATTAGTACAAACGTTGTCGGCAAAGTTACTGCAACCTGAATCCAACACAGAACGATGTTACAGCGTTTGGTTAATCAGGAACTGCAGTTTTATATTTCAGTATTAGCTGCGATTTTATTAAGTTTGAGTTAATAGACTTAATTGCTGCTTGGCTTTCAATATATATAACTATTCTAAGGACTGATTTATTTTTTAGAAAATTTTTTTTGAAATTGCATAGACTTCAGCTAAAAAAAAAGAACTGTAATAATCATGCAATCTGTAGGAATCACTCAAGTGTAACATCTTGGTCGTTTTTGATCCATCTGAGCAGATTGCATGGCATTTATTCAGGTTTTCTGTCTCAGTCGCTTGGAAGAGATTCCTTGGAAAATGTAAGTTTTCTTGGAAAATGGAATAAAGTCTGTATCACGAGGTGTAAGTTACATTTTATTAAGATACTGCAATGGCCGTTTGGTCTCGATCTTCAAAAACCACATTTTTTTCAGTTTGAATGATTTTTTTAAGGCAACATCGTTGGCAAAAATGTTGAGAAGTACCTGAAAGATCATAGTTTCAATTAAAACAATTTTTTGTGGTGGATACTATAGGTTCACCATACATGCTATTTTCTCAATTTCAATACAATATATCAGATAGATATTATTTGTTTCAAGTGTTTCACCGTATCAATTTTCTGTAAGTCAGAATTGATCAGATGATTGACTAAGTCAGCGATGGGCAAAATACGAAAAAAGAGCCAATTGTGGCTCGTTGCAATAAACAAGTAATTTTTCTTAAGAATATTTTGCTTAATGGATTAAACAGAATACCGGCGGTTGACGTACGACGGTTGTGACAGAACAAAAAAACAAAAAAGAGAGTGAACAATAAATTTTTGCTGAGAAAATCTTATGGGAGAAGAGAGTAACAAATCTGCCGCGACAGTATTTACGTCAACCGCCGGTATTATGTTTAATGTATTCCGGCGTAAATGCCGCTACCGCTGACGGTAGAATTAGATTTGGTTTTAATTTTACCGTCGTAAACAACAATGAGCATATTAAGTACAGCTTCTTTCGATTCGTTTGATAAGTGTACTCATGTACACTTATGTTGTTCTTGCCACATTCTTGGAATTGGCTTTTGGTTTATTGCAGAACTTTTTTTTGCTAGCGAGATCAAATTTATGTTGGGGTATTTTCTGTTCTTGTAATTGTTGTTTTTGCTATAAAAAGCTCTTGCTTCCAAAATTTTGCCCATCTATGGCTTACAGCATTCTCTAGTAATGAAAATTGTGAAATTCCAAAGACGTTTTCGCTGCCATTAAAATTTACCTTATTTGAAGGAAAATTTTTAGTATTACGCCAGACTCTTTCTCAGTAACTAAAGAACGAGTAACAAGCATTTTGGCGAGTATATGTCAACATTCAACTTTAATTTAGATCATTTCTGATACGTAAAATTAATGAAATTATTATTATTTTGAAAAGAAAAAATTAAGTACTTGACTCAACTGTATAAAATACAGTGAAACCTGGATAACCGGGATCTCCAAGAGACCAAATTTTTTTTTTTCAATTAAAGAGGTTTCCCATTTACACAGTTTCCCAAATAACCATACTCAGACCGATAAAACGTGCATATTCAAATTCAAAATAGCAAATTATACACACATAAATATTATTTCCCAATTATAGAGGTTATTTCTAAACGGTCCTAGTTGTAGAGGGAAAAGCCCATGTTACAGAGGCAAAAACACACAAAAATTTCAAAAATCAAATTGATGCGAAACTTCTGGGATCTTGAAGTGAGTCTCACTAGTAGAGGTTTCCCCACTTATCCAGGTTCCACTGTATATTAAATTTTTTTCTCAACGAAGAGGACTTGTGTTGAAATAGTGTAAATTCACTACAAATTTCGTAAACGTTGGATTCCTCAAAATAGAGATTTCAATTGACCGCCGAGATCATGCGATTTGACACCATTAGACTTTTTTCTTTATGACTTTGCTAATGGCAAAGTCTATGCCAATGCTCCACCAATTATTCAAGAATATTAGGGCTGTCACTCACGAAATACTACCACAATTAAGCGTAAACGTAATGAAAGATTTCATCAATAGAATGCCCATTTATAGCCATAGCTAAGGCATACATTTACCAGCTATTGTATTCCATTACAAACTTCTGAGTTTGTACTTCAAAGTAAAATAAAAATATCATCACTTTCCACAAAAATATTGCATCTTCCTATTGACACCTCTTGTTTGATGACTCTATATCTAATAAAAGTTGTCAGTTACTTTAACAGCACAATACAAAATTCATCACAAAACATTTAAAACTTTCTATTTACAGATATATGTCTATCACCGATCTGCCACCTCTGCCGAAAAGTCTCAGCGGCATTAATAAAATGCTTGGTTCTGATTCTGGACTGTTAAGTGATATTGAGCCATTTTCTAATAATAATGCACTAACTTCACCAGCAACATTAACAACAACAGCAACAGCAACAGCAACGACAGCAACAACAACAACAACAGCGATAACAACAACAAACACAAGAGCGATAATAAAAACAACACTAGAATGCCAAAAAGAAGAAAACACCAACGACAACAACAACATCAATAGCATTAACAATAACAACAACAATAACAACAACAGCAACAACAACGAAGATAATAAAAATGAAAATGATAATAAATCAACAACACCGGAGACGAATGGAAATAATAATGAAGCATTAACGAATACAACAACAACCACAACAACAACAACAGGAGGAACCACTTTAGATACACAGTTGGCCATCTTAAGAAAAGAAATGGTAAGTTTCGCTTTTATATATTTTTAGTCTCAAAATAAAAGCTTTATGGCATAGAATTAATTAAAAATGTAAATTGAAGAAATTTTGTATGTGAAAGAAGAAAGACAAGAACGACAAGAATTCGTATGAACGAGAAAGCGCAAAAATACCAAAAATTTTGTATAAATTTCAAATAAAAATTCATGTTGAGTGCATTTGTGTGGGGGGGGGGGAGCGATGAAAAAAACAACTAGGGAGAATTGGAATTGATGACTGCCAGTTGAATGGAGATGGATGGCGCTTGTTGGGTGCATTTCATTGTGCATCGCTGTTGTTTTATATCTTAAGAGTAGAAAAATTGGAATACATATCATCATCAACGTCAAACAATTCAGTGCGCCCTAAACGGAGCGAAGGGAAGGCGATTAGGGAAAAATGCCGGCAAAATATTAACAAATCGCGGAAATAGGTCTGAGGCATTAGAAAGTCGAGAATTTATTTTTGATTTCAACTGGCGGGCTTGAAAGAAAATCTGCGCTGGAGTGAACGTGACATTTTAGACGTTTTCAAGCTTTTCACCACGCTACGAAATTTTATCTACTTTTGAAAATTTTTATACACATTCGGCATATTATGTTTTATTCAATATTATGCCTTTTCCAATATATCTTGACTTTTCAACTTATGTCGTTTTTTTTTTTAAATACATATTTGACTTTCTCAACATTCAACCCCAACCTCAATGACGCCTTAATTGGTGAAAAGCTGTCATTAGATGCATCGTAAACATTTCGAATTATAATAGACCAAATCCATCTCAAACCATGCAGTCGGTGTGACTTCAAATTGCGGAATTGGTTGCAACATTCCAAATTACTTTATGCAAATCCTGCTTGCATTCTGCATACTTTTTTTTACCGTTATTTTTGTAACAACATTTTATCATAGGAAATATATAAAAACATTGTACGCACATATAGCTTTTCGCTGACAAAGTCAAGCAAACAAAACATTCAAAACCCACAGAAGTACAGTCAGCGAAAAAGCTATATGTGCGTACAATGTTTTTATATATTTCCCATGATAAAATGTTATTACGAAAATAACGGTAAAAAAAAGTATGCAAAATTCAAGCAGGACTTGCAGAAAGTAATTTGGAGTGTTGCTGTTGTTATTTGCTTTGAAAATATGTAGTACCGTAGAGTGGCTTGGCAATGATGAAAAAAAAAATTGACAAAATCTCCTGACCTCAAATGTGTTTTAACAAGCATTAAACTCATGTCATTTCTCTCTCATATTAATAAAAATCCACAGTAAAATTTTAAGCGTAAATAACATTGGGATTTTTGAGAAAATCAGCCTTATTTTTTTTTTTTCATAAAAAGCGCAAAATTTCTTAAAGATTCTGACAGAAAATCAGAAGTTCAATTAGAATCAAAAGACATAAATTCATTATTTTGATTTAGATGAAAATGCGACTATTTTGAACCAATTTTCACTAAAACTTTATATGGGCATAATTTCGTAAAAAATTATTTTCAATCAAATCGGAGGACGGTATATTCCTTTAATTACTTTGAAAATAACATATTTAATCGGCAACCAATTCTGCAATTTGAAGTCACTCCGACTGCATGGTTTGAGATGGATTTGCTCAATATATATATTTTTCTCCCCCGAAATCACAATAGCTTTGTACGAAAAGATCACTTTTCAAAGATTTTAAATGGTCAGGGGAATAAGTTTCTCGTAAATTTTGTTTCTCGAACTCAAATCATTTTGGGCTTTGCGCTTGCTTCGATGTGACATGATAGCGAAAATTTATTCTTCTATAATTTAACTTAAAAATGACTTACCATACTGAATATAACAACGATTTTATCCCCACTCAGTGTTTCAGCATTGCCTTCCATCGATCAAAAATCTATGTCTTTTAGGCTAGTGAAAATATCTCAAAGTAGTTCATGTGCAATTTTCAAGCATACTTTTTATGCAATCTTATAAAAAGCGTTAATTGCTCACCGTGATATAAAAGGTCAAAGTTTTAGCGAATGAGTTATACTCTTGATTCAGTTTGAGATGGTTGTAAATATATCAAAATAAAGTAAATCGCTAATTTTAACTTTTGGATCTGAAGTTTTGCCTATTGAAAAAGTTATGGCCAAATTAACTTGTGTTTTTTTTTTATAACATTATAATTTTCTCACATAAGTTGTTTTTGTTTAAAACAAAAAAATCTTTAAAAACAAAACCAACCAAAATTCAGTAGCCGCTGGTGTCAAACAACAGCTACCAACATACGAGTACTAACTACATATATATATGATATATGATAAAAACTTTCCTACATTAGGGCACAAACAAGCTCTAATGGCAATGACATCGAAGCGTGCCTGTCATATGAATTTATGATTGAAAATTTTCATACGATCAAAAGAAAAGAAATGCAATTTCAAAGCTTTTTCTGTTGTTATCAGCAATATCAGCTCGTAGGTAACGTGCCAATGAGAGAAAAAATTATAAAAATACCTAAGAAAAGGAAAAGTATATAATAAGAAATGGTGTTTTTTTTAAGGTCACTTCATTCACTTTCGTCTAAGAAGAAAAGCAACTCTATGAATATAAAATAAGACGAAGTGGCACAAATCGAGGGACAGACGACGCCACACGGCCTGACGGATGGATAAAGGAACGGTTTTGTTGCTTCAAAAAAAAAAAAAAAAAAAAAAAGTGGCAAAACATCAGTCAGCCAAAATTGAATACGATGAGGCATAAAAATAAAATTAAAAATATTCGTAGTTACGAGTGTGTAAAATAAAATAAAAACAAAAATCACATCATCAAGATACTATAGTATACATCAACATGCGTGTCAAGCAATCAAGGGAAAGTTTTTTTTTTCACTCTGTATTGTTGTAGTTATTGGTGATATTGTTGTTGTTGTTGACAGCCAAATGAGTAGCCAACTGACTTACTAATTGATTTTAATAACAATCTTATAAATGGGACAAAGTTTTTATTATATACTTTTAGTAGAACCTCATTGAAGGTATCAATATTTAGGTTTTGATTTTTGACATACATATATTGAATTCGACCTCTTTGTTGGTTGAACGGCCTAAGAAAGAGTATTGCTATTTAATTTAGCAGCTGAAGCACACTGCCTCAACGAGAAAATTCATCTGCGACATTTCCATTTTTTTCTTTTAATAGTATGCACAATCAGGAAGCCATAAAATTAGATCAAAATATTATTTTTTCTTTCAGTTTTATTGTATTCTGTCTATAAAAAGCTGACATTTTAGAATGATGTGATTCTAAGTACTAAAATATACACATACGAATATTTTAAAAACAGTTTAAATACCGCATTTAAAATTTAAATATTTTAGCTCAGAGAAATACGGCGAAATAACAGCCATTGTTTGAAAAAATTCAAGTAAAGTTTTCTTACCGGGATTATCATAATTTGGAAATAAGAAATAACTTAGGCAAAAAACTTATTCAAGGTCGAAGGTCGGTGCTGATATTGATTTTACAGCAATTTTAGCCATAATAATTTGTTCTTTGACTAAATGAAAACAGAATCACTGTAAGAACTGCAGGCCATACCAAAAAGTCAGTACCAGAAGTGAAGCGCTGGTTCAAGTGTATCATATCTGTGGAAAATTACTTTGATGAGAACAATATTGATGTTGATGAATAAATAAAGATTCTTAAAGAAAAATTCAAACTTCCCGTTGTTTTTTTGATCAAACTTTGTATACACTACTGTACGTAATATTTACTTTACTGCAATTTTTCACAACCGTATATCTCGATTACTATTAGTCTTTGTCGTTGATCTTTTTTGTGTAAAATTCATTACACATTACATGCTGGCAAAAATTACAGTGAAACCTACTATTTACGAGATATTGAAAAAATCACGAATTTCGTGACCTTTACCTTGAATAACTTTCTTTGCGCATACGATTTTGCAATAGACTTTCCACACTTTATTTCCTATGCCGAAATAAAGATGATCTTGGAGTTAAAAATTCAGTTGAATTTTGTTCGCAGAAAAATCCTTATTCTTCTGGGCTATTACGTTTAACGCAAGTTTATTTGAATGGGATCCAAATCCTTAATGATGCTATATCGCGATGAATTTGATTACCTACCTCTTCATCTGTGTGATCTTGAAAGAGTGATGAACTTGAATGATAGATACATTCCATCCTGAATATGAATTTTCATTCGAATCGCTTATGGTTGGTCATATTAGAGATCCGACACGGACTTGGGTAATCGGATCAGGACCGTATAGGTTTCGTAACGCATGGAGCCATGCTATCCAGACCAGGAGAATCTGATCGGCCCGAGTAAAAACTTTCGTTCGAATCGTATATGGTTGGCCCTATTAGAGATCAGTTCCGGACCAGTAGCGTACCTATGGGGGAGCCGAGGGTGCGGCCGCTCAAGGTGGCAAAATGGTCGTAAAATATATCTCATTTTGCTAGAGTTTTTGAAGGTGAAAAGTGAGGTTTTTTGTTTCTTTTTGGTGAGGTAAATTAAATTTTTGTTAATAAACACGAACATTTTTTTCGGTAGGGGCGGCAAATATGTTTTTTGCTCCGGGCGCCTGATATTAACGGTACGCCTCTGGTCCGGACTTGTGTAATCGGATCAAGTCTGGTCTTATATGTTTTACAAAATCTACCTCTTTGAGGTAAAAATAGATTCAACCATACCTTCAGCTGATCTGACTAGCCTGAATTGTTCTTGATTTGGCTAAGCTGATCAGGGTTGTATGCGCCATGTAGAGGACTAAAAGTGAGGACCTTTTTTTTTTGCTCACCAAATTTTTTTTTGCTGAACTTAGGAAAACTAGAACTTTTTTGCAAAAATTTTAAATTTTTTCAGATGTGATACTTTTCCAAGCAGGTCGTCTGGTGACCCTTATCAGAACTGGACGAAATATCAGTGCAATTTGGCTAGTCTTTCCCATACCTGATTCAGAATTCCTGAATATTTTTCCAACTTTTAGATTCTGATAAGATTCACACATAGCTGTCCGTAATCGGCTTACCTGATAGGGATTGCTACTCGCGATAGAGTATTCACCAATATGCGGCTGTATCCCCAAGCCTGGATTTAGAAATTTGCCGTCCCCCCCCCCTCAAAACTTCTTCCATGGTGAAATAATTTTGTACGAAAAGTTTTTCCATCATTAAAATGCACCTTTTACTGATTTCCTACTTATGTTTCTAGAGCACAATACAATATTTTTGGAGATTGGAGATTTTTTTAATGACTTCTACCTAAGAGCTAGATTTATATTTCAATGCAATATATATTTTTTATTATACATAAATTTATGATCATTTTGATAAGACGCCAATCCATACGAATAAAAAAACTTTTCCGCCAATATTTGCCGCTCTTTAATACTTTCCGCCCTAGGCACGTGCCTACTCTGCCTGTATGGTTAATCCGGGCCTGTGTATCCCATAGCCCGGTTTTAAAGCGATTTTATACAATGGCATTTTGTTTTGTAGGAACAAAGAAAATTTTCGATATATTAATCAACAACCGTTACGAAATCGGATATAGTATTGCAGAATCGGATTAGGGGATTTTAATATTATTGGCTTAATTTGTGCGCATGTGTCTTTTCTCCTGTAAACATGACTCGTTCACTTTTATGCACCACTGCTTTTGCCAATTCGATATTCTTTTCGCAAATGGGAGCGTTGCATTATCGGTTTTTCGGACTAATTGTGAAAAAAAGAATAAATTACATGAATAAATACAATTTGATAAATTTATTAAAATTAAAAATACTTTAATTTTTATGGGTTAAATTTTTTCGCAATTTGTTCTTTGAACATTTGTCATCAGACGCTAATTCATTAATTATTATTTAGATATCTGTTCAGTCAGTCATCAAAACACATTCGAAGTGAAGCAATATGTATTGAATATTGCCAAAAAAAAAAAAACTAGGTTAAAATGCTTATGGATTTGCTTATAAGACAAGTGCATTATATTTTTTGACATGGTCCGCAAAAATTTGCATAAATCAAAATGTCCAGTTTGTTGTTAGAGCCAATAGTTAAAACAAATATACGAGTTAGCCGACATATCGATTAATCATTATTAAGGAGTTAACCAAACAATGAAACAACATTTAATAAGCGACTCTTGCAGAAATAACAAAATCCCATAAATAAAATTCGCTACTGCTAAAATAGCCAAAAGCAATAAAATAAATAAATTGTATAATGGAATCGCTTCAACCGAAATGGGCAGAAATAAAAAAAAAAAAAAAAAAATCCACAACAAATTACTTCAAGTTTTAAATGTACACTTAAGCAATAATCTTAAGTTTACTTGTGTGTTATTTCGTAAACAATTTAAATAATGCTCACTAGATGGCGTTACTCCAAGACAAACTAATGCAATGAAACGGTTGCAATTAAGCAAAAGCAGAAAAATAGGTAAAAAAAAGTAATCAAAATGCTTTTAAACCGTACTGAATTCCATCAGGCGTGAAATGACCAAGTGCAGCCAAATAAAAAAAAAAAAAAGATATAACCACTTCCACTTGAACTCCCTCCCAATTACAAATTATTTGAACAAAATAACAGAAAACAAACAAAATATAATAATACAATAAATAAGAAACAAAATAATCTGTTGTTGTTTGTGGTTATACGTAAATACGGGTTAGTAAAAATTGCAAATCGTGAGTTGAATATCGGGTTAAGTAGATATGTAGAGATACTCTTGCGGTTGAAAATTGCAGGGGTGGATCTAGCTAAACAACATTTTCTTTTAATGTTGGTTTAGTTTATAAAGAAAGGGTAGCTGTTGTTACGAATAATTGTTTTGTTTATATTTGGTATCCATCCTTATAGATTGACTTTTTTCTTTGGTTTAAAATAATTCTTCAAAGACAAAACTTCCCAACTGCAATGAAAAATTTTCCGACATTGATGTTCAAGCAATGTTCAAATATATCAAAAAACTGTGTTTTTGCACTCTCTCAAGAACTTACTTACTTGATTCTGCTGCCAGATTCGGATTCAGCGCACCTACTAAATCCTTCGGAAATATATATTCAAGTCTCTGCTTCAAAAAAATAGTTAAATTTTGTTGGTCTGTGTATTATTTATTTACTCACAATTTTCAATAAGTTCCACCCTATTGAACCAAATTACAATTTTGATGAATGAAGGAAAAAGTTTCTTGCATGTGGCAACTACTTTTTACTTCGAATGAGTTTCAAGTGATGCATTTCATAAAATTCAACTTGAGGTGGTTTTTCACTAACACCGAATGCTTGAGGTGACTTAAATGAAATTTTCTTTATGATATCATCATATCATCGTCATTTAATGAAGAATGACGTTTTACTTTCTTCGTAATTTCTTAAATGCTTTGACTCGAAACTTTTATTGACATTGACATGACATTTAGTGGCCATTTGGATAAGCTCTGAATAGTTTTTTAAGCAAAAATGATGATATAAAAGTAATGCTCTTTTTTTTATTTTGCCAAATTCATCCTAAGCTCAAAAAAAAGTGAGATTTTACCTAAGTTCGTGGCTACTGTATCTTTCATTTGTAGTTTTTTTTTTTTGTTTTATTATATTAATTACTGGACTGCTGCAATAAAAATATGGCCTTTTGTTCATATTTTTACCGCAGGGTTTCTTACCTATCGCCTCATTAATAGTAAAGCGAACGTGTGCCATAAATAGTTTTTTTTTTGTTTTTATTTAATTATATTTTTATTTTATTTAAATTTATAGTTAACGGTCGTGAAGCGCTTCTGCTGCTAAAGTTCAAGTAGTTACTAGCATTAAAATCCACTTGCAGTTTCACGTCAGATTTATGGGCGTTTCAAAAACTTTTCGCTTTCTCAAAAAAGAAAAGTAAAAAATTAATTAAAAATTATAAAAATATTAATGAAAAAGGTACACAATAATTTAATGCAATATCTTTACAAATATATGCTATAAAAAGTGCTAATTGGAGGTAAATGTTTTAGAAACGTCCACACTTGAACTTTCAAATTTTTCCTCTCTTTTTTGAAACTTTTATTCTATAATATGTACACTAATTATTTTGCGAAAAAGTTGAATTCCTAGAATTTTTTTATAAAATATCGGAAACTACAGGTCAATATCTCGAAAACTAAGTAAGATAGTTCTTGGCAAAAGTAATAAGGTTTCTATGGAATCAAGTAACTGAATTTTTTCCATACAAATCTGTTTGGAGTTGAGAAATCGTAAATGGGGACATACGGCAAAAGAGACATATGGGTTCACTCTTCTTCGAATATATTCATATGGCTTAATCGAAGCCTTATAATGAATTAAGTCATTGTTGTTGTGGTTGAGTTAAAAAGTTTTTTTTCTTATTCTGTTCAGGTGAACGACCTTGTAACCATTATTATAGTTCTGCGAGTTTGATATCATTTTTTGGATGGATGTTTAAAAAAAAACCTGAACCTGAACCTGAACCTTTGAGAAGTTGGTAGTTGGGTAGCGAAATAATACGGGCATTGCTCTATCCTCGACAAACTGCCAAAAGAACTGACTTATCTTCCAACAGATTACATCTACCCTAAACTCAACTTCGAGAAAAACTTTCAGGTGAAGATTCCGGAGAGGGTTCGATGGGAGAAGGGCTTTATGGACTTATACACCGATGGATCAAAGATGGACTGCAGCTTAAGTGCAGGGCTCTACTCAAAAGACCCTGTAATTTCTAAATCTTTTCGCTTACCCAACTTAGCTAGTGTTTTCCAAGCAGAAGTCTTTGCTATTTTATTAGCTTGTAGGCTATTGGGCGATATTAATATGGGAAAGTTAGCAATCTTTTCCGATAGCGAGGCGGCCATCAAGGCTCTAAACTCGGAGACATTAAAATCTTAATTAGTAGTACTATGAAGGAAGTTATTAGCTAGGCTAGGACGTCAGCTCGAAATAACCCTCATATGGGTTCCAGGCCACAGGCACATTGAGGGTAATGAAAGGTCTGACGAATTAGCAAGGCACGGTTCTTCCCTTGATGAAACCGTAGCCTCAGATTTCGTGCACACTCCGCTCTTTCTTTTCGAGGCAGCAAATAACTGGGAATCCATGCAAACCTGCAGAACATCCAGAGCAATTAACGCGACTTGCACTGGACACTGGAATATCTATAAACATGCTGAAAAATTAGGCATACCATTCACCTTATTGTCGCAGTTGTCTGAATGTAAATGAGAAAGAATTTGTTGAACAATTTCTCTGCATCTGTCCGGTCCTTGCCAGAATTAGACTCAAATATCTAGGACAAGCTTTCTTTAAAAACATCTGCGAAATGGCCGAAACTGAAATCGGATCGCTGCTTAACTATCTCAACAGGACTAACTGGATATAACTTTTATCGTTACCCAGCGTCCTTATTAAAATCTCTTGAAAATCTACTTACCAGTTTTGTAGGGTCACATATATGGTTTTAAAATGGCTTAATGGCTTCTAGTTTGGTTGCTAAGCCACCACTCTAACTTAATCTAACCTATCAGCGTATTCGTTTCCGGTTATACCGATATAACATAATTTTTGTTCTACTGATTAATTTCAAATAATAATTGTTTAATTACGTTGAGTGGCTTGAGTGTTTGCAGCTTGAAAGGCCGATCCTTTTTGTTGATTTGACAAATAAAAGGCCAAATAAAATCACATGTATTTTGCTGTCCTAGGCACTACCCACTTATGAGAGTAATCCATGGGCTCGTATTGTGCCATTGACATTAACCACTGTAAATTCAGTACCGTCATCAGATTTTGAGCCATCGGTAAATCTATACCCATGCTTTACGCAATTAAGGGTTTTTTAAAGTTTGCTCCTTCTTCTAGGCTGTAAGATTACCGATGATCGAGTGCTCTGAAAGCGACCAAAGTGAATAAATATTTGTGGTAGTTAAATCATGTAGTATCTATACTGCAATGTCCAATATATGGTCTTATTCTGTTTTGAATTTTCCTTTTCGATTCTTAATAGATGAACTTCATTACGGTGGACTGTTATTTTTTACAGACAACCACCCCTTCAGCTCTAAACGATCTTTGATCCGCCCGCTAGTAAAATCATAAATTTCATAATTGTTATAGTGTAAAATCAATTCAGAGAAAAAACAACTTCATAGTATGGTGTCTACAGGCATTTTACTGAATCATAATTCAATGGAAACTACACAAAGCAATTAAGAAAGATATTGTTTTTTTTTCTTTTCTAATTTCATGAATGCATCATTTATTAACGAACGGAAGGAAATAAGGCAACACTTCAACAGAATTACATAATTGTATCTGATGTTTTGCTTACGTTTTATTGCATCAATTGAATTTCTTAAGAAAAGTTCACTGATGGAACACTCACTCCACACACGTATGAAATGAATTTCCTGACATTTGAATTCACATATCTCATCCTGCAATTTGCCAGTGCAGTTTTTTTTTTTTTGTCTACATGCGTATGTTAATTTTATTTTTATCGCGATTTCCTCACTTGGTATAATTCTTGGCAATTCTTGCCGTCATCTGTCTGGTTGCTGCTTATTTTGTTCCTCATACCCTAGAGGGCATTGAATTTTGATATTTACAGCCATTTTTTGTTATTTCTATTTTTCGCGCTGTATGCGCGCATCTCCTCACCTGTGCATTTTAAGCGCGTTTGTATGATCAACGAAGCGGCAACACTGGCGGCAGCGCTCTGTGCCAAAGTTTTGACAACGAATGGGATGGGATTTATTCATTTCAACTTTACAACTGCGTCATTCGGGCGGCCCTTGACTTTTGTCAGGCTCTCAGTGAAGATGGTCAAGTTAAAGTCATTGCCAATGTTTCTCATTTGAAATGCAAAATTCAAATTGCTTTTTACACTATTTTTATTTCTGCAGTTAAAAAAGGGGGGCACATTTTTGCGCCGCTCTATGCACACCGTAAAAAGTGACTGACATTTGTTCCAGCTGCCTGAGCAGCATTTTATATTATACAACGGGGTAAAAATGTACATAATAAAATTATCATAGGAACATAAAAGTTTTAATGGGAAATCAAGATTGCATCCAGTAGGGAATATCTACACTGAAAAAAGTGTATGTGACTTTAAAGTAAATTTTGCAAAAACGTTTATTGACTCATTGATTCCACTTCATATTAGTAATTATTGGCATATTGAAGGGAACATTACCTAAATACCTTTTGCTTAGTATAAAAATTAGATATTTTGAAATTTAAATATGTCGATATATTTATGTATCGATATTTTTAGCTATCGATTTATCGCCAATCGATTTTTATCTAAATCGATATTAACAAATTCATATGCTTATGACGTTTTATCTGTGTAAAGAACGCTTTTTTTATACCCTACACTCAGCGTAAATTCACTTTGTCATTCCGTATGTAACATTAGAAAGGGGTGTGGCAGGAGTAGGACCTATTTTTGATCAGCATCACCACTTTAGTTAATTTAAATAGGTCTGTCTGTGAAAATCACGTTTACGGAAAAGCGCGATAACTGCATGAAATTTGTTACGCAGGCTACACCTTCAAACATCATTGCTCGTGGCATTGAAAGTAGGTGAAATCGGTTCACGGACACGCCTACCAACTATTCATATTCCTCACAAATACTATGCAAGATGGCGGATTTCTTAAAGGGGCGTATCATTTCCCATAGAAGCAAAAATGTATCACGCCATACGGAGAGAGTTTGTTGATGTAGTACAGCCAATTTTCACACGAACTATTCGGACAAATTGTTGGTCAATTTCCACAAGAGGGCGTGTCACTTCCCATACAAGGAAAAACTTTCTGACGCCATACTGAGATAGCTATTTGATGTGTTGTAACTGAATTTCTCACAAATACTAGGAATAACGCGGGCAAACTCTAAAGAGGGCGTGACTAATGGCTTGAATACAAGTAAAATTTTTAAGACGGTACACTGAGCGAACAAATAATTTATATAATAGTAATAATGGTTCGGAAAAGATCTGGCCAAGAACTAGGCGAATTTTAATCAATGGGCGTGGTAGCCGCCCACCTTTAAAGCCATATAAGTCTTCTGATTTCAATGCAGTGTAGGGTATGTAACTTTCGGCATGGCCAAAGATAATACTTTTACAAGTTTCTATTGAAATTTCGAGCACAACACACATAAGAACTCCGCATCTGCAAAGTGATGAACTTCAGCAAAGCAGTTGAGAATACAATTAAGCAACATTCTAGAAACGTAACAAATACTGAACAAAGTAAATTGATTTTTGTTCTTATTGCTTAGCCAATCAACTCCAAACAAATCGCTGCGGACTTGATCGACATTCAGATCATCATCATCATCATAAGCAGCAGCAGCATTTGGTTCCCATACGTTCAAGAAATCTAATCATTAATAAAGTAAAATTTACAAAGCATCAATCAGCATAGATCGTGCATAGAGCAGAACTTGAAATTTGCTTAAGCCAACATTACAGTTTATTTGCTTTTCACTTATCTTTAAAGTAAAGTGGCTGGTAACATTCATCAAAAACTTTTTCAGCTAAAATAGCTGATCGAGCTTGGAACAAATATGATTTTGCGAACGGATA
Organism: Meiosimyza platycephala; assembly: GCA_963662105.1. Lineage (NCBI taxonomy): Eukaryota > Metazoa > Arthropoda > Insecta > Diptera > Lauxaniidae > Meiosimyza > Meiosimyza platycephala. The sequence goes on along the minus strand of OY759209.1, from coordinate 92,123,219 downwards.
AAAATTTTGTATAAAAATCTATTTCAACTTCATAATGAAGAAATCGCTTCAAGCGTAACAAAAATGTGACTAAATAAAAAATAAGAAAAGTACAGCGATAGCTTTAGAAAGTAAAACGCATTTTCTCAACGATCGTTGTTTGAAACACTGGTTAACGACTTAACTTCAACTCAATGGTAATCTATTCAAGGCCGTTTCTTTAAGGTAATATTTACGTGAAGACAAGAAAATAGCTCATTTCATGCTTGGCGCGCATGTTTTCAGTGCGGCAGCGTTTTTATTATGCTCCAGAGTGTATCGTAAAATGCAACATGGAAATATCATACATACGTTAAAACGATTTTTTAAGCTTTCTTCGTCAAATCTGATTTGTTAATTTATACTTTTCGAATTCTTTATGTTTTTCCAATTAACTTCAGTTTGTTGCTTATGAGAAAACTACACTATTCGTATTGATTAGCCTCACTTGTTGTTATGCGTAACTCCTAAATAACCTACTCTATTTAATGTTATAATCTTCGGTTTTTATTTTATGAACAAAAGCAATAAATTTTATTTTCAAAATAAAGAAAAATTTCGTTAATTTTTGTTCAATCAATGATTAAGTGTAGCCATAATATTTGCTTAAGATTAAAGTCCCAGCTGTCATAACAAAACAGAACAGAACACTTAATTCTACACACACAGAAAACCTCTCACCAAAGTTGGAACCAGAAACTATAAGATAAAAACCAATCCGTTTAGTTATAATTTAGAACCAGTCAATAAACCGGTTAAGGTATAAAAAGCGCACAAATAATTATGGTTAATTTGTAAAAATAATTAGGTGCGGTCTTACACGCAAAGCCTAAAATCTGGTTGAAGTTGATTTATAAGTATTTGGTATAATTGCAGCTGAAATTAAGAAAACTTTAATTTTTGTAGCTAAAAATTTAATATTACCTATTTATTAAAGAGAATGTTAAAGTTACTTTATATGCAAGGTGTGGCTTTTTTGTTTTACTTTTAGTTCATTATAAAGGGTGTTTTTTTTTTTTGGTGTGATATAAATTTTAATTGAAATTTGAATACAGTTTTTTTTTTTGTTGAAAGAATATTTTTTGCAATTACATATGTATTGTTCAAAAATAATATGTGGCATATGACCGTCACTGCAAATTGTAATAAATAACATTCCATTGATCATAATTTGGACCATTTGTGAACTTATTTCACAAATAACATGAGTAATGTTGATTTCCATTTTCATAAAAAATTGCTGAGAGAAAAGTTTTAGAAAAGTTCTGTTCAAAAAACACAAAAAATAATTTATTTTATTGATTCCAAACATCATATCAAAGCAAACGCTAGTCCGGATCACCATCTGTGATTTCCTTTAATTTTTGTCCTTGGGCTCATCTTGGGAAAAGGGATAGAAATATTTTTTTGATTTTTAAAACCTAATTTTTGTGAAATTTCAATAGTTAATTTTTTAGTCACTTTAGCGATTGCCAATTTAAGTGATTTGTAGTAAAGGTAATATCACGCGCTTTTAAAAATTTGAAACGAACTTCGTTTTTGGCGGCTTGCGTTTTATTGTTAATTATTTTTCTCCACAATTTAGTTTGAAATTCAATCTATCACTTCAAAACCATTTCATTGATATGTAATACTATTTGTACACTTAGGGTGAAAAAACAAAATATTATCCCTACGTATTAAAGAAAAAAGAATGCTTCCATTACAAAAACCTAGCAAAGTAAAATATTTTTCAATTTGAATCCCTTTTTTCAACAAAATAAGTTTAAATTATTGAAAAAATTGATAAAGATCCATACATTTTTTTTAATTAAATCGGGAAGTTATTGATCTATGTAAATAAACTTTTTATTTAATATACAGTACGGGGATAATTTTGCCGTCCCTGAACCCTTGCACCTGAAATGGTCTCCCTCGCTACGCAACTAAGTATGCACGCCATGCCAGAAGTATGATGGCCAATGTAAGGTGAATTTTGATATCTAGTTCAAAATTCACTCGATTTGAATCAATTGAGCAAAAATTGTCTGAAATTTCAAAATGAGATAAGCGCTTAATTGGCAATATTTTTGGTCTCAGTGCGGTGGATCAACTATAGATCAAGATCAAAGGCCTGCTAAGTCATCTTCGATCTCTGGAGTATTGTTCAATTTAAACATAAAATATCAGTTCGAAGGTCCTTAACCATAATGTAGTTATTATGGATCTCGTCAAGACTAATAACATTGCTGAAGATTTTAAGTGATTATCTTGAACCGTTTTGAAATTGTAGACAGTTTTTTTGCAATGGGCTCAAACCGAGTCTAATATTGCTCTAGTAATCAGAACTGACTCTGAAAATGACCACAATTTTTTTTAATCAGTCTTGGTTCTTGAGATAATACCAATTTTAAATGACATTATTGACACAATATTTTATTGCAAAACAAAGCCAAAAATGCTCAAAAAATAGAAGCACTACAAAAGTCAAACACATCAGAAGAAAAATATTATCAAAAATGTGCTCAAACGCAGAAATGTCTCGATTTTTAACCAAAATCACAAGTTTTTTAACGTTCAAAGAAATTGAGCACAAAAAAATGTCCATCAACTCGTCTACTATACAAAACATTTTAAAATGATTCAATACAAATTGTCTAACTAAGCTCGATCACATAAAACTAAATTTTCTCTTCTTGATGGATCTATTACGACATATTTACATAAACATAAGTATTAAAAAATTAGTTCGAGTATTGAATTTGGTGCAAATATTTGATTAAGTAGTAAGAAGTAAAACCCATTCATGTTACATCTGCTGGAAGCTTCCACTGTTGGTCATTTAAACAAGAGATCGACAACAACATTGTCAGCTACTCGAAGAATGTGCTTTAAATAACAAATAAAATCATATTTTAAACAAAAGAAAAAAATGTTCATTTTAAAGTTCTATCACTCTGAAAAAAAAACACCCTTTATTGCGTTTTTTGGTCCATTTACCCAATTTGACAAACGAAAAAAAAAAGTTACAAAATCACATTTAACCAATTGACATAGTAATTGGCCATTCTCTAATATTCAACTTGCATTGAAGTAGGCCAAAATTTGTAAACGCACAGACTTTGTACCTCCGTACTACTTCTATATGGCATATAATTTTATTATTGTTTTATTGCAAAAAACTGGTTATGGTTGAATGATTAACGATACATTCAATTGTATTATTTCAACTTGTCTATTTATTAGAGTGTAGTACAGCATATACTGTGTACATTAGAGTGACACAAAAAAAAAACGATCCGCTTTGAATTTTTCTACCCAAAGGCAAGAAAGTCTTAGTAGTTAAAAAAAAAGAGTTTTAAGATAAAATTTGACAGTCTCGTTCTTGATTTTTTTTTTGAGAAGTCCAGCAATCACTACCCAATGAACAGCTAATATGAGCTATATAAAAAGAAATTTTTTTTTATAATTTTTATAGAAAAATCAGTTTATATTTGCCAGAAAAGTAGATGTTTTAGTGCCGCAGTCCAAGACACGAAAGAATACAGAATTATTGTTATGGTATTATTTTCAGATATAAAGACATTGATAGTCCAGTTTTTAGTGTCAGTCTAATATGCATATGTACGTATACTTTATCTATAGATCTATAAAATGACAGATGTTATATATGGCTATCAATTACTTGTTGCATTTTTTTCCCTTCAATCATTACAAAATCAAAGAAATTAATACATTTTTATATTTTCTTTGAATACAATTAATTTTACATAAAAAGTCAGTTGAATAATACCAATGAGTTGCTTGTACTCCTTTTGCCTTGCCTACTTTATTACTGAAATTGAAAGTGTAACTGAAGGTCAAAATTAATTATAGAATGCTTGAATTGTTGGTTAGACATATGAAAATGTTCAGTCAGACGGCAATATTAATCATTCACGCAGAAAATTGTATTATAAAATCTTTATAATAAATAATATGAGTATGACAACCAAGTATGTAAGGCCAAGATCTATTTTTGAAAGAAAAATCCACGCAGCAAAAGTAACTTTTGAGTTTAAAGCTTATCCTGTATACAAAAATACTAACACTCACTGTATTAGTGGGTCAATTTTGCCCAATGCAATTTTCTCATATATTTATTTAATCAGTGCAATTTTGACAGGTTATTCTTACATTTGTATGAAATCTATAAATGAAATTAGCATAAGGAGAGCATTTTAGTGAATATTTGGTACTATTTGACCAAATTGGGCGCTCGAAGCAACGTCCTCCTTAAGAGCTTCCTACCGAAGATATCCTTTTATGGACACGCTTATTCTGAACTTCCTGCAGAACTACATAGCTTTGCTAATGGACCTCTAGGCAGGGTCGATCGGCGAGATAGCTCTGACTGGATAAGAGACAGACATACCAAGTACATCCAAATATATATATCGCTGGAAAGGATTACCTATGTTCCAGTCAGTGTTTATGGATGTATGTATGTTTATAAAACAAAGTTGTAGGCTGATATAAAATACGTTTTACGACAGAGTTGCGGCCATCTGTTGGTTCTCTTTTGCTAGAATAGTATCGGAGAAGCTGATCAAGCGTATCAGCACCAGATTGAGTATGATAATAGAAACCCAAATTTTCATTCCATACTTCTGAGGTTTTGAATATACTGCTTGAATGGGCATCAACCTCGATATGCTAATATGTGCTCATCAATAGTAACATTCTCAGCTAGGCTTTATATTTTTCTGAGGTTGCATTCCCATTTATCCCAAACATTTCTGATTGGTGCTAATTTATCACGAGTTCGTCGTTCGTTTCTACCACTCCTCATAGCGCAGAGCTCGTGATATACAGTGTCAAATGTTCTGTTACTCTATAATATAGAGTCTATATAACGTAGCAAAATTGTATTGGAAAATTTTGACCCTTGTTGACGGTGAACGTAACTTTTTTTATACTGGCTAAGCTAAACGTGCTAGAAACTATTTGCTTTCAAGCTGTTGTTTATATAGTCAAAAGAATAAAAGTTATAAAAGCTTATACATGTACATTAGGGTGTTTATTTTCAAAGTTTTGGAGATGAATTTTATTTTTTTTTTCCTATATTTTAGCTTTGGGAATAAAAATAGTTGTCTCTATATTTGAGCTTCCTATCACAAACCTGTAAACGGCGCGGACAGAGTTTATGTCCGATTTCGTTGAAATTCTACGAAAAAAGTGACTTGCTAAAACGTAGAAAAAGTCTGCCTTAGGTGCAAAGATATAGGGTTTTATGTTTATGTTTTATTTGTATGGGAGATGCCACCCACTGTTGTCAAAGTACATCCACATTTTTCATGTGGCTGAAAATGCGGACAAAATACACCCAAAGGGGAGTTTTTTTTTTTTTAATTTGTGGGCATTTTATCCTATATTTAAGCATTGGATCTGAAGGGAATACTCCCAAAAATTTCGCCTTTCTAGATCATACCTGTGAATGGCGCAATCAGTTTGTTTCCAATTACAATTCATATGGAAAAACGAAAAAGCAGAAAAACCAAAGACAGTGTTTTTTTGCGTTTCCATATGAATTGTAATTGGAAACAAACTGATTGCGCCGTTCATAGGTATGATCTAGAAAGGTGAAATTTTGGGAGTATTGCCTAAAAATTTGACGGTACTTCAGAAACAAAATTATGCTTGTAACACAAGTTATTGTTTTCTGCGTAGCTTTGAAAACTTTTCAAAATTAAAATAATTAACCAAAACCAAAAACGGAATGGGATTGAAGTTGAAATATGACTATGACTCTTTGGGCCATTTTAAAAAAATGCATATCCACTTTGCGCGATTTTTTTTACCATCTTATGATATTTTGGGTATTCATTTTTCAAGTGGATCATCTCACCCGGCGTTTGCAAAACACTACTGGAAATTGATTTCGTGGTGGTCGACTACCCATATATTAAACCTCCTCCAAACGTAAAATTTTTGAATTGGAGAAACGTACGTAGCACCTAATTTTATTAACTGAAGCAGTTCAACTCCAATTTAAACTAATTCGCAATATCACTATAAGTGATAGAACTAATGGTTGTGCTAATAAAGACGATAATTCAGTTCTTCAGAATTTTTTTTTATTAGGATACGTCAATTTAAATAAAATAACCTTCACAGATTTCGATTACAACAAATGTATATGTTATATATATATACATATATGTATATTGTATATTTATATCAATGAAAATATCATGTATATAAACCAAAATTTGATAAATTAAATTTTCCAAAAATAGACATTTTTGATATTCATCGCCATATTTTGTGGCCCTGTACCATGGCACATACGATCACAATCTTTACAACAATAAGTTCAATAAAAAGATGCGCTTAATTTTTATTACATCTGAGTTGATTCAAACATAAATAGTTAATTTAAACAAATAAATTTAACATAGCAAAAAAATCAGCTACTAACTATATTCTCATGTCAACTAACGAGTTTCAACAAAAGTATATATTTAACTTTAAAAATAAAATCATTTGAATGTTTAATTTTTTGTAAAAGGTCAGCCACTAAATTAACATTCACTGGCAACAAACTCAAGACACCAACGCCAAAGCCAACTTTGGCTGTTTAAGTGCAGTTCTTTGTATGTCATGCACCGCATGCTGTGTCTTGCTAACTACAATCTGGTGGATAGATACCAGTACCTTAGACTAAACGCTTGCAATCAACATTAGACAACCCAACCTCAGGTTATTTTTAGTGCACTAAAAAGCAAGCGCTCTTGTATCTCTATATAAAAAAATACATTAAATGTGAGTTGTTGCAAATGTTATGCGGTGGAAAACTTTTGCATTTAAACACTTAGCGTGCTTAGCATGACTGTCTTTTTTTGGTATACCCTACAACAAGAATTTTAGAAAATTTGATAAGACATCTATCTGGGTATTTGTTATTTATAATCAAAAGACATTATAATATAGCAATTTATCTGTTTAATTGACAAAATATACAGGATATCGAAAAATTCTGCGAAAATCGAATATGGAACATCGAAATCTACATCATGGAAGGCTTCAAAAGAGACTATGACAATTCTTAAGAGATTATTAGGTATCTTCCTGTCTTTGGCCTAATCTTGCTTTGTGTCACAACAGTAAAGTGGCTCTTGAGTGGTACCAGCAAAATAGCATTATTTTCGTTCCTAGAAAGGTGAATCAACTTAACTGCCCTGAACTCCGGCCAATTGAGAGATATTGGGTTTTAGTGAAGAGGCAATTAAAAGGACATGTAAGGAGATAACAGACTTTAGACACAAGTGGTGCGCTTCAAGCCAAAAGATCAAAAAAAAAAAAAAATACCATCAAAGCACTAATGAGAGGTGTTCCAGAGAAAGCAAAAAAATTTACGCTTCAAAATTAATATTTTTTTTTTACTATTATTTTTTTCATTTGAATTGAACTTGCGTTAAGAAAACGTAAACTTTTTGAAAATCGAATCAGTAATTACTGAGATATATTTATTTTTCAATACACTAATTTCTAATGTTGCACGAGCAATCTTGCTCACCGCCAAAAATTTTCTTTAAATTACAGTACTCGACAAATTTTTGCAAAATATTATTGCGGCAAATAAAAACCACCATTCTTATAGGAATCAGAAAATCATAGTGGTTTTGCTGGATCAGGCTGGTTTTCGAGATAAAGCCAAAAACATGCACTGTCCAGGGTGGTAACGCCATATAGGTTCGATTAAAAACGTTATTTTACATGATACTCATTCCAAATTTTTTTGTTTCCTTAAAGTAGAGATTACGACAAAAATTCTGGAATAATATTTGTCGCTACGGCTTAAAACAGGTCAACAAAAATGCAATTTTTCAAAAAAAGTTCAACTTTGGCATCTTATAACTCGAAAAAATTCTTTTAAACTCAAAAAGTTAGCAATACTATCTTGTAGTATGTTGAAATATAAAAATTTTAAGCATAATATGTTTATATTTTGGCTTCATTTCATAAAAGTTATTTTAAAAAACTAAGACAATGTAAGAGTCAATTTCATACATTTTTATTTAAACAGTTGGCATTTTATTAAAATTTAATTGAAATTTATTTGAAAAAAAAAATTGTTATACGCAAAAATATATGAAATTGACTCTCGAAAAGCAGACCTGATCCAGCAAAACCACTATGATTTTCGGATTCAGCGGGAAATATCCCTATAGGAATAGTGGTTTTTATTTGCCGCAATTTTTCTTGTCGACTAGTGTTATTTTAGTCAATGAAATCATTAAGCATTATAGAGCGAGCTACATGTGGGAAAATATGCTGTAAAGTTTTTACCTGTTTTGAAGTATAATTTTAGCAAATCATAATGCATAGGGCACTCAGGGGTCGACCAATTCCTAACTTATCATAGTTGCGTTAGTAATACTTGCGTTAACAATACATGACTTAGTTCACTGTGGCACTGCATGCTTTTATTATAATAACTGCTTACGGAATGTTAAATAAACCACGGTAAATACAAAAAAAACAATGCAATTCTCATGTTCTACATTTAATTAATTTACATTAAGTTTTAAAGTAAATTGTATGCTATTTTAAGTCCGTTTTATTTGCGAAATACATTCATGTAAATTAACCATAAGATTCTTACATTAAGCAATAACTTTGCACTTACATGATTCACAATCTATTTACGAGTAAATGAGCAAAAAAGCCCATTATTGATCGCTTTAAGGGTCGAAACTTGTTTTTCAACGGTTTTAGATAGGCGAAACATTCATCTTATCTCGATTCTTATATTTTGTACACTCAAATAACTCCAGCGGCTGCACCCTATCACACACGATATAAGACGGTTTTAATTCCATATTTATATACTTTGCTCTTTGTCATTGCCTGAAACAATATGGGCTTATTTGAAATGTATGAAAAAGTGATAACAAAACAAAACGTTGCCTTCTTTTAAAAGAAAAGCAAACAACTTAATTTGTTTATTTTATGAAAAGTTAACGAATTATTGTAGCGTAAAAAGCGCATAAAAACTCTTTGTTTTTAATTTTGCGAAATTGAATACTTTCAACTAATTTAGCTATGGTCGTTTTATTTTCATTTCTTTAATTTGTTCAGTTTATGGTAGAGCATTTTACATTCAAGTTGTATTGCGGGTGTATGCCATTGTTGCTTCATTAGTGCAAAGAACACGCAATAGCTAGCCAACGAAGCGTAAAGTTAGCAAGGTGATAAAACTCATCATTTACTATTCAGCGATTACTTTGTAATGAATTTTTTTTGTGTAAATTGAATTCAGTTTTTTTTTTTTCAGAAATGCACCCCCAAACTTTATATTTAGAATATATATTGTTATATCGTCAAAAATCTCAAATTATCAACCCCCCTAATTCAGCCAATTTTTGCAGAAACCGAAAAATATATTTTGGGATATGATTAACATTCAATAGGACAACACTTTACTCAAATTTGAGGTCAATCGGTTATTGGAATTAGGACATGAAATACGTATATAAATGAATGTATGTATATTCCGCGTAAGCCTCTTCATTCATCCGAAAACAATAAAATTTTGGTAAGCTGTTGTGTATGCGCACAGGATGGTTTCTGATAAAAAAGTGAGCGTGACACCAGGCCCGGATTTAGAAATTTGCCGCCCTTAGGCCAGTCAGAAATTGTCGCCCCTCTTCACTAGTAAATATAGAAAAAAAAAATTTTTTTTTTTGCTTGTTAACAGTTTTAGGTAATTTAGTCCACACAATCCCAGTATTTGCACTTTTTTCCACCTGTGTAAATAAATTTAAAAAATTACAAAAAAAAAAATTTCACAGTTCCCAATTTTTGCCGCCCCTAAAATCGTGTCGCCCTAGGCACTGGCCTAATGTGCCTCTAAGGTATATCCGGGCCTGCGTGACTCCTTTCAGATTGCAATTGTTATTAATAAATAAAAGTTTCGTGCATATAAAAGAAAACAAAAGTTACAAAATTTATTGCTGCTCAAATATTTTTAGCTACTGTGCAACTATAATTTTGGCAGCTCAAATAGTTTTTTTTTTCTTAAATAACTCTGCCCAAAACTACTTCCTACTCACATGTATTGTTTAAATTTAATTCAAATTTTTTTTTTCGCCGCTCAAATATTGAAATTGTCGCTCATTTTATTTGTTTACTGCGTGTTTTTTTTGCCTTTTCTCATCCAAAATTGTAGTGCACTACAAATACATTGCCAAGCGAATCCTTAAGCCATTTATCAATGTTACCATTTGTAAATTTCTAATTGAACCCAAAACGCCCCCTCAAGCGGCAACATTTTACTGCAAATAAAATTTCAAACACTAATTTGTGCGAAATTGTCATCGAAGATCGACGAACTTTCACTCATGAGTGGCGGTATTTCGCTTGTGGTAAACTCAAATGCAGAGAGCTGTGGAAAAATTAAAACAACAAATAAATGAAAATAAAATTTGTGAAAAGTGAATTAGTACACATGTAAATGAGTAGCGGTGGTACGAGCAGTACGAGGAAGCAGTCAGTCAGTCAGTTGGTACTGGTGGAAGTAATGAAATGTGGTAGTAGTTGATATGCAAATGAGGCCCACATTGATGCATTCACTGCATTTGCGCAAAGTGAGGCAGACGGCAGCAAGTCGTCGTATAGTATGCCTGTCTGTCCGTCTGTCTGTCTGTCTAATGTGTGCTCATGTTTGCCCACATCTGCGTCCATATGTTGTTACGCTTCACTGTTGCTACTACGACTACAGCTGCTGATGTTAGTGAACGGTAACTTAGTTAGCTGTGGCTACTTCTGCTATGTTTCTAATTGCATGAATTGTTATTATAACTCTGAAACTGTAAGCCCATGTGTTGCACTGAAGACTTGCGAGATTTTGTTTAATATTTCTATACAAATTTTATTGAAAAAGAAAAAAAAACAGTTTGGTTTTACAAAATTTTGTTTGTAATCAGAAAATGGAAGAAACCAACATAAATTTAAGCTTTATTTTATATGATAAAGTATCTTAAATCTCAAGGGATTATTCCAACATTATAGCAACCATTTTTAAGAAGATCATCGTGCAAAGAGCACCAAGTTTCATCACATTCACATTCCGAACTCTCCAATTACAAAATTACCGTCCAATATTTCTCAAAAGTACAATCTGCATTATTATACGAAGTTGAATTGAAATTGAATTGAAATTGAGTTGAAATTGAATTGAAATTGAATTGAAATTGAATTGAAATTGAATTGAAATTTAATTGAAATTGAATTGAAATTGAATTGAAATTGAATTGAAATTGAATTAAAATTGAATTGAAATTGAATTGAAATTGAATTGAAATTGAATTGAAATTGAATTGAAATTGAATTGAAATTGAATTGAAATTGAATTGAAATTGAATTGAAATTGAATTGAAATTGAATTGAAATTGAATTGAAATTGTATTGAAATTGAATTGAAATTGAATTCAAATTGAATTGAAATTGAATTAAAATTAAATTGAAATTGAATTGAAATTGAATTGAAACTGAATTGAAATTGCATAGAAATTGAATTTAATTTTAAACAAAACTGAACTTGAATACAAACACTAAAATGAAACAGAAATGAACCTATGAGCAATAAAGGTGCAGTGGAAAATGTTTCGCTCGTTAACTAATTATCACAATGACGGAACACAACATGAAGACACAAAAAACTATTATCTAATGTTCAAACACACATACTTATGAACACATGTACCTACATATGTATGTATGCGGTAGATGCGCATATAAAACCATAGTGTAATAATTTGCCGTCATTTTCATTTTCACCTTTAATGCTACATTACATTTTTAGTACGTAACACTTTACGCCTCAAGAAGCACACACAAAAGCCCAAAACCCCCCAAAAATCATGCGCACATTTGAAAGAACCTGCAACAGCAGCAGGTTTTCCACACGAATGATGGAAAATATTATGTCAACAAATCAAGTTAGGCAATTCCGTCAGCTTTTGTGTATGTTTGCAGATGTTTTCTGCAAATGATGTAATAACATCTACAATTTAATGGTTGAACAGTATGCATCCACACATCGTTGTTGTAATTACAACATTAAAGACATGATATTAAATAAAAATTATAAAATTGAAGCTAAGGTGAGGCATTCGCTTTTATGGTCTATTTTGACAAAAGCTAGTTTCCCTTTTTAAATGCATTTTCTTGCTAATGAAGCAGTAAGACATTTGATTAAATATTATATGCACAAAAATACGTATTTTCACTTCTACAGTTATGCCTTTCCAGGTGGCTGACAGAAAATGCGATCTTTTACAAAATTTGTTATTTCAGGCGCTTCGATAAAACTGTGGGCTCCCGAGAAAATCGCTTGATTCCACTACTTCTCTTTTAGCGTACAAGGTCCTGATTATTTCGATCTCATACCAAGTTTGATAATATTTTTTTAAAACTACTTTTTTATTATATTGAGTGCCATTGCACTTTTTCCCTTATTTTTCTAGTGCTTTTGAGATTACATTCTCCTCTTGAACTCAGTTTCTGATGAAATTGGCCAGAAGAGATACTGTTTCTAAATTACTTTTAATAAGAGTAAGAGTTTTTCCTTCAAGAATAAGGAAAAAATTAATATTTGATTGAGAAGTACATACATAAGTATGCTTACCATAAGTATTATTTATTATATTTCCATCAAATTTATTTGTCCTGGAGAAATAGAGATATTGTTACATCACTAATAATGATAGCAGCAGATCTTGAAACTTTTATTTAATATATTATTCCATCATAATTCATTCGATTCTCAAGATTCTATTATTTACTTTCGGGAATACCACATTTCGATGTGTTTCTCCTGTATTTGCTTCTGTGAAAAATTTCGAGGTCCTCATGGTGAAGAGGTTTTATTAATATAAGCAGCTCACAAATGCTTTGCTCGTTTCCACTCTGGAGACTTCGATGTGAAACACACGATGCGCTCTGGGCGACTAATTGTTGAAAAAGTTGATGAAATACTCCATTAAATTGAGGAAGACTGGTACATATCATCTTATGACGTCTTATAATCAAAAACTGTTTGCTTGGGGCTCGATACCAAAAAAAAGGCTCGATATTTGGATACCACATGTAACAACAGTGAAAACTTAATGGATCGGATTTACGAATCACTACTGAAATGAAACGAAATCAAGCTTTCTTTTTTGAAGAGATTGATAACAGGCGTTGAAAAGTGGGTCACAAACGATAAAACTGTATGAAAAAGTTCATGGTCCAAGACAGATAAAGCTGCATAAGCTGTAGCAGATTGACGCCACTTAAGGTTATGCTATTTGTTTGGTAGGATTACAATGGAATCGTGCATCATGAATTGCTTTAACCTGGCCAGACGATTGATATCATTTTCTATTGTCAACAAATAATGCGATGAAAGCGCGCAATTGAGATAATGCGGATAGAATTGAATAATTGGAAGGCGTTATTTTCCATCACGACGATGCTAGACCACATACATCTATCTCTAATAACTGGGAAAAAATTGAGAGAACTTGGCTAAGAAACTTTAATGCGTCAACCCTGCTCGACTTCCATTTGTTTTGCTCTCTGTAGAATTCTTTTAATGATGGGCAAGTACAGGCACTTTCAGCCCTCGTGGCCCTTTTTGTTATTCGACAAACAAACAAGTAACCAAAAGTTCGCAGAATTTCAACGCTATCGGCTAAAAAAACTTTAAAATTTAGTTTGTTGCTGCTTGATGTTGTTACTTTGCCCTTTTGCTATGGTTCCATGCCCACCACTGATGCAAGCTATCTTCAAAATAGCAAATGAAAAAGGTTATTGATCAAAACGGTATATATTTAGTTTAATATATGTACATAGTTAATTTAAAATATAAAACCTATGTGCTTGCATTTTGGTGGAAAAATGTGACGAAGTTTCTCCTTGAACTATTATAATATCAACACACTTTGACAGATTGTCCAAAATGAGTACAACAGGGATTATATAAAGGATTGTTTCATTCAGTGACTCCTCTACTTTTATTATCTTAATATATGGCATAGTTTTCTGACTTCTTTGAAGTCACTAACTTCTAAGCAAATATCGATATTAAATGTTCTATCTCCTTTCATCGATCTACTTCGCATAAAATTTTGTCATTTTGTGAAACTTTTACTTTAGCAAAAAAAAGTTTTGACCAAAAACAACAAATTAACAATACAAGCGTCACTTATGACAAGCAAACTTTTACACCGTTAAATTCTTAAAATTCATCATTAAGTGAAGCACAAAACGTGTTGGCGTCTCACAAGGTTTGGTTGCCATCGTCAAAATGTCGCCGCTGCTAATTTCTTACAATCAGCAGGTTTGCAATTGTTGCGTTTATTTATTGAAGTTTGCGTTGAATACTAATCGCCACTCCTCAAAAGATTTTAAAATGCCTCAATTCAACTCAACTCACAACTTAAATTGATATCTGTATAGCGGTAAACTTTACGATTTAAGGAATATTTAATTCTTTTTTTTTTTATGGAAATTCCCTGACAGGTGAATGGATTTAAAATTTTTCAGAATCATTTTTTTGGTTTTACAAAATTTAACAGCTTTCAAGCGATTAATATTTTATAAAAGTACAAGATTTTTTTTTTCTCTTTGATGTTATATAAAAATCTACTTAAATGGAACTTTTATTATTAACAGCTCTAACACATGCGGCGCATGCTATCGTCAGCAAGAACCATTTAAATGCAGATTTGATTATCTTCTTTGATTTAATCTTTTCCCCTCTTGAATTTGCATTACAAAGCAGACGCTTGCTAACAAAATTCGCTTTTTATGCAGTCAGCGTTAGCATTGACTGCTTTTTTGGTCAGACGATTTTGTACAACTTTGATCTTGGCCGTGTCGTGTGTAGTCCCTAGTCGCAATAGCGTTGTGTTGCAACAATTTTCCGTGATGCAGTTGCTGCCTCTCTTGTTGACATGAAAAGAAAATAAAATTTAAATCTCATGAATTAAGTTAAGTAAACATTAAAATTCAAGAATTTTATTTGATCTTTTGATGTGGTTTCTTGATGTGATTTTTGTAAACATTATGTCTTTTGCAGCTTTGGTTGAATGTCAGCTTAAGTAAATAGAAACTATTAAAAAGTTTACTTTATGATTTTTGAAAGTATTTAAATGAATTTTCAAACATTAATACAGGGTGGCCGCAATACAAAAATAACTTTTACAAACACATGTTTATCTAATTTTGCATTATTTTATTTGCAAATATAATCTATGTACTTTTTTAGTATAACGCGTGAAAAACAATTCGCCTTAAGGGGGCAGGTCCAGTCATGAATTTTGAAAAAATCGAAATTTTTTTTTTGTATTTTCTTAAAGTATACTATCTTAAAAATATATCCTGAAAATTTAAAGTCAATCCGACAATTACTTTTGGAGTTATTCGGCAATAACCAAAGGGCTCTCGGTGGTAAGAGTACCGAGCGTAAAACTTTAAATGCACTTTTCACAAAACTATGTTTTCGGAAGCGGTGACCACTGTAACTCGAAAACCGCTCGATAGATTTCAATGAAATTTACACAGTTTTTGAAAAACATAAAAATCTAGTGCTTGTTAGAAGGATTTTGTTTGTTTTTAAAAAATTGATTTTTTATGAATAATTATTCATAAAAAACCGTTGGTTTTTTACCGAAAATCTGGAGGTAAATGTTCCTAAAGCCGCCATTTTGTTGATTTAAAAAAAAAACCTTCGATCAGGCACTAGATTATTTATTTACCTAACTAATTCTTCTTATCCGATTAATTTTAGATGATTTTCCAAGGATTTGTGATGGTCACCGCAAGACACTATGTATGGGACAGGGTCCAACACAACCAGCTATAACTTTTTTTATTTTTAATATTTTTTTTTAAAACTTTCGTCAAGACAAGTTGAAACATTATGTAATAATTCCAAATTATCACTTTTGTTAAATAAATTAAATTAATACCAAAAAAAAATTATTGAAAATGCCCTAATTTTCACGGCCATGACTGGACCTGCCCCCTTAAATTATCACAATTTTCCTACTTACAAATTTTCGAAAACCTTGCGCAAGATTTCAGCTCTGAAACTGTTGAACTTATTAAAGCTCAAATCATGTGAACGTGTAGGCCAAAAAAAACTAAAGATTTTTCGGAATTAATCGATTAATTATCAATATTTTTTTCAATTTAACTCTCAGGAATTAAAAATGCTATACTGAGTGAACTATTAAAGAAAATTTCTCCAAAGCTGTGGGAACATATGGTGGTACAAGCATTTGCTTAGAAAGTGGGCGTACCAGAGGCGTACTGCGTCCGGGGAAAAGAGGTTATTTGTCGCTCGCTACCAAAAGAAAAAATTTGGAAAAATTTTATTTACTTTACCAAAATAAAAATCATCACTTTTAACTTTCACCAACCCTAGTAAAATGAGATATATTTTTCTTTAAATTTGCAATATTCAACTATTTTCATTTACTAAAAAAAAAATGCCCCTTACTTTTGACTTTCAAAAACTCTAGCAAAATGAGATATATTTCACGAGCCACCCCTCAAGCGTTGTGCCCGGGGAAACCACCTCCTCGGATGCCCCCCCCCCTAGGTGCGCTACTGGGCGTATCACTTCTTATGCAAGTGAAAGGCTTAAAACATTACGCGCAAAATGTTATTAAATCAAACTTTCATGAAAACATTTGGTGACACAGGAGAGAACTGAACAAATTAAGGGCGGTGTTAATAGGTAGGCGTGACTTAACCATACATGCAAAAATATTGATAAAATGTATTGGAGCGCTAAACGCAGAAAAATATTTTACCAAACTTAATACGAGAATCTTAAACAAGTACTGCACAAAATGTGTGCGGTGGGTGTGGCACTTCTCTATTGTGTTGATAAGTAAACTATTCAAGCGAAATTTTCAGAGTTAGTATGGAAAATGTTCGTGATAATGAATAGCATTGGTTAAAAAATTGGCATTATACCTTATATATAAGATAATCTAGTATCTAATAAGTCTTTAAAAATAAACTTTTAACTCGTGCGAAGCCAAAACGGGCAGCGAGTAAAAAATAAAAAAAAGCACAAAGTTCACTACTACCAATACCTATTTGAAACACAGTGTTTTTTGATTAAAAAATTTAGTGTGATTTGATTTTTAAGAATATATTTTTCTTGAAAAATCTTTAATATTAAATTGTTCAGTGTGCAAACCTTATGCATTTTTGTAAGTTTTCCATGTGCTTTCTTCGGTGGCAAACAAAAGCAACCCCAAGTTAAATGCAAATCAAATTGTCGAGACGCTTTGTTGTAAGACTTTTATTTTTCTAGCAAATTTTTAATGCCGCAAAGGGTAAAAGAAATCAATAAAATTAATCTGTTTAAAGTGAGGAAATTGCTTACATGCCGTAAAAAGATGAGGGTTTTATTTTTCATTACAAAGCGCTACGAATATAGTAGATTTTCAATTAGATGGTTAAAATAATATATTTTTAAATATATATATGGGCATTATTTCGCGCATTAAAAGCTGCACTGATATGTGTTAATATCTTCCACTCATGATGCTACACTAACGTGGAAATAAGAAATCTCATTTGTGTGTGTGTTTTCAGTGAAAGTGAGGACATTTCTAATATATAAAAAATTTTGAAATTTTTGGTTTTGTTGGCTTTTTAATAATAATAATAATTTAATGATAATTGAACTTCAACCAAATTAACAACGATCAACATTCAAGTAAAATTTTTACAAGTTGACACAATGCTTTTTTTTATTAAGCTAAGAAAAAAACAACAACTCTAGAATATTGACATATGTTTCGATTCTTAATATACTGATGAGATTTTAAGAATCGAAACATATGTGCAAATTAGAAATTATTGAGAGCTCAACTTTACTATCCATACTGCCATTAAATTCCAATGATAATACTGCGATATATTGCGACGTAACGTTAGAAACTCAATTTCTAACGAAAAACTCTATGTTGCTTTTCCAAAATTTTACTATGGACGTAATTCAATATTTATCTTTTACATAATTAAGCCTTTAAACAATGGGGGAGATATGAAAAGAAAATGGAAATGTCACCATTTAACTTTTTGTAAATCAACAGCTAACCAAAAGTGACTGAGCAGCAAAGTAACTGACAGTTTTAGTAACCGTTCAATGACGAGAGTACGATGATGACTCAGTTTACTTGTTTCAACTGAAAAAAAAGAAAAAAAACAAATGTATGACTGGCATTATTTACATTCCAACTAAATTGCAATTGCAGGGAAAAAAAAATGAAAACAATAACAACAACAACATCGACAATTACCAATATTATTTACATATTTTAGTTGCTATTTCACCGTTTTGATTTTGTTGTGCACATTTTGTTGCAGCGATTTTTTTTTACAGTACGGTAATTTTTAAGAAACATTCAACTGTACAAATGCAAGTGAATAGGGTAAGAGAACTTATTTCTGTCTTGAACAGAAAAAATATTTGTAAACATAAAAATTTTGAAACATAACTTTTCTTGAAAATTTTTTTTAAGAAATATCGCATTTCGATTTTTAACATAAAACATTTGAATTTTGCTATTGACAGTGAGTATAAGATATGTAAGTAAGAATATGTTTTTCCCAATTAGCTATTAATATGGAATGAAAGAAGTGATTGTTTGTCTTGTAACGAATTGAATGTCATTTTACAAAAAGCTACCTACACAACATAGTATATAACGAAAATACATGATACTACGCTACACTTACGAAAAAACACAAAAGAAACTACGCTCTGTTCTGTTAATGGATTTCTATACAAAACCGTCAGCAGCGTTAAAAAGTTTAAAGTCTTTGCGGTTCATCTGACAGCTGAAGTACATACAGATTAGACTGTCCGCTATTTCGCAAGTTTAAACAATTATAAATTGTTGTTAAAAATGTTAAAATAATGTTTAATTATAGTTGTTAAAAATGTATAATATTTGTATAATAATGTATAATATTTTTAAACTTAAAAAAAAAGTTTTCTAGGCCCAGTATAGCGTGCATTGAGAACTTAAATATTTTCTTAAGTATTTTTTTGCTCAAAATATTTAATAATAATAATAATTTTTTGTTGATTATTTTATGAGCTTTAAATTAAAAATACACTGAAAAAAATATCCTCCACGATTTGTTCACCATGATTTTTTTCAGTATATGTATTTTTATTTTTCTTAAAAGTTTGTTCCACAAGTTTTTGAGTAAAAAATAAATCAAAAAAAAAATGTTTAGTTTGTCAAAAAAAACTTTTAAAATACACCTTAAAATACCACGAGAGCTGGAAAAGAATCTTCATAACTAACGGACAGTCTAATATGTTTGCAAGTATGTTTTTGTGTTGTTGTAAAGTACAGCCGGAAAGTTGTTATGAGTGCTGTCGTTGGCATGTTGGTTACGAAATGTGATTTTTAAAATAATATTTTTATTTTCTTTTTGGCTTAACAATACAAAGAACGTAGATACATTTTTATGGCTTCTTCACGATTTTCTAGCTGAATAAATTGAAGAAAATTTTTAACCTTTAAAAATTTGCTTTAAGCCTAAGAAAAACATAACATTTTAAAGCTTATATGCATTATAAAAAGCTTAATATGAGCTAAATACTAAAAATGACATTATTCAAATTACTTTATAACCGTAAGAAAATAAGTTTCATTAGTGATACTCTTTAATCTTAGCTTCATTATTATATACCACCTTGGACCAGACCTTTCAATTTGCAAGTCAACAACGTACACTTTTTATTAAAATCTTTCAATAATTAAGTTGTTCCATAAAAAACAATAGTCTCCCTACCATGCGTCCTCAATTTGTGTAACGCGCCGCATCCGCACTTATTAATTATCACATTTCGCTAAACATGTCGTATGCGTAACATTTAATTAGTGACACACAAGCTGCTGCTGTTGTATTGTTTTTTCTTTCGCATTTCTTTTTTTTTTTCACATTTTTTACAATGTCAATTTTCTTGCTCTTAATTGCATTTGATCAACATATCAACGCTCATAGCACACAAAGTCTTATGACGACCACAAGGCATAAGACGAGTAAAAAAAAAAAAACTTAAAATAATAAAAAACAGCGTTGTCAACAACAATGAAATAAAAAATACAAAAAAAAAAAAAAAGAAACGTGCACACGCATGCAGACATGTTAACGTTTTTAAGAATAACATTTATATTAACAATAAAACATGCGACTCTTTATTACTGAAGTCAATTTAATCATTTCTTTGTGTATTAAATTTTTTTGTTGTTTTGCGTTTTTATTCTTTTTAACAACTGCAGTAACGACCTTTTGAAGGTTTTTTTTATGCAAAACAAACATGGGTTTTATTATTGTTTCACATTTATTGTTGATTTTTTGTTTCTCGTTTAGATAAATACTTTATTACATGCATTTAAGAAATTGTAGCCACTTCCTACACAAATTCTAAAAATAATATAAGGTTTAGTGAATGGGCACTTAGATATTGTGTAATATCTGTGACAATCGTGAGTTAAGCTCAATATATTTGAGTAGCTACTAGGCCCACAAATCACAAGTGCGCCATTTTTATAGCCCAAACAAGCTGCAGATTTGACCTTAGGTATTCGAAACTCGTTATGTTTCTTGAGAGTTAAAGAAAAATGTATACAACTTATGACGACCCCATTCAAACTCAGCAAGCCATAACTTTATCATAACTGTAGCTTAAGCATTTTTTAAATCATAGGGGCTAATTTCAAACAGAGCAAACAAAAAGAAAAAAAAAAAAAATTTAGAAAAAATTAGAGATGCTAATGTGAAATGATGTACGATTTGGCGTGGAATGCTCCATATATACAGCCAGAAAAATTAAAGATAAAAGTAATGTAAGTGATATAAGTGCATAACAAAATTTGCATGACATTGGTTTAATGTAGCTACATACATTCTTAATAGTATGCACCTTAAGGGGGCATGGGCAGTCATGGCCGTGAAAATTAGAGCATTTTCAATAAGTTTTTTTTTTGGTATTTATTTAATTTATTTAATAAAAGTGATAATATGAAATTATTACATTATGTTTCAACTTGACTGGACGAAAGTTTAAAAAAAAATATTCAAAATTAAAAAAGTTATAACTGACTGTGTTGGACTCTGTCCCATACAGATTGTCTTGCGGTGACCATCACAAATCCTTGGAAAATCATCTAAAATCAATCGGATAAGAAAAATTAGTTAGTTAAATAAATAATCTAGTGCCTGATCGAAGGTTTTTTTTTTAAATCAGCAAAGTATCGGCCTCAGGCCAGATTGTTCATAAAAAATCGATTTTTATGTTTTTCAAAAACTGTGCAAATTTCATTGAAATCTATCAAATCTAGCATTTAAAGTTTTACACTCGGTACTCTTACCACCGAGAGCCCTTTGATTATTGCCGAATAACTCCAAAACTAGTTGTCGGATTGACTTCAAATTTTCAGGACATAGTTTTAAGACATTATACTTAAAGAAAATGGAAAAAAAAATCTTTTTCTCAAAAATCATGACTGCCCCTGTCCCCTTAAGTGCTCAAAAACGTCTGCCTTCGAAAAATCAGCGTTAAAATCGTCTGCCTTCTCAATTTTTATATTTTTTTAAGTAAAACAGCCAGTTAATCAGGAGGCAGACGCAATAAAATGATTAAGTTCTCAATTTTTCTTACATGTTTGTAATATTGCAATTTTTAAAGGCATAGAGGTTGTGTTTTTCGTTTCTGTTGACATAATCTTTGTAATTATCGAGTCTGCCTGAGAATAAAATCACTTAAGTTTGTATGTGCCATAAAATTTAAAAAAAAGTTATTCTTAAACGCAGTAACAGAAACGTCTACCACTTGCATATATTTGCTTTTATGCTCAGGCACATTTTTCAAAATAAATGGCAGACGCGATATAATGCTTATGTCACCTTTTTTTTACAGTTTCAAATAGCTCTCAATTAATAACGAAGGCACAACGCAATGGCAGATATTGTTCGTATTATTTATATTACTTTAAATTTCATAATTTTCATCGTCTGTCGCATGATTAAATTCTATGAGACTACTGCCACTGGCTCCTTGACTATAATCTATAGAAATCATTTCATCTATTCTTGCAATTTTTAAAAAATTTTCAAAATTTTGAAATCTTCAAATCTGTTTTCAATTTTTTTGAAGTTTTTAATTTTTTTAAATTTTCTATTTTTTGCAAATTTTTCAAAATTCTATAAAGCTTTTAATATTTTTGAAATTGGAAAATTTCAAATTGGTCGAAAAATAATATCGCATTTTTTTGCTTGATAGCCCAATCACTCAAAAAAGTTTCAGCCTTTTTAAAATACCTGAGGGTAATGATAGTCCCATTAAAGCTGGAATGACCTATAGGTAAATGCATAAATAACGACAGATTAATTTTTTAAGCACCGTTTCGAATTCTAGAAAAAAAAATTAAGTTAGGAAATAAAAAGATTAATAAAAAAGCAACATATAAGATAATATGGAAGATTTTTAGATTTACGATTGTTAGTTCACGCTGTACCGTTTCTGATGCCTTACTTTTAATCAGATCAGAATATCTCAAAAATTCAGTTTTAATCAGTATAATTGAATATGAAGTTTCAATTGTATTTTAAAAAAAAAGTTATCTTTTAAATGGGTCTTTTTTGGTTGCTATATAAAATCCATCTTGTGATTTTTTTTCTCGTAAACCACCGCATTGTAACTAAAAGTTACAACGCCTAATTTGAGTATCTTCTCATTTTCATAATTGGCTTTAAAAATTTGGATGAAGCACTTGAAAGGTAACGTTCTACGCTCATTGTTTTCAAATATAATGCATACAAAATTTTAGAAATATAATATATATATTTTTATTATAAGCAGCCAATACTATTTCAATTCAATACTCGGTACATAACTCAATATAAATCGACCCATACGTAAAACAAACTACTTAATTAGCGAAATCTTCTTGGCAAACCATCTGTGGGTAGCTAAATCAAATAAAATTCACTTAAACGGAGAATAACAACAATGTAAAGTATTTTTCCCTAATAAGGCTTATAATGCTAATGAACGAGAAACACCTTTTTTGAAAAAACAAAAAAAAATTATGCAAAACCACTTAGCGAAAGTTCTGACGTTGCAAATATTCATAGAGCGACAAATTTTACCGAATGTGGTGAAAATACCTGCAAGTTACAACAACTTAACACTCGAATAAATTAAGCTGTGTAATGTCAACAACATACGATATTCTAATGTGAAGAAACACTATAAAATTTAATAAAATACGAGTACAACTGACGTGTGCAGCGGAATATTTTGCATACAAAGTAGTCGCACACACGATATTTTGAATTCTTGCTTAAATGGTCGATATACATACATACAAACATACGATTATATACATACATATATACATATGTATGTATATTGTGTTTAAAAATGTCGTATTAAGAAAAAACAAAGACCATTCAAAACCACATTTATTTTTTTATAAATGTTACGTTTATTTGTTTTTTTTTTTTTGTTTCTTTCTTTCTCTCGTTTTTTCAGTCGCATTTTGTAGGTGTAAAATGGTTTTGACCTCTAATGAACGCTTGTATGTACTTTGTAGTTTGGTACCGCCTCATATCGCTAAGATTGGAATGCAAAAGTCCATTTTAATGTGAACACAATGCGTGACTTGTTTTGCCATTGTTTATTTGTTCAATTAAAATGCAAAATTGCATGACAATTTACCTGTAATCTACCTGTAACGTATGTAGGTTGATTGCTTTAAACAGAATCACACAAGTGCCTGCCGGTCGCATTCTTTTCGTTTAATGGAATAAATTTTAGCCCTAATTAATGACCTAAGCAGTAGGTCACCATACAAGATACAAGTGTGATATCAATTTAAGGCTAATCCAATCAATTGTGGTGTCAAACAATTAAAGTAATTACGAAAATTCGGTATTTTCTTAATTGTGTCGCTTAAAATATTTGCATTTTGTAGAAATTAATCCTTTGATAAGGTTTTGAAATGAAGCATTTATACCACATTTTCTTTGGAGCAAATGAACCATCTTATTCTCAAAAGTTTCTAGTTAATTGAATTAATTTAGCTGGTGGCTTTTTTTAGTAATTATAAGAATTTTTATTTGGGTGGCACTATGGTTCAAAATTCGTTCCAATAGTAGTAGTATAGAAACAAATTTTGACCTGTAGCGCCTTGATCACTTGGTTTTTGAACTTCTAAACATGTTGTTTGAAAAACTTTCACTTTTTTTTTAAATTTTAATCAGAAACTTACAAAATTCAACAATAGTTTGCGACATTCACTACAAAAAAAAAACATTTAAAAAGGGGTTCAGACTTTTAACTATATTTCCTTTCTGGCAAAAATAAAGCCAATGTAATCTGATATTAGATGAAAGTATACTAAAAATATCTTTCAAGTAAGACATAAATCAATAGTCTTGGATGCAGAAGCATCGCACAAGATTATATCTAATTTCGCCATATTTTGACCTCTAGAATCCCAATCAATTTCTGAGTAAAAGCTATCTTTCTGTCGTATATAATAGTTTTCGGTGTCAGAAAGTAATGGTGTTATAAAAGAAGTAAGATAAAAAAGAACAAAGCATATATAAGAAGAAAACAAAAATTCTATTGCATATTTTTAACTGTTGGTGAAAGTTAGAGTTAAGTTGGTAAATTAAAAGCAAACGTGAAAGTTGTGCAAGCCATGAATAAACAAAATAAGTATAAGATGCAAATATAAATTCCATTGCATACATGTTAAAAAAAAGAAAAGGGAAAATTTCATTGCATACTTTTAGTTGTTAAAGAAAGGTAGAATGAAGTTTACGAACATTAAATGAAAACAATAATTCTGTGAAACGCGCGCCATAGCCCACTAGCGAGGCGGAGCGTACGGAAGCTGTGGCGAAACGAATAGGCGGTTGTAACCTAGTAGTACTAAAATATATATTTAAAATGAGGTATACTTACATATGTATACGTTTAGAGATGTTTATTTTCAGTACATTCAATTTTACTACAGTTTTATGTAGTAGGTTTTGATCAGGAGAGGTAGTAGGAAGACATATGTTGACCTGTAAGGTTTTCCTTTCACTATGCATTCAGGTTTGTTAGTTTGAGTTTCTGTAATTAAATGGATCTCTTATACGACTTACCTTTAGGGCAGAAATAAATTTATTACCTCAGATGAGACACATATTACAGAGAAGTATGTTACTTAGACATCTTTGACATATAATACGTTAGGTTTTTTTATGTTTTGTAATGATAGCTTATATAAGGTAATGGTCTGAGTCTCTGGCTAGCTTTTTCCAATTTTGCAGCTTAAGTGATCGAAAGTCTAACTTAGCTACTTAACCAGTTGTTCATGTTAACTGGTAAATCCAAGTTCCATAAATAAAAACTTTCCTATATGGGCAAATCTCGCAAGATCTTACATATCGATAGTCTGAATTCAAATAGTTATTATCTTCAATGTTATTGATCTCTTCTGCATGATTTTCTTACCAACATATACTAAATGATACGAATTCGATCCATAGGTATAAAATGTACGCTAATATAATACGTTAACAAAGGTATATCCCAATTTTTTGTATGTAACTGGGAAAAATGTTCGATAGTGTAATGATAGGTTACATCTGTGTCTGAAAATACAAAAGTGTCTTCAAATTATCGAGAGAAAAGTTTGACATTTTTCATACGCCTTATTCTGAATTGGAAATCTAGCACTTTAGATATGTGGGTCATCATGAAATGGAACCATATCCAAAACAATTCATTTTAGAGCCTCATGAAGCTGACTCCGAAAAACGTTATCCATTACGATTCATTTCATTCAATTCTGCCTCTAACTTCATATATTATGCATTGCATTGGGAATAATAATGGAAATTGATTATGATTAAGATTTAAGATAAGTTTTTAAAAATTAAAAAAATCCTATTCCGCCAAATTTTATAAATTTATATAACAAACATACTCTCTACCTCTGTTCTAATTACTGACTAAGTCATAAAATAATGTCAAAACACCCGTATGTAAAAATGGCAGGCAATTAACCCGATCAATGCAAATATTCATAAACTTCGACAAACATCATCATCAAATCATCAACAACAGAAACTAGGCTTCAATTTTTTTTCTTCTCATTTAACTCACATGACAGTATGAAATATCAGACCAAATAGTTTAAATGCTCTTTGGCTTTAGACGTATATCCGATTACCTGCTCACAGCTGCATAAACTGGAGCCACGGAGCGACGATGGAAAGCCAACCAAACGGGCAACTTAAGTTTGCATACCATTTGAGATTTTGTACAGCGATATCCTATTGACAAATGAGGTTTTTCCTTCCTTAAAGTAGTGACTTTCTTTTTGCGGTTTTTAAGAAAAAGTCCAACGCATTGCGCAAAACGTCAACGCCACAGCGACTGGCGCTACAATCGAATCAACCGACGACGACAACGACGACTACCTCCATGGCTGGGTAGTCAGTTGACTTACCTACCTACATACAAAGCTGCATGAATTAACATACATACGAGTGCTCGTACACACGTACATATATAACTTGTATGATCTTTCAAAATATTTTTAATTTGAAATTATGATTTTTTCAAACGAACCGATTTGTTGTCAACTTTTCTGAGTGCGCATGCTCGCCGCCGACAATTGCATGCTAATGAATGCAATTCACTTACCATGGGCTGTCGCTTTGTGGCGCTGAGCCAAATGATTGAGCGAGCATAGTAAAACCAAAAAAAAAAAAAAATAAAAAGAAATGTCAGTGACCCGTTAAATGTCAGATTTCATTGATCAGTTGAATTTTGGATTCGAGGCGTCTTGTTGTTTAGTTGTACAATTGCTCACTAGATGGCGTTGATGTATTACAAGCGGTTGAAATGTCAGCAGTGTTATGGTTGTACCCCAAATTTTTGATTGGCTTTTGATTAATTTTTGGTGCTGGTAAAAGCGGGCACTTGGCGCGTTAAAACAAAATCTTTTTCATAGCTTGAAGTCAACGATAATATTTCTTTAAAATAAATTAAAAATAAATCCGTATATGAATTCGATTTGGTCGTAAGTTCTCTACTACCATAAATTTCAATTTATTTAAGCACACTCACGCAAGCTGCACGAATTGTTTACTAGGTGGCGCTGTCTATCAACATTAAACAAAAAAAAAAAAACAAGAAAATGCAAAAATCTCAATCAGGTTTATTTGTGCCGTATCGTTCTGCTTTATTTTTGAAAGTTGTAACAAATTATGTTGGCGTTGGCGGATTTTAATCATAGCTGGCAGCTGTTCAAATTACTAAAGTCAAGAACACCGCAACACAAAAGTGCAACTGCCTTACGCCAGTTCGTGTATGGTAATTGATGCAAGCGCGTGGAAAATCAAAATTAATTAACTTCCAAAAATATGCTTTTCGTATTTGATTTGCTTTCACAAAATTGAATTGTAATTGAAAAAACTCAAAACAACAATTTAATGAATCATTCTCACGTTGAATGAAATATTTTATTTATTGGCGTATAGGAGAAAATTGAGAAAGAGTTCTTATCTGCTAAGGATCTTGACTAACAACATTAAGAAAAAAAAGACGTATATCGTATATCAAAATCTATTTCGTTACACAATATCTTCTTTCTTTTCAATACTGCTCAATTTATAGTTACTTATCTTAAGGAGAGCCTTATGTTCTTCGAAGGTCTCCTAAATAAAATTTTTTCGATTTGGTCTCAAAATGTTTCTATACTTGGAAAAAATTCATTTCGATTCCAAATACTATTCTAGGAGATTGGGATTTCCAAAGCATAAATGCTATTTCCAGGAATCGATATTCAGTATCGACAATTGCATGGCAAATGGAATTGAGTTCTTCGTCCATTCCATTCCGAGTTGTCAAGTTGACCCAGCCGAACCCGTAATTTCAGGTCAAAACCGCGAGACCCGTTAGGAATAGAAAATTTTTTCAAAGATCCGGGAATTAGATGATGTCGGTTAAAGAGCAAAAAAAAAATTAAATATTTTAATTTTGCCGATTAAAAAAAAATATCAAGTTTTTCGCAGACAAAAATTATTTTTTTGCCGATTATATTAAATAATTTTTAATATTGCTGACCAAAAAAAAAAAACAAAAAAAAAAAAAAATGGCTATCAATTTTTTCCCAACAAATTTTAATTTTCCCACAAATAATTTGAGTTTTGGGAAAGCTGGGAATTTCTTCTTTTCAACTTACCAACCCATATTCCATTACAGGAATCAAAATTTGATAATCGAATTTGGAATCAACTTTTGGAATCTATTGCAAAAAAAAAAAAAAAAAAAATTTTTATTCCATTCAAAGGCTTGCAATAAAGAATTCGAAATGGGGCACTGTTTTGAAAAAAAAAAACAAATTAAAAATTTTAGGATGAAAGAGAAAGGCCTGAAATTAATTTTGGGCATTTCGAGAGATGGCTCTAGGTAATAACTAGAAAAATCTTTCTCCCAATTATTTTTCAGAAAAAAAACAATTTTTTGAATTAATGGATGCGCTAGTTGGCTTATTTTCGAGTTTCCATATATAGTGGCCAAAAAAATATATCTTTCGAAAAGTGGCACCACGTTTTCAAACTTTAATTTAATGAATGGCATTAAAACAGCCTTTTGGGATGTTTAAAATATATTAACAAGCTCTTCCGATCAAATGGTGCAAACATTTGCCTGTGAAATATGAGCAATTGATTTCTATTTTCGAGTTTCTTTTCAGTTCCAACTTTTGTATTATGATATAAAATCGATAAAGAAATCATTTTCTTCTGATATTGAATTGAAAAATCGATTCCGAATTCGAACTCCTTGAAAGTGGAATTTTTTGAGGGATTTGGTTCCCAAAGGAATGCTGCCAAACCACTTCTGTTTCACATCAACTGACGTAATACCTGTTTTACGACTTTTTTCCTTTTGCTTGGTTCGAGTAGCAACGTTGCTAAAATGCAGTCAAAAAGAGTTTTATGGAGTTAACAACTCAAAAAAAAAATTGTTTTATAATTCTTACTTTTTTCTTCGATAGGAAATATCGTTCCATTATTCGCCAGTGGTAGGTCATACCAGAGCCTATAGAAGGCAAAATGTAAGACGTTATGTATTTATTTTATGGCATTGATATATATGTATGTACATATGTATATAGCTTGAAATACATATATGTATGTATATTGCATAGTTAAATATATTTACAAAAAGTGGACTCAACCTTTAACAGTTCAAACGGTACAGTTTACGAAACGGGTACCCGCTTAAATGACTACTAAAAATCATTTTTTTTATCTAAGATATTGAAATCAAGATCAAATCGAACACAGTAACAGTGCTCTCTAGAATGATTTAAAATAATTTATTTTTATTACTCAACCAAGACGAACAGTCGATTTTTTCCATTTATAATCATTTCGCCAAACTGCCAATAACTTAGGGTTTGATTGATTGACAAAAGATCTATTTAATTTAAGACCAAAACTAATGGTCTAGCCACAAGTAAAAAATATCCAATGTAATTAAATCTAATAAATACAATCATTTGCATCTTGAAAACTTTCTTCTGCACACAAAGTAATTACATTATTTTTTTTAAACATTTTTTCATTTATTTACAATATTATTGTGGTTACAGTACAGCGAAAAAAAAAGTTGATGTTAAAGAGGTCTCAGTCTGTAAACTTTTCTTTCTTATTGTGCTTGTGGTTTCGGTTAGGGACAACTGCGATTGTCGTCTATAAACTTATAGCTGTTAAGCAATTGATATCTGCATATATAAATTTCAAAGATGACATTTCATTTATGCCGGCAATTTCATCAAAGACTTACAACTTATCGCTTTTTTCTTTCCTTTTTTTTTACAGTTTGGATTACGTCAACTTGATCTCTCACTGCTGTCGCAACTCTGGGCGCTAAATGATTCGATACAAGAGTTTCGTACCATGTTGCAGGAACAAGAGCAAATGGATGAAGATGAAGACGAGGAAGATGACGATGCAGAAGAAGAAACAGAAACAAAAATAGAGCAACATAATGGAACGAAGCATACAACAAGCAGCTTACCATCAGTATATGATTCAAATTCTTTGTCATCCGAAGGTGATGATGATAATTCCCGAGCCAAGTCCGAGGGTGCCAAACCTAAAATTATAACAACACAACCGAAATTGGCAAGAAAAAATTTGTTAAATGGTAACGCCTCTTCCGATGCAACAGCGGAAGTTCTAAGTAGCCCAACTGAACTCCTACGGACTACACTTTTAAACAACAAACCAATTAAGGTCAGGACTAAATCAACATCAGAAGAGCAACAAAAATCACCTGCACCACGCATATTTGAACCAAAACCAATGCCACGTATGCGTACTGCACCACCGCCACCACCAACACTACGGCGTCTGGTACCACCACCACGTTCAACATGATGTTACCTAACAGACTTCTTCGCTGGAGTCAAATTGGCAATGTGCAAGATGATTGTAAGCGATGTGGCAACTGTGGCTGAACGTTCAACATTCGCTGATAGCTGCAAGTGTGGCAGAGACTATCATTGAGCGCAAACGTCTGCTGCATTCTAGTTACTTAACATTTTTTCTAAATTTAAATTACGAATTAAAGACATAAATTTTTGTTTCGAATTAAGCCCAAAGTGTGATCTACCGAAAATTTAGTATAGTTTATAAGATATCGAAATAACATATATGATATATTCAATATAAAGGCAAACGAGGCATACGTACATTGAATACTGGGTGCAATTATCAATTAATTTTTGCATGAATATCTAACGAAGAAGTGCTTCAAAGTTATTTAAAAAAAAACTCTTTAATCATAATGTTAATTTGCTTTGCTTTAATACATAAGCTTGAGAAGAATTTAAGTTATTATAAGTAAGTTCCGTATATTGTAATGCTAATTGTAGACGAAATTTAACATAGGCAAGTAATTTATTGGCCTTAGTGTGGTTTCAACAGTACGTCGGAATTTATTGCTTGTTTTGTATATACTCTTAAATAATAAAATAACTAATAAAAAAGAATATACATTTTATATTAATTTAAAAGGAATTATGATTGAAAATTTAACAAACAAGAAATGACACACAAACCCAAAATGTAATCTTCAACTTTTTGTTTCAAGATTTGTCAAATAATAAGATATCTTATAGGACACTATATACATATTTGGTAAGTTTTACCAAACAGTATCTTCACACTATCTTCGTCACTATAGCAGATCGTGCAAAACTTCAGAAGTCACAATTATACCAAAGTCAAGGACATATATACAAAGTATAAGCTTGAATAAAACACTAGCGAATATATACATACATATATCTCGATTTGCCTCAATTCACCATTTTATTTTAAAATTTGACCGTTTTGGCGCCTTTTTCAAATATTTGCTCATTATCGTATTTCAAAATGAAGAAATCCTGCTATTCTGGGAAGAAAACAATCGCAATGAGGACTGTGTTTTCATTGGGTTTTACAGAAAACAAATAAGCATAAGTTTTATCATAGATGGGCGAAACTTTGAAGCAGGAACTACTTAGAAACAAAAGCAACAAAAACAGCAATTATAATAACAGAAAAAAACCCATCATAATTTTTGGTAATAAACCAAAAGCCAATTCCAAGAATCAAGCAAGAACAACATGAGTGTAGAGCTAAAAGTACCCTGATCAAAAGAAATGGAAGAAGCTGTACTCAATGTGCGCATTGTTGTTTCCTTGTTCGCTCGCTTCGATTTTCTGTTTTTTTTCAGAATGATGCCGTTCATAGCGCGTATATTGTAAATATTGGCTTAAACACGAACATCTAATTTGATCTTTGCTGCATACTTATAGGCATATAGAAAGTGTCACTTCCTGTTCTTGCTACGGTCTTTTTGTTTGAAATAAGTGAATTCAATTTGTACAGCATCTCAGCATATTCTCCACAATATTATTTCGACAAAAAAAAAAATAAAGAGAAATGACTGAAAAGTTACACTAAGCTACACAATAAATTCGTCTCCGAAATCCACGTAATGATAAATCGTTACTACCCGTAACATTTTTCGGAAGCTCTAAATGTGCACGGGCAGCGGCTCTACAGCCATTTCAACTCGTGAACGCTGCCAGTTGTTATTTAGAGCTTAACTGTTTAGAATGTAAAGTGTTTCAATGGTGGCCTACGTCGACAATTTTCAAATATTTTTCGGTGAGATTTGGAGCCTTAAGTAGTAAATACTCAGAGGTTAATGATAGGAATCAACCGCAGATATCTTAGTCAAACTGTTGTCCGTAAGGTGATGACCGCTTCAGACAGCGTATTTTAGACGGTATTATTGTAATTTTTTTGACTTATATTCAGATATATATGTAAATAAATATTATCTTCACTTGCGTTAAAATTATGTTTGGCAGAAAACTGAGAAGATGCGACCTATATTTGAAAAAAATTTATGTGCTGGTTTATTATCGGTTTCCCAGAAGAAAATTAAGGTGTCAGTTTTTAGCGTCCATTAATTACGTGAGCTAAAAAAGTTGGGGAGGGGGTCCGGCAAAATCTCACCAAGGGGGGAGGGGGTCAAGGAAAACTTTACGTCAACTTTTTATTGCATGGAATTTACATTAAAAATTTTAATTTAAATCTCACGGAAGGGGGGAGGTGTCCCGCCAGATCTCACCAAGGGGAGGAGGTGGGGTCTTTCAAAAAAACCCTCACGTAATTAATGGACGCCCCCTTTAGGTGTAATTGCCCATTGATTTAAAGTTTTCTAATAATGCAATGCAATTATTTTTTTGTTTGTTTTTCGGTAAAAAGAGTTAATATAAATTAAGCTTTATCTTGACGTTAATAAAATTAAAGTTCCATGTCACATTTTTTTGGAAAAAAAAATATTTTTTTAAAAAAAAAAAATTGCTCAACATTACAAAATAGTTGTCACGTATCAAAAACTGCGCGTTATACTTAAAAGTTTTATAAGCATACGTTATAGTTTTTTAAATCATTTTTCATATTTTGGAAAAAAATTTAGGAGATCCTTAATTTAAAAAATTTTAATAAAAGTTATATCGCCGATGCTACGTGCGTCCCCCAACTTCTGATTGCACTTTTATTATTTTCTGCAGGAGCCTTTCCTCCACCATTGCCCATCTCCCCATTTCAAGCGAGTGTTCTATCATCTACACTTTTCCTCTTCCTTCCGAGTTAATAGCGGATTGAACAGAAGCATGCATACATATATACTTACTATATAGTACTTTGAATAAAAGACTGAAAAATTGAATCTAAATAATCTGACAAATTCGTAAGACCTTGACTTTTATGCAGTTTTCTTTTGATTTCTGAAAGATTTTTATTGTTTCTAACAGTTTCAAAAGTTTCTATATCATTGTTATTCCATCGATGCCTAATTTAATACAGGGTAATGGAAATGTGAACATTTGCGTCGTATCTTTGTTAACAAAAAATGTTGAACAAGTCTGCACACCAGTGAGGCCAACCAATTTAACATCATGAAATTTCAAGCAAGCTGCAATCGCATTAGGTAAAGTAATGGGTATACAATACTGTGGAGGATTTTTCGGATCGATAGTGAGTGCAGCCACTACATTGCCATCCATTTGGATAGTTACATCGATTTTCAGCGGTATAAGGCCCAATTTATATGTAAAGCAAACTGTAAAAATATAATAATTTATAAAATTTTGATATCCTAAATTTATTTCAAATGTTATATTGCTTACGTGATTTATTCAAGCCAAGCGATGGTATTAAAAATTTTTATTAAAAATCGCGCTCGTCTTATAACGGATTATTATAACGGATTATAAGACGATTCTTACTTTTTAATAAAAGTTTTTGTGTTTTATAATGTGTCGTATTGAAAAAGAAAGCGCCGGAGGCGAAAAATTTTTATTAAAAATCGCACGCGCAATTTTTAATAAAAATTTTTAAGTTTTAAAATGAGAATTGTCTTATAACGGATTATAAGACGATTCTTTCTTTTTAATAAAATTTTCTGTGTTTTATAATGTATCGCATTGAAAAAAAAGCGCCGCAGGCGAAAAATTTTTATTAAAAATCGCGCGCGCAATTTTTAATAAAAATTTTTAAGTTTTATAATGAGAATCGTCTTATAATAAGTGTTGTTGTTCTTGTTGTTGTTGTTCTTGATGTTGTTGTTGGTTTTTTATTGTTTTTGTCCATAAATACATAGTTTTCATAAGAATTCATTGAATAAATTTTTTTGTTTTTCGGTCAAAAAGGGGGTAAATTGGAACAAACGATACACCATTTTAAGGGGAATAAATTAAGCTTTCTTAAGAAGCTAAAAAAGTTATAGGTCATTCAGACATTTTTTGGAAAAAATAACGGTTTTTAAAAGAAAATTGGTCAAAATTTTAGAAAAATTGTAATATCTCCAAAACTATGGGTTAAATTTCTTAGGCTTGCTCAACATTATTATAGGCCATTAAATTATCTTTCTTTGGACACCCAAATGTTTGATATCCATGCAGCGGTTCCGAACTTATAATGATTTTTCCAAAAGCTATATCCGCAACTTCCAATGGCTATATCTCCGAAACCAGATCCGAGCGACTTTTTTTGATTACATATTTCTTCTTAGAATTAAAAAACACATAAGATAAGTTTGGTTTTAAAAAGGTTTGCGAATGTGAGCTAAAGTAAACTTAAGCCAAAATTTTGTCCCCGAATTTTAATTGCCTATAACAACAACAAAAAAAAAAATTAAAAAAAAATCACTTCATATTTTAATTTCTAGCACATACCACTATCTAAATAACAAAATTTCATGAAAAAATAATTTTTTTTTTTTGTAAAAGTGGCCCGGTTCGTAAATTCTGTCCCTATACTGAACAAATATGAAACTCGAATTTCATCGATAAATATCACAAAATCTAAGGCGGTTGCTCAATACATCGAGATCTAGGCAATTTTCTATGTTAATATCTTTCCAAAAATATGGTTTAACAGCTAACGTATAAGTTAGACTAGCAGATAAAATATTTGGAGCATATTTTTAGGCTGCTATTTAAACACGCCTAATAGTTTTAATAAGGAATGTTGTATAGCGCATTACCTACCATTATGATTTGATCAAAATGAGGTAAGTTATTATGATACCAATAAGCTACAATAAAACTATTTTGAATTTAAAGCTTTGACAAAATTTAAGTAGAGAAAAGTTGCAATACAATGTGGAGAATATTTTGCAAAGCCCTGGTTAAAGCATTAAGCTTTAGATTACGTTATAGCATTTGTAAATTTAAGAGATATTTTGATCAAACATTTGCAAAATAATTTATGGTAATTTGTCTTTATAGTTTCAAAGTGATTAATTACTTGTGTTCATTGTACCAAAAAAAATTCTTAAACGGGTTCTATGCAACCAACAAAATGTTCTACACACTTGAATTGGGATTCGTGTAAGGGCATTTCCTTCAGATATCTATTTAAAAAGCGCATAAAACGAAAAAAATTTTAAGATGCATCTTTATTGACTAGTGACCACAACAAAATTACTGGGAATATAACTAAAAAGTTAAAAATAACTTACTTAACTCAATCATTGGATATATTCAAATTTGAAGTTTTCTCAGATAATTCAACAAACTGAAAGTAAACGGTTCATATTTTAAGCAGTGACGTAGCTAAGGGGATGGCCACAAGGGCTTAGGGGGGCGACAAAATGGTCCTCTTACTATTAAATTTCAATTTGGATGGGATCTATAACTCCCACATCTAATTAAAAAAATTTGTTGGACCTTTCTTTAGTAAATACAGATTTATTGTTGTGAACAAGGGGTTCACTTATTTTTTTTGTCAATGCATCAATATTATTTAATTTTGCTAGGTTTTTGTTGATGTAAAAAGTAATGGTTTATTATTCTTTTTTTTTTTATTTTTGCTAAAAAAAATTTTTGGTGGAAGGAAATAAATTTTTTATGTTTTTCTTAAGGTCGTCATTTGAGTTTTTTGCCCCGGCCAGCAAATGTTTGGAAATCGAGCTTAAGGCACCCACGTATAATTGAAGCAAGCCTTTTGGTGTTTTTAAATTAAAATTCAAAAAAACAAACGCACACAATCAGTGGGAAAACTTTTTGAGTGTGAAATAAAATATTCAAACACAAGATAACGCCGGAAAGTATACACACATAATAAGAAGAAGAAAAAAAGTGCCTACAAGGATTACCCATACCTAAGCATACCAACTTTGAGTTTGAAAAATAAGTACATTTGCCTGAAATCAATATACAGTGCAGTCACGGTAACGTGACCACCGTTTAACGCGAACAACGCGGTAACGTGAACGAAATAAACATTGCATTGACTACCTTGTAGCAAGACATAACTCAACCATGCAATAGTAAAAGGCTGTTTATGTATTTTTATTTTAATTTTTTTTAGTTTTTGAAGAAGTTTTTTGTTTCTTTTGAAGTTTTTGTTGTTACAAATGATATGAAAAAAATAATTTCTTGCAAAATACGTTACAGCGACTGCGCTGCATAAATTTTGGTTTAAATTTTCATATTCGCTAACGTGAACAATTTGGCTACCATGAACAACGCGACTGCACTGTAGTTCAAAATAAGTACAAATAAGTACAATCCCAAGCAATGGCCAGCAATAGCCAGCTGTCAACAAAGTGTGACAGTTATTTTCGCGGTAACAACTGCCTTGCGATGCTTTTCCGCTCGAAAATACCACATAAAGTGTCGAACATTTCTTTTGCCGTTTTCTTTTCTTTTATGAATTTCAATTGCTCATTACTAATTATTTGCATCAAAATTGAAATAGATTTCTTTTCATCAAGTTTAATTTTATCTTTCTTGGTATCTTTCGCTGTTAACAAAATGTTATCCAAATGTCCTTCAATATTCTTGCGTAATCCTTTAAAAGAGCTCCAATACGAAATTTCCAATTTTAATAATTAGTTCTATCAAATTTTTGAATCTAAATGACGGTTGTATTGTGCACCATCTTGCTGTCTGGAAATCAGCTAAAATTATTGTTGCAGCAAATCAATTCTTTGAAATAATTGTAAATAAAATCACTTCAACAATTCCTGGGCCCATAACCTGATAATGCCCAGGATCAAGAAATTAAGTAATTTATTTCAAAGAAAATATTTTGTATATTTAAACAGAAATCACAATGTTTATTTGATGAAATGTTTATTTATTACATGCTATGAGGTTCGCTAGATTTCACCCTCCGATAAGCTAGAGAGTGGTTTCTTTTACGAACGCACCTTCATCTTAAAATATTAGTTGTCGAAGAGAGAATATTGAAAAAAGTTAATTGAAAATTTCATTGTTTTTTGTTTAACATAAAAAATATATAAAATTAAAAACAAAAGTCATCAGTCATAAAATGATTGTTGAGATTCAATTCCAAGATGAACATAAGCTTGACGTATCCATTTAATGTTATTGCAGAATGTTTTTAAAATACAAGTTTGTTAATTTGAAATCAGGTCTTGAAGGCGGTTTTATGATCTATTCAATAAATAAATCTAACTTAATTATTGAAATTGCTAACGAAATTATACAGAAAATCAAGAAACATTTTAAATAAATAGAATATTTGGAACAAGTTATTTCTAGCTACTTCCCGTTATGCAAACGAAAGTAAAAGTGCCATGTTAAATTATACAACATCAAAAAGAACATACACAACACGAGCGTTGGAAAAGAGTCTTAGAATTCCAAAATAAATCTAAAAAAAAACAAACGATATTCATATTCCAAAACAATAAATAACAACATTTTATATAACGTGTGATAAATAGTCAAGCAAGGTTAAACAGAACTTTTTAGTATGAATAATTAAAAATTCACACAATTCTTTGACAGATCTCAATATATTAATCAAAAATGTAATAATTAAAATGGCCTAACCGATTAAGGGGGAATTACCGCCCGAAATTATTTTTGTTACAAATGCTAAACATCTAAAGTATTTTTGCGATAACTCGTTCATCTTCACTATCAATTATGGATTTATAGCTATTTCTGGTATATCATCTATTTCTTAGATAGAGTCCCATATGGCGTCATGCCATTGTTGCTGATTTTATGTTTCATTACAAACACCCATGCCAGGTACAGCGGCTATGCTGACAATGCAACCGGTTTTCGTGACTTAATAGCAGCAACTAATAATTAATATATCTTAATGAAACTTAGTGTTTGCAAGAATTCTTGTGCAAAGATTCATCTATGAAAAACTTTAATGTTAAATTGATTTGAACATTAAGTTTCAGTTTGAATTGTGATCTTCAACGAGCTTCACCATGACATCAGTTAAATTGGTGAGTTAAGGTCGTCTTTGAGCAGCAAAATCCTTAAAAAAGAATAGAGTTTTGAATATATTCAAATAAAACAAAGTTCTTCCAACTGTTGATATAAAAATTGTGAATAAAATTCCAATATTGCAAAGGTGCAAAAAAGTGCTGCGTTAATTTACTACAGTGGCTGTGATTATCTTTATAAATATTGTTAATAAATACTTGAGTGATATTAAAAAGACATGAAAGAATTTGGGGGATCAGTGATAGCAAAAGTTATTTGATATGCTGTAAATAAGGATATATAAGTTGAGCCCAATGTTTCATAATTTTGTTGTCAACAATTTTTGTCCCATACGTTATATGTTAACACTTCTAACCCTTGTTGCTAAATCTTTTATATTATTTGGGTCCTCGAGTAATCATCATTATAAAATAATGATTTCCGATAGTGGAACCAACACAACGATGATAGCAAGAAATGCTGGATTCTATTTTCCAATAAGATTTAAACATCAAAATGGTCAACAAATCTTCACCTTTGAATGGTCGACACACAATAACTTTAGGAAATTGTGAAAATTTATGTAATTTGAAAATATGTCAAAGTAACTAGGGGTCGTCCGTAAAAGAAGTCCGCAACAATTCTGGGATTTGTATGCCTCCCTCGTGGTTATCCGCATTTGTTCGATTTCACCCCCCCCCCCCTCCTCACGCTCTCCACCTTAGGCACGTTCATAAAGAATTATGCAACCTCTCTTTTCCATTTTCTTTTTTATTTTATTACGCTCTTATTCGTGTCTTATGAAAAAAAATGGACGTCCGAAGTTCTCGACCCTCCCCCTGCTTGTCCACTACTCTCTGTTTTTACGTATAAGTGTTTCATCTTATTAAAATTTAGTAAAATTTTCGAGTTCTGATTGATATAAATTTTTTCATTTAATATTATTTGCAAAAATCCGAGAATAACGAACACTATTTTGCCGCCTCCAACCCTTAGCTACTCTAGTTACGCCACTGCTCTGATCTTTATATTGCTAACCAATTAATTGATTAATTGTAGCTTACAAGTTTGTTCATGTTGACTGTCAGTGTTAAATTATAATATAGCAACTGATGTTGACTGCTGAGAATCAATTGTAATATGTACTTAATACAAATGAAATAGTTTATTTATCTCTATATACACGCCAATGTGATACATTTGAGATAACATTTGCGACACTCTTATTTAAATTTAAATTTATAATGGAAATTATTTTTCTTGCAGCTATTTGTGGCAGCTATTGCTATAACACTTTCTGCTTCAGTATCCGCTGGCTTACTGGACTATATTTATCCAACAGTTATTAGTGAGTATTACTCACTTGCACCTACCAAGGAAGGCTATCGCTATAGGTAAGCAATACCTACATATAATTAAAATAAAATTAAAACAAAATATTAAAACACAATTTTATTTGAATATTTCACAGTTTTGAGGAACCCAATGGCAGCAAACGTGAAGAGATTGGTGTCATCATGAATCCGGGTACACCCGATGAACAGCTGGTCATTATGGGCACATATAGTTCATATGATGAAAAGTCTGGCATCGAAAGTACCACCATGTATACGGCCGATAAAGATGGTTACAAGCCACGTTATATGCTCAAGAATCGCAAATTGAGTCCTGGTGCACTCAAGTCTGCTGCTGGATAAATTTGAAAAGATTTAGTTTAAAGTGTACATAATTTTTTATTTTTAATTTGAGGTTTTTTTTTTCATTTTTAGTTTTTGTTCAATAAATACTTGCATCGTATATTTGAAACAACCAGTTCGTTTATTGTTTTTCTATTTGCATAGAAAATTAATTTGAATTCTTAGCGAATGATTATAAAATTCTTAGCATATCGCAAGTTAATCAAGAAACCTGCTTCAAGGCAGATCAGAACTTCTTATAAGATTATATAACTTTGTTTTAGCAAAGGAAAGAAGAAAACCAGCTAATAAACCTTGGAAACTTCATGATGTTTTCTTAGTATCATGATCATGTATTTATAATGATTCAACAAATAGTTTGACTGAGATCTTGAAATTTTAGTATTTTTTTATCTGACATCATGGCAAATCACGTGTGTCAGTTTTCGTAATGTGGTTTCAGAAAAATTAACACATTAATTAACATCATTTTTTTTTTATTAAAAATATGCATTTCTTTTAAGTTGCGTTAATTTTTTTTTCTTAATAGTTCAGCTACTGTGAAGTTTTACTTTGTATTAAAAATAAAAAAACGTAGGAGAAGTTTATTTTCGAAACGACTCAAATAATTTGGATGAATTTTGGGGAATTTATATATAATTTATATATAATATATACAATATAATAAGAAAAGAAAAGAAAAACAATTTAAAGCGTTCAGTTTGGTGTAGTTTCTCCTAGGTGTATGCGCCGCAAAAACCTCAAAATTTACATTAAGTAAGGGATGGGATTTTTCACGTCGTTCACGGTGGCGTCATCTGTTGACTAATATTGGCATCTCCGCAACCTTTTTGTCACCCTGAAATCGACCAACTAGTTTCAGAAATATGACGTTTTCAATATCAGTATACGTCGTTGCAAAAATACGATGGAACAAAGAGGCAATATTCACTGCAAAATGCCACTGTTGGCGAGTATTTGGCCAAAGGACATACTGTGTATTTCTTGAGAACCGTAAAAGTTATTGTAACGAAATGTAATACGGTGAGATCTTTTATATGTGACCTGATCTATGAAAAGGAAGCTTAGGTGTCAAAAATTATTTTCCACTTTTTTGCCGATTCGGATAGACGAAACGAGTTATTTTCCTTTAAAAGCTGTTTTCTCGAAAACTTGTTTTCGCACGTAAGCCCTCTTTTCATAGACCAACAAGGTCACATCTATTATATAAAATTCAGTTTTTGTCTGTCTGTTAGTCTGTCTGTCTTTAGTGGATGCGGAAACTATCCGGCCGATTTTGATAAAACTTTTAAAGTACGTTAGTATTGATCAGGCGGGTATCATAGGCAATAACAATTTTATTTAGGGTGCATATTTAGGGTGGCCCTCATACAAAAATATTTTTAAAATAGCGTTTTCAGAAAGACCACTTAATTGAGTCACATGGAATTTACACCATGTAGTTTTTATATTAAGAGGCATAGTTTAGGCTACAAAACTTTTACTTAAGTTTTATATTTAGGGTGGCCCTCATACAAAAAAAATTTTAAAATACAATTTTCACGAAGTCCGGTTTACCGATTCAGACCGAATTCACACTACGTAGCTCTTATATTATGAGGCATAGCTAAGGCTACGACACTTTTATTTAGGTGACCCTTTTATTAAGGGTGCATATTTAGGGTGGGCCTCATAAAAATATTTTAAAATATCATTTTCACGAAGAAGACCGGTTAATCACTCCGAATTTACACCACGTAGCTTTTATATTATGAGGCATAGCTTAGGCTACAAAACATTTATTTTGGATGGCTCTCACACAAAAATATTTTTAAAATAACATTTTCACAAAGACCACTTAATAAATTTACATGTAATTTACAAAACGTGTCGTTTATGTGGTGAGGAATAGCTTTGGCTGTAAAACTTTCAAAAGGTTTTATATTCAGGGGTATAGCTCACGCTATAAAACTTTTAATAAGGTTGTATATTTAGGGTGACCCTCATACAAAAATATTTAAAAAAAATTTT
Source organism: Meiosimyza platycephala (assembly GCA_963662105.1). NCBI lineage: Eukaryota > Metazoa > Arthropoda > Insecta > Diptera > Lauxaniidae > Meiosimyza > Meiosimyza platycephala. The sequence goes on along the minus strand of OY759209.1, from coordinate 92,081,092 downwards.
ATGCTGCTTTTTATTTTATTGAAATAAAAAAAAAGGTGGAGCTAAGTGCACAGGGTAATGCTAGTATACTGTATAACAAAAATGTTTATTCAGTCCAATATGTTTTGTCCGACACTGTATGTATAAATATTTGGTGTAATTACTAAAGTCAAATTTTACTGATATGTGTGACTACTGTTCACGCCCATTTTTGATTTAATAAAAGCTGTTAATAATTCTGACATACAGAGATTTCATTAAAATCGATCCTTATCATGACTTACGAAATTTTAGGACTTCTTATAAAATGCCACACCATTATTTATATAAAAGGTAACGTACAAAATTTCATCAATACATTTTTTTAGTTTTTGAGATATTATTATTATTATTTGAAGACCCTCCTCATTAAATCCTTAGCTGTGAAGGAAAAAGAAAAAACTGTCTTGTAATTTGTTGCCACGCCCACATTTACATTTTCTCAAAAATTAACTAGAATCTAAGTACTAAATTTCATTGGATTATGTAACTTCGATGGCTCTTGAGGTATACTTAATAACAACAAGCAGGGTAGTCCGTCTCCGAACAGCCATACGGTAAGATTTGATTCCCTGATTTATTACAAGCTAAAAACTGTATGGAAAGGCGATTCTATCTGAGACACCCATTGAGTTACAGACTGTTTAACAAAGTTTCTTTATAGTAGTACTTATTTGCATATGTGCAGTGTTGCTCTCCTAGTGAAAGATGTTCTTCGAATCATTTTTTTGTAAGTTATCAGCCAACTTTCCCAAGGTTTTTCGAGCGGTTTTGAATATAAATTATTTTCTGCAGTCTGTATGTAAATATGCTTTTTGGTATGGGAAAAAATAAGTAGAGAAATATACAGCGGTAGAAAGAATCAGTAAAATTACAGTCTCGGAAATATTATCAAAATATTTTCTTTAACTTTTTGTGCGTACTTACTAAATACAGACACTGGACTATATGGTTTTTAAGCTTAGAATTTATTTTATGATTGCTTGTAATTGTGACGTGTGCAGCAGTAGGAGTTCATTCAACGGTCAAGTCTTACCTCATCTTCATCATTGCATTTATTTTTATGTTGCAGATCTATAGAGGTCTTCATTAACATATGTTTGTTTTTATTTCGTTTACAAGGCTTGACGTTTAAGCACTTCAACTCATCAATTATCTGGTAATGTAAGGTGAGGTGGAGTACATAAAGTGATAACATTAATACTTTGTTAGTACGAGTATATTAAATCAGAAAACTCGACGTCATATGAAAATCACTCTCAGTTATTTAACGAGTATCTAATTGATCACTGGCGGAATAATCTCACTTTCATTTTTAACTTACAACAATGAATGATGTGAAGAGAACAAGCTTTTGCTTGAACTAGTTATATCATATTGAAATCAAATCCACCCAATGATCTAACAATATAATACATCTCGTACAGATAATTATGATTTTAATTATATAATTTGGTACAAGAACAAAATGTATTTTTATTGGGCCTATACGTACATATGTAGGAAGTGGTAACTTTATAAAGAGGAATGTCAAATTTTGATGACATTTCATTTAGTAGTTTTGAAGTTATCGCTGTATGAACAATGGAAGAAAGTGAATTTCGCATTTCGATAAAACATTGCTTTGTGATCGGAAAAAACGAGAATCAAACATTTAAATGGCTCTAAAAACATCACAGCACATCTGTTCCGTCGAAAACAACTGTTTACAGATGGATGAATTTAAAATGGGTCGTACGAGCAACAGTGATGCACCACGTTCGGGCCGGCCAAGTGAGGCTACCACTTCAGAAAAGATCAAGAAAATCCATCTGATCTTTTTGATCAAAGTGAAAGAGGTGAGAGCTAGCAGACATAATGAAGTTGTCGATCGGTGGTATTTTCAATATTTTGCATGAGCATTTCGAAATGAAAAGATGTGCGCGTGATAGGTGCCGCGTTTCCTGACAATTTATCAAAAGTAACATCGTGTCGCTGATTCAAAGCAATGACAAAATTTAACGAATTGCTGCCCCACTCATCGTATTCTCCAGACTTGTTTCCCAGAGACTATTATCTGTTTCCAAATTTGAAAAGATGGCTCCAGGTTTTCATCATTTTTCCCGGTACTTTTTGAACCATGTAGTATATCAGGATTTTGCAAACAAAAATCTCGACAATTGGCTGGATTTAGTCAAGTATATTATCTCCAGTTGAACTGATCCGATCAAAGTCGGATTTTTTTTTATATAATAGTCCATAACGTAAGCTTTAGCAGAAAATTTAAAATAAATTAATATTTTTTTGGTATTCTTTGATATCAAGTCCAAAATGGTGTGCGGTTTGTAAAAGAATGACCGATATATGGAAATTGAACTAAACTTGAACTTCGTTGTTTCTTTGCCTATTTTATCTTTTAATTTGTACAAAAATAAAAAAAAAAAAACTTATTGGTGCCAAAATAATATTTATACTTATTTATTGTTATAATTATTTATTTATTATATATTTCCTAGCACAACAAGACATATCTTATAATTAGGATGATTCATTTGGAAGTTTTGTTTTTAATTAAAATACTTTAAGTACAATTGTAGTTACAAGTGGTTACAAATGCAATCAAGATAATAGCTTATAGCTAAATAATTTTTCAATTTAACATATTACAATATAGTCGATGCAGTTATAATAGTACTCTTGCCCCACACGGTGTAGTCTACAAATCTTAATATACTCAACAAAACAAACAAATGAGTATTATAAACCAAAAAAAACATAAAAATAAGTGTGATAAGTGTGAAAAATGAGATAAGATTTAAAATATTATGGTAGGGCGAATTGCATAGATAACAAATTGACGTTCTGACATTAAGCATGGCTGACATATCATTATGATAGTTTTAGCTCGATTAGAACACAATAAAACCTAATCTACTAAAGAGGTAGGTTGATCGCAAGGTCTCAGTTTATGAAGTAGTAGTAAAGTTCGACATTTCAGTACATTCAATTGTGTTGTATATCTTTTTAGCGTATAATTTTAATCCGAAACCTTATTATTGTACATTTTTTTCTGAATTTTTCCAAAAATTTTCAACAGAAACATCATTATTTAAAAAATTCTAATAAAGTAGAAGGTACTGAGAACCCATTTTATTTTTGGTACATTGTTTAAACTTTAAAGTATTTTTTGCAGATTTCAATATAAATTATATATGTAAAAAAAAAATTTTTAAGCGCTATTTGACTTGTTCTTTTGTATCAATTTTTTGAGAAATCCGGAATGAGATAATCCTGAACTTTTAATGCAAATAAAATACATAATCAGCATATAATTTTCTTATCTCTGTAATTTTTTTATTGTTCTACTGTATAATTAGTGATTTCAGTGATTATGAAATAATGATTAGGCTGACAGCATGTATATAATTTCAAGTTTAAGAAATTCATTAATCCGTTTAGATACAAAAATTAACATAGAATCTTAAATATTCAAATGTAAAGTTATTTGATAAATATGGGGAATTGAAAGATTGATTAATGTTTATTATAAAGACAATTTTGATAAGACAAACGAGTTTAAAAATCTAGTTATTGGCATTTAAATTTAATTCGGATACATAGGAGATTTCCAGATATGTACAGTAAGTGGTTTTTTAGAAATTAACTTGATATTATCTTTGCATAAACATAAACAAAATATAAATCCAAGCCCAAGAAAGTTTAGATATTGAAATATCTATTTAGCAGTCAGCGAAGGCCATTGAAGTTTATGCTAGAAATTAGAAAACTCAAAGCAAAATTTTCGGATGGTAGACTGCATTATTTAAATAATTTAATGTTCTTTAAAAAAGTCATGAGACCAGGTGATCCAACTCAAATATTATCAAAGTAACTTGCTTTAAGTTATGCTCACAAATTGGCATTATGAAGAGGACTTCATTTGTTCACTTATACTGCTATGGTTGTATTTGAAAATCTTCGAAACCATTGATCTGAGTCGTTCGACTTTGAGTACTTTTTCCAAAAATTTAATTTTTTTTAAAAACGTTTTTAAAATTTTTAATTTCCGATTAAATCGACCGTATGGCCACAAAAATCGTTTAATGCTGATATGTGAAAAAAAAAAAAAAATACTATGAAAGCCTGTAACTTTGTTAGTAAAAGAGTTAGACTAATTTGCTTCGTGACATTTCAAAAAAAAATATATATCTATATAATGATTTTACTTACATTTACGAGTTTGCCTCTTGCATATTTTATATTCATTGACTTTTGGGCGACCTTTTACTACTCGAATTACATACATATTTATATATCTTTCCGATTAAACTAGTCTTCAGAAAGTTGTCTTGAATGCCTGAATGCAATAAAATTTTAATGTCAAAGCACTGCGCCTAGTGAAGGCGGTATTGGATATTCTATGAGATGTAAGGCCTACTCCAAGCATTTTATCAAAATCACATATATTTTATTTCACATTTAAATTGTTAACTCCGATTGTATCACCCTATATTAAAATACTGCTATTGTGAAAGCTTTTTGTAGCTGTTAAAAGCTTAATCGTATACAATGAAAAGCTTACAATTTTTTTCCAAACTGCTAACATAATAGATGGAGCTGTCGTTTGCAAAAAGAAACAAGAAAATGCGAGTAAGTGAGTGTGTTACCTTAATCGCTTTTAGGAGAGCCAATAAGAACAGCTTACCAATAGAATTTGAGAAAACTATTTCCATATATTGAATTTATAGACATTATATAGAATCGCTACAAATGAGAATGACATGCATACGACTTTCATAAGCCTTGTCATACTAATTTTAGACGCTTGTCGGGAAAAAATATTCTCGTATAATAGATATTCCAAAATTCATGCAAGAAGTAATTTTGATAGAGAACCTTAGATCGAAATTTTTCATGACCATTTAGCATAAATGTGGCCGAATTTCGATAATACACTTCTCAATTTCCTCCTTAATGGCATGAGTTTCTTGGCATAAACTTTAGATTTTGAAAAACTCTAAAGAAAAAATTCCAACGACGCTAAATCGTATGATTTGGGTGGATAAGTTTCATAAAAACGAGAAAATAATCGACCTGGAAATGACACAAGCAGTTATAGAATTGTTTCTCGTGCTGTATGGCATGTGGCACTGTCCTGCAATAGGATTCCTGTACAGTATCAGTAGTGGCAACAGTAGCATACCTAGAGGGATGAGATTGCCCCGGTCGCAACGGCTTGGGGGGGGGATGGCAAAAGGTCCTGCTGGGCTTGTAGTAGGGAAAATCGTAATGTGCAGAGGTTTTGTAATGTGAAAAATATATAAATTTTGGTAGGGTTTTTGAAATGATGCAAAAGCAGATGACCGATAAAATTTTTAAAATAGTAGCCGGCACATGGCATATTCGCTCCGGGCGCTGAATGTGCATGGTACGCCATCTTGTTGATACCACAAGTCGTCAGCATCCATATATTTTAATTTAGGCACTAGGATTACACTGTGGAACAACATTTTTGTTACAAAAATCTACTCGGATCTGACGCTGCGGAGTGAAAATATAGGCCAAAACAAAAAACCATTTGGCTCAGTTTGTTCAAGTTGGCTCAAGTTTTTGAGAAATGGACATTTGAATTTTGCACCTCGATTCATATGATTTTTTCGACATATCTCGTAAGCAAACTGAGTTTTATTGCATCTGGACCTATTTTTTTTTTTCAAAAAACCGTTATTTTTCCAAAAATATTCGTTATTACTCTACAGTCTTATTAACATATTTATAAATCTCAATTTATCCCCTTTAAGATGATATAGCATTTAAGCAAAAATTTTAGACATTAACCCTTTCTTACCGAAAAAATGTTACCTTTTTTTTGGAAATTTTGTGCTCTAACTTGCCGAAAATGCATCCAAAAGGTCTGATTAGTTGGTGAAAGTTGTAGATATGGAAGAGACGAACAAAACCCTAGCGCCAAATCGAAAATGTCATGGTATTTGGGACGATAACGAAACTATCAAGATAAAATTGAGTTCTATAGCTAAAAATGATTTTGTTCAAAAAATCAGTATACACTTTTTGTTGTTGTTCCAAAATCAGTTGAGAGGTTCTCGAAATATTCAATTCCTGATCACGGTGCCAAATTGATGTGCCTTGACTCTTACGATGTGCTTCGTTGTTTTGTGTTGAACGTCTTGTTGAAGGACACCCAGTGTGTTATCCAGTCTCCCTGAACTTTGAAATTAATTTCTTTAGAGCTCATGAATTATGGAACACTGTTTATATATTTGTAGGTAAAGGAGCAAATGCACTGTTACTGAGTGCATAATCTTTTCAAAATTTGTTCTTGACGTATTATTACTCGTGTTCGCTTAAATTTTATCAAACCTTTTTGAATTTTTACTCATATTTGAGGTAATCATTTTCTCGTGAAACGCACGTCTTAATAAATTTTCTACTTCTAGACTTTATATAGAGCATTGCCGATTATTGTTGTTCTATGAAACCCAACCACTGTGCGACGCAGGGTTGCCAGGTTGAAATCGAAGAATTAACGGCCTGTCCAAAAAAAAAAATTAATTTAAATTTTCCTAAAAAGTATGACTTTTTTTTGTGTTTATCAATTTTAAAATGAGGTCGAATAAATATATTTGATAAAAATAATATTATAATAATCTTAAATTGACGGCCAATAACGGCTCTCGCCTCCAATTAAGAGCTTAGCGGCCTCCTTCGCGGCCTGAATATTTGTGAGTGCAGTTCAAAGCTAAAGCTTTCGAATTGTTTAAAAACCAAGAAACATTCTTATAAATCATATTCATTGTTAACCTGTGATATTAAGTTAAATGCAACAATTGGTCGACAAAGTTAATATTTACCTGCCTGTTTACTTTCACATCTTCCCATCCCAATGAATCGACCTGAGCAGAGCCATTTATTTACAACTAAAAACTTTGCTTGTAACAATTGAAAGAAAATGTAAACAAAGTGAAGTTGGTAGCAATTTGCAAAAAAAAAAAAAATATAACAGCAATATCCCAATGTTGTTGTTCGACGACGCTATTGTTGTTGCCACAGGTAACTGACCAGGCATAAAACGACCCAAACAGAGAAAACACCGAGCAGAATGAACAATAATAAAACAAACCTCCTGCCAACAATATGAAACGTAAAACAATCAAAAGGGGGAGTGGCGAGGGGGGCAGCGGGTATATACTGAAAATGAACTAAATTCTCATAGCCCGAACAATGAATGAATCAGTTTTACAGCGACAATCGACGATGAGAGTTATAAAACGAATAAATTGGCGGAAAAATATTGTGAAGTTGTGAAACGGTTGCTATAAAAACATCATAAGATATAAATACAAAATTAATGAGAATGAAATTATCGAAAAATCTCATTATCCTTAATATTATACAGCGAAAAAATTTCACATGTTTTCTTAAGTATAATTGAAGCAATTTAAAAAGTTTGCAATACTTTAACCAGCTTATTAAATTTGCTGTTAACAAAAATTTCACAAGTTCTTTGCAGTTAAGGAACATGCAAGATTTCGGTATCATCAGTTCACAGAAAAGTGACGCGTTATTAAAAAAAAAATATCTTTTGAATAAGTAGCTTCCACATGTAAAACCAATGAAAAACTTTTAAGTGTTTCCGTTGTCTATCTCTTAAATTGCATGTTAACGTTATTATACAAAAAGTTGCATATCCGTACGACAATTTAAACGCTTTGACGTGTGGGTGTGTGAAACGAAAGTGACGTCAATTTGCGACAGTTACAAAGTTGAAAACAGCGTCTGTGCTTTGTCAAGTTCATTTTAAAATTCATAACAAAAAACGAAAGCAGTTAAAATGTGTCTCAGAATCATTTTGACAGTTTTATTATGTTGGGCTTTTACACGAAATCACACGTTTGCTGGAATTGGTATGCCAATGATACAAATAAGTCATGGTAAGTTGGAGTTCTAGGTGTTACCTGCTGTTTTCGACACATATGTAGGCTCTTTATCTACATATTTGTACATATTTTTTTTTTTTTTTGGGGAAAAATATGTTAGTAATGTCGTATTGTATAATAATTTTGATCTATAGCGTCAAATGATGATGACGGCTTATGTTTTGGTCGGTATTATGTTGTCGCATTGTTGACAGTTTCTCTGACCTCTGGCGATATGCGTGAGTGAACAAAATGTTCATTGTTTATACGATACACTGAAAAAATTATATGTTATATACATAATGAAAAAATGTATTATTATTCATTAAATAATAATAAATATTTTATATATGTATAGGAAAGACAGCGTTTTTTTTTTTTTTTGGATGGGAAAGGCCGTTCGGTCAAATTAGCTGAAATTTTTTGAATACAGAGTAAAAAATATATTTTTTTACTTAAGTGACCTTTTGCTAATACTAATATGTACGAGAAAAATTAATACTTTATATTGAGCTATTTTTATTTTCGGAGCCAGATATGGTTTATTATATATAACTAGAAACCCATTAAAGAATCTCATGGAGTAAAAGTTGTAGCTAAAGTAGTACAATTGCGATTTTTTATCTTTGTACGATAGAGTTTTTATTTGCTTCTTAATGGACTGAATATTAATAACAATTAAACACCTTTTTTTTATTGAACTTACAGTCATTAGCGAAGACCAACATTGTCGTGGTACAAAATGCAGCTTTACAGCTGAGACTTACGAACTATAACAGCTCAATCGATATAGCGGCTGTCCTAATATATTACATGCAATGGTCTGGATTAAAATCACGCATGGTACAAATTTACCAAAGCTGATTTGATATGGCCTTATTATTTGCCCTTTCATTTGTGTTTATGAAAACACATTAATCGATTTGTTAATATCGATCTTTGCTAATGACTATAAGTTCAATTAAAATTATGATCATTAACCGGGATGTGATTTTTGACGACCAGAAAAATTTGACCCCTGAAACTGATTCTGCCAAGGTTATTATCTTTGGGCTAATAATTGAGCGATTCAAACTTTTTGCATCTATGTATGTACATACGTATCTATAAAAAAGGTAATAAAAATGTTAAAATTGTCAGCTAAAGATGGAAAGCACAGCCATTACACAATTTCATTATTAATTTGAAAACAGTTTTCTATAATATGCACATTTTGATTTTCGAATAAAAAAAAAAATTTCGTTCCACCCTACTGATCAACTTTAATTTGTAATTCAACGCTTCCGCGCATCTGAATGCGACAGTTTGCAGCGTGTGAATTGTAAACGGTGATGCCATTTTTTAATAAAACTGGCTAGAATAGAGGAAAATAATAATAAATAAACTTAGTTTTTTCAGTCGTCTCATAAAAATTTAATATACTAGAGAATATTCATTGTTATTAATTATTATTTATTGTTTTTTAGTTTAAGTCAAGCATTAAATTTTTTTTAAGATATCAGGTATCATTTGAATCTTTTTGAAAGCCCGATTCGTTATTTTGACCAGTTTAACATGTGGCTTAAGCAACTATATAACTCTGACAGCAGGTGTTACCTATTATCCTTGTTGACACAGTTTCTTCCAAGGGACTTTTAGACTGTTTTTTTTAGCATGGCATAATGTGTACTGTATTTTGGATACTGGCAATATGCCTCTCATTTAAAAATCGTTTTTGGTTGTAAAGCTTTTGACTACTAGTTATATCACCCTGTTAGAACTAAACAGCTGATATTTGGTCTTATTAAGTATTGATATTTTTTTTTATTGAGCCGTATTCGACAGAAGAAGCAATTTAGTTGTTAAAACTTACCCGAGAAATGGAAAAAATTCGTAATTCGTACATTGCGAAATAATTTCGAAGCAATAATCGTCTAAAACGCAGAAAACCTTTCGAACTTGTTGGGACCAGACAGTAGCTAGGACGTCCAAGGGGAAGCACCTAGCAATTATCATAAATTAAAATTAGACTCAAACTGCTCATTAGTCATTAGACTAGTGTAGTCATAGGAACTGTTTGTTAATTTTAAGTAAATATTTCAATACAAAAAAAAAAATAATGGCCCATCTGGAGCCGTGGCTTAAAAATTAATTAAAAAATTCAATACAACTAATCAATAATCAATAATTCATGTGAAGTGCCGCAGGACTTGCACTAAAATATATTGGAACCAAGCACAACCACCACCAAAAGAACGGAAGTCTACAATATAGCTCATGGTGTCCATTTTGCTACTATCATTTTTGTTTTATGCCAATGTTTCACTATCATATCACTGGCACTATAGGAAAGGAAATTAAGGTCTTTGGCAAAAAAAAACCAGAAAGTGATCAATATTATATAGCCCATGATTATGAGTAAAAGGCATATATTTTACCAAGAGATGACAAACTTTTATGGGAGATCTAAAATTTAACTTTCGAGGTATATATGGATTGGCAGAGGAAAAGAAATGACATTAGATGGAATAGCGAGACATTTACTATGTCAAAAATTCAGATATATATTGTAGGAGTATTCTTGAAGGATGGCGTCTTGTGTATAAAGTTACAACCACACGAATCAAGAATTCAATTGAAAACTGTGTGTGACAACATATCGGTTTGTTGACAATTTTTTGTCCAATGTTGCTATTTTCTCACTTGATTAGATATAATTTCTATCAAAAAAATTGACTCCCTCTTTATCAGAGAGAGAGAGAGAGAGAGAGCAGTCGCGTCGTAGTTTTGCGATTCACAGTCAATAACTTTTTTTGTTTACTATTCTCCTAATGGCCCACCCTATATTTCATAAAATTTAGTTTGATTATTAAAAAGAAGAGTATAAAAAAACTTTAAAAATTGGTGTTATTATTTCTGTCTAATCGTTCGGGGAAATTTTTCACAGAAAATCGTTAATATAGCGTATATATGTACCTATATTGAATAGATTTAAAAAATCGAAACATATGTCTATATTCCAGAACTCTTGATTTTTCCTTTGATTACAAAGTTTGTTAAAAAAAGCATTGTATCAATTTGTAAAGTTTTATTATTATTCTTAAAATCTGCCAATACAACAAACAGCGAATGTTAGTTAAAAATATTTAAATATGTATGTATACAAATTTTTTTGTTTTTTTAAGAAATAAATTGTTCTAAAAAAAGTGGGGATCTTGAGAAAATTATTATATATTAATCAATTTATTGTATGCCAATCATATGATGGACATACAGTACATAAATAGGTCTAAGCCTATCGCCAAATGAATAATTTTGTATTTTGACATTACAAGATCTTTGTACATATTATTAAATATATTCTGGCAAATTATTGCTAGCTTCTGCAGCATAACGATTGTGGTCCAAAATGCGAGCGACATTTGATGCAATTTCGATACAGCGAAGTGGAAACTCATAATCTGTAATATACACTCTGATAACAAACTTGAGACAAGTTGAAAAATATTGGTTTTTGACAATCGTATCCTTGAAGCGAAGGCAAAATCTATCAAATGGGAACAAGAGCGGTGGGCAGATATCAAATTCATAGGGCGAAAGTATTTCCTCGAATACAATTTTATCGTCTAATGAAATTTTAGCGTACATCGTGTAATTCTCTGAAACATATCCAATGTTAATGCACGCTTAAAATAAAATTAAATTATTCATTATTAATAAAGTGTTATTTAAAATAAAATAATATTTCTAATAAACCTTCTGTGATTGGGACAGCTGGTTCATATGGGATGTGTATTGTTGTGCAGCAATCGCATGTGGTTCCAACGCATTCACATAGAGGCTTAGCTTTGATTTGTGTGATATGATTATTAGATTGATTACCTGTTGATTTAATTACACCTTCAGCTGATTCATTTAGATCGAATTGATCGAGCTGAATATCGATGGTTTTAGCTATCACTAAAATTACTGCAGTGAAAATTATTAACAAAAATACAGCAAGTTGAGTCATTTTTACTTCTAAGAATTCTTTACAATGATATGGAAACTATAACTTGTTTGAATTGAAATTGAATTCAAACGTTCTGACGTTTAATTTCTTTTTTTAATTAAAATTTCAAATTGAGTTTTCTTTTTCTTTATTTATAGTGAATACTTTATTACACATATTTCTATATTTAATTCTTTGAGAAAAATTTCTAAAAAAAGATTTGAAATCTAAAATTTTATGGCTTCAAATCAGTAACATAAAGCATTATTTATAGTAATAGTTTTAAGTATATGTTTTCCAGGAATATTTCAATTGTTACATTATTAGGCTTAGTCTTTCCAGTTAACGAGATTGTGTTTAGGCCATAGACCTAAGGCAATCACCAAAACAAAAGCAATTTGCTATGAAAAATTTAACAAGATTAGGATACCAGAACATACAAACCATATTCAAATGTGGCCGTCTTCTTTAGACCATCCTCGAATTTCAGCGCTTAAAAGTTGACATCTTGGAGCCTAATGAATGCCATTGAACGGGAATATATAGTTAGTGAGTTTAACCTCTTAGCCGATGATATCACACTCACAGATGAGAAATTTATATGATTGATAATGCGGTAGTTGGATTGCTGCAAATGATCTGTCGATTGACTTATATAAGACTGGTGATTCAAAATCCGCATTTCTACATCATTGTAACCTTTTCAATCTGTGATATTAGAGATAGTGAAGCTACGGAATTCGTCTTTTTATAAGAGCTTAAGTGCTTAAAGTTGAACTTTCACTTTATGTGCTTATTATATATTATATTATAACTTTTTCCAAAGGATACTTCTTTTTTTTTATTTAGGTGCTTCAAGCACTTCGTCTTTTTTTTGGGCTTATGTCAAAAAAAAAACAACAACGAATGTACAAAAGAGCATAAAGGTACCCTTAGCAGATTCTGCTGAATTGAAAGCCTTATATTCACCATATATCGATCCGTAGTGTAGTTATTTCAAAAAATCTTTTGAGGTAGCATTTTAATGATTAATAAAGATTCTCTGTTGCTATTATATATTGGTGTTCTGAAAAGTTTTTCCAGTCCATCCTAGAGAATACATATACTTTTCATGAGTAACGACGAAAAATTTTCAAGTTATTGTAAATCTTTTTTACCATGAAATTAAAAAGAAAAAAATGCTATTCATAATATCATATTTAATTAATTTTTTTTTAAATACATACAATTCTTATGAAAAGATTAAAAAAATTTGAATGCTTTGCAGTTTGCATATTGAGATTGCAAGATCTTCTTATTATTAAAAAGTTTCCGGCAAATTATTGTAAACTTCTGTAGCAGAATCATTGTGGTCCAACTTGCGAGCAAAATTTGGTCCAAGTTTGATACAGCCAAGATTAAATTTAGGATTAAATGGCGGCAACTTGACCAAAAACTGGAGACAAGTTGATAAAGTTTTTTCTATAAAAGCAATATCCTTGAAGCGAAGGCACAAAATTGGAGGTACAGGTAAAGGAAGCGGAGGGCAGAGTTCAATATCATCAGGGGAAAATTCTTTTTCCATTACCATTTCATCGTTCAAAGAAATTTTAACGTATATCGTGGGGTTCTCCAAAGCATATCCAATATTAATACACGCTTAAAATAAAAGTAAAATTTTCATTATTGATGAAATAATATTTAAAACAAAAAAATTTCGCAATCAACCTTTTCCAGTGATAATGATGTCTATTTCTGCGCAGCAATAGCATTTGGTTCCTTCGCATTCACATGAACTCTCTATTGAACGTGTGATGTGATTATCAGTTTCATTAACGGTTGATTCAATTGGATCTTCGTTTGATTCACTTGGATGGAATTGTTCGAGATGGATGACGTTAGTTTTGGCTGTCACTACAATTACTGTAGTGAAAATCATTAACAAAAATACCGCAAGTTGCGTCATTATACTAAGAATTCCTTACAATGATATTGAAACTAAGACTTTTTTCAACTGATTTTGATTTTTGATTCAAATATTCCCTATTTATACAAAAATGCCTCGAAGTCAAGCTTAGTTTCAAGAATTTATTCATTAACTTAACTCAACTGCTGACGTTACTGCTTTTAAATAAAACTTAGAATTGATTTTGCTTTTTCTTTTTTTATAGTTCATTTGAGATAAATACTTCATTAACTTTTTCCATTTAACTTTCTTCAATTAACTTGAACTTTCCGTGTCATTTTTATTTTTAAGTCAATAAATTTTTCAGAAAAACTTTCAATATATAGATAGATAACAAAAAGCTAAAATTTTATAATTTAATCAGTTTCATTAGTTTAGCAGTGAACACATATTTTTCTATTGGGGGCGTAGCACCGTACACTTTGAAATAAATACCCTTTTTTAGGGTTCAATCAATTTCTGTACCAAATTTCATGAAAATCGGTCCATTAGTTTACCAGTGAAAACGTTTTTTCCTATTAGGCGCGTGACACCGCCCACTTAACACATAAATCTTTATTCAGGATTACATTAATCGCTTTACCGAATTTCATCAAAATCCTGTTAGGAACGGTGCCACACCTACGAAAAAAAAATTGAGTTTTTAGAAATCTCTTTTATTTAAACAAAATTTCATCAAAATCGGTTAGTTAGTTTAGCATTAACGGCGTATTTTCCTGTAAGAGAAGTGGCAGCGCCCACTAAAAAAAAACTATTTTTACTGAGGAGTCAATCTATCTCCATGCCAAATTTCATCAAAACTGACACAGAGATTTCTTCCATTAAAGGCAGTGCCATGCCCCTTTATTAAGAAGTTTAAATTTCTAGTAACTCTTCTTAGGGTTCAATGTATCTCCAAACCAAATTTTATTAAAATCAGTACATTAGTTTAGCCGTGGAAATGTTTGTTCTTGCTAGCGGTGTGGCACAGCCTACTATTAAAACAAAAAAGTATACATGTCCCTCCCTCTCTTCACAATATTTCCACTACTAAACGGTTATAACAGCATATTTATATATAGAATGTGTTTTCCATATAATTATGATTACTGCCAAAAATACTGAAACGTTTCACTGTCTATAACATTAAGAAATGTCTTTCCATTTAGACTCTACGTCAGCAATCAATGCATTTTAAGACAAAATTAGAGTTTTTCAACAGGAACTTCGTCCTCAGCAGATAATTTTAAACCGAACCTTCAACAACATATCATTTTTGCTTTTTGATATCAATTTTGGTGACCAATTTGTTTTTTATAATGATGATAATATTGATTGAACAACTACTCAACTCTAATCGTACATATCATACATTTTAATTTAAATCAATTTATATTTACATAATATTCCATCTAAATACTTATATTTTCCTTACATTAATTACATTAATAAAAATAAGAATTTAAGCGTTTCCATTTGACGTATGTAAATGAATACACATATCTTGTAATCAAGCTTTAGTTCAAGGCACTTTTGTATAAATAGGGAACGTTTCAATTCAATTTCAATACAAACAAGTTTTAGTTTTAATTCTTAGAATCATAAGTGACAATGACTCAACTAATAGTTTTCTCGTTAATGATTTTCACTGCAATAATTGTGGTGACAGCCAATATAAACGATACCAAGCTCGATCAATTCGATCCAACTGAACCAAATGCGATTGCTACACAACAATACGCGTCCCGTATGTTCCAGTTGTCCCCACCACAGAAGGTTAATTAGAAATATTATTTCGATTTAACTCTATCAATCAATAATAAATATTTTACTTTTATTTTAAGCATGCGTTAATATTGGATATGTTTTAGAAAATGCTACGATATACTCTAAAATTTTCATAAACGATAAAATTGTGATCGAGAAAATACTTTCACCTAATGAAATTGACATTTGCCCTCCGCTCTTGTTCCCATTTGATAGATTTTGTCTACGCTTCAAGGATACGAGTATTAAAGAAAATTCTCTCTCAACTTGTCTCAATTTTGTTCTTAGAGTGTATATTCGAGATTATGAATTTAAACTTGGCTGTATCGCAATTGGACCAAATATCACTCGCAACGAACAATAATTTTCTTAAGATCTTTATTGCATACACATTTTCTCTTAATTTTTTTATACAAATTGTATATACATATGTATGTAGTTGGAATTAAGTAAATATTATAGTACTTATGTACTAACATTATTTTTATATAATTTTTTTATTTTCAATAGCTTCAAAATGTTTCACAATTACTTATGAAGAGTAAGGACGAACCGAAAAATATATTTTTTTGAGTGTCAATTTGTAATAGCGACAAAGAGTCTTTATTAATCATTGAGATGCTACACTGAAAGATTTTTATATGAATAGTATTTTTCTGGACCACAATTTTTGTTCAAAGTTAAAGATCATAAATTGCAATTTTTGCCCTTTAACCCAGTAAACCGGTTATGGGTATCGTCATGCTGTAATTTAAGATCGCTGATTCGTTGACAAAAGGCTTATTATAGTTATACTTTTTAATATGAATATTTCGAACGTGTGCAGTTGTTTCGTTTACATAAATATTATTTTCTTTGCCGATAAAGGACAAAAAAATACAAAGAGCTATAGGCATCTGGATAAAGCTCTTATATGAAGGTGAATAGTAGCCTCATCAGTTATCATGGAACGATAACTTTTTTTTTTCAAATCCTTCAGCCATCAGCGACTCTTTGAGAATGCTTCGGTTTCTCGAGAATCTCTCACATCGGCTTTCATCGGCTCAAATGTGACAATTTTGCTTATTATTTACGTATCCACTGAGATAGAGATAGGTCTCGTTACTGAAGATGATTTTCTTTGAGAAATCGTCATTAAGTTGTGCTTACTCGTACATTCAATTGACAAACATACAGCGCTTGAAATGATCTGAAAGCTACAATTCCTGCGTTAACTGAATTTTGTAAGCATGCATAATCAAATTCGACGAAAGATTCGGTTTTGAAACAAGATATTGATATGCGGTTTACGGTTTTCTCTTAAGAAAATAAAATTACATTAAAAATATTGTACAACGGGATCGGTGGTAGTATAATATGGGCCGATTTTGCAACTTGAAAATAGAAAATCGGTATTTTTTGTTTTTTTTCGGTCAATTTTAAATTTTTTTATAAGAAAAAAAGAAGAAGAAGAAAATCTAATTACGGATTCAAGTTCCTAGATCGATAATAGCTTTTTAGAACAAAAAAAAAATTTTGAATTAGCTTAATATGTATATATGTCAACGCCGAATCGAAAAATTTCAGGTCTATTAATTTGGAAAAATGCAGATATCTTGGTTTTGAAAGATGATATTGATATGCGGTTTACGGTTTTCTCTTAAGTAAATAAAGATACATTAAAAATAATGTAGCACTAGATCGGCGGTAAAGTATTATATCAAGATTTTGCAGCTTGAAAGGTGAAAATCGGAATTTTTTAATTTTTGCCCGGACAATTTCCAATTTTTTTATAAGAAAAAAAGAAGAAGAAGAAAAACTGATTACGGATTCGAATTCCACGATCGATAATAGTTTGAAAATAATACCCACTTTGTTGCAAAATTCGATAACCTCTTTAGCTTGCACCATTTTTTAAATAAATATTTTCGAAAATGGGTAGGCAACTTAAAACAGGCGGCAGCAATCCAGTTTTCAAAAATGATGAAAATCCTTATGGGTTGTTTTGTCTAGACATATAGGGCTATTTTAATACACTGACACATCGTGAAAAAAATCAAAAAGTTTTTATTTTGAACCGCTCTAATGTATATAAACACCGAGATATACTCAAAAAATCGTTAAAAAAATTAAAATGTCGAGAAAAAAAAAACGGCTGGACGTTCGATTTCGCGGTTCGCGGATTTTGACACTGGAAGGGTCCTCCAACATTATCCCTGAAAAAAATCTTGGGTGGTATTTCGAAAAATTAAAATTTTTTAAAGACCACCGTGCCCATTTTCATTTACCACACTGTGCCAGGAAATATCTGGCCCAGACAAAAATTTTAAATGAATTTAGGTGACAGATGTCAATATGGAACATTTTTTGTTGTCATTTATATTTATTCGCCAATGTATTGGTGATATATACTTTAGCCCACATTGTATATGTAAGATGTACTTGATATGGGGTTTTCTATTGCTCAAATTTTGAACTAAGAACTAATAAATTTCTATCCAAAGTATAAAAATTTATGTCAAACTAATTTGCGAAAAAGCAGACGAAACTGAAGGACTCATTTATTAATTTTGTAATAATTTGGATAAAGAATGAGAGTTTATTGCCCCTATCATATTATTTTACACAGCTGGACTCAGCAGTTTTTATTTTTTTGCGTCTTTATATATATATTTTTTTAAATTTTTATCGTTAGTTTTCATTCACACTTAGTATAACATCTCAATTGTTTATTAAGTTAATTTGTTCTAAATATATTTCAAAAGCAATATATGGTACTTTAGAATTTCATTGTAAAGCTAATTGAACCTTACACTTTGTTCATATTAAGGACAATCAATAAAAATAATTGTTTCAAAACACAAAAAAAAATCATTAACTATTAAATAGAAGGGTACGTTGACCACATGAGTAGCTTATCTAGATGTCGATGAAAAGTGGCAAATATAATCAAGAAATGAAACAAAATTAGAGTGTAGGTTTTTCCTTATTTTTTTTTTTTTATTTTTAGGAGAATTATATCAGACACGCTAGAGAAAGTTGGGTGAAAGTAAAAGTTCTTATGAAATAATGTTCTCTACCCATTGAATTGGTAATGAATGCCTGTTAATGTTAGCAATTTATTAATTTTTTTTTTTTTTTTTTTTTGATGATGCAGTTGTTATTTTGTATATTGTATATTATTTATGTTCATTGAATAAGCGAGTAAATTTAGCTTCCAATTGGAACATATCATATTTTGGTGGATTTCAATGCATAATTTTGTTTGTGCTTCATAATGCCATTTTGTTATATTGTAGTTAAGTTGATTACGAAATAAGCTAAGTGAAATCTAGCTATATACATTAAATCCCTGCCCACAAGGAAATTGCTGACTCTCTTGTCAAAAAGGAGGACACCACTACATTTATGGGACCAGAATCTGTTTATGAAGTTAGCCTCAAAAAGCTTATTCAAAACAGAACCAAATATATTCTGAGTAAATATCTTTTCGCTACCGAAAAATATCAAAACTCTTGGTCATTTATTTAGGGAGTGAAAAATCAGTCTTCACCGAATAATCCAACTCTCTTAATTAACCACTTAATATTGACAGACCCTGCTGGCAAAGCTTATCTTTTATCAAACATCTTTGCAAGAAATGCTACACTGCCAGATAGCTATCAACCATTGTCCTATCTCAAGAGTAAGGCTCTTGCAGACCAAGTATCTGGCCTGATGTTCAGCCCATATGTTCAGAAAGTGTTCCTCAACTAACTCCATCATATCAGACACTAATGCGATTTTTCCAAGTATATTTGAATGTTCTCAACAAGGACGAGGCCACCAACTTCAATAATAACCAACCCCATTATGATAAGCCCTGCGCTCTTCAAAGTTATGGCATAGTCATTTGTTGGAAGTTTCGCTGTGCATAATATAGTGTCGAGCTTAGACCCATAGCTATTGGAGCTGAAACTTTTAAAGTATATGTTATGAATAATACCTACTGAAAAGATAACGTGGTGCCTTCAGAAAATTGCGGGAGTTTCGCGGGCTGCGTTTGTCCGATTGGCACGATATTTGTTGTTGTTGTATTTGCAAGCATATCTAGAAAGTATCTAGAACTTTTCAGCCGCATTGGCTATATCCTTTTTTGTCAGCTGTTGAAAGAATAACAACTGTTTTAGTACTGTTGGCGATTTATCAATTTTGGTAAATAATGAATCAGATCCAGCGATCCAGAATACCTCCACTGGCACGATTGCATCTTAGTTCATTACATTAAATGTTTTATCAACAGTTATGATACCATTTAATAGTTCTGTATCGTTTTGGACTTGATTTAGTGACTCCTGAGTAACTTCCAATCGCTGATGTTTTTTTTCGAATTTAACACTTTTGAAAAAAAATCAAAGCATCCGAAAAAATTTCAAGGCATGAGCCAATTCATCATAACATGGGCCTATAGTTTAATGTTTCCATTTAGTTCAGTGAATGAATAAACCCTCCTTTCGATTTTTCAAATCAGTGGAGGTTTTATTGAATTTAAAAATAGTTCGATCTTTAGAGAAAAAATGTTAATTTAATTTGAAATCGGTTTCGTTGATTCCATACCAATGTACATAGCCTTATCAGACCTAATATTGTTAATTTATACCACGCAGGACTTAAGCACAGGTCGTACAGTGCAAAGAATCTGCTGCTTTAGCAGTGAGCTATACTAGGTTGAAAAAACCAACTGTTGCAAGTGCGTTTTGTTGTTAAAGAAATTCAAAGAGTCGCTGAATGAGAAACCCTTGGAGGAGGGACATGATGTGTTTCTCCTCCATGTGAAATTTTCGTTTCTTTTTTAATTTTACAAAAAACTTTTGCGCTCAATTATTACAGCGAATTTATTGGCTTACGTGAATTTGCCACTATTTTTGGAGCATATTTTGTCACACTATATACCATGAAAAATTATTATTTTTTTTATAAATTTTACATATTGACATTTCTTTGTTGTCGTGTTTGTTAAAGACACATGAATTCGATACTTGTAGCTTTTCTCATCTAAAAGGTCCTTGTATTGGCTTTTCATTTACGATTAAGTAGGCCGAATATATCAAAAATGCCTTATGAAACGGAAATATCTTTCTACTTATTTTTATTATTAAAATAATTATTTATCATAATGTGAGAAGTTTCATTGAACCATACCAACAAGTTAACAATTTCAGCACAAGGAGACCTCAATACTGCAATTGATCAAACAAATTTTGGGAACGTAGAAACAACAAAAAAATAAAAGAAATAAAGAAATTCTTAGAAAAAGTAGATAAAAAAATATTCAAATTGTGGTGCAACCTGATTGAAGAAAATGCAAATTTTACAAATAACGTTGGTAACAATTAATGATTTGTCGATAAACGTTGTCTACCGAGTTGAATGCGACTTGAAGTTATTTCTATAGCGACAAAACGATGTTCCAAAAACAAACGAAAGAATGAAAATAAACACTGAGTGTAGGATTAAACATGCAAATAATTTTATTTGATTTTTTACTTATATACTATATATTGGTTTTGATGTCAATATTAAAAAAAAAACTTTAAAATTTTCCCAAATATTTTTTTATTTATCGAGGTCGTTTGCAAACATTTGCATTTTTTTCTTGTTACGATTTTTTCTCTTTTAAAACGTCCTCTATATTCTTCACATTTGAGAACCAAATAGGAATATAAAAATTTCCACAAAAAGTTTTATAAAAAAATTACTCTCACTTCGTATAAAAATGTAATGAAAAGATGTTACATAAAATTGTAGAAAGTCTTCCAAAATATTTTGCGTATATTTCTGCACTGTTTGGGTCAGTTTGCATTTTAGGGCTACAGCATGTGCACATACATATTTCAATGTTCTCTCCGAAAAAAAATAATTCTTTATAAATTTTTATAAGTATACAGTTCTTAAAAAGATCTTCCAACCCTAATACACATAATATGGAATAGACGAAATGTTTTCCTGTTATTTTGAAAAAAGGCTGTTAAGTGACAAACTTTTTTTATTATAAAAAATTAAAAAAATAAAGAAATAATTTTTTTTTTTTGTTTTTCTTTTTTATAAGCCAGAAAAATAGTAAAAAATTGATTCACATTTTGTCCGCTGGGACTTCATGTATGCAAAGTATGACATTATTTTGAGAGAGACAGTTTTGAGTTCCAAAAATTATCATTTAAATGACTATGTGCTCCGCTCCAGCTTGCTTCATTGAAATCGTAGTTTGCTACTTTAAATGGTCAAAGCCTTGCCGTAAGTCACTTTTTTATTTTTCCCTCCGAAATCGATCGCTACTATAAGCGCTTACCAATAATTCTGCATAATTATTAATTAAGCGTGTACACTCTCCTGGGCCGGATTTTTACATTTTTGAAGTGCGGGCCTAAAAATACTTGCCCCTCCCTCATGGGAAATTTTTGATAAGTAAAATTAAAACAAAAGAAGTCCTCTATTACTAAAATGTTTACCGGATTCTCCAAAATTATTATATTGCTACACCAACCAATAGGGATGAAAGAGTTCAGTTGATATTTGAAAAATGATTTAAGGATATTTGACTATTGCGTCGTCTTTTTCCGGTCTAAATTAGCGATGCATATCGAGGCCTTGGCGTAACCTAATGAACTTACCTACCTTAACTTGGTGCAAAAAAAATTTACAAAAATGGTTCAAATCTTACACTTCAAGAATATGGACCACTATTAGTGATATCCAAAGTCAATTTCCGATATGTCCTCATCAGTTGGAAAAAATGCAATAAATGGGTTAAAAACAGTCTTTTCTTGTGACATTTTTCCAACGTTTGCTGCAAAAAATATTTACTTAAATGGGCCGAAATCAGGCCATTTATGAACTCGGAGTCACTGAATTAAAAAAAAAAGTTATATTCAAAACTTGCGGCACCCTCAAATCTGCCGCAGTAGACTTGGGGATTCTCGGCAGTAGCCTAAGTTCAGCCATAAACATTTCGGAAAGCCAGCAATGGATTTGCATATAGGCAGCTGCCTAGAGCGGTAAATGTAAGGGACGGTAAGTTTATGATATTAGGATTTATTTTTTCTTCTTTAAATTTTGAAAGAATGATAACTGAGGACCTTTAAGTCCTTATACATAATTCTTTGTATGCAGCACCACATTCATTAAGCTTTCATCGACTTTCGACCTTCTATATGATCAAAGCAGACAATCAAATTGTCTTGCGAGCATACAAAATTTCAACCAGTATGAAATAATTACATACATCATACAATTGCAGTCCTTTTGACCAAACATTTTAACATTTTCCATACAAAAAATGCGAAGTCCCATCATTGACTGCATGCAACTGAATAACACATTTCTCTACTTTGAAATTTTCCAGATGAAGCTGGTGAAGATTATCCTGAAATGCAAGAAGAAGTGCACCTCGAGGATTTCTTCTGGACTGGTTCTGGCGATGGCCCACCCGATTACCTGAAGAAAGTACACACAGGCATCAGTAAAGGCAAAGAAGTCATATTAAAAACTGAAACTGTTGTGGCAACAGTTTATGTTGACGGTAATAATGTAAGCACGAACTGTAAATTAATTTTTAAAAAATTTGTTAATTTAATTTCAATATTTTCTCACAAACAGGAAATTGACATACCTATCTGCTTAGATTGTTATCCTGACGATGGTGGAGGTGGAATCGGTGGAAATTGGGGTTTGGGCGGCATCGGTGGCGGCAGTGGTGGTGAATCAGTACCACTTAATTATTCTGCAACAGATAGACGATATTGGCTGTTAACGGTTATGTCTGGTTTTTATACACAAAAAGATAATCCTATGCTGGAAGAGAAACTTGCAAGACTCTATCGATTGGCATTTACAAGGTAAGATAAAATAGAGACAAATGAAGGGGAGAGAGTGAGAGAGAGAGAGAGAAGTGGAAAAAATTAAAGTTTCATGAACTTGTAAACTAATAAGCTTCTGCACTGTGTCTATTTGTAGGCAGCAATCAAGGCATTTAGGCATTAACGGAGCGCAACAAATTTCTGGTATCGTCATACAAAACAATAGAGACAGAAGGGCACAAACAGTAGAATCGGAGGAGCACGCAATGGACATAAGCTCAGCAACGAAAGTTATGACGACGACGTCACCAACAACAACAACAGCAATAGCAATAACAACATCCACAACAGTTAGAGGTATGCTTGAGTAGCATTCGCAGCAGTGAGTTTCCTCCACTGAGTCTACCATTTACTGTTTAATTAAAAAATTAGAAATAATCCGTTTGTTTAAAGGGACGGTGCAAAGCACAAAAAAGTATCCAATTATCCCTCCGAGTTTAGTTCTAACACATTATGGATCCCTCCCCTTTACTCACTTTAACACCATTCCTGTATATTCCTCTATTTCTTTTCCTTTTTCTATCTCGAAACTTCATCTTCATCTTAAAATTTTTCTTGCTTGCCCATTATTTGTAAGAATGGTACTTATATTGTTTGATGCCCTATGGTAGAAAAACGTTCACTTCTATGCAGAGTGTCATGATCCCATGTCCAAACATTCATTAATCATCCAAAGCGCGTCTACATCACTTTGGGTTCTTATTTAAAATTTTCATACAGAGCTTCCTGAATATGAACACCTTAAGTTTTTGCTTTTATGGGATGAGCCACTCCTACAATACGAAACATGCTCTTTTATCGTACAAACTAAGGTTTCTCAATATTTTTGCTTCAATGGTAGGTGCCGCGCCTACTTGTTTAAACTTGCTCTTTTTGTGTTCAGACTACGACTGCATCATTCTGCGGATTTGAGCGAATTTCCATAACATCAACTCTGATCACTTAACGGTTCATTTCTACTGGAGATCTCACGCCTACTAGATCAAACGCAATCTCATTCTGAGCGATGCTATAGTTACCTTGTTTCTATATATCATTCCTTTCATTTGGAATGACAATTTAATACTATTTCTTGTGTGGAAGGTGAGACAAACACTTGTCTGAACTCACACTTTCTACGTTCGGATAGTGACTATTCGTTGGAACTCCAAAAGTTTTTCGAACGCTTAACATGAATCCACTACAAGTTTTTTTTTATTAAAAGAACGCTCGATTCAATGTGACTTTGGTTTGGCTAAGTTTTGTACTCTGTCTCTCCAGCGGAATACGATTCCGTAGTCAACGAGCCTAAATTATCATTTTGGCCTAGGACGGTAATATGTATCCGCCACTTAACCATTCAACTTTCACGCACCTCGCTCGCATCTTTGATGTTTCAAAAAGACTTAAGAAACAAACTCGCATCCTTTATATAATCTTATATGGCATATGTTTTTAAAACTTTTTTTACTTTCAATTTTAGATATCCTATTCGATAATGATTCCGAAGTTGAAATTCTAAATATGGCAAATGATATAATAAACCATGCTAAGCCAGGTGTGAACAAATCACCAATTAATAACAAATCAGAATTGGCAACTTCTTCGGAAGAAAATGACATCTCAACCTACCGAACATCAACAGAAGCCGAAACCACTGACATTCCGGATCAAATTTCAACCGACCCTACATCATATGTAACACTTGCGCCCTGGGAATTCATACAACAAAATGGCGCGTCACAAAAGCAAACAGTGGCCGACGCCGCCACCATTCCTAAGACACCACGACTACAACAGATTTATATACCGGATCGTGTGCGTGTTATCATTCACAACATCACGCAAATCACTGAGGACGATGTACAAAATGGGGTTACGCCAACTACCTACGATGCGGATGTAAATGAAAAAATGTAGGTCACACCTGAAACAAACTTTTGTTTTCTTATTGTTGTTGTTTTCTTAATTCATTTTTACACCACAGCGATGAGCGACCTATTGCCAACCAGACAGAATTAATTTATACTGTGCTTGTAAATGGGCGTTCCGTTTTGGCCACAACTGCAGCAAATGATATGAAACTTGTCAGTGAGAGTGAAGTTGCGGATGTGATTGGAAAGAAGATTTTTATGAAAGCCGAACGTATGTTTAACCGAATATGTCAAATTTTTTACCAAAACTGTTATAAAGTTCTTCATATTTTGTAGCCTATTTACGCGAACCGCAGGCCACACCACTAGCACCAGCCACACGTAGCGGGGCAATTGGATTTTTTGACTCAATACAAAATAATCCTGCGCTTGTAATCGTCAGCTCTTTAGCAATATTGCTGCTGTTGCTACTACTGCTAGCATTGCTTTTGGTAGGACATACAAGAAATCGGGAAAAAATGTCACAAGTCAAGAGGTATGTGAATTAATAGGACTTCTAACTTGTAACTCATTTAAATCTGCTGCATTTTAGGGCGTCCAGTCGCAATGAGCTGCTTGCTGAAAGTCAATCTATGCGTCCTGCCTCGAGTGGTACAATTATCGACACTGGACGAACAACGGTCCAATCACGTGATGTTGGAATACAAAACTTCTCATTTGAACATGAAAATGTTCACGGCAGCTCCAAAAAGGCACATATATCTTTTCCGGGGCCACCTAATGATGGCTCTAGAAGAGGTTCTATAACATCATCGGATAACACATCTGATTCCTCAGTTTATTGCCCCATTAACCCACCGACCGCAGATGTACAACGAATGTTAGATGAAAAAGCAGCCACACTTTTTGAAGGGCATCAAAGAAGACATCGCTCTGAACGTCATCAGTATGATCGTGCCGAAGGACGTGACGAAGCTGTGTACACTTCCGTGATTGCGGATAAGAAGCGTGAAAAAGCACGTCATAAAACAAAGCGACGTTACTTGTCCGAGAATCGTGTTGGATCATTAGAAACAAGTCCTATACAAAGATCACAACACTACTCCGCAGAAGATGCGATAGCTGACTCTCCTGCTGGTGACGGTTTACGTCCAACATATCAAAACTTCGAGCACGCTGAAGCCTATAATCCACATAATAATTATCATCGCAACAAGCTACTGCATCAAAAGAGCACCTTTAGGGATAAGGACTACGCTCAAGTACATGAAGAACAAGTACACACCACAGAAGCTATAAACCGTGAGATAATACGCGCTTTGCAACCATCAGAAAAATCTTCAGATACGGGCAGCATAGGCTCCTTTCTGTCGATGGCTTCAGTGAAAGCATTTCCTAAGAGTGCGCTACCTGAGCCACTCAACCGTGTATTGGATCCGGTATTTGTGACTTACTATGACAACGCCGATGAATCCATGCCAACTGTTGTACATCAGACTGCAGCTAACAAGTCTGGAAAATCTTCTCGTAAACATGGCAAGTCTCTTGATTCTGCGACTGTTGCAACAGCGGCTTCAATTCATGATTTTCCCTCACCGAAAGCACCATTAAGCTCGTCCAGATTAACTTCACAAAGTGATAATCCTGATCCCGGTGTGGTGGGCCCAATCGTTTGGGAGAGACATAAGAAGGGCTTAAGCGAAGAATTAGAAAATGGTAATGATGTTGGGGAACCCGTCGGGGAACGGGAACGGTATTAGTGAAGCCATTGGTAGCGTAGTCAACATTATATACATACATACTAGTTAAATGTGAGAAAAATGTAAATTCAAAATCAACGCACAAAAACTCAATTAAACTTCCAAATTCAACTATACAATCGTCATTATCTTCTCCTGATCAACTTCTTCCCTCTTCTTCTTCTTCTTGTTCTACCCCCTTTTCTGAAAAAAAAAAAAAAAAAAAAAAACTATCAACATTTTCAAAAATATAGATGATTTGAGATTTAGTTTGAATGCGTCAAACTTTAGCCCTATACAAGATCCAGCTGCAATGCGCAACCATTATGAGGTTCTACTTGAGGGCGCCATGCAAATGTATTCCAGTCAAGATGACCTGCCGATGCCATTGCCGACATGTGACTTCACCACCAATCGTAGGCCAACAAAGCGTGAAAGTCGTGGCTCATCCGCTGGCCTATCTAGGTAAAAGTATATTTTATTAACCTCTATATTCTTATAAATCGAAACTTCTTTTATCATTAGTTACTCTGCAAAATCAAGCAATAGGGATGCACGTCCTGCTACTGCTCAACCAGATAAAACTCCAAAAAGTAATCAATCCACCCAACCACCATCACCAACATTTGGTGCTTGGAGTGGAAGTGTACATGGCTCGCATTCGCCGTTAGTTCGTCCAATGAGTGCGGGTCCATTCCATCGTCCCGAGCCTTTAAATTCGAGTAACACAGATTGTTCACGATCGGCCAGAAACAGAGGAGAGCTTTCAGCAGCGCCTTTAATTGAAGCAATACAACATGAGCTGCGTAAATTTAAGCAGGATGATATTTAGATTTGAAGATTTTTTTTACCCATCCATATCTACAATACTAACCATATACTACTTCCACAATTAAGCAAGAATTTTCGAGAATTTGTAACACTAATAGTTATACATTAGACTTAGTTATTCCACCATTGTACATTTTTTCCAAATATTCTGAAAAATAATACATTACAAATTAAGTTTAAGTTTTTTTAAACATTTAATTTTAATAAATATTATAGCATCCTTAAAGAAGAAATGGTATTTATTTACTTATGTATATTTATCAAATGATTTTCTGTAGGTAACGCGTTTTTATTTATGCTTAAAGCAAAATGAAACAAAGAATATTTTGAATATAATGAATATATGGTACTAATTTCTTGAAGTTTTCGCACATTCAAAATAATTCACAAGACCTAATAAAATATTCATAAATTTTAAATTCACTATTCACAGGTAAATTTCCAAAAACTTACCGTTTTGATAAACATAGTAGGTATGTATCTTATTCGAGTTTGCGGTGAACAAGGTACCTACATATTTGTATCTATAGCAGGATTTGATTAAGTGCAGTTGATAAGTTGAATGCTTTTTAAGGAGTCCGAATGATAGTTGTTTGTCATTTACACGAAGATAATGTTTTGCAGAGAAGGTTGATATAACATAGACCAGAACCCTCAAATCAAGCTGATAGTATATTGAAGTGAATATCGAAAATAAAGGATACCTATGCGCCGCTTGAAATAAGTGTCAAAAGGAATATTTTATATAATTTCACAGTCGCAGAAAAGAGTTTTCGAATATACTCAGAGATCAACCTCCTAGTTAAGCTCTTAAGTATTTGAAAGTTGTAGTTAAACAGACTGTACAGCCAGTGAGTTTAATACAGCTGAAGCCTAAGCATCCAATAGTTGAATTTTTATCAAATTGCTTCAAATCTCAGTATAAATTAATCAAAAATTGGTATGATGAGGCCATGTACTACACATGTGGTAATAGTGGATGCCTATCTGTAGCAACAAGGAATAACAGCTAAAATTGATCTGCGATTAAAAGGAAAAACAGTATAAGGTGCATACTTATGCACAGAACTTGTGTTCATTTGCCTTGGTTAAATTGACTCAGCTGCAGTCTGTATTGTCATGTTTTTTTAAGAAAAAGCATTGACCAATTTGTAAATTTACAAGAATATCGGTCTTTAGAAATGCCTTTAAATTGAATTAAATACCGTATATAATATGTCAAATAAAAATAAAAAGAGCAATTATAATTGTGTAGATATATTTAATAAAAATACTTTTTAACAAATATCACTTTTGCATTGCAATGGTTCATAACAAATTTTCGAAGTTCATAATAAATTTTTTTTTTTGCCTTTTTGATATATAATTTTCGAATCGTTTTTCAAATATTATATAAAATATAAATATGAATAGTACCGACCAAACTAGTTCATCCGAAGCGTGTTAGGATGAATCAGTTTACCCTAGGATGAACTAGGGTAAACGCGACTTTCTTGAAATTTTAGTATGTTGGAGTAAATGGGCGGTTTTCGACTCAGGGTTTAAATCCTCCAATACGTTTAATGCTGGTTTCGCGCCAAGTCTTCGGTCACGGTTCACTATACTATATACAACACAGACTTCGCGAACACACCTGCGTTGGATATTCTACAGTGAACTGCGACCGAAGTCCACCGCGAAGCCAATGTTGGACAATTTGGAGGATGTAAACTCTGAGTCGCGGTCAAAGGCCGCCCACTTACTATAACATACTAAAATTTTCCTAGGCTAAACTGGCTCATGCTGACACGCTTCGGATGAAATATTTCGGCCTAGGAAAAATTAGTTTATCTTAAAAACTAGTTTGGCCGGTAACATCTATATAATATAATATATACGAAATATTTGTAAATATTAATAGAAATTATTTATTTTAAGCATTGGAGTCAAAAACTCGCTATATCCATTGAGCGTAGCATAAGATACATCTTTCGCAGTAGATACAATTGTCATTAACATAATTTTTGTTTAGATCTGGTCCTTTTGTCCAAGTGTTTTTGCGTCACCTCCAACTTTATGAGCGTAAGCATCTACGCTTTGCTTACCCGTCCGTGGGCTCTCCCAGATACGTGCACCAACATATGGCTTGGCGGCACGTTTGTTCAGCCAATGTGCGAATTTTTGCATTTCTGGATCACTACGTCCGATGCGTGGTAAATCTACGAAACTGGCGCGTTTTATATCATTTCGAAGAGAATCTGAAATTGGAAATTTAAAATTATTTTTCAATTATTTTCAATTATTATTGTTTCAATTCAGCTACATATTTCCAAAATGCAAACCTTCGTAATCATCATAGAGTTTAGAGTATAAATCATTCAACCATGCTTCAGTTTCATGCAGATTATTCATTAAAGTTGGATCACTCCGACCAATACGAGGTGAGGAGAACATACCATGTGCACCGAATTGACTGCGTCGGCCTGGACTATATTCGAGTTCTGTTAAAGAAAATTTACTGAATTAAACTATTACTTTTATTAGTTCATTTAATTAGGTTTGATTATTGTAGCATTAAATTAATCAAAGTTTCCGAAACAACTGATGAAATTGCAAATTTTTTTTGTAACTAAGCGACTAAAAGTCTGTCATTCATATAATATAAAATCTGGTAAGGCTCTCTGTACAGTTTTTAGTAATATTTATTGCATAGTCTTAGACTTTTATTTAAACTAAAAAGCCTGTTTACATAATAAACCTTCAATAAGGATTTGTATTTTTAATTGATTTTTAAGTCACATATATATCCATATAATGAAATCGATATTCAAGTAAATTTTTAAATCAAAGTAAGATGAATCAATTTTATGCAAACATTTTCTACGCTAAATTCCAACTAACTGCCAACTAAATTTAAGATTTGAGCCAATTCCTTCAAATTTTTAGTTTACTTGTTTTCGTCAACTGGGATAATTGAACCGATTTGTTAGTTTACAAGAACATCGAACTTTGTTAACGAATGTGATTGCAATTGAAAATGATTTCATTTGTAATTAATAATAAGTCAACAAAGCCAAATAAACTTAAAATTTTTTCTTCTTCTTTTCTATAAAATCACAAACTTTTTAAGTCAAAAACTTACCTTCTTCTGCATATCCTTTTGTTACAGCAAACAATGCCAACACAAATACTATAAAATTCACTCTTACGAGAGACTTCATTGCTGATAAGAGGAAACTTGGTTGTAAATTTATCACTACTAGAACTTAAATTTAGTAAAGTTTAAACAACTTTTAAAATTATATTTTGTATTGTGTTCCCTTCTGCTGAACGTTCAAAGAAATTGTATTTTATAACTGGAGAAATCCATGCGCTTTTATATGCTACAACAAAAGGTATCGCCTGCAGGATAATGGCAACACACACAGTACCAGTGTTCATCATCATCATCATGGTTGCCATCGTCATCATCATATCCTTGCCATTCTCACGCAAAGCTATAAACAAATACACACACACCGAAACAATGAAGCAGTAACAGCAACATTTTGGGCTGTTGCATTCGTCATCGTCATTAACGCTGTTACCAACAGTTTCATTAAACAGCAGCAACACATTTTCATTTGTATCCTATGACTTGTATCTATTGTTATTTTCATATATGTAGGTACGTACCCGTTAGATCCTTTAGTTTTTAATTTGTAGCAGCCTGCAAGCTTTGCCTACGTCAAACAAATTATTTGATTGTTGTATTGCTGTTGGAAGCAACAGGTGATTTTCATTCATTATAGGAGCAACATACTTAGGAGTCTCTCATACGTAGCCACACTTGTTGCAAACCGAGTGCCAATTGCGTGGCAAGGATTTCAACATTTTCTTTTTTAGTTTTATGAAATGAAAGTGACGCTTCGGTTGAAACGAAAACTAATTAAGAAGAGAATAAAACCCACATCCTTCTTGATTTAAGGTAGTCCTTAACAACAACACTACTTAGGCGCTGCCGCTTACAAAGGGGCTCAGCTTTTTTTTAACGCCATATTGTTGTATGCATTTCGATTTTGAAGTACAGCGAGGACCTCTAGCATAATTTGGAAAAAGGTTTCCTTAACAATAACTAGCAGAACCCGATATGTCATTATAATAATTTAGATGAAAAGTTCGAGTTTCATATACTGCAATTGAAGAAAAAATTAAAAGAGAAAATGCATCAGCACACTGGACGCCAACTGAAGAGGACCCCCACATGGCAAGATTTTGTGTGGATTTGTGAATGTCTTTGGATAGATTTTCTTTTTTTATCACACCGTCAATGACATCTACATACATATGCTTCATAGATTAAGCTGACATAAAAGAAAATACTTCTGATTCAAAAAAATTTTTCTGTAGCACAATTTGATCCGATATGAAGTGACGTAAAATTGATGGAAAATTTTCAATTTTCCGATTCTGTACGGTTTCTTTTTAATTTTTTTTCGTATGACTATTATTATTATACATATATATATTTTTGGCACTATTACGCACGATTGAAATCGAAAAAACAAAATTTTTTCACCAATTTTACGTCATTAATTACACAGGCCTATGGCGGCTTTCCTTTTCAATAACTAAAAAGTGATTTAAGTAGATATATATGTAGATACTAAATAAGAATCTATTACAAATTCGCTCGTGTCACGTCAGGATTCTCAAATATCCTTTCTTAAAAGTAGAAAAACACTGTTTTTTGACATATTTGAGGCTACCCAATGGGCCCGAATACGGATGCAGTTCTGTTACGGACCCGGAACGGACTTCATAAACGGATCCGTTACAAAATCGTTTTATTTAACTAAAACGGATACGTTACGGACTCGTTTTTTAAAATAAAACCGTTGAGAGCGGACTCCTTTTTTTTACTAAAACGGATCCGTTACGGACTCGGAACGGATTTCTTATACGGATCCGTTCGGGACTCCTTTTTTGTGAACTAAATGGATCCGTTCCAGATTCGTTTTTTATTTCGTTTTGGATCCGATTCGAATCCGAAATCGTGGGCAAGTCGCCTCCAAACAGCGGGAAGGATCGTCCGCTTTGTCGGATCCGTTTCGAACTCGGACCACTTTTCGAAACGGTCGCGGGTCAATCAAATGTTTACTAAAATGGACCAAATTTTGCGTGGTTCTTATTGGCATCAATACGAAACTTTTGGTGCCCGGGGAGCGAAGATCGGAGCAACTTTAATATTTTGAACCACCCTAATGTACATGCATAATGTATATGGGACGTTTCACGTCAAGCATATCACTTAAATGGCCAAAAATTGGCTTGACCGATCAAGACGTGCGAGGTCTTAAAATGTTTGTCTCATAAAAGGCTTCTAAAAGCCGAGGCGGATCCAATATGGCGGCCGGAAGCCGGAGAAAAATCGAGTGTCCAGCAATAAAAGCTTATAAGAATATCGATGGGGTCCTTTCTTGGCTCAAATTGTAGCTCCTAAAAAGCTTTCGTTGGAGGTAGACAGAATCCAAGAGGCGGATCCAATATGGCGGTCAAACACTCAATATGGTGGCCAAATTTTTTAAAGTCAGCCAATTTGCACTAAATTTGATATACGGGGGTCTTGAGGGTCACTGATCATGAGTCCGTAGTCAGATTTGACAAAATCAAGATGGCCTATCCAAGATGGCAGACGCATTTTTTAAAAATCAACCGATTTGTACCAAATTAGTTACATGGGAGTTTTCAGGGTCTCCGATTACGAATCTCCAAACAAAAAGTATGAGAAACAGTAACATTGGACGTGGTACCTCATATACAAGTAAAAAAATTTAAATGCTACATTTATTATCATATGTCAGCGAAAGCTGAATAAACATTAATTAAAAAACAATTAATTTAATTACATAATTTCGATTTTTAATGATTAAGTAATTGCATTAAAATTGTACTGATATATTGCTGATATGCCTAAAAACATTACTTAAATTAAGACATTTGTGGCAAATGTTTCAAACCAAAAATGTTACCCAAATTAACAGTCGGTGTTTTAATAGTCGTATCACTTTTGCATTTTGCTGAGTGTGTAAGTACTTCTAATTTGAGTTTGTACAAGAAAACCTTTTTGATATCATATTTCAGAAACGTTTTTTAAAACTTACGAATATGGAATGCAAAAATTTAGATATCAACTATACTAATATCGAGAAATGTTTTATGAAAGCAGTAGGACGCGATAGGACACAAGTCACAGTAAATATTACAATGTATACGTTGCCCATAACGAATCTAACGGTAAGATGCCTTAGTTTTTCTCTTAAAAAATCAACTACATAAATTTTAATTTTTACGAATAGATACGCTGTAAGGTAAAAAAGCGAGGCAGTACATTACGACCTATTATATATAATATTCTAGTTAATGTCTGCGATGCCTTGGACAATAAACGGAATAATTTTCTTCAAAGTTTTGCTTATAATATTTTGAGATTTTCGAAATACAGCAATGTTAACCACAGCTGTCCCATAAATGTAGGTCTATACAAATCAATTGAGGAGTGAAACATTTAAAAGAAATATTTCTGCATATTTTTATACCATATATGAAAAACATAATCTCTTTAAAAGCTACGAATATTTCGTTAAATGATTTTCATATAAAATTTAGTTCATCAAATTTATAAATGCAAAAAATCCCATTTTTTTAATTACTCTCTAAAAATACCAATAGCAATTAACAATTTCTTTATTTTTTACAGCATGATGTCATTTTTGACAAATGGGAATTAGAAGAAACTCATTTGCTTATAATGCCCTTCGATTTAGGAGACTATGTCTTTATGTCTACGTGGATTGTAAATGGTAAAGCAAAAATGCAAGTTGATATGACCTTTAAATATTACGATAAATAATTTATCATCTACCGATTAGAATGCTTTTTAACACATTGAAATTATGCAAATTTCTGAGAACTACTTAAATGAAATGTACTTAAAATATGTCATTAAAAAAACCCCCACTGAATATATGTAGTACATTATCTAATCCGATTTTTAAAATAACATATCATTTATGAGATAAATGCGTTCGGATATGATAAAGAGCTGATTTTGAGAAAAATTATTGCTTAAGATCATGAAAAATTGTTTGGTGAGTTTTACTGATTGTGTGAAAATTATGCACAAGATATATTTGTGATAAAGCTGTAATAGCATTTTTATTGAAATAATGACTAAATTGTTTGGTTTAAAACTTTTTTTTTTCATATATTTTTTGAATTGCATTAAAATATTACCAAGGCCACTTAATTCTTAAAAGTAGTTTCATAGCATTTAATGTTTTTTTTCGAAAGCAGATGGAATCATTTTTTTTTAGAATATAAAAATAGATGTAAAATATTCTTTTAAGTTACCACGCCTAGACATCTAATTAGGTACATCCATATATTTTATAAACAATAAATTCAATTTAATGAAAATTTTTTTACAGCTGGAGGTCAAGTAGCTCTAGTTTTAGTCCTAGTCGATAATTACGGACTTCATCCTAGGCGTAGCCCCTTAAATAACTGTTTAGATATACATATTTAAAATAAATATACTTATTAACAAATAGCACTTTTGCATTGCAATGGGTCATAACAAATTTTCGAGGTAATACATTTTTTTGCGGTTTTTAATGTATAATTTCTTAAATCGGTTTTCAAATATTATTTAAAATATATGTACATACATATAATATATATACGAAATATGTGTAAAATATTAATTTAAAGCATTGGAGTCAAAAAAATCGCTATATCCATTGTGCGTAGCGTAAGTTTCATCTTTTTCAGTGCATATGTACATTTGTCATTCACATAATTTTTGTTTAGATCTGGTCTTTTTGTCCAAGTGTTTTTGCACGTGCACCGACATTTGGCTTAGCGGCACGCTTGTTTAGTGTTTTTTGTAACCAATGTGCGAATTTTCGTGTTTCTGGATCACTACGTCCGACACGTGGTAAATCTACGTAACTGGCGCGTTTAATGTAATTTCGAAGAGAATCTAAAATTGGAAATTAAAAATAAATTTCAATGATTATTGTTTCAATTCAGCTATTTCCAGAATGCAAACCTTCGTAATCATCATAGAGTTTTGAGTATAAATCATTCAACCATGCTTCAGTTTCATGCAGATTATTCATTAAAGTTGGATCACTCCGACCAATACGCGGTGAGGAGAACATACCATGTGCACCGAATTGACTGCGTCGGCCTGGACTATAATCGAGTTCTATTAAAGAAGATTTTATTTAATTAAAGCATTATTTTTGTAAGTTTATATGTTTCTGTCTCTATATTTTAGCATTATAATCTTAAGCTTAAGGAAATTGCTTTTAGCGACTGATTATTTTTTGTTGAACTTACAGTCATTGAGTACAACCCAATCATGTAAATTTTTACAAATTTATCAATGCTGTTTTTTTATTCCACAAACATGACAAAAACAACAATCAACTTATGAAATTGCAAATGTTCTTTGAATTAAGCGTCTACAAGTATTTCAATACAATATTTATTGCATAGCTTTAGGCTCTGATGTGAACTTAATGGCCCATCTACATAGGAAATCTTCAATAAAGATTTATATCTGTTTTAATTGAACTTAAAGCCATATAAAATATGTATACAGGTTGATATTCGTGTAAATTTTCAAGTCGAACAAAACTTCTTTATTTAGCAAATACGATATGACAAAACGATAAATTTTATGTGGATATTTTTTTCACCAAACTCTGAAAATTTGGTGGCTTGTTTCCATCAAAATTCGATTTTCATTTAAATTAAACGCGAAAATTGAAATGGATTAGGTAAATATTGTGGATATCACCAACTGAAGTATGCCACCAAGCATTGTATACTATGTATAGTAATGAAATCCCTAGGGCAGTAGAAAACGCAGTCATTCTAAATCATTATGGAAATTATCGCAAAACTTGAAATACGTGAATCGGAGAAATGCGTTGGATAATTGAAGGTGCTTTTCTGGAGGTTCAATGCAATTTGAGCAGATAGAGGACACATGAAATCAACTACATTTTTGGCTACAAGTTGTGTTTTACCTTTTGGTAATTTCAAAAATGATTGCATAATACTCGTAGTGGCGCCAAGATAATCGTCTTGTTCTTGTACTAGATATTTTGAATCTGAAACAAAAAAACAAATTTTCAGATGTTTATCGCCGATAACGTGACATCGGCCAGATCTTTATTTCTCTTGTTGTCATAGCTAAGTCGTTCGTTCGCAGACATACTGTGATTTTTTTAATAGTGACGTGTTGCCAATGAAATTTAAAGTTGGCACAATACCTTAAATTTTTTAGTTTACTTGTTTTCGTCAACTGGGGTTATTGAATTGATTTGTTAATTTACAAGAGCATCGATCTTTGTTAATGAATGTGATTGCAATTGAAAATGATTTCATTTGTAATTAATAATCAGTCAACAAAGCCAAATAAACTAAAAATTTCTTATCTTCTACAAGTTTGAAACAATTCTTTTCTATAAAATCACATACTTTTTAAGCCAAAACCTTACCATCTTCTGCATAGCCTTTTGTTACAGCAAACAATGCCAACACAAATACTATAAAATTCACTCTAACGAGAGACTTCATTGCTGATAAGAGGATACTTGCTTGAAAGAGTAATACAGAATACCGCTATATATTAAATTTATCACTACTAGAACTTAAATTTCGTAAAGTTTAAACAACTTTTAAAATTATATTTTGTATTGTGTTCTCTTCTGCTGAACGTTCACAGAAATTGTATTTTATAACTGGAGAAATCCATGCGCTTTTATATGCTACAACAAAAGGTATCGCCTGCAGGATAATGGCAACACACACAGTACCAGTGTTCATCATCATCATCATGGTTGCCATCGTCATCATCATATCCTTGCCATTCTCACGCAAAGCTATAAACAAATACACACACACCGAAACAATGAAGCAGTAACAGCAACATTTTGGGCTGTTGCATTCGTCATCGTCATTAACGCTGTTACCAACAGTTTCATTAAACAGCAGCAACACATTTTCATTTGTATCCTATGACTTGTATCTATTGTTATTTTCATATATGTAGGTACGTACCCGTTAGATCCTTTAGTTTTTAATTTGTAGCAGCCTGCAAGCTTTGCTTACGTCAAACAAATTATTTAATTTTTTGTTTTTTTTTTCTGTTGTAAGCAACAGGTGATTTTCATTCATTAAAGGAGCAACATACTTAGGAGCCGCACTTGTTGCAAACCCAGTGGCAATGATTTCATCATTTTCTTTTTTAGTTTTATAAAATGAAAGTGACGCTTCGGTTGGAACGAAAACTATTTAAGAAAGGAATAACAGTTCTACTTAGGCGCAATAGCTTAAAATGGGCCTGAGCCTAGCTTATTTTTGCCATACTGTTGCGTTCATTTCGATTTTGCATTGCGGCGAAGATCTATAACATAATTTGGAAAAAGGTTTTATTATCTTTAACTAGCATAATATGTACCATAAGTAGGCCACGACAGATTTTTCAATACTACCTACTGGAGTGTTCAGTGCAGCTCCTATAGACATGCCGTTAAATGGACGATGTAAATTTCTAGTCTTTTCAATATTTCTAAGAGTCAAGACGATCATTTATTATATGTTTTATATTATTCAATTATGATGTTTACTGTGTCTACAATGTTTAGTGTCAAATAAAACAGCGTAATCTTTTTTAAAATATTAATTTACTGGAAGTTGTGCTCACTCTGTATAACTCCAACTAGAATAGAATGAATATTTTTGAAAGAATCAAATTTGTAATAAATTCGAATTAAACAAATTTATATAAAAATTATTTAAGTTTGGCCACACAGAGAAAGGAATAAATTTACTTTTCAAAAAAGTAGTTTGTCAAGAACATTAATACTCGTAATTCTTAATACTTTATTTTAATTAAGATTTTCGATTTTTCTTTTTTTTTTGAGATTTTTCCACTTACTCAAATATTTTCGGCATTATTCGAATCGTATTTACTTCGACTTCGAATCAGCATTTATCTATTTCTTCAACATTTTTCGACATTATTCGACTTATACAGTGCAATCTTGGTAATTCGGATACTTGCTAATTCGAACAATGCGATGATCACCCGATTGCTTTCAATTGTAGACTCTGTAATACGGACAAGCATTTTTTCGTTTGAAAAATCATTTGTTAAACAAGTAAGACGTTACTTAAGAGAACAAAATTTGCCAACCAAAGTACATACTTGTACTGCTAGGCTATGAAACTTGCCATCCAAAATCATTATCATACTTTGAATGAGATTCAGATGCTGATCTGCCTCTTGCTATTTTACGCCAATACGTAATAGTTCACCTACTTGACGAAATATCTCCGGATGTATATAACGATAAGGATATTGATGAGTGATTGAATGTCGACACAGAATTTATTGACGATGCGATTGAAGGAGACGATATCTAGAACAGCAATTACAATGACACTCTCAAGCTATATCTGCATTTAATACGTGTATTAAATATTCAGAAGAGCATGATTTTGCAGCCCGGACATTTTAAAACTTGTTAGTCTGAAAGATGTTGCATACAGAAAGAAAAATGAAACAAAACTTCGGCAAATGAAAATTTCTAATTTTTTTCAAACTCACTAAAAATGTTGATTACACAATAAAAATAAATTTTTAGATTTATTAAAAATTTGTTTAATTTAGTAGCTCTGTAGTATCTTTTCCGATTTTTTTTTTTTTGTCTTGGTAATCCGAACATTTTGGTAATTCGGACATTACTAGGTTTTTAATTGTCCGGACTATCGAGATTATTATTATATTCGAAGCTATTTAATATTTTTTCGATATCATTGCTAGTTTTCGAATTCAATGAAATTTCTCGATATTACTTAATTTTTTTTTTACTTTTGTGGACTTTTTCTGTACTCTTCGACATTTTCCGACTATTATTGACGTTTTCATTGCGACTTCTATCTATTTTTTGATACGACGAGTATTCGACTTCTACGACACTATTTAATTAATCTCGAATTTTATCAACTTTTTTAGTAGTTTCCGCCATACTTTCAACTTTTTCGCTACTAGTTTGTACACTTAGTGATGTTTAGTAATAGTTACATTATTTATTGTTCAAAGCTATTCACAAACTTTTAACCCTTTCAGGACCGAATTAAAGTGCGTGGACTTATAAAATATTTGAGCTCATATTTTCATTAATACGACTACAAAGGTTAACTGATATCAATTTCAAAGTCCTACGTATTCTTGTTCGTCCTTACGGCCTATTGGTACTCCAAAAAACTTCTGAGACATAACTAAACAATTTTCGTTTACAAATTATGTTTTTATCTATTAATTTACCTATTTTGAACCAATTGAAGCACTTTTTTTGTAAGTCCGGGTAATCTATTTCATACAATTTTATTAAAAGCACAGGGAGCTTTTTCTCTAATTTTTTGACTCTTGTTTTCGTAACGACTTAATGATGTAAGTAAGTGTTGCCTATAGGCAACATTTGTCCTGAAAGGGTTAATTTACATGCTATTCATCCTCAATACTTTGGAAACGATAGTAATTCGTCAAGCCACAAATTTTAGCTGACTGGTTAATAGTTTGACAGGTTCCTCACAAACTCCCAAAAATTTATAAATATTCTTGAAAAAAAAATGAGCAAGATGAGCATGCTAAGTAACATCAGCAAATGATCTTATCAGCAAATCAGCAAATGATCTTATACTTTTGATGATAAGTTTCACCATAAGGGTACGTCCATTAATTACGTGAGCTAAAATAGTGGGGGAGGGGGTCAAGGAAAACCTCACGTCACCTTTTCAATGCATAGAATTTACATTAAAAATTATAATTTAAATCTCACGGGAAAGGGGGGAGGGGGGTAGGAACCCCCCGAATTTTCAAAAAAACACCTCACGTAATGAGTGGACGTCCCTTAACATGAATACATTTTAAAATTAAAAATAGCGTTAAGACTGTAACGCCCACCTCCTTTGTGAATGCAGCATATGATATGTTTTTTGTAAATTTTATTCACCAAGTTATGCAAATTCTTTCTAAAACTTTTAAGTAAAACATCAAAAAGATTTTTTTTTTTTTGGCATTTTATTGCGTTTAAAATTTTTACCATTTGTATATTTAGCAAAAATAACAACAATTTCAAAATATTTCATTAAGGATTTTTATGTTCTCAGTTGTGTGTGTATGTGTGTGTGTGTAATAAGTCACTCAATCTTAAAAGTAATTTTTAATAAAATCTTTATTTTGTTTAAACTCGTTAGTTAGGCATTTCTTCCACTACGAAACCTTAAGATACTCCTTGATTACAATAATTGGTAAGTAATTACAAATTTTGATTTTCGATTGTTTGTGATAAAAATAAATCCATTGATGTTCAGAAAATTAAAAAAAAAAAGACTTTCAAATAGAAGCAGAGCTACTCATACTTGAAAGCCTTTACCAGCCCATTAAGAAATTTTCTGAACATATGAGATAAAAGCAAAGTCCATCATCATCTAAAGTCATTTATTTTTATCAAACAAATTTAACTTTTTTCTTTTCAATAAAAAAAAAACATTTTTTTATAACAGATAACAAATTCATAATAAAAAATAAATAGTTGATCTCTTTGTCATTATCTGAGTATCAGTATTTCCTCTCGAAGTTTTTTTTTTTTTTTAATATTATAACTATGTACTACTATACATTGTTTATGTAGATATATATTTATAAGTTTGTGTATATTTATATAAATGGGTGTGTGTGTGTGCTATAATTTATTACAATTTCTCATAGTATTTCAGAATCATTAAGTCCTTTAAATGTTTTCATTTCCAAGTGTATTGCATCTAAGATGTCCACGTATGCTTAAAAATGCTCCTTCTGTACAGGCATTTGTTCCTGCGCATTAACGCTTCGTTTACCTAAGCGTGGTCCAAACCATAGACCCGAAGTAGCGCTTGGTCCCGCACGTTTATCCATTGCCTGCTGCAACAAATGCGCCCATTTACGTATTTCAGCATCGTTGCGTCCCACGCGTGGCAGATCCATCATGCTAGCACGCTTCATATCACTTTTAGGAAATTCTGAAATATTTTATTATATAGGTTTCTTCACAAAGTAACTTGAAAATATTAAAAATCAATTACACTGAATACATGCTGAATATGTTCAGGAAGGAAAAAGGTTAAAGTTAATATGAAATGAACAAAGAAATCAGTGCCAAGATCTATACTATTTGTTGAACTTTGGTATACTATAGAGTATACCAGTGGTTGAAATTCAATCATTATAATGACAATACAAAAAAGTTCAGTATCATTTAACCTGATCATCATATCTTAATGAATTTTTCTAATGCCAATAAAATTATCATACTTCATTCTGAGAAAACATACATATTTTCCTATTAGGGGCGTGACATCATCTACTTAACGCATATATTTTTCGTCAGATTTCAATCTATTCAGCTGTGTAATAGTATTTTCTGATTAGGGGCACGGCACCGCCCATTAAATACAAATATCTTCCCTCAATACTAAATTCATCTATGTGATAAATTTCATTAAAATCTATTTATTTACTTCGTAGTGTTTTCCTGTTAGCGGCGTGGGACCCTCCACCAAAACATATATCTTTCTTCAGGCATTCTCCATCTTCATTTCAAATTTCATTAAAATTGGT
This sequence comes from Meiosimyza platycephala, assembly GCA_963662105.1. NCBI lineage: Eukaryota > Metazoa > Arthropoda > Insecta > Diptera > Lauxaniidae > Meiosimyza > Meiosimyza platycephala. The sequence continues at coordinate 92,038,499 of OY759209.1, read as the reverse complement.
TAGAGACTAAATCGTTCTTTTTTATCAGCGAGCGGTACACGGCCCACTAAAGAATGGAGTGCTTTAGTATCCTTTCCGATTAAATCTATCTCAATACCAAATTTTGTTAATAGCCGTGGAAACGTATTTCCCCGTTAGAGGCGCGACATCGCTAACTATTGGAATAAACATTTCATGCGGTGCTGCCCCTTTTCACAACTTTTCCAACAATAAAAAATGATTTGGCTATATCTCAAAGGAGATTTTGAGGACTTTGCTATCTCCGACGTCTGAGGTATATCATGAAATTAGCTTAAGCAAAACAGAAGTCGTGAAGTATGTCCATTAGTCATTTAACAAGACAAACAAATGAAAAAAAAATGTCTTATATCAAAGTTGCTTTATATTTATTACGCGGTCTACCACAACATACCTTCATACTCCTCATACGATGTTGAGTATAAGCCATCCAACGCTGATTGTGCCTCATGCAGACTGTTGGCCAAACTTGGATCACTGCGTCCAACACGTGGAAATGCGAACAGTCCTGATTGAACGCCGCCACCGCGACGATTTTTGTTCTGATCCATTTCTAAAAAAAAAATATAAAGGTAAAATGAAATAAAATAAAACAGCAAATATTAACATAAATCTTGGAACTGTTAAAAGAAAATGTCACTTGTTAATAATGAAATAGTCTGCAAAGCGTCAGACTACTTGGCTACTTAACAACTGTGACCAAATCGCAAGGGAGCAATAAAGCCACAAACACTCAGAGTCATGAAATAACAAACTTTAGCATTTCATTTCTAAATGAATAATTAATAACAGAGCAAATTTAAAATTTTCAAATGTCACTAAGAGAAAAAAAAGAAACGCTTTTTCCATTGAATTTAAGAAATTCTCCTTAAGTATCCATGATTTTATCAATGAAGAATATATTCTTTCACAAGAACAACTGTTGTTCCACATAGCTAATTTAAAATACAAAATAAATGTTATTTTAGTATGCAAAACTAAATACAGCGCTTCAACGCATTTCCAAACAATAAATTAGGTATTTGTTTTAGCTATTTATGATTTACATGCTATCAGCCTAACAAATACATTGAATTGATTTTCTTAAAATGAAGATGTCTTTTACATGAAGAGAAAAATTAAAAATAAAAAATTTTTATTAAATTATTATTGCAAACTAAATTCTCACGCGTATTTGCTAATTGTGCTCAAAATCACGTACTATTGTGAATGAATTGGCAGGACTATTCAATTTTCCCCATAACGCCAAGAGTTCATAATCAAACAGCTCTTAAATTAAAGAAAATCAGATAAGCAGTAAAACATATATGCTCAAATGTCTGTTAAATGGAACCTCAAAGTATTTTTCAAGACAAATATTGACTTATCTGGGACTAAAATTTCTTTATCAAATATGAAGCAAAATTTCATATTGTGTGAGAATTTTGTGTTTCTAAAAATAATTCATATAGCTATCTTCGGATAAAAGTTACTGCTCCTGTCAAGTACCATCTGTTAGTGGACTACTATCAACTTTTGAGACACTTTCTTTATTAACTTGACGTTTAACAGATATTCAGAGCAGGGACCGTAACGATTATGAATTTTATGATAGAAATCACTGCATAATCGTTATTCTGGATTTATGTTTTTTTCGATTAAAAATAATCGTTATATTAGATTTCTATTTTTTTCGATCAAAAATAATCGTTATTCTTGATATCATTTTTTTCGATCAAAAATAATCGTTATTTTGGTTTTTTAATTTTTCGATGAAAAATATTTGTTATTTTTAATTTCTATTTTTTTTCGACCAAAAATAGTCGTTATTTTGGACTTCTATTCATTTCGATCAGAAATAATCGTTATTTTAAATTTATATTTTTTTCGATCAAAAATAATCGTTATTTTGAATTTTTCGATCTAAAATAATCGTTATTTTTTATTTCTACTTATTTCGATCAAAAATAATCGTTAATTTGACCTTTAATAATTTCGATCAGAAATAATAGTTATTTTGGATTTCTATTATTTTCAGTCAAAAATAATCGTTATTTTTAAGTTCTATTTTATTTCGATCACGAAACGCACGGCACGCTAGCGATACTGAATAGAAATCTAATGTAACGTCATCGGTTTGAAAAATTAAAGATATAGCAAAAATTGATTTTCAAAAATCCCAAATCCAAAACCCCCAACGAAATAAAATCCTGGATACGACCTTGGCTCGGTGGAAAGAGATTTAGCTCCAACGATGAAATTATTGCTCAAACAAATGCCTATTTTGAGGACCGACCTCGAGAAATCCTATTTTTGGAAGGAATACAAAAATTGGAGAACGTTAAACTTTGTGTATTGAGCTAAAAGGAGACTTTGTTGAAAACTTAAAACTTTTTTTTGCTAAAAAAATAGTGTTTCATTCAATAAGGTACGTACTTATTGATCCACCCTAATATTACCATTTTTCTTACTTTTCACATTAAACCACAATAACATTTATTTATGACTACTGGTAACAACAGAAAATTAAGTATTTTACTTTTTAATCAGTAAAATCCTTAAGTAATAAGTATATGCGTTGTACTTTTTGAACCATTGTCCTTTTCATAATATTTTTAGCATTTAAGCTTCATTATGCTGCCAAAGGGGATTACCACCTTTGTTAGTGCATAGTTTTTCAAATGTCGAATACATACAAAAGTTGACAAGGGCAAACAACACGCATGTTATGGAACATTAATTCAAAGGAATCGTTACGCAATGTAAAAGAATATAGCACACCCTTAATCTTAATGCTACAATGAGAAGTTTATTCAAATTTAATTTGCAATGGCTTAACACAAAATGTAAACAAATTATGGTGCCATTATGTTATCGATTCAAAGGTACAGCAGAAGTAGTAAGTCGACTTAAAGCGGCAAATTCAAATAAATGCTGTCAACGTTATGGAAAAAATGTCCTTTTAAAGCAAAAAGGACATAGAGCTTTTGCAGTGTTATGAATCTCAGAAAAAACTAGTGAAGGCTATAAAAGAATAACATAAATAAATATTAATTATACGAATATCATCAGATTAGGGCCTCTTTTTAATGAAAAGGGTATTTTGCTCATATTTATTTAAATGTTCACATAGTGCCCTGTATGTAAAGCCTTAAGATTTAGCTTTTATAAAAAATGCCACGCCCAAAGCTTAAACCCGCCTACTTTCTTCTTATGGTAGTTTATTTCATTTGTTGTTATCGTGTCGAGTTTTGTTACATTCATACATCAATTGCACTATTAAGTTTTGTATTTCTTGTATGAAAAATTCCACGCCTATTTGTTTAAACTAGCCCACACTGGTACAGTGCTTCCTGCGTTCACCAGACGTTAACATAGTGAATATGAATCTATTTACTCTAACGTAAATGTACTTAAAACATTTGCTTGTATAAGAGGTTTTACGTCCTCTCTTTGAAATTTGCCCGATTTTATTCAAAGCTTTTCCAAAACGTTACTTTCGTTTATGGAATATGTTGTAGCCTTTTAAAATTGTCGGTTTCTGTATAGTTTTTACTCGTATGAAAAGTGCCACGCCTTGTTATCAAAATAGACACAATTTACGCCTTAAGTTTTTAAACTACTTATGTATGTATTTCAGGTATTTTTGCGAGATTCGGTTGCATTATCTTAAATAACTCTCTCACTATAGCGTTCAAAATTATTTATTTGCATAGGTGATGCCACGCCCTTATGTCAAAATTAACCCATTTTTGATTGGATGATAGTTCACGCAATTCCTAGTATTTTTGTGAAATTTGGTTGTTTTTAAATCTCTAATTTGTATGGGCGTTAGGAGTTTCCATCCACCCCGATTTCACCCATTCTCACTCCCACGAATTACGATTGAAAATAAGCCAGTAAACTTAATTTCTTCAAAATACTTCTTCATTTTCTAGTGGTCTGGTTTTCGGACAGACATGCAAACAGACGGCCAAACGTGCCTAGCTACATGGACTTCGGAGGTGACACTTACTGAAAATAGGTATACCACCACGCCCAATTTAATGTGTTCAAACGGTAGGATAAAGTGACAAAATCACAGAAAAACCGCTAAAAGCTAAAATCGGCTTTGGAGTTATAAATGAAAATAAAATTTAAGAAAAATAAATTTAAATTCTCGATTATGGCTAATAATTTGCTCCATTTATACTCGCAACTGTAGTACGCTTGTGATTTCCTACTGAGTAGTTGCATGCAAATTTCAAAAGCTGGCGGCGACCTCAAAATGTGCCAACAAAAACTAAAAATGTTTTCTTTGACATTTTTGAATGCAGAATATAGCAACAAATTGCTCCGAAATAACTCAAATCCTGATACAAAATTTTATTTATTTTTTTTTATTTTTTTTTGCGCTCGACTCCGATGTTTACAAAGGCGTTGAATTATTTTTACATCAAAATATTCGGAACAGATTGATACTCTTTTATTTTACCTTATTTTATCAAATAGTAAACAAATAAAAACTTTTGGATCATAGACTCCTCTATGCACATAGGACAAAAGTAAACTTTACATTTAAGAATAATAAAGTATTTACACGGAAGTTTGTGTTGCTATGACTCAGTTGGGCAAAAATGTGGAAAAACTGCTATATTTGTAGTAAAAAACATTGTCATATATACATACATGGACTTCCCTAGGCAATTTCATGTGAAACATGTGTTAAAGTTGCAACTTTTTACAAGTGTGCAAAACAAATATCGACATACTACAATTCTATAACTTCATTGGGAACGTTAAGCTAAAAAATTCCTATAACATCAGCATTAAATTTTACTTTAAATAAGGCATCAAAAAGTTGTCAAAACGTATTTACAAGATGTACCAAAAATCCGAAATTATCTAAAGTTAACCAAAATATTTGTTCAGGTAGAAAGTTTTAAATGTCAAAAAAGTAATGGCTTAACCAAAAAAAAAAAATTGATTAAAATAATGTAGAAACTAGAAATAAAAATCGGCAATATTCAATTTCTCCAAAGTGAAATTTAATCTGACCTGATAGTGATCTAATCTGAATACATATTTCAAAAGAAAAATTAAAGTGATTTTTTAAAATTAATATATATTTGAATTTATATACATATGGTAATTATGTATTAAAATTAATGAAAATTAGAAAAGTTCAAAACATATTTTACTAAATAATAGTATTTTAGTAATTAGTTATTAATTTAAATTTTTCATGGAACTATTAAAATTATTACAAAATCCAAAAATTCAAAACCAATTTGATTGAATTATGGTGTCTTCCTCGAATTGAGCAAGAAAAATTTTTAGTTTGATGCTGCTACGCCTTACGCCGTTGTGCGCCTTAAGGCCACACGGTGGTGTAAAATTTTAGACAAATTGATTTTTTGTTTTTTTTTTTAATATTTCGAAAGTACAATCTTTTGAGAATATACTGTTAACTTTTTGTAATGATATCGACAGTATTTTAGGTTATACAGCCTTTATAGCAGGTAGCAAACGGTTGGCCCGCTTACGAAAATAATCATACGTAAAACTTTAAACTCATTTATCTCGAAACTACTTTTTTCTGCTCGGCGGTATAGAAATATAAAAAACCATTCATTTCAAATTTGAATATGTTATACAGAACTTCAGTGGCTATGGCCGGTGCCTTCAAAAATTTTTTAAAATATTAACTTCTTATTTTTTACGTAAGAAAACTATTGGAAAATGGTCTGTTTTCGATATTTAAATTTCAAGAACGAACGCGCCATTTTGTTAAAAACTTTTCTTTTTCAGTTCTGGAGGCGGGGGCCATACTCATATAGATTAATAATTTCCTTACTTTTTGTTTTTCAGATAAGTGACAGAGCTAATATTTTACCCGCCGCACAGGCACCTTTTTTTGAAGGGGTCATCTTCAGTGCCAATTTTTATATAGTTAATATTGTTTTTTGATTATTATAAAAATATTGTTGTATGCTCCTTGAGAACAAAGTTTTATTACCGTTGTTCATTATCTTCACCTTCAAAAAAATTTTTGAAAATGCCTTAAATTTACGTGTGCTAGACCACCGGGTGGCCTTAATACAAAACTCTTGAGATGACCAATAAATAAAAATGTGTCATATTTAACCAATAACCTATAACTGTGGGCAAATGCAATTCAATAATTTCATGGTACGAGTAACAACGGTGTTATAAAACGTTTGAAAGGTATTTGTTAACAGTATAATTTTTATTTAAACAACTTTAAAATACATATGTAAGAGTATCTAAAAAAGTTTCAATTTTTATTTTTTACTTTCCAGTTCCAGATAAAACACGTTTCTAAAACAGCTGCCAACATGAAAAACTTAGTGTAGTCTAAGATACTATTCTTTAATCATTTACTGAAATGAAACTACAATGAAGAGTTATGTAAGGAAAATCACTTTTCTTGTTATTCCTGCTTTATATAATTTTTTTGTTTCAAATTATCAGAGCTGGTAGTACGAGCAGTATGTAGTATTTTAAAGAGCTTTACGCATATTATTTCTAAAGACAACAAAGTAGTTGACTATGGCAGTTTTTTTAAATTTTTGACCACCAGAAAGTGGTGGAGCACATATGCTCCTCTTGATAACCAAACGCAAATAAACATAAATTTTTCAAACTTTCATTATCACAAAAAAAAAATGTTCATAACCAAACTCACGTGCATCCGAATATCCCATTGTTACAGCGAATAAAACAAAAGTGAAAACTATAAAATCTACAAAAACGAAAGACTTCATCGCTAATTTCTTCAAAAAGTGCAACAACTTATCACAATTTAAACAAAATTTAAAATTTTTCACTTTATTCCTGAAACCGTCGCTAGTTTACACAGGCAGCAATCACTGAAGGACTTAAATATCCTTTTGTCTTACAAAAGTTGTGTGATTGTTGCACTTTTCACGGATTTTCTTTCTATTTTTCACTGTCTATTGTTGCTTTCCTGTGGACGTTCACAAAAATTATGGTTGATAACTGGTAAAATCTATGTCCTTTTATATGCAAAGACAAAAGGCATAGCCTGCAGAATAATGGTAACACAGCAACAAACAGAACTCATCATCATCATCATCACCATCAGCAGCAGCAACATCATTTACAGCAACAACACATCCTTGCCATTCGCACGCAGAGAGATAAACGAAAAAAATCATATACAGCGTTACAACAAAAATCAGCAATTGGAAAAATCACAAACAGCAGCAGCAGCAACATTTGGGGTTGTTGTCATATCGTGGCAGCAACATTTTAATCATTTGCTTTGCGTTGTGTGTCTTTTGGCAATAGACATACATTTACATTGATATGTATGTATGTATGTAAATGTATATTTGTGTAGCATTTTTTTTTTAATTTCAAAATGCACGCTCAACATTTTGATCCTCTGGCAATACGCAAGCGTTGCTTACGTCATTTTAATTCACAATCTCTTGATGTTGCTTTTCTGAAAGCAACAGGTGTTGTTCGTTGCTTTTTGCTATGTGTAGGTGTAGCAACATGCTTAGCAGCATTTGTTGCCGCAACAAACAGTCGACTGCATATTATGGTATGTTGAATTTAATATTTAAAAAAATTTCTTTGTGCCTAGCAATGTTGTGATTTAATTATGACTCAAGTACTTTGTCACTTGTGAAGAGGATTTAAAAGCATCCTGGCTCTTATTCTGTGGTAAATATTAATGAAACATTAAAGGATTTGTTACAAATATATTTTTTATTAACTTAAATTTTAAGGAATAACGAAATTACTCTTTAAGAAAAGTTTATCAAAAACTTTAAGTAGAACTTCCTTGCAAGCTTAGAGCAAAAATTCAACTAAAGTGCGAGTAGCAACTTAAGCAGGAAATGCTTAAATTGACACCAGTGTCCTTTCTTCCGTACCTTATTTAAAGTAATGACAATACTTTGACGAAGAGAATAAAGCCGCTTAAATTTGAACGAAATGTCATCAGTAGTGAGTGGTATCATCAAACCCGAATAATTTTTTTTTTTATTAATTGTGGTCCTTCTTCAAATTGAATCCAATAGCAAGACAAACGAGTTAGTTAGTTATGCGGATTTTTAACAAAAAATTGACTTTGAATGACTGCAACTTTGACAATAACTGAGTTGGAGCAATTTGTCCCACGACATTTTTGAAGAAAAAAAAAATTATCTGAATAATGAAACCCACCTTAGTCTTATACCTGTAAATTTGACTTTGATTTCCTAATTTTAGGAGGAATAATTATTTTAAATTAAAATAGGACTTAGTCAGCCTCAGAATATTCGAAAATTTGGAAATTTCCTAGAAGGTGAATTTATCTATTTAGTTAAAATTTAGTAGTTGTTTATTTTTGTAAGTGGCCCTCTTACCAAAAAGAAAGACGCACAGATCTTTATCAATAGCTGGACTTGTCTATATGAGGCTTCACTAGAGCTGCATTCTGATCAGGGAAAAACTTCTAATTCGCACTCTTTCAGCCTGGGAATGCACAAAAAACATATGACTATACTTTACCATCAGCTTGGCTTAAAAATTTGACCGCTTTTCAGAGGAGTACTTAAAGGAACAAAGTTTGCGATGAGCACATACCAATGTTTTTGATAGCCTATCATTCAGCTATGCATGATACCACCACAGTCAGTTGTAGATTTGGGACTCTCAGCTAATTTGAAATTCAGTGTAACCATAGTAACGGAGGCAGATATTACTGAAGATGACAAGGCATGAAAAGGAAGAAACTAACTGAGATGATAAGCCCTTTAGCTAAAATTATTTATTTTGCGTGCAGTAACTTCTATAAAATATGTCAAAGCTCGATTCATGCCTTTCTCGATATTACCTCTTTCAGCCTAACTGTTGGAACGACTTCAGCTGCTAACCAAACTCGGCAATCTTTCATAAATAATGACTACCTTCTAAGATAATATTTGAACATAAATATTTTTTTATAACATTTATTTTAAATAAATAAAATTTAAAATATGTGTGGAAAATTTGATAAAACAATTTGCTTAATTTATTGGAAATTTTTCTTGGGCTCTCTATATAAAAACAAGAACAAAAAAAAAAATAATTCAACTATTACGTTAATTAAAAATAAAACTATCTTCGGTTTTGTTTACAGCCAACCGGAAATCATACGGCCAGTAACTGTTGACTTACCACGTTCACCGCCAGCTGCCGCACTACTTTGACCCACCTTAATAGCAGGCTTTGCAGGTGCTGGCTTTTTGTCGTCGGTTTTTTTATCATCCGACTTTTTATCATCGGATTTTTTATCATCGGGTTTTTTGTCATCGGGTTTCTTATCATCAGGTTTTTTATCATCAGGTTTCTTATCATCGGGTTTCTTATCAACGGGTTTCTTATCATCAGGTTTCTTATCGTCCGGTTTCTTATCGTCGGGTTTCTTATCATCAGGTTTCTTGTCGCCAGGTTTGTTATCACCGGATTTTTTGTCATCAGCCTTTTTATCGTCTGGTTTACTACTACCCGGTGCATCAGCAGCTTTTGTTGCTCCTGCTGCTGCCGTTGGTGTTGGTGCTTTACCTCCTGGAGCTGCTGTTGCATCGGGCTTCGCCCCCGCTGGAGCACTTGGAGCAGCAGCTTTTACAGTTGTTGTAGCTGCCGCCGCTCCGGGTTTTACCGCATCAGTTTTTGCAGCTTCCTCCTTCTTTATGGCAGCATCTGGCTTGGCAGCATCTCCTGGCTTACTAACAGCTGGTTTCGGAGCTGCATCTCCTGGTTTTGTTGGTGGTGCAGGTGCTGCAGCTTTTGCAGCATCAGCAGGCTTTGAATCTCCAGGTTTGTTGGCGACGACAGTTGCTTTAGGATCTGTTGGTTTACCCGTTGTTGTATCAGGTTTTGGCGCACCTCCAGCTGGAAGAGGTTTCTTATCGCCTGGCTTTGCAGCTTCACCTGGTTTTGCAGCGCTATCTGCTGGTTTTGCAGCGGCATCTGCAGGTTTGGCAGCGCCATCTGCTGTGTTGGCAACACCTTGTTTCGCAGCAGCAGCTAAAAGTGCATCCGCAGCTGATTTTGATGTTTCAGTTCGTTTTAATGCTGATTTCTCTTTTGGAGCACCGCTAGGGGCATCCGAAGAAGGTTCCTGCAAAGTGGTATGAAAATATAAGCCGTTATTCTACTTTAATATGTTGCTTAACTTACATCTCCTTCTGCGGCGGTCATCTTCTTCTTCATAAACTTAACATATGCAACACGTGTGGCGCGTGTAACATCACCCAAGTTGGGATTGTATTCTAGAATAAGATGAAGATTAAAGTAGTTATATACATTGGACAAAGCAAAAAAAAAATATTTTTTCTTACATACCTACTAACTGGTTCTGGTTCATCTTCATACCCTCATTGGCCTGCTCAATGATTTTACGTCTCAAACTACGTTGACTATGACGCTGCATGGATGAACGTTTTGAACCAATCGGATCAGCTGACATCGTGTTCTGGCGTGCAATAGCGTTCCAGTCCTTTTCCTTTTGTGATCGTTTTTTGCCAATAACTTTGGCCAATGATGAGAAAATATCCTTACCAGTACCTTCATCGGCACGCATTTCTTGTTGTAAATTCTCAACGAAACCAATTTGGAAGTCCTTAAGAATACGACGCTCCATTACTTTGCCTTTTTTGGTACCAGCGGCAGCGGCTACACAGAAAAATTAAATTGACGGTCAATGATATTTGTGTTCTAAAATTTTTTAAGTTCTCTATTTTTCTAAGTGAAGGTACTGATGATATATTAATTGAAAGAGTCGATAAAAATTGGAAAAGGTATAACGAAATTGAGTATAGTTGAATTGTATCATTTGACATATGGGTATCAAGACCGTATTTATCTAAGAGTGGTGGCCATATAATATTTAGACTAACGTCACGCAGATTATTGTGCACGTCAAACTCTTTCATTCGATGCCCATGTCAAGGCGGTTGTGGAGAAAAAGATAACCCGCCATCTTAGATAAATGTTGTGTTGTCAACAGAACCAAGGCGTTGTGCTAAATTTCACCTTAATTGGATAACGAAAATGATTAGAACTTCAATCATTAAATTCAACCAACACAAACATCGAACATAAGAGAACCATTGAAAAGGTCCAATAAGTGACCACAGGATAAATTTACTCTTATCCTGGATTTTTGGGAACTTGAAAAAAGTAAATCAACTGGCTTACAAGCAAATATCGTTTATAGCTTTCGAAGTTTTGGAAAACACTAATTTAAGCAAACCGATCACAATAAAAAGGCGGCTATTTTACTGCTTCGAAAATATAACATATCAAAATTTAAAAAAAAAAATCAGAAGTATACATAAAGTTTCAAAATCAAAATTTCGCCTAAAGTACCCCCATATACATATATAGTACACATAATTTTATCATAAAAAGAAAGCGTAATCAAAGTCTTTCCAAGCCTTCTTGTCTTTTTTGTCAGGAATATATATTATTTCGATCGTACTCACCTGCTGTCTTCTTCTCAATATCGGGTACATCAAATTTATTATTCATAAATATATCCAAAAGTTCAAAACGTAAGGAACTGATATCTTGCCGCACCTCAATGATATCATCTTCGGTGATACCAAAATCATCACGACGTCGCTGCTCGGCTGTGATATAGCGACGTACCAATAATTTCATCACTTTGTCATGTAGCGCCTGTGCTTTTTCCATGGATTTGCGCTATTTGTGGAGTCGGGAGAAAATGAACAGAGAATAAAGTATGTACAGAATTATTGAATGTGTATTTGTTTTTTTTTTTGATTTGCATAGTTGAATGGCGCCAAAGTAGCTGCTGACAACTGAGTGCCTGTGACGCACACCTTCCTTGGTATGCAAATTTGTTGGTTTAGAAATTGCAATAAATTGACAACGATTTGTTTTAATGTTGGCATTTGTCGTTTGCTTTGTTTGTACAGTAATTTCAGTGGAACATATTTGTCCCACTGGCTTTAAAGATCATTTGCAAGTAGTATTTTTAGTAGCAAATATGAGAAATATGTCAGGAAAATATAAGGCATGTGCAAGTTTTAGAAATTAAAATCTTGGAAATAACAGAAAAAAAGTTAGGGAAATATCAATTTTTATAATGCTCATGTTTAAAGCTACCAACCGATTAACCTTTATCATTTGAAACATACAAAATCGGTGCATAAAAACAATGTAATATATCTGCCGAATAATGGGGGGACACATGCAACTATTAGTATCAGGAATTTCAAGAGACTTAAGGTCAAAAGTCAACGTTTTCTATTAATAAAACAGATATTCAGCTTCTAAGGCAAAAGTCTACTATCGCAAGTCTTAACCGCTTAACCAAATTCAAACCTACCTCCAGGTAGACTTCTTTATAAGCGTACGTTTCAGTTTTGCTCTTAAGTGATTGATATTGCAGCTTTTTATAGTTTTATTAATAAAAGTCGACATATTACAAAAATAGTTCTCTTTCTTAAAACACTTTCATTCTATACGTTCTTTTTTCTAATTCAATAACAATCCATAAACTCCTCTCCCTGATTTTAAGTAGGTTTCTATCACTACTTGATGGGAAAAAACTACGAGTATAATCATGCCCGGATTTACCATACAGGCAGAGTAGTCACGTGGCTAGGGCGGCAAGAATTAAATAAAATATTTGCTCTGAGAAAGGTGCATTTTATTGATTAAAAAACTTTTCGTACCAAACTTATTCCACCATTAAAGAAGTTTTGAGGGGAGGGGGGCGGCCATTTTTGCAACTGCCTATGGGCGGCAAATTTCTAAATCTGGGCCTGAGTATAATACAAAAAACTCACCATAAAACTTTTCGTACGCTTCTTCGGCTCCCTGCCCAATGTTTTACGCAACATCTTCACCGATGGCATTATGTTAAATGGCGGTGGAACAGTGCCGCCGTCTTCAAAATAGCTCATCCAGAGTTGAGAACGAGCAAATTTCCATTCAACATCAGCACGTTCCGAAATGATTTGATAAGAGTTTGACATCATTGCAATCAACATGTTGAGCAGCACTATAATATTGATCACCGAATACGAGCCGAACATCAGTAGAGCCCAGAAACGAGTAAAACTCTTAATGCCAGCCAAATCAAAAGAGACCAAATCGACTAAGCCAAAAGAGGCCCAGAAAAGTGATTGCGATGTCTCGAATAAGCTATAAATTTAACAAAAACATATACATATATACGATATATCTCAAGTTGCATAGTGTATTAGTTACTTTGAAAAACGTCGCCATATCGTGCATGCTTTCTCCTGATCATCAAAATCTGGTACATCAGGATGTAAATGATAGCATTTGTTCTTCTCCAATTCGGCATAGTACCAAAGCAATTGATTAAGACCACAACCGAAAGCAAACAATACCAATGTGTAGATGAAGAAGAACTTAATGATATCGATAATCATGCGTCCGAGTGATACTTGCAATGGTCCCAAGTGTGGATTAATTGAGAAGATATGCACCAATTTCAAATATGAAAATACCATGCCAGCAGCAAATGCACCTTCAGAGAGCAGCATAGGATCGAATGGATGCCAGTGTTCACGTGGAAAATAAGGATCTATATTACGAAACCATAAGTCACGCTGTAATTAGAAATACGTAATTAAATCAATGGAGTCAAGCTTATTATCATAAAGGTTATACATGCACAATAATCCATGCAGTAGCTCTACAAAGTATCCACGTTACATAGAACATATTCGATATGAAGTCCACTATGTTCCATAAATCAGTGATATACTCGAATAAACCATCCGAATAAAGAGACTTCAATTCGCCAAAAATTAAACCTTTGAAGTAAAATATATATGTTATTTTGGAAAGCTATGTCAAACTAAAGCCACTTTTTCAATAACTACATATAAAGAGATACTTACTTGCTATATATGTTATAATACCCAATTCAATTGGACCCGGCAATGAGCCTCTCTCATGTTTACGCCAATCATCTAACATAGCCAACATCCATGGAAATGCCAAAATCTCGAAAGTAATCTGAACAACACGCAATGAAGCAGCACCCAGGAGCACTTTTCCAAAGTAAACATCAAAAGCGTACAATAAAAGCAATTTTTTTTGTTGACAAACTTAGCACATACTTAAGAAAAACATGTACGAACATGAATGCGAAATAAATTTAACAAATGGTTTCTTCATCAGTTTTCCAGCACCAGAATCGGGAGCCAGCAAATAGCTCATACTATTCAGTGGAAACATGCAGCCCAGTTTAACCACCTCCATTATTTGTTGCGAAGCCTGCTTACGTCGAAAACCGGGTAAGCCCTCATACCAGATGGCAGCCAAAAGTTGTTGCACATTGGGATGTGCAACAAACTATGGAAAGAGAATAAAAAAACATAACACCAGGAAAATATCAATCAAAGACTGCACGCACCGTTTTCTGTTTATACTTGATAGCCAATTTTAAACGTTCCAATGTTTGTCGTTGACCAGGTTTCCAAATGTCATGCGAAAGTTCATGATTAAAATTCAGCATCACTTCCAATTCCATTGAAGTACGTGCATGGTCCAACAATGATGTGCTGAACTCCTGTACACCACCACGCATTTCCTAATGTGACAAGGACCATTAGCAATGCATTAGTAGTAATTTCATCATGTTTTTTATCAGGCAAATTAAATTTTGGCCTTATTGTGTTTTTTTTGCTGCACCACTTACCGTATACTCCGCACGAAATTCCGATTCCATTGCTTGTAAACGCTTTAGCTCCCATGATAGTTGAAAGGCTGTCAAAACAGGATCACGTGAGCTAAGTGCTATCAGTGAGCTTGCAGAAAGCGCCCTATAGGCATTGATACGCGACTGTGAATGACGTAGTGAATCCGATTCTTGTGAGGTAACACAATCATCGCAACCGCATCTAGAATTTTCGAAAAAAGAGACAAAAAAATAAATTTAATTTAATTTTCATGTAACATATGCCCACATGAAAAATCATAGGGAACATTCACTCAGAGGCGTACCGGGCATTTTTGGCACCTGGTGCGAACACTTCGAATGCCGTTCCCTAAGTACCAAAAAAAAATTTTTCGACAAACAAAAAAAAAAAGTTCTCACTTTTCACATTCAAAAACTCCAGCAAAATTAAAAAAATTGAGATATATTGCACGACCATTTTGCCGCCCCCTCAAGCCTTGCGCCCGATACGGCCGCACCCTTGGCACCACCCTACGTAAGCTACTGCATTCACTATAATAAGAGCATAATGTAATATATAGACTCGTATAAATTCAATCAGAATTCAGTATGTGTGTCTTTTTTACATATGTATTTATATCAAACAAAAGGACTTACAAATATTTGTACGCCAACCATCCTAATTTCATGAAATCACAAAAAAAGCTTTCCCACTTTCGTTTAGAAGATGGGCCAACATGAATAATTCCCAATTCTTCCACAAATCTCAAAGTGCAAAGGTAAAATTTAACTGAAAAGCGATAGAGAACTCTTCCCGATTCATTGCAGAAACTTCTATTACTTCGTTAAAGATTCTTAATATATAGAACTAGTTCTCCCAAATGTATTCTATACCGTCAAGAATAAACTATATGGTCAACGATTTTCGATGTCAGAAAAAGCGGTTGATGTGTTCAAAGTTCAAGTACTGTAGATATATACTTAAATTGGAATAACAAATGTGCTACGAGAATATTTTGAAAAACAATACAATTTTTAATGAAAACAATTTGTTTTTCTTTGTTGACCGTAGAAGAATGCCGAAAGATTCAGCTTTTGATCATTTCTTATCGATTAGTATAAGAAAAAACTTTTCGAAAAATATGCTCAACTCACTCATCAAAATTAATTTTCAAATTTTTCCTCCCGATTAGTGCAGTACAGATTTTATTGAAGAAAAGAGGACCTTTCAAAAATGTCGACAAACTAAAGTATGTATATAGCAGAGACAATACGAAGAATGGCCTAGAATACTAACATACAGGTCAGGCGCCAGCATTTGGCATTAAGCTCGTGAGCTTTTAAAAAAAAACCCGTTTGAGCTGAAAACCTCTAATTTACACCCACTGTTATATTCAAAAAATAAAACACGCAAAACTCATGCAGACTCATTTTGATTTCTTACGTCAAACTATGGCAAATATTACGAAAAACAACAGCCACAAATAGCGCAACAACTGCACTTAACCTCAAATGAATAAATTAGAACAGATTTAGGTAACAATTACAATTCAAATGGAATTGTACCACATTTGAATGCATAAACGGACATTAAAATCAGAAACAGCAAAATTTCCCAACTTAAAAATCCAATAAAGGGGGGGGCGGCAATACAACTGCAATGAAAATCACGTAAAACTGTTGTGTTGCAGCAAATAACGAAACGTGACAAAACGTGGCGAATTCGGCTAACATAATGAATAGAACAGAAATACCAAACAAACTTATGAGGTATCCACTACAATTACGAGTACTACGATGGGAACAACCAAAGGTATTGAAGTTTGTCTTCGATAAACAATTCATGCTCATTTTCCGATTAAGAGAAAAATCAGTTTCAGGTGCACTTGCAACATTTAGCACACAGAACTATGTCACTTTAAAAAAAAAGCGTAGTAGAAATTACGTCAAGTGCTAACAAACATCAAGTTTATGTCCTTGACCATTGTCTGAACTCGATACATTTTGAAGAGATTTTATAAAATTATGGCTTAAGGATTGTTGGGGTTATTGAAAGCAAATACTTTTCAATGTCACACTATGCGCCATATCTTTTTTTTAACTTAAAATCCTACTCACTTAACGTCATGCGGCATTGGTAATGTTGCTCCACGATCTAATAAAATTTTCAATATTTCATAATTGTTGCGATGTGCAGCCAATATCAAAGGAGTTATATCCGGTGTAAATGTTGATTTCGAGCGGTCAACGGCCTCCCAACTCTACATAAGAAATTAAATTATATACCAAACAATTTGTGAATGAAAATTATACAAACATACGTAGGGTTGCCCCTCCTTATGATGTGTCTCCTCCCACTGCAGTAATTCTTCTACTGCTTCAACATATTCCTCAGATATAGCATGCAATAGGGCATCTCCAACATCAATACCTTCCTCTAGCAGCACGACCAATAAATCAAAATTTTCATTCTCAATTGCTGATATCAATGCAGAACGATTCATTGGATCCACGCAGTTTAAATTGAATTTATCGGGTTGATCGCGATAATCCTCAATGATTCTTTTAAAAAAAAATTGTTTAAAGTTTGAAATCATTTTTGTGCATATTAAGTATATTAAATACTAACTTTTTTACACCCGAAATATCACCACGTTCACCTGCTAAAATGAAATTTTTCTCAACTTCAGACAGCACATATTCTTCAGCCATAATAACGTCATAATCGGCTTGCCCGCCACCACCCTTCTCAGGGTCACCATCGCTTTTTTTAGGTGGCTCTGTCATTTTCACTCCTTCAGATTTCTCGTTTACAATTCAGTCTTACTATATTGTTCGTAATGGAAAAATTTTAATGTGTACATTATGTACATATTTCTAAGGTTTCTTAACAACTAAATATCATAAAATACCTGACCTACATTTTCACATAACAATTTTGTTATTCAACTATTTTTATACTAAATTATTTTTAATGGGGGTGGAATACTGCAAAAGAGAAACTTAAACATTTTAGAAAAAGTAAAGGCATACAAATTATATCTTTTGATTATACTCAGTGATGAAACTGTGTAGGTCCAAGAGTAGTTTGTGCGCAAATCACCAGCGATATATTAAGACAACGCAGGCCCAGAGGCTGTGGAGGGGTTTTTGCCTTAGAAATTCGCAAGTTTTCTCAGCACCTCCTTTATCCCACTATATTCTACATGATGATTGAAAAACTTCATATAATTAAACATCTGTATTCACCACAGATACCGCCACCTTTAAAAAAATATCCGAATTTCCCCATGAAAAACTTTATGAAATGAATGGGACGCATTTCAATTGCCAGTCCTTTCATATGCACGACTTAAATACAGTGGCGTCAATTCGGTAGGGCTGGGCAGGGCATTGGCACCCCCCTCCCCCAGGGATCTGATACTAGGTATTATTCAATACAACAATTCAATAAAACCA
Organism: Meiosimyza platycephala; assembly: GCA_963662105.1. Classification (NCBI taxonomy): domain Eukaryota; kingdom Metazoa; phylum Arthropoda; class Insecta; order Diptera; family Lauxaniidae; genus Meiosimyza; species Meiosimyza platycephala. The sequence goes on along the minus strand of OY759209.1, from coordinate 92,020,357 downwards.
TCTAATAGTGGTGGAATTATAATTCTTGCTCCCCCCCCCCCAAGGTTTTGGTGAAGTGACGCTCCTGCTTACATATAAAACTTTTATCAAAATCATATATATAGCTACATAGATATAGAAATACAAACATACGGTAGATAGCTAGGAAAGCTAAAAACTGTGGTAGCTAATAAGTGGAGAACTCGAAGTAGAAAAGTCGAAAGTATAAGTTTACAAGATAAGATGTACAAGAAAGAATTCAATGTATTCTGGTGAAACTAAGCAACCAAGGTAGCCTTGCTAAAGCCCGTCCCGATGCCCGAAAATTACCGAATATTGGCCAATAATGTATAAGATTAGAGCTTGTAATGTATGCCAAGTGATAGATGTCGAAGAGTCTAAATAGAAAATATAGGGTTTCATTATCGAATCCGAAGAAAAATTGGTACAAAAACGGGTTTGAGACAGGATTGACAAAAAATCAAAATATATCTCTTATCTCCACGATCTGTTTTTTTAGAAATTTCTAAAGTTCATTGTACTATTATTTTTTAATTGGTTGCCAAGTATCGGAACTTGTTACTAATGAATTACACGCGATTTTATAAAAGAAGTCCTTAGAGTCTTTTGACCATACATACAGTGTTCATTATTATTTATTCATATTTAAATATTTTATTGAAACATTTAACTTTAATGCCTTTCCATTTGATATCTAATACCCTTAGCACTCGCTAGTAATGGTAAAGCTACAGGGCCCAATGTAAATATCTCTTTAGATTACTAATAGAAAGGGCATAAAACAAAACGTGTTCACAGTTGCAAAAGGTTAAGAGATAAGCGCTTGCAGTCTTTAGAAATGTGGTTGGCCTTGGAGAGGTTTATGATCTGTGAAGGTTTTGATTCCTAAAATTTGCGTAAAATTAGCAATCAGTTTAAAAAGTGTCAATTTATGGAAACCAATGTATGAAATATAATCCAAATCGATGACGGCGAACATTTAATTTAACATTTTGAAAGTCTTAACTCATTCAACGACTTAACTTCAACTTTCTTTTGTATATATATTATCTAGGAAAAGGACATTTTCTTGCCAGAGGTGAAAGATTGAGGTTCAATCATATTCTCAAAGGAACAGTATGAGGAAGCTATAAAATAACACTTAGCCAAAAAAAAAAACTAAAAAATTTAAAAAGTTATAAATGGGAGTTCAAAATATTGATTTTGAGATAATTAATTTTAAAGCATTCATTGCATTGTCATTTCAAATCGACGGTGGTGCTCACTTCAGTTTAAATTTCAAATTGATATGTGTAGCAGGATACTCAGAGTCATAATAAAGTGAAATCTCTATAACATCAATTTCGACGTTGAACTACATTTTTCGCTCCCGTTCAAATTTTCCTCTGGCAAGAGAAAATCGCTTTTCCCAAATTTGAAACACAATAACTTTTTTTATTTTTCAAAATAAACCTTTTTTTTTATACGAGCAACTTGTGAACTTTGTTTGATACTTTCTATTTTAATCCTTTATTGTCATTTTTATTTGTTTGTTTATTTAAGCAACATATTGGAAAATAGCTCTTGGAATGTCCTTTGAGTCCTTTGAGTAAGACGTAAGGACACACTGTCAATAAAAATTAAATTGAAGGTTCTTTTTTTTATTATATTTTTCGTTCCGATGTGTATAGTTCAAGAATTCGCGAAGAACTGTTGGCCAAAGCTAAGACCTCACGGCTTAAGGGCTCTAATTACATTAGTGGTTTGTGAAAGTCGGTCATAAGAAAAAATACAAAAATGTCAATAAAAATCTTATTGGCTGATGTGCTTTAAAGGTAAAAAATATATATGACAAACCCAGTAGAAATTTTATTAATGCAATATATTTAGGTTAGGGATCATGTATAAAGTGTAAAGAATTTAGCAATGAATAAAGAAGATTCAGTGATGAAACTAAGTGGAAATGTTTGGCTCAATGCAACGAAGTAAAATCTGAAGAGAAAAATGTAAAAAAAAAAATTTTTTCAGTTTTTATTCGAAAGTTTGTTGAGCAAAGTTTTAGAGCAGATCAATTTAATTACCAAAATCTTAGATCTGATTAACTTCTTAGGCTTTAAATTTCAGATATTGTGTCCACTTTGTGGCTATTTTGAGCTCTTCACTTTAAATCGCAAAACGATCAAAATATAATGGAAAAACGCGTTCAGAGAAATCATAAAATGCTTTCTAATGAGATAGCCTCATTATCTAGTAGCAGTTAATCGAAAATTGCATTTCTGGTTATCGTCCATATAATATGTTTTTTATAGACTGATGTTTAATTACAGTTGATAATTAATTTTAAATTAACTTAGAGCCATTAGCAAAGATCGATTTTATTGTAAACGACAAAACAAAAGTTTACAGGCATTACGTGGCAATGGGAAAATACAAACGCATATTTTCTTAATGGGGCATTTTTCGTTGTTGACTACACAATTCATTTTCAGAATTAACCTCTTTAGCATAGCGTTGCGTGCTTGCTCCATTTTTAAAAACTGCAATATTTTTAAAAAAGGTTTTGACAAACATACTATTAGGGAATTCAATACCGGTCCGGTCTTAAATTTTCTTTTGCGTAAGAGAGGCTTCTCTTGTTAAAACATGTTAAAGAGGACCCTATTCATATACTTAATAAATTTTATTGAAAAATGTTATTCAAACATATTTTCGGTCTCAGTAATGTAATTACTACGTTTATGTGACAGCTTAGTTAGTTTTGAAATTAAATACCGATCGGAAATCGCTTTGAATGTTGGTTCATGCTTTCGTTCTGAATAATAGCGTACTCAATCAAAACGATAGTAATAGGTGTATGTATAAGTATGTTTATTTCGAAATATCTTTTTAAGTGCTATGTATTCATCGAAAAGATATTGACATAAATTTTGAGCCTTCGACCCTACAGGACGCAATAGGTCGAATACCATTTTCTCCAAATTTTTATGTATACCTATCATTTGAAAGTCGTTGTATTTAAACGACTATGAAAAATTGAGAAAAAATTTGTAATTACCAATGATATGTACATCAATTGAAAGTTTTCGCTAGTGGGAGGTCAAAATACATTCTCATACTACATTTATGTAAACATATTTTGACGGTTAGCGCCTATAAATATTCCACTTATGAGATTAGTTTCAAAATGAGAAATTTGGAACAAACAAAACACTTTTAAACGATATATATACATATGTACATATCTTTGCCAAAGTAACCTTTTATCTTTATTGTTCATAGATATGGTTCGGGTGAGAGTATTTCGAACCTATGGTGGTTAGGGCATCAATAGGTTTGTTGAAAAGGTACAGCTTAAAAATTTCTTTCAATTGATATGCATATATGTACATGTGGTCAAAATACACAATTTATATCAATGACCTCTTAATGAATAAAATTTAAAAAAAAACATTTCTTGATTAAATTTATTTCATAAATCTTTATATATTTAACTTGCAAGCTTTTTGTAAAAAAAATAGCAATTTGTTAGCTCTTAAGAGGTTAAATTTGTAGACCAATTAGCGTGGTTTATACTGCTGTTGGACTGTTAATTTATTTTAATTTTACAATGAAACTGCACGTGTAGGTACTTTCTTTTAGTATTTTATTGGTACACATTGTATTCTACACTATATATGTCGACATTCTCAGTTCACAAATGTTTTCGTTACTTTCTAAATAACATTCCATGCTATGCAAGCTAATACAAAGCTTTATTTTCAAAATTAAACGATAATGGGTTATCCAACAACTCTACCGTTTTCATGTTGCTGAAAGGCAAGAGGTTTTTTGTTAGGAAATTTTGTAAAATATTTTAGTTTTTAGCTTTAATCTTAAACAGCATCAAAGCTGTTAAGCGTAAGTGAGTATTATGTAGATGTATCCTTTTTATGAAAAATTCATTACGTATAATATATATTCTTGTAAGTACAACAAATTTATTATTTTTCAAACGCAATCAACTTGTGTATAAGAATTCAACTTAATTAAAATGTTTCGATAGTTTTACTGTATTAACTATCTCGGCTAATTGTTAATAATTCCTGGCTCATGGAAGCTGATTGTTGGTTAGAGGCAAAGCTGATTTCAGTTCATTCGGTCATGAAATTTACGCCATTACGATGAGAAATATTTTCACCAAATTTATTAATAGAAATGTCCTCGATCTCAGACCTGTAAATGAGATCAACTAAAGTTGAAGAGCTTTATCCACGATGCCTGCAGTACAGCTGTCGTATTCCGGCGAAAAAAAAATGTGCGATAACACCGAACGCATCAAACCGAAGCTTTCCTAGAGCTATGTATTAAGAACTATATAGGGGTGCTGCAGAAATGAAAAAATCCTTGCGATTGAAGCAGTATGGCCTTAGCCACAGCTTATGCGAGCTATGTAGCATTACGAAAAAGATTACGGAAAAATGTTCCAACACTTTCGTTCAATAAAGAGTTCGAACGACAAACTACTAAGATCCGAAACCACGCAAGTAGCCAGATGATATAAACATCTAAACTCCCACCCTAATATCATGGCGCCGAGTGAAAGAAATTGATTAGTCAAAAATCGGAGTAAAGGATCGAAGCCAGGGATCGAAATAAATATTAGACAATGATAGTTGTAGTGATTGAGTCGGATAGATTGACTTTAAATTTTTTACTTGTAACGGGCATTCTTAGTTTTTCCAATATATCGAAACCATAAAAATTACCCCGTTCATTAACATGTGAACAAAAGAAGGTAACGTAAGTTTGACATTAAGATGAAGGGTTAGTCTGTATATATATATACATATGTACATATATGTTTGACTTAATTTCCAAATTAACTAAAATTAATTGAAATTAGCCACATAGGTTATGGTATTAATATCCAAAAAACAAAGCAACGAACTACAACGAGGTCCGATCATTGTAGCGTTTTTCAGACAGAGGCCTTAGCCACAGAATGAAAAGCATCTCAGCTTAGTAGAAATGCTAAAACAAGACAAGACTGCATGATTTTAGGAATACTCGCATACTAAGCTTGTTTGCTGATCTGTAAGGGGTCAGTTGAGACGATTTCAAAAACTTTTTTATCGCAAGTAAGCAAAGGGTCGGAACATATCCCCTACAAAGCGGAAAATTTAAAACGATCTACTGGAGAAGATAATAAAGCCATTATCCTAGCTTGTTACAGGAAAAATTGGGCGACGTTAAACTACTGAAAGTGTCACCTCAAAATCAAACAAAAAATTTTGAAATGCTGGAAAAATAATTGATGTAAATCTTAACAAACTTTGTATGAAATTTTCTAGACACGAGTAAGCGCTGGATAAAATGAGGACGATACAATTTTTTAGTTATGCTTAAAACCAATTTTTAAGGTCCTTTTTTCCCGCTCCCTAGGTAGGCTTATGATTATGTGATGAGTATTTTCCAATACCATAGTGCTATGGTTTTATTTCTGACGACATTTCGACCTTTGGAGGCAAAAAAAAAGAAAAAGAAATTGTTGTTCGTCTTGTTTTGTTTTTTCAGCTCTTTCATAAATTCATAAAAAATTCAAAATCAAATCTTTCTAATGCCCTTAAGACAAAAGTGATAAGTATTTTTATGTCAATAAAAGTGCATTGAACTAAATTAAGAGGAAAACCTCTAGTAAATGAATTAGCAACTAAGTCTGTGTGTAGCTATGCAAATAGAAAAAGAAAGCATACACACAATTTGCGCATGTGAGTCAACTTTATTTTACAAATTTATTACCTGCATTTTTTTATCTTTCATGTTTTTTTTATGGTGCCAACAAATGATAAATAAAACGTGTTCAAAGTGAAAAATTTTTAAGGCTTCGTTTGTATACAAAGGAATCTGCAAGCCGGTAGCATATACTACATACGTGATTATGCCAGAATGTAAACAAACATTGCGCTTTATATTTCGGCATACACGTTGTATTGAAATTTGAAGTATAGCACTTACTAAAAGCTTATTATGTCAGTTCAACACTACTGCACCTGTTGATATCACAAAAGCTTTTTGTTATAACAAATTGTCGCTTCCGGTTTAGTTTATACTTGAAAGCTTTCTGAATTCAAGACTTTTTTATTTACTTTAAAGCTTTCAACTTTAGAGCTTAAAAAGAGAGACAGAAATAAAGAGAACTTATATTAATAGACGAAAACATTAATTTTTAGCATATTCAAGTGATGCTCCTTTCCAATCTCGAAAATAGAAGAACTTCATCATTCAAAATTTGATTTGACTTCTATACTAATGATAACTCTAAGGTCGGAATCGGCTTCAAGGAATTTAAGATGTTATGGAGAAAAAAAATTGTTATATAAAACAAAAAAAAATATTTTTCTGAATTAGTGCGACTTTTACTGAAAATGGGTGGTAAAATGTGGCGTCTATTCGGTAGGGCTGGGGAGAGCATTCGCCCCCACAAGGATCTGATACTAGTTATTATTCAATACATCGATTCAATAAAACCATCTAATAGTGGTGGAATTATAATTCTCGCCCCCCCTCCCCAAGGTTTCGGAGAAGTGGCGCCACTGACACACACACCTATGAGGAGCTACATATGTATGTAACAAAGACATACATCTAATTTGTTTTGTTAACTGAGGTTTTTATTAGAAAATTCAATACAAAATAGAGTGTAGTTTCAGAAATGGTCAAATTGACCAGCATTTATTTGCACTACACTGTAACCAATATGCCAGCAATACAATTCTATGAATTTTGGGGTGTTAAAAGTGGATTTGAAGTTAAGAATCTATTTCATCTGCATTTTGAGATAGTTAACCATATTCGCCAAAATTATAATTTTTGTACTAATTGTAAGATTGTCTTTAGCCCCCCGACAATCTTATTGGAAGTTATTATTTCCATTTGATTTTTCTAAGCTTAACCCTCTAACCGGCCAATTTTTGTTTACGATGAAAAAATTCACACAGACGGATTTTGATGCCAGAAAAACAAATATGAGGTCCGATTTTTGAAAAAAATCAACAGGTAACCTCCAGAAAAGGCGACTATGCCTATAGGGTGGGTGTGATTTGTGACTGCTGGGAGCTAGTTCATTTTAAAAATTAACTTTTAGCAAAAATAACTTTATCACATTTATTTTTTAATTTTCACACAATTTCCAATTGGAATGGCTGTAACTGTTGACTGCTTTCACTTACAGCTATCAAACTAACAGCGTCGCATAGAACAAACATTTAAAAATAGGCGGGGAAAAATATTTTTGTAAAAAAGTTTTGTCGCATAGGTTTTTTATCTGTTTAGCTTAACCCTGCCTTTAGGCCTAGCTGCCGGTTAGAGGGTTAAACCAAGTCTGGTTGTTGATTTTTTTTAGCTCGCCAGAGTTTTGAGATGTTCCATTTTAAATTATTCAGTGGAAAGAATGCAAAAATCGTCATTTGATATAATGGCAAAAATTCCACGGACAGATTTAGATAATAAATTATAACTTTGAATCAGATTGCTGAAGGGGTAAGGATGTAAGGGATATTATTAGCATTTTCCATACTTAATAAAAGTAAAATGTTTTAAAATCCTGACATGATGGAAAAATTTGAGCTTCATATTCAGTTATAGCAGCTCAAAGTTTATAAAATTAAATTATTATCATCACAGATGCATGGTACATAAAGGCATTAAGAATATAATAAGTAACAAAAGTGGACATCACCAATGCTTGAAAATTTCTGTTGCTAATTATATTTTTTCAAAATAAAAAAAAAATGGATACACAATATGTATAGACTTTCAGATCTAAAACATAGCTGTTCCGCATTTACACTCCTTTTTGGTACACTCTGCAAATGGAAATAACTTTTATTATGCAAACAAGTATATGAAACGTATGCAACTCACCACCCACACAAAGAGAGAGAACGTTGGAAACTGCGCTCGCTCTCTTTGCAAAAAAAAAAACTGCATCTAATTGAGGATTTTCCTTGACATATACTGAAAGCTGAAAACTCATTAAAAGCCCATTACTTTGGAGTTTTCGTTCAGTACAAATAAAGAAACGAAAGGAGTTAAACACCAACGCAGTAAAAACGTTTGTAGCGCTAATGTCCTGCAATTGATAACTTTTTTTTTATTACTATAACAAACATTTTGACTGCATCTAAAGTTGTGTAAAATATAAAAAAAAAGAATTTGAGCATAAGTGTGACATAATTTAAAAGATCCTTGAAATGGATTTAGTAAAAAAAAGTTTGTAATTAGTGAAAATTTTCATTATTTGAGATAAAAAGAAACAGCAAGATTTCATCACTGAAAAAAGTAAATAAAGTTCGCATCACAGAATACGAGCGTAAGGATATGGGGTCATTGACTACTAAAAAGTTGTATTTATATTTTATTAGCTTTTTTTTCTCATTTGTAAACTGCACGAGAGTACACATGTTCGTTTCAAGCGACAGACAGTTATGCAAACAGACAGCTGGACCAACAAACTGACAGTTGCAATGAGAGCCAACATCAAATGTTGCTCAAAGTGAATTTTTTGTTTATTGAATTTCTTTGCTATTGAAAATTTTTCTTATTTTGGCATAACATTGACATTAACAATATTAAGCAAAAAAAATGGAGTTATAAAAATTAAACTACAAATTGGGACATCGCACAGTGGAGCAAGAAGCTTGAAAAGTTGGCATTAAATAGACCCTGATGTTTAAAAACTTCACTGCTTGTGTAGACAGTTGTCAAAATTATGTGTGATTCTGTATATATATATTTTTGTAAAATAATAACAGATAGTGACAATTAAGATTTTTCAACCGTAACATAAACACTTTTTTCTTAAAAATACGATATGCTAGAAATATTAATTTTTAAAATTTATTTCTAAATTAATTTTTTATTTCTTATGAATTTTTTGATGCTCGAAACCTGGTATTAACTTTTTTTATCACGTCCAGAATATGAAAAAATCCGTGTCCTTGAAACCAGTGACACGAATTTCTTTGAAAAATCGCTGAAAACATATCATATATAAAATAATGAAGTAGTGAATGTTTCATTTGAAATATAATTTTTATTTTTACCTTGCAGCTTTTCTTGTCCTTAGAATTATAGCAAAACGTATGGTCCTTATTAATAATGTTCTCATGTAAATGGGCTGTGCCCATTATGTTAATAAATATTAAGTAATCTTGCGTTTTTTAGATGATTTTTAAAAACAAAGCTTACTGTTACATTTTTGTGTACTCAAATGCAAAATGCAATTTTTTGCTACATTTTGAGTTAAAATAAAAACTCATTTTCATAACAAGTCGTATTGGTTTTAGGTTAATAAGTTGGAACAAATGATAACTCTTTATTATTTGTGCTATTCGTTTGATTTTATTTTTGTATAAAATACCGCTCAAAATTGATTAAGTTACAACTCAAATAACTACCAACAAAGAAAGAAGTCCAGTGGATTGCATCAATTGAATGCCTGAACTTTTGTACCCAGCAAACATTTTGAAATCTTTTTTTCTATTCAATACGACGATATGAGTCCATCTCGAAGGCTTATAGAGCTTAACGCTCTTTCAAAAGAGTTCATTTAGAATTTCGGGTAGATTTTAAATTTCAATGCATTAGATTTGGAACGCGCTGGAAACAAAATGTTCTTATCAAGAACTCAGCATTACGCAGCTTTAAATGCCGCAACGTTCACCAAATGCTGTGGTACGCAAGATTACGTAATATCCTCCCTGTTAATTATAGTTGGATCATATAGAAAAACTGGCGTATGCCGATGATATTCACCTGCTATCATCAAGATTGTCCGATATGCAAGTCAACCTTACATGACTCAATTCTTTAAGATTCATACGACAATTACTTTGAAGAGTCGTTACCACCGTTTAGTTTTTCCCGTATAAACTACCGCTTGGTATCTGAAAATAAGCTCGCGCACATTCGAAACCATCATTTCGGGGATTGAAATATGACTCTTATGCTATTAAAAATGTTTGCTGGGCTACGCACATACCTGATTATAATTCCTTTCCTTATTATTATGAATCATATGTGTGCGTGTTTGTTGAAGTCCTGATCTCATTGTGATTCTAGTCACATTTATAAACTTGGCAAGAATTTTATTTTGCTACCAATAATTCATTGAATTCTTCAAATAAAGTTATGGTTTGGTGAAAATTTTAATTAAAATGCAGTGTTGTACAAATATTTGAGAAAATTCATTCACATCATACCACGCCTTTCGGAGCTCGCATGAGTTGCGCCTATGTATAAATTAAATAATAAAAGCTCACAAATTACTTAAAATTTTTTTCTGTTGTAAAGTTTGTCATAAGGATATAAAAAGGACTAAGCAGCATATGAAGTGTATTAAAAATTACAACGAAAATGAACGCCAACGCACATCAACATGACGTTGTTGTCAACATTTCATTGTAAGCGCCACTCAATAATTTGTTGCCCTCTAAAACAACAACAGTAGCAGCTACAACAAGGAGATGAACAACAACATCAAGCAAATGCAACAGAAGTAGCAAAAACAATACGAGCCAAAAACACACTCACCGCTTATGCATTGAAAAAATAAAATGCATGCATTTTCGGGTGGATCTCTTTTTTGATGAATTCACTGAGAAAAAATTATGGACAGTTCGGGAAGTTTTTCAACTTTCTTGAGCATGAATTGAAAACATATGGAAAACGATCCAAATTTTATACCATACAATAGATAAACACAAAACAGACAAACAATAGCAATGGTTCTGCCCACATTTCATACATCACCTAAAGTAAAAATGCTGTGAGTACAAAATAACTTGTGGTACCATTTTGATAAGAAGTTGCATACATATCTACGATTATTGTTAAATTAAAATGTCTGGAAGTTAAGTGAAAATATGGAAAAAGCTTATGACCACACCCACTCATTATAAGGGAACCTACACAAAAATCAATTTAGTGGAATCAATTCAGTTTCCTTAAATATTACTCTAAGTTAACTTATTCCAAATCTGTTACAAGTTCATATACAATTCAATTGAAACGCCTTCAATGCTTTTTATGTCAACAGAATCGTAGAGTGTTCTGAATTTTTTGAAAAAAAAATATAGTTAATAAAGGGTGATCCAATAAGAGCTTCCTACTTTGTTTTCTAAACACCATACATAAAAATCAATGTATTGATGCAAATCTTTATTTGGAATGATAGTTCGATTCCTACAACTCAATGTTTAAAAAATTATTTCGTTTAAATGTTGCCATTCCGTGCGTCCAATTTTCGGCAACTCTTTCGAGCATATTGGCCGGTATTCCTTGAATAACACGAGTTTATTCATGATTTATTTATTTATGTCGTATTGAATACTGAATACATACTTCATATGGACAAGCCATTTGACACATGACCGCTGTCAAAACAACCCAGATGGAAAAGGGATCACCCTTTAGTTATCAGATGAAAATCATAAAAAAATTTAAAAGAGTAAAGTAAGGTATCATATTTCGACCTGTATGGCTCTTGACCATGATTACTAAGTGAACGGGATTGACCCGGAGAAGCATGGAATTTTATGTCAAAGCCGGCGGCCTGGTAGGAACTCAAAATTTTCTAAACTAGCCGGGAATTTGACGATTTTTATGACATGATCTTAAAATGTTTGTTTAACGAGTTAAAAAAAAAGTAATCGGTTCGCTTTAAGCAATATCAAAATAAATAAAATTGTCAACCAACTAACAATGCACAATTATTATATAGTGTCCGGATATCCCAAATACATAATCCGCAAAATCGGATCTGCTGATTTACTCGTTTTATGGTCATTTTAAGGTTAGCACTTTGGCTGACACGGTACGTTTCAAGCAAAATCAAGATCGGTGAAAATTGTCAACCAATTCTGATGCACAATTATTATTTAGAGTTCGGAAATTCCAAAAACATAATCCATAAAATCATACCTGGTCATTTACTCGTTTTATGGCCATTTTAAGGTAAACGCTTTTACCGATAATTTTAATTTAAAAAAAAAAAAAAAAAAAAAATTATAATAAAATTATGAAGCGAATCGTGTAGTTTTTGATGATTTTAAGATCGAGTGAGTTTTTAAAATATGCTATGATAATTGTTGTTTATGTAGTTTGAGTTGCTGAGCACGATTAAGTCACTAATTTTTGCAAATATGCAAGTGTTATTCATCGAGGTTGTTATTTATCGTCCAGAAGAGTGCCTAGAAGAAGAGTTATAAATTCATCGCCATAAATATGGAAGATATACAAATCTTCCAAATGTTTACTGGGCAGTGATTAACTTTTACAGATGCACACAGAAGCAAACAACTTAGTTTATTTCGGAGCAATAAAAAGTTTTCGAATTAAAATTCTTATGGAGTGCAATATTCTTGAGTGCATCCAATCAAAAAACAAAAGTTAAAGATGCAAGAGAATTGAACTGAAATTATAACTAAGTTATTTGCAAATTACAAAACTTTACTGACAATAAATCGTCAAGCTTACAATACATTTTCTACTAAAGTATGAAATGTCACGTCCACTTTAATAACAACGTTTAAATTCAAATTTGTATGCAATAAACTCTTGTGCAATAAGTGTGAGGCCAATTTTATTTTGAAAAAAAAGAAGAACCACTCTTGCATAAGTACTTACATATGTACACACATATGTATGCTTGAGAGTGTGCTTTGTCATTATATATGCAATCCATACAGGATGCTTGGCAAAGTAAAATTATGAACAATAGGGTCCTTAATATTTAATATGAACTTTCTACTTCTTCCACGATATGGCACTGACTTTCTAGACTGAAAATATCGACTATTTTTCTTAATCAAATCTAGTTTTTGATATATTTCAAAGAGGCTCAAAAACCTAGTCTTATTTTTTTGTTAAAAGCATTTTACAGGATGCCAATATAAATGGAAAAACTATAAAATTCATAAATTTCCTAAGAAAAATATAATTAAAACTGCGCGCAAATGCAACAGCTGCATAATAATAATAATAATAATAAAAAGTTTAGCTACTACAGCTATTATCTATCTAAGCTATTTAGCTAGAAGCTTTAAATCAAAAAATCTTATTAAAAATAAATGGTGAAAATAAAAAAAATTATGCTTGTTATATTTTATAATTTTTTCATAGCTTTTTTTTTTGCACTTTCTGAACATATGCACTAACACCATGTGTACTTATGCCTATTTGAGTTCCGACTTAATTTTATTTTATGTGGTCGCTGAATGTTACCTTTTTTAAAACAATATAATTTTACATGAAAGTCACCTTGGACCCTGTATAAAATTTGTACAATGCACATCCTTGTGTATTCCCTAAATCCTTTTGATGCAATTTTTTTTTTTATGTTCAACACAAATAAGAAGAAGATGCGGTATTTACTTTCACTAACATAAAAAGTAAATTACGAAGAACAATAGAAGGCATACATGTATTATGTATTTAAAACTGCTGCTTTAATCAGAGCTTAAATAATTTTTCAGGAAAATAATTTTCAAATATGTACATAAATTTTCTTTTAGAGAGCAAGCTTATTCAATGCAATGATTTTATTGAGATATTCAAAGATAAACTTGAACCTCAGGCATTTCTTTAGAGAAATGAAAACTTATTCTCCTTTACCAGGGTAAAACGGATGTAAGTTTCATTAACTTAATTGATTACCTAGTTGGCTTCATTATCGAACGTAAGAGTATGTACTATACATACATATTTGCACTCCTTTGCTCCATATGTTATGAATGAATAAGGTAATTTCAAGAAGCTGCATTTCATTTACTATCCCTCTTTAGAAAGGATATGCACTTGTGTATATTTATAACTTCATTCTCAAGTACAAGGACATGTGCATGTTAAGGCAGCAAGTAGCATTGCAAAGTAATACATGCAAATGGTACGAGCATGATATACAAACACAGTAAATGTAATCAAAAAGAAAATATAAATCAAAAGAGAAAAATGTCGGGCAATGTCCTTTCCGCTGTTTAAGCATTTTCGCTTGGGACTTATGAATAAGATATCGTGATGTTTGCGCCAAAAAAGAAATTGTGAAAACGCAATTTTAATATAAATGCCGTTTTTAACATACATACGAGTAAGTTAGTAAATATACAGTGAAAACAATTGAATCATATATGGTAATTTGAGCGATTTCATTAATACGGGTGGGACAGTTTGCCAATAATTTTTATAACAGTTTTTTTTTTTTCAGCTACACGTATTAAACTGTATTTTCTGAAATACATCGACTTTCGAAAATTCAAAAAAAATTGAAACCTTAAAAATCCATTTTAAGAGGGATCACTCGTAGGTGAAAAATTCATAAAAATTTTTGCCTCTAATAAATTCTTAATCTTTTTCAAATTTTTTCGATCTATTCAACATTATTTCGAATACTTCTTAGCTTTTTGAGCTATTCAACATTATTAATTAAACCGTACGTTAAAAGCTTAAAAATCCATGCTAATTCATGGTATCACTCGTTGGAAAAAATGTTTACCTTTTTAAATTTTTTAACCTTCTCAACATTTTTTAACTTTCTCCAGCCTTTTTTTGACTTATTCAATGACTTTCAAGCTATTTAACATTTCATAAATTCAAGCCTTAAAATTCATGTTAGGGGATATCAGTCATTAAAAGAAATTGATAAAAAATTTTACCTATTTTAAATTTTCCAACTTTTTTCAAATTTTTCGACCTTTTCAACATTATTTTGACTACTTCAAAGTCTTATGAGTTCTTCAACATTTTTCAAATTGTTCACATTTCTCAATATTTTTCGGCTTTTCTAACATATTTTGACCTTCTCAATATACCTATGTAGGTACATGTCTCGACCACTCAACTTTTTTCACATTTCCAACATTTTTCAACTTTTTCAACATTTTTCATTCTTTTAACAGTTTCCGGATTTTCGAAATTGTTTCAACTTCTTCAAAATTATTCGACTGACTTAACATATTTTGCTTGGTTTAAATTTGCAAGTTTTTCAAAATTTTTACTTTTATCTTTAATAATGTTCAATCAATGTTTTTTAATATATATTATTTAACTTTTCAGCATTTTCCAATTTTCAAAGAGTTTCGAAAAACCTCAAGTCGTCGATAACAGCGGAAATGTATTAATTCATGAAACTTTTATTCTTTCTAGATATTTGGATAAAGAACATAAAAGTGATTTTTGAATATTCACAGCACCTCCTTTAGCAGTGATAAGTCGATCCTAAGGTACATTTACAATTGCGTTCATAAAATAACCATCCAGAAAAAGCATGCATCAAGTTCTGAGCTACGAGACGGCAGTACGTGCCAATAGCTCACGTGATTCTCGAGATTATATAACAAGACGAACCTGTATGTGTTTTATACTGGCGATTTCAATATTTACTTTGATATCAGGTAATTTATGTCACTACACCTAGTTTACTGTTTTGATAAAAGTTTTCCTTGTGATGGTTGAGACTGAGAAATATATAAGAAATTTCTTAAAATAAAAATTTTATTGTTACAATAAAAAAACACAGAGAATGAAACTTTACAACAAATAGAGCTAATTTGTAATTACACACATAAAGCAGTAAGCTATGTAAGTATTCTAATGACTAATAGTCTGCAAAAGCCTTTTCTGACACCTGATATCCTTGATGTGTACAGAATGGAAAAGTGTTAAAGCAACACTAATAGAAAGAACAAAGAAAATGCTACATAAAATTAGCATTGCTAATACTCTGTGAATTAATACGCTTTAAAACGATTTTTTCCTTTGATGATTTTTTTTTTGCACGATAATTAAATTTCATTGAAACCGAAGCTCTACATTGTTATTCAAACATAAAGTACTTAATATCACTTCATATTAGGTGTTGCAAAACATCAGATAAATGCAAAAGAAGGTGTCTTCTCTCTCTTTTGATTTAGTAGCTATTCTGATCCCCAGATTTAAAACGCCTTCAAAAAATATTTAATCGATTCAGTAGGTTTAATTCACACGTTCAGGACTTATTCACATTTACGCTCTATACTTTCAGGTTATTTTCTTGGAAAATTTGTGTCCGATCGACAACACGAAATGCGATTACTACTCGCCACTGGCCTAAATAAAATTAATCGTAACAGCGAGAATTCAATAGAACTCTCGAGTGCTGATTATAAAAATCTCAAACAATTACGCAGTTACCAACAAACCAAGGACAATTTGCTAACAGCCGCTCGTCAACTTAGCCAGGAGCTACAGAATGACAACAATAACAATTATATGCCCAGCTCATTGAATACGGAAATATTTAATAAATATATATCATGTACACAAGATATACCACCAAATACGAGTATCGAGTCCAGCCAATTTATTGAAGAACTGATTAATAATACAGGAGCACGTCAACGTGACTGCATGCGAATCATACAGGTGATTATCGACAACAACTTGGCCAATGGTTGAACTCCATATATAGCCGTATGATTTGAAGAAGAAGAAAAATGATGAGCTCTAATGTGTCTCTTAAATCGATTCCATAAATATATATTGTAAATTTAGAGAACTTTATGAACTTCAATACAAACCATATCTACATATTTTTATAAAATAAATATTATATACATACATATATCACTGCTATTGTATATATAGTATTGGCAATAGCATTCTATTGAGGCTGAGTTAAAATTATTTTTAAGTCTTTAATTTTTTTAAAAACAACATTATTTTTATATCTTAAAACAAAAGAATTTAAAAAGCTTGTCTCGGGAGAAATGAAAAGAATTTTAGATTATAAATATTAAAGAATTTGCGCTCATATGATAAAATATTTTGTGGAACAAACAAAGTAATTAAATATAAGTGGTTTTAGGCGATTACTGGCAATCGGGCGCTCCAGAGAAATGTTCGCTAGGTCGATAATAATTGTGCCGGCTCGGTATTTTAAAAATTGCCATTAAATCGATGCCGGTTGTCACCTCTGTTGAATTGACGCATATTTAAATGATAAGTGCTCTTCATTTGAGGAGATAAACACCAAAGAATTATATTTAAATCTGGACCAATTCAGCAGAATCCCTGAATTCTATCATACAACCGCAGTTAATGTTACTTTTTAGCGTGGACCTCCACATTATATATACATAAATGTTATAGTCAAAAAATTATTTTTTCGAATTCCAAATATTGATAGTAATGAAACCTTGCCAAATAATTTCTAACAAAAATATATGTATATGGATCATATGTCTATTTAACATGTTTTGTCATCAAAAATAATAAATGTTTCTAAAGAAATTTTTACTTAAACTCATTGTTTAACCATAGACTTTTAAAAATCGATTTATTTGGTAAATAAAATAAAAAGAAAATTATAAAATAGTGTTTTATTTTACCCTAACCGTACTGACGAATATTCTATACACATTCGGAAGGACGGGGTACCTGGGTACCCGCTCTTGTTTGCATACATATTGTATGATATGTGCAAGTAAAATGTTTTTGTTTTAAGGGGGCATTTCCATACCCGAGCTATGCTAGTTTGCCTTAAAACCGATTTTGGATTGTTTTGATGATATCAAATGAGATTTTTGGTGCAACTCTCACTTTCCCACGACACTCGTTTCGATGATATAAAATGTGATTTTTGTTATAGCTCTTATATTTGCTAGAGAGCTCATCAACACTTTTGGCTCTGTGATGTGGCAAGCAGCTATCTGATCTACCTGAAGCAGTGGCTTCACTTCACCAAAACCTTGGGGGGTCGAGAATTATAATTCCACCACTATCAGCTGGTTTTATTGAATTGATGTATTGAACAATAACTAGTATCAGATCCTTGGGTGGGCCAATGCCTTCCCCAGTCCTACCGAATCGACGCCACTACCCTCATTTCTATAAAGGAAAACAGCCTAATGGGCAACGTCAAACGAAAGTAGGCAAAAACATTGTCAGAATGTATGGGAATTCGAACCGGAACTTAACAGCGGACAATTTCTTCATGTCTTTTCGATTGAAGAGCTCTCCAGTGTCGATGGGTCTAACGCCGTTGGGGACCTTGCGCCAGAATTAACCCTATATTCCATAGAAATTAAGGCCGCATCCTACCGATGAAGTCGGTTGGGCTCGCTGTTTCTATCAGCAAGATTGTTCGTTGCTTTCAGTGGTCTTGAAGAAGAAGAAGAAGAAGTCCGTGGACATGCTTAGCAGCATGCATTGCCATGCTACAACCGATCCAATAAATGAGCAAAAAGATATCATTGCATACTATAACAGTCCCAAAGGAGATATGGACATTATAGATAGGATGCTAGATAACCATACAGCCAAAAAAAGACAGGTAGATGATCCGTTTTCTTCTATAATATATCGGATGTTGCTGCCTTGGCAACCAACATCATTTATTGAGAACTCCACGATAAGAAAAATGATGCGAGTTTTCGCAAAATTTTTCTGGAGGAACTCTCGAGTCAACTCTGCCGCCGAAATATTGTGGCATGTTCCAGAATTCCACGGATCACCCAAAATGTTAAAGCGTGCTTGTAAACATTTTTATTTTTTTTATTCTTGACAGCGATGAAGTCATTTAAATTTAACAAATAATGTAGTTACTTTAACGCAGCAATTTGACTTCACTCGCATTGACTACTTCACTGAACGCATTCGGAAACTAATGCACTGACATTTATCAAACAGCTGTTCACTTACGTTCCACACGATTCCATTAAAAATTTTTGACATTTCTTTCTTCCCGTCTTCTCGTTGGAGCAAATTGGAAACAGTTTCTTGCGAACGTTTGACGAACTTATTACGATTTTTAAGTGTTACTATCGTGTGTTGTTTTTTGTTTTTGTGCAAAGTTTGCCGTCCCTCGTTTAACCGGAAAGCATTAAAGTCAGTTAAAAAGGAAAAAATTAATACCTGATGTGCAAATAAAATGAATTTATGCAGTTTGTAATTACATAAATAAAAATTAATTGTTTACTAAAGTGAATGTGTAGAAAATTGTAAATTTTAAATGAAAACATGAAAAATCAATGTAAATTAAAAGCAAAATGAAAAAAAATTAAATAAAAAAAAGTGATTAAACTGTTTTTTTTTTTTTTTTGTATCCAGCGAATTTATGTACTTGGAGTACTTTGGAATAAAACTGGTAAAAGGTAGTTTTCTATTTTAATTATTAATTTTATTGTTTTCTTTGGTCGTCATTTGTATGTGCCTTGCATATAAAATAATAAAACCCATTACACATACTTGTACAATGTACATAGACATATACTGCAGTAACAACAACAAAAAGTCAAAACAAAACAATGAGGAACCTTGAGAATTTTTTCTTAGCCAACAACAATTCCACCAGTCTCTGCAGCAGCAGAGAATACGAATGAGAAAAGCTGGGAAAATCTTTTTATCCTCTTGCCCTTTCTTTCAATTTAGTGCTCGTTGCTCCCGTTTCTCTTGTACCCCTCTTTTCTCCTGCTGATCGTTTTATTATTCTTGACCTTAGGGTTGCCGTATTACATATCAACATACATACCTACATGGGCGGCGACTGTGGGGAAAGGCACTTTTAACCCCTCCAAAAAATATTTTGAGGGGCATTGCCCCCCAATATTTTAGAAAGCAAAGATCCATATAGTAGGAGAGCTGCCAGCCACTTTGAGCAACATACTCGCACAAGGTTAAAATTTTGTATAAAGGGACGTCAATTATTTACGTGAGCTAAAATAAGGGGGAAGGGGGTCCGGCAAAATCTCACCAAGGGAGGGAGGGAGTCAAGGAAAATCTCACGTCAACGTTTTAATGCATAGAATTTACATTTAAAATTATAATTTAAATCTCATGCGAGAGGGGGGGGGGTGCTCTTAGAGTAATAGTTGAAAACTCTGAATGTAAAAAACAGTTGCCCGGGGGCTTTCAAAGATTGAATATTTGTGTTATGACTAGTTTTGCGTTCGTCTCTTAGCGGCACACGTCGTTCAAATTATCGTGATCTTATTGTTCCACGGCAAGAAAAGGTTTCCGTAGGCATTGAACTACCACAAGAAAAACGCAAAAAGAAAAGTTCCAACAAGTTGGATGATTCGAATAATAATGCTGAAGATTGTTTCCAAAATCACGAAAAAAAATTTAGAAGTTAACACTATGAAATTATTGATAGTACATATTATGAATCGTTTGAAAGTCAGGTTTGACACGAAAGTTTTCACTTTTCTAAGCCCAGCGGAAAGTTTCCGTTTTGGAAATGACAAATTTCAAAAAGAAGTTATCATGTTTTTTGGTTCAGATTTTGGCAAGGATCGACTAATTTTACATAGAAACATGCTCTTGGAAACTTAGCGAGCTAAAAATATACTGCAACAAACGAACTCCAATAGCAAATCTTTGACAAAAAATTCGACGATTCGGCACTGCTGGCACACTTGACATACACTACCGAAATATGACCATTTTAAGAAGCTTAAAAGAGTTTTTGTCTATAGCTGAAAAAATAAGCTTCAAATAGAAAAATACGGTTAAGCCAAAGTTGTTGAGTAGAAAAACCTCCGTTCGAAGAAATATGGCCCATCTTTCATCGTTTGCTCATCAAACCAAAAAATTTCGAATATATGTACACTGAACGCTTTAAGGAAAATTAATATTTCAGCTACCGACCAGTCTCGGAAAGATTCAACCTCGAAGTACGTCTCATAATGAAGAAACGATTAATTCAAATGTACAGCCATACTAGCAACTTAGAGAAGAGGCAAATGTCGAAGACGACAAATTTGATAAAAAAAAACTTTAAATTTATGGTGACGCCTAAGTGACGAATTCGAACTCTACCATAAATATTTAGCCAAAAAAAACAGAATTAATTTATTTTTACGATACCTAAAGCTATAAAACTGTTCTTACACCATCAATAATTATTCTGTTCTACTGAATTTTATCTTCTTGATATCATTTTGTTTGACAAAATTGGCAACCCTGTTCGACCCTCGTTCCAACATCACAGCCTTTGTGTCACTGCTCAATGCCTTCACGTTCTTTGCATATTTAATAGCTGTAATTTTTCCTCTTTATTCTGTTTTCTCCTATTATCCGTACATTGAATTTGAAGAAGAATTGGGGCGAAAAACGAATGGGAAAAATAATCTATCAGAGCATAGAGTGAATGCAAAGATGGTGAAAAAACAGAACATTAAACCATAGCTTAGGTCAACGAGCTCCATGATGGTCGAATCGAACAAACTATAAACCGCATTTACATAATCAAGACTCTAAGAATAGCGGTCAATTAAAATGATGTATGCATGTATGTATAAGTACATATGTATGTAATAAATAGAAAAAATGTCATTACAGTATTGTCAGTTGCATTGTTTTCGGAATTCGTTTCTCAATAGGTATTAAGTTAAATAACTAAGTGGATTTTTAATACCTACATTTATACAATACAGAAATTTCCAGTAAGATTTTCTTAGATGTATACAGGGTGGTTCTTTCCTGAGCGGGCATATGTTATTTCAAAATTTATTTATTTTTTTAACCAATAACACTTTCTGCCATTTTTACTTTTGTTTCAACCTCATAATTTCTTTAAAATTTCCTTGCTTTACACATGAATCAAGTGATTAATTACTTAAATGAGAGCGCGAAAACGAGAGAAACATACAGCTCTCTCTTCCTCCGAAGAAAATTTAACAAAAGTTATCTGAAGAATTGCTAAAATTGTTAAGTGTCATAAACATAAACTGCTAATCAAAACAAAGCAGAAGTTAGAAAATAAATAACTGCCAAACAAAACACTATAAATAAATAAAAATAGCTTAAGTATGTCGAAAATTAATAAGAAACAAAAGAAAATTGTTTTACAAAAGTAAAAACAAAAGCGAAAAGTTTAATCAAATTTTTAACTACATAATTCTTATTCGCTTGCTGTTTACTTTTTATATTTATGTCTCACACTGAGAGCAATTCTACTATCACTCTCTCAAATTAGTTTACTAAGGATTTTAACCAGAAAAGTAAACAAAGAGAATTAATAAGTACAAGTTATTCTGAGTTGCCAATTTTCATTTTAAAAACCAAAAAAGAAAGGTCAAAAATACGGTTGCCTTTTTTCACTTAGCAGGAAATCTATTAAAGATATAGCAAAATTTATACAACGAAAGTTGTAGCTTAAGTAAGTTTCCAAAATTTAGTGATCATTTTATCATTACTGGATAAAGTTTTCCCGAAACGTAAATTTTTAAAGTTTTCCATATTTTAAAAAATCTGAAAAATGAACGCCTTGTAACTCCAAAACTGATACTACTAAAAATTATTTATAAAAATACAAGTTTTTCTTCATGAAGATCTTATTGAAAACAAAAAACAAATAAAAAAGGTAACACCAATGCTAGTTTCTACTGTGCAAGCTCATATTGAAAGAATCTAATTAAACAAATCAGTGAGATGATATACATACATATGTATGTCATATTATATCCGCGATATCGCCCGAAATGTGCGAAAACTCATCAAAAATTACCTAAAAAAAATTAATTGCTGCAAAATGACGTACCCACTTGATTAATGTAATTTTTCAAAAGTAATAATTCTAAGGTTCGAATAAAAAGAAAATTTTCAAAGAGTCCTAAAATTTTTGTTTTTTTATTTTGTATCATAGTCTAAGGTTTGCTTTATCCATCAAAAACGTCAATACTACTCCACTCCACTCCACAGCCACTTTTTTATAGCTGCATTAACTTTATCATTATTGTTACAAATAAATCCATTATTACTGTTTAAATGAATAAATGATTTTAAAGCACATCTTTACCAAATGCTTTTATTTCAATCGCGAAACAACCTTTTTTACAAATAATACAAACATACATACACATATGTATGTATATACAGATGTACATACAAATGTTTATATTTTTCTGCTTTTTATCTTGATTACCATAGCGTGAAAAAAATGTCAATACAAGTTTTAGTATTGTTAGTTAGTAACTGGCATCCACGAAGCAGGTTAGCCTTTTCATAATGTAACTACCAACTTTCTTTAGTTTTCAAGTTCACACAATGAAATACTTATGCTGATTTTAATCAATTTCATTATTCATTCATTTATAAAAGAGGTTTTTTTAAACAATCTTTCAGAATTCATAGAAAGTTACAGCATGACACAAATTTATTCTTTTGTTACTTTCAATTAATTTTTGTTCAGAAGCTTGACCCAATGATCTTAATCTTAAAAATTAAAAATATTTAAAAATCAGCTGTAAAACCGCAGTAGTTTCTTGGATATTTAACCGAAAACAAAACAAAATACTGATCTACATACATATATAAGTATTGAAAACGTTTTGAACGCATTAATATCCGTACTTAATCACGCTTTTAAAAACAAAAAAAAATTAAGCAAATAAAGTGGAATGGAAATTTAAATAGCATTTGAAAATACAATATTTTTTTTAAGACTTTGAGAAGAGATTCTCTGACGGCCTTCAAGAAAGAAATAATATAATTAAAAAAAAAAACTCAGTAAGATATTTCAGCGAAGATAGATAATATAAGAAACACTTCGTGATTCCAGAAACTCCCTCACAATACCTACTTGTTTCAAGCAACCTCAAAACAAATAAGAGCGCAACTTGGTTGCGAAAGAGTAGGTTCATTAATGAAAATAAAGCTAAAGAAGAACAAACGTTACGTATAACTACTATTCAAATTGAAAATGTGGAAAGGGCAGTAGGAACTTATTATACCCAATTCCTGCCCTTCGAAAGAATATTCATATTAAATCAAAGCTTTATAGTTCAATATCTGCTAATGATCAGTATGTTTATCTTAAGGGAAAATCTGAAAAAAACTGCTATATTGTACACGATGTAGTACAAATAATCGAGAAGTCATTACACTTTAAAGAATGCGCCCTAGGACGCTTCCTCAATATAGAAAATTTCATTCGGTAGCAATTTGCCAAAACTTAATGTTTATAAAAAGGTTAAACAACAGGGAATTTGGTAAAGAGCTTAATGTACTTATAGTTCTCGTCACAGAGGCTCTTCGCAGAAGTTTTTATCTCACAAAACTTGTGGGTTC
Source organism: Meiosimyza platycephala (assembly GCA_963662105.1). Classification (NCBI taxonomy): domain Eukaryota; kingdom Metazoa; phylum Arthropoda; class Insecta; order Diptera; family Lauxaniidae; genus Meiosimyza; species Meiosimyza platycephala. Next base: position 91,996,294 of record OY759209.1, on the reverse strand, counting down.
TGATGTTAAATGAAGCACTGCTCCAAGCAAATGCAGGACAGTTTAATAAAATGGACAACATACTTACACAGCAACAAAATTCAAAATTATGCTAGGTATCCGGTCATAAGAATATGCCAGGCAATAAAAAGGAATGAATAAGCTAGACGAAGTCAATGCTCCCGGAGCGTATTTAGAGATGTATCGAAATATTACCAAATGGCTTAAGCTATTTATAAAACCCTAAAAATAAACTTCAGTAAAGTTCTATATAAGTGCAACAAAATAGAAATAAAATCATTTATTCAAAATTCGATGTAAAGTAATTTGACGTAATTTTCACGAAATGTGAGGGCACGAACCCGTTTAGAATCAAAAAAAAATTAAATCTAAAATTGTACAAGAGTTAAAAATGTAAGAACTTCCAAACGATAAGACTGAGTTATGTTACCTTGAAGATAGTATATACATATAGTTGATATAAATGTACGGTTTGTAGACATGTGATGTTAGGGATCGTTAAAAAATATTTAAGCCTTTGTTATTTCTACTTAAGAACGAAAATACGAGACCGTTGGTTTGGGTCTTTCTTTGAGAAATCGAACTACAGTTAGTACCAACGTGTGGAAATGAAAAGTTCTTGGTCTATGAAAAATTATCTTTCAAACAGATCAGCTAGTTGACTTCAATAGACATTAGGTTCTGGTTTTTTTCTCCTAGTTGACTGTCTTTTCCTGAGCTTGGTACTTGTCATCTTGCAAACTATTTCATAAACTGTGCTGAAAAATTGTTTTACATTGTTCGCTTATCTCTTTTGTATGAAAATTATAAAACTTTATTAAACGCGTTATAGTTATGCCTTTGTGTTGTTCTGCCGTCGGTATCGCTTTTGTGATTTTTCCCTTGCGTACTTTCCTTTTTTTACGATCTCCCATATTAAGATACAAGACCAAGCATAAACTCACGCGCTAATAAAAATTAACTCTTACATATGGTTTTTGCCATTTTGCTTAACTCTGGTTTCTCAAGTTATTGCAAAGATAATGGTCTTTTAGTTTTGTATTGGGTCAAATTTTTGGTTGTTGCGCGGATCTGTTTGTAATGAAATGTAAACTATCTTAATTAAGCCGAGTAGAAGTTTTAAGAAGGTGTTATTTGGAGCTAATGTTGGCGCTTCATGTCGGCATGACTTATCAGCGATACATGAAATGTTTGTGATAGAGGCAAAGTACCTAACCACCCCTCCAGTCGTGAAATCCTAAATTGGTTTCTACAAATTTCCACTTTGCAAACATTCAGCCATATTTATTCCTCGTAATTAATTCCAATTTTTTGCCGGAATTTGCATATTTTCGTCTAAGAAAAGTGCACTCTTCTAAAATTTGTATGTTCTTTTCAATCTCTATTTGGTTTATTCGATGTGCATATACTAAAATATAACATCAATAGTTTCTTCTGCTTCCACAAACGAGCTGCAAATCGACTATAACAAAAACTTTAACAAAGTTATCGAAATCGGAAAGAATCATTATTTAATTATCGACCGGAAATAAGTTAAAAATTACCTTCATTGTTTACAAAAAAGATAAGATACAGTAGTTATTACAAAGTTAAATTCAATTGTAGTCACGATTTTATTGAACTTGTAACTTCAAGTACCCACTTACACACAGCAGATAGTGTGGGAGTATAATTAATTTTTATTAACACAGATAAGTTCATGGGAAAATGCTATATTATTGACTTTAACCATTCACATTTTATTTTATTGTCTATTTGGCAAATGAAAATAAAAATCACTGCAAATGAAGTACAACAATGAAATAAAAATTTCAGTTATTCATTATACCGTTGGCGGCCCACTTTAAATATAAATGAAAAAGAAGAAAAAATTAAAACTCTTTTCAGGCTGCCAACCTCAAATATTGCCAGTAGTATTACTAAAAGTGAAATGAAGAAAAAGTTGAATACGCTGGAATTTTCACTGTTGTTGCTGTTGCTCTTAATGTATTCGTATCTCCCAGTCAGCAATTTTTATCTAGTTGAACTTGTTTGTTTGTTCTACTGGTTAGTGCTGTCGTCGCCTTTTGTAGATATTTTATTTTTTCTTGCCTCCAAGTTCCGCCGTTCAATTTTTGTAGCCACAACTCACTTTCAATGGCGCGAGCATCCAAGTAGATCAGCGTGTTTAAGTTAAGTATCTTATAGATAGAGTTGAATTTTTTTTTAGTTTATTTTATTTATATATTTTTGTGTTAAATGTTATTTTGCACGTAAAGTAATTGGCAGACAAACGATAGAGTGCAATAAATGAATACAAAAATCTTTAGACCTCCGGTGTTGGAATTGTAAAATTGCAAACTCTTTTAAACGTTGGACTTGTTCAGTATCTTAGCCAATATTTAACCGAATTTCTTAAAATTCTATTAAGCTAATTTAATAAACAAACAAATTTAATAAACTATTAACGAAAATATTTAAATATTTACGATAATTTTAAATTATCTATGAATATATGTAATTTGGAAGATAAAATACATTTGTCAGTTTCTATTATAATAGATACCTAGTTAAGTATCTGACAATGTTTCGCCGCTTATCCCTGTGATTCATATCTACAAAATCCATATAAGAATGCGGTCATGCGTTTGTTCGCCTCATACGTTGTCATCGATAGGAACACATACAAAACTAAAGTCTGAGATAGGTAACTCATGGTCATATGAGTACGAACAAATTCTTCTGTTTTTGTTTTTTTTTTCAGCTGTTTCTCTCCGCGTCATTTGTCAATTCTCTTCCCACTCTTGTTCGCCGTTTTGTTGTGCGGCTTTTGTGTGCAGTTATTGAATAATTTTAAAATTCCACACGCAATTCTTTTAATAAACAAGACAGCAACAAATAGGGAAACTCGAGAGTTTAATTCATACACTTTGAAATTATGAACTTTGTAATGTTCACTTGCTTGTTTGGTATATAATGCCATAAAAATGTCTGGCAATATTGCAGATGTTAAACATTAACCCGTGTTATTTCATATGTATGTATATGTTGGACACGTAAACCGCGTTCTACAGAGATCTAGCCAGCGGGATTTGTAGATTTATCTTTTTCTCAAACCACAATATTCCCTGAAATAAATACAACAAAATTGGCAACATATGGGTAACTTATTTCCAGAACGTGACCTGAACGTATAGGATAAATGGTCAGAAAACTCGAAAAACAAAGAAAAAAAAGCAGGTGAGTTTTGGAGGAAGATTACCCCTTTTAAAGGCATTTATGCTGTGTTTTGAACAAAATAACCTGCACCATTGGATTCCTGGGGCGATTTACATTGAGAATTTGTATTTAACTTAATTTCATAAACAATCGATCAGGTCAGTTTAAAAAAAAAAAGCGAGAAGACAGTGTAATGGCTTGAGATTTCTTCTTTGGTCAAGAGATTCGGCCAATTCATAGGATTGCAAGAATTATGAATTGCTTCATCTGCATACGTTGATGTAGTAAACGATATGATGCTACCATATGCCGATGAAGAGATGCCATTTAAATGGAGGTTCCAATAAAAGAACGATCCAAAATACACCTCCTAAGTTTTTAGGGCCTGGCTCCCGTGCAATATGATAAAAGCTTTTGGTAGAGCTACCCCGATCTGAATCCTATTGACAACTTGTAGGAGATCGTTAACATGAAAATCTACAGAGAAAATTACAACACCACGGCAGATCTGATTTAATCCTTGAAGATAGCCTAGAAAGTAATATAACAGGATATCATTAATAATCAAGGTTGCCAAGTTAAAATAGACGAATTAACGGCCATTTAAAATGGTATGCTTATATCAAATTTTTATTTAGACACCATATTTATTTTTGATGGACGGCGTTTACCTCCAATTAACGGCTGTTTGCGAAATTTTCCAATTTCGGCATGCAATTAACAGCCTGGCCGCGTCAAAAGCAGTCACTTGGCAACCCTGTTAATAATAAAGTATTCTCTATGCCAAAGGGTTGTGCGTGTATCGTCCAGAATAAAGGGTTCGCTTCTAAGTAACTACTAATTTTAAAAGTTTTTATTTAGGGTACGTCCATTAATTACGTGTGCTAAAATAGGAGGAAGGGGGTCTGGCAAAATCTCACCAAGGGGGGGAGGGGGTCAAGGAAAATCTCACGTCAACTTTTTAATGCATAGAATTTACATTAAAAATATTAATTTAAATCTCACGGGAGGGAGGGGGGTTGTCCCGCCAGATCTCACCAAATCTCACCGAGGGGAGGGGGGGTCCGAATTTTCAAAAAAACACCTCACGTAATTAATGGACGTCCTCTTACCATAAAAAAGGGAGTGCTTTAGTTTTGTCCGTTAAGTTTTCTGGTATAAAATTTTAGTTTAATATTAACAAAAATTTTATAATCCCTTAAGTGTATTCATTATTGGTTTTTGTTAGGCAAAATAGCTGTGACTTTTCTGACCCCTATACCCTAAAATTTCTATACCCATCTTTTGTAAGGTCTAGGCTTTAATATGATATGTTTATCTGGAACCTTTTTTCGCCTTACGATCTCTAAATTTTATTGATCCATTACCCTCGAATAGTGCTCGATGTTTACTGCTTAGTTTAGAGTAAAGGCGAATTATCTAATCGTTACTGTTTCTATATGATATTTTTTGTTTCAATGCTGATTGTAATGCATTAGAAGATAAAATTAATTTTAATGTCCCCTCAAGGTCTGTAGATTATTGAATGTACCCTTTTGAATTGAATTTTCGCGCGCAGATTATAACCCTAATCTAGCTATCACTATCATCATTAATATGGGAAAAATAGATTTTATTTAACCCAAATTAATTTTGTCATAACTTCTGTGTCAAAAATTAATTCAAAGCAAATTCTTTCAATTCCGGAAACGCACCTCATTAATCACAAGTGTGTACATCATGACTGGACGAAATTGACGAAATTGTAAGCTATTTTTAAAAGGTTGTCATGTTGTTCTTTCTGGTTGCCAAGAAATATGAACCAAGGTCTCCGCATGGCGCAAGTAAAGAGTATCACTTACATGAGTGAGAGCAGGTGCTGTCTACGTTATCTGTGATGCGGTTAAGCATGTTCATGCTAAACGCCCCACTTTTTGTGCTGTCATGTAGGCAGTTGATTTTTTTTTTTTTTTTTTTTTTTGTTTTATGTTACTTTTACCTCCAGTCTATGCTTAATACAAAATAAATAAACAACATAACTAAGTAGATATATGAAAAGAGAAATACGCCACTTAAGTGTTTAATCGATTACTAATGTTGTTTTTATGTTTTTTTTAGCATTTTCTCCTTTGTTTTCTTGTTTTTTGCAAAAAACTCTTTACTTTACATATTTCTTTCGTGTATTTTAGCACATTTTAGAAAATCATTTTAATTAATTAATTTTAAGCTGGAAATATGAAAAATAACAAAAACAAAGTAGACTGTGACACAAAATGGTCATTTTACTTTTCATAGAAATTTATGAAAGTAATTAGTTTGTTGATTTATTACAATCTAACACAGTGTTTCTTAACCGATGGTCTGCGCAAGTTGAAACATTTAAAGTAGGTTTTTGCACGTTGAAGCCCATGGACTACAAAGACCCTTCATATACCTACAATATATAGGGGATAATTAGATTTCTATATGTACCATGTGTAAACACACATACTTATAAACATATGGTATATATTTACATTTTTTACATGATTTATTTATTTATTAATATGGCACATAGCTTTAGTAGCTAAACTCTATTATTATTTAATATAATATAGCTCCAGTACTATTATCTACCGGAAAGATCAATTCTAACAAGTCTGGACTAAATTGATATTAAAATTTTATTTTAAAAATTGCTTAGCTAATTCAGCGAATTTGAGTTTACAAAGCCTTTTGAATTTATTGTCTCTGATGAAAACTTACATATTTTAATTCTATTTTTTAAGGTTCAGCAAAAATTCTACTAACTACATGACAGATAAATGAATAACAACCAAAACTATAATCCATTGACAACAACAAATCGAAATTGGAAATAAAATTCAGCAGCTGTTAAAATTTATAATAAAATAACTTACGAAAATAAAAAAAACAAGTTTTACAACAACAGCGACAACAACAACATTACTCAAATAGTTAGTAAATAATTGGTAACAACAAATAGAAAATACATTTGAGTAAAAAAAGAAATACACCCTACAGTCTGAACCATCAGTTGCTGACAAAATGACAACAACATCACAGGCTGCATTAAATACAAACGCAATTGCATTTGGCAATGGAACAACAGCAACAACTGGAGCTGGTGTTGTTGGCAGCACAACCACAGGAGGTGGTGGCGGAGTAGGTGTTGCGATTTCTGCCCCTTTAACGACTGTCATCGGCAATAACAATTTAAATGGCAGTAATGGTAGCAGCAGCAACAACAACAACAACAACATCAGCAATTTTAACAATTCAAATCAACGTGGTAAGTTTCTTTTATGATTTTGTTAAAACGTACTTTTTTGTGTATCGTAATAATAAACATTTTCTGTAGAGAAAATAATGAGCCTAATTACCTTAATAGATTCAATATAGATCGAACTAATAACTTGCCATACATGTTTAATTGTGCGAAAAAAATTTTATTTTTTTGTGAAAACTTCGTTTTCCTGTTAGGCATACCACATTGCCCCATCTTCCCCTACATAGATAGATATTCTGGCCAAAAAAATATTAATTCGGAAAAAGTAAGTAAATATATCATCCTGAAGAAAAATCTATCTATATTGCCACAAGTCTGTGATACTTTCAAAACTTGAACTTAAATGGTCTTGTGAACGCAATGACTTTTTATCAGGATGCTGTAAGCAATATCATACTAAAATTTCACAAAATTTGATATAAAGTCATGTTTCAAACAAGAACTGGCAGGTACTTTTTTCTACACCTTTTGATTTTTCGGAGCGAAAGCTCTACTCTAAAATGAAGCTACCGTCAGATAGAAATCTATTGAAAATATCCTTTTGACTAAAAAAAAAATTGATATGGCCTTTGAAATGCAATTCGGCTGAGCAGTAATGTACTACGCTCACAACCTAGTGGTCTTCTAGTTTAAATCCCGGTTCAGGCACAGTAATAAACTTTTCATGTTTCCTTGTTTTCTTTTCTTCCCACTTAATTTCTTCTCCTAAATTTAATGAAGGAGTTTTTGAGTTTCATCCAGCGAACCTCATTTGTCTATCAACCATATTTCTAACTCAACTGAGGCTATGAAAAGTCATGGAGAATGTATAAGCTTAACAATCTAGCTAGGGAAACTTTAGATTATCTCCTTAGTGAAGCTCGCAGGGTCGCAGAAAGCAAGACGGAAGGAAACTCCAGAACATCGTGTCACCGAATGATAGAAAAAGATATGTACATAAATCAAAAATCGTAGCGAACTGAAACAGCGGAAATCAATGAACCAGATATCGAAATGGCGAGCCCTAAGCTCGTAATGTTGTAATAAAATACCGAACAAAAAATTTGTATTCTTTAGTGAAATACAGTGTAAACTTTTACTCGATACTGCAGCACCAACTCGAAGCAATGCGTTAAAACTAAATAAAGACTTAATTAATTGTCTTACAAAATGCACTTTTAATTTCTTTTGAACGCATTCAATATTGAGTAATACTTATGGCGAATACTTTTCTTGGAATTACGTCTGACACTTTGGTTTTTTTTTTGTTTCTTCTTCTCAGTTACGTAGACGCCATGTTGTATGCCACAATAAACTGCACGCACCCTCATCGTTTATTTCTTTCTCAATGCAACTTCTTAGCTGACTATGCAATTGATTATTAATTTTATTAGTAACAACTAAAGAAATGAAAATGAATGAATGGCAAACGTAACTAAAAAAAAAACACTCCTGGTTAGCTATAGAGTCACGCACACATTTCATCAACGTCGTTTTATTCGAGTTAGAAAAAAATTTATTGCTTGAAATATCTACGCAGCTATGAGGCAAGGTATGTAGATACATATAACTCATGCCACAAAAGTAAAATCATTTTTGTTTAAAGAAAATAGCTTATTCAAAAGAAAAGTTTTGCAAAATTTATAAATTTACAAGAATATCGATCTTTGGTAATGATCAGTCGCTAAAAACAAATAAAATTCAAATTTCTTTTGGAAGAAATCATCAAATCTGGTGGCAACATGGCATGACTTAAGTCTCCCAAAATTAAAACATTTGTATTGAACAACTTTTCTGGAATGGCCTATAACTAACTTGGCTTCATATGTGAACAAGTGTGAAAACAACGTTGCATGTTTACAACTACTTTGTGAGCATATTTTACGACGAACTAAATGCAATAGACAATATTTGCCATACAAATTTCAATAATGCATTCTGGCCGTTTTTCATATACCCCTTCGCATTACCATTCTTTTTATAGAATTTTGCATTCTAAGTACATACGGGCAATAAACTGTATGTTCTTCAAAAACTTTATAGTTAAGTAAAAAAATCTTTCAGAAGTTGAAAAACTTAAACTTTCTGTCAATACACTGCTGTAAGATATTTTATATTAACCAGATATTTTAACAATGACACTTGTGTTAAGCTTAAGCTTAAAAAAATATATTTTTTTTTTGCAAAATGTTGAACATTCTTACATATGACAAAGTCAACACCATATGTTAGTCATATGTTTTCCCTTTTTTGTCGGTTGCTGTTTAGCCAACTCAATACTCATAGCTATGCTAACATAACAAACCCTACATTCAATTGGTAATACAGTTAGCTTTGTGATATGGAATGCTGGCGAAGTAAGCTATTAAAAGGAATAAGACGTATAGATAAAAGTAGGAATGTTTTTAAGCTGCCACTTGGTAACTAGGAAGCTTATCTTGATCACTATAAGTTATGAACCAAACAAAAGCATTACATAGTTAAATGTATATCTGTAGGTGATGAGACGGAAGCAGCTAAGAAATTAACGGGAACATTAAAAGCAAGACAAAGGACAAAACTTAAGAAATGAACAGACAGACCATTGGAAACTGGCTGAAGAACAAAGAAGCGTGTGCAAGATTTTAAACGAACAAAGGACAAAGTTTAGTTGAAGACGAGCAAGGCAAATAAAAAGGACAGACTTTATAAAGAAGATAGATAAGAAAAATGCAATAAAAACCAGCAAAACTAAAATATAAAAAGTAAAGTAAAACCAAGTTAGAAAATAAAATATTAAACACGAAATAAACAAAACCTAATAGTGTTTCATTAAAATCTCTATATCGGTCATTCTTTTAATAACTGCACACTTTGTTTTTTTTTTTTAAGTTTTTGAACATTTTTTGAAACGAAATATCTCAAAAACTATAGGAGATAAGTTGAAAAATAATTTAATCTTTTTTGTTAAAAAACACTATAAATTTATAAAAAAATTTAAAAAAATGAAAACAAATTTGTTAAAACACTAATTTTTTAAATTAAAAAAATTTTTTTCAAAATATTTTCAATATAACATCTTTTGTTTTTTTTTGAATATTTTTTGGTTTTTGTAAAATATACATACTGCATGCGAATGTCCATGTTTATCCAACATTGGTTCATAGATAATAAAAGTGAGAAAAAATAAAAAATTATTCTGTATTCAGTTATCCAACGAATGATTATCTTTCTCTTTTACGTTTGTCCACGTTTGGTTCAAAAGTTATTCAAAAACAAATTTCTAAAAAAATTTTTACTTGGCGTCAAAAATATGGAAAAAAATTGTCCTTCCAATGTCATGTTTGTCCACTCTTCATTTTCGGTTCAAAAATCAAATTACAGTACACTCTCGATTATATTACCTAATTAATGTTAGGGTATGTTTATGTCCAGCTGAACTCAATGTTAAAAACAAATAAGACAATTTGATATTTAAATAAACGTTTATAGTACATACATAAGTCATAAAAAAAATATGAAATTAAAAAAACAAGTCTTTCTTCAAATATAAAGTATGAACCGTACATATATATCTGTGGACATTTGACAAAACAACCTCTTTTGATCTACGGTAATAATTCAATATAGCGTAAGTCTTGTGTTGAAGCAAAGATTTTATGCTGTTTTGAATTATTGTTGTTGTTTTGTCAAATGTCCACAGATATATAAATTGTAGATTGAAGTTACGAAATTAAGTACTGCTATAACCATAAATGAATATGGAGCATGCCTAAAATATAAAATTTGACAGCTTTGACAACGAAAATCCACTGACACAAAAATGCGATATTTAAACGCCGATCGCATGCATTAATATTTTTTTGATTGAGGTAGGTAGGTAGTGGCCTTGCGTTTTTATGAACTTTTGCTGCAACACTTGAAATTATTTTTAAATATAAATTGCAGAATCCACAGAATCAAAAGAGCTACCGTTTTTTTTTTTTTTTTTTTTTGTACCGACCATACTCAACTTAGTTAATGTACACTTTTCTCTGCTCAGCAGGATAAACCGCTAATTGATAACAAACATTTCACTCCATAAAATAAATTTTCTTATTGAGAACCCAAAAAAGAACAAAAGATATTTACATCCTAGATTTCGGAATACAGTAATTCCTCAGTCTGCGCGGTACTTACGTTCTGAAAAAACAGCGCGCAAGCCGAAACCGCGCACAGTGAACCCACTTTTGTATTAAATTTGGGGAATACGTTCCAAGCCCGAAATTTCTCATAATGCTGCGAAACCGCGCAATGCGAAATTTCAGTGGTAAAAACAAAATCGCGCAACTTTGAAACCGCGCAGTTCGAGGGATTACTGTATTTGAGTACTTAAACTTAAGACGCACATTATAAAAATGCCGACTGTAAATATTTTTTGCAATGCATTCTTCTAACATTTTACAATGAAAATTCCCAAAAGGGCGTCTACCTCATAGTGGAAGTTTTGTGGAATATTAGGTAATTTATTTTTATTTACTTATTACAGAAAACCTCAACTACAACAAGCTTTTCACAAATACGGGGCTGAGTTGTGATAAAAGAATATAAAAAAAGAATAAAAACTATGTGACATGTTGGCCCCTCAACAAAAAAAAAAAAAAAACAACAGAAACTGGCGAGACTTTCAATGTAGTCTCGTATATGACAAACCCAAAATCAACCTGAATTGTAAGCAACATTCGGATATCGAGATTGTTTTAAGTTAATAAAAAAGGGTATTTTTCTTTAGAGTTTTGGTTTTAAAATTGGTAGCACTGTACCTAGTCATGTGATTTGTGCTCAGTACATTCTTATGAAAAGGTTGACAACGCAACAATGCTTGTAAATTGTAGTAATTATCTAAATTCATAAAAATTTCAACCTTAATTTCAATAAAAAATCGCATATTTTCTTGCAATTATGAAACCAATTGGTCATCAATATCACGTGATTTGACACCACTGAATTATTTATTTTAGCAATGTGTTCTGGCTTATTAGTTCGCAAATATGTAAGTACACAATTGCTCGAAAAAGTGATCGAATGTTCAGACTGCGTTCAATATGGATCAGTTCATAACTAAATGCTAAATCACATAAAATTATTTAGCTAATAGAGCAAAAAATCGTATCATTTGAATAATTTTTTTGTGTTTTATTTCAAATTTCGACAGTCTAAGCAAAACACCCTATACATAGTTTGAACGCACCTTTGCGGCTCAAATTTCCACCATGTAAGCGCTAAGCAAGAGGGCGCTTTAAAAACACGCCCTACATATTGAGTGTTAAAAAGTTCATGACTTTCAATCCTTGGCATTAAACAGAAATTAATTTTAAATTGAGTTGTTAATATCATATCTTTACAAACACGGTTGAAAATGTAGCTACATACTTCCTATGTATAACATTTCATTGCTCAGCATTAGATAAGTTTTTATCTATTTAAGTTTATCTTGAGCGTCACGAACAATAAAAATTAAAATTAATTTTAAATTAAATCCCACGAAATTAAGCTCACATGACATGACATGAAGAAGAGAAGAGGGGGAAAAAACAGAAAAACTTGACTATCATTGTTATCTCTCTATTGTGAAACTTATATAATGAATTTGAAAATCTCTCTGCGCACGTATTTTTCATTCATTCATCAGAAATGCCTTTAAATTTGAACTCCACGAAAAAATTGGAATTTTTTTATTTTTAAGTGATTGAATGATAATTTTTCGCCATGCGCACAGTATGCAATTTTGTTCATTTTTTGAACAATGCCAATTTTTGAGATAGATTCGTATATCAAAATTCTATATCATCGAGATGATTTCTTTTTTTTATTTCAAAGTGCCAAATTTACACTTAACTATTTAAAAATTTTTAATTTTAAGCAAACCTGACGTAATGAAGCAAAATGATGGCCAAAATTATTTGTTTGTTATGTAAAACAAAATAAAGAATATCAACAATCTTTATTTCATTTTAAATTACCATCAACACAATTATGTTCTCAAAAGAACACCATTCAAATGGTTGTTTCTGGTCCTCTTACAGAAGCAAATGCGATGAGTTCAATCTTTGAACACTTTATTCGATCACGTCTTATTTCTTTAATTATAATGCATTATTTGTCGCTGATTTATTGACAAATGCCTTCGATTAACCCTACAAAAAAATTCCAAAGGTGCGAAATCACAACTTCTTGGAAGCCATTCTACATCTGCATTTCTTGAAATTATTGATCCTCTGAACTAAGGACTGTATTGCCGTTTTGTTGAAATAACATGTGTGTTAAATCAATATCTTCTAATTCAGGCCATAAAGAGTTCTTATCATCGATCTGCACCGCTCACCTTTGACAGTAACGGCAACTTCTTCTTTGAAAAAATTCTAACCGATGCATCGGTCATCATCGCGATGATTCCACCGTGCCAAAATCCATACTAATTGGTTATTTTTGCGATATGCAGAGGTTTCTCGAGAATAATTTGTGGTTTGGCTTGAAACCAGTAACGACCGTTTTGCTTATTTACCAATCCAGAGAGATCAAAATGATTTTCTTGGAAAAATCAGCATGATCTTCAAGTTGTTCCAGTACAAAATCCGCAAACTCATGACTTTTCCGCTTCAATTCTTGCGTAATAACCATTTGGTAAGGATATAAGCCCAAATTCTACTGTAATATTCGCCATGTGGTTGTATCAGATAGTCCTGACTGTTGAGAATCGATAAATTTGAATCTTTATCAGCGCTTGCTTGAATAGTATCAACATTTTTCATTACTTTGCCGGATCTTTATCTTCCTGGTATATGAACATTATGCAACGATTCAAATATGGCCAGACAGTCGATTTGAAAACATATCTTCCCTATTGAAAAACCTTTTATAAAAAAATATAGAGACCAAAAAACTGTTCCTCTTGCATTATAAAAAAAGATTATAGTCGATCCAAATCCTATGTTTCCCATATAGATTTAAAGAAGAATCCGAATCTGGTGATCATTTTACTTTTTCATGTCATTTTTGTTTTTAATTAAAGAAAACATAAAAAGTCTTGATCTTATGTTCAACTTCATTCAGTTTTAGCTTTGCAAATTTGATACCTAATTTTGTAATTCGATCTTAAAAAGGAAAATATTTCGGTAGTACAAAACTTTACTTTACGATAACTACTTTCTTAAAAATTGCCTTTGTTATTGTTATTGCACCTCAAAAACCATCGTTTTGAAGAAAATATAAATTTGCTATTTTGATTCTAAAAATTAAATTGTCATCGATGACATAAAACTGAACTACGAACTAAAGTTAAAAATTGTGCTAAAAATTGAATTTTATCCTAAAATTGAGCGAAATAACATACTGTGTGCCGCCATGAAGTTCATTAGCGTAATTTGCATTCGTAAAACTGAATTTTCTCATATATTTCGCGTGTAGTGTTTGCAAAAAAATAAACAACACTTAACGCGCACGGATGGGACATAATGAAATCTTAAATAGCCTGTGTAATGTGAAGTTAAATGTTTAAACAAATGTACACAGCTGTGGCTGGAAACACAAATAGTTAATAGTGTAAATTTTTCTATAAATAAACATCACTTTTCGAATGGGTACAACTCTATAGAAAAGTAGAATTTTTCTGAAATTTTTATTGCTATTCTAAATGCTTGAGAAAAAAATCAAACAAAAAAAGGCTAAACAATTGAACCAACAACTCATATTTCAGCTTGCGTTAATCCAGTTTCTGCGAAGTAAAATCTTACTATTACTCGATGATTTTTTTAACTCTTGACTATAAACTTTTATAAAAATTTTAGCAAAAAAAATCATTTTAATGCTCATGTCCCCAGAACCAGTATTGACATTAAGTGAGGCTATGGGACGTTGCAGTTCTACTGGAGTTTCATAGATATACCGTCTGCCATTATTCTCCATTCTTATTGGCCTCGCTTTTTATATCCGTAAATATGCCAGCAGCAACTGAACTCGACACAACGCCACATATTGTACCTTTTTTATTTTTTTTTTTGTTTTCAAAGTCGTAAAATTTCTGATAAGCCCGTGGAAGCATGGTTGAAGCGGCATGGGACATAGTTAGTGAAAGTTTAATTGCTCTTCATAGAGAAAAATAATCATTTTATGACGTCATTACCATGAAGCAACATTTTAAGTGGTGTGGAGGGACAGCAAATATTTTAGGCCTACACTTAAGACAGTGAAAACTTCGGCCCTGGTTCAGATAATATCAACATCAAAAGTAAAATACCTAACGTTATTCGAACAACATACGTTTTTCGTCATTGAGTTGATTTGAACTACTATGAACTTCTTAATCAACGAGGGCAATATTTTCATTTGACATTACGCCCAAATACGAGGCAGTGGTTATTAGTCCACAACAAAGTTGACTTTCTTCGAACTTTTTAAAAATTCTTCAGTTATATGATAATGTTAACCGAAATATGTATTTAAACCTCAAAACGATTATTGAGTAGAAAAATCCATATGTATGTATATTAGCTATGGAATAAGTGAAGGATTTTTCGATTTCGATTAGCTGAGACCATTTATTTTGTGAGGTTTGATAAAAAAAATGCGTGAGCCAAAAAATTAAGGGGATGAGAGGGGAGTAAATAGCGTCTCATCAAGGTCAAAGTTTAAAAATATGGAGATTTTCATAGAAATTAGCCCACAGCAATCGGTTGTAGAATCCAATGAAAACTAAAAAAGCCTCGGAGGCGCGCGCGAAGCAGAGGCGCCTGGAGAGAGCTTTTGAGGTCGGCCGTAACCCGGTAACGGGTTGTTATGGCCACCCAAGTAAGTAAGTAATAGGTTGTATGACCGAACCTTATTCCCTCTCTCCACCCCGTTAGGGGGTTTCCATACAAAAGTGGTGTTTTTATGAAATGTACTCCCAACGTTCCCAATGCTACCAGGGTGGCCCTAGAAGGTTCAAGTATATGCCAAAACCCCCTTAATTTATTCTTTCCAACATTTCTTCAGAATATACTAACTCCCTATCTCAACCTTTTAAGGGGTTTCCCATACAAAATTGAATTTCTTACGTAATATGGCTCTTTCCAACCCACCAAGGCGCTACTAACTATTGGATGTTATTACCAATCCCCATTAATTTTACACTCCTATAATTAGATGATTTATCAAAATTTAATAATTGATAAATAGCCAAAATTTTGCGGTCGAATTTATCATGAAAATAAAATTTAAAACCTGACCGCAAAGCCCGTAATAAAATAAAAAACACAAAAAAAACACAAAATTTATTTGATTTTTATTTTATTTTTATTGAATGCATTTCGGTTCACAGCAGAGGAACCATCTTCAGCAATTGTCGTTAAGCACTCCTATAATTGGTTATCAATCTACCCCTTTCTGCTTCCCCTTAAAGGTTTCCTAAGCAATTAAACCATTTCGGAACAAATTGAACTAATAAATGCTTGATTGGGAGCTTTTATAGCTTTGGTGGTCTGACACGATAATTGGAAATGTTTTCGCCAAGGAACAAGAAAACGATTTCCAGGAATACCTTGTTATCTTCTCTGTGATGTTTTTCATTCAGTTGAGCAAAACAAAATAACTATTTGAAGTTGGACATGAACAGTTGTATATGCAATTATCCTATTTTTTGAGATTAAAATTATAGCAAAAGGAGTGGGAATGACTATCAACATTAACAAAACCTAGTACATGCTATTAGAAACAAACTAACATTTCGGTAGTTATAGCTACATGGTACAGGGTTGCCAAGTTAAAAATGAGCAATTAGCGGACTTCCAAAAAGACAAAAAATTTGTTAATATGAAAAATTTTTTTTCGATAAAAGTTGATGGCATTTTTTTTGGTCTGCAATATTAAATAATTTGTACAATATCGTACTTTATTTTTGAGGATATTTTTACCTCCAATTAACGTCTTTTACCTCTCCAATTAACGGCTTACCGGCCTCCTATGCGGCCTTTGGCATCCAATGAACGGTCTGGCAGTGCCAACAACGACCACTTGGCAACCCTGGCTAAATGTCTCTTAGTTAACGTCAGCACACAAATATTATATTGGTGGAGAATCAATAAATTATAATCCCAGGGCACCGCTGTAGGCTTGAATTATCGCAGCTGCTGTGTTCGAAAATTTACTCTCTCGAAAAATCAAAGCAATACAAAGTAATAAAACTTCTGTATTTGAACCCTGTATAAGAGATTGGTGCATGGAAATGAAAATTTTACCGATAATTACACTAGCTGTGCATTGATATATGTAGATATATCTTACAAAAATTAAAAACCCTTGGATTGTGTTGGTTCAGACAAATTGAGTGAATAAAAATCAACGCTCGCAAGCACCAGATCCCTTGACAATTGAACAAAACTTGCCCGGGTTCGAGACAGATGTGAGGCTTCTTTAATTCATAAGTGGTAGCTGTCATAATTAATAGAGTAAGTAAGAAGCGTTTTTAAGTTTCCAAAAATAAAAAGCATTTCAATTGCTGTTTGCCTCTGGTAACTTTTCTTAAGTGCACGTGTACTATGTCCACATTTAGTGGGAAAACCTTACGTTTTTCATGACACGATTAATAATTACGAGTAGTTATTATGCTCACAGCCGAAACTCACAAAAAAAAGGAGGTTCATCATGGGTTATCAACTTAATTGTACGCCATAGTTCAATAATGTGGCAGCATCGCATAACTTTCAAATGGCAGCGGCAACAGCAACAACAATGGCTGTAGTTAGTAATTCTCTTGCCAATAAAAAGAAAAAATATTTTCACATTTTTTTTTTTTTGTTATTTTTCTTTTGGCAATAAAATCACCACTCATTATAATGACCCAAAGGCAAAATGTTAGCTATTAACGTTTATTATACACGTGATACTCTGCTCATTTCTCCATCATTCTTACGTTTTCCTACTGGCAATTACTCGTTATTGATTGTTAAAATGTCAAGAGCGTAGCTCATAAATTTTATTTTTAATGGATTACAAAAATAAAAATATTTAATTTAATTTAGAAATTCATAGCTGAACACGTACATACACGCATTGCTTTAAGTGCATTAGTAAAAATTGTTAGTTTTTTAAAAACTGCAAAAAAACCTGTCGCGAAAGTTGTTTACACAAACTCATGGTTAAAAAAACATGGCTAAAAGAATGTGTTTAAATAAAAACTCAATGAGTTTATGAACGTTTTATTTTCAATTTTTTTTTTTAAGTATCAAATACTACATATATCAAGGTTAATTTATTGATTGTATGAAAATTTCGGTAACCAGAAAGCGATATATCTATTGTACTTTGTTCGCATACTCTTTTCTTAATTAGCGTAATTATAGTCATGTTAATTGTTTTTATAATTTGATGTAGCTTTAGCTTTCCTAGAAGACTCATTGAAAAGTTAACATTAAAAATTGCTCTCGCGTTGATACAGGTGATTTACAACTTTTATATATAAATGCAGATGACATTTAATTGTTTTGAGACAAACAAAGTTTGAACGTGGAAGATAATTATGGTCGGTCATGTGTAACCACTTAGGTTCACAGTGAGATAATCAATTAACGAACAGTTAAAACAGAGTTAATTGCTATAATCAAAATAGTAGAATAGATAAAACTATTTACAATACTTAGCAAATTAAAACTTTTACTTTCACCTAGAGATACTGTTCCGTCGCACAGTGCTTTGTCTTGTGTTTAAAAATTAAAAATATTTTAGTCACGAAACAAAACAAAATGGGTATCCATTATAAAGGAAGTAATTCAACTAAGAAAGTATCATAATATCAGTTCAAAACATAATTTTTGTGGATACTACACTGCCCTCAGAAGCGAAATGGGCATATCTCAAAAAAATTCATATTCGTGATTCTTATGGCATCGGATAGCTTAAGAAATTACGCATCTAGTGAACCACGTCAAATGCCGGTATCTTAGTTCAAGCCTATAAAAATGCTCCTAAGAAAATGTCTTCTATCCCAATTTTACATTTCAACAAATTGACATAAACAAAACTTCAATTATCTCGAAACCCTTTTTTTTGAGATACGCCCATTTCGCTTCAGAGGGCAGTGCACCTCTTCAAAGTTAATACTTTTCCACAATTTTATTGTTGTGAAATTTTTGTTTTGAGTGTCTAGTCAAAAAATTTTCTGTAACTATACACATTTTTGAAAGTATTAAAAAATTAAATTTGACTCTTGACAAAATTTCGAACATATTAAAAATGTTGGGCGAAATTTAAGAAATTGTCCACTTAAGCGGTCAAAATCTTCCAATCGTTGCATTTCGCATTCACTTTACTAACATAAATATCGTAAGATTGTTTCATTATCTTTAAGAATCAGCAAACAAATTTAACCGAAATTTTCCGAATACTATTTCTTAGAAATTAACGAAATATTTTTATTACATTATTTTACATAAAAAATGTTAAAAAACATATTTTAAAGCCATTTATGATTCTATATGAATAAATTTTATAATTCTTTAAAATTGGTAAAATCTGGCATCTACTTTAAAATTGTCAAATATCATAAAGATCGGTCGACTCCTATTTTTGACTATATTTTTTGGGTGTAATGCACTGTGCCTCGGCACCATTATTATTTGGGGGGGGGGGCATATTGTTTATTCATAGTTAAATTGTGATTTATCATATTTTAGAGACTATGTATGTCCAAAAAGAGAACATGTCTGAGTTATGTGTTGAACAGAATTGGGACGGCGTCGGAAGAGCGGTAACGGAAATCCGAAGTTAGCTCGTACATCGACCATGAATTTTTTTAATTTGCTCCAAGTTTGCTTTGGGTACTCCTATCAATTTTTATTAAACCCAATTTTTTTCTGACGTGAAATTTATTGCTTATAGCGATGAAAAGTTAAAAAAGACAATTAATGTCAGCGATATAGCCATCAACCATCATTCAATAAGCTATAGTAATGATGAGTTAAAATATGAATTAAGCACTAAACTTTTAAGGATTTTTCAGATTTTATTTTAACCACATTTGATACTATGCAAAAAGGGAAACAAAGCCACTGATGATTCCCCTTAGCAACGAATGAAACTTTAGCCTCTTTTTTTGAAGTAGTTCTTTGTTTTATGAAATTTTTTTGCTATTTATACTGAACAGTAAGGTGTTTATACACAGTATACTGAACAGTAAGCTCAGTAAAATAATTATAAGTTATTTTCTGCACCGGTACTACACAAAGAAAGTTCCATAAACAGCTTAAATAAATCATGCTTAAAGTTTCTATTTCATTAATTAGTTATAGTGATTTTTGAAAATGACTCTCAGTTTCTTCTGTTTAGATCAAAGTAAAATTTTCCCGAAATTTAGTACATTAAACTTATTCTTTAAAAAAAAAATTTCCTGCACACATTTTTTCTCAAGTGTTGCAACATTTTACCACTCAAAAAATGCAACAGACATTCTTCCCACTTATTTTAAATTGAGCAAACAATTTAAAACTGATCTACATAAAAACTACATTTACTTCAAGATCTTTGTCTATACAATTATTTGACATGGTAATTAATTCTAAACAAAAACAACATTTACATATCTAATACTGCCTTTTTTATCAAAATAATGCACAAACATTAGGTTACAAGAAAGAAAAAATAAATGTTGGCATTAAAGAAGAAACAACACATTTACGTCTGCCTTTGATCAGATAAACCTTAAGTTAGAAAAAGGGGACAGACCCTTTATGTGTTGACACTAAGCGCAATCTGGTTACTTGTAATTTTTATTAATGACAAAGTTAACAACGAAAGATGTTGATACCCGCATTTAAATGTTGGGAATTTGTTTTTTATTATACCATGCACTTTTAAAGAGAAATCTCGAACAAATGGTAACTTTTCTTCGAAACTTGAGAAAATTTAAAATGCTCTTTAGTTTCTGGTATGCAAAAATATGCATTGGTACTACGAGTATATACATATGTACATAGCTATGGCGACACTCCCACGTACTTACTTACTTACTTGGGTGGCCATAACAACCCGTTACCGGGTTACGGCCGACCTCAAAAGCTCTCTCCAGGCGCCTCTGCTTCGCGCGCGCCTTCTCCAATCAGGCACACCAAGCGTGGATAGGGTTTCTTCGGCTTGGTCTTTCCATCGGAGGCATGGTCTTCCTCTCCGTCGTCGCCCAGCGGCTTCCGCATCAAACACCTTTTTCGCCGGAGCTTCTTCGTCCATACGCACAACATGTCCCAGCCAGCGCAGACGTAGGATAGTGATGCGCTTGACTATGTCGATGTCATTGTAGAGCTCGTACAGTTCATGGTTCATTCGAATACGGTAGTCGTCGCCGACGCGAACAGGACCGAAGATTTTGCGAAGAATTTTTCTCTCAAACACCCCAAGTGTGGCTGCATCGGTCTGCGACACAACCCATGCTTCTGCACCGTAGAGTAGCACGGGTAAGATGAGCGTCTTGTAGAGTGTCAGTTTTGTCGGGCGAGAGAGGTCTCTACTACTCAATTGCTTACTGAGACCGTAGTAACACCTATTAGCAAGAGTGAGTCTTCGCTTTATCTCCAAGCTGATATCGTTTTGAGTATTCACGGCGGTGCCAAGATAGGTGAATTCCTTGACAACTTCGAAAGTATAGCTGTTCGCAGCAATGTTGGATCCAATGCGCCGCGTCTCCCTGCTTGTGGACAGCATATACTTTGTTTTGCCCTCGTTCACCGTCAAACCCACCTTCGCTGATTCTTTTTCGATAGCAGAAAATGCAGCAGTAACATCTCGCTTACAACGTCCAATGATATCAATATCATCGGCATATGCAAGGAGCTGGACACTTTTGTAGAAAATAGTGCCATTACGATGAACACTGGCTTTTCGCAACACCCCTTCTATCAAAAAGTTGAAGAGGTTGCAGGATAGTGGATCGCCTTGTCTGAAACCTCGTTCGGTATCAAATGGTTCGGAGAGGTCCGTTCCTACCCTGACGGAGCTGGATGTGTTGCTCAACGTCATTCTGCAAAGCCGCACTAGCTTCGCAGGTATACCGAACTCAGACATGGTGGCATATAGGCAATCCCGTATCGGGCTATCGAAAGCAGCCTTAAAATCGATAAAAAGATGATGGGTATCGATCTGTTTTTCGTGGGTTTTTTCCAGGATTTGACGTAGTGTGAAGATCTGGTCTATGGTGGACTTACCAGGTCTAAAGCCGCACTGATAAGGCCCAATCAGTGTGTTGGCGAACGGCTTAAGTCTTTCACACAGTACGGTCGACAGGACCTTGTATGAGATGGCAAGAAGACTGATTCCCCGGTAGTTTGCGCAAATTGTAGGGTCACCTTTCTTCAGTATAGGACAAAGGACACTGAGATTCCAATCGTCGGGTATGCTTTCTGCTAGCCATATTTTGCAGATGAGTTGATGCATGCACCCTATCAGCTCATCGCCACCGGTCTTGAACAATTCAGCAGGCAGGCCGTCAGCACCGGCCGCTTTGTTGTTCTTAAGTCGCTGTATCGCAACTCGTACCGCGTCATGGCTAGGTGGTGGTACGTCCACACCATCGTCGTTGATTGGTGGCATCGGGTTAGTTTCTCCAAAGGCGGGATTGGTGGAGTCATCGCCAGCAAGCAGCTTGGAAAAGTGTTCCCTCCATAATCTCAGTGTACCTTGCGTATCCGTAACCAGATTTCCGTGTTCATCTTCACACTCCCACGTAGCGAAAATATTTTCATATCCATAGTTGACTTATTGTTTTTTTTTTTATTTTAACTAAGCTACTTATTAAACTCAAATTGTAAAAACCATTTTTTGTAATTTAAACTATGTTAACTGAACGAATTTCTGAAGGCCAACTGAGTTTCAAAATAATAAATCATAGATGAAAGACATTGAATATCAATAGCAATGGCCTAAAGTCGCACATAATAAAATGAAGCGTTAAGTGTTGCTAACAAAATGTTTTAATTTTTAGAGTGAAAACAATTAAATATCGATAAATTGAATAAGCCACAAATCATAATCGATTTATAAGCTCGCATTTTAACAAAATATTTGTAAGAAATTTTGTGAAAAAAAACTTTATTTTTTTAACCTAATTTACACTCAATGCGGATTATTTTTTTTTGTTGTAATTTGATAGCTTAACTTAAACTTGCTGATAACTTAATTATCGTGATTTTCTAAGATTTGCAAATATTATACCAAGGGTAATTTAATGCGCCACACTATCAGCAAATTGTTGTTTATCTTAAAAGTAATGAATGCATTTCTGAACGGCCAATTGACCGTTAAATTGTAACTTTAGCCAATAATTGTGTTACTACAACAATTAATTTTTGTTACAAATTCCTGTTCAGCTTCATATTTCATTATTTTTAACTCGTTTAAAACCAGTAATAAAATATTTTCATATATTATGCGGTCGCGATTATTTTGGATCCATATGGGTGACTCAATCCAATCATTTAAAATAAAATAAAATTGCGCTTACAAAAGATGAGTCAGATAAAATAAAAGATAAAATGTTCGGCATAATTTAGCACACACTTAAATGTTCTCTTATTTACTGTGCATTAACTGGTGTAAATCATACACAAGGTGATCAGAAACGAGACAAACTTTTTTTAATAAATATGGCTTCAAAGTATCCACCTAGCTTAAGGAAATTATCGCCCATACTTTCAACTGAAATATTTATGTCCCCATTCACTTGATTTTTGTTGTAGGTGTGTTGAAAAAATGAAAATCATGGGGTGATTCGAAATATGAAATACATATGTATAGTATTTCGCTTTTATTTTTTAAACTTCTTAGATAAGCATTATTTTGAATTTTGAAAATATATATCTGTGGCAAAAAGAAATAACTCCTTAATTCGACTTAAGCACGAAGGGAGTTGAGGCCAATTTTCCATTAGATCTTGTTGAAACTCGCTTTAAATTTTTTGGCAATATCAAGACCTTAACAAATACTAACAACTTGCGTTAAAAACAAAGAGCAATTGCATCCAGAACTAATCTAAAATTGGCCGTCACTCCCTTCGTTCCTAAGTCGACTTAAGTTGTTTTTCCTTTTCACCACAGATATATTTTTGTGAAGGCAAATACAAAGTAATCCAATTTGCGTTTGCTATGTTGGCAGCACTGTAAATAACTACACGCGGTCAAAGTGCCAAATGTGGTTTGTAACAGCACATTAACGAAGTAGATTGCTTGCCCAACCAATGTTGCCAAGTCTGCGGGATTGATCCGCAAGCCCGGAATTTCATCTCAAATCCGAGCACCTGGCAGGAATCGAAACATTTCTGAAATAGATGGAAATTCGACGATTTTTTTGAGGCTTTTTTCTAACTAGGCAACCCTGACACCAACGTACAACAGGTTAAAATTGTTAAATTTTTATACAGAAATAGCAACTGTATCAAATTTTACGGAAAGATTATCATTGTTCTAGGTTCTGAGCGAACAATTTAGCAAATAAATTTAAAATGGCTGGAAACATTGGTAAGATGTGTGCATCATCGCTCAGCCGAAAATGTGACTGCTATTAGTAAAAATGTCTTTGCGCTCCTTTAACCCTAGTGGGATGGATGGTGGTACAGGTGTACCACCATGTATTATTCGCTTGTAAAAATAAGAATTCGCAACCGATCGGGTCGTTTCTGAGCACAAATTGGATTGGATCCATGTTGTATTCTGTCAACCTTCCACACGAGATTTTAAGGAGCTACAATTTGAACTCAGAAACGACCCGATCGGCTGCGAATTTTAATTTTTACAAGCGAATAATACATGGTGGTACACCTGTATATGATTAAATTTTTGCCCGTCCCACTAGGGTTAAGCTAAAGCTAAGCAGAACTGGGACGTGAGATTTACATATCTTAAAATAGATTTGTTCTATTCCTCTGCAATAAATTTGTGTCAATTTTGTACTCATTCCAAACGTATAGGAAAAATCTGGACGATATTTCCCGTCTCAATTCTGTTTAGCTCCTTAGGCACATTTTGAGTCTACCTTTGCATTTACCCTCTTCAAGAACTAAATGGCAGAGGCCAGGAGTGCGAAAAATTTACTTAATCGTAGATTGAGTATTAGAGCAGCAGGAAGTTAATGCTGAATTTTCGAAGAATATCTCTCTGAGCATGTTTATAAGCAAATTTGCTACATATAAGACGAGGAAAATCTTCATGTGATTTAGATGAGCTCGTTAAAATAAATCACGATGCAGGTCGACTGTAATAGTCAATAATGAGTGATAAAATCGCTTGTTAACCATTTTTTTTTTTTTTGCACGAAATCGAAGATATAGATCTGGAAGACTTATGTTTTCCGCACAAGGCTACCAAGTTACTTTAATTGATCCGGCCACCGGAATTTTGTGTCAAAGCCGGGGGCCTGATAGGAATTCAAAGATTTTCGGAATTCCCGGTAATTGAACCACAAAATTGATGTTCTTATCGTATTATAAATTAATTTTTTTAATAGTGCTGACCAAAAAAGATCAGAAACTTTTTTCCCAAAAAAACAATTTCACTTTTTACAATTTGAAGAAAAAATTACTTTCTTTTTAGAAGGCTGAGAATTGTTTCTGTACGACTTGGTAACCCTGTTTTTTACGCTTAAAGTTATCTCTGTGCAAGAATTCCAAAAGTAACCATTTGATTGATATTATTTTTCATAGTAAAAGAAATATGTACAATAAATATTCATAGTAAAAAAATTAAATACTTTCTTTAAATATCATTTACATAATTGAAAATCTACAGAACCAAGGCCGTAGCCACAAAAAAATTTTGGGAGACTCAAAGTGTTTACTAACTCGTCCAAAGTTTTGTTGATGTTTATAAAAAATATAAACAAAAAATTTATATTTTACTTGCTATAAAAATCAAATGATGTACGAGTACATAAATTTAGCTATTACGAAATTAAATCTTACTTTGCAGTCCAGTTCCTCTGTATCGATGTTGATTGACATAAACGCCATCCCTGTCAATATTTGCTGGCCGCTGGTGTTTCGCTGATAAGTTTTTACTCACTTCACTGTTGAAAATTTTCTTTCTGGACTCCATTGCCCTCAGAAGCGAAATAGACGTATCTAAAAAAAAATCATATTCGTGATTCTTATGGCATCGGATAGCTTAAGACATTACGCATCTAATGAACTGCGCCAAATGCCAGTATCTTAGTTCAAACCTATAAAAAATCTCCAAAGAGAATTTCCTCTATCGCAATTTTACATGTATTTCAACAAATTGACATAAACAAAACATCAATTATCTCGAAACGCGTTTTTTTTTAGATATGTCTATTTCGCTTCTGAGTCGATGATACTGGCAATGTTGTTAAAATTTTTAAAAGTTTTTTATATTTGGATATTATAGCATTGTACAAGAGCTTCGATTGCATAATTTAGAGAATATTTCTCAGACTGCAGTTTCCATACAGTATGCCAGCTATGGCCGCAAAAACGTCCTTACAACAAAATGAAAAAAAAGTCAAATGTTAGAGTTTAGCATTCGTTGCATATTTATTGTTTTACTCATGAGAAACAAACAATTTAAGTATTAAGTCCAGTATCATTTTGCCTTTTTGAGGTTCTTAATGGAATTAGGCATAATGGTTGTGCATTTTCGCACAAAATCAGGCAGAATTATGTTCCAATCTTCCTGAGTTCACTCCAACATGGATATTTCCCAAGCTGTGATTTAACGTGGCTGTACAAAACTCTTTATTGAATTCATGTTCGAAGACTAGGGAGGCCACTTCAAAACACAAAATTTATGTTTTTTAAATCAAGCTTTGGCAATATGTACGATGTGTTTTGAGTCATTGTCTTTTGACCTACTTTTTGAGCAGCAAAACTCATACTGCCAAATGCACCTACAAGATTTTGTTGAAAGATCAAAAGATACTATTCCCACTCTATTCTTTAAAATACATCCTTAAATCATTATTGAACCCTGACCCCCCCCTCCCCCATCTGGATCTTTAGTCTAATATCGAACATAATACTGGAAAGTGTTTTATTAAACTATAATTGCCAAATTTCATACTCATTTGAAAATAGTCACGAAACTTGACATTTTTTTGCTTCTGAGTGACTTGATTTATTGAACGTAATAACTTTTAACTATTATTATTAGCTATGAGCTATTGAATTATGTGTAGTTATTAACCGAAAATTTGTTTTTTTTTTTTTATAAGCAGACTACATTATTACGGGGGCTCAACCAACCCCCCCCCCCCCCCCGCTCTTCCTTGGCTACAGCCTAGTCAAAAATCAATTACAAAATAATATTCAAATCGGAAACAAAAACCATTTATAGTGCAGATTTATACGTTCTGCCTGAGTGCATATCAAATGCTGAAAGATTTGAGTACTAAAGTGATTAAAGATGA
Organism: Meiosimyza platycephala; assembly: GCA_963662105.1. Lineage (NCBI taxonomy): Eukaryota > Metazoa > Arthropoda > Insecta > Diptera > Lauxaniidae > Meiosimyza > Meiosimyza platycephala. The sequence goes on along the minus strand of OY759209.1, from coordinate 91,969,455 downwards.
TTTTTTCCTATTCATTCCCATAGTTATTTTCATTAGATTCACTACTCATAACATACACCTTCCGTAGAACTGCCATTCTACAGCAGTTGAGCAGAGCGGAAATGAAAATTTAATTGAAAATACGAGTTCGACTTTTTACTTTCAATTCAATTTATTGTTTGCGCCGATTGAATTGAATGTCTGTTCTCCTATGCTATTAATTTGATTAAAACCAAATTGATGCCTTTTAAATGCATCTACATACATATTGTAGTAGCATTAATGTAGCCAATCAAGTGGAAATAAATTCAATGAATTTATTTGTAAAACATTGGTATGTATATTGGAGATAACGCCATATAATTATTGGCTGATGCTTAACAGAATGGTACCAAGCAAGTGACATTTTTTGTAAAAATTATTCACTTCTCAATTTAAAATTTATTTTTCAAAATATTATCCGTTTAGTTATGAAATCATTGTAAAAGAGCTTTGAATCGCTAGCCACAGGCTATGAAAATTTAATTTATTTTTTTCTGTGGCATAGAGGTTTAAACTTATATCGATTAATGTAATATTTTAATCAGTTAAAATAAAAATAAAAATAAAATTTTTTTAATTTTCAGTTTCTGAAGCTGGTAAGCGCAAAAAACTCAAATCTCGAAATGCCACAGTTCCCAAAAGCAGTAGCTACACAAAAGATCACCTTGACGCCTGGCTAGAAACATGCCTCAAAGACGCCTCAAATACACAACTTTCCTCATCATCGGAATTTCTTGATTATAATCCAAATTTTCAAAGCAACAAAAATTTATTTACTCCAGCGCAGCAACAAATGTCAACACATTTACAACAGCAGCAGCAGCAGCCACAACAACAGCATCATCTGTCATCACAACAACAATTGTTTACCCCTAATGCGCAAGCAACAAATCATCCACATTCACATCAGCATTTGCCACATCAGCAGCATCAACAACATATACATCAACTACAGCAACAGCAACAGCCACAACAGCAACAATTCGCATTGCGAAATCACCATCAACAGTCGACGTCAATGTTTTCTGGCGGCTATCCAGCTCCATTTAGTCTAGGATTCCAAAAGGTTGTATATAAATCATTAAAATTATTTGATTTAAAACATTTTTTTTTATGGAATTTTTTTTTTTCTACTTTTAGAATATGCCAAATTTTATGAAACATGCTTCCTCCTTTAATAATCGTTACTCAATGATGTACCCCGCATCAAGCCAATTTTATCAACAAAATGATGGTTCACAGGATTTTGCCAGCCTACCACCAATCGTAAATATATTGGGGGGTTCATCAGAGCATGAGAATAACTCGACTGATGTCTTAAATGGCAGTGGCAGCAATCCAAATATAAATCGCGGGTAACTATTTTTCGTAAATCTCCTCTTTTCTTTTTTCAATCGAATTCCTTATATTTATTTCTGTTCTTTTACAGTTTTAGATTTAGTGATCCATGCTTGCTAAATCCATCAGATAATGATTCTAAAATTAGTGATCAAAATACAACAGATCAACGCAACCACATCCCTAGTGAAATCGAGAGTAATAAATTCTTTGCTGCTTTAATGGAACAAATTAATTTACTTCATGAAACCAACTCGAAAATTTGTCGCAATTTACATGAATCAAAGGGTGAGCTATTTTTTCTTTTTTTTGTTTAGTTAATTGTATAGTCTTTAAATTTAAGAACAGAATCTACTTTGCGTTAAGTTTTAACTGCACCAAGAAACACTTAAGGTTGATTTTCTGAATTTTATTTTTCTAAAATAACGTATAAGTAGTAGCGAAGTTTTAATTTTTTTTAAATTATTAGAACACACCCAATAAACATTGACATTGGAATAAAAATTGTAGAACACTTGAGATTATGCCTGTTACTTAAGTACCAAGAATTTAGTGGTTGATTTCGAGTAAAATTTAATGACATTCTCTACAAATTAGACACACAACATATTAAGTGATGGAATCACATTTGAAGTCAAATTTAATATCTTTATCTTTGTTATTTTCTTTTTTTTTAACAATTTTTTTGTTCAAATTTACATTGTAATTCATTAGCGTAATGAGAAATTTAAAGACCTCAAAATTTTTGTAAAGAAACAAATCATTTGAAAAATTTAATATCGCGGCCGAAAAACTTCCATCTCAAGAAAAAAGTTTTAACTCCATATACAATTATAATGATTTTAACAAAATTGTATCTATAATAATCTGCCACACAATGAATTAATTGATTTAAATGTTACGTAAAAGAGAGCATATACTTAAATTCTATGAAATTGATTTTGGAAAATTCTGACATTTTGCTAAGCATCGTATAAAATTAAATTGTAATGACTAAGAAATAAAGTAACATATAAGAAGTTAAGTAGATTTTTAGTTCACCCTGTCTAATATACAGTGTATATAGATTTTGGTAACTTTTTTGATGTTTTATGATGAAGCTTTTTCATATAAAAATGTATGGAAGCATGTTGTTGTAATTATAGCAATTTCAAACGAGGTCTTCTTCTATGTATCAAATTATCTTAGCTAAAATCTTCTGCTGACGGGGCTATGTCGAGTCACAGGAAGCGTATAAGTTTGCTAATTTTCGAACCATTAATTTTCATTGGAGTTTTCTACCTACCCATCGAATTTCGTAATAGTATTTATAGTAGCTCTCGCGATATTAAGCGCTCAAAGAAACTTTGGGTGTTACCGTGCCCTCCAATTGAATTTTTTCAAATTACATTTATTCATCTCATTTTATACGCAATCCTTTAGAGTTTCATGAAAATCGATTGATCATTTGGAAAATTAAAGTAACAAGTATTTATAAATTAAACCTTAGTTAGAGGATTAATTTGTTAGTAATATGTACCTACTCAGGAGTTATCTTTCCCATCAGAACTTAAACTGTTTTGAAGATTCTATATAGCAGAGCAGGGTAGGGATCTGTCATTTAAATATCAAATTCATTAAAATATACAATTCTAAAGAAAAGAAATATTGAATCGACAATTCCATGGTAAAAAATAAATTAATTCATTCAGAAATAATGCCTTCGAAAACTTTATGCTGGTTAAAGGTAGCCACCCAACACATTGTTTTCCGGGCCTCTAACAGGTTAGAATTACAAAATTCCTGTTTACAATTTACTTGTTTTAAAATAACTATGTATACCACATATGAACGCACATTTTGACTCCTCTGTAAAATTAAATATATATGTAATACATATTATGTATGTTTGAATTTGTTTATATTTTGTAACTATCTTTATCTATTTATGTATATAGTAAACTTTCTACCTTAAGAGTATTTTTTCAAAAGTATTTTCTTTATCCTTTTGTATCTTTATTTTTTTTTTTTTCATTTTTCTTTATTTTCATTACCGTATTTAGTTGATATTGAAGCTTTAAAACACGCACCTAATTGGGGCTTGAGACACCGTAGAGATAGCTTGAGTGGATTAAGCACACACAGTCAGCCCATGGTTTTTGGTGGTGGTGGCTTTGGCACGCAAAGTCCAGCGCCAACGTATCATTCAGGTACGTCTTCAAGAGCTAAATTTCTGCTTTATTTCAAACTCAAAATACTATTGCTTTTTCTAAATTTACAATATTTAAATAATTTATTTTTTAATATTTATTTAATTAAAAATGTTTTTTTTTTTTCATTTAGGAGCCTATACGCCTGGTATGATGACTGATGTGGTACGTGAAGTTAAGGAAGCAGCACGTGTGCGCGAAGATGCACTTTTAAGCCGGTAATTGCAATTTCTATTTCTATTTGTTGACTTGTGTCTTTTGTCAAACTAAAAGAAAACTGATTTACTTTTAGTGTTAAAGCTATGGTTGAGGAGAGGCAGTGGTCACTCAATGAAGGCAGCTTACGTATGATGCGCGATATCGAGGAGTTAAAGGTTTGTATATTATGATAAATATTAACAATTATTGTTTTGAAGATTCACTGGCACTGTTCTGAAACTGCTTGCTAAAGACGGAATTCGGAAGATGACTTCAAAACCAAATCAAATCAATTCCTATTCCAAATTTCAGCACAGCGCCACATCAACTGATTTTTTCATTTTTACAATTTTACTCTCTTTTGTATAACAGTCTCAAATTCAGCATTTACGCTCCGATCGTAAAGAGTACAACAAACGTATTACGCATCTCGAAGCCGAGAATAAATATATGCGTCAAATGCTTGCTACCATTTTTAACAATCGCAACAACCCAACACAGGATATAATTTTTGAAAATGAAACATTACGTACACGCAAAAATTTTCATCCAACGCGTCGCTCGAATTCAATGAATCTCAACTATGGTACCATACATCAACAACCCGCACCATCATCGTGCTCCCTTGAGGAACAAGATGAAAGTAGCGCATTACATATTGCAGAAACACCGTCCACAACATCGACTGCAGACATTGGTTCTTCGGTAAATCCGCAACGACCTACCGAATTGCGTAATTCATTTTCCAGCTCTGAAGGTGGTGGTGGGAATGGTGGCATTGGAGATGCCATCGCTTTGAATTCAATGCCTCTAAATAATGGCAATAAAAACTCTGGCGTTCTATCACCACCAAAATTTACTTTAGTATCGTCGTTGGCAGATGAACCGGTTAAGCTGAAAAATGATAAACTACCTAAAGAACAAGTACTAGGACTGCGTCGTGAACTAACCGAAGCAGTGGAAGCAAGAAAAGAGGCAGATGACCGCATTATAGCGTGGGTGTAAAATAGTTTAATTCAATAAGCATGTGTTTTTATTTTAAATATTATTATGAAATTTAAAGGCCATTAATCTAGTTTTATAAGGGAAACTATTTCCGAAAATTATTACAATTTGTTCTTTTAACAATTACATCACTAACAGTTTTTTTTATACTAACATTAACAATTTAATTATTTAATATGTGCATAATCATCACAAGAGTCGTATTCGGATAAAATTTGATTTTCATTAACATTGAGGTAACACTACAAAAGTTTACTTCATTTTACCTATTTTCGTAAATTTGTGCCATGGATGATTTTAACCCAGTAAAGAGATGATAACTTCCAATCATATTGCTGAAGATTTCCTGAGAAACACAGACAAACAATTTCGAAATAATTGAATTAATTATAGTTTAAATTGAGAAATTCCAGATGCTTTTTTCAAAATGTATTCATATTGAATGAATGTAACAACTTAAGGTTGAGCCTGTCTATTGGTGACTCTGAGCATATGTGAATCATAAAACCATTTAAGTAGCTTTTTATAGTTCTTTGCTCTGTACATTCGCACTTACAATATATATATTTTTTTTTTTTTGTTTGGCAGTGCAATGAGAAACTATAAATTTACGAAACTTTGTAATCTGAAAATTTAATTCACTTTCCCCTTCGTCAAATCACATACATTTTTTGAGTTGAATTTTGAGTGGGACCGATGTTTCCGCAGAATGTACATTTATATTGAGACCGTAAAGCTTAATAAATTTACCGTCTCTAGTATTTTGAAACTATTTCTTCAGTCATTATTTTTTTAGTAACAAAATATCACTCCATTACTAAAGCAACACGATTTTGTACATGTTAAAATTATAATCAAAATATTTGTATACTGTATCTTTTTGAATGTTACTCATTTTCACAATTTTTGCTTACATTTTAACGTTGACATTAATTTATTATAAACCAAGCACCATTTTTGATCATGATCACTTTAACAACTTATCTAACTAAAAAACCTCACTTGTATTCGTCTTACTTTCATTTTAGACTTGAAAAATTGGTTAAAAATCTACAAGTAAATGCTACGAATCCCTCCTTCTTCTCACGCTCAACTTCGGCTGCAGTGTTAGCAAATGGTGTTGGACAAGGGAGTGGTGGTGTTAGCGTCATTGGTGTTGGTGGTAGTAGTTTTAAAATGCATTCAATCCCTAGCACACACGCAAGTTCGACAAAAATATCACAAATGCAAAATACGCCGCATCAATTGCATCATCAGGCGCACACTATAGCCTCTTCCACAAGCGTCAGTCTGGCACAATCACCGCCCAAACTAAGCGTTGCTGGGCCAATTACAGATTTATAGTTTTAGCTAAGGACTTCAAATCGTCGTTGCAGAGTAACGCATTTTTAAGCGTAAAAATAATAAGCCAACAAAATTAAGATTGATTCAACATACTCTCGAAATTATCTACAAGTATTTTTTTAATTTCTTTAATCTTCATATTAATGCTAACCGTATATTTGTGTAATATTTTTAACGCTAATGTTATTGTAATATAAATAATAATCTTTTTTGTGTTTTGTCTACATATTTGAACATTTTAATATTTATCTATTATACTTTTAAACTTTTAATATTAAAAATTTTATCTTTATCTTTATCTATAACTTTATACATATTAACACAAATGTAGTAGTTTGTAGAAGAAAAAAACTAAAAACAAATAGATTTAGTCATCTGATATTCGTACCTAAAGTGAAAATTATAAACTAAATCAAAACTTTTGTACAAAAGCTCATATTTAATGCAGAATCAGAATATTTTTTGTTATTAACCAGAGCTTCTTATTGTAATTTTAAAACTAAAAATATAGAATATTTACATTGTTAAATTATTCAAACTATGTATGTATTAACTGTATTATTAAGTGCCATTTTCAATAAAACAAAAAAAAATTAAAAATCATCTGTTAAAGAAACTTTTATTCATAAAAACAATTTTAGTCAAAACTCTTATATAGTTAAGTAAATTGAGATGACAAACAAAAATAAATGCTGTTCAACAGCTTACATACAAAAATATTGAATATTGTTTGGTACAAAGTTTATTGAAGTTATAAAGTCTTCTGTTTGGCTGAAAATTAACACGCTTTTATTTAATTGTGGATTTTACCTCAAGTCTTTTTCAGCATTGATTTTTCTCCTTTTAAAGCTTTTTCTGATTTATTTGCCGATGGGCATATATTTCGATTCAAACATTCGCCACAACGTGGACGCAGTGGTGTACATATAACTTGTCCAAATCCAACAAGTAAGTGATTTACTTCTTTCCATAAAACACGTGGTAGCCAATTTTCCAAAGCAACACGCGTTTTTTCAGGATCCTTAGTTTCATGTTGTATCCAGCGCAAACGATTTACTATACGATGCACATGCACATCGACTCCTATGCCAGTTACTTCATTCCAAGCAACAGCCATACAAATATGAGCCATTTTTGGTCCAACACCGGGCAGTGCCATAAGCTCTTTTATGTTATTTGGTATATCACTATTGTACTTATCAATAAGAATACGTGAAGTTTGTTGCAAGTATTTAGCTTTATTCTGCAAACAAAAAGGCAAGAGTTTAGTTTTTGGTAAATTAAATGAAAAAAGCACAAAATCAGTCTTAAAATTTCAAACATTCTTTCAAAGACAGTACATAATAAATACAATGTGATCGTCAACTATACAAACCCCCAAAAGGTTTTTCAAAACAATATTAATTGATTCAAACATTTTATATACGAGCTTCAGAAGACAAGCTTTCCACATCCTAAACTGTTTTATTTCATTATTGTGAACCTGTTGAGCTTCCTTCCATGTGATAAAAATGAATTCATTTTGTTCTCCGCAGCTTAACGCTTCAGGTAAAGTTCTATGTCACGACGTAAAAGATAATTTTTGGGTAATAGTTTACTTTATGGGACACCTCATCAATTTTCTTGAAGTTTTAGTATGTTGCAGAACTCAGCATCCTGATCAGGAATATATACAAATGTTAGGTATGGAAACACCTCCTTCATATTTTTTTTAACTTAAAAATCGCTTATATCAAACACTGACACCACATTCTTGACGGGGTAAAAAGTTTCTGAGGGATGGCATAAAATCATATACCGAACAAGAAAAAAAAGCATTTCATTTGGACAATTTGTTTTATTTCAATTCGAAACTATGACGCACTATAAGCAAAAAAAAACGCGATATACATATGTTCTATACGTAAAGAAAATACCTTATGAAATGACACTGGATTCAGAAGATTCTCAAGTTGTGTTGTTTTCATTTCTACAATGGAATTTGGGATTAGAATATGCGACTTAAGACGCTGCATGGCCTCAAAAGTTGTTGTGTCTTTCGTTTGGCTAGAAAGCATTAGAGCCACCAGCTTTTGAAATCGCCGAGTCTGTAAAAAGACATCTGTTTCAGTACCAAGTAAATTTATTCAAAGATCATACTTTTTCGTCTGCGCACTCATCAGCACATTTGTCACAGCCCATAAGATCAACAGGAGCCGCATTGCTTGCACGCATAGTACGTATATTTTCAAGTATATTTTTCCAATGTTCGGGTTCCCATTGAGATTTGACTGCGTCGCTAGATGTTGCAGTGGCTTTCGTTGCAACGTATTTTACGGATTTGACTGCATCGCCTGATGTTGTATTGACTGCGTCGCTAGATGTTGCAGTGGCTTTCGTTGCAACGTATTTTACGGATTTGACTGCATCGCCTGATGTTGTATTGACTTTCGTGAGAACGAATTTTTCGGGTTCTTTAGTCACAGGTTTTTTAGTCTGCTTAATTTTCTCAGTAGCAGATTGAGCTGCGTCCTTAAGTAAAGAGAAGTGTTTTATTTTACGCTGTTGGCGTGTTTGTAAAGGAGAAAAATATGGTGATCGAGTGTTGTATATGGAACTTACAGCATATTCTATATCCTGTTAAATGTGAACATGAAAGAATAAATGAAATTGTTTTTGGTGCATAAGGAACAATTTACCGGTAATTCTGCCATTTTGATGTGTGCTATTTTACGCTGTTTGCGTGTTTGTAAAGGAGAAAAATATGGTGAACGAGTGTGGGTATATATGGAACTTGCAGCATCCTCTATATCCTGTTAAATGTGAACCATAAAACAATAAATGTAATGGATTTTCGTGAATAAGGAACATTTTACCGGTAGTTCTGCCATTTTGTTCGGTGTAGTATCTTTTTTTAGTTTTTCGACTCGTTCACGATTTGACTGACTTTTTTTCAACACTTTACCGAACAAACGGCGCCAAATCCAAATATTGCGTGAATTTTGGAACAATTTTTATTATCTGCGCTTTTTACTTGATTGGCAATTTTCGCGTCAACAGAAATCCACTGAAACACATCACCTCGCACAAAGTCAATGGAAGCATAATTTCCCTAATTCAAACAAATAACTAGAAGTACATAGTCTGATATATTTTTAATAGGTTCTATACAAAGTTATTTCTTTTTATCTTAAAACTATACAAAGAACAAAATTTATTCTACGAATAACAATTCAAAAAAAATTGTGTTGAATTTTCAAAAATGGCAACAAAAAACTACAAAGTGTTCATTCAGAAGGTTGACGTATTATTTTGATATTATTGTTATGTCAGACGGTTTGTGTCGTTTATTTGGGGCTTAAGGTTGCGTCAGAGTCAGTAATTGCTGCGTTTTATCAATTCATGGCTATAACATCAAGAAGCGAATAATTACAGAAGCGTGAATGTTTGGCACAATCATCGAACTTGCACTTTACTTAATACTTTTTAATGAAACAGCAGATGAGTATATTTTTTAAGAATTTATTTTGCGCTTACCAAATACCCATCTGTAAACGTTGACAATAAATTAAAAATCATATGGAGAGTATATGACAGAACACCTGTAAACAAGCTTCAATGTGTCACAGTTATGTGTTGAACAGAATTGGGACGGGGTCAGAAGTGCGGCAACGGAAATCAGCTGTCCTGCTTACCCATAGGTTAGAAACAGCCATAATAAACTGGAGTTCTTATTTAGCAACTTAGCAAAAATTTATGAATATTCGCCATAGCGAAAACTGGTGATAGCGTAAAATATTTTATGCGCTTCGAGATAATTGATATTTTGTAAATGCCGGTTTCTTCTTAATTTCTCTACGGATTTCTTAATTTATTTAGGGCAATTTAAATATTATTTTAAGGTTATTTATTTATGATTTACGCAAAATATCTAAATTCCCTGTGTTTATAACTTTTTTATGAGATACTGCCATTTCTCTTAGTATTCATAGTTTTAAAAATCTAGATACCCCATTTTACTTAAAACTTTTCATACAAAATTTCATACAAAAAATATATTTGCTAGAAACTAGAATCAAATTATATATATTTAGAAATTATTCTATATTTACTGAAACACATAAATATTTTTTTTCGACTTCGAATTTCGAAAAAATTAAGCATACATTATTGTTACTTAAGAAATCTCAAGCCTTAAAAGTAGGGAGTTCTCACCAAAATGACAATATATTTTCTGGTATTAGATGGTGAAGTGAACAAACAAGTAATGACAAGAACTAACAACGACACTGACCACACGATTCAGTAAACGAAGCTTTCCGTTTAATGCCCGTTATTTTTTTTAAAATTATTAGTCGTATTCAAATATACGACCTTCTTATTCTTGATATACATACACCTAAACCGCTTAGTAATTTGGGGTAAAATTGAGATAGAGAAAATTTTCTTAAGAGATTTTTTATGTTTGAACTAAAATATCGTTATTTGGCTCAGTTCATTAGACGCGTAATTTCTTAAGCTATCCGATGCCATAAGAATCACGAATATAAATTTTTTGAGATACGCCCATTTCGCTTCTGAGGGCAGTATACAAGATCTTATTTTTATTCCACAGTTTTTGGCCGTAGTAAATTTGTATGTTAATCAGTTTCTCTCCTCCAGCTGTACCCAAAAATCTTGAGGCGATATAATTAATCCACTTAAGTTTGTGGACAAGTCAGGTAGCTTGTCGTTTGGTCCTAAAACAAAATTAAAGTTTTGACACAAACTGGACACCATAAGGAACAGCATATTTCTAGCAAAAGTTTCGCCGGCACATAAACGTTTTCCTATATTATTGAAATAAAAATAGTTTGATATATCTTAAATATAAGGAAACAAATTTCACTTACCTGCACCGAAAGGAAGTGAAACATCTTTTTTTAAAGATAAATGTTCAAAATCATCCAAGAAACGTTCTGGTTTGAAAATCTCCGGATCGTTCCATATACGTTTATCGTTATGGTATGCGTATAAGCTAGTTATCACAATAGTGTCCTAATATTTTTAAAAATTAGTTATATAGTTTTTCTACTTAATTGATTACACATAGGTACGTGAAAAAAATAAAAATATGGACACATTAGTCATTACTTACCTTTGGTATATTATAACCCATCAACTGAGTATCAACCATTGCCTTGTGTGGCACATTTGATGGCACTAGTGTCTCGATCCTTAGTCCCTCACGTATTGTCGCTTCTGTATAATGCATATTTTTTCGATCTTCCAACGAAGGCAAGCGACCTGTGCCAACAACTTCGTCAATTTCTTTTTGAATATGCCTCTGAACCTCTGGATTCAACAATAAATACTGAATTAATAATGAAATTTGCGTTCCAACTGCGGTTAAAGCTGGAAATGAAAAATCAATCATAGCCATTATAAATTGTTCACGACTAAATGTCGATGAGTCCATAATGCCTGTGGCTTCTGCATGTTTTAATTCTTTAATATACAAATCAAGGAAATTACGTTCACTACTTTCATCGTAGGTCTCAATGTGATGATCAATAAATTTAGCAAAAAACTGATAAACAAAACGGTTTGATTCCATAAGTATGTTGTATGAACTCCAATTAGGAAAGATCAAACGTATCCAAGGCAAGATACTAATCATTTTGCCATAATCATCTGCATGACGCTGAAATTGCATGGCTTGTTTAGTGAGTTCAATAAGTTCAGCCTGTTCAGCACGTGGATATCGAATGTTGTGCATTATGTGAAAAACACTATTTGCCGAGAAAGGATTAAATATGAACGGAAGCATAATCCTATAGCCACCTTTACCAACAAGTTGTTTCTCATGCTCATATCGAGGACCATTTCTTATTAGATCCAGCATATCTGCAATTTCTTCTTGTATCACTAGCTCCAACTCTTGAAAACGGCGACCAAAACCAAAATCACGTAGATAACGAAGAACAAATCGCCGTTGTTCTTTCCAGATCGAACCGTCTTTAAAGAAAATACCTTACGGATAATAACAAAACAATAATGTTTACTTATATGTTCTATTCTTGAATGATCTAAAATTGTAAAAATAAAATATATATGTACATATATTCATTACAAAATTCGAGCCAAGGCTTTTTTCCAAGTTTTATCCTAACTGGATGGAATTTCATGGCATTTCCTCCCACAAGCAGAAGCAGAACACCTTATCCGTTATATTGAATGAAAAATGTAAGCATTTATAATGAAAAATTAAGATTTCAGTTTTTATATTTATTTTTGAAGTAAAACTGGACCGAATTGCGCGTATTAGGGCAAATTGTGAGCAATTGTAATATTAATGAAACAACTAAGATTAAAATAAATTTTCACTGGGCCAAAAAACAGTTACTGACATATTATAAGTAAAATAAAATAAATTCTAATTTTAATTAACCGATCACGACGAAAAACCAGCAACGATCGGTATTTTGGTACTTGTTATTATATTATCCGGGCTTAACATAAGGTTATTAGCATCTAACCTAATTTTAGCAAAACAATAAAATGCATTTTGTCGCGTGATAGGCTCTCCTCATAGAAATGCAATCTATAATACAATTTTATTTCATGCATTACAACCGCAACAGTTGTTAGGAAAAATAAGATTATTCAGACTCAAAGTTTATTTATTTTTTAATCTGAATGTGGGTAACTGATTATTATTAGGTTTTTAATAAAACAAGTGAGGGTGCTATCTTATCAGATCAGATGTATAATGTATGTACTTAATAGTATTTAGTTGAGGTGACTAGTTATAAAGGCGGAAAACTAACCATTTTTCTCAAAAAATGGGGTGAAGATTGTCCTTTGTTAATTCATCTACCAGGATCGTACATTTGTATTTTTGTATGTATTAGAAAAATCAATATTGAAAGAGGACAAAAAAAAATTCATGTTTAATCGATTTTCAGTAAGAACCTAGTGTTGGACCCTAATCAGTCAAGTGAAAGTTTTTTTTACATGGAATAAATGATATTTAAATACTATGTATGTAAGCTAAAAAGCCTAAATTTCAATAAAAAATGTCTGATAATTAAAGTTTACAAAGAAGACAACTGCCATCTGATGTCTTAGGCAGAAATGAGCTAAATAATTTCAAGTGTTTTTCGTACTTTCTAACAAGGAAATTTCAGAAACCTAACGCGATACGAAAAACTAGTGACAGATTATCTTTTATGATAGGTAAATCATAACGGTCTTTTTTGAATCATATACATTAGGCAGTATCGAAATGTGTGGACGCATTTTAAAATCCAAGTAACGAAATAGAAAAAAAGACAAGTTTAAGCGAAATTTTATGTGAAAACGGTAACACCTACGAAAAAGTGTTATGAAACTATTTTTAAAAAAAGTTTTTTCAATTCAAAAAAAAATTTCCTGAACGATTTATCTAAAAACAAAAAATAATGTTTAATCAAAAACAAAATGGCTTAAGAGAAATCTGTAAATATGTTCTTTCTTCTACTTTTTGTGAGTGACGCCAAACTTCTCCGATGAGAATAATTTAAGGGATTGCCATTGAGGCACAAATTGACCATTCAGTAAAAAGGTTATTTTGAATTATTCCCCTAGACGACACGCTTTTGAATAGTACATACCTTTTATATTTAAATTAGGTTCCCGCATTTGTGCCAGATATATTTGTGGACGTCCATCAAAATCACTGTTATTCAAGACATGTCTCACGGCTTCAGCACTATGAACTGCAACAACCGGAAATACACCAACATGAAAACCGACAATATCTGATTTATACCATTTGGTAAATTTTAAGACGCCTTTATGTAGATACTTAAAATTAGTCAACATCATGAACAAATAACTGCCGAAGAATGGAATGCGCGGTGGACCTTAAATTTTTAATATAACAATTATAATTTCTTTAGCACTTGGTATCAATAACACCCAACTAACCGGGCGGAAATCCTTTAGGACGTGCTACTGCAAACTTGTATGAAAAATAAAAACATATTATAGCACAAATCGATAGTAAAATTTGTGTTAACATTTTGTATTTTAAATGTTTAAAAAATCTTGTTAATGTTTTCGTAGAATTGTTTCCGTTTTTTTATGAAAGCGATGTGTAATCTCAGTTACATGTAGATCTTAACTGAATGCCTTCTGACAAAATTCTATTATTTTGTAGGCCTCTTGAAACTTGATAATGAAATAAAAATCTATATCTATACAAAACAAAAGTATAAATTAAAATAGCACATTTTAAATGAAAACAACCGGTCAGTTTGGCCTCAGTCTTAATCTTTCTCATACAAACACACGAACATTGTCTTCCGCTGTACATCTTAACCGTTTATTTATTTATTTTTTAAACGTACATATTGACAGGCTTAATTGCAACTTAATCGAATCTGTTTATTGAGTTGCGTTCCTGATAAGAATGCGCCGAATAGTCATAAAGAAATTCAAAATAAAAAAAAAATTGTTTTATTGCTTATTGTCAACAATTTATTTCCAAATAACAAATAATAATAATCTTCTTCAAAAAATTAATTTTATTAATATAGACATAAATTTATTTGGAACACATAATACATATAGTCTAGAATGAAAAAAAAAAAATAAACACGTTAAAGTAAGATAATTCAGGCACATCCGGATGTGATGCACAAATTTTATGGTGAAATGATTACAAAAAAATTTTTTTTTTTACCGTCTACTACAAAGGTGGGCAAAATTTTGAAAGCAGGAGCTACTTACAACAAAAACAACAATAACAACAGAAAAAAACTCCACCATAAATTCGATCTCGATAGCGAATGAAACACTATGCAATAAACCAAAAGCTAATTCCAAGAATCAAGCAAGAGCATGTGTAGAAAAAAAAGTACACTGATCAAATGAAACAAGCTGTCCTCAACGTGCAATCAGATTGCAGATGCAAAATGGCGTACGCCTGCAGTAAAAATTCATATTTTCCACAGTTATGGCGTGAATTTCAATATGAAAGCAACTACTTTCTTAGAAAGCTAACTTTAAAAAAACTATTATTTTCTTCAAAAAGTTCAAAAGTTTTTTTACTTAATTAATATCTTAAAATATATGTAGTTTGTACTCATAAATGAGGCTAGCCACCTCCAGCCCGTACCAGAATTGTCCAGGTCCGTCCGATATGGCAAAACAGATCAGGACTGGACGAAATATCATAGGACTTTCCCTGGTAGGGCTGCAGTGTGGCTAGTCTTTCCCATACCTGATTCGGAATTCCTTAATACGTTTCCACCTTTTAGATCCTGATAACATTCACCCATAATAGGGTCCGCCATTCCTAGCCAGATCTGGAGCTGACTATGGTAGGGATTGTCTGATAGAAATTTATACTCGGGAAGTCGCTCAGTTTTCTATTCGTTCTATATACGAGTACTCGTTTGTTGTTCTTTCTAATTTTTTCATTTCAAATTGCTTCTTTTTGCCGAATGACGTTTTAAGCAATTATTTTTCGTGAGATAGGTCTTATTTTTTTCATTTCAAAATCCACAATAGACCGAATACAAATCTGATGGGTAGCCCTGGCATTTGACCAGCTTGCTATTCATACATAGCAACTATAATTTTACTCGTTAAGTTTGCGATTTATTTTTGCTTTCGCATACAATTATTGTTGGCAGTTAAAGATAACTAGCAGCGGATGACGAAACGCAGCTTTAATATAGTTTTTTTTTTTGCAACTTGAAAATTAATTTAAATGTTCACCGGCTATTTTTATCACGGTATTTTTGGAAAAAACTGCAATTTAATTTTTTAAAATTTATTTATTTTTTGTTTAACAGGCGATAATGCTGAACTGAAAGCACTGCTAGCAACAAAGATATTTCTAAAAGATATGTGAGATAAGTGCCTAATGGAACTCGCTCGTTTTACTCTTATAGCTTTAGTACTCCCGTACAAGTTTGTACTCACAATGAACCAAAGAATTTAATTTTTCCATATCGTATATATATTTAACTTACATTCCTTTTTAATAGACCCTTTCACCCGTTTAACTTTAAACTTACCGCATATCTTGCATTTCAGTGGTATTAATCCGGTATGAATTCACATATGCTCACCCAGTGCACTGCGTGCAACAAACTTTTTATCGCATACACCGAAAATAATTTAAATTAACTACTTTACACTCTCATCTGTTCAAGTTATATGCATATCATTGCTGACAAAACAACAGTTACACAATTCACGTTCTTCGTCGATTTTTTATTTAGTAATTTCTGATTTTGAGAAAGACAAATAAATGATGTGGTTTTAACTTCCATAATATATTGATTCTGCACTGCAGCGTAAATTTAATTTTTTATTTTGCCTGTTTCAACTTTAGCATCAGTTTCTGTATGCGTTTCATTATCCATAACATAATCGCCAAATACTACATATTGCCAATGTTCTTCATAGGAGCCTGATATACGTAATTTTTCCCAAAGTATGTCCATTACTTCTTCGTGTGTATGCTGTTGAGGGTCAATTTTAAATGGAATCAACTGGCAATTGCTTTCTTGTTCGCAGACGGTTAAGCCCTGTATTAGGTTGGGAAGTTTCCGTACATTGAAAAATGTTTTTGTGTGGCTCTGAAAGCAGTGAAGACTGTAAAAAAATGCATATTTACTAGATATTAAGAAAAAGATTCGAAAGATTAAGCCAAAAGCAAAATTTTAAAAATGTCCGAATCGTAGAGAAGTCCGGATTAGCGCGACTGAACATTTGTGAATTTACAAGAATATCAGTATTTAAAACAAACTGTAAGTTCTATTAATAATAATATTAAAATGTTTTAGTAACAATGTGCGACAAAAGGTAGGGGTCAGTGATCGGCGGGGGTTCTGACTGCCGGGAAAATTTATATCGCTCAAAAAAAAGTTATACGTGTTCCGGCGTTTCGCTGGTTCACGTCTGGGAATCGAAATATATCGATCTGAAGTTAGTAAGTATCATATAGAGGAATTTGTCACGTTTGGGACTCTTTTGTTTGACATAGCTCGAGACCGACTAGTCCGATTTCGCTGCAACGAACTTAGAAAAATTAAAGGCTTTAATCAATTGATATACTGTTTCTCTTCATAATCAAGAATTTTGCAGTTATAAATAAATTTATGATGAAAAAAATAATTTTTTGTCTAAAAACTTAAAATTTTTTATTTTTAATAATCATAAAAGTTCAAAACGGGAAAAGGTGTCTTATTACTTGATTTTTCCAGGTGAAGACAGATCCTCATCCGATACAGACTCCGAACAAGAAGGCGAACCACCACGCAAGATAGTAAAGGGAGTAAACAATCGAAAATAAATTAATGCGTTCATCGATTTTTATGATCTATGTCTCATTATGTTCATAGGTTATATGACTTTACGTGAAATTAATAAGACTTGACACTAATTCTCATTTTGAAAATTTCATGATTTTTAAAACTAAAAAATTTTAATTTTTTAGGCAAAAAATTATTTTTTTCTTCATAAATTTATTTATAACTGCAAAACTGTTGATTATGTAGAGAAACAGTATACCTATCAATAGATTAAAGCAATTGTAATTCTTAATCTTTCTAAGTTCGTTGCAGCAAAATCGGACTAGTCGTTCTCGAGTTATGTCAAACAAAAGAGTCCCAAACGTGACAAACTCCCCTATATGATACTTACTAACTTCAAATCGATATATCTCGATTCCTAGACGTGAACCAGCGAAACGCCGGGACACGTAAAACTTTATTTTGATCGATATAACTGTTCCCGGTAGTCAGAACCCCTCCGATTTTGGCTGTCGCACAGTGTAATCAGACGATAAAAGCAATTAAACATTTTTAGAATTGCTATATCCCCATATTCCGGCGCTTATAACGTCGAAGCTAGATCCGAGCGACAGTTTTTTGATTACATATTCGTTCTAAGCATTAAAACCAAATTTGAAAAACTAGGTCCAAAGAAAAGAAACGTTAGCTCTTAAAGTAAACCCATGCTACTTAATTTTAGGGCACCTAGTGCATGTCACATAAAAATGTGTTTATGGATCGGCTGTCACCCGCTACCTTAATTTAAAGAAACAAAAAGTATTTTTACACACTTATTCATTTCCCCGAAAGCACGTTGCCCCTCTTGTATTTGTTGTTGTAACTTGATGCTGCTCTCCTCGCGCAACTGGACAAGACTTTGATTATGCTGCTGTAGTCGCATCTGCAGTTTATTGTTTAAAGTTTCGCGCAGTTTTGTGTTCTTATTGTTAAGTTTTTCCACTCTTGCTACAAGCCTTTTCAATTCTCTCCTCTGTTTTTCTATTCTTGATTTCAACATCTCTAAATAGGTTTTAGAAAACATGTTAAAAACTCGATAGTTAATTATGAAATTTATTTCCTTACTTAATTTTTTGTGGTACTCGTGTATCGTTTTTGTTGCTTCATTCTCCTTTCGCCGCAAACTACATTCATTGTCGAATAGTTCTTTGAGTCTCTTCGCACAATCGTATTTATTCATTTTTTTAAAACTATTTATTAAATTTAATTGTTAAATATTACAACAAAAACGAAATAAACAACATAAAGTGACGCGCAGCAAACCGTACGTTAAAAAACAAAATGTTAAACTTTTTGTAAACAAAATTTTAAGCTGTCAAAACTTTCTTTTCGTGTTTAAAGTTCTAAGCACAGTGAGGCCCCGAGATGCGAGTGCGCGAAAAAAAACAAACCGAGAAAACATGATTTTTTTATATGCTAGAGCAAGGTGCAATTTTGAAGAAATAATGGGGACTGCTATAACTCAAGACTAAACGAAAGTCGTGTGTGATCAAAACCGCCAAACACCCAAAATGGATAATCCTTCGCTGAGAGGGAAAGTTAAAAGGGACATATGGTTCGAAAAAATCCATTTTCACTTTTTTTAGCGATTCTTATAGAAGATGCTACACTCTTTTCAATGCAACAAACCGCAGTTTTCTAGCTGCATTAGTTTTTTCACAAATTCACTTCTATGTAACATGGACACATTCACAAAAAAAAACGTATCCGACGCTACGTGTTGACTACATATTTCGATCTTTCATCGTCCGTATTCACACGACAGCGAACTTGTGCATCGAATCACTACACCGACGCATTCATTCAACTAAAAATCTCCGAAGTCATACGCCGGTGCTCGAATTCGGTGTGTGTGAATATCGCTTATGTGTATACTCAGATAAGGTTTGACATATTTGTTTTTGTGTTATGAATTCTGAATTGACGAAGGCGTCGCGTTAGTGAAAAAGTTAAATTAATATTAATAAATTGTATTATTATGAAGTATAAATATGTAAAATTGTCATCCTAGTATATATTCAAACTGTTGAAAAAGATTTTAAATGTAAAACGTTGAATATTCGGAACATTTTTTTATATCAAGAGGACCAGCCCAACATTTTTTCAAAGAGAAAACAAAAAAAGATCGATGGACACCGACAGCGATGATGATGGTTCTAGTGGGCATGGTGGTGGACTGGGAATGGATTTAACTGGAATACTATTCGGAAACATTGATTCTGAAGGAAAACTTGTAGATGATGAGTCCGGCAATGCTTTTGACCCTGAACTCAAAGAGCATCTTAGCTCACTATCCAAGTATGTAATTGGATGATGTGAAAATTACATGTATATATATGCTTAAAGTTCCTATTCATGTTTTGTAGGTTAGGTTTAAATTCAATGCTACATGAAGTTATTGAAGATAGAAGATATGGAGATGAAACGCATTTGCAAGAAACGACACAAAACGGGGACGTATCCTTCAAAACTGAACATAAAGATGGAACCGATGCCGACGACGAAGATGATGGTGAAATTGTTAAAGATGATGATGCAGTTGATTACTCTGATATAACTGAAATGTCGGAAGATTGTCCACGTTCACCTATAATCCCAGAAATTGAAGATCTAGAAGATGCAATACCGGCCAGTAAAGTCTCAGCACCGAGTTAGTTGTTTTTATACTCTAGAATATAATTCTGTTACATATTGATATGTTCTATAAGGTTTGCACAAAGACGATAAAGAATTGATGCCACCACCAAGTGCGCCAGTGCGTAGTGTAAGCGTTAATGCAGACAGCAATACAAAACAAATTAATGGCGAAGTTGTTCCTGTTGATACTGAAAAAAAGTCTGAGAAAAGTATGGAAAATTAAAATTAAATCAATCGTTGAAAATTAATTAAATTTCCCTTCCATTTATAAAACAGATGTAGATCGCAAGCTAGATACACCGCTTGCTGCCATGCTTCCCTCAAAGTATGCAAATGTTGATGTGCGTGAACTTTTTCCGGATTTTCGTCCGGATAAAGTACTACGTTTTTCCCGTTTGTTTGGTCCAGGGAAACCTTCAAGCTTACCACAAATCTGGAGACACGTTAAAAAACGCAGACGAAAACGCAAGCAATCAAGAGATCATAAGGTTTCTATTTTAGTAATATATATTTGTCGTTCTTTTACAAATCGCACAAAATTCAGAAAAAAATGCGATGAAAATTTTTTTTCTGCATCTTCTATCAAGTTCAGTAGACCCATGTTTTTTGATTTTGCTGAAAATGAATGAATGAATGAATTTTTGATAAATGGCTGGATTTTGTCAAATATACTCATACTTCAAGTCTATTATCTCCAGTTGTACTGATCTGATCAATGTCAGATTTTTTTTATTTAATAGTCAATATCGTTAGCTTTCGCAGTAATTTAAAAAAAAATTATATTGTCAACAAATGAAAAATAATAACAATTTAATAGTTTTAACATGATGTCCTGTAAAAAAATTTCGGGCGATTCTAAAATGTCCAGTCCAAAATGCTGTGCGGTTTGTAAAAGAATGACCGATATACATAATTACATCAAATAAACTAACTCGAATAATTTATCATTTTAAAAAGAATCCTAATGCTGGTTCAGATTCAACTAGTGATTCAGAAGAACCACACAAAAAAGGATTTGGTATGCATTACGGTCCTAATCCACCACCCGAAATGTGCATATCTGATGATGAAGATAAACTTATGCGCATATATAGTAGCGAAGATATAAAACAAGAAGGTCCAGACAATGGTGAAAATAATGAAAATAAACCTAAAATCGCTGACTGGCGTTATGGTCCTGCACAAATATGGTACGATATGCTGGAGGTACCCGATTCAGGAGATGGTTTTAACTATGGATTTAAAATAAAGCAACAAGCACAACCACTAAAAGGCAATTTAATGTCAAAACAAGCTGTGGTTGCTCCAGTAGTTATCGAGCAAGAAATCAAAGTGGAACCGATTGCGGATGATGCTTTTTTAATGGTCTCTCAGTTGCATTGGGAAGATGAAGTTGTATGGGATGGCAATGATATAAAAGCGAAAGTTTTGCAAAAGCTCAACTCAAAAACTAATGCTGCTGGTTGGTTACCATCAAGTGGATCTCGTACAGCTGGTGCATTTAGTCAGCCAGGCAAAACGTTGCCAGTTACAGCAAATGCTACGGGTAAACAATCATCTGGTGCTTCAGGAAAGCAAAAAGCTAATCAAATGTATGTCAGTTGCTTAAAATAAGCCGCAGTTCATTGATTTTTCTTTAATTATTTTAGTATACAGAGTAAGCCCGTTGAGGCTGTTGATGACACATGGTATAGCATTTTTCCTGTTGAGAATGAAGAACTTATCTATAGTAAATGGGAAGATGAAATAATTTGGGACGCAGAACAAATGACAAAAATACCGAAACCAAAAGTTCTGACACTAGATCCTAACGATGAAAATATCATTTTGGGTATTCCAGATGATATTGATCCTTCGAAAATAAATAAAAATATTGGGCCACCACCAAAAATAAAGATACCACATCCGCATGTAAAAAAATCAAAGATTTTATTGGGAAAAGCGGGTGTCATTAATGTGTTGGCTGAAGATACGCCACCACCGCCACCCAAAAGTCCAGATCGCGATCCGTTTAACATATCAAATGATAGGTGAGTACTTAGGAAATTCACACAAAATCAATTGCTTGCTAAACAATATCCTTTCAGTTACTACATGCCTAAAACTGAACCAACATTGCGTTTAAAAGTTGGTGGCGGAAATCTGATACAACATTCAACTCCGGTTATTGAGTTGCGCTCTCCATTTATACCAGTAAGTTTTAAACTGAATAAGAAAGGAAAAGACTTTAAATATTTTTTGTCATGCAGACACATATGGGCCCAATGAAATTACGCGCCTTCCACCGTCCTGCAATGAAGAAGTTTTCTCATGGTACACTAGCACAACCAAATCCACATCCAGTTTTGCCATTGCTAAAACATATTAGTAAGAAAGCAAAACAACGAGAGTTAGAGCGTATTGCCTCAGGAGGTGGTGACGTTTTCTTTATGCGTAATCCAGATGACCTTAGCGGCAAAGATGGTGACATAATATTGGCAGAATTTTGTGAAGAGCATCCACCACTGATGAATCAAGTAAATATGTTACTAGCGTTGGAATTCAGACATTATTACAAAAAATACAAAATTTTTTAGGTTGGCATGTGTTCAAAGATCAAAAATTATTATAAGCGTAAAGCAGGCAAAGATACTGGACCCCAAGATTTTAAATATGGTGAAGTAGCATTTGCGCACACTAGTCCATTCTTGGGTATATTGCATCCTGGACATTGTATACAAGCATTAGAAAATAACATGTTTCGTGCTCCTATTTATCCACATAATATAAGTTCAAATGAATTTCTTGTTATACGCACACGTAATAATTATTGGATACGTGAAATTAATGCAATATTCACTGTGGGTCAAGAGTGTCCACTGTATGAAGTACCAGGTCCTAACTCGAAGAGAGCAAATAATTTTACAAGGGACTTTTTACAGGTGATATATTTACTCAAAATTTGCTGAAACTACATTTTATTAATTTTTATATTTAACCCAACCATAGGTCTTTATTTATCGACTGTTTTGGAAAAGTCGCGATAATCCACGCCGTATTCGCATGGATGATATTAAACGCGCTTTTCCTGCACATTCTGAGAGCAGCATACGTAAGCGTCTTAAGCAATGCGCTGATTTTAAACGTACCGGTATGGATTCTAACTGGTGGGTTATAAAACCAGAATTTCGTTTACCTTCTGAAGAAGAAATACGCGCAATGGTATCCCCGGAGCAATGTTGTGCTTACTTTAGTATGATAGCAGCAGAGCAAAGATTAAAGGTTGCATAACAACTGTGGATAGTATTAAATTGGTATTACTAAAATTGTCTTTCTATAGGACGCTGGCTATGGCGAAAAGTTTTTATTTGCTTCCCAAGAAGATGACGATGAAGAGTCTCAATTGAAATTGGATGATGAAATAAAAGTAGCACCGTGGAATACAACAAGGTATAGACTTTTTTTTTGCCTATGAAACAAAAATCAATACTGGGTAGTATCTCATTTTAGAGCCTATATACAGGCCATGCGTGGAAAATGTTTGCTACAGTTGACTGGTCCTGCAGATCCTACTGGGTGTGGAGAAGGTTTTTCATACGTGCGCGTGCCAAACAAGCCAACGGTAAAACATAAACTTAAATACGTATAAAACAAAGCTTAATACTTTTTCTTCAATTTAAAGCAAACTAAAGAAGAACAAGAGTCTCAACCCAAACGCACTGTTACTGGTACAGATGCTGATTTGCGTCGGTTACCACTACAAAGAGCTAAGGAACTGCTACGAAAATTCAAAGTGCCTGAAGAAGAAATTAAAAAACTTTCACGTTGGGAAGTCATCGACGTAGTGCGCACACTTTCAACAGAAAAGGCAAAGGCGGGCGAACAAGGCATGGATAAATTTTCGCGTGGCAATCGCTTTTCTATTGCTGAACATCAAGAGCGTTATAAGGAAGAATGTCAGCGCATCTTTGATTTGCAAAATCGTGTTTTGGTCAGTTCCGAAGTACTTTCCACGGATGAAGACGAATCTTCTCAATCGGAAGAATCTGATCTTGAAGAATTGGGCAAAAATTTAGAGAATATGCTATCAAATAAGAAAACATCTACCCAACTATCGATGGAACGTGAAGAACAAGAGCGCCAAGAGCTGCTAAAGAAAATTATGGAAGAGCAAGAAGGCAGCAATTCTAAGAACGTTAAATCGAAAGATGGCAAAGATGAAAACTCATCACAACCTTTGGCAAATATGAATCAAAGACGTATACTAAAAATTACGCGTACCTTTAAAGATGCCGAAGGTAAAGAGTATACGCGTGTAGAAATTGTGCGTCGTCAACCGGTTATTGATGCATATGTTAAGATACGTACTACAAAGGATGAGCAGTTCATCAAACAGTTTGCCACCTTGGATGAACAGCAAAAGGAAGAAATGAAACGTGAGAAACGTCGTATACAAGAACAACTACGACGCATTAAACGCAACCAAGAACGTGAACGTTTGGCACAATTGGCACAAAATCAAAAACTTCAACCTGGTGGTATGCCAACATCGCTTGGTGATCCGAAATCATCAGGAGGATCGTCACATAAGGAACGGGATACAAGCCACAAGGAAGTAAGTCCCTCAAGAAAAAAATTCAAGCTGAAACCGGATTTGAAATTAAAATGTGGCGCCTGCGGGCAGGTAAGTTTGATTTATGTGCTCAAGGAATGTAATAAGAGCGTGATAAATAAAAAATATGTTTCCCTTTTAAGGTTGGTCACATGCGTACGAACAAAGCATGTCCTCTTTATTCTGGCACTTTAGGTCCGTCACCAAGTATGAATGTTGCTGTTACTGAAGAACAAGAAGAAGATATTGAAAAAGAGCTCAACACTGAAGAGGATGATTTAGTTAACGTAGACGGCACAAAAGTAACTTTGAGTAGTAAGGTATTAAAACGTCATGATGATATGCGCCGCCGTACACTCTTGTTAAAAGTACCAAAGGATGCTGTGGGGAAAAAGAAACGTCGTATGGCTGGTGATTTGCATTGTGACTATCTGCAAAGACACAATAAAACTGCTAATCGTAGACGTACGGATCCTGTTGTTGTTTTGTCATCGATACTAGAGGAAATTCTGAATGAGTTACGTGCAATGCCAGATGTGACACCATTTATGTTCCCAGTCAATGCGAAAGTAAGGTTTTTGAAAGCGTTGATTCACTTTAACAAAATATTTAGATGTAAACATTTAATAAACAAATTCAAAACTTTTTTAGTTGGTTCCTGATTACTATCGCATTGTGTCGAAACCAATGGACTTGCAAACGATGCGAGAAAACATACGTCAAAAACGTTATCACAGTCGAGAAGAGTTTTTAGCTGATCTTAATCAAATTGTTGAGAACTCTACACTTTATAACGGTGCGCGTAGCTCTTTTACAATTGCTGCACAGCGTATGCTGCAGACTTGTTTTGAACAGTTGTCCGAAAAAGAAGATAAATTAATGCGTTTGGAAAAAGCAATTAATCCACTGTTGGATGATGATGATCAAGTGGCATTGTCGTTTATATTTGAGAAACTACATGGTAAAATTAAGCTGATGCAAGAAAGCTGGCCATTCCTAAAACCAGTGAATAAGAAACAAGTTAAAGACTATTATACAATAATTAAAAGGCCTATGGATTTAGAGACCATAGGGAAAAATGTTGAAGGTAGGAATTTTGAACTTAAAACAAAAAACAATTAGCTTTGAATGGATTTTCTGCCTTTCAGCCCATCGTTACCATTCGCGTGCTGAATTTTTAGCTGACATTGAACTAATAGCTGCAAACTGCGAACAATATAATGGAAGCGAATCACGATTTACCAAAAATGCAAAAGTTATTTTGGATTACGCACGTTCAGCTTTAGATGAGGTATTAAAAACAGAATGAGTTCTAATATCAAAGTTTGTTTTAATAATCAATTACATTTTATAGTTTGCAGAGCATTGCAGTCAACTTGAACAAAACATTAGTAAAGTTCAGGAGCGTGCACGTGCTGATGCTGACCTCGATGACACCTGGGGTGGTGATGATCAAGAATATGATTTCCATCGCACTAGTCGTTCTAGCACACCTGAAAACGATTTTATTGATGTAGAAGGCAATGAGCGACCACATTCGGCTGCATCTCAGCGTGGCAGTATAATGGCAACTAGTTCTGGAACATCAACATCAGCAACCGCTGGCAGCGGTATTCCACCATTGCCCCCACCACCCCAAAGTGATGTTAAACGTGGTCGTGGTAGACCTCGTAAACAGCGCGATACGACAGTGGAAGAAGGTAATTTCATAATCAAACTATTATTTGTTTGAATCTGCAGTCGCTTAAATTTATTTCAATATTAAATCATTAGGTTTAAATGATAACCTCATTTTCTTCATCATACTGAGAGCGAAGATATGATGTGATAACTGCTCGTTTAGTTATTTTTTTTCTCAATTTTCTCTGAATATCTCTTTCTTGGTTATGGTACCACTTACCCATGCTTTCTTATAAAATTTGCCTACATACATAGTTAAACTTTACTAATTTTTAGCATATTTTTTCATTTTGTGTGCTCATTATTAAGACTTCATTCGGACGCAAAGTATTTTAGGGGAATTTAATTGTTCATTAAAAAATCATGGTGCATATTCATAGATATTTGCTTAGTTGTTGCTAGTAAACAATACTCGAGTTTTTGGCTGTCTAACATATGGCTGAAGCTATTTCTAACTTTAGACTCGACTTTAAAAATGACTAAATACATGCCCATATGCTTAGTATATTCATAAGTCAAAGATTTTATTCTAAACAAGTAGCCAAGTAGTTAACAGTTTATTAGTACAAGAACCCAAATGAACTTGTAGCTAGAGTGTGTACATCCATGTCATCCAATGAAAAAAAAAAAAAAAAATACCTTAAACAATTTCAAATATTTCATAACCTTACGAAATTTCCTTACATATGTCTATTTAGACAAATAAAAAAAAGCTTTAAGATGGAGCTATTATTTTTTAGAAGATATGAGTATATTGTACAGGTTACCCTCGTGTAACACGGTTGTTTAAGACCTTGAAAACAGTATGGTAGATGAAACCATGTACAGGGTGTCCAAAACTAATCGCCTCGTTTGTTTTCCGAATAAAATTTTAATATATTGATGTAAATATACTTTTTTTATAATAATCTCATGAAAATGTGATTGTTTTTGATGCCAGTGTGAAAGTATTTTTACTCGCAAAACAAATTAGCTGATGAATTTTGGGACATCCGTCGTCTAGCGAATCAGTTTTTCTGATGACATAGATTCCCCAATATCATCAGACCTCACTCGTTGATAATTCTTTATCGATGCATCAGTTGACATTTAAATTAGAAACATATCATTTATAATTTTATTTTAATTCCCCATACAGCTTTTTCCTTTTTTTGGAAATCAGTACTGATTCTATAACTCCTTTTAGTAGCATTAAGTCATCGTTATATTAATGTTCTCAATAATCATTCAAACATCCTCCGAAATGACGGTAAATACGACTTAAAACTTAAAACCCAACTACATTGACATCTGCTACAAATTATAAGCTCATTCAAAAAAGCTTGCTCCAAATATAAAGACACGAAAATTGAGTTTTCGCATTCCCCTATGTATCTAAACTCACTAAGTTTATTCGAAATTACACCTTATTTTGGAACTTTTTTCACAGAAATATGTTGAATTACAACAAAAAAAAATTTCGCTGAAACTGAACCCAAAATTTCGCTAGGTAGCCCTCAGGCACTGTCAAGAATGATACATTTTGCCGAACACATCGTGTCAAGTTTCAAGATATCCTAACCGAAGAATTCAAAAAGAAAAATACGTTTTTGATATATTTGGGGGTATGTTACACCGCGAATTAATTTTTCTCATCAAAACTTGTTGCGGTCGGTTTTCGTCTTCAAAACCCACTTTGATTATATCGATATCTATTTTTTTTTGTGATTTTTTGCATCAATATACAATCCGACCCCATAAAAAGGAAAAATTACTCAAAATCGACAAAAATACATTTTGTCGTGCTCATTGAGACTCTTCATCAGCATCGCAAAAACTACTTATTCACAAAATGTCAGCTGATTTGACCGAAATGCCTTGGCCATACAAAAAATGCTTTCACAAAAATATCGTATAAATACGACAGTTTAACGTTACGCACTACTAATGGGCTTTTTCGCCTATTTAACATTGTGTATGATTGGAGTGGAGTTTTTTTTTAATGCTAGAGACGGTGTACTCTTTATGTATTGCTTGAGGAAGTACTAGTTAATTTAAAATAAATAAAAAAGTATGTACGGAGAAAAAATTTAGAAAAATAAATTTAAATACTCGTTTACTCCTTTCATATTCGTAACAGTATTATTTTCACTATTGAAAATTACTTATGAAACAAAAAGTGCAAATTTCACTTGGCTAGGCAGCACTAGGATAGCAATTCTCTGTTTAGCTTGCACACTTTCAGCTTAAGCATATGCTTTTACACCTTAACTACGATAATTCAACTTGCATTCCAAAGTAAATTCTGCTACTTGTTGAACAATTAAAATTTTGATATTTCAGAATCTTTTTTAAGCTTTTGATTTTGTGTGCTTTTTCCTTTTTTTTAATGTCTACTAAAATTACATCTTAATCTTCCGAATTTACAAAATGGGTAAAAGCAAACACAATACGTTGAATTTTATTTTCTAGTCAAATTAAATCCGAATGCAGTTAAACGTGGTCGTGGTCGTCCCCGCAAGGACAGCCTAGCCTCAAATATAAGTAACACACAAAATTCCTTTCTGGAAGAAGGTAAGACTAATTGATATACAAAAAAAAAAAAAACACTAAAATTCAATAACACACAAACACTGAAGTTTTTATAAATGAATTTTCCTTTTTGGTTTGAAAATTTTTTTTCGTTCAAAAATTTAATTTTTTGGCTTGAAATTTGTTTTTTTAGACCTTATTATAATTTCCAAAAAAAAAGAAAAAAATATGTAAATAATATTTTATTAACCAAAATGTTTTTAGTTTATGCTTAAAAATACCACAGTTTATTTTGCTATGATTTGTATTTTATCATTATACATATTTTACTTTGGCGCTTTTGTTTATTGTTTTACCAAATGCTTTCTACACATTATTATTTTTTGTGAAATATCGTATAAATCAATATTTATATTTCAAATTGTATTTTAATCCTCCGCCGTTTAGATCTACAGTGCTCTACAGATGATGAGGAATTTCAAGAAGTTTCTGAAGATGAAAACCATGCGTCAAGCATTTTGGATCAAGGTGAACGCATGCAAAATACTGCAGGAGATGGTGTAGCAGACATGATTGATACATCTCATATCAAAGTAGAAATGAAAACTGAGCCACCACAGCTTATGGCAGGTTAGTAAGCATATTGCATAAATAATGTATTTTTTTAACAACGAATAGTGACTCTATATTACATATTTGAATTTCAACTAAAAATTTGTTTTTGACCAGAATGTATGTTGATTTATTAGAAAAAAAAAACATCCTTATGTGCGATGTCTGTGTATTTAAATGAATTATTTATTTTCTTAACGCTTACGCTAAAGACGGACCGAATGCTGAAGATGACAGTCAACAAGCAGCAGAAGCCATGGTTCAGTTGAGTGGAGTTGGGTTTTACACTCAACAACCACAAGGTTTAATATTTCGTACATTTACTCTGCTTTTTACAAATTTATTATTTGAATCATGTTTTCTGTAATTTTTCAATATTTTCAAATTTAAATGTTGCAAAATTTGCACTCTATTGCTGTGTTCTTTTACTTTTCATTTACAGACGATTCCATGGACTTGGATCCCAACTACGATCCTTCTGATTTTCTAGGCATGAACAATCGTTTAGGAAATAATTCCAATATGCCATTACAACAACAGCATTCACAATTTTCTAACGATAATGATGAAAATCAACACGTTGAATTTAGTACAGTTGTTAATGATGATATGCCAATGCAACAAATGCCTTTAATTATGCCACGGGATATACCTAATAACGATAATGTCGGCATCGATGAAGATCTGGCAGTATCTGAAAGTGACGAAGAAATAGAAGGAATGTTAATTAAAAATGAGGGTACTGCACCGAACGTTCGAATTGCTGAAAATATGTCTGAAATTCACATGGAACCACCACCTGAAACAACACATGGGGAAAGCAATTTCCTGATGGAAATTTCGAAGGAAGAACATCAAGAGGAAAATGATGAGGATGATGGATTTTGGTTTTAATATTTAGTTTAAATTTAAAAAACGATAAATTTTAAAAATATTTAGAAAGTCAGTTTGCATATTTTTTTAAAGTAAACTATATTTCAATTGCAATATAAATATTTCAATAAATATTAGTGAAAACTAATTGTGTAATTATTTTTAAATAAAACGAAATCGAACCTTTCATCCTTACTTATGTTAAAAATGCAAACATGTGTATGATCGTTATCTTTTTACGGATTAATCGAATTCAACGAAAATTGAAAACGGGGCTCAACAAAAGGAATAGGCTACTTTTTAATTCGAAAAAATGCACTGACGTTGCACCTCGCTTACATCAAAAACACAAAACGCTATAGCTTAACACTTGTGGCAGATATGTATGTATGTATGTATGAACCGTCTTGTAAAACTCAGTACAAAGTATACATTCTGTACCAAGCACCTCGCAATGTGAACGAGATTCATCAAAAGGGCGTGGTGCGTGCTATGTAACAAAAACTATTAAAACTATATTTTGACACTTATGTTAGCAAAAGTTGTGAAATTTTATATATGGATGTGTATTGTGTTAAGCACCTTGCAAAATGTGGACGTGCGTGAGCTGTGGAATAACTGCTCGTACTTTAAAAATCAATGCACAAGAAAAAAAACCTCAAAACCATAAATTTTTATGTTACAACGGATGATAAACTTTCATTGACCATGTACATCAGAACAAAAGATTCAGGAAAAATTCCCACGTCAATATTATAACTTTTTGATTTGTTTTTGCTAAATATGAACTTATTTCATTGCTTATAATGATCGCCCTGCATAAGAATATTGCTAATCTCAAACTTCACCGTGCAATTTTAGCACCGAGACAAAATCCTTATAAATGAGATATCTTTTAATAGCCCTTTTTTTCACAAGCTATAACATTTGCTTTATTTAGAAAATTTTTTGAGTTACTTCTTTGATCTTTGTCAAAATTTATTTAAAACTAAATCTTATTGTAAGCTATAATTTGATGCCATTAATTTTAATTTTAAAGCAATTTTAAGTGTCCTGTTACACGATCAATTTCTTCCACAGTTCCTGGACCAATAGCCAATACTGTCTTAGAGTTTGGTTCAATCTGCGTGCGTCCAGCATCACGTATAAGGCATGTGTTAAGGTGATTCGCCTCCGCTGCCTTTTTAATAACCATCATTTCACGTTCACTTTCTACTTTTAGAGCAATTTTAGCACAGCCGGTATTTTCCCAAGCACGCACTAAGCTGAGGTTACGTTGTACTGCTTTCTGATATGCACCAACAGCGCCATGACCACACTGAGCAGCGATTTTTCCTTTGCCCATTTTAAGGTCGTTACGAACGACTAACACCATTTTGTAGTTGTTGCTATAGCTGGAGTATTCCTAAAGATAATATATTTCAAATGGGTTATCATACTAAGCTATGTATATTTTTTACCTTTTTTTGCGTTCTTCCAGCATCACCTATACCCGTATCAGTTTTTTTAGCCACTGCATCTGTCACGTGTTTTTTAACTGCATACTTGTAGCCAACGAAAAATGATAGCAGCACAGCGAGTCCATTGATGACTTGAGTGGTGTCCAGCAATTTGTCTCCCATGGTTTAAGTTACTTTGAGTTATTAAACTTAGCCTTTAAATTCGTTTTTAGCACTTTTCTATCAATTTAAGGAAATCAAATTTAAAAATATTTTCCTGGTACTAAATATTGGCAATGGGGATGCTGTATGACGAAATAACAAAAGGACCAGACCAACCACCCCACGGCACTTAAAATCCAACCAAGACGCGTTTTTCACTTGACAGCTGTCACTTTGTTCAATAACATATGTCAAGCAAAGTTCACAATAGATTGTTACCGAACAAAAACTTTTATTCAAAAAGATTTTTCATAGACCAAACTTTTTGAGAGCTGAAATATAATCGTGGAAAGAATTGATATTTTTAAATTTTTTTCCAGTAATTCACTGATTAACTATTAAGGCCTTGCTGTACCTATTCTAGATCCCTTCATCTTTCATCATTTTAATAAAACATTTTCGTCTCATTCTTTCGGAATTTAGTTTTTTCTGAAAGTTTCACTTTTACCGCGTGTGAGCTGCACATATGTTTATTTTTATTGGATAGGAATATAAACTGTGTTATACAGGGTGGCTCTTTAAAGCTAAAAACAGAATTGGGACGTGCGATTTATCTTATGTGTCAAATCGCACCAAAAAATAAAGTCTGTTTTATTTTTTACGTTTTACTCACTACAATCGTATAGGAAAAATCTGGACGGGTAGCACGTCCCAATTCTGTTTAGTTCTTAAGAGTCGTGCTTTCAATGACATTAGTGGATTCGACGTTAGCGTTCGTTACGTTACGTTTGCCTATACGTGCGTCAATCAAATTTCAACTGACGTGGAAGAAGCGTCAGCGCAGCAAAATCTTTGCTTTGTCAATTCTGCCTTGCTTCACTTTGCTTAAAAAAAGTATAAATTATCCTGATAAAGTGTGGGAAATATTATTTTTATTTTGTACAAACAGAAATTTAAGTAATTTAAGCAACATGGGTATTGCTGAAACGCTGCAAATCGATGAAATGTTGAAAGACTTCAACAGAATGAATAAACGCCAGGTGAGTTTTTCGTCGACTGGTCTGTTGGATGCTCATAGTTTGGGGGGTAAACCATAGCAAAATGCCGACGTAAACATCTGAATGCATTTATTAATAATTATTGTTTAAATTGCAGTCACTGTATCAAATATTAAGTTTTGCGATGATTGTTTCATCTGCACTAATGATTTGGAAGGGATTGATGGTAGTCACCGGCAGTGAATCCCCTATTGTGGTGGTGCTTAGTGGTAGTATGGAGCCGGCATTTCATCGTGGCGATCTGCTCTTCCTTACTAACTATAAGGAGGAACCAGTGCGTGTTGGTGAAATTGTTGTTTTCAAAGTGGAGGGGAGAGACATTCCAATCGTGCATCGCGTTATAAAATTGCATGAAAAGTAGGTTTCAGAAATATTTAGGTTATAAAAGAAATATATATTTTTACATTTCATACTTTAAAGGACTGATGGTTCAGTTAAATTCCTTACAAAGGGAGATAACAACAATGTTGATGATCGAGGTCTCTATGCTCCGGGACAATTGTGGCTGACGAAAAAAGATATTGTTGGGCGAGCAAGAGGTTTTCTACCTTATGTTGGTATTATAACAATATTTATGAATGAATATCCAAAAGTTAAGGTATGTCGAATTTTGCTTGTACAATATTTTCTTCAAATGTCTTAAAACCATTTTATTTATAGTGGGCAATTTTATCAATTTTGGCAATTTTTGTACTGCTGCATCGCGAATAATATCCAATTCAGATGCAACAAATTCTTAAATTAAGTACTGATATTAAAAGAAAGCGTCCACTGCTAAAACAACAACAACAGCAACACAGTTAACAACAACAACAGCAACAAAAACAACAACAACAGCAACAACATGAGCAACAACAGCAGCAGCTACAACCGAAACGTAATAGCAACAAGCGGGCACAACTGAAAGAAGTCTCAAGCCTATAAAAACTGATGGAATAAGACAGGACTACTAAAAAATAAAGTGAATAAAATAAAAGCAACTTAAAGTTAATTTAAAAGAGAGAGAAAAAATAGTATAAATAAATTGGAAAAACGATTGAAAAGTCATCAAATGTTTGGAATCGACTATAAAAATAAAAATTGTTAATTTAACTTTCATAAAACTAAAATGGACTCTTAAAACTGATTTTATAATGAAAAACCAAAAGCTAAAACTAAATATGTAGTTACATATGTGAGTACATTTAAATTTTATAGATTTCTGCTGATCTAAATTTTACTGACAAAATAGTTTTTACTACCAACAATAAACTAAATGTTCCGATTGTCGTAAAGACCTACATAGGAATTGTTTCGACATTTTGTATCGAATATCCTATAAACTTCTAATGCAATTTTCTTAAAATTTTTTTTAAACATTTCAAAAGTCGAAAAAGTATTTTTATTGGCAAATAATATGGAAAGGATGGAATAATACAGAAAGAATGTGTCCAAACATTTATGCGGTTTTTCACGTTTATCTGTCTTCTTTTTTTTAAAACCGGAGGTCTCTTAAGGACAAATTTGCATATTGCTGCTGCATGAAATTTGATGACAAAAAAAGGTTCAGTATTACTCCCCATAAAACATCCCCACAATCACGTAACATCTGTCCATGTTGGGTACCGTCGAGTAACTAAAAAAAGTTTTTTTTTTGATTTGGCCATCGTAGATGAAATGGTTTGTTTTCACAGAAATAAGCATGCGAGGACAGAGAAAAAAGACGAAAATGTAATCGTGACATCGTCTATTTACTTTATAATAATGTTGAATTAATGAATAGCATAATGCTGTAAATTACTTTTTGTTCTTTGGCAATCGAATGTTGATTTTCATTTTAATGACAAAATCAATTGCCAAGTATTTCACAAAAGAGTATTTACTATAGACTCTGCAAATAGAGAAAATATGTAAAAAATATTGAAGATAGAAAAAATTGTTTAAACTACACATCTAGAGTTACCTATTCAATATATCTTATCTTTAAGAAAACTAATAATTTCTTCAGACGTTTTTTTATTTTTTCAACATTTGTTTTATGATCTTAACTTATCGCTTGACTTCTTTCCAAGCCATTTTAAAAACAGATACTTAAGATATCAAAACTTATTTTCCTTGGGTATACTTTTGCCATCATCTCGTATTCGCGTAATCGAGATACTTTTTCTGTGACATCTTTAATCTCTATTCTCCTGCAACAGTTGGCATAGTCGCACATGATTTCTCACGAATTTCCAACAAATGAAAATTACCTACTTTTCAGAATTGTTGCTTAACATTTGTATTTTCGTTAAAAATAAAAAGTGATTTCATTTTTAGCATTGTGCGTCATGCGGTTCTTCTTGACTGTTAGCTGGTGCTATAATTTGATTTGAATTCTCAGTTGTCGGGTATTGAAATCCAACTTAATCTTTTGGTGGTAAGCCTTTTGGTTTCAGCACACTTTCTAGAAGGTTTGGACCTGGTTGATTTTTAGGTCTAGGTGTTGGGGTTAAGGACCTTGTGTGGGGCAAAGCCTCTTCCTTCTTTTTGATCGCTGACGTAGCAGCACGACGTGCACGTATTTTCTCTTCCATTACACTTGGTACCATAAAACAGTTGGACTCACGATAGACGGGTTTGCGACGATCATTCCAAGGGAAGACCCATTGAATTGGAGTAAAGTCACGTTTCCAGGGCTTACCTGTGTGAAATAAAAGAAAGGTCACATTGTATCTAGTAAAAAAATGACATGCTAAAAACTTACGTGGCTTAAACCAGAGATCGCAAGTCCAATCCTCTTCACCCTCGTCGTCAGCATCGCTGTAGATAAATTGTAAAAAATGCATGTAGTATTTGATATCTTAGCATAATTGGCAAAAACTCAAACCTACCCTCTCACATATACGCGCACGAATCTACTTGACTTGCGGAACAGTTCCATGGCCTGATTGAAAGTCAAATCGGCAGCTGGTGTATCATTGATTTGAGTTATCTCGTCACCAATACACATACCGCCACGTTTAGCCAATCCCGTTGGAGTAACATTGATAATGGTCAAAGGTTCAAATTGATCGGTGCCACCAGTAACCTCAATACCCCACATCGCATCTACAAAACTCATAACTCTGCGATCAGTTTCCAGGGTATAAGTGATGCGCAATTGGTATTCAACATTGTCAAAGGCATCTGATGTGTATTTGGGAATTTTAATTTTTGAATCGATCATGCTGAGTATAGAACGCAAATATTAAGTTATGTAATTAGAATTTAATTTTTTTCAGGTATAAAACTTACGTTCTGTATTGGTGGAAAATTATACTTCTAAAAGAAAAATTGAATAAAATATTAACTGATCGCTTCAACAGTAAAAAATCCTTTTTGATCGCAGTAACTTAGAGTTGGCCTATTGCTAA
The DNA here is from genome assembly GCA_963662105.1 of Meiosimyza platycephala. Lineage (NCBI taxonomy): Eukaryota > Metazoa > Arthropoda > Insecta > Diptera > Lauxaniidae > Meiosimyza > Meiosimyza platycephala. The sequence continues at coordinate 91,933,114 of OY759209.1, read as the reverse complement.
TGTATCGCTTGTCGTATCCACTGACTGTACGTCCTGACAACAATTCGATTAAAATTCAATTAAGTGATCGGTGCAACAGAAGATCGTATTTATAGGTTTTTTCAATTCAAAAGATTTCACGGTCACATCGATCAATCGATAGGTATTTTAGTGGGAAGTTTGCAATGCCACTGTGCAACGTCATCAATTCTTTTTTTGTAGCGATGTTATCAGTAATTGCAACAATTGCCAAAATATTTACGAGAATTTGTTGACTGCGTTCATTGTCATTTTATTTTTGGTAATTTACCAAATAATTGTGTTACTTTTTTAGCCTATGTCTATGTCTTCTTATTTTCGGGGTTTACTTTTGCACCGGAACTATATTTTATTTTTATCTTTTATTATCATTATAGGTGGTACAAGTACATATATGAAATACCCCAGGCCATTCCAGTTTAAAACAATCGATTTCTGGTATAACATGAAGGACACTTTTTACGCGTTGAGCGTACTTATTGTATGCAACGCTTAAAATAAAATAGCCAAAGGTATTTTATAACTTTCTCGACTTAGCCTACTGCATCTGTCTGGTGTACATAATAATTAACTTTAATGATAAAAGTTTTAAGAAAACCATCTATGAATTGCCGTTTAAGCACAAGAACTTGAAAAAGCCATAGCTAGAAGATCATAAGCCACTCCGACGATATCGAAGTGTCTTGCGTTAAGACAAATGTCAAATGAATGGCAGATGACTATGGCCCCCATATTATGTAAGCCGAAGCAAGTGAGTGACTGATATTCGTCTGCTTATATCTTCAAAATGTAAGCCTGATTATTAAGTTCAAATGAACATAAAAGTCGGAGCAAGTTCTGAATTAAAATGTTCAATCAGTCACAAATGTCTTCAAAAAGAGTGAAAATTATAAAATACAGGTCCTTTAATATCACACTTTATCATCCCCTTAGCAACAGTGTCGTATAAAGACTTTACCGGCCCGGGGCTAAAAGCTGGAAAGAAGCTTCCTCTAGTCCAATCTTAATCTACCGCTTCTTAGCAACTCTGAATCCGTAAGACAGTTTCCTCTAGCCCCACCATAATTCAGAGCTGCTTAGCAACTCATAACACGTAAAAGCTCTTAGAAATAATGCGAAAAACTTGACAATTTCTAGTTAGAAGTTGTTTTGGAAAGCCAAAGTAGATACGTCCTAACTGAGAAATGAGGTAGAAAAAGCGAAGAAGCTGGGTGAATAGAATATTTTATTCAGTATTTTTATAATATACACATCTTACATACACATGTAAGACTACTTGCCATGGGAGAGCTTTAGCTTCTATAACCCCTCAAAGATCTGCGGCAGAAGCATATGTATGTATAATATCTTGTATAGTCTTTAAATGTCGTCGCATGAAGCTTTTAAGCCGTACTGTAAATTCTCTGTCGGTAAGGAAATTTTCAAGCAAAGCTTGCATGTTTTCAGGTAATACATTTCCTATTTAATAATTGCGATTTTTATGCCACACTTTGTGAAAAGCAAAGGAATATTGCTGAAAATGTATACCAAATGCTTTAAGACAATACATCATTAAATATTACTAACATTTTTAATCATATACAAATGATAAGATAAATATAGATAAAACTAATTTAAAATATATAAAAAAAAATGAAAAGAGAACAAGTTTAAATTAAGAATAAAAGAGAAAGATAGTTAATTATCAGGTAGCAAAAAAAAAAAATAATAAATTCAGTTAGATATTAGATAGCTAAAAAAAAAACAAATGGGTTCTTCTGGCCTAATTATTTGCAATTCAATTGCAGGTTATTCCACAATAAAATAGTTTGAGTGTTCCAAGACTTAATCGCGGTAATATTTATTTCAGGCGAGTGATTGGCCAGAGAGATATTGTGGGCAATTATTGTAAATGATCTTATCGAATATAAGGACATTTTTATAGTTGTAATATTACTCCAGATCTAAATAAAATACTATTTTTCTTTTTAAAGTTGAGTCACATATCTATATATGTATTTCCAAACCAAAAATACATCATATGCAATTGTTAGAAGCAACATTCAACCTGCTTGCAGATGAAATCTGTACAGGGACAGATCGAACAAATGCAAGTCAAAATTGTAGGTAGTAATAGGGTTTGATCTGATGCATTTTCAAACTGATGGAAAAAGAATAGCTGATGTTCTAAAACTTCTTAGACCGAAATAAATTTGCTTAATGACTGTCGTAGTAGCATCACAACAACTCAAAGAGCAATATATTCGAAGCCTTCTCTAATCTGAAGAATTTGTTGCTTGCCTAGCATCAGCCTTATCATAAATGCCTCTATGCACCCACATGAGGAGAATGTGGAAATGCCCAGACATCCGATTAAGAGACAAACGACAATGACTATTAGGGCTATAAGTGAGTTTAAGTCGACTGATTTTTGAGATTTTATAGCAGCCTGGCTATCTGAGTAAATGATTATGTTGATTTTGGAAGGATATTTATTTTTAGTCAGGATGCTAATTCTTCTATAGATATATTCTCTGCCTGGAAACGCAGTGATGATACGATAGTAATATATGCATATGATAATATAGCAACAATTTTTAACCTCAGTTCCATAGAGTATTTGGGTATTTAGTTGGGATCCATTCCTGCCGAAATTAAAACACCTCTTTTGAATGGAACTCGTCTCTTCCAGCTATCAGTAAAAGGAATGTGATGAAATTCTCTCCCAGTTCTCTATTATGTATGTGTATATTCCCGAGTTGTTGTTATTTCTGTGTCAGTGGCGTCAATTGGGTAGGGCTTGGGAGTTTTAGCCTCTATATTTTCCCCCCTCAGGCCACCATTGGTGTCATTCTTTCTATTTAATCTTAAAAAAAAAAAAATCGAAAAATTTATGTAAGTAAAGGTATATTAAGATGATAAAAATTTTAACATCGTTGTACGAGTAATTTCCAGAGTAAAATGTTTGAAACATTTTACAAGATTTATGAGTTGGACAATTGAATTGAGATAACGCGTTTATGAGTTTTACCAAACGTTAAAATGGCATACTCAATATGTCAAATCTTGAGTAATTAGGTATTTAATAATTAAAAATGTTAAACTTTTATTTTAAGTTAAAACATAAAGGCAACATTATCATTATCATTTTGTTATATTACTCAGAGACTTATTTATATGATATATTTGTTGAGTCTTGAAGAGAAGAAAACAGCTCCCCACTTAAGTGAAGCAACAACAAATTAAGTCTTTAGATAAAGTTAGGTAATTAATGTGCGAATGATTGATAGCCTTTGAAGCCACTGCAAAGAAATAAAAATGCGATATTTTCTCGCATGTGATAAATTCATAAAATGCTACTTCTTACAATGAAAGCAAGAGTAATTGTTCTTATGTGCAACATTTTGCACTCTCTCTCTCTCTCTCAATTACTATAGTAAATCTGTACGATCCTAAACTTTAGTCAGTCAGTTAATGGTGAGCATTTGTTGGCTTCTTATTGTTACCCAGTTGGACAGGTAAGCATGCTAAGGCTAATGGTAGTAACATGGTTTCCTTTGTAAGCTGGTGGTTAGCGGTTTTCTAAATTGCTATTGAATTTTTTATTTTTCTTAGAGAACAGCCAGGGTTGTCAAGTGATCGGGATTGACCAGGTCAAGCCCGGAATTGCATGGAAAAGCCGGGGGCCTGGTAGGAATTTGGAAATAAGAACACCGCACGCCTTTCTGTTTTACATCGTTAAGTAAGAAACAAATTTACATCTATACAGAAATGTCAATAAGTACGCAGTATTTTATGTTTGTTTTGTATCGAAAAATGTAACCAACGCGTTCAATACATTTGCAGCATTTTTAGTACATTTTCAATACATTTGGACTTTTGTATAGTCATTATCTTATGTAATGACCTTTTCACTAAATTTTTTATGATTTTTTATGTTTTTATTTATGAAAATCTATTATTTTTTGTATGTATGTGGCCAAAATACATTCGCTATCCAAAAAAATGCCTAAATCCAGTACGTTGAAAAAAATGAAAATGCCAAACCAAATCACCTGTAAAAAATTTTTAACTTTCCTAATTGAATTTGAAATTTTGAAATACCTATACTGGGAAACAATTAAAAATAGAAATATGTTGATTGAAAATTAATTTGAGCTTAAGATTTGTTGCAAGTAAAAAATTTTATTAATAAAGATGTGAAAACAAAGAACGCTAAAAACCACCATCAAACTGTCTTAGTCTTAGAGCGTAAGCTTGTGGGTATGTTAAAAAAAGTATGCTAAGACGCAATAAAATGAAATTTTTCATCTGTTCATTATCTTCGTTCCCTCAAACCTTATAAAATTTAAGATTCGGTTCCAACTGGGTATTTGCTTTTGCATTGAACGAGAGTAATTTTTCTTATGTGCAACACTTTGCACTCCCTACCTCTCTTTCATTTACTGTGGTACGATCTGAAACGCTACCAGTGGGCACTTGTTGGCTTCTTATAGTTAGTTGCTTTTTAGCTCTTGCATTGATTAGATACAATTTGGTGAAGTGATCGCGACGTAAAGTTTGTTTGTACGCTTTGAAGAATTCTATTATTTGTTGTCGGGAAGATTGTGTGTTGCTGTAAGTGTAGAACTTTATTGTAAGTTAGTTAAGTGGGCGTAGTGAAGAATGTAAGCTGTTGCTGTTGGTATCATTAAACTTTGTTTTTCATTTTTCAAACATAAACAACGTCTAGCAAATGTTTCTCAAAGATCGCGTCATTTAGGTTAACATCAGAAAGATATTCAGTCTGTTTATGTGGAATACATTTTTATTGTAGCTTTATTTTATTTTATAGTATACCTATTTTTGTTTGTTTTTATAATTGCTATGACGAATTCACAAAAATAGCACCATATTTTATCACATGGAAGTTAAACGTACAATTCATTATCATCTAAGGAAAATATTTGCATACATTATGTTAAAGTTTATTTGTTGTTTTCAATATTTTTTTATATATATAAACGCAAGTGGGTACGGTTGATACTTTTGGGCATAGTCAAATTTTTTAATTAATACACTTAAGTTTGAACGTGTAAGCTAATTTTTATGTGCACATAAAATTATTGCGTTTTTCCTATCGATATATTTAATCCAGTCACGTTAAGAACAAATAGCATGTCATCATATATTACTGGGTGAGTCAATAATTAGGTCAAGCGTATTGTATACTAGTTTATCTTTAAAGAAAGAAAATAACTTTTGAAAGATGTAGCTGACATAATGATAAATAATTCTAAGGTCTAGAATAGAAAAAAATGCTTAGAGTTTTATGTGACATCAATAAGATAAGGTGTCGCTCAAATTAACTTAGGCATACAAGAGCCAAATTCGCTCACTCTGCACACTTTCAAAGTTTTTTTTATTGTATTTTTCCATACGCTGTAGTTTAAGCCAAAATTTTAAAGAAAAACATATTTTAGTTCGAATATATGTAAATGAAAATATTTATTTTAGCAGAGGAACACAGAGTGTTCTTTTTTAATTGATCTAAAATATGTGTTTCAAATAGCATAAGGGTCACTCAGTCCGAGTACGTTTAGCTCTATCATATGAAGTTGTTTTTTTTGAAAATTTTCTAAAAATTAAAATTTCCATGCACTATGCTCCGAACACCTCCCTCGCTTTGAACACCTCCTTTGTCTAACTGTAATCAGTAATCTATAGAAAAAATGAATTTTGAAGAATTTTAGCCCAGTAGGAATTTTTTACATTGCATTTATCAATCAAATACATTTTGATTTACAAAAACTTTATCGGCTTTGCATTGTTTAAAAAGAGCGCAAATAAAAATGCCTTTGCCAAAGTATCTAGGTGTAACACTGTGTTAGAAGAAGAGAATTTGGCACAATCTTCAAAGCCTTGAAAGCTGAATTTTGAACTTACAGCAAAGACGATAAATTTAAGAGACTTTGCAGCCTCTATTAGAGAGTTTATTTCGCGGAAACATCAACCCCGCTCGAAACTTCACTCAAAAAATGTATTTGATTTGAATAAATGATATTGGAATGAATTTTTGATATTGCAAAGCCACGTAAATTTATCCTCTCTGTTTTCACTTGCAATGTTGCTACAGTCAAATATAGCAATCGCTTAGTTTGTAGATAAAATCTATTTCATGCTGTTCGGAGCCTAGGGCCTGATTAAAATTTCAATAGTTATTTCGATCATATATATTGCATTATATTATGCTAGATCGTACCAATTCTTTACATATCACTTTCTATCATTCAGTGTCACGGTATTCTGGGCCTTCCTCCACATCTATCTTCCTGCTGGTTCTACAAAAGAGCTGATCAACAAGCTTCCGTAGCGTTTCGCAGAAGAATTTCCAAATGGTTTTTGGGAGGTCTCAAAAATGTGGTTGCCTCTGGTAAACGAATTTCTATGAGATCAAATGTTTTCATTCCAAAAAAACAATTTTTTTTTTCTGAAACTGATTTTCAAAAATCCTTAAGAAATTTTAACTTTTTTAAAGCATTTCTATTCATTTGCAGAAACTTTGCTTGTTGAAAATGTGCAAATATTTAATCAAACTGACGAGCACTGACATAATTTTTGGCTTAAAATTATTAATGATTGATCACGTTCCACCCTTTTGCAAAACGAAAGCATTTTTTTCTCATTACTGAGTGAACTATTTGTGATACAAACTCTATATTTTCTTATCTTTAACATTTTTTTATAAAAAAAAAAATATTTTTTCAAAACAAATCGATTCTTGTGGATATATGAATGTAGGAACTTTTTTTATAGTTATATGATATGTAGGTTCATATGAACCTACATATCTCTGGGTTCAATATTTGCGTACCGGTGTTACCGATAATTTTGAACATAATATCAATTGAGATTTTAACAGCATGACGTTACTTTCTAAAAATAGAAAAATTCAACATTATTGCTAAGCTGAAAATTCACAAGCAAAGATAAGAGCGCACTTCAAAATTATTATTAATTGCTAATAATTTAATAGATGTTTGTAGTAAACAAAAAGTTTTTATATGCATATTTATTAAATTATGTTCAAATATGTATGTAATGATAGCAATTCGAAATAAAAGCGAAATATTCGCAAATATTTTTCATCGAAAATAATAACATCGATAAGTAAGCAACGTTTTAGAAACAAAATTATAATTGGCTGTAAGCAGTCTTATTTAGCGATAATAACAAAATAAGAGGGTGTTCCGGATATCGAGAAAAAAAAAACCAGATCAGTAGTGATTTAACGTTTAACGTAATAATTCTGATAATCGATTTTCCATCTATTAAATTGTTATCATTTGTATCGTTACTTGAACTTTATTACACAGGTCTACACACAGATCTACATTAATTTTAGTATGGCAAGGTAAATAGAAAATTTTAATTTATGATATTTCGAAGAGTAAAAGAGATATCGACATAATTTAAAATGTGTTTTGAAGGGAAAGAGCAGTACTTTCGCAGGACGTATCAAATTTTGATGAGAAATTTAATTCGCAGTGTAAAATACTCCCGAATATAAGAAACGGTACTTTTTAGAAAAAAAAGCGCCCGAGGGATTTTTATTTTTTTTCCAGAAAAATGGTTTGGCTATAATACGTAGCACCATGAATTTTTGGAAGGATGCAACTTTAGAGTTAAAGCTTTTTCCAGACAACCGTGTATGCATATCAACTTTTCCAAATTTTATGAATTTCTAAACATTCTTCAATACTTTCTGTGCTAGCGTAACGAAATATAATCAATATAATACTTAGTAAGACTAATTTAGTTTTTATATATTTTTCATACTTGTTTTCAAATGACGTGATGGAATTTGAATAAATAATCAAGTACCTATGTATATATGGTTGTACTTTGATTTGGAGTTAAAATGAAAGTTAAGTTAATTGCATTTATTAGAAATCAATGCAAAAACATAGGTATACTATTGTAGTAAAGTAACAAAGTCCCCTATATACATATGTAGGTCGATAATATGTACGTACATTTAAAGTCAAAGCACGCAAAATCAAATGAAAGATGAGTAGAGTATTTGTAACGTCGAGCGTCACTTTGTTGTGCGATATAAACTCAAAAAAACATGTCGTTTTATATTTAAAAAAAAAAAGAAAAACACAGTCGACTGTCTAACATAAGCTTAAATTGCGCCTTTACTAGAAATGTTGCAACGCTAACATGTCTACAATTTTAATCGGCATTTATTTTGTTTATTTTCAGAACCGGCTTTTTTCCGTTTTGGCTGTATCTACTCTCTCCATCGCATTAGTTGATCGTTGCAACACTTGCAGTCGTCAGAAGTAATCTCAGTCTTGAACTCAACTCAAGTAGAACAAAACAACTCATTCAAAATGGGCAACCCGATTTGGTTCGTTTTCTGGTTTTTAGTCTTCTGGTTCATTTCCTTTTTCGTCGCTGGCTTCTCTGCTTTCCTCTACATTATTTTATATGTGTTGGTAGTTTGCATCCCTGGACTATCGGTGAGTAAATGTGCTCTCAGTGTCAGCAATAGTTGATTGACATTGAATATCATATATAAATATATATAAAAACGCATTGTAGTGATGTCATTGCAATGCATCTTTTGCTATTGTTCATATAAAAGTACTGTCGTCATTTGGGGTGGATCTTGTTTGATTTTTTTTTATATAAAAATGCATTGTAGTGATGTCATTGGAATGCATTTTTTGTTGTTGTTCATAACAAAATACTGTCGTCATTTGGGGTGAATCTTGTTAGAAAATTTCTTAAATTGAAAATACTTTTCTTAGATATATGTATGTAGTACAAGACAAATAAGCAGTGACTGAATAATTCTGTGAAAATAAGGAATAACTGCTTAAGTCGACTTAAGCACGAAGAAAGTTGAGGCGAATTTTCCATTAGATCTTGCTGAAACTCGCTTTCCAGTTTTTGGGAATATCAAAACCCAAAGCAATACCTACTAACAACTTGCGTTATAAACAAAGAGCAATTGCATTCAGAACTAATCTAAAATTGGCCGTAACTCCCTTCGTTCCTAAGTTGACTTAAGCAGTTTTTCGTTTTCACCCCAAAATTAATGAAAAAATAAAAATCAAAATTAAGGAAAAGACAAGATTTAAGTAGTTATCATTTTTAAAAATTTAAGTAACCCTTTGAATTTTGAAATATTTTTTTTGTGTTACACCCTACTTTGTATTGAGAAAGATCCGCACTCTTATCTAAACTATGTTATTGTTGAAACTTATATGACTTCAAGAAACTGATAATTAAAATTATATGAATGATAACACTTTAAATCACTGAAGTTTTATCGCATGAAATAAAATGTCTCTTAACATTTTATCGAATCGCTTATCAGCTAGTGAAGACATATAAATGTGTTTCTTCTGTTTAGATAAACCGGGTATGAGGTAATTCTTTTCCAATTACTCACTCATGTACAAAATTAAACAAACATAGTAGTGAATTAAATAACATTTACATAACAATCTTATCTTAACATATAATACTTATTTCAATAATGTTTTAATATTCTTATCTATTTTTTAGGGAGTTACCGATATATTACTACAGGGCATTCAATTTCCACATTTCTCTGCCAAGGCTATGATGGACTGCAAATCTTTGTGTTAAAGCAATGCAACTAGATTTAAATTTTTTATAATTTTATTATAAGAGAACTATTTTAATCTTTATCGATTTGTAACAAATTGTTTAACTTAAGTATAAAATTGAATAGACCCAAATTTGTTATCATGCGTCACTAATAAAACCAAAATTATTAATTAAATCCTTAACATATATATATCTAAAGTTTGGTGCTTATAAGACACTAAAATATTGCTAGCAAAATAAATTTGGATGGCATAGGAAAATGGACAATTTAGAATAAAATAATAACTACAGCGGAAATTCAAAGTTTTGCTACAAATAAATTTAAACAAATTTTTTGTGATGTATCGGAACAGAAAATAGTTTATAGCTATTTTACTGAGCTTACTGTGCATTACAGTGTGTGTGATAGTTCCAGGACATATGTTTTAGGTTCAGAAATTCTAATTCATTGGCTCAAAGGTTACTGATGATTCCATTTAGCAATGAATGAAACTCGTATGGTTGGTTCTTGCAGTTTTTTGTTATTTTCGTTTTAGTTTTTGTACAGAACAGTTATTTAGTAAAATGATTTTATGCAATTTTTTTTCTTTAACCAACGGGGTCTGAGCCTTCCGTGGATGAAGGGTCTCATAAATTTATAGCCTCTGCTAATGTTTTTGCAGATGAATTTCTATAGTGAAATTGGTAAGTCTCCAAAATGTAGTTGTTCCCAATTTTATTTAAATTTTTTTATTGAAAATCAAAACAAAAAAACAAATATGAACATTTTTATTTGAGTCTAACTGCTTGAATTTTTATCTTAAAAATTTTTTTTTTCTTTCCATGACTTTCTTCAATCAATTGACATATTTATGAAAATAGATTCTGTCATTTCGACATTTGACATTTATCAGAATAGCAATAAAAAATATATTTGTAAACAATATTAAAAATCTTTTCTCGTTCAGTGCTGTAATGACGTATATAAATCCTTGCTGGTGCATTTTCTGGATGATAATTTTCTTAGTCTTCTCCTTCCCAATAGCCATAGTCTGTGGATTACTTTACATATTATTTTACATTTTCGTACCGTGTGCTGAATGTTGCGAGGTAAGGTGAAGACTTTTTCAAGTACTTAAAACTGAAGGCTTAAGGAAACGTCACGCAAAAGCAAAATGTTGACCTCAATTATTCAACATCTTTCATTTTGTCTGGTGGATAAAAAAAGCAAAATATTCTAATTATTCGACGCTATCTTTAATGGATTAATGATTTTATATTTTTCAGGATCTCACAGATTTTTTGCTGCTCGGAATACAATTACCCGCTTTTAGTATGAATTGTGCACTTACCTGTAGATCGCCGTTCACATCGGATCTTTTAGGTTAATTTAAGAAACTTTGTGTATTTGTGCTAAAAAGTCAGTAGTTTGGAAATTATGTGAGATCGAAAGTAAGTGTGATGCTATTATGTTCAAGTAATGTAAAAATATATAAATTATTCCTATGGAAAATCATGAAATTATTTTCTGATGATATCATAAAATCGGGATAATGACAGCTTCTGCACTAGTTGTTTAATACCAAACCCATCATGAGCTACGCTGTGCGTAATTGTCGAGTTAAAATTCCAACCACAGTATACGAGTACTACAAACTCTTCGAAAATTCTTGAAGTACACTACGAAAAAATATGGAGATTTTGTGCGTGGTGAGCAAATCCGTATACTTTTCACTCATCAATAACAAGCAGATAAGTTAATCAAGGAGTCTGTTAACCAATTATATGTTATGTACGAATATCTCGCTATTTATTTTGTTCGTTCAACTTAGAGGTGATGCTGATTAAGTACAGTGGCGTAGGCAGGACTTTTTTTTTGTGGGAGGGAATACTTAAAAAAAGTATAAGTCCATATTAAGAGATGATGATATTAAAATTTAACCAAATGATGTCTTATTGTGATGGCACAGGAAATTTAGCTAAGCCCTCGTAGAATAAACCAGATTTCATAATGAAACTACGTAGGTGACCTATGCTAAGATGTTTAAGGTCATCTAGATTATCAAATAAGATAGCGCTAAGTATTTTTTGTTAGTGTTTTCGTATTCTTTAATATGCTAACAGCTTCTATAGAAGTCAAAAGAGAGCATTCCTAATCTCTCCGCACGCGTACCGAAGAGACAGTAGTGAGTTACCGCATTTTAGGAAGTCTGATTCCGAAGATTTTATAGCAGTCTGAGTAAAGGTTATGGATATATTTCTTCTCATCCGAATTGCAACTTTTTTAACACTTTCGCGACGGCATATACCACTGGTGGTACATTTGCAATTTGGGCTTATACCGTCGTGTACCAGTGAAGTTCATATGATAAGCTTGAGGGTCCGTCTAAAAGTGATAATATTGCTGAAATGGTCTAGTAATCTAGCAATTATTTTTAACTTCAGCTATGTAGAGAAAATACCATAACCGAGATTGACTGTTTAGCTTGAAACTATGCGTGCAGAAATTCCTTCCTTCCTGTCACTTCGAAAGGAAATGTGAGTGAGTACTATAATGCCTCGTAATTGAAGTTACCGGAACATTATAGCTCAAATTGTAAGGAACAAAGTTCAGATTTTTTTTTGCATAGCCATATGCCATCTGTAAGTAGCTCTTTGTAACTCGTGCAATTGTTTACAACTGACTTTGTAGTGAGTACATGCATGTAGGGCAACAGTGGCTTCTTATCCCTCTCTTCAACATTCAGTTTCGAACTTAGTTTCCTATGGTAGTGCCATTAAGTGAAAATGATTCGTTACTTCGAAGTTTGTGAAGACGATAAAAAACTATTTTAGTTGAATTGACAGCTAAGACAGCCTCATTCGCCCATGAGATGAGTTTGCTTTAGACGTTCAAATGAATGTACGAATCACATGCATTTAATGCCACATTACTCGTGTAGACTTTACACTCATACCCTTTAGAACATAATTATCTTATTTAGAGCCAAAACTTACAGTAGGGGACATCACCCCTACCCTGTGATATTACCTGCGACAAATATGGCTTTGTTAAACGTGCATTGCTTACAACATCAGTACTGAGAGGCTTATAGGATTCAAACTACTTGTCGCCCAACAAACTTCGGTTTCCGAGATATCAAAGTGATTATTTGAAAAGACTAAGGCTAGAACATTTGACTCTCCTGGTTCATGTAAGGAATTACCATGTCTAGTAAGAGGCGAAGGGACTACTTGCCAGAAGTATTACAAAAGCTACCAAACCTAGATTACTGGGTTTAGAATATATAATCTCCTCGGTCAAGATGACTGATGCTTATTGAAGAGAATTCTATTACATTTTTCAATCACACTTTAGAATAACTTCATTACTATTACATATAAAATGAATGTCGATATGATTAATTAACACATAAATATCGCTGAAAAATTTACTTAATCTTGCAATTCACTCGTTGACTAAAAAAATTTGTAACTACTTCCTATCTGTTAACTTTTTTTAATTAAATCTCTATCTGAGATCAATTCTCGTCTGAATCTCTCAAATTATTTAACTCAGGACTTAACTTAAAATTCAAAAATAAAAATGAACATCATACCTAGCTTATGTATGTATAAAATAAGATATATGCACCTGGCTTAGTAATTCTTTTGACTGCCTTAGGTAGTTTTTCTTGAATCTTCATTCCCTTTTTTTTGTGCGCACAATGTCAAAGGTAAGTCAGACTAATAAGACATGTAGTTTTTAATTCTCTTTTTGACATAACATCAAATCATGAATATCAAATAATTTCCTACATGGCTGTTAAATATCAATGTAGTTTAAAGCACACGCAAACAATGGCATGCAACAATGGCAGGCAAGATGAGAACGAGCACTAAGAAATCGCTTCTTAGCGTACCGTTAAAACAAAAATTAAGCCTGAAAGCTTTTCAGTAACAATATGTGTGCTAAACTGAAAACTGTGTGAGAATTTAAGAGCACAAAACAACAACAGCTGCAGAGGCAGAAAGAATGTGAAAAAAGCAAAAGCTTTTTACTGGTGCCGAAATTCCGGTAACCGGCTATTAATTGTTATACACGATAATATTGGGAAAAAAGCTTATACGCTAAAATAAAAACAAATCATAACAATACAGAGAATAAAGTAAAGAGTTAGAGAGAAAGATAAATCAGTCAACAGACCAACCGACACAACCAGCCAATCAAGCAACCAAACAGCAAAAGCAACGGAACCAACCAAACTCACTTCATCCCGGGTGACATTCATTCGTGAGAGTTCTCTCGATTAAGTTGTCGGTCGGACGGTTGCGCTAATTGTAAGCAATAACGGAAAATTCAATAAATGTGTGTGTGAAATAGTGAATATTTACAAAAATTTATTGGTAATTTATATTAACATATTGGAAAATTTCATTTAAAAATGAAAAAAATCAATTGCATATTTTTCGGCTGCTTCATAAATGTTTTTCTTTATTTCCATCATTAAAATTTCACGGTTTGCACAATAAACATTTGTATGCCTGTGCTGCAAGGCTGTGTGCATATGCGTATGTATGTGTATGTATATGCTTGTGTACTTATAATTGTATGTGTACACTTAGACAATGCGCCGTTGTAATTGCTCTTATTGCTGTTGTTGTCATATTGAAATAATAAACAAATATTGAAAATTTTCTATTGCATACTTTGTGGTTACAATTTACTTGAATTCCAGTTTAAGTTGTGCCTCCTGCACTGCCAGTAGCTTGAACTGTTCACAATCGGCACGTAAAATTGACTTCGGTCCACACGTTGGTCGCCGCAGGAAAAAAACAGTCAGAATTTACGCAGCACTTCAGTAAAGAAGACTGGGAGCCTCGTTGCTTGTGTGATCGATTTTCTCTCTCTTTTCATTGGTTTCATGGCTCATGGCGAGGATGTATGTAGATGGTAACGTATGTCGTCTTCCGTTGGCACTACTGATGGTGCTGTAAAGCATTAATTCGTCCATATCCTTTGGTTTTGGATTCTGTACAAATGTAATTCAACCACTTTGTGGTACTTTAAAGTTACTTGATTTGCTGGCTTAGAAATTTGGTTTGATTTTTTTTTTGCTACTCATGCGATTGGCTGCAGTTGTGTTTAACTATTTAAATAAGTATTGTTAGTAATTTCATGAATTTTATTATCATCTTGCTAGAAAACAGCTCAGACAAAAATTATAAGTAGTAGACTATTCATCACAAATAAGACATCTTTTAGTATATGATACCACAAACATGATCATTCTATCATTGTGTTACTAAGATATTGATGAATGAGAAAAAAGTATCGGATTTAAATTCTCAATCTAAGTATAACGTAGCAATTGAGCAAGAACTTGTTTAATGAATGGCATTTGAAAAGTATTTTTTTGAATGAAAAGTTTTTTTCTTGAGACTTCATAGCGTTCAAGTTGCCCTCTTAACATTAGATCAGCCATTCTTAAAATAGGGCATTACGGGTTTTTCCATATGATCATATTCTTCACTGGATCAGCTGCTTCTTCACTTGTAGAAGAATTTTTTGAAATTCATATAGTCTAATCAGGGCTTGAATGAATTTATGTGCACGGTACGCCACTAGCATCAAAAGCCTGAAAGTTTTGGCAAACTTCTTAGTTGTTGTTCGATTTCTTAGTCATTTTAATTTCGAAGCTTCGTTATTTTTGCTAAAGCAATAGCATTATATTTCATAGAGAGTGTTTCCTATTAGGCTTTTGGCTCGAATGGTTTGCACTATGAGCTCGCTGATCACTTTTTCTGGCCAAAACTCTGAAAGGCTCCATAAGTGGGTTTTCAGAGTCGCTGATTTCGAATTTGATGTCAAAAATTAAAAATTCAAAATGGCGGATCCAGTATGGCGGCCAAAATTTGAAAATGTCATTGAAATGTCATCATGAAATTGTTTATTAAATCGAAATCAGCGATTACTCCCTTATATCACGTTTTTTAGACTTGTAATACATTTTGCTTTCAAATTAAGCTATATTTGCTGAAATTTAGAAGGAAATCTTAACCCATTTAACCTTTTTGATAAAAAATAACTTTTTTTTCGAAATTTTTGAAGCAGAAAAAAAATCGCAAAAAAACGCAACACTAAACATGATAAAACAGACTTATCAAATCCCAAATTATTATTTTTTTTTTGTTTTAGGCTGGGCAAACTTGTGCAAAATTTTGTAAGCCAACATAAACTTAAGAATTAAAAAATTACAATAATTTTATTGGTTGCATTAAACAACTGAGTTTTTCACTGCACCAGATCTTTTTTTGAAAAGTTCCATACATAAACATTAAAGTACTTACCATCACCTTTCTTTTCCATATTTTATTTTTTTTTACCTTTTTTTTCAAGCAAAAATGATATTTTAATAACCTTAAAAAAACACGCTCAAAATTGTATTCACAATTCTACTCAGAAAGATAGACTTTTATGGTTTGCTGTAAAACTGTAAATTAGTACGTGCATTTTTGTTTGCTCTGAAGTATTTTCTAATAGATTACAACAACAACAAAAGAGTAACAGAGTGTGAAAAAAATAGGTTTTGGCCAGCAAAATAGGTCAGTGAGCCCATAGTGGTTTGGTTGGATTGTCAAAATAGTTGGATTCCAAAAAGTCTGCCGTTAAAATAATTGGACGGAAAAAAACTGGGCAATAGAAACTTACGAGACGAAAAGTTGGACGATAACATAAATGGACGACAAACAACAAAACCGATAAACGACAGTAAAGTTTGGAAAAGTTAGTGGGGATCGAAATTTAAATTCAACACGATGGGGTTTAAAAAGTTAGACATACTCTTATGAACAATTTCTGCATAATTTTTGTTTCCGATTGGAGAAAATCCAATGGAACAGTTTTGGTTTCATTGCATGCCCTTTTTTTTATTATTATTATATTTTTGCAAATATTTTGGCTGAAAAAATTATCAAATTGTTTTCAAAAGTCTTTCTAACTTTTCAAGCTGACTTTTTCTTGCTTCATACAATTCGGTCGAGCATAGTGAACGTCTTACTTTTTGGGTGTCTTCCAATTTTTTGCCAACCGACTTTCAGTCGTCCAAATATTTTTTCAACCTTTCTCCACCGAGAGTTTATGCTGGTAACCTATGCAAATAGCTTATTGTAAGTTAAAAATTAATGATCTTATTACATTTTCATATTAGAAGTACATTCATTTGGCCAAGTGAGAGGAGTGAAATGACTGGTATCCATACAATGAAAGTTGAGCATACCAAGCTAAAGTTTGAAATTTGGGATAGAAAATGTTACTGAATATTTTGCATTGAGATACATAGGTCTGCGTAAGGTTAATTATAGCGAATGCTGACTTTCGTGTAAATTTTACACTTGAACTTTTTGTGAAAAAAAAAAAATTATAAAATTCAAAAAATGTAGAAAACAATGCTTAGAGATTCACGTTAATAAAAAGAAACAATTGAGCTACGCAGTGAACCTTATATATAAAAGTCCATTCAAGACCTGTTAAAGTCACTATATTACAATTCCCTTTTAGTTTCAGTTCTTGAGAAAACCTAAAAGTGTTAAAATCGTTAGTAAGCTTATTTTCAACACAAATACCTTAACTCACTTCAAGTGTCTAAAGTTTTATCTCATTCAACAAGTGGTTGATTTAAAACTTCTTTAGGCTGCAACTCGAAGATCAAAAGTTATATTTATATTATTAAAACAAAAAAAACTCTTGTGACAATTTAAATTTGCAGTTTCTGAGTAAACTTTTGAACATAAAAACATATATTCAATATTTTAGTAAAAGACAACTATAACACTACCCTGTAAGATAATTACTCAATCCCGTGAATAACAGTTTGTTATTGTATTTTATTACTTTTCTCTAAGCAAACACAAACAAAGACGAGAATAATTGCCCATAGATGAAAAAAAAAAAAGTAAACCGACTACCTATACGTATAGTATGTATTTGAAGAACTTTGGGAAAAGAGCGAGGGAATTTCTTTTAACTTTGTTGGGTCTATGTAACTGAAAAAACAGGGTATCACCTGTCCAAGCACAATGTGAGAGCAGATTAATTGAGTAATAATCAAATGTTACAAATATGGGAATAACACATATCAAATTTTTGAGGATGAGCAGAAACTACGAATATGACAGACGACAGAGAGAACAAGCCAAATAAAGAGAGAGGGAG
This sequence comes from Meiosimyza platycephala, assembly GCA_963662105.1. Classification (NCBI taxonomy): domain Eukaryota; kingdom Metazoa; phylum Arthropoda; class Insecta; order Diptera; family Lauxaniidae; genus Meiosimyza; species Meiosimyza platycephala. Next base: position 91,915,317 of record OY759209.1, on the reverse strand, counting down.
AGAATATAAACACGTAGTTTGTGGGGTTGAAGTTTTCTACTGAGTGTAACAACAGCAGTTGTTGTAAAGCTATGCGATGTAAGTTTTGTGTTGTTTGTGTGCACGCGGGTATAACAGTTATCTATATTGAAGCTGTGCCATGGAGCTGTTTTGATATTTTTCGTTTGGGACTGGACTTGAGCTGAAGGAATAACAGCGAATAAAAAAAAAAATGTATTCGTATCAAACGAACTTTAAAGATGTTCGTTACTTGGTGCTTGCATTCAGTTTAGTTAGAGACGTCGTCGTGTTATGAACAAACTTTGGTGAACGTTGAGTCAAACAGATCATAATGATATTCTTTTTTAAAAATTATATATATATCTGAATATATATATATTGGTGAAAGATATATCAGTAAAGCATCCTCCTCTGCGAATAATTAAAAGTGTTAACGAAAACATAAAAATTTGTAAGCTTAAATTCAAAATTTTGAAGTAATTGAAAAAAAATTTCGGAAAAACTAATAAGTGTTATGTCGCATATATGAAAAATTTCCATAATTTAAGATTTCTTTAAATAACCGTAGCAAATGTTATTTGAAAAATAAAATTTTATCTCGAGATAGGGAGAAAATTTACAAAAAAATTAATGCGAATTTTTAAAACGTTCTCAAACAAAAGCAAGTGAAAAATAAGTGGAAAAATACATACAATAACGTTTATCTAAAACTTTTCTAAAAAAAAAAACCGAAAACTTCGCAGCCCACAAAACTTTTCGCCGCAGCCAGGATATTGAAAAAGGAAAGGAAAAAAAAATCCGAACGTAAGTTTTTGGTGCTTTTTCTACTGCTTACGAGTAATTCCTATTAAAATTTTTCGCTTTTATTGGTAGTAGAGTATTTTTTTTCATTTTCTCATTATTTCTTGTATTTCTTGTGTTTTTTTTTGCTGTGTGCTTTATTGTGTGTGTGTGTGTGTGCTCCAATTTAAGTAAGTATAACAGTTTTTTTTTTGCCACAATTTCTTCTTCATCATCATCATAGTCCTATGCTGCTGTTTTTGTTGTTGTCGTCGTTTTTGCATTTAACGATTTTTGATGGGCACCATGATCCGTGAAGACTCAAAGCACCGCTCATCATCGTGCCCATGCCTTTTTTCCAATCTACCGCGCGTGCTACTACAACTGACTGTCAGACGACACAGTCGACAATTTGCGGCACCTCCATCACCTCCTTCCTCCGTGCATGTTAGCGTTCACGTGTAAAATATATTCGTACGTTATGGCGGTACGTTGCGGGGAGCGCAAACAGCAGCGCAGGTATCTTATAAATTCATAATTTAGGTGTTTACATGCGTAAGAGCGTATGTTTGTGTGTGGTTTGCTTTTGCATGTCGATGTGTTGGTTGGGTACGCTGAAAAATTTCGCTGTTTGGCAGGGTTTGCAATTTATTTTCTGTTGAAATGAAATTTCTAATGTAATGAGGTAAAACGGACACCGGATTAAGATAAGCAGCTCAAGATCCATAGTTTTAGCAAGAAATTTATATGTTTAAAGAAGTAAAGGTTGACCCAACCCCAACATCAAACTTGGTTAGTAAGATATCCAGAGAGAGTTGGGAATTTGCCTCATTATTGATGAAGATTTTTTTCGAAATTCAGCAACAACTTAGTTGTGCATTGTCTTTGGCCATCAGTTATTACTTTCTGGCCTCAACCCATCTCCAATGCTTTCAGTTTCTTCAAAATAATATATATTACGTTAAGTAGGACGATGAAACTGACTATAATTTTTTTGACAATAGAATTTACATTACACGCTAACCGAACTTGAGTTTGGGGAATCTTATTCCATTCCCGAATAAGCACTGAATTGACAGCGTTCAATCTTGCGTATTTTAATGTTTTATAATTTTTGCCTCCAAAACAACCCCGATAAAGAAGTCTATGAAACGCATCAGAAGATTCGAAATCCATTGTCTTGAGCAGAAATCCATTCTTGGCGTATGTGAATTTTCTGCAATGATGCTCAAGCTCTCAAAGCTTCAGAGTAACTTCTAACGCACTTTGGCCACCACAAAGAATTCAGCAGAAAAATGATGTTTCGTTGCCAAACGAATATAGATATTCTTGTACGGCCTCTAATGTTATCAAACATTGTCTTTCTGTTTGGTACGGTGCAATGATGGAAACAATTTTATTAAAGAAGTTCATATTTAGCTCTACATATTCAATAGTAACTTTATATATGTTGTAGTGATATCATGCACTTTTTGTACCAGTTGGCCATACGTACAGAGAAGTATCCAACTCTAGAAAAATGATATAACCTCTCACAATACGCCCATATAAAAAGTGGTATATTGATGACAAAAAGACGGATGTATGTCAATTTTTTTAAAAATGTTCCGCTGTGAGTTCGGTCCTTTGTGTCTGCTTTTGTCTAACTAATGGAATGGTAAACTTTCTGTTTATATCATTATAGCTAACGAATAACGATGTATTAGAAATAGTTCTCAAAATTTGCTTTACTTTACAGTTGCTCCGCATTTGACCAAAGGGCTTCATAGAGGGCAATTAAAGAAGTTATGCTCGTTTCAAAGTTAAATGGATTTTCACAGAACTCCAGAGACAAAAATCTCTTCAGATACAGACGATGAATTTGAAAGAGTTTAGCTCAAAAACTCATTCTGCGATAATAACAGACCCCACGTCACGGAAGAAATTTTTGAAATTGCAAAGTCTAATGAAGATATCGCCTGTTTCGTGAAAGCAAAAGTATTTTTAGATTTTAGTGCCATAAGCTATATATTATCTGTGCAAAATATCAGGTTCTAGCAGTTAAATCCCAATTTCAAAAGAGCAGGGTTCGTCCTAATTTGTGAAATATATAGGATCGATTAATTATATTTTAAATTTAATGGATAGCGTTATTTAGCTGGTCCTTACTGTTTTTAATATTGCTATACTGTACATGGAAGCTGCTTTGTTTGCCTTTGTATGTTAAGAGTGGCGCTACATCAGGCAGGCCTTGCGTACATAATGAAAAGTATCATCAACTACTGCAACAGAGAAAGAAAAACAGCAGGTATTTTAACGCATTCTGTGTTTTTTTTTCAACGTTCTCGTATGTGTTACATAGGACCTCAAAATTTAATATTCTAATGAAAAGGCATTTTTATTTGGTTAACATTAAAGTACAAGTACACTTCTTACGCTACTCTACAGGAAATGCCTAAGTATACATGTATGGGCATCAATGTTCTCAAACGTGTGTATGTATGTAAATATGTTTGTATGTGTACGACAAAGTAGCAATTGTGACTTGTAAATGTAGTTGAGGCGTTGCATATTTTTTTTTTCTTTGTGCTGATGTCTACATTTTTTTATGTGGCACATATTATAAATGCATTGGTATAAGTGCTAATTTGTTAAGTTTTGACAGTGTTAAGGCTATGAAAGTGCATTTTGTGAATTATGATAGGTACGTTTAACTATAAAAATACAAATCTCTTAAGAAGATGCAGTTGAATTTGCATATCAATATTAAAACAAACCTCAAACACTTTTAAAGTTTTCATCTTATAATAAAGCTCTGTAATAAATTTTATTACGTAAATACGTAAATCAATCAAAAATTTGTTATAATAAATAATTCTAAAATAAATAAAAAAGACAAGCAATAATCACATATTGACACAGTAGTATTGTGGTTACTTTTTATTTGTTTTACTATGATGTATTTTTGTTATTAATGTAACAATAATTTGAAAAATGATTTATCGTTGAAAATTTAAACAACAACAATTTAAAATGGTTAGAGATAGTAGTGCACGTAATTTCTTTAACTACCCCTTTAAGCAACAACAACAACTAGAACAAAATTTACTAAGCGCTCACGAAACGAAAAAAAGGTGTTAAATTAGTAGTTTTGCTCATTGTTGGCTTAGCAGTAATCAACAATAGTAACTACACAAATATGGTAGGCGGTAGTTTGTGGTGTTTCGGGGTGCTTAAAAGGTGATGCGGTGAGGTAACGAAATACATAAATCACAATAATGCGACAAAACATTACAAAAACAACGAACGAAAAAAAATAATAAATAAATAAATATGTGTTTGTATAGTTTATTGTACGCAAACAATCTATATGTGTTGCGATTAACCCATATTCTAACGGTATTGCTGTGATAAAAAATAAATTTGTGCAACACCGCATTATCGCCCATTTTACGTTAAATGAAAAGTAACTCCCGTCATCACGTCTTCGATTTGCATGATATTTTGTATATTGATTTACCTGAAATAAAAAACAACGTTTTCTTAATTTTTTTGTAGGACGATTTACGTCGGAACATGGAATTTGAGAAACAAAATTTTTTTGAACTAAGAAAAAACTAATAAAAGAATACGTTTGACCGCGATCAGAACGTTCTCAAAAATTCATATGTTTATCAAAGTTTTTTTTGAGAATTTTTTAAAAAAATCGAAGCTGGCACAGATTTCGCAAATCAATTTTTTTGTAATTAAACTAAAAAATTAATGATGGAAGCTAACATTTTTCATAAAGCGTATTTTTTCTTTCTTAAAGAGCATTTAAAATATAAGCCGATTGGTGCATTTTTCGCAAAGTTATTAGGTTTAAAGCTTGAAGTTTGAAAAATTTCATATCTCTAAAATGGATGGTCAAAAAAATTTGATAAAATTTTTTGAATGCGTTTCCTATCAATCCCAGAAACATAAAATTTTGAAAAAAATTGGAGGCGGTGACTGAAAAAAGTGGCCGATTTGGTATGTAACTTAAACTTCCAACAAATTTCATATTAGAAATGGGCGAAGAAAAAAATCAAGTAAAAAGTAATCATATAGGAATTTTTTGCTATTTTTCAAGCTTTATAACTAATATACTAGATAATAACATATCGAAACAACACAGTAAATAACTAAATTTAAACTGTTCAAGCTCTAAATTTGACCAAAATTTGTATATGAGTAAGAGCTCAAGCAAAATTTTGAATTAATGACCCCAAAGCATAGGAGCTTGAAATTTCAAATACATACATTTGTATACAGTGAAACCTGGTTAAGCGGCACCTGGATAAGTGGGAAACCTCTACTGGTGAGACTCATTTCAAGGTCCCAGCTCTTTCGCATCAAAATACCTCTATTACTGGGATCATTAAACCTCTACATCTGGGATTTGATTTATGAAGTTTTTGTGCGTTCTCGCCTCTATAACTGGGACCGTTTAGAAATAACCTCTATAAGTGGGAAATAATATTTATGTGTGTATAATTGAGACAAAAATTTTGGTCCCTTGGAGATCCCAGTTATGCAGGTTTCACTGCAGATAATTTTAAGCACATATCATACGTTCTCAAACGATTTACAGCATATTTTTCCATCAAGGTCATAGGTCGATTTCATATTATCTTTTTTCTTGATTTTAATATTATACTTTTGTGATATTTGATCTTAGTGGATAAAAGGTGTTGAATATGTCATTTAAAAGCCCATTAAAATTAGATTTTCTTATACTTCGGGGTCTTATATTATATTGGTCAGGGTCGGAGGTTTAAAGTTTGGTATAATGCTTAGCTTCATAGTTTGCATTGAATATATAGATTTTCATTAAACTTTGAGCTAAACCGTTAGGTTGGTATAAAATAAAATAAAATTACCTTGCTCTAGATTTTTGGCATGCACCAATGTACTTTCAAAATGATAGATCTAAGCAGACAACTGGACAATACAAATAAAATCTCAAACTTCATGATTTGCATACGCAAGTCCATTCGGCTGCCGCTTCAATATACCGTCATTAAGTTTCGGCTATATAACCTCAAAATGAATGATGCTCAACTAATCCCAATGCATTGATAAGTTGCTAAAATTTACACTTTGTACAAAAAATGTGATAATATTCTTTGACAAAATGAAGAAATCGATCGTTAAGGTTGAGATAGAACTTGACTTGTTAATGATGTAATGATAATTTGTTATTAAAAAATTTGCAGCTCACAACAGTAAGCTTTACAAATTCTTCACAATAACTTGGTGTTTGCTAAACACCAAATGTTTCGCGTCCAAAATGGGTTAAGAACACACATAAACACGATTGTGCATTAAACACACCAAGCGTACAATTACGTGAGAACAACAAGCAACCAGTGCAGAAGCGAAAAGTGTAAATATTTTGAATCAAAATATCGTTTGGAAAAGTGCAAATGCAACTACCAGTAAATTAAATAATGTACGTGTTTATTAATGTAGTAAAATATGTAGTTTTGTTTTTGGATTACAGCCATTTTTCTTGTGGTAAATACTTAGTACTCTTTCAGCACATTAACTCGACAAAAATCTAAATGAAAACATAAAGCAGAGTGTTGTACTCGGAAATGCAACGTGAACTTTATGTTACACTCATGACCCTCTCGTATAGATATGTACATATGTACAAGAGTCCCCTAACTATTTCAAAAGGGGCATCAAAAACATAAATAACATTAAGTGTTTTATGTTCCGCAGTGTTGTCTGCATATACACACATACAAACATACACTTATGTATATAACGTATTTGTATTATTTTATAATGTAATATGGTATTTAGAATGTTTGACATAAAACTTTGACGTAATAAGACATAATCAGGAGTGGTATTCTGTAAGGTGATAGTGATAGTTGATTATCAACTATCGCACATTTGTCTCGCTTGCATTTGTGTGATAGCTGCAATAGGTGTCGCTTTCTAAAACGATAATCCAAAAAGCGATAGTCAACTATCACCTTACAGAATACCACTCCAGAATTTTAAACTTTATATTTCGAATATTGAAAAAACTGTTTTGTTTGACAGAAATTATGATAGTAAAATATTAAGGTGGTTCACAGTATCCGCTGAGTTAATTTTACAATAAAGTATTTTTGCAATAATTCGTAAAAACATGAAATAACACTACTTGTAAGAATTAAATTACTTGAAAGCATGTTTTTAGTGATGTAATGTTGTAAAGTTATATGCAATGAGTATTATAGCACAGAAATTTATGCAAGCGGCATATACAAGAAAAACCAAGCAAAGTTCTGATAGTAGTGGGACTTTCGTGGGAGAACTCGTTAAGCAGTGAAATGTTAGATCATGTTAATGATACTACATGTAAATTTTACTATGAACCCATGAATAGATCTATTATGTTTGTTGTGTGGTTTCATCTTGCGTGTGATTGTAAGAACATATCAGCTATGCAGTATAATGCCTGGTAATTTTCATGTTTTAAGCAAAAACATAAACTAAAATATTATAAGTTTTTACCGGTTAAATTCATCGTCTAATTATCACACAGTTTGCATAATAAGTTTTTAATTTCACATGTAGATAATATGAATTAGCAAATAGTTCTTGCTTATAAATTCGAATGATAATAACTTGATTGTTTGTTTTTTTTTTTGTTGACCCATCTAATAATAAATGACTCCATCTAATCGGAATGCAAAATTTAATAGAGTAAGCGAGCGACATAGTTGGTTGATAAGATTGACATGCTCATAAGTGTTTGTTTAGATTAGTTATTTAAAAATTTATTATTCAAATTTAATATTTTATTACAGTCAGCATTTTTCAGAAATGTAGACATGCAACTTGTAAGCAGAAGTGACGCTTGACCAATTAGCGCCTTGTGCAAAACCATTTTATTGCGCTCTCTTGTTTATTACTTTAGGCTGAAGAAGTCATTTCCACGTTACCCTGTGTGATAACCTGTGTAAATCTAGTCCTCAATATTATAATAATGCGCTTTTAAATGAAAACAACGTGGTATTAAATAAATTTTACGAACCTCTTCCCCCTCTTTTCCCCCCCGCTCTTCCCCATATAGAAAATATTTTTATGTCACTTAGATGAATTTTATAGCAAGTCTTATGACTTTTTGAATAAACTATATACAGATTTTTTAGATTTTTTACAAAAAAAAAAACAACAACAAAACAAAATTTTTTTTCTCATTATTCGAAATATCCTTTAATTTTGAAAGCTTATAAATTAACAAACTATTACCTCCACGAAAAATAACAAGATACATTTTTACAGAAAATTTTATGGTCTTTCTAATGGAGTTGGTCTCGCTTCTGTACGATTTTTTTTAATGAGATATAGAGACAAATATCTAGTAAACCATTTCTTCCCATACAAATCGTATGGAAAACAAAAAAGCTCGATGAGCCACCAGTAAATATTAATATGTATTATGAGCTCAAATTGCACCAGAATTCTTCTTTCGTGTACCTGCTACTATTAAACTTGTTTGAAATAAAAAAAAAAAAAAAATTGAATCACCCTAAAGTATATAGTTTATTGAAAAAGTCATAAGACTTGTTATAAACTTTTTGGTTCATTTGTCAACTCACCTAGGAAAGATTATTATTTTTAACTGTTTCTTTATTTCTGTTTTATAGTAGATAGTTATAGTTGAATATTTCTAAAAAAATTAAAAACAAAAATAAAAATTCTAGGTATATTGCATTCAATAATTTGCTTTAAGTTCAGTTCTTACTTCAGTAGATAGTTACTGACAGTTATATCAATTCAATCACTATTCTTCATTGCCACAACAGGAAAATTTCCCTGGACATTGAATTTGCAATTAGCAGAGTTTTCATTAAATGATTTTAATTTTGAATGCGGTTTTCGTTCAAAAGAAAAAACCTAACTCAATGATATTCACACACACGCTGACACTGCAATTCGCCCAACATTAATTCAATTAATTAAATGCTTTGTGCGAATTCTTTGATTTTTATCAAGCGAACAAATGCGGCAATTTGGCCCTTAGAGGCACATGCATTACTGCTATCCGTTGTCGTTGGCGTTGTCATCAATTCTCTGCTGTTGAACTTTGTTGCACATCGGAACAATGCGTTACAAATGGGTCGCTGTCTGACACTTTTGATGAGCCACTTTGCCGCCACAACAAAAACGGCAACAACAACAGCACCAACAACAACAGCATGTCGGTGGTCGACCGGGCGTTTATAGTGTAACAATTGTGGGCGGCTTCAGTAGCGGCTTGTCACCATTGAGATTTTGAGATGTGGGAAACTTGACTGTTCGGCTTTGGCTTCAGCTTCAGCTTCTGATTCAGATTCTCGGTGTCTGCATCGAGACTGAGAGTGTAATAATTTTCAATTGACAAACAAATAAAATGTCATCTCTTGTGCTGGTATATGACTAAAGCATTGAGTATACTATGTGTATGTGCGTATGTGTATAAGCTTATGTTTCAGTATTTCCCTTTCAAAAGTATCTGTTCGTATATATCAGACTAATTTATACGTTTATGACAGTTATGCAGCTGTCATATCACTTGTAGGTATGTTGGTGGCATATGCCATGGCATTCATTGATGTCTGTGATGCATGTCACCGTAAGCAGTGAGATTGATTTGCGTTGACCGACTTTTTGCGGAAACGATTTCATAAGTTCCGCATATTAACAGCTTCAATTGTTCTTTTGTTTCGAATTCTCTAGCGTTGCTAAAGAGTGTGACGAGCTTTAAATAAATCAGATGAATATTAAATAGCGCTAAAGTTGTTGTTAATTATAAGTGAACAACTTTACTAGCGGCTATAATAGAAAATTTACGCTTGAGTAAATTGGCGCGAAAGTTACGCTTATGATCACACTACGACTCATGCAAGTTTTCAACATTTTTCGCCTTTATTTTAAAATTTTTCGCTTTTTTTCAACATTTTTTAAATTTTTCAACATTTTCCTGCTTTTTTGAACTAATTCAATTTATTGAACATTCTTCGACTTTTTCAACATTTTTCGCCTTCAATATTCTCAACTTTTTCAATATTTTCTTGTACACCTCATGGGGAGAACCCCTCATTGCTCAAGTGGTAAGAGCGGCTATCCAAATATAATTCATGGAATGGTTGGGGTTCAAATCCTTGTACAAACTAATCTGAAGAGACTGTGTACATATGTACATTAGGGTGGCACTTAAAAAAAAGTGCGGACGCTCCCTCAATTGGTTCGAAATATTATAAAAAAATTTCAGGAATTTTTTCAAATTTTTATCTTTAACCTATACTTACCCTATATCAATGTGAAATTTGGCCTAAGCCGCCAATATTTTTAAACCACTTTTTCTTACGTAGTTTTTAATTTTAAAAAAGAATATATCAAAAATAAATGTCGCTCGAATCTAGTTTTTGAGATATAATCATGGAAAGTTGGGGATATAGCTTTTCTAAAACTCAGTATAAGTTGGGAATTCCTTAATAGATTTTAAAAATTTTGATTTCATATGGCAGGTAATTTTACATTCTATAAGTCCATAAAAATTTCAAATTAGTTCCACATATTTTGTGATATGGCTGTTTTTAAAAAATGTTTGCCAATTTTTTTAAGTAGCCGCTATTTTCTCTAAAAATTGTATTAATAATGTGTAATTTTTTACGGTTTTACGAAAGCCCAATTAATATCCTTTAATTCAGTATGTTACTTGTTACTAATTTTTTCTGTTCTAAGCGTATTACATACAGAAATAATGAACAAACTGGTGTATTTTTTATCAAATAAGCAAAATTTCACATTGAACTTATTTTATTTTGTTTCGAACCGATTGGGGTGATGTCGCATTTGATTTTCGCTTAAATCAATTTTCACTTTGAAAGGTTAAAGGGTTAAAGATAAAAATTTTAAATAAATTTTTTAAATTTTTTTATCCTGTTTCGAACCGAAAGGGGTGCATAATATTTTATTTTCGCAAAAAATCCAAATAAGAACCACCCTAATGTACATATATGTATATGTATGTGGTAATTGCCGAAACGTATGTTACCAATTACCAATTGGTTTAAAAAGTATTGCCCGATTTGTTGAACTTACACATGAATTTCGGTTTCTGCTAATGACTGTAAAGTTCGATCAAATTAAGTTCAATGATAATCAAACTAAACCCAATAAAGCTTAAACTAAAGCTTCAATAAAAAAATCTGAACCTTAACACATAAAGTTAGAAATTGAAAAAATTTGCTTTTGTGAAAGTGCATAAATTCAATTTACTCGCTGTATGAACAAAATTTTTGCACGTGGCGTCGCTATTAGGATGAGCAACTGCAATGCTTCAACAGTTTTTTTTTGAAATTTCATTTCGAGTGGGGAAAATCCAAAAAGTACAAATAATTTTAAACTAAAAAATGAATGATTTTTAGTAAAAATTGTAACAAGAAAAGGCTGTGAAAAAAAGTCAGAGTGACTTAATAGCGCAGTTGTAAAAAGTACCCACCACACTTGCCATATACTACATATTTTTCCCAGGACATCACAAGAAATTGTAACTTTATAGAGTCAACATACGAGGCCAGTAAAAATATAGACCATGCCATAAGAAGCAACAAAAAAGAAAATTGAAGAAACGAACATCAAAAGCAGACATGCGAAACTTTTTTTTTTGCTTTTTTTGGTTTTTATGTCCATGTGGTCCTTGCTATGCTGCCGTTGCTCCTAATGCTGAAACTGCTATGAAGCAAGGGAAAATCGAAATCGATTTCATGATTAATTTTTTCTGTTCCAACTTTTTCTGCTGCTTAATTTTTCAAAGTTTTGTTTTATATTTCTTATATTCCTTTTTTGCTTTTGCCTGTATCTAACAGTGAAAATGCTTGCACTATTAGAGACATGAGATCGAATGGCTGAACATGAAGTATCGATGCCATTGTGTGACGAACTCTAGTAATTGAAATTCATAGCGCAATTATGATTTCGATTTTAAACGTTTGTTGAAATGCTATTCAAATTTATCGATGATTATCCTGACAATTTTTGTGCAAAATCATTTCCACACATTTGGAAGATGAAAATTGTAGAACGATTAACTTGATTTTAAAGCTTGCCATTTAAGCTTATTATGGCTTTCTTTATTATTTTATTCTGATTTTCAAGCGCTAAATCCAAAGAACATTTGATAAAAATCGCTCCAGAACATAGCGTGGCGCAAGCAATGGCAGTCAGTTTAAAGTTCTATAAAATTAAAAATAAAAATTTTTCTTTTCAATACAAGAGCGTTTCATATAATCCAATATCGAGTAACTGAAATGTATGCCCTACTTTATAGAATTAAAAGGAAAACGCCACGCTTGTCGGCCAAGTTGCATTTTAATGTTACGCTGGCTATAACTTTGGTTGCTGTTGGCGTTCGTTTCATTACTTTTCGAGTTCTTAATAAGGACATTAATTTTATGATCTCATGCGAGATGAGATGCGCAGCATCGAATTTATTATCAAATAAAATGTTGCTTTGACTTACCCCATTCCATTAGCATTAGCAGCATGGATATATGTAAGTACACGTCTTATTATTAAAGATTTAATTGTGTGGAAAGTTTTATCTCTTTGGTATAGTAGATACAATTACTAGTAGAACGAATATTCATTCGACTGTAAAAACTGAAAATCTATGCGCATAATTAATTTTTATAACTTTCTTGCAAATATTTATGTACTATGTACTTTATAGTTTTTGTGAGTACAATGCGCAACATATTATTTATTATTAAATTTAAGCATTTTTTTAAAACTGCATATGAAGATATAGTTTTATATGTAAACACATTATTGCAACAATTCCTCTAAATTTTGGCATGAAAAATTACACTGAACAGTAATTTAACCTTAATCATAATGCATCATTCATTGCTGCTCATTTACCAAAATGTAATACATTTGCTCTCGCTCAGGTGCTATATCATGGAATCATCATAATTTTTTTGTGACTTTTTTATTGGAAGCAGCACTGAATTTTCATTTAATTCTCTTGAGTTTCTTTTGTGAGTTTTGTTCGTTGTTTTGTATTTAATTTCGTTTGCTTTTTGTTCATTGATTCGCTGAAAAATTGGAAAAAAATCTGAATCCTGCTGATGTGTTAGTTAAAAATTGACGGTCAAAGAAATTAAATGCTGTGCTGGTAAAAATTAAAAATATTAAAGTTAAAATGCGTTTTAAGAGAAAAAAGCTCAAAGGTTAATTGAAAGCAAAAAATTTTAAATGAAATTGAATTGTAAGCTAGGAGACCGAACATTGTTCAGATTTTCGTTATGTTCGCACAAACTATTGGTTCAGTGAAATTTTATTTTAACCTTGATTATTATATAATTCGTTAATGTAATTTCTTTAAAAGGATGTGATAAAGTGTTGGCTTCTGTAGGAGATGGCACACTCACTGGCTAAAAGTGGTACAGTTTTGCTCTAAACAAAGATTCCAACAACATATTTCATTATAAATGCTTACTTATTTTATTTTATATAAAAGCTAAGCCTTATTGTTTCTATGGGAGGTACCACGCCTACCAATGCAATTCTATTAAGCTTCAGTACTGTGTAAGCTTATGACAGCGAGAAAAAAATTTAATTTCATAACCTTTGTTCACCAAAGTGGCATGTGCCACTCCCACTAAGTTTCTAGTGAAACTTTACATGAAACAGCATTCTAGTACCAAATTTTACGAAAGTTATTCGTGTGGATCACTCAAATTAACATTTAAGGCATTTTGTTTGTAAGGGAGTTATCATTCCTAATGCTGTGATCCCTCTCTGAAATATCTATTGCATTACTTTCTGGTTTCCATGTAAAAACAGAAAATCGCATTATTCTCAACAGGCTGCAAAGAACGACTAGAGTTTTGGCAAACAAATTCTTTTAAGCTACTGTGTCGTTGCCAGCTAATTTGCATTTTATAGAAGAAGGGTCTGTCGAAGCTCCAGAGAGTATGTCTCTGGTGCTCTATTTGCTCAAAATTGAACTCTCTCAACACAAGTCGTACGGAGACCTATTTTATTACGGTTTTGAAACCAGTGGCGTGGCGTAAACACATGCCGCCCTCGGACTTGGGAAAAAAAAATCTTTCCACCAAAAATATAAATTTATTATAAAAAAAAAATGCATCACTTCTAACATTCCGAAAACTCTAACAAAATGAAAAATTTCTAAGTTTGAAATAAATTCAAGACCTTTTCTTTTATAAACTTTAAAAAAAAACCATCAAATTGAATGAAATACTAGGATCATTTCTCCAAAACCCTCGTCCACTTCCCCGTCTCTAGCTACGCTACTATTTGAAGCACCAACTTTTTGATTTTTTCGATGGCTTCGTCGCTTATAGAGGTTAGAAGTCGACCAGATTGAGGAAATCAACTAACAGGTGTAGCCTTAACATAATACAGTGTTATGAATATACGCGTTCTTTCTTAAATAATAAACTTCTGATATTTTTTACAAATTGCAATATATTTGTTAGCAATCATAAGTTGAAATTGATTAATATTCTTGTAAAAGTTGGCAAAGATTGTCATCCCGAATGCAAGACCTTCACTTTTTTCGATTTACTTGCAAATGCTAAAACGATGGAAACAAAAAACATTTCATTTGCAATTGTTCTATCATTGTCCTTGAAGCATCGTGCCCTGGAATACAACTATGACTACGCCAAAACAAAAAACACGAATTTATTGCAGGCACAAGCCTGCAAAACAACACTAAAAATAAATAAATAAAATAATGTCAAACAGATATTCCTCCATTCAGTATATGAATTTAACTTTTGGTATTTTATTTCGGATAAAATGTAGCACAAAAGAACAAAAAAAAAATATGTGCATTTTCACAGAAAACATATAATACGAGTACATTTGATATTGAGGCCAAAAATGTTGAAAATAAATGTAAATAAGTTACCAAGCAGATTGCAAAAGTTGCTGGCTTTTGAAGAGCTTTAAGTACTCGTGGCCTATATTGGTAAAGTATTTTACTGTTCAGATTTTTAGATTACAAAAATGAATGATTAAAGCAGACAAAGAGTTACTGATTTCATAGAAGCTCACAATGTTATTATATTATGAGAAAATTTTATTTAAGCTCAAAAATGTTTCGATTTAGTTAGTTTTTTTTTTTTTTGGATCATTTCAAAATATTGATTTTTACTTGGATAATCCACTGTTTCAAAGTATGTAATGAAAAAGAGAATGATGTTTCTTGAAAGTTTAATCATTGCATTGAGTTGGTGTGATGAGATCGCTGAAATTTGTTAGTCGACATGCATTACTAATGAAATTGTCGTTAAAATTATAAATGTCCTTGCAAAGAATAACGATAAAATTCTGCTAAATTATTCAAATTTAATGCAACCGTATTAAATTTAATTTTTATGAGAATATTGACTAAATTTGAATATTTTAGCGTGAAATATTTTCCTACTTTGTTATTGTAATGTACATAGATATTTTCATTTTTATTGTCATTGTTTAATGAGTTGTTCTTCAATTTATCAAATTTTGCAAATTTCATTGTTCTGCAGATTATGGCATTTTTCGTATTGCTTTTATGTAAAAGTTTTTTACTCTTCCGTTTCCGCTTGTATGGTCTACCCTCTTTGCGTGTTGAAGTTTTCATGTGCGACGTTGTGTGTGTTGTTGCCCCAGTTGAAAAAATTGCTTGTGGTGATATGAGGTAGCTTGTTTCTCTTGTCTGTTGGGCGCCATTGAACCACTAAGCACTAGAAGCTTTAAAATAATACCAATAAGTGCGTATAGGTATAGTTTCATGAAAGCTTTCTAAGAAAGTAATAATTATTAATATACGATATGTTGGCTAAGACTTCATAATTTTTGGCCTGTTTTTGAATTATCTTGAAGTAAAGTTTTATTTCTATTTTTCTTAAAAACTCGGTTTGTGTAAGAACCCAATTTTTTGTAATTTTAATTTTGATTTAATGACATTCAACGATTTTGTCAATATTTTAAGAATTCGTTTCTAATGGGTATGTTTTACTTGAGCGCTATATTAAATTTTTGCGTACATAGGTATGTATGCATATTCGCCAGGAAGATATTTAAAGTATTTTACGTTGGTTTGTTTATATCATTTTTCTATTTGTTTCGCATTTTTATCACGCTTCGCCGTATTGTCTTCATACTAAGAAATGTCTTTATACACAGTGATTCTCCATTGCATGCAAATGTGCCCATTAGAAAATCAAGTCATTTATATTTATATCTAGCTAGGGTGTCGTAATACAAAGTAAAATAAATGAAACTCTCCTCGTCATTCGTCCTCAGTCTTTTTTTTTTCCTACTTAGGAGTGGCCAAACGTTACAAAACCAATGTAGATAGTTTCTTGTAACAGTTTGATGTAACAATAAAAAAAAAGAAAAACAAAATTATTAACCATGGACCGGTCAAAAATAAATTAATTCCACCACTATTAGATGGTTTTATTGAATTGTTGTATTGAATAATACCTAGTATCAGATCCTTGGAGGGGCGCCAATGCCCTCCCCAGCCCTACCGAATTGATGCCACTGACTATGGTCCTGAACGCAAAAAAACTTGGCTACGTTAACGAAAGTTTCGGCTTGTGGCAATCGTTTTCCGAACGCACTGATTATAAAAAAAACTTCGAGAGCGAAGTCCTAGCTGATCGTTCGATTTTCGTTTGTTGTATTTATCATTTTTCTTGAAAAAAAGAAACAAACAATTTTTTTCCCGGCTTAAAAACTGTTAAAAACATTTTATTTTGTGCGAAAATAACGAAAATATAAATCTAAATATAAATTCTTTACGGCCTAAAGCAGAAAACATAAATTTTCTTCAGCAGATTGGCACCGAGGGGTATTTTAAGCTTCTGGAGCACGAAGCAATCAGGCAGGGATAATACAATTGAGAAACGATTAAAGTTAGCAGATAAAAAAAAATAAAGAATAAAAGTTAATAAGCAAAAGATAAAAGATCAGCTGGATGTACAGCGAAAGTAAAATTAATTGAACTATTTAGACATGGCAAAATCTCTTACAATTTCCTTTTTTTCCTACCGGTAATTCTATGCAAACATTGTTTCATTTCATTTACATACGACTACATCTATGTGTGTGTGTGTGTGTGTGTGCACATAAGCGTGTTTGTGCGCTGCTTACCGGTACTTAAAGGATATTTTCATTTTCATTTTCAATACAACAAATCGATAAGAAAGAATAAAAACAATAACATAAAAATGAAATAAGAAGTAAAGCAGAGCAGAGCAGAGCAAAAAATGAGAGAGATAGCAAGCAGCATTGTACGCGGAAAGACAAAAAAGAAACCCGAGAAAGATCGGTTCTCGAGTAGTTAAATGGCAAAAATCTGCGCTATGGAACATTTAGTAGGTTGTTATGGTTCAAGTCCCTTTGGGCGTATGAATGTGTGACGATGACAGTATGCTATATTGTATTGCTCTTATTCCTGCTATTGTTATTGTTCCTGTCGTTACCAACCATTACGCTGCATGTCATCAGAAGACAATGATGAGGTTAAATGTACGCAATAAAAGCTCTGTTTTCTATTTTTCTCTATTTTTGTTTCGGTTTCTTTCCTATTTTTTGCATTTTGTGTGTGTGTGTGCGTTGTAAACATTGACATACACGCACATAAATACATCATATGCTTGTTTTGCTTAAGATACACAAATAAGTGTACGAACGTTTGCTTATGCTTATTCTTATTGTCTTATTACATTAAGTTAAATTTTGTCCTTTTTTGTGGTTCTTCCTTTTCAGTTCTATTTTGTGTTATATAAATATTTGCTTAAAATTTAGATCTTAAGAGCTTCAAAGCTTTTTAACTCAGTGAAATCGTTTTGACCAAAAACGATGCAATTTTTTACACGAATCCATGAATTTAATAAAAACGCCTTTTTTTATAGTTTTTTTGAAATGACTTAATTAAATCCATTCTTAGCATGCAGAGCTCTTTCAAGCAGGAAATTCGAGAGCTTTTACCTTTTGAAAAAAGGTGTTAGCTGAATCATTTTTAAAGTTATACCTTCTAAATAAATGAACAATAGAACTCTTGTGACCTTTTAAAATTGCATTCAGTGCGATCTATCCGAAAACCAAAACATTGTTTTTCGTCCAAAGTTAAGGTGGAAACAGTCAAACAATTAAATGGGAAAGAAGTAACAATCCTTTCAGAGAATTTTTTTGGAGTTTATTCATTTTAAAATTGCATAATATTTGCTTTGGCAAAGTTCATTGAGAGTAAGAAATTGTATGGGATATAGTGGATCTATCTTGAAAACTAAGAAAATTTGATATTTTCTGCTTTTAGTTCGGTAGCCGGTGAGTATTTTAGGTATATGATTTTATCGTCGTTGGTATTGATATGTAAGCTACGATTAGTTCACATTTATGACAATTAGAAAAACTAAAAGTTAAGTAAAGATGGCGCCACTTTTCATAAAAAATGATATTTCAAATTGCTAAAAAAAAGCCCTATCAAATAATTTTATCGTTTTTTACCAGAATTTTATTGTCTTCAGTATTGCCCCTAGAAGCTGAAATTACAAAAGGTAGCGGTGTAGGTCTCTGCTTTTCAAAATATATGGGAAAGGTCGAAAATAGCCATTTCCGAGCTCAATCTATCAACTGGTGCAAAAATTTTTTTTTTTTAACCACCCTAAATTTTATTTTTGCTCCAACCGATAGGAAATGGTCGGCAATGGCTTTTAGACATACCTTGAAGCGGCTCCGGACCTTGGAAAGCACCATAAGGGTAGAAAACGGTACTTTCCAAGGTCTGGAGCCAGCCAAAGTGATGTCCAAAATTATTTTTCGAACTTTCCCAATCGATTGGAGCAAAAAAAAAATTTTGCGAAAATGAGTCAAAAACGGTCCTTTCTAGGGTCCGGAGATACTACAAATGATGTTCAAAATCCATTTTCGACCACAGTCCATCGATAGGAACATAACATTTTTTTTTCGAAAATGGACCGAAATCGGGCATTTTTGGGACTCGGAACCACCTCTGATGACGGTCAAAATCCATTTTCGACCTCTTTCCTTCGATTGGTGCATAACATTTTTATACGAGAATGGACCAATATCGGGCATTTTTGGGACTCAGGACCATCTCTGGTGGTGGCCAAAATCCGATTTCGACTTCTCCCTATCGATTGGTGAAAAAGAAATTTCTAAAATTGGACCAAAATCAAACATTTTTGGTACTCTGGACCACCATTAAATAATAATTGACAATGGAAAAACAATTTCTTATGCATAATAGTTATGACTCAACTTAAAAATGAATCAATTGAAAAATAATAGTTATGGACAATTAATATAATATCTCTTATTAATAATAATTAAAATGCAATTTTTAATATTTTTCCTTAAAATTGGGCAATTTTTTCAATCACATAAAACCAAATGATAGTTATTTTGGGTCCCTGCTTTTAATTGATAATGTGCAGAGGCAACGTAATGGGAAAAATTTTTCATTTTATTTATATTCCTTAGAACTTTATGACTTTCAACCTCTGCCGCACGATAAAATCATTTAGAAATTTAAACCCGTGATCACATCCCAACTATCTGCGTAGATTTACTGTCCGATTTTTGTAAAACTTATAAAATTGGGTCTATTTGTTGAATTGAAAATTGGGTCTATTTCTTAAATCCCTCCTTATCTATAACAATTTGAAATGTAGAAAATGTGTGCGAATGGCTGTACGCAAACTTTGAAGTTTACCGCTTAACCGTATTTCTTATAACAGATAAGACAGATTCAATTTTTATATGCTATTAAAGTCAATTTTTTTTGACTTTATGAATGTTCTGGACTCTTGCGCTGCCTCAGCTAAAAAGTGTCAAAAAATTTTATTTTGTTTTAAATCTTCTAAGCTGAACACTTATATTTGACATTATTTGCATACATATGTAAAGTTATTTTGTTACTACGTATAACTTTTTGTATACTTTTGATAATGCACTAAAAGTTACTCCCCATAATTTAATATAACTGCCAGTATTTAAATATCAGCCCGCCTGCTTGATGTTAACATAATTTTTTTTTTCTTTCTGTCATAATCTTGTTAAATGCAAATAAATGTTTTATTTCATTTTAATGAAGCTGACCTCGGTAAATTTTTTATTTTATGCTATTTTGCTGTCGCAGCAAAACACTTACACACCGACACACACACACACACACACACGCACATAAGTAAAAACAAAACCGCACATATACACAGTAACGTACAGTTGTTAGCGAAAATAAACTCGTAGTTATAGTAAACAAGTGAAATAAAAAAATACTAAAAAAGGAAAAAAAAAAATGTAAAAAAATTCAATAATGTAAAAAGTGTGAGAAAACAACAACAGCAACAACAATATAATAAAATGAAAAAAGAAAGTACTAAAATTATGATCCGCTATGAGCGAAAATAATATGCGCTAAAATCTTTTGATTACAGATCTTTTATCGGAGCATTGAGCTAAAATTTGCCAGATTTTAATCTAGTGATGTTCCAAAATATGATAGCGAAATAGTTCTTTTCTTGATTTTGTTTGTTAATCTATTACTTAATTAAAATTTGTAATTGAATTACAGAAGAAAATTGATTTGCATAAATGCGACAATTAGTGATTACTCATACGCACCGTTAACCCACATGATATTTCCGCAAGTGTCTTTGTAAAGCTTTAGTGTTTGCTTCAGTATAATACTTTGGTTGACTATGTGATCTATATAAAGTTCACAATTTTTAGTCATTCTTCAAGGAGTCTCTCTTCAAATGACTTCTGCTGGTTTCTAGAGCTTGGCATTGTTGGATAGCCAGTTTATTCTCTTCAAGAGATGAAGAAAGCTAGACATATATTTAACGATTGAAGGATTGGTAGATTTCCGGATTGTTGATGCTTGCATGAACGTATAAATTTACACAAATTTTAATTTCAATTAATTAAAATTTATTTATCATTCTGTTCAAAAATAATTGTTTAAAATACGTTCCTTATGAAAAGTTACTCATACGCACTGTTAACCCAAATGCCTTTGCCAAAGTTAATATGCCCAACTGAGTGTTTGTAGCGTGCGATAAAAAAAACAAGTGAAAACATTGAAAAAAAAAGCAAACGAGGGTAAACTCAAGTGTTTTGCTTTGAATATTTCGTGCATCCGCAGTTTTTTCATTTTTCTACGTTTTTTTTTTTATTTCTATTCATTTTACTTCTTCTTTTATGCAGCGTTCGTATTATATTCTTCATTCTTTTTTTTTCTTCTTTCTCTCCTTCTCCCCGTGGAATTGTATTTACAGTAAACCCAAACTTCTCAAGCGAATGTCCTTTTTTCTTAACTTTTTTTTATTATTTCTGCTACAAAAATGCTGAAAGGATTTCTTTCTTTGAGTGTTTGAATAAAAAAAAAAAAAAAAAAACGCGCGTCCTTTTTGGCAGCAGCAGCAGCAGTTGTTTTGGGGCTAAGAAATGTCGAACTCTTCAAAGTAACGCCATTTTTATTTTATTGCATAACAACTGCTGTATGGACACTGTTATATAATAACATGTTAATCCTCAAAAAAAAAAAATGGTTTTCTGAGTAATAAATGCAGTTCGTTTCTAAATTATAGCAAGCACGAATTTTTCAAAAAACCTAAGCAATATCATTTTACATAAAATGTAGAGGTCTTGAATTTTATTGCGTGTGTGCTGACATATTATTGCATAATAGTGTCCTTATAATGAAAGCAACTTTTTTTCGTCTTGAATATCCTCTCAAGCCTCTTATAACATTCGCGCACGCTCTGAATTGTTTTGTGAGATTTTTGTGTTGTTTCAATTTCTTTATCGTCACCTTGTATCATCCTCCTGCGGCACATTTGTCCTAAGAAAACAAAATAAAAACTTAAACTGGACGATGTCTCACGTTGACGGTTTCTTAGCCTTAGGATGACAGGCGTGATGAAAGGCAGTGATGACGGTTAATATTATTTAAAACGACAGAAATGCATTTTATATCGTGTTTTGTGAGCTACTTGTTCTATTTATTCTTTTTAAAATTTTTTTTTGGAACTTTATTGCTTATGATTGTTTTTGAGTCGAATGCGATATGAGAGTTTGTTAAAAAAGCACTGGTAAGTGCAAGTACTTGCGGCTTGCTGTATATGTTGGTACATTAAGTTAGGTTAAGAAGACTTTTTACTATTAACAGAAAATATACCCAGCAGTTATTGTCCTTTTCTGTTACATATACTAAGTACCTGTAATAATGAAACAGCACTGATCTTCTTTTGAATTTTAACATATCACTTAGGAGCGAAGTCACTGTATTGCTCACGTGGTCAAAAGATCTTGCACCAAGGCATCGGAGTCGATGCCGTTGAAGCCCTGGATATTCACATATAAGGTGCTTTGCTGTTTCAGTCTTTTTTTCACTTCCAGAACTTTTGCAGTAGTCGTTATGGGGCATCTGCAATCTCTTAGCTATAACGCCTATGAAGAAGTGGCTTGTAAGGTTCTCCACTCTGAGTGAATTTATTTCCTACTAATTACTAAGGAAACATTATATAGTATGCTGTAAAGTATGCAACGAAATAATTAAATGTTCATCATACGCCCCGTAACAATTCACGCTATTATAAATATCGCATTTATTTTTAAATCTAACGCATTATGATTTATATTTTGTAATTTAAGTAATCAATATGAATTCGCTATGTCTGGAGGCTCAGTTTTTTTTTAGATAAACCAAAAATACCTACATCCTTATGTTATTGATATAAAAACATGTCCTAAATATAAGTATAAATGCTGCCATTGATGACGCTTCTTTTCGTTTTTATTTATTGAGTGACAGAAAACATGACAACGATTGGAGGC
Source organism: Meiosimyza platycephala (assembly GCA_963662105.1). Lineage (NCBI taxonomy): Eukaryota > Metazoa > Arthropoda > Insecta > Diptera > Lauxaniidae > Meiosimyza > Meiosimyza platycephala. The sequence continues at coordinate 91,892,652 of OY759209.1, read as the reverse complement.
CAAAAGCAAATGAAAATAAAAAAAAAAGTTTGTTACCAATGCAATACCCATTGAAGTAGTTTTCCATTAGGAAAATTGAAAACGAAAACGAAAACAATGCGCTATAATCTACCTACTGAGCTAAATATATAACTCAAGGCTCTAAGTATATGCCAAAATTTTTGGAAGAATACAATGCGCAAAATATATATGTAGGTACATAGGCATAATATCGGTATGATGCCAATTTTCTTTTTAATGTATTCTAACTATTCATCCGGTTAGAATTTTATTTGGAGCATCTTTTACGTCAATCAAACAAAAATGTTGTTATGTTGCAATTGTGCCGTTTTTCTTTTTGTGAAATTTAAATGGAACATTTGCATTTAAATTTACTTTTACTGATTTATGGCTATTACCATCTCGTTTTATTATTAACTGCGCTGTACGAGAGGCTGCCATGCCAAATTAAAATACTTTTTGCTTGAAGCAAAAATCCGCTGACGTCATTGCAATCGACATTTTTATGCAATGTGAACACAAATAAAAATTAAATCAATGACTGCAACATTTGCTGCTGCAATGCATTTTTATAAAAAAGTCAACAGTCAGCGCAGCATCACATATGGTATGTGTATACTTTAGGGTGATTTTCAAAAAAAATATATAACATTTTCGTTAAGTCTTGGCTGAGCAGCATTTATCTAACAACACGTATTAGATCTTCCTGAATCTTTTTTATCGACGAAGCCACTACAATTTATGGCAGTCTCATTGATAACTAGTAAAGGTGTTATCTTCGGCCAGGCCGAAACTCACATACCTTACATTACACTGAAAATACTTCCCAAATAAATGATAAAAAGACGCTGAAAAGGTTGAAGAAGTCGAAAAAATTTGGAAAAGTGGTTAAAAATACTCAAAAATAGTTGCAAGAAGTTGAAAAATGTTAAAACAAATAAAATTTCGTGAAAAAGTCGAAAAAATAAAGAAAATGTCGAATCCAGTTGAAAGAGGTTGAAAAAGTGTAAAATATACATATGGAATATATTGGGAAAAGTTAAAAACTTGGAAAAGTCAAAAGAATGTTGAAAATGTTGAAAAAAAATAGAATAGAAATGCAGAAAACCAAATATGTCACGCCCACTTCTCCAATTCCGCCTACTTTTGATTCAATAAATTATATTCGTCATTGACATCCACCTTCTAAATTTTAGCAAAATAGCTTGAATAGTTTGCGATATATGCCTTGATAACCTTAAAATTAAGGGTGGTGACACACCCACTGATACAATCGAGACTGATTTCGATCCAGAAATAGCTTTCCGTAAAGAAACCCCTTATACCAAATTTCAGTATGATTGCTCATATATTTCGATATATATGTCACTTAAGGTATTTTACTTGTATGGGAGGTGCCACGCCCAGTGGTACTGTTTCGCCCGCTTTAGACGCTGACATACCTTATAGCAAGTAAACCACTTGCATCAAATTTCATGTCAATTGCTGCAATAGTTCTCTTAAAATATCACTTCCAACTTTATGTTAATAAGGAAGGTGCCACACCCACTGGTTCTGTTGTGCCAAATTTTTGTAAGAAGATACCTTTTAGCAAGTACAGCAACCATACTAAATTTCATAACGATTACGTAGTTAGTTCTCTAATTAGAACGTTTATAAATATTGTGGGCCGTGTCACGCCCTTCAACGAGTTTTTCCAGTATACTGACTGCTCTTAGTAGTATCATCCCTAAAATTTTTATGAAAATCGAATGTTCCAATTTTGAATTATACGAAATCAAAATTTTTAATTGTTCAAAAGTGCCACGCCTACTTTTTCAATTCCACCCACTTCAAACACAATTCAAGATATATATGATCTGTATCCGTCTACCAAATTTTATCACAATATCTTGCACGGTTTACGAGTTATGGCGTTATAAAAGTTAAAGAAATTTTTTCAAAATGGGCTGAGGTATATTTACATAGAGTATGGGCGGTAGGCGTGGTCGTGACCCGATTTTGCCCATTTTTATATGCTAGCAGCTTGCAAGAAGGTGTGACGTGTGTGCCAAATTTCATTGAAGTAGATTGCTTAGTTTTCCCGTAAACATGATTTCAGCAGACAGACGGACAGACAGACAGACAGACACACTGACAGACAGACAGATAGATAGACAGACGGACATAGCTATATCGACTCAAGTGGTGTCGCTGATCAATTATATATATCGTTTTCCATACATGACACGCCCCCTTCTATGCGTTACAAACGTAATGACAAAGTGAATATACCCTCTGTGTAGGGTATAAAAAGAACCCACGATTTCAGACATATTTGAGCTTTGAAAATTTAAATAAAAATATAGTTAAAAATATCATCTATCTCTTAGAATAAAAAAATTAAAAATTTTTTCCAATGGCCAACAAATTCCTAACGTTTTATGTTTAGACCTCTTTCCCGTAGAATTGTAAATATGTACCAAACAAAGAGATAAAAAATATTTAAAAAAATAATTTTTTTTTGTTTTAAAAAAACTTTTGTGCAATGTCAAATTATCAATTACTCAGTAGTGTGCTACCCACAAAAAATGATTCAGTGAATAACGAGACCTCAGGGTTTTAATTCCTAGCAATTTTGCAAGAAATACATCATGTATAGAACTTCTGAATAAAAGATTTTTTATTAGAAAATTACCTCTAGTAGGAAGTGCCACTCCTTTTTTTTTTGCCATCCTGTTCACTTTTCTTGTGCTTAATGCCACTTTGTTTCTTTGCACAAAATTCCCTTATATTCAATTGAATGTCTTTTAATATATTCAATATATTTCTGGATATGATAACTTTTCCTTTTGATTTTAATAGAAAGTGTCACGCTCATTTATGTAATCCCCTGAACGTTTTGTCAGGTGTATGTTCACCTGTGATCTTTTGTATATGCAATTTTGTGGAAAGTGCCGTGTCTCTCAAGGCTTAAGGCCAGGTTCCTCTAAAAAACGTAATTTTTTTCAATACATTTTATTTTTATTACAAAACATGTTGAGTAATCAATTTTTTTTTACATATGAAAGTACATATATTAAATTACTTGATAAAATTTTTTTTTTATTTTTTTTCAAAATGGCGGTCCTGAAAATGGCTGCTGAAACTCATCCGATTTGTAGATGAATGACATCATTTCTTGGAAAAGAATTATCTGAAATATCTTGAATTTTTTTAACCATTTTTTTCACTTTTAATTGTTTATAACTTTTTTAAATTTTCTACTTGAGGCCATAGCCAGATATCTAAAGAGTAAAATGCCGTTTGGTTCATATCGATAAGTGCAATAGTTTTGAAATGAGAGTGTCATCCAAGCGAAAAAACGTGGTTCGGAGAAAAATCAGTTTAAAGTTTTTATTCGTTCGAGCGGCCGGATCTCCCGCAGCGCTCCTCACTCTTTTATACCTGCTTCTCGGTCTTGCTGACCTTCGGGACTAATTCTATACTATTTCTACGAGTATACAGTAGCAATTTATGAAAAAAAAAAAATTTCGATTTTTTCAAAATTGTTTGGAGGAACCTGGCTTTAAAATACGAAAAATCCATTCATACTAAACGTTGAAATAATAAAAAAAATTTTTTTCTTTATTCGGATTTTCATGTCTTCAGGGCAATAAAAATGGCTTGTACGTTTATTCATTAGTCTGGAAAGAAAAGTATGTATGCGGGTGAAGTTGAATTTTGAATTTCTAGGACGTGTCTTACTTACCTTTTTAGTATTAAATTGTAAAAATCCTAGTTTAAAATTCGCCTAAACCATAAACGGATCAAATGTTCGGAATCTTATGTTTGTAGAATAAAAGGTATAGTTTGCCCATTGTTTTTCAATAGGTTAATCAGAGCAAAGAGTTTTATATATTAAGATTAATGCCGATCATATCACTTGCTACAGAAAAATGACTGTACTTTCAAAAGCTTTACTTTCCAAAAAAATTAACAGAAACTTTGATTAAGTTGTGAAAAAAAAATTCCGTAGTTTGAGTCATTCTTGGGCCAAATCGATTAACTTCACTTTTAATTTTTTTCATATGTATGCGTTAAAGTAAATTTAATAGTGCCACGCGTTTATTACTAATTTCACAAAAAATTTGGCGAAAGATTACAAATGTCTAAATCTTTTCACGCTCTACCTGCATGATGTCTTAAAGGAATTCATATCATCAGGATTTGGAATCTTTTTTAAAATATTTGATTATTCTTGTTAAAATAAAAACATTTTCCATATCTATAAGTGCAGTATGATATTAAGTTATTACTGAATTTGGAAACACTCTAATACATAAATGTATACAGCAGAGAGACTGCATTCAAATAAATCAAAAAAACCATAAAGCTCAGAAAATACATCAGGTTTAAGTCAAAAGGTTGACCTACTTTAAAGTTAAATGCACGAGGATCGCCGAAAGGTACACCTACATAGGACGACAACAAGAACGCTGCATGAATGAATAAATGAATGCATGCATGGGTGAAAGCGTTCGCTGGTCACCACCACTTGAGCTTGAATACAAGCACACAAACACACACACATACATACGTATTCACAAACTCAAACACCAACATTCAAAAAAATCAAATATACTCTGATTAAAGGACATAAAACGACTACTCTGATAGGATCCTTATAAAGAGCCACACACACAGCACAGTGCAATATAGAGACATACATATGTATGTATGTATGTATGAATGCACGTTCATGCAGCAGCAGTAAATGTTCACGTTGCACTGTGCGTCATGTCATGTTGTATGTATGTGACATGTGTTCGAGGTGCAGATATGTCTATATCCAAGTGTGTGTGTGTGCTTTAGCTAAGGATTAAACTTGTTTTCAAAATTGCATTTTACATTTTACAAGAGCGTACATTGTTTTGTATTTCATTTTATTATAGGTACACTCACATTATTGCCTTTGTTTTTTGTGTTGTAAATTTTTTTTTAATTTTGATTAAATTTGGTAAAGTTGTTTAATCGTCTATTATTTGAAAGACACGTGCTGTTATTAAATTTTATGTGAAGAAGAATGAAAATTTTATGAAATTGTGTGGTATTTTTCACATTTTAGGAGTATGAAAATTCAAAATTTATGCTTTGTAACAGAGAGTTCTTAACGGTTTTAATGAAAATATAGCACACAATTGCACTTTCTAGAAAAAGTTTCAATTAAATGCTAGGTTAGTTTGAATTCAGTAGGCGTGGCAGTCAGTTTAAGAACCAACTCACTTAGGCTAAATGTTGATTCAATGTGTTACCAAAGGGTATTGAACTATATGAAACTAAGTAGGTAACCTATACTAACATATCTAAGCTTATACAGGTCATCATATATAAACGAATCGATTAGCAGGAGGAAAGAAAAATGTTTAATGTTTTCTCCTAATCCCTACAATTTCTACATAAGTCAGAAGACCTAAAACATAATCTTTTCGCCAGTTACGACAGCAATAACTGACACGATACTATGTCTTTTGTGAGATATCAGTTCCAGAGAGAGCTTAAGATCCCAAATTTGTCTAGCAGTAGTAGTTATGTACCTCGCAAGTTCATCAGCTTTGCAATTGCCATCAATATTGCTATGCACAGGCCCGGATTTAGAAATTTGCCGCCATTAGGCGTCCTTGCTTGTCAACATTTTTTTAGGTAGTTTAGGGGGCGTCATTCCAAGTATTCGCATTTTTTTCCCCCTGTGTAACTCTCACCATCACCGATGCATTATAATACATTACCACAGTTAAAAAAAATTTCCCAATATTTGCCGCCCCTAAGTTCTTGCCGCCCGGTGCCTAACTGGCCTAGTGTGCCTGTAAGGTAAATCCGGTCCTGCCGAGATGTGCTGAATGTTAAAATGCTCAGCCTCGTAATCTCATAGCTGTTTTTAACTTCAGTACCGAAAAGTAAATACCATAACCTATGTAGAAGTCAAATCTCCCCGGGAATCTTCCCTTCCAACCACCATCACTATGTGAGTTATGTTATACCTGATAAATGAGATTTCTGGAACAGTATAGTCCAACTTGGAGGGACAGAACTTAAACTATGAATGATAGTCGAGTACCCGGTTCTTCCATCGTACCAGCAAAAAGTTTCCCTGAGTCTAATGGCGGAACAAGCTGCCTAATAAGTGAATAGGTGCAAGATGAAAGAGGACCACCAAAACGTCAGTCTGTGTATTTTTGAGAGCAGCACTGATGCGTATAGAATTTATCAGCCTGAGCATTTTTTGGTTCAGTTCTTAATTATAGAAAAATGAAATTACTAAGCAATGTGTTGCTTACGTTGTTAAAACCACAAAAAATGCTGAAATTTTAAATTTCGTTTTGGGTATTCATCGGCCTTTCAAATATAAAGAAAATCAGAAACATAACAATCGATAGCAATTGACTTTTCGTGGAACTTCTCATACATTACATATTCCCTTTACCTACAAAGCCTCCTTTTCTGCATTTCAAATGGAATGGCAAAATGTATGTTCGCTGTTTTTAGAGTATAAAAATTATATTTTCAATATTGAAATCACTAATTTCAGGAAGTTTTAGTCACATAATGCACGTAATGAGCAACACTTAGATAATTGCAACAACAAAAGAATTGCAAGTCATATCACCGCTTTAATTTTATAATGTGCAACTAATTACATGCAATAAAACTTAAACAGATGAAACATCTTTCCATTGTCATATGCAAAATGTCCTGTTGACGTTGTTGTTGCTTTATTCAATTGCATATGCAATTGCAATTGCCTGCATGTCTGATGTCGTTGTTGCTGTTGCTGTTGCTGTTACTGTTGCTCTTGTCATCGCTATCGTAATTATAATCGATTGTCCAATGGGGTAATGGCATTCATTACGCTCTAATTGCAATCACTACCACCATTAAGTAAATTGAGGTTGCATAGATGCATTGTTGACGAACGATATGCAAACGAGCAGCAACAATCTCAGTTGATCATTTTTAATTGGAATCACATCAATTACATAGTTAGTGATGCCATAAATTTCCTTAATGAGTTGCAATTACATAGTTTTGAAATGTAGAAAGTACAAAAACCGCATAAACAAAATAGTTTACAATTTTCATTGTAATTACGAGTAGCAACAATATTTTTTCAATGGTGCTTGAGGTAAAATTAAAATAAAATTTTCTACACTTCAGTCATGGGTTAAAATTCACTTTTTTTATCACAAGAAAAACTTTTTTGATCAAAAACTGTTGTGATCGAAAAATCTATATATATATGTATATGGCTTAAATAAAGCTGATCATATTCTTTCACAAAAAAATATTATAGTTTTATCCAGAGAAATTTTTTATAAATATAATTTGAAGATAGTCATATACTAAGCTGACGAAATTTAAAACAATGAAGAAATATATTAAAGTCAGGAGCGTCACTTCACCAAAACCTTGGGGGGTGGGGGCAAGAATTATAATCTCACCACTATTAGATGGTTTTATTGAATTGTTGTATTGAATAATACCTAGTATCAGATCCTTGGGGGGGCCATGTTTCACCCATTGCTAAATGAAATCATCAGTGATCATTAGTAATCCGAGCAGTAAGAATTTTTGTGCTATATCAAATGAGTTTTAAAAACAAAAATACACAAGTAATATAAACATATCAGGCTCAAAAATTCTTACCGATCGTTTCAAAGGTCACTGAGGATTCCATTTAGCAATGGATGGAACTTGTATGAATAGCTTTAGCCCTTTTTTGTATTGCTCTTTGTTATGCACAGTAAAAGTTTCATTAGAATTTGTTGTGAGTTTTTTTTCTATTGCCAAGAAGCTTGAGATATCCTTGCTCACTATAATCTCGAGTAATTTTTTGTTGCCATTTCTAATCCAATGTCTGAAAAATGTAACTCATCAATTGATATGGTAAACATTTTTTTTATATAAGTTGAATTAGAACCCAAAATAAGGCGCTTCCCTGATCATGTGAAAACATTTTTTTCGACCTTTCCAATCGGCTGATGGAATAGCTTTGATAAATAGGTTTAAAACCTTAATTATTGGGTCGGAGGCTTCCCTGCTCATTTCAATCACTTTTATTCGACCTTTCCTAATCGATAGGAGCAGTAAATTTATTTACGAAAATTTGTTTAAATGGAGTCGAAAGTGCCCTTGTTTATGTCTAAAAATCTTTTTTTCGATACTTTTCCATCAACTAGTGCAATCAATGTTTTTTTTTTACAAAAATAAGAAAACAAAAAACATGTGTCATATTGACTTAAAACCATATCATATTTTCTTTTTGCATTTTCTTGACATAAATTTATTTTTCTGCCTAAATAGCGGCTTTCAGTTTTCTCACACTCGAATGTCATTCTATCGCTTCCTTGGCAGAAATTCTCATTCTTTTATGTGCAGCTGTGAAGGAGCTCTAAATGATGAGAGAAAACACAGTCGGTCGCGTTGATTATTGATTTCCGTTTTTTTTATTGCCGACCCTATATCCTGGCATATGTACATACAGCTGTGTTGCGCTGCGCTGCGCTGTCGCCAATGCTGCTACCACCCCTCAAACATCTTGGGTGATATCATCAAGGTCGTCGATGTTTGTAGGCATTTTGCACAGTGAAGGCGAATAAGCGTAAGACGGCAATAGCAGCGCTGAAGAAATCATTTAATAGCCAGCCTCGTTTAATGGGTGCTTCGCTAGTTGTTGTTATTCTTTTTTGTTGTTTGTTTTTCTGCAGACATTTTCGGTTGCATGGCTGGCGCCAAATTCATTTATTTTTTTCCATCTTTTTTTTTTTTTCAACATTAAGAGGTTCGACGAAAAGTTGAAAGGTCACTGCAATTTTTCCCATGTCGTTGGCAATGTTTTGGAGAGAAAAAGAAGACAAAGTTGGGTAAGGAAAAAAAAAAACTTTAGTAGAAAATTAATGAGGCATAAAACAGTATAGGTAGTTAAAATAATATGAATTAAGACTTAAATCTGTCATATGGTTAAAGTACATATTATTCTTTTCTAGTGTTGTATTCTGTTGTTGTGATAGATATGAATTTGGGATGAATTAATTTTTATATTTTGAAAGCACTCTTGCTGTATACATACGAGCTGCCTTCTTAGCATAGGTGGTTTCCAAAGTATAAAATTGCATTTCGTGGTCCACAAAGCAAAAAATATTTTTAAGTCAAACAAAAATAAGGCCATTGCAATTATTGTCGATCTTTGGAAAATAAATGTTTGGAAACTAATTTAGTATGTCAAGAATATAAACATACACCACGATCTTGGTATACCTTCTGTTAAGCAGATACAGGAAAATATAAAGCGATCGTATCAACAAAAACTACATCAACATTCAAACGGATCCGACAAAGCGGACGATTCTTCCCTATGTTTGGAGGCGAATTGCCTACGATAACGGATTCGAATCGCATCCGAAACGGAATCCGGAATCCGTTTTATTTACAAAAAACGAATCTGGAACGGATCCATTTTGTTCACCAAAAAGGAGTCAAGAACCTATCCGTATAAGAAGTCCGTTCCGACTCCATAACGGATCCGTTTTAGTTAAAAAAAAACATTCCATAACGGGTCTGTTTATGAAGTCCATAACGGATCCGTTTTAGTTAAGAAAAACGAGTCCGGCTCGCATCCGTTTTATTAAAAAAAGCGGATCCGTTTTGGTTTAAAAAAACGAGTCCGTAACGGATCCGCATCCGTTTTTGTGCACATTGGGTATCGATTACTTAGCACAAGTTTCTCTTTCTTACGTTAGTATGATATTTCTTGCTTGCCATTTCATACATATGCATGTATGCTTATGATACATATAGTCCTGCTCTAGTTGCTTTGGCACTGATTTTATTGGATCTTGTCGGTATAGTATTTCTCTCTTCTAACTTATAGGCGAATATAATGAATTATGATGGTTGCTACGCTTGGTAGCTGTTAACTTTTTGCAGCGCATTTGTGTAGCTATTACATTGTTTTAAATGCATTGACTTAATTAGCGGTAGTAAATTCTTGAAAACCATAAAACCTTTATAACATTTCAGTACATTTTTTTTTTATTAACATTGCCATCAAAATATCCTCTGTTATGACACAATAGCACTAAATTCTCAATAAAAATTCACGATATGTGATGTATGGTATTTTCTTTTGCATTACATTTATGTCTCATAACTAAACTTACCCTTAAGTATTGCTTAAATTGTTTAAGGAACTTTGAATTAAGCAAACCAAAATTTAATTTTTCACCAACCACAATATTTAGTAATTATTCTAAGTAACTATATCCGAAAAGGTCAAGTGACAGTAAAATTGACATTACAAAAGTTTGGTTCTCTATTCGATGTCATACACATGAAATGTTGGTTGAAAGGTTAAACTCCCAAGCAAATCAGTGATACTATAGTTCTGAGCTACTAAACGATTCTCTAAATCAGCACTCAACCCCCAATCTTATCTGAACTGCCGCCATCACCACTCAGTCCTGCGCCCATATCGTTATGTTATTGGCAAGAAAGCAAACTAAACCAAACCAAGCCAAACCAAACCTTCACTAAGGTGACGAACAACTCAATCCAACATAAAATATTTTGTGGCTTTTGTAACTTAATTGATGAGTGGCGGTGACAAAGCAGGGAATGTCGATGTGGTACGAAGTAAAGTGAGAAGAAAAAAAAAAAGGAAACAGTTAATTCGCAACTCGTTCATGGTGGCAGCATTTATTAGAAATTGCTAAAATCAAAAGATTCGGATAATCAATTTTTTTGTTTGAGAAATTGAAAAAATTTCTATCTTAGAGTTTTGAAATTCGAAGGCTTCATTTTCTCTGGAGATTTAACATTTTTCTCTGTTAATTTAGCATTTTTCTATGCTACTTTAACATTTTTCTATGTAAGTTTAATAATTTTTCACAGTAAGTTTAACATTTTTCTTTGTAAATTTCACATATTTTCTCTGTAAATCTAAAATTTTTTCTCCGTAAATTAATAATTACATTAACATTTTTTTCTTGCAAATTTAACATTTTTTTCTATGTAAAATAATCAAAATTTTCTCTGTTAATTTAAATTTTTTTCTGTAAATTAGCTTTTTGCTTTGCAAATTTAATATTTTTTCTCTGGAAAACTAACATTTTCTATCTGTAAGATTAATATTTTTTTCTGTAAGTTTAAAATTTTTCAATAGGTTATTAATAAATTAACTTTCTTTCTCAGAAAATTTAACATTTTTTCCCTGTAAAATTAACATTTTTTCTCTGTAAATTAATAGTTTTTTCTCTGTTAATTTTACGTTTTTGCTCTGTTAGTTTAACATTTTTCCTTAGTAAGCATAGCATTTTTTATAAGCAAATTTGAAATTTTTCCTCTATAAATTTAAAATTTTCTCCAGAAAAAAACAACTTTTCTCAATAAATTTAACATTTTTACTGTATAATTAACATTTTTTCTCTATGAAGTTAACATTATTGGTCTGTTAATTCAAAATTTTCCTCTGTTAGACTTATATCTTTTTTCTGTAAATCTCACAGTTTTCCTCTGCAAGTCTTACATTTTTTCTCAGTAAATTTAAAATGTTCACTTCAGTAATTTAACATTTTCCACTTTAAATATAACAACATTAATGGTTATTTTTAACGAAAATTGTGATTGCTTGAAAACCAATTTCTTTCCAAAATACGATTACTCATATTGGTACTCCCAATAAAAGGGTGCGCTGAACAACTGTGCAGAGTGGTTACTGGTTGTCAGTTCATTGTTAAGTTGGATGTTTTACCACTCCTGCAAAATATTTTTTTTTTTAATTTTTTACACCCTAAAAACTGAAAACTTAGTTAAAACTCAATTAGGTTGTTATAAATGTTTTTATTGTTGTTGTTGTTATTATTGTTTTTGGCACTTTTGCTTAGAGTCAGTAGAAGCGGAACATCAAGACAAGAAAATAGAATTAAGCACAAAAAACAAGTCGAAAACGAACTCAAAGAAGTAGAATAAGAAAAACCAAAAAATGTTTCCTACCAGTAATGAACTTTTCATTGGAGGGAAGCCACATTCAGTAGAGAGTCACCTTAAGTTCATTAGAGCTGATGAAGACGAAGAAGAAATTGAAACAGAAAATAAAACTTTATATAACAATAAATGGAAAATATATGTTACGTGATTTTTGGAACATTTTGTTTTTGTTGTTGTTGCTGTTGCTTTTGTAGTGTTGTTGTTTTTCTTTTTAGAGCTGAACTGTAAAATATTGACTCAAATGCAGAGAAAATAACAAAATTTCTATTGTGAGAAGGTTATTGGGGTTGTGGATTTTTATTTTCATATCGAAGGGAGCACAATGGTGATGTTATGAAGGACTTTACTAGGATTCATTGTTAATTAAAATTGTATAACTGAAATAAAGGTAGTAAATAATATCATGCTGATATAACTTTTGTGGCATAAATAAGTTCTGTGTTTTTAATAAATATTTTGAATTATATTTTAATAAAACCAATGTGGAATAAGTTGGTTTTTTGTTCTCTATCTTATAAAAATAATTTTATGATAAAATCTAGAAAACTGTGAGGCATAAATAATCCATTTTTTTTTCAAAACTTAAACTTAAACCAAAGCTTAAACCATTTTACTCAGTACAATTTGTGATAAGACCAAGAAAATTATAACAATTAAAAAAAAATGGCTAAGGCGAGTCATACTACATAGTTTCATCAATTGCTACATGAAATAATTATTCCATATTAATCAGAAGAAGGAGCATTTCTAAGCCTGAAATGTTTTCTTTATTTTACAGAGTTGTTGAGAACCGTAGAAAAGTTGAAAATGGACATTGCAAGCGCTTCGTTGCAAGTTTTCTTGGCGAGTCAAAATGAAAATTTCCATTCATCATCTTAAGGGTCACTGATGATTCCACTTAGCAATGTATGAAACTAGTCTTACTGGCTTTAACAGTTTTTTTTTTGTTTTGTTTTTTAGTTTAGTTTTTAAAAGAAAACAAATATTTTTGTTCTGGCATTGAGGAAGTTGGTTAATATCTTTGAAATTACAAAAGAGTCAATTGGAATCTTGAATTCCAATACCTTGGAATAAAACTAGAATTTTTCAATTTATTCTTGAAATGACACCGGTAGAGGAATCAACTCCTTTTGCAATGGCATTAAAAAAGTCAATTTCCAATTTCAATTCCTTGGAATTGAAATTTGCGCTGAAATGTTATCATTTCTGGCCAGCTGTGCACAGAGTCTACTGACATTCATTCTCAAAATGTTAAGATTTAGTGATGCGTATTCTGAAGACACCTCAAGCGAAAGATGGCCAAAGTGACACAATTCATCTTGTATAAACTGAAATTGACAGTTACGTGACAAAAGTACAAATGCCCACAACAACAGTATTTCTATGTACGTATGTATGTATAAATTGATGTCATTGTGTTTGTATGCCTTTTAATGGCCTATAAGTGAAGGCAACACTAAAAATGCATAAACTCAATCGCTCCGAAAAATCAAAAACATTTCTCTTTTTTCTTATTTTTAATTTACTTTTTCTTTTGGAAAACTTAAGTGAAATTGCATTTTGATTGCATGTTTTAAGAAAAAAAGAAAGTACTTAGTAAAATTTTAGTGTGCACACTTACACACATGAATATGCATACACATAGCTTCACTATACAACAAATAAAAACATTGCAGTTGTGAAAGAAAGTCCATCCATCCATAGGTACGTGAGAAATTACTATGCACGAAAGTGTCAACTAATGGTTTTCCGTCATGCAAAAATTGTACTCCATAGAGCCTTAGAGTGAAGAAAAAGGGTGCACATTCATTGTAAGTGTGTGCACAACATTTGTGTGTAAGTGTGTGTGTAAGAAAAAAAAAACATTAGTGATTGTAAAATCTAACAAAAGCTTTAAGCTGTGTTGATTTTTATTTATTTTTTTTTTTGTTTAAAAGATTTTTTCATTCTTCTGCAGGACTCTAAGGAAGAAACGTGATTTTGCACTTTGTCAAGAAAAGTCATTATGCAAGGTGCTGGGTCACAAGCATTAGTATTAACCCGTATAGTATTAACTGTCTTATTCTATGACTTTATACCAATTGCCCTGCTCTAGTGTTAAAGGTGCACTGTACTTTATACTTTTCTTATTGCTGTTGCTATTCATTTCCAGAGCAACTTCATTCCAAGGACACACAGTAAATAAACAAAAATAATTGTTTTCTTCCACTGGAGCTCTACTTTTGTGCTTTCAGATGTAGGTATGTCGATTTAACTGAAATAATCAAGATTGCGGTGAAAATATATTGTTAAGAAAAAACAGCATGTGGGAAATGATTAAATTTTAAGCAATTAAATTCCTCGCAGCTTGTGGCCTGTCGCATACAATCATTCAAATCTATTAAAGAACCCAACGGGTTGTCCATCTCGGAGAAAGTAATCTTATCATTTAGGAACTGTCAAACTCAAGATGGCGTTCGTTTAGTTTAAGCTTAGCTATTTAACATTATGGATTGGAACTCTCAAACCGTTCTGAAAGGAAGGAAGCTAGATGGTTAGCCACGGATGGATCCAAGATAGAATTTGGCGCAGGAGCGGATGTTTACTCGGATAATATGGGCTTTCAGACTACCCAATTATTGCAGCGTTTTTCAAGCTGAAATCTATGCTATAGACCAAGCCACACAGATGATATGGAACAGGGAGCGTACTCCCTCTTTCATAATTATAAGTGTAGACAGTCAGGCAGCGATCAAAGCACTGAATGCCAAAATCAGTCACTACTTTCTATCCGACAGCATACTATAGAGCGCTGCTGAGTGCGTATTTCCGTTAAAGCTGTCGAATGTGCCAAAATAGTATCAGAACAATCGGAGAATCAACAAGTGGTAGACCTTAAGATACCGCAATCGGAACTACACTATCGGATAGAGGACATAACCAAGAAACAAACGAACAGTAGGTGTAACCTTACCGCCGGATGCAGAACGTCTCGAAACATGTGGCTAAATCGAATCTAGAAAGGACACAAACTCACTTAAGATACAGCAGAGGAGAGCTAAGACTAGTTGTAAGAGTAATGACGAGGCACTGTATTATTGGTCCTATGACCGCAAAATATGGTGCCCTTTCTGAGATTACTGTAGGAGTTATAGAGATGAAAAAGAGAATGAGACGGTTAAGCACCTGCTCTGCAAATGAGGAAACGAACCAAATATTTTGGATCTGCATTCTTTGTTGGTCTTGAGGAACTCTTGAGGAACTGACGGAGCTTACCAGCATCCTCAGCTTCAACAAGACTTCTCAGTGGCTTGTCACCAATCAATAAGATAACTTAAGGAAAAGGAGGAGAAATATATGTAGGGTACCACAATGGGCAAATTACCTCCGAGTGTAACTTGCTATAAGCAAGCGACCCTTTTAACCTAACCTTACATTGTGGATCGCTTAGCTACCGCTCAAAGCATTAAAGTACTGTTAAGCGAATTTCGAGCCAACCTTAATTTCCCTCTCGGCATATTGTACTGGGGCAACAATACCACTAATACTTATGATTTGATTATCTTGATACCGATGAAATTGGGAATTAATCTTAAAGTCTCTGTACATTTTGCTTGAGCAAATGGCTTACAAATTTTGCAAAGTTGTAATTTATAATTTTAAAAATATTCAGCTATTTGAATTTTCAAATTATTTTTCTTTCAAAAAATATTAATCTTTTTAAAATACAATCGCTGCAGTTGTGTACAAATAAAGATTTCAAAAGTTAATTTTGGTTGAAAAAGTTCATTGGCCGTTTAAAACTTAAAAGTTTCCAACGCATAAATGTGAGGTAACACAAGCAATAAGAGAGGGAGAGCAACAACATTACAATCGTCAGCTGTACCAAGCACTTTGGAATAATTCCAAAGTTTCCCTACAACAGCAACAACAAATTGCTACTTAAAGTTTATATTTTGGAACAAGTCCAAACAAAACATCAAAACAAAATTAAACTAAGAGTAAAATAAATACAAATACACGAACACAATTACAAATACAAATAAACATTTTTCACGCAGAAATCTTAATGTAAATTTATGTTTTTCTTTTCTTTCGTTTGTTTTTCATACAAAACACAAATAGCAAAACTAAATGTGTACCCTTTTCTGCTTCTTCTATTTGCAGATTTAACAAAGTTACAAAAAAAAAGGAGAGCAAATAAAAAAAAAATAAAAGTGCAACACTTGCAACGGGGGCAAAACACAGAAGAGAACTAAATACTCTGCTGCGAAAACCACGCTGTGCTGGGAAAGTGAGACAAACGGTTGGGCAGGCTAACTAGCGAGTAAGCGAAAAGGAAATCAAAATAAATACATAGTACAGCTTTGTGGTATGCTAGGCATAGGATAACGAAGGATAATAGAAAGATACCCACAAATAAAAATAAAAAAATACAGAAAAACGAATTAAAAATTTAAAAAAAAACTAAACTTTCAAACGTGACTTGTTAGGATACAAAGACAAAGCAAAAAAAAAAAAGCACAGCACTGAAAAGGAAGAAATCGTTGCCTCTTTGTTTACAATGCGGTTAAATCCTCGGCTGCCTTTTGAAGGATACACGTACATCAATTGCTGCTGCTGTTGAATTCCCAAAAGGCTTGAGCCGCATTCACGCAAAACCAAAAAAAAAAAAATATAGAGAAACGAATAAATAGAAATTTTAAGGCAATAAAAACACGAACGAAACATAAAAGTACTTGAACGAGCGGCAACACTGGCAATGTTGCACTGCTGTTGCATGCAGCAGCGTTATCCGTATCTGTTGTCGACGTTGTTGCTATAACTACTCGCAGCAGCATATCCCAAAAGTTACAGTTACTAGAAGTGACACGAGAATTGAAGCTAAGATTAATTCACTCCAGTGTTGCCGTTTTCAATTTTAGTGCATCAACTTACGGGCTATTTAACTGAAGCTCAAGCAAGGTAAAATTACATTAGATTTTTATGTGCTACTGATTTAATTTTTCAATATTCAATCCAAGTTAAATATGTTAATAGTAGAATTAGGGTGGTACTTATTAAAAATTTCTTATATCATGTAATTGACATGATATTTTTTTGTTATAATTATACTCATAGAAAGATAAGTTCTCCTCCAAGAAAATCTCTGAATCCACAATCTCATATGTCAAACAATATCGTATTTTCAAAATGATTATGGCTGTTAGGGGACGTCCATTAATTACGTGAGATAAAATAGGGTGGGAGGGGGTCAAGGAAAACCTCACGTCAACTTTCTAATGCATAGAATTTTCATTAAAAATTATAATTTAAATCTCATTGGTCCCACCAGATCTGACCAAATCTCACCAATGGGAGGGGGCGTCTGAATTTTCAAAAAATCACCTCACGTTAATTAGAAAACTTAAAGTGTTCCTTTGTTTCAAAGAATATGTATATCGCCTTAACATTTTTTTTTTATTTCAGTTTTTAATAATTTAGAATTGAAGTGTTTTGAAAAATTTGATTCCTATAAGAATGATACCTACATACATATATGACATATGACTGTGTCGACTTGTCCTTGTCACTTGAAAAGAGAAAATGAAAGCACTTCGTTTCCCTGTTGTCTAAATTGGGAAGAAACCCTAGTTTGATACGATACAAACGTTTACATTAAGTAAAACTTGTTTGCTTACCTCCTCAAGTATAATATGCTCCCTGCAGTACAAGCAACGTAGTGATTAAAAATGCATCGACAGTGTTCTAAAAGTAGGTCGCGTTAAAAAAGAAGGAAGCGTTCTGAAAGTATGACGTCTTCAGTAGTACAGTACCGATTATATGACTCGCGGAAATATTGTTTATAATATTAGCTCAATAATAATTCACAATTTTGTGTCTAACTTAGTTCACTGTAAATTAATAATTTGAAATAAAATAGTGATTAGAGAGTAAGCTTAATGAAATACTTCATAAAAAGAAGATGAGATTATAAACGAGTGTGAAACATCTTACGTTCTCACAACGCCTTTGAACAACTGCAAGTAGGCATAGTAATTGGAAACTTCTCCCTATATAAAGTTTAATTTTAGTCTATAAAAGAGTTTGAACTCATTGTAACCTGAGCACTTTTGTGCTTTGTTGCAGTTGAAGATACACCGAAGTTTAACTCATATGGTTTCTTCCCCTGCTACACAATCCTCAGAATTTGCTAACAAATTGTCTGTTTCGTAATTGTTTATTTCGTAGTTTTGTAGATAAAGCCTTTCATATCAAGTTTGACTTCTAATAAGTCCTATTTCATTGTAATTTGCTTTCTTGATCATTTTCCTTACCATAAAGTTACTGACGATGATTTATCTTTTAATTGCAGCCCAATATAACGGCAAAGGAAAACCGCTCCAAAACCTAACTGTAATAAGGTCAAAGAGATAACTATCACAACTACTAGAAACGGCATCACTGCTTCCTTAATCCGCAAGTAAACGAATCCTTGCTGTTGGTTTGCTGCATTTTGTTTGTTTATCATTGTTGTGTTGCAAGTGTGTTTGCTGTAGATATTGCATCCAGGGACTGTTGACAAGTGGTGTCACAGCAGCGCTCGGTATCTGCACCGGTTCAGGCAGCAGAAGTAGCAGAACAAAAATAGGGGTACTCTGCACACACTAAAAGAACGAAGTCAAGTTGCGGTGTTGTGGCATCGTATGTACGCTGTAAAAAAACAG
The DNA here is from genome assembly GCA_963662105.1 of Meiosimyza platycephala. Lineage (NCBI taxonomy): Eukaryota > Metazoa > Arthropoda > Insecta > Diptera > Lauxaniidae > Meiosimyza > Meiosimyza platycephala. Next base: position 91,873,966 of record OY759209.1, on the reverse strand, counting down.
CAAAGTCCTTTATATACACACCACCATCATACTTCTGCCACTCTACCCCAACTATATCCTAACGCTGCTCAACAGCCTGTTGACCCAGCTTATTAAGTGCAGCACCACCAGCAGCAGCTACTGACGTGACGTCATTGTTTTGAGCCCTGTCGTGTCGGTCGCTTCTATATAATCGTCAGCAGTTCACTCGCGTCACGCTCGCTTAGTATCTGAGTGACTGCGTGCGTGCGTGTGTGTGTGTGCGGTTTGTGTGTGTAATTGTGTTATACCGGTACTGACATGGCTCGCTCGTCCTTGTCAACTAGCGATATCGGTCGCGGTCTTTTTGCCATTTTTGTGCTACTGCTGCGAATATCTTCGGCATATGGTGTCATCGATCGGCTTGTTGTGCAAACGACAAGCGGTCCGGTGCGTGGTCGTTCGGTAACGGTGCAGGGTCGCGAAGTGCACGTGTATTCGGGTATACCGTATGCGAAACCACCAGTAGATGATTTACGATTTCGTAAGCCAGTGCCAGCGGAACCATGGCATGGAGTGCTGGATGCAACGCGTCTGTCGGCGACTTGTGTACAGGAACGGTAAGTTTTTGTTGTTTTCTTCTGATAATTCATATAAATGTGCCATGTGTCATGTGCTCTGTGAAGCAACTGGTCATAAAATTAAAATTATGTTTCTGAAATATTTGAAAACTTATGCGACTTTAGTTAATCAGTACAGTGAATTTATTAAATGTAATGCAGTGGTATCATGCAGTTGTTGTTGTTATAGTATTAAATAAATTAAGCAGCGTAGATACCATAATTGTGCTACCAAACACAAGTTTTGCATTTTCCTTACTCTTTGCTATTGCAGATGATAATTACTCTCAGTAAAATAAATTAATTTTGTCATTCCATATGGTGCGCTTTTCATGCAGCCAGTAGCAACCCGACTTTGCATGGGGGGGGGGGGGCGGGGGGTGAGAAAATGCAATTCCAATAGCATGATTTTTTATTTTTCTCCTTCCAAAAATTTGCAGCCGAATGAGACCCAAGGGGAGGGCCAAGCCCCACTTGTCCCTATTGTTGAGACGGGCCTGGGTTCATGACTGTATAAAATAATACTAAGCAATAAATGTATCTATATGTATTTTTCCAAGTAGGAATTGAAGTCATCTGATTTGTTTTTTTCCATATATTCGTTCACAAAGTGCTTTTTATACTTAGAAAAGAGCATTCTTCTTCAAATGAAAGTGTTTGGTAGATAGATTTTAAAAATAGTTATTAGCTATTAACAAATTTTGATGGATATTAGTATGCCCTTAATTGGAAGTTAAATTGTTGGTTGTTAAGATAACTCGATTGATTAGACTTAATTGGATCCAATATGAACATATTTGGTAACCCTATTTTTATTTGATTTTACTGCATCTTGATATGAATACTATAGAATTTTCAACATATTCCAGTTAAACACTATTTAATTACCTTCTGCTAGGTATACAATTCAAGTACTTGTGACCCATGGCAGAGATGTGATGATGAGGGATAATATCGAGTTATTTATGAATTCAAATCTGGTTGGAGACGTTGCGCCCCTTACCTAGATTTTGAAATTTAAAAAAATTAATTCTTCATGCATATTGAAATTATATGGGGATCTTTTCTTCGAATTTGATGGGTTAGGGGGTAAACATTTTGGCCTAGGCATAGGTCAGTTGGTCAGAGAAAAAAATTTTTGCTCTTGTGAAAGAGCAGGGTTCCTATTCTGAATATCATGTTTCTAGGGTAAATAATTTGGCCTGAGCCAAACTTTATTTGTATGTAAAAAGTGAATTTTAACTTTTTGTCTGGTGCCAATTTTCGAGAAATCTTTATTCTTAGATCAATCCCACGTTTTGAATTTCATTTAACTAGGACGAATAATATCATATTTTGGCTCACTCTTTGAGCCAGATTTATTTTGAATAAAACAAAAAATAAATTCATTGAATACTTGTGGGAAGAAATATTATTTTCTAGCACTTTTTGAGACTATATTACAATGCGGGATAGCGTCACTTATTGCAAGACTGCCCCGTAGAATTCTTTTATGGTTTGCCATCAAAGTCACAAATGTATTTGTTACTCACTGGAACGTGATCCTGATTTGCAATTGTAACTGACAGCGCGTACAAAGCACATGCATCCTTATGGTTATAGCTATGGTTTTTATAATACTTATGCATTTTATGACGTCTTTGTATCATAGCTGCAGCGCGAAATGTATTTGCAGATAACATGTAACCGTTTCTGCATGCGTCATCTGCAGCTATCTTGCGCAAGTGAAGCCACACATTTGCATGTCAAAAAAGAATATTCCACTTATTTTTGATTAAACAACATATGTACAATATATAAATATAATTCCTTTTAAAAAAATGCAACTCAAATTTTTCTTTTTGAATCAGTCCACAGATTTGATCAAAAATGAAAACCGCAACGAACTTCAGATCTCAAAGAAGAACTTTTTTTTTTTATTTTGTTATAGGCCACCAAAACCCAAAAATGCATAAAAAATTTTTTTTTTTTTATTCTGTTCACATTGGCTCTTGAAATATTCCAAATATTTATGCTAAAGATGTGTATGCATTTGATTTAGGTTGCGTTTGAAAGCCAAAAGAAAAAAAAAGTAATTATCAAATTTATCTATTATATAAAATTCAGTTTTTGTCTGTCTGTCTGTCTTTAGTGGACGCGGAAACTATTCGGCCGATTTTGATGAAATTTTTAAAGTACGTTAGTATTCATCAGGCAGGTACCATAGGCTATAACAATTTTATTAAGGGTGGCCCTCATACAAAAATATTTTTAAAATAGCGAAAGACCACTTAATTGAGTCACATGGAATTTACACCACGTAGTTTTTATATTAAGGGGCATAGTTAAGGCTACAAAACTTTTACTTAAGTTGCATATTTAGGGTGGCTTTCATACAAAAAAATTTTTAAAATACCATTTTTCACTTAATTGATTCACATGGAATTTACATGACGTATCTTTTATGTTAAGAGGCATAGATTACGCTATAAAACTTTTATTAAGGGTGCATATTTAGGGTGGGCCTCATAAAAATAAGTTTTATTAAGGGTGCATATTTAGGGTGGGCCTCACAAAAATATTTTAAAATATAATTTTCACGAAGACCTGTTAATCGATTCACACCGTATTTGCACCACGTAGCTTTTATATTATGAGGCATAGCTAAGACTACAAAACTTTTATTTTGGGTGGCCCTCATACAAAAATATTTTTAAAATAAGACCACTTAATAAATTCACATGTATTTTTACACGACGTGTCTTTTATGTGATGAGGAATAGCTTTGGCTGTAAAACTTTCATTAACGGTGCATATTTAGGGTGGCCTTCATACAAATAATTAAGTTTTAGTTGGTCACATAAATGATGACAGTAACTCAGTGGGTTAAGATGAGCATATTTAAACAGTGGCATTATGCAGTACGAGGACATAGGTTCAATTCTGATCGGTGACAGGTAAAAAATTGAAGTTTTCCTTTAAATTAATAAAAAAGCAACACAAATAAATTTACAATAAACTACAACAACAGCACCATTATAGAAGAAGATGATGATATGGTTAAAAACATTTTTTAAATTTCAATAAGAAGGAGTATTAAATTTTAATACAACGCTGGTGTAGTCTTATAGCCTAAAAGTATTAAAATGTATTCCAAAATTTCTAACCGTGTACTTTGTTGAATTTCCATATATAGAATATGTACATAGTTTATTTATTAATTGGACTCTATTACCTCAAAAATTTGCGAATCTATCAAAATGATATCATAAAAAAATTTGCTCTATATCATATTGAAAACAGTACATATACTTCAGCAATTGTTTGTCCTTCTTTGGGTCACACTTCCACTTCAGCAAATATGGAAAAAACTTTTCTATTTCAGTTTTTGATCAAAAATGGCTAAAAATGTGCCAAAAAAAAAAACAAAAAAAAAAAATTGAAATGAGTTATATATAATTTTTGGTGATTTTTTACAACGCCAAAAATCCAATGCGAAACAGTCATAGATTTGCAGTATGTAATTTTAAATGTTTTAAGACTCTACTTAAATACATTCACTCGTTCAAATACATACATGCAAACCTACACATAGTAATAGCAATTAAATTCAGCTTGACTGGAGACACTAATTACTTGCGCAATTAGCATATTTTACTAAAAGCAAGGACTCTGATGCTTCATCAGATTACGGCTTTTGTGTCAAATTGTTATGAGTGGAAATGTCGAAACGAAAGGATAACGGAAATGAATTAATTACGAAAGTACATTTTGTGGCGTGATTTCAGATAAAAGCAGCTTAAATTTATTTATATAATATAATTTTAAATATAGAGATTTAAAAAAGAAGTCGCGCGCTCTGCATAATTTGTTTGTATTTTATTTAAACCATAATGGAGCTTTTATTATAAAAATCATGCGTTGAGTATCGATTTGTTCCGCTACTTTGTTGATAAGATCTCTATAGGTTATTGTGTATCCTGCTAACATATGAGAACATTCACATAAACACCAACATATTGGCATTAACATAAGCATACACGTGCTCGCTCGGGTGTGTTTAAATGTGGCAACAAAGCAACGTAACGTAACGCTACGCAACAAAAAGAGGCAGATAAAGTAAATATCATAAATTAAACAGCGGGAAATGCATAGTTATGATACTAGATGGTGTTTTATGGGCGTAAAGGTGAAAGGCGCAAGGGGCTTTTCGTTCAATGTGTAAGCAGCTATTATGTTGGTATATTTACTAATATTTAGATTGGGAAGTGAAAAATAGAATGAAATCAAAGTAGGTTAATAAGTTCTGAAGCATATAAATTAATTTTTCAAAATTTAAAGTTTGAAACAATACAATCAGGAAGCGCCGGATTAAGGCTTTGTAGGGCTCGCAACTGGTGAGGCTAAAAACTGGAAAGGGGCTCTTATACTAAACATAAAAATATTTAAAAATTTAAAATCTTATTATTTTCTTAAAAATCAATAAAATTTCACTCATTAAATAATAATGCCTTTTCTCAACTCCAACTCATAAGAAAATATCATAATAAGGTTCCCATTACGCTTTCATATACCTGAAAGTTATGCCTAAAATGAAAAAAGGTGCTCCTGTTGTCATTTTGGGGTCCTTGAACTTTGGGTCCAGGCCCTATCTCTGCCAAAACATCATTAATCCAAAGTTGGTTGAAAGTTCCTTTGAGAAAATGAACTGGTTTTAAGTTAAATTTTACTTAGTCAAAACATTTTATTTGTTGATGAAAACATTTACTTGAAATAAGTTAAAAAAAATCACTCAATGTATTATAACACAAGAAAGATATTGAAATTTATAAGGTGTCGGTAAATTTAGTACTGAATGTTAACAGAAAAAGTTAAGTGCTGATGCTACTTGATGCTTTTGATTCGATACGATAAAATTTAGGGTACAAAAACATAGGTAAATATATCGTGAATATTGTCACTTTGCAACTCTTTCTTCAAATAATGTTGAAAAGTTGTAGAAATTACGAAACAAAGTTTAAATAAATTTATTAATTTATTTTTTTCCGATTTAAACAGATAAGAGTAATATAAATTGATAACTTTCATATTACGATTCATGTTTATCTACTTTTTCAAGCTTAGATATTTTTTTTGTCAAACATATTATAAACAACTCATTCAAACTTAATAATGTCATTATTAGTTATGATAAATTTGCCAACGCTTCCAATCATTAGTGCTACCACCATTACCGCCAGTGCCACCATTGCCGCCGTGACCTTTTCTATCTTGCTTATCATTTAATTTAGTACTAGCCGAAATTTCTTCTGTTAGAGGATTTTCAGTGCGACCGCTGGGCTGCGTATTTTTACTGTTAGTATTTCCATTGCAGTTATACAACTTACAGCATGAGTTTTGACCAAAATTTTCATAATTGTTTCCTAAATTTTCATTGGATTGAGCTCGATTTCCTTCACCACCTCGTCCTCCGTCGCCACCTCGTCCTCCTCCGGCACCTGCGCCTCCACCACCTCCTCCGCCACCTCCACCACCCCTGTTACGTCCATCTTCAACTCGGCCACCATTTGTTCTTCGAATTCCATATCCATTTTCAGCTCGAACACCAGGATCACGATCTCCGCCAAGCCCGCCTTGACCGCCAAGTCCTCCACGACTACTGAGAATATCTCGACTTCTAGCTTCGATTTGACCTCCAACATCACTTAAGCCTCCATTTCCACCTCGACCACCTGCATCTCCTCTTCCACCTCCTCCTCCATCTCCTCCTCCACCTCCTCCTCCACCACCACCTCCACCTGCACGACGATCTTCACCGTGACCGCCATCTACACCTTGATTTCTATTAACATTTCTATCTCGATCACTGTGACTCTTTTGATCACCAAGGCTACCAAAGCCACCGCGTCCTCCACCTACACTGCCTCCTCCTCCTCCACCACCACCTCCACCTGCACGACCATCTTCGCCGTGACCGCCATCTACACCTCGATTTTTATTTTCATTTCTATTTCGATCACTGTGACTCCTTTGATCACCAAGGCCTCCAAGGCCACCGTTTCCTCCGCCTGCACTGCCTCCTCCTCCTCCACCACCACCTCCACCTGCACGACCATCTTCGCCATGACCACCATCTACACCTCGATTTTTATTTTCATTTCTATTTCGATCATTGTGACTCCTTTGATCACCAAGGCCTCCAAGGCTACCGTTTCCTCCACCTGTACTGCCTCCTCCTCTTCCACCACCCCCTCCACCTGCACGACCATCTTCGCCGTGACCACCATCTACACCTCGATTTTTATCTTCATTTCTATCTCGATCACTGTGACCGCTTTGATCACCAAGGCCTCCAACTCCACCGCGTCCTCCACCTACACTGCCTCCTCCTCCTCCACCACCACCTCCACCTGCACGACCATCTTCGCCGTGACCACCATCTACACCTCGATTTTTATTTTCGTTTCTATTTCGATCACTGTGACTCTTTTGATCACCAAGGCCTCCAAGGCCACCGCGTCCTCCACCTACACTGCCTCCTCCTCCTCCTCCACCACCACCTCCACCTGCACGACTATCTTCGCCGTGACCACCATCTACACCTCGATTTTTATTTTCATTTCTATTTCGATCATTGTGACTCCTTTGATCACCAAGGCCACCACGTCCTCCACCTGCGCTGCCTCCTCCTCCTCCACCACCCCCTCCACCTGCACGACCATCTTCGCCGTGACCACCATTAACACCTCGATTTGTATTTTTATTTCTATCTCGATCAGTGTGACCGCTTCGATCGCCAAGGCCTCCATCAACACCTCTATTTTTATATTCATTTCTTTCGCGATCACTGTGATCGGCTTGATCATCAAGGCCTCCAAGGCCACTGCGTCCTCCACCTGCACTTCCTCCTCCTCCTCCTCCTCCACCACCCCCTCCACCAGCACGACCATCTTCGTCGTGACCACCATCTACATCTCGATTTATATTTTCATTTCTATCTCGATCAGTGTGACTGCTTCGATCGCCAAGATCTCCGTCGGCACTTCGATTTTTATCTTCATTTCTATCTCGATCACTATGACCTTTTTGATCGCCAAGACCTCCAGCCCCACCGCGTCCTCCACCTGCACTGCCTCCTCCTCCTCCACCACCACCTCCACCTGCACGACCATCCTCACCTCGTTCGCCATCTGCACCTCTATTTACCTCTAATTGACCACTAATTCCTTCTTGACCGCGGACTCCATCTAAACTTCCATCTTTAATTTGACTTTCAGCAAAACCTCGTTCTCCTCCTACACTGGCAACATCTGGAACTTTTCGCGCATCTTCATCTCGACCGACATCTTCAGTGTGACTTCTATAACCATCACCACTTCCGATGCTACCTTTTATTTCAATACTTTTAATAGTATCGTCAACTCCAAGTCCTCTGCCTCCATTGCCACCGTCACCGCCATGACCTCCATTGCCACCATTACCGCCATGTCCACCATGTCCGCCATTACCACCATCTCCACCCCGACTCATGCTACTGAGTTTCGAAGTGTACAGCTGACCTAAACAAAAAGAGAAATTATGGGATTAAAGTATTTCCTTAAAAATATAAATAAATATCATATAATATTTATGGTAAAAAATTTTATTATTTGATTAAGCCATAAATACCAGCAGTTAGATGAACCAACAATGCCACAACGTTTAGCAGCAACGTATAAATCTTCATTTTTGTATTATAGAAACGTTTTCTTTATTCAGACTGAGCAATATCAATGTCAATCTTTTGCATTTATACAATTAGTCCCGTAGATTTCCATTTTCTTATCAGTTGACTTTAATAATTGTAAATATAATATATATTTTATCTATCAGTCACATTCATTTTATTATGCGGCTGATGTTGATTTATGGGTACGATATGTGTAAACACAAGTCATTGGGAATTTCCAAGAAGATGTAGAGTGTTCTTGCGTACGTATGAATTATCAAAAATTCAGCCAGATATTTTAGGAAGAGGATTGTAGTAAAAATAAGTTAAGAGTTATTAGAGTCAATGAAATGGAGGAACGTAAGACTACACTCAAAGGTAAATTTTTGATAATTTTAAGAACTGCTTCGCCAAAAGAAATTTTGTCTAAAGTGCGAATGATAATGATGAGTACGTTGGCTTATCACCATAAAAAGTACAAACGAATATTTTAATTATGAGAAATGGCTTTATCTGCTGATTGCACTCTATGTTCATTTTGGGTTATCCCAAATGGATGTATTATCTCTATATATGAGACAACAAATATATGTAAATGCGATCGAGTAATAACCTTTCTGAGTTACAGAATAATAAAGCACAGAGGTGACGTCTTTCTTGTATGCAATATTTCTGTAGTGTTTTTATTATGTCTATTTCCAAGAAATTAAACTAATTCTTGAAAGACTCACTCTTCCAAAATTCTACTTCGCTCCTGTGATTGAAATTTATTCCTTTTTCAAGTATCAATATTTTCTTGCAAGGACTACTCCATCGTTTCAGTTAATCGCCGATATTCGTAAGCAAACTCCAATTTATGTTCTTAACTGGGTCCGCATATCTGTTGGCTTTTTTGCCAGAACCTTATAAACTTCACTCATAATTGCAGATACTGTTAGGCAGATTTAATTAAACTTTTCAGGAAGTTTGTCTTGATATTTCTAATGGAACTCATTTCATGTGCTTTTTCTAAGCCCGGCTGCGTTCCTCTACATTCTTCATAGCAATATTATAGATATTTGTAAATTTAAATTATAATTACATTCCAAGATAGAGCTAACTTTGCATATAAGCACATTAAGATTGCACAATCTGTAAAGAAAAATATAAAATAAAATTAATGTTCCTTAAACCTCTGTTGATTTCCTTAACTTTAAATGAATACTTAGTCATTTTATTTGCTTATAGCTAAATAATATTTTTTTTTATCGTCCTTTAGATATGAATACTTTCCCGGCTTTTCTGGCGAGGAAGTTTGGAATCCCAACACAAATGTATCTGAGGACTGTTTATATATAAATGTTTGGGCGCCAGCAAAAGCACGACTGCGACATGGGCGAGGAGCCAATGGTGGTGATGTAAGTGTTACAACATCAACTATTCATTATTTACTTCTAACTATGGCATTTCATTCTTCCATCTCGCTCTGTCGGTCTCTTAATAGCACTCCAACAAAGCTGACACTGATCATCTGATACATAACAATCAGCCACAGAACACTTCGAATGGCCTGCCTATGCTTATCTGGATTTATGGTGGCGGTTTCATGACTGGCACAGCGACACTTGATATTTACAATGCGGACATTATGTCTGCTGTGGGTAATGTAATTGTAGCATCCTTTCAGTATCGTGTCGGTGCTTTTGGTTTTCTACATCTGGCACCAGCAATGCCGGGCTATGAAGATGAAGCTCCCGGTAATGTTGGTCTATGGGATCAGGCTTTGGCAATACGTTGGCTGAAAGATAATGCAAGATCATTTGGTGGCAATCCTGAATGGTTAACTTTATTTGGTGAATCGGCCGGTTCGAGTTCGGTAAATGTGCAACTTATGTCACCGGCAACAAAGGGTGTTGTAAAACGTGGTATGATGCAATCTGGTACAATGAATGCACCCTGGAGTCATATGACTTCAGAAAAAGCAGTTGAAATTGGCAAGGCACTGATTAACGATTGTAATTGTAATGCTTCGCTATTAGCGGTGAGTTTTTTTTGAATTTTGAGTTTAAACTTAGAAATTGGGTTTATTTCTCTTTTGGTTTGGCTTCCCAACTAATGGTTCAATAGAATGATTCTTAATTGCATTTTTGTATTTTTCTTTTATTCCTTTTGCAGGAAAGTCCACAGGCTGTCATGTCGTGTATGCGCTCAGTTGATGCCAAAACCATTTCTGTACAACAATGGAACTCTTACTCTGGCATTTTAAGTTTCCCATCGGCAATAACTATTGATGGTACATTTCTGCCCACAGATCCAATGACGTTGATGAAGTCAGCTGACCTGAGAGGATACGATATCATGATGGGAAATGTGCGCGATGAGGGTAAGTTGTGTGAATAGGATAAATTGATTGCAGTGAATAGGAGTGATGTAGAATGTATTGAGATACGTATCGAAATGTATCGATACACGATATACATATATACGTATGTTTCTATCGTTCGGTAGCCCAAGACTTTGCAGATATCTGCTTTATCATAGCTTACCAAAATCTAAAGGCTAGCGAGCTCGGATATAAGTGACATAACTAGATCCATCTTTAAATTCTCAACATAATTCTTTATCATGAACATATGGCTTAAGACTCCAAGTACTGCACTCTATAGTTTGAACAGAGCTTCAAATTCATTATCGCTGATGCTTGGAACAACCATAAGCGTCAACAGAGATTAACGGATCCCAAAAGATCCGTAGACTGATGCAATTCTTTGAAACTGGGCACTAAGGCTTTGAATCATGCTATCCCTAGGAATAATACTGACATAAAAGTATTGGCGGTATTTTCCTTGAGTTTGAATAATCTTACAATTATAATTGATCTTTCACTGCAATAAAAAATCCTTAAGAATTTATTATGTTTATTAGTTGAAACGAATAATTTTTCAGGACAAAGAATTTAATTTTAAAATATAAAATTGAATGAGGCGAGGATCAAAATTTCACTTAAAATTATGAGTTACTTTTATAACTTTGTCTTAGAATTAATAATGATTTAATTGGATAACAGAGGTGGATTAAAAATTGGCCCACCGTAATAGCACAAGTCTTGATACGTTTCCCAACTATATACAGCATACTCATTTTGTGATATTAAAGTACGAAAATATTCATTTCTTGATGACAAAATTTTGTTAATCTTGCTATTGTAAAGACGAAAAAATAAAATCATCTTTTATATGTCATCATGAATTTGCTTATGCAGCTTCTTGTGCAAACTAACTTTTCTAGCCGGATTATCTCTTGATAAATGGCAGCTTTTCAATTTATTTTTTTCCAACTTGGCAACTGCATGCAACCATGCTGTCCTCTGCACTAGATATCTTCTTCAAGTTGTCTTTTTTTTGCTTTCTCTTTACACCACTTTTTTCCGACTTTCTTGTGACAATAAAAAAGAAATTAAATTTCTTTTCATTTTTCCTTTTTCTCACTCGTAATAGTTGAACTCATCGTCATTACATTGAATTCTTGGGTAATGAAAATATATCCTTATTTTGCAACTTTAAAGCATCTCAAAAATTGTGTTCTTACAAAATTTTATTACTTTAAATAAACTATTCCACTAAGCCAAGCAAGATGGAAGTGTACCACTTAAATAGAAAAAAGTGGTTTGTATAATGGACTACTTTGGTGCAACTGCCACCCGCAACTCAAAAAAAGAAAAAAAAATCACTTTTTTTTTGTGCACCACTCTGCGAATAGTTTTTTTTTTCTTTGTCTGTTTGGTACTGTTCATTGTATTGCATGTTGCTGACGTCAGCAGTGTGCTAAAAATATTGTAAACTCTTCCAAAAATACTTGCAAACAGTTGAATTCATTTAAAGTGACCTAGTTGCAGGATTATGTAGGGATTTCATCTTTGCTATTTTATGCTGATTTCTAAGTTTGTTTAGTTATTTAACATGCATATTATCAGTATGAAAAATATAGTTCACATTAACTTTTTCGATCGCTTCCTTTCCATTATAAACAGCTTCTACTGTTGCCTACTTTTCATTTTGCTCCAAACGACCGAATGTCCCTCGTTTGCCATTTGTTATTTTGTGCTCAATTTCTCAATGTTGTTTATTTATTGTACATAGCACATTGTGTCCCGAAAGAGCACATAAAAAATGTCATTTATATGCTGCGATTGTTGTTACTTTTGTTTTCATTATCGCTGTTGTTTTTTGTTGTTGTTGTTGTTATTGCAATAACTCAGTTGATATTATGTTGTTTAAATGAAAATGCAACGCAACGCTGATATATTACTATAAATGGTGAATTATACAGGGTGGAAGGTTGTATGTGTATTACATGGTTGAAGCTCACTCTAAGTAGCTATGTAGTTTGTTCTTGCTTTGAATGCTATGTGAGCCAATGCCGGACTTAGGGTATTAACTACAGCGGCTGATCTTAAGGGAACAGTAAAATTTTAAAAGAGTGTAGAGAATACATTCAGAATGTCATTCCGTATGTAGCGGTTAGTAGGAGCAATGACACCTGGCTTATCAGCATAATCACTTGAGTGGACTTAGTCGCATCCGTCTGTACACGGAAATCCCGATTACGGGATACTAAGCAATATAATTGATGAAATTTTACGCATAGGCTACACCTTCATGTTATTTGATGTAGTGCAGTCAATTTTCTAACAAGTGCATACTATAAAAAATTCAAACAAAAACTTGGCAAATTATTACAAGAGGGCATGACACTTATCATATATGTAAATAAAAACTTTGAAACGTTATATGGAACAAGCTAATACTGGTTTGTACCAAATCTGTTTCAAAATTGGATAAGTTTCGATAAGAGAGCGTAACACTTTCCATACATGCAAATAGCTCAAAAAGTTATACTAAAGGAATTATTGTTGGAAGTTATGAATCCGAATCGCATACAAATTTTAAAAATGTTTCGGTATTCAGACAGTAAGTGGGTGCATTTTACCCGAATCGTTGTACTGAGAGCTATCAAGTAAATCTTGCCAAATTCATTGTACGTTTGCGTAGTGAAATAAATGCCTTCTTTATAAAAATTTAAGACTTACGCGGACTTTTTCATCTTTACCATATGGGACAGTCTTTTACAAACCGAACACTTTTCGGACGACGCATTTTTGATTTGGCTGAAATTTTTTTTATGGGTTCTGTATCGAAAAAAAGAGATAAGTATTCGAGGATTTTTAAAAAAAAATTTTTTTTCCAAATAGGGCGAGTTCAAATTTTGAGAATTCCGTGATTTTTGGCTTGGAGGCTCACTTTCAAAAATTCATAACTCCGGTTCTGTTAAAGATATAAAATTAATATTAATATCATTGTAAAACTAAGAAAATTATCGTTGTGATGGTCGAAATAAAAATTTGATACAGGGTGGGAGAAATTCTAAAAATCAATTTAAAAGTTTAAATTGCTTATAACAATATTAATTTGTTAATAATTTTTAAAAAAAATATTTTTATATTAAAGTTCATTTTGGCTTCAAAATTAAAATCAATTTTCTAGCTTTAACAGAACCGGAGTTATGATTTTTTGAAAGTGAGCCTCTAAGCCAAAAATCATGAAATTCTCAAAATTTGAATTCGCTCTATTTTGAAAAAAAATTTTTTTTAAAAAATCCTCGAATACATGTAACTTTTTTTTCGATACAGAGCCCATAAAACAAATTTCAGCCAAATCAAAAATGTGTCGGTCAATTTTTGTCAAAATTCGTTCGGTTTGGCATAAACGAACTTTAAGTGCGTCTCTCTTAAGCTGCATTTTTTATGTGATTTTTCATACTGATATAAAATGTAGAATCGGAAGTTGGTGAATATTTCTAGTTTGCGAATTATAGCCATTAGAAGTCGTGGATATAACTTAACAAAATTAGAAAAAACAACTGTGTACACATGTAAGTTGTTACCCACTTTCCAAAGTTGTCATATGGTTGTCATAGAAAAATTACTTTAATAAGCTTTCATATTGGTACGTAAATATTTTAAGGGTATGTGGAATAGTGGAATAAATATACTTCAACTACTGCTTAATTATGTCTCTCTACCCTAAATGTTAATGGTAGTTGGACATAATTAAGTAGTAGTATAGTTTTTATTCCACTTAGACTTAAACGCTCAGTTGTGGTGGAAAAGATAGTGCATTAAAAATTTCATTACATTAGTTCCCACTCTCCCATAAATTTACTTTTACATTAATCGATTTCATGATATGAGTCCAGATCTGTTTGTTTGTTTGTCTGCTTCTCACATTTTGGAGTTTTGACTACTAAGTTTTTGTTCCTAAACATCTCACAAAAAAGCTGAGCTAGATAGGATTTATTCCTAAAGGAGTCAAATTCCTTAAAAATTCAAATTCAAAGAAAGTGTAATTTAGCTTCAACTCTTTGAATTCCATGGCAGATTGATTTATTTGTTGATTCCATTCCAGGAATTTGAAATAGGAAAATCGAATTTTTGAAACAAGTTCTTTCGGCATTTAATGGGGGAAGGTCAGAAATGAATTTAGTAGACAACGTTAAATAGCAAACGTTCATGAATTTCGATTGTCATAGTAGGCAGATTGGTTACCATTATGGCCTACATAGGTTTCACTTTCGAAAAAAAGTTTTGAATTGGTGAATGTGAGAAAAGTTGAAATTGGCTGATACAAACAAAATTTTTCGAAAAATTGGTTGTAAGTTGGGGCTCTCAAGTGCATTGTAAAATTTTGATTTTTTTTTTGTTTTCGAAAAAATGCTCAGATAATTTTTTCAATAATTTATTTCGATTACATGAACGGTATCGAAAATGGATTCATTTGAATTAATATATTGTAAAAAAGCCTCAACGTTCAAGCCTTTTCGTTCTAGCATAAAATATCCCATATATACATATATGTGTGTGTGTGTGAATGTATTTCCCTTACATGTCCTTAATACAACTCACTTTTATTGTTTTTTTTTTTTGAATTTTGCTACAAACGTAAAACGTGCTTCAAATTATAACAACAAACAAAATGGAAAAGTAAAAGCTCTCCAAGTTACTCACAAGAAAAATGTTTGCGGCATTTTACGCACGGCAAGTGTCAAAATAAGTTTGAGAGATGCAGGTAGTCAGAAAATTCTCTTGATGGCCAGCTGCCATTCCCGGTGTTTTTCTCCCTCTATCCATACAGGATACTCACATACATATTGTTCTCAGTGTATAATGAATTTGATATAGCGAGCAGAACACGCGCGATAAGCTTTTATTTTACGAAAATTTATTCACATAAGATGAAACGAAAGAATTGCCCCCACTCTGAACAACAAAATAAAATAAAAAAAAAACAATTAGAAAAAGCTTTCTTTTGTGCTTTTTCTTTACCGTTACTCCACTATCAAATCTTTAAAAATATTGCCGCTTTTTCGTATAACAGTTCTTTTTTCGTTTCATATGTTCGGGCTCTTGTTTATTACTGTGACTTTTTGTGTGTGCGCTCTCTTGCATTTGTGCTCTCAAGTTGAGCCTGTTTTATTATGCGTGTGTTAGTGAGTTCAAGGTCATTTACTATTTACAAGTCTTATGCGGTAGTGGTAGTATTTTTTCAAAAAAAAAAAAAAAAAAACAAAAGAAATTTTTCGAATTGATATTCCATAAAGAATAAATTATATTCGTAAAGAGAGTAAAACAAAAAGGAGTATGTAGCTGAGAATTGGCAGAAAATCAGTTAAGTTGTTAAATTTGCACTAAGTACTTTCAAATAGGCTCTTTTGAAGCAAAACTTAAGCTCCAAGCTTTAGTTGATAATATGTGCTCGATATAATCAGAGTTTTCGAGAGCTATACCTATGTATGCACTCGCTTGTAGAAATGTAAAAGAATAGCTAAATTTTGTAAATTATGCAACATTTTGGTAATGAATTTTTTTTATCGTGCGAGAAATATTTAGAGGATAGGTACTACTAAACAATTAAATTACAGTATTTCCGTAAAGGGCGTAATTTGGCAAATTGGTTGTTAGCACAGTTACTGGTGCAACAACAATAGTCAGCTGATTTTATGGGGAACATTGTCGCAGCAAACGGGTGCCAGTTCAGTATAGAAAGTAGGGGTGAACATTAGAATTTTGACTATTGTTAATTTTAGTAAGCCAGTTTTTTTTATAAATAATTCACCTTAACAACGACTTATTCAATATAAATACCCTGCAGCACAATGTTATCCGATAGGTGTCGAGAATCGATAACGGTTAAAAAAACGTTATTTTTATGAGTTTTTTTTTGTGCATTTTTCAAAATAAGTTCTAATATCAAATGAAAGATTATAAAATTCTCTATAAATTATGTATTATATTCTAATAAAACCTATAGTTATTCCGCCACAGCGAACCGCCAAAATCTTCAGTTTAAACCGTCACGAATTTTTTGAAAAAATTTCTCTAATACTAAAATTACACATCTTGTACGAGGGAAGTATGTACATTAGGGTGATTCAAATTTTTCTTTTTTTATTTCAAACTAGTTTGATAGTAGCAGGTACAGGAAAGAAGAATTCTGGTGCAATTTCAGCTCATAATAATAATATTTACTGGTGGCTCTTCGAGCTTTTTAATTTTCCATACGATTTATATGGGAAAGTATGCCTCATTAGACAGTTTCGAGTAAATCTCGTAAAAAAATGTCTCAAACGAACGAGACTAACTCCATCGGAAGGAACATAAAATTTTTTACAAAAAAAAAAAAAAAAAAAACAAAAAAAAAATTTTTTTTCTCGTTCTTCGAAATATCCTTAAATTTTGAAAGCTTATAAACTAACGAAATATTACCTCCACGAAAAAATAAAAGGAGACTTTTTTATAGAAAATTTTATGCTCTTTCGGATGGGCTAGGTCTCCTTTTTTAACGAGATATAGAGAATATTATCTAGTAAGCCATTTCTTTCCATACAAATCTTTTACTTTACTTTAATTTATTTATTTTTTTTATTTTTTAAAAAATTCAAGTTTTTACTAAAATAATTCATCTAACCTGATACATTTTAAAATTTAAGTTACCAGCACAAATTAAGACTCGCATAGCAATTCGTTGCGCATATTGAACGCATATCTTTTATATCTGCTGTTGCTGGTTTGTAGAAAAACCTAGGACATTCTTTTGCAATCTTGAAAGTTTTTCGCTCTTACTCATTTAACCCGAAGAATTTTCGATGACACAAATTAAGATTCCACATTCTGGATCGACATCTTACTAGCTTTTAGCGTTCTTTTTAGAGCAAGCGAATTATTGGCCGACAAAAGTTACCTACAGGGTGTTCCTCGTAAAGATGAGCGATATATTAAAACCGTTGGCTTAGACACAGTGATCTCAAAGTCATTTTAGCACCAATCATTTAAAATGAGCAACCATTAGCGACTGCTGAAACCTAGTATGGAAAAGTCAGCATTATATATTTCTAGTACATTATTTTCATAGCACAATAAAATTTAAAAAAAACCACTAAAAGTTATGGTTTCTGGCACAACTTCTCAATAAATAGTTTACACGTCACTTTATTAAAAGAAAAACTGTGTTTTGTGTTAAGTTTGTAAATTTTGAAAAATTTCAAAAAAGTTTATTGCATTAAGAAATTTTGAAGAGGTTGATAAATGTTTCAGAAGTCAGAAAATGTTCAACATACATAAATTGAATAATTTCAATAATTTCCAAAAAATTCGAATATCATGAAAAATTTGAAAAAATGTTGAAAATGTCGTGTAATGTTAAACAGATAAATAATCTATAAAAATATGTTGAAAATTTTAGAAAAATATTGAAGAAGTCGAAAAAACTTTTAAAAATCAAGATACTTTGAATCAAAAAGTGTAGAAAAATATCGAAATACTCAGTTGACATCATGTCAAGTTTAAGATCCATAGCTACGTTTGATGGCTATTCATCTCATATCTTCATGTACAATAATTTTCTTTAAATATGTATGTTCATTTGAGAGTCAATTCTATCCAAAAACTTAATCTAATGATCCTGTATAAATAAAAGTAATACGATGAAATTTTCGAATTTTTCTTTTTCAGTGTTTATTTTTTCATTGGCATTATAATGCCCCCAATGCGGCTGCTGCGCCTAAAATTATGCATATCCATGTACAAGAAGTCGTTATTTTTTTTTGCTTGCTTACGCTGCTTTTTCGGCTCTTTCTTTTTGCAAACAGCAATTATGCAAATTACAACAACAATGGCGAGAAAAAAGAAAAGCGGTGGTGATATAATAGCCAATGAGTATTAACACGTTGACTACCATCGCTGTTTATACTCGCGCTAACGGTTATTTGTTCTGCAACCGTTGGCATCTCAGACATGAAGTACAAATGTTTATGCTACAGAAATTCTAAATGTACTCAAGTGGTCAGCTCTGTTGGGAAAAATCAAAATTGCGTTGGCACATTTTTCTTGAAACCATAAGATTCCCATACAAGCAAGGATACACAGCTCGAAGCTCGTTTATCCTTCTTGCTCTTACAACAATAACAAAGAAATCGAGCTCTTTTCATTATTTTTAAGATACTTTTTTCCTCAACGCATTGAGTCGTTCAGCTCTTGCCGTATCTCAAGCTAAGTAATTTCGATTCGCTAACGTTCTATGCGTTTTGTTTGTGTAATTTTTTCTTCAACAAACTTTTTTGTTTGTGTGATTTTGTTTTCAAGTCATTTGCTCCTTCAGCTTTTGTTTTTTTTTTTTACACAATTACACTATCAATATCACTATTGATAAAAATATCGAAAAATATTTTTTAGTTTTAAACCCAAACTGATGTTGTTGTATCCAGCTCCAGCAGCAGATTTTTGTGTTGCATCTCTGATTGTTGCACCCTTTTCAGTTCGTGTTAGTTTTTCAAAGTTGCTATTGAATTCTTTTTTTTTTCATAAAATACCAAAATTATTATACTTTTCGGCTTGTACACAAAGTGTTAAGACTCGCATCGTATGTAGCTACGATAATTTTCCCAGTGCTGCGTTTAAGTGTAAGTGTTGTTGTATTCATTTGTGGCAACATTTTGGCCTACATTTGAGTTACTGGAATCTGTTTAAACAACTGCTGCTTAGCAAATTGTTTTGTTTTTGTTTTCGTTGTTTTTGTTTCGTTTTTCTTTTGTCTAATTTTATTGAAGTGATAACATGACCACAATTTGAGTTTAACAGATTGTAGCATCTAGTGAAACAGGAATAATATTTAAAACATTTATCTTTATCTTGCTGTGGCGTGGAGTAAAGGACCAATAACATTTGTTGATCTAAACAATATGTAGGTTAATTGAAAAAGAAAAAGTCCGTCATGGCTGTTTTGTTATCTAAAAAGCCATAACGACCGCGGTGTCATTTTCTTATTGGGCTACAGCAAGTTATGTTTTATCTGTTGTCATTTGAAATTATAAATATTTTCAGTCTTATTTTGTCTGTAATTCTATGCAAAATTTCCTGGTTGATTTTGTGCAATTTTTTAAGAGTATAAGAAATTCTGCACAGAATTAATGAAAAATTGAAGTCGCTTTTCTAATAATATGAATATTAGACTCAACATATTTATCGCATCAATATATTTTAGTTTGGGAGATGCAAAAAAATTAAAAAAAATTAAAAAAAAATCCTTCATTATAACAATATTCAATCGACAGCACGATTCAATAAAATTTAATAAATGAAATAAATTTAATAAAAAACGTCAGCGATTCAATTCAGCGATCACTCAAACTATAAAACAAAGTTGCAGCTAACTTAATTACATATTAAGCTGGATACACACTCACACCACGTGTTGAAATAGTGGATAATTCACTAAGAATAAGTATCCTAGACATCTGATTTTTTTAATTGAAAACTTCAATTAGCCGCCAATATTGTGCGACCAAATGCATTTCTTTGGAACTATGTTAGTTTATGCGTAGTAATTTCCAAGCCCTTTTTTCATAAATTTATTGAAAACCCATGCTAAAAGTAAAACAAAGCCATTTTAATTTTTTTTTCTATTTTGTCTTTCTTGTTTTTGTATCAGACTTAGAAATTCTCACTCATCGGCTTAAAGGTCACTGATGATTCCATTTAGCAATGAATGAAACTAGTAAATGTTGTTGTATTTTTTGGTGTTATTATCCATTCTACTGAACAGTAATCTCAGCAAAATAATTATAAATTATTTTCTCTTGCTATACATAAAAATATTAGTACTTTTCACAAAAATATTGAATGACCCAAATGACACCTCTTGTTGGATGATCCTATAAAGCTTTTATATTGTTAAGAAAGTATCATTATTTTAGACAACTTCTTCAGAGTAAAATTCCGCCCCTTGAACCTTAATAATTTAAATTTTCTGAACAATGAGCAGAAAATATCATACTTCATCAGTAGCGTATTTAGTTAGGCTGGTGCCAGCCGCATCGGGTGCAATGCTTGAGGAGCCGACAAAATGGTCGTGAAATATATCTCAATATGCTATGGTTTTTGAAAGCTAGTGAACGAAACTAAATCCATGTAATAAATTTGAATGTGTTGGTGGAAATTTTCACAGTATTAGTAAAATAGATATTATTTTGCTAGAGTTTTGAATATAAAAAATAAGCCTAAAAACAAAATTCTGATGAGCTCAAATCATCCAAACAAATTCTGTACTTTTTTGTTCAGATTATTCGTTTGTTGAAAATTTCTCGCAGAAAGTTCATCGTCGTCCTGGTAATGTACGCAGTAGTAAACATACCACCTGATTTTTTTCAAACGTTAAGCTTAACATTTTTTCTGTATCGATTTGATGACGAGTGGGTACAGATGTTTCCTTAAAGACACTTTGCCGCATCTCTTTTTAGGAGGTTAGGATGATCCAATTTTTTCAAATCAGGATCTGTACCTTGTCAACGTTGCAATATATTCTTCTATTAAAATATTTTTCTCTAATTTTTTTGAAAATGGAGCTTTCGCTGCAGTAGAGAAACTCAGTGAAATGTACTTGTTTATATTTTAATTTCCAATTTAAAAAAAAATTAAAAGAAATAAGTAAATAATATAAAATATTGAAAACGAATATGCGGTTTCTTTTTTAAACCCTTCGGACATCCTGTATTAATAATTGTGGTAATATGAAAAATAAAAGTTTCTATTACATGAAAAACTTCTTATAAAATGATACAATGGATCGCAAGCTGCTGACCCACTGTATTGACATTAAGTCATTTATTGAAAATCTGGAAATCCACAAAAATGTCATGAAACATTCATAAAAGTATAGTTTTAAAATTTGCTTTAGCAGAAAATAATAAAACCATTGTAAAAATAAATAAAGACAACCAGAACGAAAACAACACACAACTTCAATTTCCATTTTCTCAAGGATGTGGAAAATAAACAAGATGCTTTCCAGTTACTAGACAAATACGAAAAGCTTAAAATTTCTAAGTGCGAACATTGTGCAATACATACATATGTCAATCTGTACGCATGGTTGTGTGCATATAAATAATTTAGTTGCAGTGGCACTTTTTCTGTTGTCTTTTTACAATGTATTTTTGTCATAAAATTTAATTTTGAAAGAAGGACGCTTTTTGGATATACAATTATTTCTGAATTTGATTATATTTGATATTCCGCAATTTACCATAATCCACGAAATAAAACTTTTATCTAAACACCTAAGCGATGCAACAAAATTTCATTAAAGTTTTATTGCATACTTTGGTGCGCATACATTTATATAGCATAGTATACATAGTAGTAAATGCTGAAGCATAAATCAACATCAGCTGTTTCGAGCATTTTAATTGCTTAGGTCCGCTGGTTATATAGTACATCATTATGTGGCTTAAACTTCAAGGCCAACTTAGTTAACAACAGTAAACAACAACAAAATAAGAAAAATGTACTTCAAAGCTTTAGAAAACAGCAAAACAACTAAAGTGTTATCGTTATAGTATTATTATTATTGTTGTTTTCTATTATTTTATGATTGCAAATGTTGTTGTTACCCTTGACATGCCTTCACAAGCCACAGGCAGACATCCTTTTGACTTATTCCTTATATACGCGTTAAAGAGATTCGTTTTTTTCTTCTGCTTCTCTCTCTTTCTCTCTTTTATTCTACAATGCTGTTGTTGTAATTGTTAATTGAAGCTGTTGTTTTTATATTTGTTGCTATTGTATTGCTGCTGTTGGTGCTGTTACTGCTGTTGTTATGATTGTTGCTAATGACCTCGCTAACACAGTTCTTGTTGTTGCATTACAATTTTTATAGCTTCTTAAAGTATGCTTTTAGGCGCAATCAACACACGCACACAAACAGCTTTAATTGTAAACAAAATTTGTATTACATTTTAATTTTACTGCATTACACCTGGTGAGCAAAACAACAGCAGCAGCAGCAGCCACAAAAACAACAACAATATATACATACATATGTACCTACAATGTACGATGCCATAACGTTTGCATGATTCCCTATTTGATTTCATAACTCTTGCAAACAATGGAGACCTAAAGTTTTCAGTGGCATTGTCACTTGGGAGTTTTTGTTTTTAAGTTGAAATTAAGAAATAATTTTTGTGATTTTCAAAGAGTGGATTTCTTTTGACTTGTGTGCAGATCGTAGGGTGTTGTTAAAAATTAATATTTATCTCTTTTTTTTCCTTCAAACGAAAATCACTTTTCAGATTCAAAATATTAGCTCGCTTAGACGGTTTTTTTATTTTTTACAATAAATTCTTTTGAAGGTCTTTTCTTAAACAGAGCAGCCAAGCTCACGTACAGCAGCGCCAATGTCGCATGTGTTGGCTATGCGTTCGATTAAATGGAACGGAAAGATGTTCACACATTTAAGCAGCGTTTATTAAGTTTCATTTTCACTCACGCTACGTGGCCTACTACATAAGTAAACATTGCTGACCACTCTCCCCCGGAAAGTGCGACATTTGCTGTGTTGCTGCTCTTTTTCTTTAAACAACTTTAATGAAATGATTAAGCTATGTTGGTCACGCATTCAACTTGTAATGCAACTCAGAAAACATGCGAAATTTAAAGTAGTTTCGTGTCGTGTCTTTGGAAACCTTTCATTTTAACTGATTAAAGTTGCAACGTACTTTTAGTAAAGTTCCAATTGCAAATATATAAATTATGTAATGTTAAATGTTCCATTTCTTATTTAATTGCAGGTACATATTTCCTCTTGTACGACTTTATTGATTATTTCGATAAGGATGAAGCAACTGCTCTACCACGCGATAAATATTTGGAAATCATGAATAACATATTCGGAAAAGCAACACAAGCCGAAAGAGAAGCCATCATTTTCCAGGTGAGTTGACCAAGTGTTGAGTATTTTGAATTTACACTCAGAGAAAATGGAATTGTAAATTTGAGTTATATTTTTGATTTAAAGCCGCAAAAGTTTTCTAGTTGAAAAAAGTAAAGATAAAATTTTTTCAGTGCATTTTTAACACAAATAAATTTGAATTTGAAAGAATTGGAAATACCATTTTTATACCATATTCACTTTGTCATTCCGTTTGTAACGCATAGAAGGGGGCGTGGCAGGTATAGAAAAGTATATATATTATTGATCAGCGTCACCACCTGAGTCGATATATGTAGCTACGTTCGTCTGTCTGTCTGTTAAAATCACGTTTACGGAAAAACTAAGCAAGCTAATTCAATGAAATTTGGCACACAGGTCACACCTTCTTGCAAGCTGCTATCATATAAAAATGGGCGAAATCGGGTCACGACCGCGCCTACCTACTCCATGTAAATATACCTCAGCACATTTTGAAAAAAGTGGGTTCGATTTTGTTGAAACTTGGTGAACAATTAAAGAAAATTAAGATTCGACTACGTTTTTAATTTGTAGAGCCTCTTAAAGGGGCGTGTCACAGCCCTAAATTTTAACTTTTATAACGCCATAACTCTTAAACCGTGCAAGATATTGTGAAGAAATTTGGTACACGAATACAAATCATATATCTTGAATTGTGTTTAAAGTGGGCGGAATTGGAAAAGTGGGCGTGACACTTTTTAATAATTAAAAATTTTGATTTCGTATAATTCAAAATTGGCACATTCAATTTTGGGGATGATAGTTAGAGTGGTGGCTTAGCAAACAAGCTGAAGCCTTAAGTAGCACTGATTGTGCCGTTTTAATAGTACTGAGAGCAGTAATCAATACAAACTTCATCAGTATACTGGAAAAGCACGTTGAAGGGCGTGGCACAGCCTACAGTATTTATAAACGTTATAATTAGAGAACTAACAACGTAATCGTAATGAAATTTAGTATGGCAGATATAATTTCAAAAAGATATGAATTTACGAAATTTTGGCACAATAGAACTGGTGGGCGTGGCACCTCCCATATAAGCAAAAAACATTTAATGCTATAGATAGTTTGCAATGAGAGTAATCTTCATAAAATTTGGTGCAAAGATGTCAATTGTTATAAGCTATAAAATTAAATAAATTTTGACGGGATTTCATCAGTGGGCGTGGCACCTCCCATATTAAAATAAAGTTGGAAGTGATATTTTAAGAGAACTATTGCAGCATTTGGTTTGAAATTTGATGCAATAAAGTATGTCAGTATCTACAGCGGTCGAAATAGCACCACTGGGCGTGGCACCTCCCATACAAGTGAAATACCTTAAGTGGCATATCTATCGAAATATATGACTCAAATTTGGTAAAAGAGGTTTGTTTATGGAAAGCTATTTCTGGATCAAAATCAGTGTCGATTATATCAGTGGGTGTGTCACCGCCCTAAATTTTAAGGTTAATTAAGGCATATATCGAAAATAATCAAAGCTATTTATCTAAAATTTAATATTTGGATATCAATGACAGATATAATTTATTCAACCAAAAGTAGGCGGAATTGGAGAAGTGGGCGTGGCATATTTGGTTTTCTGCATTTCTCTTCTATTTTTTTTTCAACATTTTCCACATTCTTTTGACTTTTCCAAATTTTTCAATCTCTTTCAACTTGATTCGATATTTCTTTATTTTTTCGACTTTTTCATGAATTTTGAATTGTTTCAACATTATTCAACTTCTTTCAACTATTTTTGAGCTTTTTAATCACATTCAAAATTTTCCACACTTTTTCGACTTTTTCAATTTCTTTTATTTTTCTTCAATGGTTTCCATATATTTTAGACTTTTTGAGTTTTTTTCAATTGTTTCAAAACTTTTCAACCTCTTTGATCCTTATTACATTATACAGTGTAGGGTATGTGAGTTTCGGCCTGGCCGAAGATAACACCTTTACTAGTTTAACTTTAGTTCAATAGTAAAAAATTTCAAATTGTATTTTGAAGTTGCAAAGTACATATTATAAATTACTCTTTTTTATTTTACGTTAAATGCTTTGTTTAGCAAAACTGAAATTTCAAGACCCAACCTCCTTTCGTTTTGGCAAATAATACCCCACATATCCATTTAATAATGCAAGTATATATTGCAACGAATTAAATTGTTTCAATAGTAACTTGAAGAACTACATGTAATATGCTCTATTTATTTTTTCCCTCCAGTTTTTATTACAAAATTCCATTTGTTTTTAAAATGGAAATGTTTACCATTTAATTGTGAAAATCGTGTAAGGATAATATTGACATTTATTGTGTTGTTAGCAAAGAATGCTTGTAGCAATCAGTGTGTTTGCCTTTTTTTCGAATTTATTCAACAATATTGTCAAACCCAATTACATGCAGAATGAGAAGGAGAAAGACAGCGTTAAGAATCAATATATTTACATACATAAAAATCAACTAAAGCCATTACAATTGAAATTTCAAACTTGATGAAATGATACTAAAAAAAAAAAATGGGATTAAATAAAGTTTGATTTAGTTAAGTGAACAGACTTAAAGATAAAATCATTTAAGACCATTACCCGAATATAAAAAAATTATGAAATTAAATTTAAAAAATTCCGTAACGACTTTGTTAGTTTTCATTGAATCCTTTTTTTAATTTTTTGGTTTTATTTTTTGTTTTTTTTTTTTTCAACTAAAAATATTTGCCTTAATACGCCTGCTGCTGTTGAGTTTATCTACATTTGATGCGTGGTTTTTAATTTGTGGTTTGTTGTGCAAATTTAAATAAATTTTTTTTATTTTTTTTTTTGCAATTAAAAATTTGCCCTTTACAGTTGGATAATTTGTTGCGGTTATACGGTTGCATAATCCAGATAATTAACTATAATTTGTAATAATTGTTATGCGATTTTTTCATTTTGGGTTTTTCTATTTGCAGTACACAAGCTGGGAGGGAAATCCCGGTTATCAGAATCAGCAGCAAATTGGACGCGCCGTAGGTGATCACTTCTTCACATGTCCTACTAATGAATACGCACAGGCGTTGGCAGAGCGAGGCGCATCAGTGCATTACTACTATTTTACACATGTGAGTATGATTTATTTAATTTCCCCCTTCTTTGATGTGATATTGAGGGGGTTGAGTGGTTTACTTAGACAATTAACTACTGTAGTGCACATTAAGTGCTGAAAATGAAAATGTACATATCATTAAAAATTTCTCATCGTTTAAAACTCGTACTATACCATACATGCATCCCGTTGGCAACAGATCTACTTTGCATTTTCAGCTTGTTTTCAATTAAAGTTTCACAGGATTTACACAGTCGGTTGTAAGAGAATTGCAATTTGTTATTCTTTTTTTTTTTTTTTTTGAATTCTTCAGTACTAGGGGGACAAGTGTTGCCAGGAGCTTGAAAAAAGAGAGAAAATCGGTTGAAAAAAATAACTAAATTGGTTAGTAAAAAATTCGAGAAAGTGTCACTGTTTTTTGCAATTTCATTGCTCGCTAATGCCAGCTGTGCCATTTGTTACTTTCCTGATTTTTCGTACACTTTCAGTAAAAGGTTCATCATTGTAGCAAATTTCTCTAAGGTCTTTTCTACCTCTAAGCACTTTTTGTCCAAGAGTGGCTTGCTAAGTAAAATGTGTCGATCATCATAAACTTTGACTTTGTCAGAATAGAAAGAAGTCTTTTCGTGCTGCTTTGTTTGAAACAATCGTGTTCATCATTTTAACGCTCAGAGCAAATGCCTTCGTTCTATCTCGGATACCTGCCAACTTGAGTTTTGTATACCATGATTATAAATGTAAATTTTCAAACCTGATTGATGCAAAACTTCGAGAGAAAAATTAAACTTCCTTAGCTGTCAAAAAAATAATCAAAATAAAACAGGAATTGCTTACTCGGCGTTTACACACACAAATTCTTGCCGAAAAGTTTCCTTGCTTGTGGACAAGAGGGGAAAAACCAAAGGGACGAGGTAAAAAATTTGTCGTATGTTGCAAATGCCAAACAAAAACCACAAAAGAGAATAGACAAGAATTTGTTTCACCGAATTTGCCTGTGTAAACGCTGACTTATTCTGGAATAAATTAATCGCGATTTGAATAGCTCAAACAGCTGCTTTTGACAGCTAGAGAAGTTGCCTAAAGCCATTTTAATAGTCGATCAGAAATTTTTTTCCTAGGCGCTATACTGCTTAGTACAAGCAGTATAATGGAAAGACTTTATCGCCTGTTTTTTTTTTTTGGGACTTAGCTGGACGTGCGCAAATTTTGGTATTTTCGAAAGTATACATAGTGTAAGTTTAAATATCGTACAGCTATCAATAATTTTTGTATAATTTTCTCCGTACACAAATCATATTATTTAAATTTATTTTATTGTTAAAAACTTTAAGTGCACTTGGCAAGTATTGCTTAAATGAATACACAAAAATGAAATAAATTTCGAAATCGAAAGCAACTCAAACTTTTTGATTTCACAGGGAATATTACAACTTTGCAATCAACTTTGAACTTTCAAATGTAAACGTTTCAAAAAAAAAAAAATGTATTGCGAACAAACTTGAAAGGTTATAGCTACGGGTGCATATACTCGTAGTACATACATATGTAGAAAGATTGAAACACTTTCACAAGAACGTAAACCCTACACATACAAATGTTTTGCATATTACATGCATTTATACGAGAATACGAATGAAGTTAAAGAATGGCAAAACGCTTCTTGACCCAAGTAATTATTAATGAGTTGTTGCACTCAATACAACTGCAGGTATATGTACCTATATATGTACATATGTATGTATACACACACAAATATACATATCTGCCCGATAGGATATTCAAATTAAAGTGACCTTTACTTAGAACTGTTTTTTTTATAGAGAAAATGTTTGCGTTACATAAATTTTTTCCATTTCACTCTTACGTGGCATTAATGGAAAACATTTTTCTTTATTAATTTTCTTTAAGTTTTGCCACACCCTCTTATTTAATCTCGCCCACATTTTTACTATACCTAAAGTTAAAAAACTCAAACAGAAAATAATTCATTTCTACCACAAAATTGAATTCGATTTGGGTCATTGAATTAAAAAAGTACCCTTCACAATTTCAAAACGGTTCGAGGTAATTAGTTCCTAAGAATTTTGTTAGTTTTTGTGGAACCATAATCGTCATAGAAGGGATCAAACTTCAAAGTGACTTTTAAGCTCGAAAAAGTGCGTAATTTAGAGGTCAAGGGTTGTTTGAGAAGACATTGGAATGCAATTTTGAAATCAGAATCGAAATCGAGCACTCCTGTTCAGAGTATTGTTTCTTATCCAGGATAACCTAGTGACCTACTTATCAAAATTATCACCTTTTTTTTACAAAGAAAATTATAACTCATATTTAAATGAAATTTCATTTCCTACCAGCAAAATCTTCTATAACTTTCAAATGACATACTTACATACGCGTGCGTATGTATGTGTATATTTTGTAACTGTGTATAAAAAAGGGGACATCTAAAAATAGATTGTGCACTCCGTATAAAGCAAATGTCTTTTGGCATAATATAAGTACGCTTACAAATGCTTCCTTCCATATGAAGGATAAAATTCAAAATGAATTTTGACGTGTAATTTGACTCGAGTGGCAGCAGCTTTAGTTCACATGGCGGATATGAAAAGAAAACAAACGGAAAAGGATGACAAAATAAGTAAAATGGCAAACGCCATTTTTAATTTGTTTTATTTTAAGATGTGAATATATTGTGTGTATAACGTCGGTAAATTATTCAAAGTCAAAGGTAGACAGTACTTCAATTTGTAAAAAGGGCATAACAAACAAAATCAATATTTTTATAGGTAGTAGATATAAGACAGAGCCATAGGAATTAATAAGCTGTGGTACTGTATGAAAAGTAAACAAAACGTTTTGTATTAGAAAGCTCCAATTCAAATTAAATCTTTGCAGGGCCCGAGGCGAAAACCTGCCGACGGGTCCCAAAGCTAAAAATATAGTTGGCTTTTATAATGTGCATATATTGGAATATTGGCGATACGAACGCAAAAAAAATGCTCATTTTTCGTTTCACATTATGACCATGGACATAATATATTTTGAACAAACACGGTGACACAAGATTTTTTTATATTATAAGATGTCAAAAGGAGCGAGTAATATCATTTACTTTTTTTTCATTTGTGACGTTATGCATACGCTGGCTCATCTTAAGACCCATACAGGGGGTTAGCCGAAGGCCCGAGCTCAAGTATGGTATTTCCTTGCGGTAGAAATAGTGTCAGAAGCTAAAGGGGTCCCTAACATGCCAAGGTTTTGTGGAGATTTCTGAAATTACCTTTTAAATTTTGAAATTTTTTTCATGTTTGATTAATGGCTTATAATCCACAATATCGCTGGTCGACCGAAAAGCCGCTGTCCAAATTACATCACGCTTGATTGAAAAATTGGAAGAGAATTCCGGTGGATGACCGAAAAACCGCTACCGCTGAGGGATAGAAGCTTGTAAAAATAAAAATTGACATCCGATCGGGTAGTTTCTTGGCTCAAATTGTGGTTGATTTTTAAAAAATACGTTCGCCATCTTGGATCGGCCATATTTGTTTTGTCAAATCTGACCTTGGATTCGTGATGAGTAAGCCCTAAGACCCCCTCTTACTAAATTTGGTGCAAATCGGTTGACTTTCGAAAATTTGGCCACCATATTGTATATTTGTCCGCCATATTGGATCCGCCATCTTGGATTCTGTCAACCTACCACGAAAGCTTTTTTGGAGCTACAATTTGCAGAGGTTGTCTCGCTAAGTCATTTTATTGGTTCCGCTTTTGGAATTTTAAACTCAGCCTCATTTAAGCCTCAAAATCATTTAAGCCGTTTTATAAAAAAACGAATTTCTTTGCCAAACTTGCGCAATCCAACCTATTACATTTATGTCAATCTAATTAAATTAAATTTAATTTCTAGTACAAGCAATCCTTAAAGATTTTCTACAGAAATATGGCAACATATAAACAACTTCAAGGAGAAAAAATCTCCTTGGCAGCAATAGTTGTCAACTTAAGTCATAACGTAAAAACTGTGCCAGGTTAACTACCAATTAAACTGTTACAGCAAGTCCTTGAAAATGCTTAATTGTGTTTTGATATACAGTTACGATAAAAAAAACACGTGTTTCCCAAAAACTAGGTCCTCAAGGCAAAATCAAAACAAACAAAACACACAACAACAATTAAAACAAATAAAATATTTCATTTTTGACCCAGAAACAAAAAGACCTTCCAATTGAAATTCTCTACATCTCCAAATGAACTCACGCACAATTTTCATACATATATGTAGCACCATTCAATTTTTAAGGTAAAGTAAAAAAAAAAAAACATTTCACTTTGTTTGCTTCATTTTTTGATAGTTCAATGTCACCAAAAATAATTGCCAAAAAAATGAAAGTGAACAAAAAAAAAAATCATTTTATGTTTTCCTCAAGGTGAACTTGACAATGAAAATCGATAAAAAATGTATAGGTAGTTACTAGTACTTATGAGTTGTTGACTTACCATGTAAGCAGTTCGGGTGTTGGGCATCAGGTACCATGGGTACCATGTCACTGCATTCGAATCGATTTTATATTTTATTTCTTTGTTCAGCAGTGATATCGTAAGGGTGATAATGGAAGAACACTAGAAATTAAAGAAACGTTGTACAGACAGAATAAAGCTGTTGTTTTTTATAAAAAATTTTATTTAGTTGAAAAATAACATGGTGTGCTATCAAGCACTATTATAACAAGCGTTTTAAGCATTATTATAAAAACTATGATAAATTCATTGAAAGAAACTTCGTATGTTAAATTTATGAAATTTTTAAGTAACGTTTTTAAGAAACTCCCAAAAATATGCATTGAAAATTTCAACTTCAATTTGACTCTTCTAAAAGAGTTACGAATTCATCATCTACCTAAAAGATGGAAAGATTCCACAATTTTTCAAATGTTGGCGCTGAGTAGTGACATGAATTGATCTTTATCGCTTATTTATTTACTCTCTAGTGATTTACTTTTGATTTTGTTTCCATTTGATAAATCCACATTAACACATGTGCGCGCGTTCAAATACAAATTATATCTTTACACCTACAGAGAGTGACATGCAAGGCAATCAACCGGCAGAATACTCGTAAATGTGCTGCAAATCCACTTTAGACCAAATGTAAATGTTAAGCGATTTTAATCAGAACACACTTCCTGTATTCTTTCTGTAGCCCCAGTAGAAAAAATATTTTATCATCATATTTTTTAGGCTTCATCTTCGAACATATTTTGTGTGATTGTGAGAATGGAGTGAAATCTATTCACGGACATGCCTTCGCCCATACAAAGAAACACTATGTTGAGATTGTTATTTAATGTAATGTAACCAACTTGCTAGGAATAACTAAGATAAACTCTGGGCGTGGTACCTCCCACACATGCAAAAACATCAAAGCGCTATATTTGGAAAAGCTCTGGGCAAGAAAATGTCCACCAAATTGTTAATTTTTTGTTAATTTTTTGAAGATTTCTGTAATTTCAATTTGGTAAAAAGCTAAATATAGGAATTCTTAACATAATCCAGGGTCCAAATAAGTAGTTCACAATGAACACCAAAAAATAAATAGGTCCCCAGCCTTGATACCATAAGCAATGGAAATACTGGCACATGCTTTCATGGAATATACGAATTTCAGTTTGATCACTTTTAATTCCTCGAAAAAAAAATTATATTTAATATTGATACAAAATTTTTGGAATAAATAAGAAATATTGCAACATAATTTTCAAAATATTTGAACATGTTGGGCTATGGAAATTATTGCCTTAAAAATCTTTTATATATAATTTTTATCAATAAAAAACTCATCAATTCAAGGATAATAAAATAAAAAACAACATAGTAAATTAATTTAAAATAGCTGACGGAAATACTGTGACCTTAAGTTTTTGCTTATTCCTACTGGGTTCTTAGGCAACGTCATAACAAGCGTGCGTTTCCCTACCAACTACAAGTCATACGAACATATCTGTTATTCACTCTACTGCATTTGTTATATCTGTGAAAAATTAATGGTACCAACTGATTCCGCATCGCAGAAGTGTTAAAGTTCACACACTCACACTTTTTTTCCTATCTTTTGCCCACGCACAAACACAATCTTTATCGGACCGTTCACACGTTGATAATTTTATTTGCAATTCTGTGCGAGTGTGGGTGATTCACAGTAAAGCTGCATATTGCTGTGTGTGCTTGTGTGTGTTGAATGATTCAGCACAAATCGACCGTTAATAATACTTTTGAAAATATTTTGAAGCTTTAAAGAAATTGCTGCCGGTAACCTATCACATAATCAATGTGCACGAAAAACTTTTGATATTTAATTTTTTGCGTTTTTAAGGGGTCTGTACTCTTAATAAAAAAGTGGGGGTCCTAATAATTTAACAATTTGATTTAAATGTCACAGAACTGTAAGAAATATTTTACGCCACGTATGACCTTGTCTTCTGAGAAACTCTGCAGATTGTCCACCACCCCGGTGAAAAATTGTTCAAGGTGCGCCGCAGACTGTGGAACACATTTTTTTTTTGTATGAAATGAGATGTTTTCCAAACAAGTTTCTTTTACATATTCTCATACAGTTCGCTAGGTAGAGAGCACTAAAATTAATTTCCAACTAGGTCATTAAATGTTGCATATGTATATGTCACACACATACATACATATGCTAATCTAGTCGCACACACAAGCGAGGGATGCATCAAATTATGAACTTACATATGTCAAATTATAAGCAACAGCGTGTGGGAATGACGTAGCAAGAGTTGCTTGATTCAATTATGCGATAATTTCATTTAAAATAGTGTCAGTAACTTTATCACAATTTAGCGCTGATGACTTGTAAAAAATTGACATACATTTATGACTTTAGGCGCCGAAAACATTTGCAGTTGAAACAGTTTTCTGTGATTGTTCTTTTGGAAAAATTACACAAAAATTTTAAAAATGTCTCATAAACATTTTGCCAAAGGGATATAGCGAATTTTCTGCAATAACTTCGTGATCAATTTTTTATAATTTTTTTTTAAAACTTTGTATTTTCCATAAAATATTTATAAAAATTAAAAAAAAAAATTTGCTTAAAAGGAAAAATTGCCCAAGATCTGTTACCGTTTTCTTAAGCGAAAACTTCAAGAACTGCACAAATGATATATGTGAGTAGATTCAAAATACAGTAGCGTAGCTACGGGGTAGGGGAGAGGGACTGGCTGTTCCGGGTGAAACGCTTTGGGTGGCAGCAAAAAGGTCGCGAAATATATATCTCATTTTGTTAGGAGTTTTAAGTCAAAAGTGAGGCATAAAAAACACAACATTTTCTTTCGGTCGGTAGGGGGTGGAAAAATAACTTCTTTGTCCGGGTTCCCGATGTGCACGGTACGCCACTATCAGAATATATGTAGGTGGGGCACCTATAATACAAAAAAAAACACTCAACACTCAAAACACTTTACCTTGATACCTATGGCAGCTAAAGTTTTGAAATTCGGCTCTTGGATCTATACAGTCCGTGTTAAGCACCTTGCATATGTGTGCAAAATTGAATGAAGCGGCGTGGCACCTCCCACAAAGCTATTTAAAATGATGTATTTTGGCACCTATGGCAGTTAGAAGCTTGAGCTTGGTGTGACACCTCCCATACAACAAAAAACAACTAAAACACTATACCTTAGCATCTTTGGCAGCTACTGATGTAAAATTTAATACCTGAGTGGATTCATAGGTGGCGCTGTAGGCATACACCTTTTGCCAATAACTTTGGAAGTAACTATGTATTGTATTTTAATGAAATTTTCTTCAAGGAAATCTCTCTAGAAGATTTTTTTTTTACTATTTTAGTTCAACTTCGATTTCCTCGATATACTCAACTTTTTCGACTTCTGGGATTCAATATATTGATTCGATACTTTTCAACTTTAATAGAAATTTTCGATGTTTATCGAAACCAACTTTTTTACTTAGTATTTTTTTACCAACTTTGCCGATAGTTTTCGATACCATACGATAAATTTTGAATCTTATCGACTCATACGTTTTTACCTATTAAATTATAATTTTTTTTTTTGGAATATCACTGGCATGTGTTTCAACTACACTTTTTTCTTTTTTTTATTTCAAAAATATAAATTTTTTTCTGTGTACAATGCTGCATTATGATAGCTAAACTGCTTTGTTTTTATTATTTATTACCACAGTTACAATAACAAAATATATTAGTACTCCTTGTACGAGCATACTGTACGTAGTAAGCGGTGGCAGTAATATTTTGAAAAATCTCAAGTGAATACTTTTAAGTGTAATTAATATTCACTTACAAAAATATCAACACTGCTGCTGACAAGCATAATTAAGACTCAAGGATAACGACGGGAAATATGCTAATTAAATAGCTTTACCCATTACGCTGAAGGCTGCAAAATCAAGGATTATCTTGCACATCACGGTACAGTCAAGTTCAACTGAATGCACATAAGCCATAAACTGCAGTTGCACAAATGGCATTTAGGGAAGGTAGAAATCAAATCTACAAACTTAATGTTTTTATTGACCAAACTTCCAATTTATATACAACTTAAGTATTGTTAAGTTCACTTTAAACATTGCGCTATTTATTTGATTGAAGCAAAAGCAGCAATCCACATACATATTTGACATATCTTGTTGTATCCGGAAGCTTTCCAAATAATTTTGATCCAGGTTTTGTAATTTCGGCGCTGATATTTTAAACCTCATATATGCATGTGAAAATTTACAGCACCTTTCTTTGAATCAGCTAAGAAGCAAAATCATTCAACATTTGAGTCTTAACTTTTAATAGAAAATACAATTTATAAAAGATATTTAACGCTATCCTCAAACAAAGCAACATACGCATTTCTATGAACTTCACTGTACATTGCAATTATATCGTTATAATGGCGTGATGCACTTCATTATTTATCCTTTTTGTTTTTATTTTTGCACGTTTTCGTCTATCCTCTGTGTGGTAATAAATTATGTAGCTGATGCAAGGGGATAAGAAAACAAAAGATAAACAAAGTAAAAGGTAAAACTATAATTTTTTTTTAAAATAAAACTTAAATGAGTGCGTAAGAATATGCAACAAAAAGCAACTTAAAACATTTTGCATTGCATAGTTTTAAGCATAGCCTCTCAAAATCAAGGCTGTATTTCATAAGGATATGGTCAAACCTCTATTAAAGAACCAAATTTTTGCATTTAACAAAATTTTAAATTTATTATATCTTTAACATCCGTTTCTGCTAATTTAAAGTTAATTTTTCACTAAAAGTTTTTGGCAAGTACCGACTGTATGAAGTTGTATTACTTTCGGTGCAGTAAAATATCAACAACTCTTTTCAAGCTATAGAACATATGTTTAATGCATAGCTTTTAGCTGTATGTAAGCTCAGGTCCTTAGCAAAAAAAAAAAAAAATAACTCCTGAGACTGTTGCATAAATGAAAACTTTGAACGTTTAGTTTTTTCCTTTGCGAAATTAAGTCGCCATTAACACATTTTTGCTTTATCCTGCGACTAAAGCAGAGAACATAAATTTTGTAACAACTCGACAGCTTTATGAATAATGCTCATTATTATTAGAAAATGTGCAATTTCTTTATTGGTGTATTTCCAAGGAGGCTGCAAGTCTTTATGACTGCATATGCTGCTACGCTGCGAGGACTAAGTTGGGTATAAAAAATGATTCATTCTGAAAACATTTGTTGCAAAACGAAGCCACTACTATACGCTGGAAAGTATTAAGCTCCTTGATATTGCATTCTTTGCACTTTAAGGCAATACAATGGTCACTAAGCGATGACGCAGTTTAGGCTTTAATTTTAATACTAATTTACATTTAAAATTATATGTAGTATTTTACTAAGGCGAAGTCCATTAACTACGTGAGATGTTCGGATCGCCCCTCCCCTTGGTGAGATCTAGCGGGACCCCCTCCGCCCCCACCCCCCCCGAGAGACTTAAATTATAATTTTTAATATAAATTCTATGCATTCAAAAGTTGACTTGAGGTTTTCCTTGACCTCCTCCACCCATTGGTGAGATTTAGTGAGATTTTGCCGGAACCCCTTTCCCCCTATTTTAGCTCACGTAATTAATGGACGTCCCCTAATCTGATAAAGTAATCAGTGGAAATAATTTCCACCATATATGTAAGTGGAGGGAATTGTCCAATTAAAAAGTCTGTTATTGAAAATTATTCTTTTGGAAATAAGCAAGCGGAATTGCCTATAACTCAAGGACGTCCTTTAGGGTGGTGGAAGTAAGTGAAATCGGACAAAAGTGAACAGCCAAGGGTTAATGAATATTTGCGGACGCTCTTTTATGAACGACCACAGGCCCGGATTTAGAAATTTTCCGCCGTTAGGCCGTTCACAAATTGCCGCCCCTCTTCACTGGTGAATATGGAAAAAAAAAATAATAATAACATCAAAAGTGAGGACCTTTTTTATGCTTTTTTTTCTGCTTGTCAAAACATTTTGTTAGGCAGTTTATGGGGCGACTATCCAAGTATTCTTTTTTTTTTTCCCCTGTGTAACTCTCACCATCACCAATGCATTATAATGTATTACCACTTAAAAAAAATTTTCAAAGTTCCCAATATTTGCCGCCCCTAAAGTCTTGCCGGCCTAGGCACTGGCCTAGTGTGCCTGTAAGGTAAATCCGGGCCTGAACGACCCATTGGGCGGGGTCTTAGTCTTGAAATATAAAATATACAAAAAAATTTGAAACGTTACGAAATTTTTAATAAATTTTTTTATGATTTTTACAAAGCAATCAGCAATCTACAATTACAGCGATACTGTAACGCAAAAAAGCCCACTGGTAGAGCAGTTGGACTGTAGCACAGGGTGCGATCTGGGTTCAAATCCTCCATGATACAAATTAATCAAAATCCGATTTTAATTTTTGTAGCTCTACTAAGTACGTAGCAGCATAATTTTTTAAGTTTATTTTATGACCCACTTTAATGAATTTTTGATGACATTTAAAGTCAAATGCCTATAAAAACTCTGCACACGACAAATAATTTACTGTCAAAAATAATTTAACTCCGTATCATTGGCCTGCCAAATTTAACACAAGTTGTGGATGTTGCTGTTGTTGTCAATTTGAGCAACTAAAACGCTTAGGTTTTAAGCCTTGAACTATTATTTTCTTTTATCTCCCGTCTAACAGATTTTGCCAACCTATTTCTATTTTATATGACAAAAAGTTTTACTAAAGTCTAATTATAAATGTGACTGACGACTACTAATGGCATGAGAAGCACAATAAATCCGCCCCAAAATATAGGCGGTATTTTGAACAAACACAGCACAGAGTTGTCTAACTGCTTACAGTTTGACAGCTGTTGTATGGTAAACTGTTGACTAATGAACATCAGGAAGTCAAGCGATGTGTTCGGAGAAAAATCAGGAAAAAACTAAATGAGAGTTTATTTTTTGTTTCTCAACAATTGACATTTACATGAAATCGCACTTAACCTTAATAAAATATCCAATGAATTTCATTTAATACTACAGAGAAATCAATATTTGCTAAAATAATAAAAAAGAAAACACTTTTTTTATTAAAAATGTTAAGCTTTGCAAATATATGAACTCTTTAATAAAATTGAGTAAAGAGTTTGTAAATTATTTTACCACCTTAAATTAGCCACTTAACTACTTAATGATTATGCTTCTTGAGGGTTCCCCTTAACGCTCTTGGCATCACTTCCGTGAACTTTGTACATTTTTCACTGTGACTTGAAGACAAGAGAATGAAAGAAAAATTCTTGTAACTGTAGCAGATTTTTTCTATAACTTTCTTTTATGTTTTTGTTGTATTTTGCAGAGAACCAGCACTTCATTATGGGGCGAATGGATGGGTGTTTTACACGGCGATGAAATCGAGTACTTCTTTGGACAACCGCTAAATACATCGTTGCAATATCGACCAGTGGAGCGTGAACTTGGCAAGCGAATGGTTAATTCGGTTATTGAATTTGCTAAAACGGGGTAAGTGCTGGTACACAAAGGACGTAACTATAGGTGACAGAAAAAAAAATAATAATTTAAGATGTAGGAGCTATCAAATTATGGTCTAATAAGCTTTGCTTCTAAAAACCAAATAATTTCTGTACGAGTTCTTTCAAGTTTTCCAGCAAAAACATTCTGCAAAACTGAATAATATGAGTCAAGCTAAAGAATGGTGTTATTTCTAATTCAGTCTCAAAGACAATACCTCAGGGTGTTATCAGTTTGTCTTAACTTGGGCTTCTCGTTGAAGGTGAAGGCTATCATAGCGCCTTGGTTCGTAAAACTTGAATGTTTTGCAATAGGTTAGGTTAGGTTAGCACTGGAGATGACAATTGTCATCATAACTTAGGCCGCAGTTGGGTCCATTGTATACCCTGTTTATAACTTCGTTTTCAACCTATGAAAACCATTTCGAAGTTTTTATAAGCCGCCGATTTGATTTGATTTGAAGATAATGAAAAACATACTCTTCGACGTCAGGAGCTTAAAAGCTTCTACAAAGAACCCCTACGTCAGAAAGCCCTAGTCTTGAGGCATGCTTGCCTATAAAATAGTGTCTGTAATAACACCTACAAAGATTCTCAGTGTTTGTTTGTCTAATGAGATCACTTTTCGCGTTCTATTAGTATCATAAAAAGGCCAATGTTTTACAATAACAAACGTTGAAAAGTAGCCGGAGATCACCTTTGACTACCTATCATCCCTGAATTTCTCAGCCCGTTTGAGTCACAGGTGCTTAGGCGCTTGTCCTGAATATTTGAAAAAGAGCATCTTAAGATTTTCTTCTTTTCACTCTTGGAGCCGCAATAAAAGACGTAACTCGTATCGGCTACGAAATGGTATTTTGGAAAAAACCTTCAAATGTTTGTAAGCTGAGATACAAATTTACTGATCAAGTCGAGCTAGCTGTAAGAGAAATATTATCTTCTTCTTTTTCTACTTATCACTGATCTTCTTTCTGATTGCAGAGTCGGCCGATGATTGCTCTTAAGGACATTTTTTTAATTCTTTTTATCAATTTTTTGTTTCATATCTTTACGGCTCTTGCTAGGACAAAATGTGTTTAGTGATTAACATGATCCCTTGCCGAAGCAACTTAGTTCAATGATGTTCTTCGCAGAGGCTCAGAAAACAACACGGAAAGGTCTATCTAAAACCTCCGTTATTTTCTGGGAAATGTGACCCGGTTGCAAAGCAACTCCAAATCGGGAGTAAAAATTTTAGATTTAATTTTTTTAATTTTAGATTCAAACAACAACCACCATGATACTCACACAAGGGGGCGTAACCTTCTAGGGTAATGACTTCCATTAATGATAGCATATTCCAGTAGTTTGACTGAAACTGAATTCGGGATATTCGTACAAGTTTCAGATAGACGTCATGTTTTATATGTTACAAAAAGTTTCCTCCTGCTTCATGCTTTTTTACGTTTCCTTTAATTGTTAATCCTACTGCTCCATAATCACTTCCAATAACGATACTATTCGTCGTTGCGATAAGTGTGAACTTCGATAAGAATTAACTTTTCTACAATTTTTAATGATAAATAAAAGTGAAATTTCTAGCCCTTTTGTAATTTTTAAACTGAGGTGAAAACGGCAGCCTTACAAAAATTCACCACATAATGTGTTGAATAATTTCTTCGTTAAAAAGCTTTTATTAACAGAGCCAACAACCAAACGACAATGAACTTGTTAAAGCTCTTAGTACTACCATGTGCATGAGCCCATTAAAAAGCTTTTAAAACAAAACTTGTACCAATCAAGATTTAGTATTAGGTACTAAAACTTAAAAGCTTTTTTCTGCCAATGCAATTTACAATTTGTATAGCTTTCTTTTGTTTGCAATATTTCCAGCAATCCAGCAGTTGAAGGCGAAGATTGGCCAAACTTTTCGAAAGAAGATCCCGTCTACTACACTTTCAGCACCGATGACAAAATTGAGAAATTGCAACGCGGACCATTGGCAGCACGTTGCTCGTTCTGGAATGATTATCTGCCGAAAGTGCGAAGTTGGGCAGGTGAGTGTTTCGCAAGCTTCATCTCTTGAGTGTTTGTATTGTGGGTATATAGCGCTTGTTAACCAACAACACCAATGCACTTAACACTAACAAAGTTAACACAACAAATCAGTCAGATATTTCGTTAGGAGTGTGGCTAAAAAACACAGAGTTTTGTTGTTCTTTAAAACTGCGCGTCAAAAAAAAAAAAAAAAATTAAGTCCGAAAATCCAACGTAATTTCTATTGCGCTATTTGACCAGCCGCGTCTTGCAAGAGATGTGACACAAAAATAAGGAAGTTGTTAATGGTGATGAAGATGATGTCTCAAGGTTTCCGTGGTACTTTAAATTGACATCATGGTTGGCATTATTTTTGCGCCATCGATAAACTCTTAGACTGGTTTATTAGCGACATGTGACAAAAAACATTTTATTTGGGTTTTACCCATTTTAGTTTAAGTAATTTTGTTTGTCCTCTGGAATTGAAGTTTTATATAACTTTTACATGGTGTTCAATGCACACCCTTAATTTAAATTCAATGGATATTTCCTTATTGGACAACTTAGTACCTTTGTACTTCAAAAGTTAGCTTTTTTTTTATCAATGCGGAAGGTTTCGAAGAATATAGCAGCACAAGGAAACAAAGTTTGATGAGCTCATACATATGTACATACATATCTCTGTTAAGATAAAGCTAAATAGAATTCTAAAATAAAAATGTTCCGATCTGCTTAAATCGAATCTGCAGAACAGATATGTATCACAGCTAAATTAACATATCTGGCATAATATGAAATTTTTGAAAATCCCAGAAAAATCTATAGAATAGTTGAATTATGCCAGGTCTGTTAATTTAGAAAAATGTAGATATCTTAGTTTTGAAATAAGATAATGGTTTTCGGTTTTCTCTTAAGCAAATTAAGGTACATTAAAAATAATGTACCATTAGATCGGCGATAAAATATTATGCGCGATTTTGAAACTTGAAAGCAGAAAATCGGCATTTTTTAATTTTGTCCGGGCAATTTACAATTTTTTTATAAGAAAAAAAGATGAAGAAGAAAAACTGATTACGGATTCGAATTCCTCAATCGATAATAGTTCGAAAAGAAGCTAGCACCATATTTCCATATTTTCGAAAATGGGTAGGCAAATTTAAAACAGGGGGCGGCAATCCAGTCTTCAATATTGATGAGAATCCTTATAGGCAGGTTTGTCTAGACATATAAGGCTATTGTAATCCACTGACACATCGTGAAAAAAACAAAATAATTTTTTTTTTGAACCGCTCTAATGTACATGGAAGCTCGATCACATTTTAAATAATTTTGATTTGGACAAATCGTGCAATCCGTGATATGGTACGTTAGTTCGCAACATTAATTCTGGGGCAAATTTATTCAAATAATTAGATATCATAAACAAATAAAATAGAGTGACACTAGTCGTATAAAATATGATCGCTTTAAAAAGTGTTTTTGTTTAATAACTCGAAAAGTTTGAATAAGAAAATTATATGAAGCAGAAGTTATAGAGGAGATAAAAAACTTATCGCTTATTGGACTTAAAACTTCCAATGAAAAATAAGTATATCGCCAAACTCAACTCAGTGTTGCTAAATAGAAACACTGTCAGCTGCCGCTTTTTAATTTTCCAAAGTATTTTCGCTTTTTGGTTGAGTGATTTTGCAGACAACAGGAAAATTACTGAAAAAAAATTGTTTGTTTAAGCAAAATTACCGAATATTTCATAGCGAATAATCAATCGAAAAGCAAAAAATTATAAAATGGATTCTTTCTAGATCTGATTCTTGATCTAGAAGAACTTATATAAATTACTGAGAGTTAATTGATTTGAAAAATTCATCAAAGCTTTAATTAGAATGTTTTCTAAGGCCATTTTTCAGGTGAACTCATACCAAAGTTTATATTTTTTTGGCGATCATTCCTTGCTCACATAATTTTTCATATAACTTTTATAAGTTAAGAAATATGCTCTTAGTTTTTTTCGCTATTATGTTGAAGGCTAAGCTAAGGCTACAGAATATATTCTTCGTTATCACGCATCGGCTCTCACGTCTTTCTTCTGATTCGTTGAACAAATGAGAATTATATTTTTCACAGTTCAAAAAAACTTTTTTTTATTTTTGCAGAATTAATGCCACCATCTCTTTTGCCCACTCTTTGAACAGAATATGTAAGATTATCGATTTAAAATAAAAATACATAGTTTTTGCTCTTACTCTCCTCCTCAAATAACAATGGAAAATTTTAAGTAATAAAAAAATGCTACAGCAAATTATGAATTTTAATTATTCAACATCAAATTACTTTGAATAAATTTCAAAAACAAAATCATTCGAAATAAACACGAGTCTAAACAGGATTCTGACAAATTGTTGAAGTATCGTTATCAAAATATCAAATATGACGCAAATGTGACTTAAATATAAAAAAATAATATGAAAAGAGTAAATTCGAGATACCTAAATACAGGATAAATTTCAATGAAGCGCAATTTCTACGCTTGATTTACATAAATTATTTCAAGAATCTAGGTAGTATCTTAAGCCACACTCCCGCCACATTTCTAAAGAATCGCAAGTTAGATGAAGTGGGGCTAATTAATATTTATACGGTATACATACGTAGGTACGTACGTACGTATCATGCCATCGAAATGCTAAATAGAAACTGTTAATTAGACACTCCTCTAGAACATGCCTTTCGTTTCTTTTCCAAACAAAATTAGCAAAATTTATTATGTATTAATTAATTCAGAAAACTAAACTGAGAGTAATTAAAAACGTTTGAAATTTTGTAAAGGAAAAAATCCACGACGCGTATCGAATTTCCAAAGAAAAAATTGTCACTTTTACAAAAAAAAAAATAATCGTCGTATGGTAGTAAAATTGATTGCAAT
Source organism: Meiosimyza platycephala (assembly GCA_963662105.1). Lineage (NCBI taxonomy): Eukaryota > Metazoa > Arthropoda > Insecta > Diptera > Lauxaniidae > Meiosimyza > Meiosimyza platycephala. The sequence goes on along the minus strand of OY759209.1, from coordinate 91,830,318 downwards.
AAATTGCGAATGACTCATAGCTCTATTTTTATCTGATTTGCGCAAATGTCTTTTGTAGGAATCAATAAAAACTTTTTATGGGAATGAATTTTTGCCGAAACCTGAAACCTTAAACTTTAAAAAAATACATTTTATTATGTATGTATGTGAAAGTTTTGAATGTTAGCATTATTAATTAGACGCTATACTGAGATTTATTTTTGTGCCATAATATTTAAATTGTATTTTAATCAAATGAATTTACCAACTCATAAAAAAAATGGTTTATGAGTCAACTTTAGCTTTTTTTTATTGCCCTTGGCCATCCAGAACGTTGAGCGCTGGTAGTACAAAGTTTTGAACTCTAAGTAAAACTCTTTTTTGTGTCAGTAATCTATCAAAAAGATATCTGATACATTAACCTCACCGAGTGCAAATCCACCAATCAAAGTTTGCCTCAAAGTTTTAGAGTGGAACTTTTAGCGAAGTAGGAAACGCGGCTTTCCGAAACCATCTTAAGATTGAAATCCGTGAATCGGAGAAATGTTGAAAAGCTTTAAAGTGATAATGGTGGCGTATGATGACAGCGTTTTGTAAAGACCATATGATCTGGCAGAAGATAAAGGACAGAGATGAAAAGATTTGTGCTTTATCGAAATGTTGCCGTAGACTTCTTTTTTGTACTTTTTGCACGACATCAACATTATTTTATGGTATATATATTATTATATATAAGTAGTATAAAGCTCCAAAAGTTCTCAATTATATGACATATGAGGTGTAATTTCTTCGCATAGCAGACCCAATTATCAATGCAGGATTTTAATTCAATATCTTATAAAGTAATACTTTGGTTTTCCCATAAAAAAGTTATTAGCTTCGATTGGAGTTGCTATAATTTATTTAACTTTCAAAAAAAAATATATCCTTCAACTATGATACTAACGCTGTGTGCAGAATCATAGGTTCTATCTATTCCATATATATACATTGAATCACTACTTTCGATGTGGGTAATGTCAGTTATGCCGCTTTGCAAAACATTTTCACCAGAAAAGCTACAGAAAAAGAAAAATTCGCTTGGGGAGACAGCATTCCCTTAACTAAGCTATTGCCGCTTCAGTTAACATTGGTGTTTTTATCACAAATGTATGAGACTTTAATACTGTTTTAGAGCATTGTACTATTCGGCACAGTCTACAAATTTACAGCAATTTTCTTTACGTAGATGGTACATACTTATATTTGCTTCGAATTTCTTTCCGCTTACGCCTGCTTCCATAGTAGAAAATCTTGTTTACGTTACGGCTTATAAAATGAAAGACGACTTCGAGTCTGGTTTATTCAATTTTTTCAAAAAAAAGTATCATTTGATAAGTCATTAATATGTTTTTTTTTTATAACTAACCAATTTTTTTGTTTTTATTTTTAGCCAGTTTTTGTTAAGACGGAAGACTTGTATTATTGCTGCTTAAGTCTTTTGTAAAGAATTGTCTGTTTAAACTAAAAATGAATCAAAAAATGAAAAAAAATTAAAGATTAATATTAAACAACGCTAAGCTGAATAACAATAAAAACCGTTTTTAATGAATTAATTTGAATTTCTTAGTTAAATATTGAATGAGTTTTTTTTCTTTTGAGTTTTTGATTAGTGGTGCTTAATATGACTAGATACAAGTATTGTAAAAGTGATCAAAAAATTAATTGAGCCAATCGAACTACATAATTAATTGAATAAACGAGTAAATATAACGAAGAAAAGACATGAAATTTATATATATTTATTTGTCTGAACGCATATAATTTTCAATAAAAACTGCGAGAAATAATTTTTAGAAAGAATAGGTTGGAACAAGTTTTTTTTTGATATGTGAACATCTTTACTAGCGAATATGAGTCATTCTTTTACAAACCGCACACTTATTTTAGCTTGATATTTTAGAATCGTCCAACATTTTTTTTAAATTTTATGCATTTATATAAAATTATTTGCCAGGTATATACATACATATATCAGGCCCTTGCTGAAAATTTTTTTATCGTTAATATCCACTTATGTATGAATTTTCGATAATTTGCTGGATTTTCTCCAATCTTCTCATACTCATCTGGCAACCGATCAATGTCGATTTTTTTTTATTTCACACTTTATTACTTTAGCTTTTGGAAAGTATTAGTAAACAATTTTTAATTTTCAGCAAATGAAAAATATTAACTATTAATTAAATTGTATTAGTACATAATACTCCCCTGAGATCAATTTTAATTAATTTATTTAAACTTAATGAAATATTTTCTTAAAAAATTTTTCTTATACCATAACAAAATTGATCAAAATTGGTGTAGCTACTCAGTCGTGGCTGTGTTTTTTCCCATTATGGGCGGTGCCACGCCTATTTAAAGGACTTACCTTTTTTATGGTTCAATCTATTTCCAAATCAAATTTCATTACGATCGGTTTATTAGATTAGTCGTGGAATCGTATTTTTCTGTTAGGGGCGTGGCACTGCCTACTACTGAAAAGAAAATTATGTTGTGCCTTTGTCAAAAAAAAAAAAAAAATTCTGTTGTGTCCAGGCAGTTAAAAAGAGATCTAACCGTTTTGCAACTGCCTAGATTACAAAAGTTTTCCACTTACTATTGCGCACGTGACCAACTTCAAATAGCTCTAAAATTATTAGAAATGAGAATAAATGATGTTTTTTGAGGATGTACGGGACATTAGAGATTGGGTTGATATCTTTGCATTTTTTTTTAGCTAATTTTTGTTGAGAGAGAT